>JARQOC010000004.1:541665454-542901479 GCA_033576535.1 Allobates femoralis
CCATTCTACTAAAAAAAAAAAAAGCTTCACAAACTGATTGGTATCACACAGTCTCTTTGTGATGCTTTTTTACTGCGCTTTCCACACCACAGACGCTCCAATTTCTTACCTTTTCGGCGAGCCCACGGCATGTCCCTGCGATGTGAGCTTACAGTACCTGTAAAAAGTGAAAAAGACCTGGCCATGTGATTCAGCCTGAGAGTCACATGGCCAGGTCCTGTAAGCATGATGCCCAAAAGTAAGTCATCGCTGGACACTGCGGATTTTGTGAAAGGTAATAAAGTGTGTGTGTCACACGCTTAGATGGCGATGACATTGCTGGATGCTGCTGTGTATGTTGTTTGTCTTTAAGAGCTGCATAAGGTGTAGTTGTGAAGGTCTTTGCCTCCTGTGTTGTGCTCCAGAGCTGCATTCACTATTATGTTCAGCTGCTGGTTGAGGGGTTGATGTGTGACTCACCTGGAATCCCCTCCCCCTGGCTTTAAATAGCATTCCCTCTCATTTGTCAGATGCTGCTGATAAAATTATTTGCTCTAGGTCTTGGTGGTGTACTGTTCCTTAGCTGCTGGGCTGAAGTCTTTCCTTGGGAGTAGCCATGATCCCGGATCTGTGGGTGGAGGTAGAGGCCCACAGCCTAGGGCTATTCAGAAGCCATGGAATAGAGTGGAGACTCGGACCTTCTCACCATCAGGGGTACCTTCGAGAGCAGGGCAAGCCAGGGACCCCCAGGGTAAGGGTCAGAATAGCTCCTCCTGATCCCTTCGCCCATTACACCTACCTTTTACCTGATTCCCTTACCTCCCAAACGTAACATTATCAGCAGCCTACCTCAGGTTGTTTGTAAGGAGATGACCAGAGGGTTTATATCTCCTTTTTTCTAAGTCTCTGTTCACCCTGTCTGACAAGGTGCTGATAGATGGAAAAAATGGAGACTACAACGGTACTAGTTGATAGCGGAGCAGAAGTCATTCTTATGGATTCTCACTTTGCGCAGACTCACAGCTTCGTCTGTAGCGCCTTAACGAGAACCATTCCTGTCTCTGCCATTGACTCAGTTCTGCTCAGCCAGAAGGTATTATCCTAAGTGGTGCATAATGTGAACTTGAGTATAGGAACTCATCACCAGGAGTTCCTCTCTTGTTACATTTTGGAGAATTTACCAACCCCCATTGTCTTGGGCCTCCCTTGGCTGAGAAAACACAGCAACAACCGGGGGCCTGGTTCGCTGGGGACTGTCTGTGAGGGTACTTGCTGGGGTACTTCCATCTCTGCTATGCTGGTGACGGCTACACCAACTTCTTCACTCAAGAAGGTTAAGAGTTTGCCTGAGGGTGGGGGTGGAGTGCACTCCCGACCCCTGGAGCCTCTGAGCGTCGTCCTAGGAAGAGGGGCAGGGGAATGGTGGTTGTTTCTACTGTGCGTCCCAAGGGAGGGAGTCCTGGGGTCCAGAGAGATGCCCCTGTACTTTCCTACCTAAGACTGTACCCTCTGTCTGTGCCCGCATGTGTGGAAATAAATGTACAGGTCCAGACCTGAGTGTGAATGAGTATGTGTGGGTGTTGTCCAAGCACGTCAGGTGGAGGCGTGCTACTGGGGCTCCGAGTTCCAGGGTTGCAGGACCTTTTCGGATATTGGCCATTTGCAATCCTGTGCTGTACCGACTTGACCTACCCCCAGGTTTGGCAACCCGTAACATCTTTCATATCTCGTCACTCAGGGGATGTGGACTTATTTCGGATGTGTCTGTAGTCGAGTCCGGAGGCCTCTCTTAAAAGAGAGGGTACTGTCATGCGCTTACATGGCGATGACATTGCTGGATGCTGCTGACTCACCGTGGCCGGGTACTCCGGTTTAGACAGGCTGTAGCTCCTTCCTCCTTGTCACGGGTGGGCCGCGCCTGCCGGTAGTGAGGCCCGGTTGAGTGCAGATCAAAAGTCGAAGACGTCTTGTAGGAACAGATTAAAGGGGTTAATTTATTTGTGACGCCACCTATGAGTAGTTCGGTAAGTCCTACCGATGCTGCGGAACCTCCGGGGGATGGATAGCAGCAAGATGGAACGCTCCCCACAGGCTGAACGGTGATCCCCGGAGGCTGGAGCTGCTTAAGATGTTGTGCGGCAGCTGCGGTTACCTTGTGTGCGGACGGATGCAATCATAAGGAAGCACGGACACTGAAAGTCTCTTTAACGGATCTTTACTGTAACCAGCAGGCAGTACATAGCATACAGTTAACGAGTAGTGGACCGGGTGGACTCAGCAGTGATAGGTGTCCCTCAGAGATCCGTAGTGTTCCTCCATTCTAGCTAAGTATTTGCCATTGTCGCCCAGGAATACCAGGTCGGGTACGGGGAGGCTGCTTCAATCCCTATCCAAGATGTACGTTATGGATGTTTTGGGGAGCCTTGGATCCCTCGGTGGGTACACCGCTGGTTAGACGACTGGAATTTGGCTGGTGGTGGGGTGCTCCTGTGAAGCTGCTCCTCCACGCTTCTGGTTCGCGTAGCAGAGGTGAACTGCTGCCAGCTTCGGTACCAGTGAACCGGCTGTGAGTTGGGCACCGGGGTCTTTTGGAACCCGTGGTTGGTGATGCCCGATCCCGGTTGTTCAGGCCTCAGGTGCTAACACCCGACCGGTGACGGCCCAGGGGCTGCACAGCGGTGCAGAGCCCCCGCTCCTACTTCAAGTTCAAGTCTCTCTCCAGACTTCTCTCAGACTCGCTCTAGACTCTCTAGGCTAACTAAAAACTGTACTTCTCCTACACACTACCCTTGCACTCCGCCCACCAGGACCTTGGATTGGCCCTCTACGTTAAGTGATGCATGCAGGGTTTGGATCTCTAAGTTAACCCAATGACTGCTGGGTCAGAGAATATTGCTGCTGCATTTATGGCTGCAATACCCTCCTGTGACGCACTCGTTGCGGGGCGCCACACTGCTGTGTATGTTTTTTGTCTTTAAGAGCTGCATGAGGAGTAGTTGTGAAGGTCCTTGGCTCCTCTGTTGTGCTCCAGAGCCGCATTCACTATTATGTTCAGCTGCTAGTTGAGGGTTTGATGTGTGACTCACCTGGAATCCCCTCCCCCTAGCTTTAAATATCATTCCCTCTCCTTTGTCAGATGCTGCTGATAGAGTTATTTGCTCTAGGTCTTGTTGCTGTGCTGTTACTTAGCTGCTGGGCTGAAGTCTTTCCTTGGGAGTAGCTGTGATCCTGGATCCGTGGGTGGAGGTAGGGGCCCTCAGCCTAGGGCTATTCAGGAGCCAGGGAATAGGGTGGAGACTCAGACCTCCTCACCATCAGAGGTACCTCCGAGAGCAGGGCGAGCTAGGGACTCCCAGTGTAAGGGTCAGACTAGCTCCTCCTGATCCCTTCGCCCATTACACCTACCTGTTACCTGATTCCCTTACCTCCCAAGTGTGACAGTGTGTGTGTCTGTGTTTCTGTTTGTCTGCCTGTATGTGTCCCCCCTGCCCCTTATGGAATAGTACTGCGTTTTTTCTTTGCAAAAACGCAGCACTAAGAAAATGGAGCAAAAAAGCAACACAAACGGATGATGTGATTGTGATGCTTTTTTGCGAAAAGAGGATCCATTTTTACTGCAGAAACTGCACCAAAAACAGATCAACAAAAACGGAGCACAAACGTCCACTGTGAATGAGCCCTAATCATCAAATCAATGCACAATAAAAATACTACTTCCATACTGAGGGGCTAAACCATGGAGGGGTTTCCAATGGCCTTTTCCTTATTATACTCATTTTATAAACATTATTTCTTTACTGTACCACACAGGAAGAAAACCCTTTGATTAGCTGAAAGGTGGGAGTCTCAGGGTTTTACCCCCTACCAGTCATAGAATGCTGGCCTGTCTGAAGGATAGGCTGAAACATGTAAATCCTAGAAAACCCCTTACAATGTTTAATCTCAATTAATAAGTACCGCTGAACTGATCTGACTGCAAAGTGATTGATTGTATATCCCAGTGACCTCATTTATAAATCAGCAAGGAGTATGGTTGAGAAAGAATGATTTCATTTTCTCCTTTTTCATCTATCTATTCAAAGGAGTTTTCCAAACTTGGGTGGCTATATGTGTCCAGATACAGGTACCCTTAACTGCAGGTACTAGACCCCCACATCGCTAGATTATGATCTACTTATATAATGTTGTATGTTTTGTGTAGAAATCTTCAAAATAATACTCTACCATTTACCACAGAGTAAACATATGAGCTGTATTTTTTACATTGCTAACACTTTCATGTGACCACCCAGTTTTCTAGTTTTCCTCAAGACTCCAAGTATGACAATTAGAATAAATCACTGGATCGATGACTCTTCCTCACAATCTAATACACATGATTGGATCATGTTACCAAATGCATATTATGTCAATATGAATGACACATCAGAGTAGCTACATTATGTTAGTGTTCCAATTTTGGAGAATGTAACACTATACACAGGATATAATTCTGCAATTATTTCTTGTTCTCATCTCAACTTTCAACTAGTAACATCCATAGAAAAATACCAGCAGAACGCTGCTTGATTGCTGTGAACAACGTGAAAACTGTCTTTGTATCCTGCCTCGATATATGTGGACTATGGTCTTGTGACGCTATTCACCACACGGACAAGAAGAAGTAGAATAGTGGGGATAAATAACACTGGGGAACAATTTGAAAAAAAGTTTCTGTTGAGTTAGGTTTTTGAGCTGATTTATACTATAATTGGCATGCTGATTCCAAAAATGTAGGCAGTTTTTCCTCCACAACTTACCTGCCGGAGAAGCACAATTGCACTGATATCTGTAATAAGACTTGTTATCTGATTATTATTATTATTATTATTTTAATAATAAAAAACATATTTGTCATGCCTATTTCTTATATATTTCATTTTTTGTTCATATTTGTACTATTTAAAAAAAAAACACTTTTTAGGTACAGTAGTTTATTTTATTTTTGAGAAAACAAAAATCCTATAGTTCAAAAACTTGACGTGATAGAGAAAAACTGAGATCATTTCTGGATTCAGCATCCAAAAATTAATTAAGAACAGTTGTCAGAAATAACTCCTAAAAAATTGTGTTCCCCATTGTAATAAGTGTAATAAGGTCACACTCCGAGGTCCGTTACTTGGAGAGGAGCAGATCAGAACAGAGGGACAAGACAAAAGAATGGTCAAACATAGGCAAGGTCAGCCAGCTAAAGATCAATTCCCAGAGCACAGATACAAGAGATCAACTTAGCACCTCAGAGCCGAAACTAATGGTGGGTTTACACGTTGCCATATAGGCGTCCAACTTCGACCAAAAGTCACGTGGTTCGGGCGTTGGAGCCGATATCGTTCCTGCGTTGTATGGTCTGAACATCTGATACGATGCAGGAACGATGGTAAACCGATATCGGGGGTCGAATGAGCGTGCTATTCAACCGCCCGATATCGGATGCCAGTTGGAGCACGATCGTCCCGTGTGACAGCCCAACTCCGATGTGTACTGCCACGTCACCCATTCACTCCCATGTTAAATGGTCGTTCCTGGGTTGGTGGGCGTACACATCGTCGGGACGTTGTATCCCGATATCGCGCTGTGTAAACCGGCGATGCGATGCAGGGAAAAGCTCGCTCAAAAAGTGAGCTCCCGCATTGTTGGATACGATATCGGCCCGATATCGCGACGTGTAAACCCACCATTAGACTGACAGTGCTCTGGGAATTGCAGCACAGCTAAAAGGCAGAGCAATTACAGAAGACAGGGAACACCTGCAAAATCTTAGCACAACCTAGAAAGAGATTGAGCCACTGAGCTGTCAATAGAACACCAACAGCCCTGCATATCCCACTTCCATATCGTATGACTAAGCTGTCAATCACCCATCCCAGCACACCCTGAATACATAGCAGAGAAATCGTGGCAGATTTTTTATCAGGAGCTTCTGAGCTGGAGAGCTTGGAGTGCGTTCCTATGTTATCAGCCATATGCCATGATGTTACTGAAGAAGCCATGATTCATGTGTGGAGTGCACTTGTGCACCAGCGCCATACGTCTTCATGAATTTTCTTAGCTGTCTAGTATGTTTCTGCTACTTGGACTACTTATGTATGGGCCAAACACTCAGTCCGGAGCTTGAAGGATTGATGTATTCACATAACGTTAAATATTGAGACCAATGTGAAAAGCAAATATGGCCATCGTTCCTGAGCAATGACAGAGGCGATGTAAAGTTGATCATTCACATGAGCCAAGGAAACAACTAGTCAGCCTCTGACAGTCTTAAAGGGGTCAGAGAATTGAGGCAAGAAGCAGTGAGAAACTACAAACCATTAACTTGCGTTGTGCTTGAGGCTGTAGGGCGTTCTGGTCGTCAGTAAAGAAATTCAATGCTTCACAAGAAAGAATATGCAAATTAGGTTTCCTCCAGAAGGAAGAAACTGTACTACCACCTTTTCAAAATGGTTTATGCATATATTGTGGTGGAGCTAGCCTAAAACGAAGGTTCACCCTGGTATCACTTTGGTACACCAAAACCATAAAATGGGAATATGATAACAAAAAAAATCAGAACAGCAAGAATTTTGCTTTTTTTATTTACTGTACAAACATACTTGTTTATCAAATTGTATAACAGAACTAAGACTTTCATGTACCCCATAGCAGCCAATCAGAGCTCAGCTTTTATTTTTTAATCGGCTTCAGTGAATAAATCTGCACTGGAATTGCTTGCCCTAGGAGGTTAATAGACCCGCTTTCCATTGATCAGTTTTGATTAATGAGGTCTCGTTAATTGGATCTATTCCACTGTAGCGGATATGGGTTTTTTTTTTGCAAATGTCTTTTAGTTTTCATATTATTTCTCAACAGTTAATTATAATTCATTGTCACTTCCAGCCAATATAAGAGTGTTCATTTTTTGTCCATATTATGGACGCAATACTTGGACCTGCCGTTAGATTGCCATAGGTTTTTATAATGATCTAATTCAAGTTCTGATGAACCATGGGAGTCTAATGAAAGGTCTAGATATTTAATCTGTAATATGGTCATAAGAAAATATCTAAATTATTGCTATCAGAATATTGCCTCACTGACAATCTATACTGATAAGGGACCAACTTCTAATTCTCATCGGTTAGTTAGCTAAGGTCCTTTCACATCAGCATTTTTCGCTGAATGCGGCAGATCTGGCAGATTTACCACATCTGCCCGATCTGCTGCCTAACGGCCAACTTGCAGTGCACCTGTGGCAATTCTCTATGGCCATTCATTCTCTATGGGGCTTGTGGCAGGTGCGGCAAGTGTGGTTTTGCCGCGATCCGGCACTTGCGGGCGCGCAAACAAATGCAGCTAACCACAGTTTTTTTGCCCGGACGTAACTGCCGGTTTTGCCGGATCACAGCAAAACTGCACTAGCCGCACCTGCACAAGCCCCATGGAAAATGAATGGGGGCTTGCCACAGGTGCACCACAAGTCGGCCATTAGGCAGCAGATCCGACAAATGTGGTAAATCTGCTGCATTCAGTGAAAAACGCTAATGTCAAAGGACCCTAAGTGAGGTCTTTGTGCTTGGTTTTTCCACCATAGAAAAGTCATAGATGTTAAAGGTTGTGGCTCCCTGGTTTGTCAGTATCCTCAAGATTTATAATGGCATTTCTAAATATTATTATTTTACTTGACATAGTTTTTTTTTATTTCATTGATAATTTTATGTGGAAAAAAATAAGAGATTTTGATATTACATTTTAATATCTTAACTAATGTAACTTGGAGAAATACAGTAAGACTGCCAGCATTTGTGGTATTATCTGAAAATTAACGCCTTGTGCACACGTTGAGTATTTGGTTTGTTTTTTACCTCAATATTTGTAAGCCAAAATCAGGAGTGGGTAAAAATGCAGAAGTGGTGTGTAACATGCTGCGGGGCTGAATCCATGGGCGAGTTCTTCTTTAACACCCCAGCATGCTGCAGAAAATTTGGGATTCTGGGTGTGAGTATGTGATGGTACTGAGGTTACTGCAGTCACCTTCATCCACAGGTCGGTCATGCTCTGTATGACCTCAGACCCCATTGTCTCCTGGATGAGAAAGCCAGACAAGTTGATGAAAACACAGGGGTTTTTACTGAAAAATAAACTTATGTTCAAAAAGTAGAAGGTAGTAGTGGCTTTTAATTAGACCTGATTCAGTCATCAGTGATTATTCTTGACTGCAAAAACAGGTCCAATTTTCATCTGTGTTTTGGTCATATTTTTATTCACATTTGGTCAGTGTCAGTTTTCTCCACCAGTTGTTTCATTGGTTATTTTCTCATACAAAAATATATAATTCCCCTAACGCACTTCCGTACGTTTCGGCGCTACTTCCGTCGTCGTGGACGTGGCTGCTCAGCAGCCACGCTACCTACGAAGCATTGCCCGCGCAGCGGGCATTGCGAGTCGTTGCAGGGGCGCGAGCAATGGCCGCTTCGCGGCCATTGCAAGTCTCCCGCCCCGGCGACGACCGACGAGAGCCGAGCGCCGTGGCCGAAAATAGAACCAAGGGCCCGGCCATGCATAGCTCGAAACACCACTATGTATCTCAATGGGAAGTGAGGCGCTATGCTGATTGGTCGGCGCAGCACACAGCGACCAATCAGCATAGCGCCTCACTTAAGCGGCAAATTTGAAACTCAAAGTGCTCCATTATATCTCAATGGGAAGTGAGGCGCTATTCTCTTTGGTCGCTGTGTGCTGGCGCCGACCAATGAGAATAGCGCCTCACTTTCAGCGGTAAATTTGAAACTCAAAGTGCTCCATTATATCTCAATGGGAAGTGAGGCGCTATTCTCATTGGTCGCTGTGTGCTGCGCCGACCAATCATCATAGCGCCTCACTTCCCATTGAGATACATAGCGGTGTTTCGAGCTATGCATGGCCGGGCCCTTGGTTCTATTTTCGGCCACTGCGCTCGCCTGTCGTCGGTCGTCGCCGGGGCATGAAACTCGCAATGGACCTACGTGCCGGAGTTACCGCGGCTGCAACGACTCACCTATCTATCTATATCTATCTATCTATATCTATCTATATATCTATATCTATCTATAGATAGGCGAGTCGTTGCAGCCGCGGTAACTCCGGCACGTAGGTCCATTGCGAGTTTCATGCCCCGGCGACGACCGACGAGAGCCGAGCGCCGTGGCCGAAAATAGAACCAAGGGCCCGGCCATGCATAGCTCGAAACACCGCTATGTATCTCAATGGGAAGTGAGGCGCTATGCTGATTGGTCGGCGCAGCACACAGCGACCAATCAGCATAGCGCCTCACTTCCCATTGAGATATAATGGACGACTTTGAGTTTCAAATTTACCGCTGAAAGTGAGGCGCTATTCTCATTGGTCGGCGCCAGCACACAGCGACCAATGAGAATAGCGCCTCACTTCCCATTGAGATATAATGGACGACTTTGAGTTTCAAATTTACCGCTGGAAGTGAGGCGCTATTCTCATTGGTCGGCGCCAGCACACAGCGACCAATGAGAATAGCGCCTCACTTCCCATTGAGATATAATGGAGGACTTTGAGTTTCAAATTTACCGCTTAAGTGAGGCGCTATGCTGATTGGTCGCTGTGTGATATCTATCTATCTATCTATCTATCTATCTATATATATCTATATCTATCTATATATATCTATATCTATCTATCTATATCTATATCTATCTATATCTATCTATCTATATCTATCTATCTATATCTATCTATATCTATATCTATCTATATCTATCTATCTATCTATCTATCTATCTTTCTATCTACCTATATCTATCTATCCATATCTATCTATCTATATCTATCTATATATCTATATCTATATCTATCTATATCTATATCTATCTATATCTATCTATCTATATCTATCTATATCTATCTATCTATCTCTATATCTATCTCTATATCTATCTATCTATATCTATCTATCTATATCTACCATGTTTCCCCGAAAGTGGGGCGCCCCCGAAAGTAAGGCATGCTTGGCAGGGCGCCCTACTTGCTAATATAAGACACCCCCCAATTATAAGACGTACCTGCCTGAGGACTGTGGTGGTCCCCCGCTCTATGGTGGTCCCCTGCTCTCCGGTCGCCCCCTCCGCTCTCTGGTGGCCCCCCACTCTCCAGCGGGCCCCCGCTCTCCTGGTTCCCGCTGTAGCTGCCAAATTCTGCCCAGGTCAGGAGCCCTGCGCCAATTACAGCGCAGGAACCGTGACCCAATCACAGCCCAGGAACTGCAAGCCAATCCGCGGCCAGCTGACATCGTGCATGGCCTCTGATTGGCTAGCGGTTCCTGGGCTGTGATTGGCTCACGGTTCCTGCGCTGTAATTGGCGCAGGGCTCCTGACCTGGGCGGAGTTTGGCAGCTACAGTGGGAAGAAGGAGAGCGGGGGGACGCTGGAGAGCAGGGGGGGCCTCCGGAGAGCAGAGGGGGCCTCCGGAGAGTGGAGGGGGCCACTGGAGAGTGGAGGGGGCCTCCGGAGAGTGGAGGGGGCCACTGGAGAGCGGAGGGGGCCACCGAAGAGCGGAGGGGGCCACCGGAGGTCGGAGGCCAGCTGGAGGACGGGGGACCACCGGAGAGCGGAGGCCAGCAGGGAGAGCGCGGACACCGGAGAGCGGGGGCCACCGGAGACTGGTAAAAACAGTTTGTGTGTATGGGTATATGTGTGTGTGTATGTATGGGTGTGTGGGGTGTGTGGTGTGTGTGGTGTGTATGTGTGTGTGTATGGGTGTGTGGTGTATGTGTGTGTATGGGAGGCTGCAGTGGGATTTGGCTAATATAAGACACCCCCCGAAAGTAAGACATGGCGGTCTTTTTGGACCAAAAAAAAATATAAGACAGTGTCCTACTTTCGGGGAAACACGGTATCTATCTATATCTATCTATATCTATCTATCTATATCTATCTATCTATATCTATCTATCTATCTATCTATCTATCTATCTATATCTATCTATCTATCTATGTCTATCTATCTATCTCTATTTATCTATATCTATCTATCTATCTATCTATCTATCTATCTCTATCTATCTATATTTATATCCAGCTACAGACATCGGCACAGACAAAGCGGCGGACCCACGTTGATATCCACCATACAAACATATGTAGTTAATGGAAAGATATCATGGAATAATTGGATTATTATTTTAAACTCTTAATAAATAAACTATACACAGATTCTAGAATCCCGATGCAATCGCATCGGACTCACAACTAGTACAAAAATATAAATACATTTCGAAGCTTCACCTACCCATTGCAATGTTAAAAATAGATAACACTCTGGCAATGGCGATGGCAATGTGTGCTGTCAGTGATTTGTTTTCTTTTACAGATCATTATTATTCTTTGGTAAATTTGATACATGATTCAGAAAATAGGACGTCTCCATAATTTTGGCTACATGGTCAGCATAAAAACATGGACTGTGAATCATCTTGTAGAGCATAATAGTTATGTTTCTATCCATGAAAAACACAGCAAGCATATGTCTCGCCCCAGGGCCATGGGGTACTCGGAACCGGGCGTCTGGGGGAGTCACAGGGGTCGAGACCCGGCTTCCATGATCCTAGGGATCGGCCTTCAAAAAGGGAGTTCTGGGGGATAGGTGTCGTGACACCACCTGTGGAATCCATCTTTTGGTCCTGCGCTGTGGTGTGGAACCTCAGGGGATTATGAACGGACTGCTAAGGTGTTATTGCTCCCCACAGGTGGAGCGGTTTCCCGGGGCAAACGTAAAAGTCTATGGTGATGGTAGGCTGTTGGGGTGCAGGATTCAGGGCACTGAATAACTGACAGACACGCAGGCTTGTTTCCTTTACCCTTACTGTAGTGGCAAACGTCAGGGTACAGTTCACAGTTAATAGTGGGGATCCGGGCAGCCTGGAAGCAAGCTAGGGACCTTCCCACCCAGCTGGTTCAGAGGTCTTCTTGCTGCGCCCCTATCTGTTGGTCCTCGCTGCCTGTAGCTAAGCTGCAACCCTCTGTTCCTACTTGTCAGTCCTATACTAGTATGGCAGGCAGCTCGGGCCCTTCCCGGGTGCCTCTCCTCTGACCACTGTCCCTGGGCTCTTCTACACTGCTGTGCCCCAAGTGCTGTGTTGGCGAGGAGACTTGGAATCTCCTTTTCTCTGGTTTTGGCTGCTAGGCCTAGAGCACTCCCACAGCCTCGGACTCCGGTGTCCAGTTCTGGCTCTCCATTGTGGGGTGAACCTTTAACAGGCTCCACTCACCAGGCCTACTCCTCTCCTCTCCTCAGACCCTAGCTCACGGGTCCCTCATGCTGGCTAGTGAGTATCCTCAGACGAGCCTGACACTGCTCCAGTCCACAGGATGTCTCCTACAGTCTTCCTAGGAACTGAACTCACGCTACCTGGGACGAGCTTAGCACTGCTCTAGTCCACAGGTCCACACAGTCCTCCCAGGAACTCCACTCCCTAACCCTGCCTCCAGGCAGAATTTATAGGGGAGACTCCCCTGAACCTGGGTTAGAGCTCTCCCTTCTGGTTTGGAGTCAGAAAGGTGTTGTGTGCTGTGGGTTACCTGGTGTGGATACCCTACCTTGCTGCCATGCATGACCACACCCCCTGAAGTAGGTAAGAACATCATGGCAACCGGACTCTGGGGTGCCACACATACATGCAAAATGGACATCTAATTATGGTCTTATAACACAGTGGTCTGTGGGATTTCCCATGCACCACTATCCCTTTTCATTATGAGCATTAGATTAAACATGGAGCATTGTGAAATGAAGCAGTGCTACTGGTTGGCCAGGAATCCAGAATGTGGGATGTCTGACATGGAGACAGATGGAAATCTGTAAATGCACAGAGCTTCTGTGTAAATCAGAATTAATGAGCATTCTTCACAAGTTTAATTATCCCGAGGATAAGAGCAACACAAATCCACAGGCCTGGGTCTTGTAATAAACTTCTATTGACCTCATTTTGTGTGGCTAGCCAGCTATGTTACCCAGTATACAAAACCCCTGACTTTCCCTCCTCAAAGGGTGATTGAAGCAGAATTGGTTGTTAAATTGGTTTATATAGGGCAAGATACACATTTACAAGAAAGAATAGGCTTCATTTTGTGTTTTTTTTTTTGTATTGAGTAGCAAATGTAATAAATATTCATCTTAAAGATAGGGCTACATCATCCACAAAATAGCAGCGGCAATGGGCAAACTTTGGCTGTCCGAAAGTTATCGCAGCCAAATTTGCCATATAGCCCTAGCTGTGTTTCCTTAGATATTGAAATAGTAACTAGGCAATTACTCCTTCCCTTATGTTAGTGCTGAAAACTTGAAAAATAGCAAAAAAAGGGAGAGATGCACACTTATGTGCTTATGTTCATCTGCTTATGTTCATATAGAGCTGACACGCTCCCAATCAGGGAGGCGTCGGCCGTTCTGAGTGAGTCATGCGAGACTCATGTGACTATCTCGCATGCATCTTGCATAGTGTGTCTTTGGCCTTAAAAAGATTCTTACAATGAGTATTTGTTGCGTTGCTTGACAAGTTAAGAGGGATTTAGTCATTCCATGCATTTTACCCAAGACACTTAACCTGAAACTATAAATAAAATATGTGACTGCAATTACTTGGTACAAATTGGCCACAGCAACCTTTATTGAATAACACGAACACAGCTCCGGGGTGCTGATTACAAATGGCAACCCCACAACATATCAAAACCCTTAATATTGCATAGGTCTAGACCTGAGGCAAATCCCACACATTCTATAGATCAATTTCTCCCTGGCCACTTTGCACCAGCCCCGGGGAGTAAGATATCAGCACTACCCAGCTGATACCCTCAACCATGAGGAACCTACACCCGCTACTTTTTGTGAGATGTACCAGTTCCTATCCCCTTACCTTCCCTTTGTGCAAGGGACATAATCCTTACTTAGCCTCAGGCCCAGACCTATCTCTCGCTGATGCGACATAATTAACAACTTATACATTCTTCCACTCTCCTTTTTTTTTTTAAACCCCATACATCATAAGACAATATAACCAAGCACTCATGAAACCCCCCAAGGTTCCACACTAAACCACTTTCCCCTTCATACTTCCGTGAACCCCACCCATTTTTTATTTTATTTTATATATATGCAATGGGTGGGTGGACGGGCTTTCTAACAAGGTTTCCAAGGTTTCCAAGAAGGCTCCCGGATCCACATTCATTCCTTATATAGCCCTCCAAAATCCAGCCCCCTCTCCCAGACCAATCCACTAGCTGGCACGTTTACCCACAAACTTTATCCGACCCCATGAACTCCATTTAACCCTTCCACTCCATACCCTCTGCTTGTCATGATGCAGAATTTCTGCACCTATTATGTAAATTAAAGAGGTTGTCCAGTTTAAGTCCACAAGTTTGCGCTTACTCTATGACCTTGCGCACTGTGAGAATTCTCAAGTGTCAGCGCTGGGAATGGCGGTCACGTAACTGCAAGTGTGTGAGGTGCATACTCCAAGTGTATTAACTGCTATATATGCATTTATATAGTGACAGTTATTTTAGCACATTTTTTTATTTTTAGTTTTTAGTCACATTTATATAAGCCATGCGCTATATTTAAAGAGTTTTGCGCAGACAAGCTCACTGGCTCAGCGCCATTAATAGCAGCCGCCAGCCAACAGAGGCCTGCAGTCGCTGGCCAATCAGAGGCCAGCAGCTAATGTCAGCACATGACGTTACATGCGGACCTCTAATTGGCCGGTGGCCTACATCTACAGTAGCTGAGCCAGAGACTGTGTAGGGCCGGTGACAAAAGGTGTGTGTGCTTCTGTGTGCGTGTGGTGGGGAAGGGGGGAGTGTATGGTACCATATGTATGTATGTATGTGTGGTTTATTTTGCAGGTAATAGTGATATTGGGGGCTGCAAGAGGATTATGGGGTGATGAGGCTGCAAGAAGATGATGTGGATGATGGGGGCTGCAATAGGATATTGGGGGCTGCAAGAGGATGATGGGAATATTGGGGGCTGCAAAAGGATAATGAGGATCATGGAAAAATAAGACATCCCCTGAAAATAAGACCCAGCACATCTTCGGGAGCAAAAATTATAAGACACTGTCTTATTTTCAGCAAAACAGGGTAGTTAGTGGCTCCTGCTCGTAACTGTGGACACCTAGGGACCTGCAATGCCCTGAACATGAGGAAAATACATTGCTTATCATGAGATCAATACTACATTTCTAATTGGAGATATTTGCTAATATTGTTATTATTACAACTACTACATATTGGGTTAGGATCTTGAAAGATGGGAATACCCCTTTAAGTGGCACAAAACGTGGATAATTAGTTCTAGACAGAGGTCTTGTATATAAACATTAGCCAAATTTATCAAATTATGTAAAACGTTAATATATTTGTTGTAAACGATGACAGTGCTCCAAGAAGCAAACAGATCTCACATTCCTCTCATGATAAATTCACCCATTTATTTGCCTTTGGTCAGCAATATAGCTTGTCCTTTTAAACTATAAAGGGATTCTTGACTACTCAGGATAACGCATTCTCAATCACTATATTTCCCCCCATGTAAAATAATAACAGGTATATTCACCTCCGATGCAGGTGTCATTCCAAAGATTGCCAGCACCTTCTCTCCTGGGGCTCACGTGACATTGTAAGGCTGCCTTCAGACTTGCAGATGCATCTGCAGCGTTTTGCAGATGCATCTGCAAGCATCTGCATGCAGACCGCGGCCCCTATGTTTATAATGGAGCGCACGGCGGTCTGCAGATGCTTGCAGACCGCCGTGCGCTCTCATTGCCCGCCATTAGTGATCTGTGCGC
Source organism: Allobates femoralis (assembly GCA_033576535.1). Classification (NCBI taxonomy): domain Eukaryota; kingdom Metazoa; phylum Chordata; class Amphibia; order Anura; family Aromobatidae; genus Allobates; species Allobates femoralis. The sequence continues at coordinate 541,681,305 of JARQOC010000004.1, forward strand.
ACGCGGATGCCTGCGCACAAATCACACACTCCCGCCCGCACCATGGACGCGAGATGTTGCGTCCCTGGTGCGGGTGGGAGTGTGTGATTTGTGCGCAGGCATCCGCGTGCGCACAGATCACTAATGGCGGGCAATGAGAGCGCACGGCGGTCTGCAAGCATCTGCAGACCGCCGTGCGCTCCATTATAAATATAGGGGCCGCGGTCTGCATGCAGATGCTTGCAGATGCATCTGCAAAACGCTGCAGATGCATCTGCAAGTCTGAAGCCAGCCTTATACCACTTGAGTCCTGCAGCCAATCTGCGCTTGATTCACTCTCACCCCCTTCAAATTGATTTGACATCCGGAGGAGGTCAGAGATCAGCAGCGTGCTCTTACTTCTTCCAGGTGTTAAGTTTGCCTGAAGGACATGAAAGTGAAGCGACTGCAGGTGATTAAAGGGCTCGCGTGACATAATAATGTCATGTGAACTCCAGGAGAAAAAGTGCTGAACCTGAGGAAGTATGCGTCTGTCAAAAATGGAACCCATTAATTGATGCGAATACAGCTTAACCCAGGGGTCTCAAACTCTGCTGGGTATATGGGCTACACATAAAAAAATACATTTATAGAGCCGCATTCTTTGCAGGACAGTGACATTTTTAGTGATCCATTGTATATGTTTTATACACCTTTGATCACTTTTTTGAACATTTTTGGTGTGTTTATTTTCATTTTTAAATGGCTTTCATTGTATGGGTTATAGTACAGTTTTATAGCTTGTGTTGTTGTGGATGTGGCGAAAACAAACATGCAAAATATTTTTTCACAATTTATTTCAAATTCCTTTTTACGTTTTCCTCTCAATTGGCCACATACAGTAATATTGTCTTACAATTAGCTCCATATGGTAATTTTGGCCAACATTTTGAATAATATCACCATACTGATCCCTATCTTGTAGTTATGTCCCCTCACCCTAGTCCATATATTGTAGTAATGTGCCTCATCCTTGTCTCTATTTTATAGTTATGTCCCCCATCCTGTTATCTACCTTGTAGTAATATGCCCCATCCTGGTCTCTATCTTGTGGTAATGTTCCCTGTCCTGATCCTCATCTTGTAGTAATGCCACATCCTGGATCCAATCATATAGTAATGTTCCCATCCTTGTGCCCTTCTGTAGTAATGTGCCCGTTCTTATGCTCTGCTTGTACTAATGTTCCCATATTTTCCACAGCTTGTAGAAGTACCCCATCCTAGGCCTCTTCTTGTACTAATTTTCCATTCTTGTCCCTTTCTTATAGTAATGTCCCCATTCGGAGACCTAGTTTGTATCAGTGCCCCATTCTAGTCCCCTTCTTGTAGTAATGTGCCCCACCCTGGTCCTTATCTTGTAGTAATGTCCCCATCCAAGTCCCCATATTGTAGTAATGTCCCTGTCCTTGACACCATCTTGTAGTAATATACCCATCTTGGTCCCCTTATTGTAGTAATGACCCCCATCCTGTGGTTAAGTATCCTTCCTGGTCTCCATCTTGTAGTAATCTGCCCATCCTTGTCCCCTTTTTGTAGTAAAGTGCCCATCCTTGTCCTCATCTTGTAGTAATGCCCCATCCTGGACCATATTTAGTAGTAATGTGCCCATATTGGTCCTCATCTTGTAGTAATTTGCCCATCCGTATTCCCATCTTGTAGTAATGTTCCCATCCTTGGGGATATTATAGCAATGTGCTCATCCTAGTCCTCATCTTATAGTAATGTCCACATTCTGGTTGCCATCTTGTAGTAATGTCTTCATTCTTGTCCTTATCCTGTAGTATTATCTCCACTTGTGACATTCTGTACATACACATAAAAAAGATTCTTCTCACCTGTCCTCTATACCTCTGTGTCCTCTTTTTTGCACATGTAGCGCTCAGGCACTGCAGACCTCTTGACGATTGTGGCCTGGTCCAGGCCAGCCATCGGACAATCAGAAGCAGCAGCCGATGTCGGCATTATGGCACTGCAGCGTATGACGTCATTGTCTTGTGTTGCCATGCTGTCAAGCTGTCGTCAGCTGCTGGACTCCGATTGGCCGCGACTGGCATTAGCTTTGTGGTGCAGCGAGTCCAAGGATGTACATTCAACTGAAAGAAAGTGCTGACATCGGTGGTCCTCTGGACCGGCACCGCATGAAGCAGGCTCCATGGGCCACATTTGACCCGCGGGCTGTGTGTTTGAGACCTCTGGTCTAACCTTTCCAGTGGCAATTCACCTTTTCACTTAAAGCACCTCATCCCTATGAACTTTGGATCCCTAATTCTGACTAGGTGCACAAAGGTCCTGAAGACGTTTTGCTATGAGTAAGTTGACATAAAATTTTGTACATATTATTGAAGATACAATCTGTGAGCAGCACAAATTTTACAATGCAGGAAAACTAAAGGAGATGTGCACATGTTCATTGTAGGTGGAATATGACTTCTCAGAATCATTACCTCTGGTGGGCCCAAGAAACCACAGTCCAAAAGTGGTAATTATATTAAAAACGGGGTCTTATAACTTAGTAGAGTCTGCTATCTTTTTGTACTGAACTATATGTGTTCAAAAAATGCATTTGTGATACATTTTTTGCAATGAGTTTCCACAAATACAAATAATGTCATGGTGGTTTTACCACATCTTTAGAAACATGCAGCAAAAAATGCATCATTTATTAAAGCACTATAGATTGAATGTTCTCCAGTCACACCATTGTTCAGGGAATTGACGTCCCACTGAGCCTGTGAATGCGCTAATAGGGACATCAATGGCGTTTGAGCTGTAATAGAGCCATTTACAAAAAAAAAAGCAAGTAAGGAACCTGCTCATAATGGTATTCCCTGATGTAATGTCTCACATGCCCCACACCAAAACTTCACAAAATGATTAGCGTTAACTAACCTGTGAGATTCAATATAATTCTGTAACCTTATGAAGGATATTTCATTCTGAAATATATCTTCGTATATATTTTTCATATATATTTGACTACAAATATTTCAAGGGTTGTCACACTGTAGAGGGATAAGCTTTATTCTCATTTGCACATGGAAAGACTAAAACAATAAAATGAAACTAAATAAGAGATGTAATGCACCCCCACAGCATCCACAGCCGAGAATGACCACAGACTCAGGTTTCTCGAAGACCAGTTCCGTTTACTATCATAGGAATGGAGTAATCCAGCATGGAGTAAATAATTTACAGTTTCACGTGGGTAGGCAACGATCAGTACAATTCGGAGTTGACTGCTGATATTCAATTGAGGTTTTGGAGCTTTAAGAAGATGAATTATTTGGAAGTAGTGTTTATATGTAGTTATTGGAAGGTTCAGAGTCTTTGTGTCTTAAAGCAGAAGAGTAGATATAGCAAGAGAGGTTTACAGACCTGGAATCCTGTATTAATTTCACAGCTTGTCACGGCATGTGCAGAAATATACTTCAAGCAAATAACGGACAATTTGCATTGAGATGGGAAACCCTCAAATCTCTCAACACGTGGGCAATAGGTTCTTCTGTACATTTTGCGCGCCCTACTGCTGAAGAAGTACATGTAAGTCCAGACAGTGAGGATCCAGGGTTAAAAGTCTTTAGCCATCTTGGCTGTAGAAATCAGAGATAGTTCGCAGGCATTGGGCTTGGCAGTAAAGCTTGTGGTGAAGGGATGGTTGAACTTCCAAGCCTAGGGCCTGGAAGTGATGAGGACAGCCCTCACATGAGCTCTGCTTTGTCTGGCATCCTGTACTAGACTAGGGAATTTTCAGCTCTGTCTAGACAGACAAAGGCTGGAATAGCAGCTCCACCCATTGACCCTTGTGAGTGGATCACCAGCCAATAGGACAACACTCAATTTACATGTCAAATTCTCAGAATGCAAAATGAAATACCGTATATACTCGTGTATAAGCCGACCCGTGTATAAGCCGACCCCCTACTTTTGCCCCCAAAACCTGGGAAAACCTATTGACTCGCGTATAAGCCGAGGGTGGACCCAGCACAGGTATACAGCCCCCAGAATTGTGGTATACAGCAGCCCCCAGCACAGGTGTATACAGCAGCCCCCAGCACAGGTGTATACAGCAGCCCCCAGCACAGGTGTATACAGCAGCCCCCAGCACAGGTGTATACAGCAGCCCCCAGCAGTGTGATATACAGGGCCCCTCAGCAGTGGTATACAGGGCCCCTCAGCAGCGGTATACATGGTCCCCGACGGCCCCCGGCAGTGGTATACAGCCCCCCCGCCTAGTACCGGGCCCCCATGCTGCGGCACAGCATACAGTAGCTCATACATTACCATCTCCTGCAGCGCGCGCTTCCTCCATCTCCCGCCCGGCTTGTTGCTGTAGTGTCATGTGACGAGCGGACGCGCCAGTCACATGACACTACAGGAAGATGCCGGCTGGGACATGGAGAAGCCGCGCGCTGCAGGGAGAGATGGTAGTGTATGAACTACTGTATGCTGTGCCGCAGCATGGGGGCCCGGTACTAGGCGGGGGGGCTGTATACCACTGCCGGGGGCCGCCAGGGGCTGTGTCCGGCAATATGCACTGCATCCCCTTGCCGGGGATGGACAGGGGGGTGCGTGCATATCAATGAGGCGGGCCCACGTGACCGCGCGGTGTCACTGCAGCCCCCTCCTGCCTCCTCCTGCCCCAGTCAGAGCCCCCGTCCCCGTCACACTCAGCACACACTATGTATATACTCGTGTATAAGCCGAGGGGGGACTTTTCAGCCCAATTTTTGGGCTGAAAAAGTCGGCTTATACACGAGTATATACGGTAAATCATACATTTCATCAGAAGATGGTGCTGCAACACAACAAATTAAAAATACCTGGATTTAAAGGAAAACTGTCAGGTCAAAAATCCATATGCTATCATTTTCTAATTCCTCGCTCTAAACTCTCTCTATTGATGTATTTGTTTCATTTATATTTCCCTCCTATCTTCTGTAAACTTAAAATAGATTCATTCCAACTGCCACTCACAGTGAGTGATCACTTAGTTCTCTGCTGTCCACTCCCCATAAGATGAATATGCATGTTACATATTCACACTACATCATTACACAGGAGATCAGTGTGGGGGGACTGTATTCTCCTCTCTGCTCTCTGTGTTTTCAGCATCACAAGAGGTCAAATACAACACAGAAACTGTAACAGCAGGGTTACCTGCTTAGAGAAACAAATAGAGTCTAGATAAGTCACATCTGTAATAGCTCTCACCCTCCGAGCCCTCAACAGAACAGAAGCTACTGAAACCTGACACTGCACTATTAGGAAAGGGAGGAGGGAGGAGGGAGCTGCTGAAACAAAGTGAATAATTACATAACAGTTGATAAAGCACAGGACTATTCTTGTTTGCTTATAATGGAGAGGACTAATTCAGGAGCTCCCTGCAGGGTCTGACTATGCTGATAACATAGAAAATACAAAAGGTACAATAATGATTTTACATGTTTTTAAAAGGTCTGCCCAGGCCCTTTTTCAAGGGTAATATTAGTATCATACTGAAAATGACCTGACAGTGTCCATTTAAATTAAAGTACATATCTGACAATCACTAAGTGTGGCTTCACACTTGCGTTCGCCTGCGCTGCGCATTACGGCTGGCGATCGCAAGCCGAGCGCAAGCACCGCCCATCCCTATGTTTAACATGGGGATGCACGGTGTATGCGCTCGGGTGTGGATGGCCATGCGCACTCATTGCTCCCCATGTGTGATTTGTACGCATACAGATACTTGTGTACAAATTATACATTCTTGTCCGCACCCTGAACGCAACATGTTGGTGCGGACGAGAATGTATGATTTGTATGCAAGCATCCCCATGTGTACAAATCACACATGGCGGGCAATGGGTGTGCCCAGCCATCCGCACCCGAGCGCATACACCGTGCTTCCCCAAGTTAAACAAAGGGATGGGCGGGTGCTTGCGCTCGGCTTGCGTTCGCCCGCCACAATGTGCAGCGCAGGCAAGCGCAAGTGTGAAGCCACCCTAATAATGGTAGAGAAGTAGCTAGGGAGGGAGTGAGCTGTAGTGTACAGTGTTAGTCATGGTCCAGGGGCACTTAAAGGGACAGACATAAGCTGGAGTGGGTCACTACAAAGACACAGATTAGATATTAGAAAACCCTTTTTTGACAGTGAGGGTGATCAATGAGTGGGACAGGCTGCCATGAGAGATGATGAGTTCTCCTTCAATTAAAGTCTTCACACCGAGGCTAGACAGACATCTGTCTGGGATGATTAAGTGAATCCTGCTGTTAGCAGGTGTTGGGTCAGATGACCAAAAGGTCCCTTCCATCTTTACTTTTCTATGAATTACTGTACCCATTGTACTACAAATGACACATCCTTGTATATACTTTCTGCAATGAGAGAATCCGCCATTCGGATATGCAGGTTTTGTAGCATTTCATTACACATAGGGCTGCTCTAAGAGGTTTGGGTGACAGTCAGTAGCTCTAGCGGTGACATACATTCCAGCCAATCAGAAGCCAGAAAATGGCACACAGACTGTCACACTCCTGATGGGATGCACTGCAATAACTTCCCAATATAACCCCGGCACAAGGTCGCTGATAATTCTTTGTACATCTGAAAGGATTGTTTTGTTCCACAGTGCCAGGCTTTGTGAGCTGAGACACTTCCCTTCCAGGCGCAGTTTTTCACTTAGACCCTTGAATAGCTGTACAGTCCTCTCACCGGAGAGGCTGATTTGGGTGGTGTGACACAGGGAATTGCCAATAACATCCCAGTCTGGTGTTCCTTTTCGGTACATCCTATTTGCATATTTCTCATTCACATCATCTTGATCATACACGGCCGAGAAGGCAAAGTTCTCGACTATTGAGCCTGAAGAATGGAGTGCTTGAGCGATTAGGTCAGCAATTTAACACCTTCACTACCAATGCTCCCTGCATTCATAGGTGATGTGGTGCGAGTAGGCACTTACAAGGATACAATATTCTAGTTACTTCAAGAAAATCTCTATTAATCTTTTTCTTTATGAAGTTTGCTCCTATATTTGTGCCAAGAACTCAAACATTCTATGACTTCACCTACATGCACAGATGTAGCAGAACTGGGTTTGCCATTCACTTTTCCTGGGCTTCCATCAATAGAGCACTGCAATATAAGACCATACCATCAGAACCTGTGCTGTGTATGCCTGGCATAGAAAGTATACCAAAAATAAAGACAGCACCACTTCATTTTATGTATGTACATATATACAGATATTTTTTTTCTAGTTTTAATTATTGATTCATTATGCATTGTACTATATAATCTAATTCTGTCGGTCTGTAACGGAAATCCCGCATCGCTGATTGGTCGCGGCCAGCCGGGCGCTACTAATCAGCGCCAGGCGCAGTCCAGCCGCGAATTGGCGCAGGACTTGAACCACGCACACCACCGCTACCGTCAGGAGATCATTGGCGCTAGCTGCTTATCTCCCGACGGTAGCCACAGGTCATCTCCTGCTGCACAGAGGTCAGCGGCAATGCAGCGGAAGTACCCTGACCGGCGCTAACGACCTCGCTCAGTGTGACACGCAGCAGCGACTAGGCCCCCGCTGTGAGATCGCTGATCCTGTCACGGAGGTCAGCGGCGACGCAGCCGGGGGATGACCGGCGATCCTTATCAGGTCGCATCATTTGTTGGGATCGCTGGAGCATCGCCAAGTGTGATGGTACCTTACTGATTGCTGGTGAGGTGTCACACGTGCAGATATATTGAACGAAGCCGCGTCGCTGATTGGGGAAAGTCCTGTGTATTCATTGCATTATTTTAAAAACTTTATAAATAAACTACATATATATTCCAGAATACCCGATGAGTTAGAATCGGGCCATCATATAGTTCATTATAATGCTCTCTAAATTACATAGAACCAGTGCTGACTGCTCTTGTCTTCTCCCAGTACAGAGTATCTCAATAGGCAGCATAAAGAACATACAAGTGCATCTCAATGAATTAGAATATCATCAAAATGTTCATTTATTTCAGTAATTCACTACATAAAGTGAAACGTATATATTATATAGAGTCATTACACACAGAGTGATCTATTTCCAGTGTTTATTTCAGTTAATGTTGATGATTATGGCTTACAGCCAATGAAAACCAAAGGTCATTATCCCAGAAAATTAAAATAGGGAGGATGAAGGGTTAAGAACCGTACTGCCATATTCCATGAGACATCAAAGGGTGAATATAATACTTATAATTAGTCAGCACGTTTCAGGGCTCCCTAAACCATGGCAATATGACACTGATTTGTCCTGAGGAAGAGGCCAGGGAGCCCTGAAATGACTAATAAATATATATTATATTCACCCTTTGATGTCTCGTGGAATACGGCAGCACACTTTTAAACCTTTAATCCTCCCTACTCTATATGCACCACGCTGGGGACTGCAGCAGCCGTGATATGCTTTTATAGTGGTTGTGACTCTCACAACCACACAAGGTGAAGCCTCTGATATCTATTTAGGTAATATTTTATCTCTTAGACCTTTCATCCTCACTACTTTAATTTTTTCTGAGATAAGACCTTAGGGTTTTCATTGGCTGTAAACCATAATCATCAACATTTACAGAAATAAACACTTGAAATAGATCACTCTGTCTGTAATGACTATATAATGTATGCGTTTCACTTTCTGTATTGAATTACTGAAATAAATTAATTTTTTGATGATATTCTAATTCATTGAGAGACCTGTAGGTCTTTGCACATTTGGAAAACTTAGCACAGACAATGTAGAGCAGCACTACCATGGGCAGACAGTGCCCCTATGAAAGGGTTACATGGGTGGTATGGCTCAGTGGTTAGCACTGCAGTCTTGCAGTGCTGGGGTCCTGGGTTCAAATCCCACCAAGGATAACACCTATGAAGAGTTTGACAAGACCACAGGAAAAACAGTATAACAAATGTGTAAAAGTGCTCTGCTATATTAGGTTATAATAAAAAGCAAATGCTAACAAAAAAACTGTCAAAAACAGGGTACTTAGTTAATACATTTTTTGTTAAAAATGTACGAAGCCATTCTACCAACACCAAGGTGACCCATATCAGAGCGGTCCCTATCTAACTAATTTAAAATCTGATCTTGTATAAGCATACCTCATTGATGCAGGATGAAGATGAGCCAGCAGGATGAAGACAGGCCAGAGTCCAATATGGACACAGTGCAGCAGACAGCACCTTATGTGCCTGGCTTAGAATGGAAGGAATGGGGCACTCCCGATCTTGCATAACAAGTAACTAAATGAAAACTTACAACTGAGCCAAAGCACAAAGTGAACAGGTCTGTAGGACCGTGTTCACCCCTCCGAATAACTAGACCACAGAAAAAAACAGTATAACAAACGTTTACAAGTACTCTGCTATAATAGGTAATAATGAAAAGCAAGTGTTAGTACAAAAAAATATAAAAGACAGGGTACTTAGTTAATACGTTGTTTGCAAAAAATGTACGAAGCCGTTCTACAAATGCCAAGGTGACCCATATCAGAACGGTCCCTATCTATCTAATTTAAAACCTGATCCTGTATAAGTATACCTCATGGATGCAGGATGAAGACAGCCAGAGTCTAATACGGACACAGTGCAGCTGACAGCACCTTGTGTGCATGGATCAGAAAGAAAGGGGTGGGACACTCCCTATCTTGCATAACAACAAAATGTTGTTATGGGTTCAGTCCGAAGCACCAGTTTAGGTGTTACTGTGGACCCGACCCGAGTGGCCAGGAAGCAATCGGGGAATCCACCTAGCCGGGTGGGTTGGAGGCCTCCCTTCTGCACTGTTTAGTGGCTACTGCGGCTGTTTGCCCTCTCCTGCATGTGCTGTATGACAGGCAGCTCGAGTCCTGTTTCAGGGGGTCGCTCCTCCGTGGAGACCCAGGCTCTAGTACGCTGATTTGCCTCCTAACACTGTGTGGCTGGGAAATCTGGAATTCCCCACCTTCCATTATTATTATTATTACTGTTTGGATCTGTGACTCTATACCGTCTCAGACCCTGTGTCTGTTCTATGCGCTTTCCTCTGAGGCGAGCACGACGCTCCTCTTCTCCCTCTGGCTTTCCTCTCCTTCCTCCTCAGGCTCACTCCATGGCTGTTCTAACTCACTCCTCCTCCAGCCAGAACTTTTATACAGGGAAGCTCCCCTCAAGCCAAGTTCCAGAGCTCCCCCTTCTGGTCTAGAGGCAGGAAAGTTTTGGATGCTGTGCCACCTGAATAGGGAACCCCTCTTTTGCCTCCAGGCGTACCATCGGGACCCTGGGGTGCTACATTCCCCCTTAGTGAAAATCAGTACTCCGGGACTGAGGAAACATTTTTCAAAGAATAAACATAACCAATCAATAACATTTTAACAGGTACAACAATATTTGGGTCTTCCCTTCCGGGAGGTGCTCGCTTAAACATTGCATAACAAAAAAACATTTCCTATCTTGTCAAAATGCAAAAAGAGTCCAAGTCTTCTAATCAAAGTTCTTTTGCATAAAGGGGGGTAAAATCACACTTATCCAGCGAAAGGATGGGGACACCAAGGAAAAGCACCATTCACACTTCAATGCTGTCCGGGTACTGCACATTAGTCTTTCTTTAGCTTCTCCTCCTGTGTCGCTGGTGGCGGGATCAATAGTTCTGCCAAGCCTGGGCATTCCTTCTCCAGGTCTCCTCCGCGCATCGGGCCTGCACGCTCTCTCGTGGGCTGGGTTGTTAGGCTGCGGCCACCAGTTGGGGTGCTGCTCTCCCACTGCAAGGGATATCGCTCCGCTCCTCGCATTAATTCTCTTGGCTGCAACATCTTTCAACCCCCTTAGTTAATTCAGACCCTTCCGGGCTTCTACTTTCGTCGGGGTGTACAATATTAGTTCTGCGGTGGGACAGGGTTTCTCTTCCCCACCGGATGTCATCAGAGCACAGGATGGGCCTCGCTTCACGCTCTTTGGAAGGTAGCGCCCAAGATGACACGCCCCCTCTGCTTCCCGTGCGCGCGGCAACAATGGCGACAGTCCAAAACATGTACTTTACACAATTCACGGCACACAGTACTGGGTTTAACAGGCACGGTATCCTGTTTATGACGCCAGAAAACTGAGGCGCCCTCAGGCCATGGGGTACTCGGGACCTGGGCCAGTGCTGTCTCTCGGGGATCACTGTAGTCGTGACCTGGTCCCGTGGCCTGGGCTCAGTTGAAAAGAGGGTATTTACAGGGAATTTGTCGTGACACCACCCGGGGTATGTGGTCAGTGGAGACCACTGCTGCCGTATTCCTGCTGGAGATGGTGACTTAGGGCAGCGTGGATGGTAAGCCCTCCTTGGATATGGCTGAGTGTCCCCAGGGCAGGTGTAAATAGTCTATGTGTGGGATGCAGGGTGACAGGCACAGAAATAACTGGAGTCCACAGCAGTAAATGTTTCCTTTACCTTTACTGGTCCATTGTTTTGGGTACAGTCCGAAGCACCAGTTTAGGTGTTACTGTGGACCCGGGTGGCCTGGAAGCAATCGGGCAATACACCTAGCCGGGTGGGTTGGAGGCCTCCTTTCTGCACTGTTTATGTGGCGCCCTGCTCACGCAGGTAGCCACAGCCTTCCCTAATGCACAGCTGGGTTTCCACAGCAGGTACCTACTACATGCAACACCTTCCACCCAGCCTGCAACCCGAGTACCCCAGGGCCTGGGGCTCGACATATCGTGGCTCCTGCGACTGCTTGAAGCTAAACTGCTTGCCCTCTCTCTCCTGCATGTGCCGTATGACAGGAAGCTCGAGTCCTGTTTCAGGGGGTCGCTCCTCTGTGGAGACCCCGGGCTCTAGTACACTGCTTTGCCTCCTGACACTGTGTGGCTGGGAAATCTGGAATTCCCCACCTTCCGTTATTGACTGCTGGGATGTGTGACCCTGCACAGTCTTGGACCCTATGTCCGTTCTATGCGCTTTCCTCTGAGGTGAGCACGACGGTCCTCGTCTCCCTCAGGCTTTCTCTCCTTCCTCCTCAGACTCACTCCATGGCTGTTCTAACTCACTCCTAACTCCTCCTCCAGCCAGAACTTTTATACAGGGAAGCTTCCCTCAAGCCGGGTTCTAGAGCTTCCCCTTCTGGTCTGGAGGCAGGAAAGTTTTGGATGCTGTGTCACCTGAATAGGGAACCCCTCTTTTGCCTCCAGGCAACCTTGGGGTGCTACACTAGACTCATCCAGTTTCTCCCCTTTGATTTCTATCTAGTGAAGCTGAACATGTCTAGTTGGCCTATGACCACAAGTATGCACTGAATGTCTGGGAATTTGTGACAGCAGATGCACCACACTCTGTGACTATCCAGAGGTCTTGCAGACTTTTCTCCCAGGGTAACCCTTATAATAAATAAATTATATTTCTGTGATACAAATATGTACTTTTATTCACAATTCATTTAGTACATACAGAATTATTGTCAGTACCTCCCAAGGATTCAAACTCACACCTTCTGATGTAAGAGGAAGCAGTCTTAGCTGTGCGCCACAAATGATTGTCTTAGACAGTAGCATTTTTATTGGAAACTCTATATATTTTTATGTGTGTATATATCTGCTGAATTTCTGGATTATAAGACGCATTGGACCATAAGATGCATCCATGTTTTAGAGGAGGAAAATAGGGGAAAAAAATTGAAGCAAAAAATGTGTTCATGACACTGGGGTACTCGGTAGCCAGGCTGGCAGTCTTTCGGGGAGGTCACGGTGGTCCAGCTCCGTGACCCTGGCCATGCAGGAATGGGTGTATTTACTGGGGATAATGAGTCTTCACATGATGCCACCTGTGGTACCTGGTCATGGGTGAGCAGCGCTGCTTGGGTGAGCCCCTGGGCAGATGGTGCGGCAGCTAAGATGGAGACACTCCCCACAGGTGGAGCGGGACCCCAGGGGGTTTAGTGATGAGTCTTTGGGGGATGATGGTGGTGGTAGTTAAGGTGCAGGAGGCGGCAAGGAGGGCACGGGAAACAACAGGAGAACACAAAGGGGTGCAGTTCTTCTATCTTTACTGTAGAAACACAGTGAAGTTCGGGGGCACTGGCTACCAGGTCCAGGTGGGCCAGGTCAGCCTGAAAGCAGTTGGATTCCACCTCGCCAGGTGGGTTTGGGGACCTGCCTGCTGCACTTCTCCGTTCTGGTCCCAGCTGCCTATGAACTATTCTGCGGCCCTCTTCCTGCCTTCTTGCCCTCGATCCCGTATGGCAGGCAGCATGAACCTGTAAAGGACACTGTAGTGTTGATTGCAGCTTCGGGCTCTCGCTATGCTGCTGTGCCGTCAGGTCTCTACGTGCGGCCAGGAAACTTGCAGTCTCCTGTCCTCCAGAATTGATCAGCAGGACATGCAGTTCCCATCTGACCCAGGACTCAGGTGTTCTCTGCAGCGCTTATCTGGGGTGAGCTCTCTCTCAGCTCCGCTCCCTAGAGCTCTCTCTCGCATTTTCTCCTCTCTCCCTTAGAGACTCCTCAACTCCTCCTCCTTGCTAGAAATAAGACAGCTCCCCTGAACTCGGGTGTAGAATTCCCCCTTCTGGCCCAGAGTCAGGACTGATGTAGGCATGCGGGTGGTTACCTCGCATTGGGACCTCCTCCTGCTTCCAAGCATGACATCACCCACAGTGAAGGAAGAAATATCACTGTGGCAACCTCACACACACTGTTATGAGGGGATCTGTTGCTGACACTATTATGGGGGTAATATCACCAAATTCTGTACTAAAGTCCCCAACCTGGGCTCCTTCCAGGTATATATGTCTCCCATCGCGGTAAATGTTCCCTAAATATATGTCTTCAATTATGGTATATGTAACATGTTCCCCATCTTCCCCATCCTGATATACATGTCCTTCATCCTGGTTCTAAATGTCCTTCATCTAAACTAGATCTATGATAATAAAAAAGATTCAGCATTGAGTTTGTATGCAAAATAATAATTGAAAAAATGTTGTACTCTTTCTCCCTCACCCTGGTGTGTATGGCTCCCATCTTGGTATATGGCCTCCATGCTAGAATGTATGCCCCTTCCTAGTATATGGCCAATATCCTGACATAAGTGCCCCATCCTGGTATATGGCCCATATCCTGGTATATATGCTCCATCCTGGTATATGGCCCCCATCATGGTATATGATTGACCATCCTGGTATATGGCCCATATCCTTGTATATGGACCCCATCCTGGTATATGGCCCATATTCTGGTATATGTACCCCTTCCTGGTATATGGCCTATATCATAGTATGTGTGTCACATCCTGGTATATGTTCCTCATCTTGGTATATTTTATAGCCCATCACTGCAGACACTTAAAAAAATGATCATACTCCCCCGCACCCGCACCAGCATGACATCCTTTTATATGTTCTCATGCCAGCAACTGATCAGTGTGTGAGCGCGCAGCAATGACATCACTGTCTCTCCAAACGCCACCGGTTGCTAGCATAAGAGGACACCACGATGCTGTGGGGAAGCGATAGTTGGATAAATATAATCTTCCATGCCGGGATATTCAATGCTTCCATGCCAAAGATAATGATGTGTGGGAACCAGTGAATATTCACACGTGCAATCACCCACTGATTGAGAAGATTTAATATACATCGGTCCCCCTCCCCATCATCCCACCTCTCAGTAAAAGATTCAGTGGGCACACATGATTACCAACCAGTGCTTCTACACCTGCTCCATGCCCCTGCCTCTGGTGACCTGCTCCACCACCATCGCTATCCCCCAGCCACAGCTAGGTGCCGTACATCCAAAGTAGAAGACACCCCCCCTTTCCCCAAAAAATGTTGGGGAAAGAAAGTGTGTCATATACTACGAAAAATTCAGTATATATCTATCTCGCTCTATAAATATATATATACTGTGTATATATATGTTTTATTTTTATTTTTTTAGACCTATGTTTATATATATATGTATATGTACTCGAGTATAAGCTGAGTTTTTCAGCTCAAAAATTGTGCTGAAAAGTGCCACCCTCGGCTTATACTCGAGTAATACAGTTTACTGTGGGGTGGGGGGCAGTGAGGAGGCGTGGGGAGGTGAGAGAGAGTGGGAGGTCACATGACCCCGCTCATTACTGTAATGTAATATGCACTGTATCCCCAGTTCATCAGCGGTGGGGGGGAGCAGCGCATATTACATTACTGCCCCCTATCACAGTATATAGCCCCCATGCTGCCGCTCACTTTTAAAATAATAAACCAATCTCACCTATCCGACGATTCTCTCCCGGCTCCTTACTTCCTTCTCCCTGCTTCTAAAGTCATGTGACCGGCACCACGGTGACGTCATCGCTGTGCGCCCCGGTTACATGATTAGAAGCAGGAAGACCAGAGAGAGGATGCACGGAGCCTGCGGAGAGAATCGTTGGATAGGTGAGATTAGTTTATTATTTTATAGTGAGCGGCAACATGGGGGTGTACAATGATGGGGCACTGTATTCCAGGGATGGGAGGCTATCTACAAGTGATGGGGGGGTGCAATGATGGGGGTATGTGCAATGATGGGGGTGCTATATACCAGGGATGGGGGGCTATATACAAGTGATGGGGGTATATATAATGATGGGGGTATGCACTTGGGATGGGGTGTGTGTGCAATGATGGGGGTATGTATAATGATGGGGGGCTATGCACCAGGGATGGGTGTGTGTGTGTGTGTGTGTGCAATGACAGGAGGTATATACAATGATGGGGTGCTATGCACCAGGGATGGGGGATGTCTGCAATGATGGGGGTATGTACATTGATGGGGGGCTATGCACCAGGGATGGGGGTGTGTGTGCAATGATGGAGGTCTATATTCCAGGGATGGGGGTCTATATACCAGTGATGGGGGTCTATATACCACTGATAGGAGTGCTATATACTGTAATGGGTCTATATACCAGTGATGGGGGTGCTATATACAGTAATGGAGCTATATACCAGTGATGGGAGGCTTTATTCAGTAATGGGGCCATATATCAGTGATGTGGGCTATATACAAGTGATGGAGTTGCTATATGCAGTAATAGGGCTATATACCAGTGATGGGGGCTATATACCAGTGATAGGGGTGCTATATACAGTAATGGAGCTATATTCCAGTGATAGGGACTATATACCAGTGATAGGGGCTATAATCCAGTGATGGGGTGCTGTATAAAGTAATGAGGCTATAAACCAGTGATGGGGGTGATATATATAGTAATGGGGCTATATACCAGTGATGGGAGAGCTATATACAGTAATGGGTCTATATACCAGTAATGGGACTATATACCAGTGATGGGGTGCAGTATACAGTAATGAGGCTATAAACCTGTGATGGGGGTGATGTACACAGTGATGGGGCTATATACCAGTGATGGGGACTATAAACCAGTGATGAGGCTATATACCAGTGATGAAGGGCTGTATACAGTGATGATTGATATATACCAGTGATGGGGGTGCTATATACCAGCGATGAGGGGTTATTTACCAGGATGGAGGTCTGCTGTACTTCCCACCCTAGGCTTATACTCGAGTCAATACGTTTTGGGGGTAAAATGATTGGCCTCAGCTTATACTCGGGGCGGCTTATACTCAAGTATATACGGTATAGATATATATATAGATATATAGATATATATATTTAAAATAACAAGACCTACCTTATGTCCTTTCCAATTCTTGGGCCCTCTACAAGAGGCCTGGCAGTTTGAGTTTTCAATGCATATATAATGTTAATGTATATACACACACATATATGCATATGTTGTTCTTTTCAGTTTGTCGTTTCAATTATTGTCAGTCTGCCTGGACAAAATACAGTAAGTTAAATAGGGTAAAATGGTCCAAAGAAAGTTGTTCTTTTAGTGTCCAATTCCATTTCTGAATTTCCCAGAAATAGTTTTTTTATTCAAATTCACTAATGAGGCGCTCGGTGCACCCTTGAATCGGCTGAACAGTGCACCGTTCCACCCTTGTCTCTTCCTTGTCTCCTTCCCCCAACCTTAATGTTTGACAGCTATGGCTTTATAGAAGGTTGTCTCTGCGAGTACTGGCAATACTGTACAAGTGAAAGAAAACATGGGTGTCAGCAGCTCCCGAACCAAACCACTATCATCAAGTGGTCGATGGTGCCTGCATGTGATGACAAGAGGACGCCGTGAGAATGGACAAAATTGCACAATAGAGATTATTATTAAAAAATGAGTGAACTAGGATGGGGGCATTACTACAAGAGGGGGATAATGATGGGGAAGATTACTATTAGAAAGGAACCATGATGGGGACATTACTACAAGGAGAGGATCAGGATCGAGCAGATTACTACAAGAAAGGAACCAGTATAGTATAAAGAGGACAACAGTTGTTTTGCAAACAGGGATATCAAGTTTATTACACATATCCACAAACACAGAAAACAGTAAAGTGAAGTCAAGGATACAAGGAGGTTTTACAAGGTAATCTGGTTTCAAGTCGATACAATGCTGTGGCTGAAAGCCATCCTGGTATAAAAGACCAGACAGACAGATAAAGTGCAAGGAATAGTGCAACAGTATTGCAGTTAGCAAAGGCCAATTACAATACAGAGGTCACTGGTATATATCTCTTAGAGTACCTTTACACGCGGCTACATTTCTAGGGTGGCTACAGGTAACTTACTGGTTGCAGTGAAATCATGGAGACAAGGTTCTATCTTGTTGCTGTGTACAAATGGAATAATCTCTCCATGATTTCACTGCAACCAGTAAGTTACCTGTAGCCACCCTAGAAATGTAGCCGCGTGTAAAGGTACCCTTTCATCTAGAGTCTAGCAGTTACACAATAAAAGAACTTTCAGGTCTTGGTCTGATCCCGCAAACATATGTCAGGCCCGATGGATGAAGACCAAAGGCATATGACTTTAAATGCTGTCCACTCCGTCACATATACTGTATGAGGACCCAACCTTACAATAAAGTGCTATTGCATTGATATACATACAGGTACTGCAGACAGAAACACAACTCTAAAGTCCAGTGATTGCCAGGCCTATGCCCTGCACAAAGAAGCACTAAGTATTTCAGTTTGTGTCATTACCAGTAGTGTGAATTCACAGTCAGGAGACCACCTGGCCACACCTAACCGACATACGTGTCACGTCACAGGCTTCCTCAGGGGGCGTGGCCACAGCAACCTCTACCTCATTTTTAACCATGTGACCGAAGTCACATGGTATTGCGTCCGAATCACAAAAAAACAGTAAAACAATCGTACAAAAGTACTCTGTTGTATTAAATAAAGTAAGGAACAAGTGCTGATGAAAAAAACCTCAAAAACAGGATATTTGGTTGATACGTTTTTTGCAAAAAATTTACCAAAAGCTGCTCTACCAATCGTCAAGGTAGCCCGTGTCAGAGCAGTCTCAACTGATGTGTTTAAAAACCTGATCAAATGTTTAGTACCTATAAGACAGGATTCAGACAAGAACATGTCCTGTCCAACATGGACACGCTGCAGAAGACAGCTTTTTATGTGCTAGGCTCACAGGGAGGGGCGGAAAGCTCCCTATCTTACAGACACAAGAAACAAATTAGAGACAAATAGTGAGAAAAGCACACACTGAACAAGTCTGTAAAACCGTGATCACACCACCTAGAAGCTACAAGAAGGGGACAAGTATGGGGCAGATTACTACCAGAAAGGAACTAGGATGGTGACATTACTACACAAAGGGGACCAGAATGGGGTTGCATTACTACAAGAAGGAGACAATGATGGGGAAGATTACTATTAGAAAGTAACCAGTATGGGGAAATTACTACAAGAAGGGGACATGGATGAGGCAGATTTCTACCAGAAAGGAACCAGGATAGGGAAATTAGTACCAAAAGGAACAAGGATGGGTGACATTACTACAAGAAGGGGACCAGGATGGGGCAGATTACTACCAGAAAAGAACCAGGATGGGGACATTACTACCAAAAAGGAACCAGGATGGTGACATTACTACAAGAAGTGGGCTAGGATAGGGCAGATTACTACCAGAAAGGAACTAGGCTGGGGACATTATTACAAGAAGGGGATAAGGATGGGGCAGATTACTACTTGAAAGGAACCATGATAGGGGCATTACAAGGGTATGGATTAGGTAAACCAAACCACTGACACCAACTCTTCAATTTCCCTGACTCTGACTCCACTACTCCTACTCCAGCATATATGGCTCACGTTGAAGTCATAAATTTATTGTCGTACAATGTGAACAGGCTTTTAATCATTATTATGATACCTAAATGAAGATATTTAGATAGAACGTAGTAATTCATAATAAAATTCTGCACATGCTGCATTGATCTAATGTACCTAAATTATTAGATATTTTAGGAGTCGTTTCATTTTATACCGACTCCAACTACCAAAATGGGCACCGACTCCACGACACCGACTCCACAGCCCAGGACATTACTACAAGAAGGGGACAAGGATGGGGCAGATTACTAACCAGAAAGGAACCAGGATGGGGACATTATTACAAGAAGGGGATCAGGATGGGGACATTACTACAAGAAGGGGATCAGGATGGGGACATTATTACAAGAAGGGGACCGGAATGCTAACATTATTATAAGATAGGGATAAGGATGGGGACATTACTACAAGAAGGAGACCAGGATAGTGACATTACTACAAGAAAGGGACAAGAATGGGAACATTATTACAAGAATGGGGCAGATAACTACCAGAAAGGAACCAGTATGTAGTCATTGCTACAAGAAGAGGACAAGGATAGGGACATTACTACAAGAAGAGGACATGGATGGGGCACATTACTAACAGAAAGGAAAGAGGATTGGGACATTACAACAAGAAGGGGACCAGAATGGGACAGATTACTACAAGAAAGTAACCAGGATGGGGACATTACTACAAGAAGAGGACATGGATGGGGCACATTACTAACAGAAAGTAAACAGGATTGGGAAATTGCGACAAGAAGGGGACCAGAATGGGACAGATTACTACAAGAAAGTAACCAGGATGGGGACATTACTACAAGATGAGGATCAAGATGGTGACATTACTACAAAAAAGAGACAAGGGTGGGGACATTACTACAGCAATACAACAAGGGGACAGACAAGGATGGGAATATTTCTATAAGAAGGGGACAATGATGGGGACATTACTACAAGAAGGGGACAAAAATGGGACAGATCACTACCAGAAGGGAACCACCTCAAACATTTTATTACTCAAGGAATATATTTCCCTTTCACTTCATAGCAGGTGGACCTCTCTGCTCTCAAATGCCAGGATTGATTTTCAATCTCAGTCTGGCCCTGCCTGTGATTAACATTGCAGGACTAGAAAGTCAAGAGCATGGTAGTAGGACACGCCCTATCCTCTGATTGACACCTCACAGTGAATACACAATTTCTATAGAGAGCCCGCTCTACTGCACAGGCGCGAGTTTAAGCTTATCAATCAACGCCCATACTCAGGAGGGGTGGAAATTTCAAAAGAGCAGGGTGGCTATTCCAGGCAGGGGCAACAAGGACCATGTAGAGGGATCCCTTCCGGACCTTTACAGCACAGAACAGAATAAAAGTGCATTGATCAGGTAGTCAGGGCACATAGAGGAGTTACAGGAACCTCAATTATAGCATTTTTCAGATGTAGGGCACAGTTTAGAATGCCCAAAGGGGGTGACAAGTTCCCTTTAATTACTTCTTTCCTGAAAATTGAGGACAGGTCAAGAAAATGGTTCACACAAAATTAGTTTCATCCTTAGATTTCTATTGTGTCAATTTACTTGCCGGTTTAGCTCATTTAATTGTCACTTACTAAAGCTTTAAAGCATTTATTTATTACCTAATTCCCCTCAAATATCTAGTAGCCCTAGTATGGACTTTATTAATTAGTTGTTTAGTATGCAGCATTTCTAAGGTAGTATAACCAGCCTGACACTGACAGTGGCTACCAGCCAGCTAAAGTAGTGAGCTTGCTTTCTGATCCAAACCTCAAGGTAGTGGAAGAGTTAACTCCTGGGATACTTGTCTTGTGTCTAAGGGAGCCTAGACTGACCTCAGCCAAGATTAACTCATTTGGACACTTTGCAGATTGGAAGGGGAGGGCTGACTGGCTATCAGGCCACTGACAAGATTCATGGCACATTTCCCTTTAGTTGCTGTCTGTCTGAGGGATCCTGCAGTAGTGTCCTACTGGCTCCACTGCACAACATGGGCAAGGTGGCTGCACACATAGGCTAGTCTATGAACAGCGCTCCTGATAGCAGAGCCCTCTGGGTGCAGGATGGGTCCCCAGCTTCATGCTCACCATTAGTACAGGGTTCTTACATCAGTCAAGGTAAGACTTCTTCATCTTTTAACTGTTTTATGCTTAGCACAGGATACATTAGAGAAAATACAGCGATGCACAGAAACCAGCTGCTGTCATCTGTCAATCTTTTGTTTATAGGTAGGGGGGTTGTTAATATGGACATAGTGAGATTATTCTACTAAATGACTGTATTTCACAGAAAGGAATGATTAGATCAGTAATAAATAGTTAATATCAGTCTAGTGTCAGAATCAAACTCGGGGAACTATAGCTATATTTTTGTGCACTGTAACACTACATTGACATCCCTTGATAAATTGCCGAAATGCGTGCCGAGGGGGCAACTGTTCAATATTGGAGATAGACATACACGTAAGTTGACTTTTCATGCATTAACTTCCAGCGCTTTCATTTATCCTTTATGTATTTTTACATGTAATCCTGCTAATACTCTTTTGTGCCTAATATCTTCATCATACCACCTTAACATATATCGCTGCTAGAACTCTTTTGCGCTTAAAGGGTTATTCCTATCTCCAAGATCCTATTCCAGTATGTATTAGGTGTAAAAATAATAATATTGGCAAAACTCTACAATTAGAAATGTAGTATAGTTCTCCTGATAAGCTATTTCTTTTCCTCATGTGCAGAACCTTAGGCAGGGCAGGTGTCAGCGCCCAGCATACCCGGGCAAGTGCCGGGGCCCTAACCTGATACAGGGGCCCACCACTGCCCACACACATTGTCATTGTGCCGTCGCATCGCAATGACAATGACAATGCTTTCATCTCTCTCTTCTGAGGCAGGTCGGCAGCCCCTGTCCTTGTCACTAAGGCCGCGGTCGGGTATTCAGGGGGCGTGTCCACACCACTCCCCCAGCAACACCCACAATCCAATCTGGTGGCAGCTGAGCAGAGTGGCGGGACACGCCGAAGGAGACTTCCCCACTCCTACCATTGCTCACAGCTGTGCCGGTGTCCGCTCCATCCTCCTCTTCCTCAGTCCTGTGTACGGAGCCGGAGCTGGAAGATGAGCGCTCCCTGTCAGCAGCTGCACTGAGGGCCGGCCCACCGCACACAACGCCCGCCATACCGCTGCTCTTCCATAACAGAACGTGAAGTCACATGTCAGCTGGATGCCTGGGGGGAAGGAAGGGAAACTTCTCCGGCTGCCATTGGGAGCAGTCCTGCGGTTATTTTACCTCAGCCACATGTGTAATGTGCCCACAATGATGCCTGTCACATATCAGGCGCTGGAACATACAGGGCACCATTCCACTCACACACTGGGCCAGGCCTGTTAGCACACAGCCTGTCTGGGACATACATGTATATAGGGCACCAGCCCCCTCACACAGTGGGCCAGGTCTGTTAACACACAGCCTGCCTGGAACATACATGTATATATACGGCACCAGCTCTCTCACACACTGGGCCAGGTCTCTTAGCACACAGCCTGTCTGGGACATACATGTATATAGGGCACCAGCCCCCTCACACATTGGGCTAGGTCTGTTTGCACACAGCCTGTCTGGGACATACATGTATATAGGGCACCAGCCCCCTCACACACTGGGCCAGGTCTGTTAACACACAGCCTGCTTGGCACATACATGTATATAGGTCACCAGCCCTCTCACACACTGGGCCAGGTCTGTTAGCACACAGCCTGTCTGGGACATACATGTATATAGGGCACCAGCCCCCTCACACACTGGGCCAGGTCTGTTAACACACAGCCTGCTTGGCACATACATGTATATAGGTCACCAGCCCCCTCACACAGTGGGCCAGGTCTGTTAGCACACAGCCTGCCTGGAACATACATGTATATACGGCACCAGCCCTCTCACACACTGGGCCAGGTCTGTTAGCACACAGCCTGTCTGGGACATACATGTATATAGGGCACCAGCTCCCTCACACAGTGGGCCTGGTCAGTTAGCAGGCAACCTGTCTGGGACATACATATATAGTGCACCAGTCCCCTCACACACTGGGCCAGGTCTGTTAGCACACATCCTGCCTGGGACATACATGTATATATGGTTAATACACTTCATTTAGGGATTGTCTATATCCACTACCAAAGTTATCAGAAAAAGACTATATCCCACATGGACCAGACAAATCGCACCTTAGGTACATATATATAAATAGGAATACATGATCAAACGTCTCATAGTTTGCAAAAACAAGTGATTTTTTAATGACAAGTAAAAACGGGGTTACAACCACAGTACAAGCAGCATTGTGGCAGGCTGCACCACTGACACACACAAGATATATGCGAGATTGTATCAATGCACAAGGTTATTTCATGCCAGAGAAAAAAAAAACAAAAAAACACATACAGTGCCTACAAGTAGTATTCAACCCCCTGCAGATTTAGCTGGTTTGATAAGATGCCAATAAGTTAGAGCCTTCAAACTGCAAACGAGAGTAGGATTTATTAACAGAAGCATAAATCTTACAAACCAAAAAGTTATGTTGCTCAGTTGAATTTTTATAAATTTTAAACATAAAAGTGTGGGTCAATTATTATTCAACCCCTAGGTTTAATATTTTGTGGAATAACCCTTGTTTGCAATTACAGCTAATAATCGTCTTTTATAAGACCTGATCAGGCCGGCACAGGTCTCTGGAGTTATCTTGGCCCACTCCTCCATGCAGATCTTCTCCAAGTTATCTAGGTTCTTTGGGTGTCTCATGTGGACTTTAATCTTGAGCTCCTTTCACAAGTTTTCAATTGGGTTAAGGTCAGGAGACTGACTAGGCCACTCCATCACCTTGATTTTTTCCGTCTTGAACCAGGCCTTGGTTTTCTTGGCTGTCTGCTTTGGGTCGTTGTCTTGTTGGAAGATGAAATTACGACCCATCTTAAGATCCTTGATGGAGGAGCGGAGGTTCTTGGCCAAAATCTCCAGGTAGGCCGTGCTATCCATCTTCCCATGGATGCGGACCAGATGGCCAGGCCCCTTGGCTGAGAAAAAGCCCAACAGCATGATGCTGCCACCACCATGCTTGACTGTAGGGATGGTGTTCTTGGGGTCGTATGCAGTGCCATCCAGTCTCCAAACGTCACGTGTGTGGTTGGCACCAAAGATCTCGATCTTGGTCTCATCAGACCATAGAACCTTGAACCAGTCTGTCTCAGAGTCCTCCAAGTGATCAAGAGCAAACTGTAGACGAGCCTTGACATGACGCTTTGAAAGTAAAGGTACCTTACGGGCTCGTCTGGAACGGAGACCATTGCGGTGGAGTACGTTACTTATGGTATTGACTGAAACCAATGTCCCCACTGCCATGAGATGTTCCCGGAGCTCCTTCCTTGTTGTCCTTGGGTTAGCCTTGACTCTTCGGACAAGCCTGGCCTCGGCACGGGAGGAAACTTTCAAAGGCTGTCCAGGCCGTGGAAGGCTAACAGTAGTTCCATAAGCCTTCCACTTCCGGATCATGCTCCCTACAGTGGAGACAGGTAGGCCGAACTCCTTGGAAAGGGTTTTGTACCACTTGCCAGCCTTGTGACCCTCCACGATCTTGTCTCTGATGGCCTTGGAATGCTCCTTTGTCTTTCCCATGTTGACCATGTATGAGTGCTGTTCACAAGTTTGGGGAGGGTCTTAAATAGTCAGAAAAGGCTGGCAAAAGAGATAATTAATCCACACATGTGAAGCTCATTGTTCTTTGTGCCTGAACTACTTCTTAATACTTTAGGGGGACCAAACAGAATGCTGGTGGTTTGAGGGTTGAATAATAAATGACCCTCTGAATTAACTTTTAACGCTTTAAAAAAAAAAAAAAAATTTAAAAATCTTTTTGGCTGCAGTGCATTTCCCACTTCCAGGCTGATCTACAGTCCAAATGTCACAATGCCAAGTTAATTCCGCATGTGTCAACCAGCTAAATCTGCAGGGGGTTGAATACTACTTGTAGGCACTGTAATACATAGTATTAGTAACAACATAGTTTATACCCAATGGGTGTACATATGTGCAATATATAAAGGTTTTATACCCAGCTAGGCACATTCAACCTAGGTACAGTTTCACCTGAGTACCTAATATACTCGTGTATAAGCCGACCCGTGTATAAGCCGACCCCCCTACTTTTGCCCCCAAAACCTGGGAAAACCTATTGACTCGTGTATAAGCCGAGGGTGGACCCCAGCACAGGCATACAGCCCCCAGCAGTGTGGTATACAGACCCTCCCAGTGGTATACAGGCCTCCCCAGTGGTAGTATACAGCAGCCTCCCCAGTGGTAGTATACAGGGCCCCAGCAGTGGCATATACAGGGCCCCAGCAGTGGTATATACAGGGCCCCAGCAGTGGTAGTATATACAGGGCCCCAGCAGTGGTAGTATATACAGGGCCCCAGCAGTGGTAGTATATACAGGGCCCCAGCAGTGGTGGTATATACAGGGCCCCAGCAGTGGTGGTATATACAGGGCCCCAGCAGTGGTGGTATATACAGAGCCCCAGCAGTGGTGGTATATACAGGGCCCCAGCAGTGGTGGTATATACAGGACCCCAGCAGTGGTGGTATATACAGGACCCCAGCAGTGGTGGTATATACAGGGCCCCAGCAGTGGTGGTATATACAGGGCCCCAGCACAGTATACAGCCCCAGCAGAGTGGTATACAGGTCCCCTGCAGTGTATACTGCCACAGCAGTGTGCCATTACACAGGTCCCCCTCATAGTTTGGCGCCCCCACCTCACTGGATGCCCCCCCCGCATGCAGCGCTGCGCACATACATTACCAGGATATCAGCTGTCACCCTCCGGTGGCGGATCGCGGCTCCTGGGCTCCGGGCTCCATCTTCCTCTGTGTCTTCCTGCTTTGTGGCCGGGGCTCATCGCGATGACGTCATCGCGACGCTGGCCGGTCACGTGACAATACAGGAGGACACAGAGGAAGATGGAGCCCGGAGCCCAGGAGCCGCGATCCGCCACCGGAGGGTGACAGCTGATATCCTGGTAATGTATGTGCGCAGCGCTGCATGCGGGGGGGCCATCCTGTGAGGTGGGGGCGCCAAACTATGAGGGGGGCCTGTATGACTCGCGTATAAGCCGAGGGGGGGACTTTTCAGCCCAATTTTTGGGCTGAAAAAACTCGGCTTATACGCGAGTATATACGGTATATAAAATAATAACATTTGGCTCAATGTGTAGTAAATCTAGGATATGGATGTCCACTATATCCCCAGACTCTGGTTGCATATACAGCTCATATAGCAACCACACTATTGAGACCAGTATCTAGCAGAATATCCTGTGCAAGTTACCTATGAAGTGCTACAATGCTCCTTGCATCTCTCAGTCAATGGTCAATAGTGCCCCCGACCCCTACAGCCGTTTCGGCTCCACCTTCATCAGGGTACCAGCCCCCTCACACACTGGGCCAGGTCTGTTATTGTGGCGACCTACTGGTCGGGACGCCATGGAGGGGAAACTTGCTGTATTTCCGGCAGTGATGGCGGTGGCTCCCCGGCACTGTACGTGCTGGGGCTCAGCTCTGTGCCATGTACTTGGAGCCGCCGCTGGTCATCAACACTTCCACAGCGGTGACAGCGCGACACAAGCAGGTGAAGGTAGGAGGATGCCGCTGTGCAAGGAGGAGGCTCCTGCTGTGTAATGTAGGCGGGAGAGGCAGAAGGGCTACAGGGTGAGGCTGTGTTGGCACCTGGCACAGGGCACCCTGTACTAGCTACAGGTCTCAACCCTCTCCCCCCAAAGTTCCCCTCTCTCTGGACATCATGGCCACAAGAGGGCAGTGGTGTGCTCACAGCTGTGCGCCCCTTTTAGTCCATAAGAAGAGCCCTGGTGATAACATCACCCAACAGTGGTGAAGAGCTGAAGTGGCACAGTACTCTGAGCAGCTCAGTCACACAGGGGGCTTCTGATGCCCATAACGCCATAGTCACTGGTCTCAGTCACACAGGGAGCTTCCAATGCCCATAACGCCAAAGCCACTGGTCTCAGTCACACAGTGGGTTTCCGATGGCCAAAACTCCATAGCCGATTATCTCAGTCACACAGGGGGCTTTCGCTGCCTGAGGCAAAAATTAAAACCAATTGACTTGGCTGAGAATTCATTTGTGTGATCTGTTTTGTACTGTGCACTGCACAAAATGGATGCAAAAAACAGTTGCAAAAAGGCACAGTGTGAATGTAGCCTTATGCGATTAAAAATTTGCAATAATTGGGGGCCTAGTTGGAGCTTTTGTATTGGGGCCTATGAGCTTCAAGTTACGCCCCTGGGGATAACCCTATTAGTGGCGCAGTCCAAAAGAGACAGAGAGACAGCGTAAAGAGGACAGACAGCACACGGGGGAGACAGCGTACAAAGGAGAGACAGCACACAGGGGGGAGACAGCATACAGAGGAGAGACAGCACACAGGGGGAGTTAACTTAAAACAAGTCCCTTAAAAATTGCTTTCCTTTTTGATCACTATAAAAAAAGATCAGGATTACCCCTGGTCTTAGGGAAAGATTCCACACTCTAGATAATTATTAAATTATCCTTTATTAATTCATTCAATTAAAAAATACATAAAAATTCAGAACATTGCCTCCGGGGAAACACAGCAGAGACTGAACGTGTATTTACAAAACAATAGTATTTTCAGCTTGTTTAAGATATTTAGTACCTCTCGTTACAAGGCAAGGGACACCCCCCGGAAGAAGCAGGTAGCGAAACAGCAGTAGGGGAGGAGGGACCACAGACGCTGATCGTGTTTGCAAACAGGTATGGACCTTGCCTTGTAACGAGAGGTACTAAATATCTTAAACAAGCTGAAATTGATGTAGATGGATGGTGGGGGTATTATAGGACTAGAACACTAAGAACTTGGGGAGTTATGAAGGACCCCTGTAATATGGAGTGAGTAAGAGAGTGTTTTGGCCCTAATACTACTTTCCTGATATGACTACCATTGTGCATTAATAGGAAGCTGGATATATTACATGTGTATTATGTACATATGGTGTTACTGAGGTAATGGTGTTATTTATACTATTGTTTTGTAAATACACGTTCAGTTTCTGCTGTGTTTCCCCGGAGGGAATGTTCTGAATTTTTATGTATTTTTTAATTGAATGAATTAATAAAGGATAATTTAATAATTATCTAGAGTGTGGAATCTTTCCCTAAGACCAGGGGTAATCCTGATCTTTTTTTACACAGAGGGGGAGACAGCGTACAAGGGGGTGACAGGCACAGAGAGCGAAGAGACAGCACAAGAGGGATTATATTTATGGGGGTTATACATATAGATACAGTGCCTACAAGTAGTATTCAACCCCCTGCTGATTTAGGTGGTTTGATAAGATGCAAATAAGTTAGAGCCTTCAAACTGCAAACGAGAGTAGGATTTATTAACAGAAGCATAAATCTTACAAACCAACAAGTTATGTTGCTCAGTTGAATTTTAATAAATTTTAAACATAAAAGTGTGGGTCAATTATTATTCAACCCCTAGTTTAATATTTTGTGGAATAACCCTTGTTTGCAATTACAGCTAATAATCGTCTTTTATAAGACCTGATCAGGCCGGCACAGGTCTCTGGAGTTATCTTGGCCCACTCCTCCATGCAGATCTTCTCCAAGTTATCTAGGTTCTTTGGGTGTCTCATGTGGACTTTAATCTTGAGCTCCTTCCACAAGTTTTCAATTGGGTTAAGGTTAGGAGACTGACTAGGCCATTCCAACACCTTGATTTTTTCCCTCTTGAACCAGGCCTTGGTTTTCTTGGCTGTGTGCTTTGGGTCGTTGTCTTGTTGGAAGATGAAATTACGACCCATCTTAAGATCCTTGATGGAGGAGCGGAGGTTCTTGGCCAAAATCTCCAGGTAGGCCGTGCTATCCATCTTCCCATGGATGCGGACCAGATGGCCAGGCCCCTTGGCTGAGAAACATCCCCAAATATACGGGTTGGAGGTCACTTGGGTAATAGTGATCATAACTTAATAAGCTTTCAAGTATCCTTTACTAAGACGTGTAGTAGAGGGGCCACAAGGACACTAAACTTCAGGAAGGCAAATTTCCAACGGTTGAGAGATGATCTTAGTGCAATAAACTGGGACGATGTCCTGAGACATAAAAGTACACAACACAAATGGGAGATGTTTATTAGCATCCTGAATAGGACCTGTGCACAATATATACCCTATGGGAATAAGCATGCTAGAAATAGGAGGAAACCACTATGGCTAAATAAAGCGGTAAGAAGTGCAATATGTGACAAAAAGAAAGCATTTAGGGAATTAAAGCAAGTAGGTAGTGATGAAGCATTAAATAAATACAGAAAATTAAATAACATTTGTAAAAAGCAAATCAAGGCAGCAAAGATTGAGACAGAGAGACTCATTGCCAGAGAAAGTAAAAAGAATCCCAAAATATTTTTTAACTACATAAATAGTAAGAAACTAAAAAATGATGGTGTTGGCCCCTTTAAAAATAGTCTGGGTGAAATGGTGGATGAGGATGAGGAAAAAGCAAATATGCTAAATGACTTTTCAACAGTATTTACACAAGAAAATCCCATGACAGACAATATGATCAGTGATAACAAAAATTCTCAATTAAACGTCACCTGCTTAACCCAAGAGGAAGTACGGCATCGTCTAAAAATCACTAAAATTGACAAATCCCCGGGCCCTGATGGGATACACCCCAGAGTGCTGCAGGAATTAAGTACTGTCATAGATAGACCATTATTTTTAATATTTAAAGATTCCATAATAACAGGGTCTGTACCACAGGACTGGCGTATAGCAAATGTGGTGCCAATATTCAAAAAGGGGACAAAAACTGAACTTGGAAATTATAGGCCAGTAAGCTTAACCTCTACTGTGGGTAAAATCCTAGAGGGTTTTCTAAGAGATGCTATACTGGAGTATCTGAAGAAAAATAACCTCATGACCCATTATCAACATGGTTTTACGAGGGACCGTTCCTGTCAAACTAATCTAATAAGCTTCTATGAAGAAGTAAGTTCTGGACTGGACCAAGGAAATGCAGTGGATGTGGTGTATATGGACTTTTCAAAAGCTTTTGATACGGTGCCACACAAAAGGTTGATACATAAAATGAGGGCAATGGGGATAGGGGAAAATATGTGTAAGTGGGTTAAGAACTGGCTTAATCATCAGGACGAAGTACCTTAGATCCGCGCTGCTGCAGGAGAGATGTAAGAAGACACCAGAAACACCGGGATGTCTGGTTAACAGTGATGAACGTCTTTATTTTCCTACGCGTTTCGGAGCTGCCTGCCGGGCTCCTTCCTCAGGGAACATCCTGATGTTTCTGGTGTCTTCTTACATCTCTCCTGCAGCAGCGCGGATCTAAGGTACTTCGTCCTGATGATTGATTGTTCACCACAGTAACTGTGGAAGTGCGATCCCTGCGGCAGCTGCATTTCTGAGCGATCAAGCTGGTTGTGTGTGACACAACCTTACCAGGTGAGCGACTTTGATTTGGATCCTTTTTTCAATCCTTAAAAAGATAAGACCCTATTGCGCATTCTCAACCCTTATATAAAGAACTGGCTTAGTGATAGGAAACAAAGGGTGGTTATTAATGGAACACACTCAGAATGGGTCACAGTTAACAGTGGGGTACCACAGGGGTCAGTGTTGGGCCCGCTTCTATTTAATATATTTATTAATGACCTTGTAGGGGGCATACAGAGTAGAATCTCAATATTTGCAGATGACACTAAACTCTGCAGGGTAATCAATACAGAGGAGGACAATTTTATATTACAGGAGGATTTATGTAAACTAGAAGCTTGGGCTGCTAAATGGCAAATGCGCTTTAATGGGGATAAATGTAAAGTCATGCACTTGGGCAGAGGAAACAAAAGGTATAATTATGTGCTTAATTGTAAAACACTGGGCAAAACTGTCACTGAAAAAGACCTGGGTGTATGGGTAGATGACAAACTCACATTTAGTGGCCAGTGTCAGGCAGCTGCTGCAAAGGCAAATAAAATAATGGGATGTATTAAAAGAGGCATAGATGCTCATGAGGAGAACATAATTTTACCTCTATACAAGTCACTAGTGCGACCACACTTAGAATACTGTGTACAATTCTGGTCTCCGGTGTATAAGAAAGACATAGCTGAACTAGAGCGGGTCCAGAGAAGAGCGACAAAAGTTATTAGAGGACTAAGGGGTCTGCAATACCAAGACAGGTTATTAAACTTGGGGTTATTTAGCTTGGAAAAACGAAGGCTTAGGGGTGATCTTATAATAATGTATAAATATATGAGGGGGCAGTACATAGACCTTTCTAATGATCTCTTTACTCTTAGGCCTGAGACTGGGACAAGGGGGCATCCTCTACGTCTGGAGGGAAGAAGGTTTAATCATAATCACAGACGCGGATTCTTTACTGTAAGAGCAGTGAGACTATGGAACTCTCTGCCACATGATGTTGTAATGAGTGAGTCACTACTAACATTTAAGAAGGGCCTGGATGCCTTTCTTGAAAACTATAATATTACCAGTTATATATACTAGATTCTTTGATAGGGCGTTGATCCAGGGAATTAGTCTGATTGCCGTATCTGGAGTCAGGAAGGAATTTTTTCCCCCAATGTGGAGATTAGTGTTGCCACATGGGTTTTTTTTTTGCCTTCCTCTGGATCAACATGTTAGGCTATGGGTTGAACTAGATGGACTTAAAGTCTTCCTTCAACCTTAAAAACTATGTTACTATGTTACTATGTTACAGCATGATGCTGCCACCACCATGCTTGACTGTAAGGATGGTATTCTTGGGGTCGTATGCAGTGCCATTCAGTCTCCAAACGTCACGTGTGTGGTTGGCACCAAAGATCTCGATCTTGGTCTCATCAGACCATAGAACCTTGAACCAGTCTGTCTCAGAGTCCTCCAAGTGATCATGAGCAAACTGAAGACGAGCCTTGACATGACGCTTTGAAAGTAAAAATGAGAAGGAAAAATAGTATGGAAGTGAGCGCTAGAAAAGACCAGGGAACTGAAAATTAAGAGAATTACCTCTAGGTTTATTAAAAAGTGGGTATAGCGAGCCCTCAGCCTTGTGGCTGAGGGCTCGCTATACCCACTTTTTAATAAACCTAGAGGTAATTCTCTTAATTTTCAGTTCCCTGGTCTTTTCTAGCGCTCACTTCCATACTATTTTTCCTTCTCATTATTACCCTCCTCCCTTCGGGGTGTGGTATGAGAGCTGCTGGAAGAGAGACCTTGCTGAACATGCAATAGAGCTGCCTCCCTTGGGATTAAGTGTCCAGGCCCGGTGGACACGGTCGCCCTGACCTCGGAGCCTTATCACACGGAGCCAAGTGGAAGGCCGCCTCAAGAACAACTGACCGAATTTACACTCACCTTGTATTCCATTCCCTGTTGCACAACAGTGCCAGGTGAGTGTATCCCTGTTTAACCCTTATTTTATGTGTGGGATCAGCGTGGCGCAACCTTTTGTTTTTTGCTTTGAAAGTAAAGGTACCTGATGGGCTCGTCTGAAACGGAGACCATTGCGGTGGAGTACGTTACTTATGGTATTGACTGAAACCAATGACCCCACTGCCATGAGATCTTCCCGGAGCTCCTTCCTTGTTGTCCTTGGGTTAGCCTTGACTCTTCGGACAAGCCTGGCCTCGGCTCGGGAGGAAACTTTCAAAGGCTGTCCAGGCCGTGGAAGGCTAACAGTAGTTCCATAAGCCTTCCACTTCCGGATGATGCTCCCAACAGTGGAGACAGGTAGGGCCAACTCCTTGGAAAGGGTTTTGTACCCCTTGCCAGCCTTGTGACTTCCACGATCTTGTCTCTGATGGCCTTGGAATGCTCCTTTGTCTTTCCCATGTTGACCATGTATGAGTGCTGTTCACAAGTTTGGGGAGGGTCTTAAATAGTCAGAAAAGGCTGGCAAAAGAGATAATTAATCCACACATGTGAAGCTCATTGTTCTTTGTGCCTAAACTACTTCATAATACTTTAGGGGGACCAAACAGAATGCTGGTGGTTTGAGGGGTTGAATAATAAATGACCCTATGAATTAACTTTTAACGCTTTAAAAAAAATATATATATATTTTTGGCTGCATTGCATTTCCCACTTCCAGACTGATCTACAGTCCAAATGTCACAATGCCAAGTTAATTCCGCATGTGTCAACCAGCTAAATCTGCAGGGGGTTGAATACTACTTGTAGGCACTGTATATAATACAGTCCGCACCCTTTATATTATATACTGTATATACAGCCAGCATGTGTTAAAGGGGGCCCAATGAGACTCTTTTGCTCGGGGCCCAAAAAAACCTGGAGCTGGCCCTGACCTTAGGTATCGATGGTTGTAACCACCAGCAAAGATTGTCAGTATCTGCTCTCCTGGGGCTTACGTGACATTGTTATGCCACTTGATCCCTGCATCCAACCAGCGCCCACTTCACTATATATATACATTTTAAAAGGGTCACCTTTTTTTGGACTGCGATCCCATTCAGCTTGTATGTGGTAGCCATCCCTTTTACATTTTTTTTTTTTTTATATAAAGTTTATTTTGTGTTTATCTTTATATACAGACTTTATTGTTGGTTTGTTCTCCCTTCGTTTTTGTAACACTACATGGTATAGCTCATATTAATTTCTTTTCTAATGTACTGCAAATAAACATTCCCTAGTCTTCCCTCTCTATTCTACAGTATCTTCCAATAGTTTTTTCTTTTTATTTTGATGACATTTTGTTGGGGAATCTTCCTTGCAAGCTGGGATGCTCAAATGAGACATCATCAGATGTCCCGTGCTAATGTCACTGCCGCAGCTGCCTTCCTCATCCTGGAATGAAGCATCATCAGTGATGGCTCTAATTAAAAGTAACAAGCCGGCAAGAAAACTCACTGTGCATTTCTGAGGGTGGCCCTGGGCAGTAGTTGTGGACGTGGAGCTCAGTTCTTCGGTAGCAGTCTGTGCCCCGGTCACCTCCAGAGAGCAAGGGGGAAGGGCTTGGTCATGGTGATCCTGGCTGGGTATGTGGTCCTAGTGTGTGGAAGCCATACTTGTAATTAGGCTCTCGTACCAGCCAGGACTCTTCCATTGGGGATTGACACACATGTAAACTACCGTTCAAAAGTTTGGGATCACCCAGATAATTTTGTGTTTTCCATGAAAACTCATACGTTTAATTATCAAATAAGATACAAAATTAATAGAAAATATAGTCCAGACACTGACAATGTTAGAAATAATGATTTTTATTTGAAATAATAATTTTTTTCTTCAAACTTTGCTATTGTCAAAGAATGCTCCCTTTGCAGCAATTACAACATTGCAGACCTTTCGGCATTCTAGCTGTTAATTTTCTGCGGTAATCTTGAGAAATTTCACCCCATGTTCCCTGAAGCTCCTCCCACAAGTTGGATTGGCTTGATGGGCACTTTTTGCGTACCATATGGTCAAGCTGCTCCCACAACAGCTAATGGGGTTGATCTGGTTACTGCTTTGACCACTACATTACAGATAGAATACCAGCTGCCTGCTTCTTCCCTAAATAGTTCATGCATAATTTGGAGGTGTGCTTTGGGTTATTATCCTATTGTAGGATGAAATTGGCTCCAATCAAGCGATGTCCACAAGGTATGGCATGGCGTTGCAGAATGGAGTGATAGCCTTCCTTATTCAAAATCCTTTTACCTTGTACAAAGCTCCCACTTTACCAGCACCAAAGCAACCCCAGAGCATCACATTACCTCCACCATGCTTGACAGATGGCGTCAGGCACTCTTCCAGCATCTTTTCAGTTGGTCTGCGTCTCACAAATGTTCTTCTGTGTGATCCAAACACCTCAAACTTTGATTCGTCTGTCCATAAATTTTTTTTCCAATCTTCCTCTGTCCAATGTCTGTGTTCTTTTGCCCATATTAATCTTTTCCTTTTATTAGCCAGTCTCAGATATGGTTTATTTTTTGCCACTCTGCCCTGAAGGCCAACATCTCGGTGTAGGCTCTCCCCTTGCCATTTAAGGAGCTGTGAGGCGTCGATTTCTCAAACTAGAGACTCTAATGTCGTTGTCTTGCTGCTGAGTTGTGCAGTGTGGTCTTCTACTTCTCTTTCTACTCTGGTTAGAGCCTGTTTGTGCTCTCCTCTGCACTGTTGTAGGAAATCTTCAATTTCTTGTCAAATTCTTGCATGGAATACCCTTTGTTTCTAAGAACAAGAATAGACTGTCGAGTTTCACATGAAAGTTCTCTTTTTCTGGCCATTTTGAGAGTTTCATAGAACAAACAAATGTAATGCTCCAGATTCTCAACTAGCTCAAAGAAAGGTCAGTTTTATAGCTTCTCTAATCAGCCAAACAATTTTTATCTGTGCTAACATACTTGGGAAAGGGTTTTCTCATGTTTCCTACACATCTATTAGCCTTCTTACACAGTTAGCAAACACAATGTAAAATTAAAACACAGGAGTGGTGGTTGTTGGAAATAGGCCTCTATACACCTATGTAGATATTGCATTAAAAACCAAATGTTTGCAGCTAGAATAGTCATTTACCACATTAACAATGTGTAGAGTGTATTTCTGATTCATTTAATGTTAGCTTCATTGAAAAAAAAAAGTACTTTTCTTTCAAAAATAAGGAAATTTCTAAATGACCCCACAGTTTTGAATGGTAGTGTATGCAGAGTTCTTTTTTGCACAGTCTTTTACTTTACAGTTAACATCATACCACATACACATCAATATGGTGCGCACAATAATTAAAACAAATTCTTTAAAGCACAGCTTTACTTTGGACTGCTCTATAATTCCTGCTACTTTAGCTGTTGGTTGTCCATTTTTTCATCACACTTATTTGCACCACAGTTCTGCACATCAAAGTAATAAAGTACTCCCTGCCAGGGTCTCGGCTCTTCCCACCCACAGTGACCCTTTCTCTATAATGGTACAGACCACTGTCGGACTAGCGTCGTCTAACTCACTT
The DNA here is from genome assembly GCA_033576535.1 of Allobates femoralis. Lineage (NCBI taxonomy): Eukaryota > Metazoa > Chordata > Amphibia > Anura > Aromobatidae > Allobates > Allobates femoralis. The sequence continues at coordinate 541,717,606 of JARQOC010000004.1, forward strand.
CAATGTTGACCGTTCACCCAGGTCTATGCCAAGTCTCCACTTTACGACTTGTACCACTGGAGCAAGTATACTGACAGGGGTACCATGGTAGAGTACAGGCCTGAAGCTTGCAAGTGCAAAACTAAGGCATTTGTCTGACAACGTCCCCATCTAGAGTCCTTCCTGGGCTCTCCGTTTCCCCTCTCCACCGATGGTGAGATGACAGTTGCCACAAACATCCAGAAGACTATTCAGCTTTCACACTTCTAATCACAATACTATCCACTAGCAAAGCTCCCTACTAACTACTAAAACTGTTATGAAGTCTTCTCTCTAAACCTAGAGGTTTGCTTTACCTCAAGTGGGTTAGTCCCACAACTTAACTACTGCTTGCCCTAGACTCAGTAGCTGAACAAGCTATTTAAACAATTTTCTATATATCAAGTCTTCCCTTAAGACCTATCTCACATCTTATACTGTATATTATGTTGTACTCTATGCCTTATACATCTTACTATATCATATACACAGGGCCGGTTTTAGACCAAGTGGGCCCTAGGCGAGATTGAGAGTGGGGCCCCAAACTATGAAATAAAAATAGTACCCGTACAGTTGTATACAGTATATACAGCAGCCCCAGTGGTATATACAGGCCCCAGTAGTATATACAACAGCCCCAGTGGTATCCAGCAGCCTCCCCAGTGCTATATACAGGCCCCAGCAGTATTACAGCAGCCTCCCCAGTGGTATACACAGGCCCCAGCAGTGTTACAGCAGCCTCCCCAGTGGTATATAAAGGCCCCAGTGGTATACAGCAGCCTCCCCAGTGGTATATACAGGCCCCAGCAGTATTACAGCAGCCTCCCCAGTGGTATACACAGGCCCCAGCAGTGTTACAGCAGCCTCCCCAGTGGTATATAAAGGCCCCAGTGGTATACAGCAGCCTCCCCAGTGGTATATACAGGCCCCAGCAGTATTACAGCAGCCTCCCCAGTGGTATACAGCAGCCTCCCCAGTGGTATATACAGCAGCAGCCCCAGTGCTATATACAGGCCCCAGCAGTATTACAGCAGCCCCAGTGGTATACAGCAGCCTCCCCAGTGCTATATACAGGCCCCAGCAGTATTACAGCAGCCTCCCCAGTGGTATACACTGGCCCCAGCAGTATATACAGCAGCCCCAGTGGTATACAGCAGCCTCCCCAGTTGTATATACAGGCCCCAGCAGTATATACTGCAGCCCCAGTGGTATACAGCAGCCTCCCCAGTGGTATATACAGGCCCCAGCAGTATTACAGCAGCCCCAGTGGTATACAGCAGCCTCCCCAGTTGTATATACAGGCCCCAGCAGTATATACAGCAGCCCCAGTGGTGGTGTATACAGGCAGCCCCAGTGCTGGTGTATACAGGCAGCCCCAGTCAGTGGTGGTGTATACAGGCAGCCCCAGTCAGTGGTGGTGTATACAGGGCCCCACTGGTGGTGTTGTATACAGGGGCCCCACTGGTGGTGTTGTATACAGGGGCCCCACTGGTGGTGTTGTATACAGGGGCCCCACTGGTGGTGTTGTATACAGGGGTCCCACTGGTGGTGTTGTATACAGGGGCCCCACTGGTGGTGTTGTATACAGGGGCCCCACTGGTGGTGTTGTATACAGGGGCCCCACTGGTGGTGTTGTATACAGGGGTCCCACTGGTGGTGTTGTATACAGGGGCCCCACTGGTGGTGTTGTATACAGGGGCCCCACTGGTGGTGTTGTATACAGGGGCCCCACTGGTGGTGTTGTATACAGGGGCCCCACTGGTGGTGTTGTATACAGGGGCCCCACGGTGGTGTTTGTATACAGGGGCCCCACTGGTGGTGTTGTATACAGGGGTCCCCACTGGTGGTGTTGTATACAGGGGCCCCACTGGTGTGTTGTATACAGGGCCCCACTGGTGGTGTTGTATACAGGGGCACCCTCCCCTCCCCTGTAAAAGAATACAGAGATCATGATACTTACTCCCTGCCGCTTGCAGCGCTCTGCACCGCGCTCCGACTTCTTCCTGGTTCCTGTGACGACACATCGCCTGCGCTGCGCCCGGCGCCGGTCACCAGGAAGAAGCCGGAGGCGGAGCGCGGTGCAGAGCGCAGCAAGCGGCCGCGGCGCTCCCGCGCAGCGGCGCCGGCTATAGTCCTGCCGGGCCAGGGGGCCCTCTGAAACTTGGGGGCCCTAGGCAAATGCCTAGGCTGCCTGCCCCTAACGCCGGCCCTGCATATACATAAAGACATAACACTAAATAGAATAACACAGGACGTACTTCAAACAATGTGTGTCTTCAGGGTAGGAGCATCTGGGTACCGACTACTCCCTTACTCATTGAAAAAGAAGAATTGCAGAGACCAATCTTCAAAACAGACATCATGACCCTGAGACAGGAAGTCATCACTGATGTCTGCTTCAGACGCTGGTCTGGTCTCTCCTCTTGCTGTATTATCACCTTTATAAGACACTCTCTTACTGGGTTGTCACTTCTCATTAGAGTCATTGAAGGAGGGCACTGTCATTGCACTTTCAAAGGAATATAGCACTATGAGTATGTAGCATATTCTGAGCATGTGGAGGAAATGACAAGTGACGCATGCTCAGTACAGCAGGGATGCCACTGATGAAGCATCATTTCAGGGTGGAAACAGAATCTGTTGTGGCAGTGACTGGAGCCCCTGCCCCTTGTTGACATTCTGGTTGATTATCCCAGCATGCACTGGAGATTCTCAAGCAAAGTATCACCAGAATAGAATGTCCAACCCCCTGCTTTGAGCAGGGAATTGGACCAAATGACCCAGGAGGTCCCTTCCAACTGTCACATTCTACGATTCTATGATAAAACAAATGTTGCAAATATTGGAGTTACTTTTGTTGTGTGACTTTAACAAGAGACACTTGATATAAATAGAATCGTTATCCTCTGAGTTGTACTGAGATACTGTAAATGTCTTGGGAGGGGAAGCAAGGCGAGAAGTTCATAGGACAGTATTGCTATTATAGCATACTTTCTGAAGCTACATTTAAAAGGTGTAGAAATATATTACTTTGTAGAGTAAGAAAAAGTATACCACTAAGAAGATTCTTATCTGTACGGAGACAAATGTAAAAAAAGAACTCTGTACAATGCTTCTAATCAGTGCCGTCAAGAGTTGTCTCTGTGCGGTATATTGCTATCTCATGACGTGAAAAAAACAGAAAAACAAAACAGCACAACCTCAAAGCAGTCCTAGGACCAAATAGACCCACATAACCTGAACTGGAGGATGTGCTACCTTTCATTTTTTCATCTATCTCATGACGTGGCTAAATATTTATTAGTCTAAACTAGTCTCGTGGAATGTGAAGCAGAAGACCACCAATATATCAAATAAATCTGAATGAGCCTTCCACTAGTCCTGACAGACCTATTCTGACCCAATGGGGCATGATCCCACAAAACCTCTAAAGGTGTCCAATGTTACTCGGCACCTAGATGTTAACAGCTGGTCTATTATATTCTGGACGTTGCAAGTTCTTGTTTTGTCAGGTTTTGCAGATGCACAAGCAAGTGGAGATCTGGGGAATCTGGAGGCCCGGTCAGCACCTTCATCTATTTGTTATGTTTCAGTGTTCACTAGGGTGACCACAAAAAATCGATGTCGGAATTTTGTCCGTCTGGACCTCACAAAACGATTCCCCTTTCCAGATATTGATATAGCCAAAATTTGAGCTCGATCAAACAACGTTAACCCGTGCCGCTCGTCGCTCAAAGTTTGAAAAAATCCAAATTTGTTGGCCAAAAAGCTGACATATGGAGCCATAACTCCAGAACGGTAAATAATAAAAACACGCTTAATATCTCAAAAGAAAGCTAATGTTGTTCTTCAAAATTTATATTTTATACATAATTGTTATTTTAAGTCAAACTGAGTTACAACAGCTTTTAGCCCCAAGAACGTGACCTGGTACCACTAGGAGCATACTTCGTATATTTTGTTATTAAGTGATACATTTTGGGTTTTTTTGGTATATTTTTGAGTTTAAAGTAGAAATATAATAAAAAAAACAAGTAATACTGATAAGTCTAATGACATTTTTTATTTTAAAATATAAAAATGAGGTATATAATACATACAAAACAGACACAGAAAAGATACAGATGTAGTACCTACATGAGTTAATAATTTTACATAGTTATCTAATCTATTCTAGAGCTTTTGTTAAAGTAGTTTTTGAAACGTCAGAATATAATGCTCGGCATTTGCTTACAACTTGCAGGACATATTGCTTTTGTTCTTCAACTATTGTCAGAAGGTCGTTAAAGTCAGTTATTAATTTAACACCATGCTCAGCCATATCATTAACTACTTTTAATGTTTTGACAATTTTCAATCCTTCTTGGAAGTCATTATTTTGAGGCCAGGTGTTTGGACTTTGTCTTAGGAAATCTGTTATTATATTAAATCGGTCAAAGAATGTAAACGTTTCTTTGGTAAGTAAATTTACCACATCTAGAATTGGGATCCATTTTTGGGCTCTACATTTTAAAAAGGATATTAGGAGGTTTGTCAATTCAAAAGTGGGCAACTAGAATAATATAAGGGATGGAAGGCCTCAAAGGAGATCTCATTGATTTGTAATAAATACAAGTATAGTCAATGCAAAGGACTGGCAAACTACTTATTCATTCCAAAGACAATACTGAGAACCAGGGGGGCACTTCTTATGGGTGGAAGAAAGGTGACTCCAGCAGCTGAATAGGAAAGGATTCTTTACAGTTAGAGCAGTCTCAGACCACAATAGGCAGTAATGGCAGAAACTATAACAGCTTTAAAGAAAAAAAGGGGCTGGATGATTTCCTCAGTGCACATAATATTGTGGCTATAAATGATTTAGTGACAAAAATGTATAATTGATGGCGGAAGGTTGAACTCAATTTTCTGTTTTTGCGCCTTCATTTTTTTCTTCCCCTTCGTCCAAGAGCCATTACGTTTTTATTTTTTCGGGAATATAGCTGCTTGAGGGTTTATGTTTTTTTCGGATAAGTTGTAGTTTTGAATAAAACTTTTCATTTTACCCTATAGTTTACAGAAAAATGGGAAAAAAAAACTCCAAGTGCAGTGAAATTGCAAACAAAAGTGCAATTCCACAATTGATTTTTTTTTTTTTTTTTTTTATTCTTCATTGTCACTATATGGTGAAACTTCAGGTCAGTAAGAGCATAGCAAACATGCCTACTTTTCTTTAAACTTAAGTAGTAAAAAAAATGAACAAGTCTGCTTTTAGCGCCATTTTCCAAGAACCGTAACATTTTTATTTTTCAGGATCTGGTGCCAAGTGATGGCTTATTTTTTTGCACCCTAAGTTGATGTTTTTACTGTTACAATTTTTGGCTAGATATAATGTTCTGATCGCCTCTTATTGTATATTATTGCAATGTTGCCGTGGCCAAAAGACAATTATGGATTTTTCAATTTTTTTGTTACGCTGCTTATTGATCGGATTTATGTTATATTTTTATAGATTGGACAGTCATGAATACAGCAATACCAATTATGTTGATTTTATTTTTTTTATTCTTTTATTTTCAATGGGGCAAAAGGGAGGATTGGAAGGGAGTTTGAACTTTTGTGTTTTTTTATTTTTATATTTTTAAAAACTTTTTTTACTTTTTATTGTATTTACTAGTTCCCTTAGGGGACTTGAAGCTGTGATCATCTGATCACTTGTGCTGTACAGAGCGGTGCATCAGCACAGCCCTGTACAGCAAAAATGTTGATCTCCTATAAATGCAGGCTTGAAGCCAGCATTCACAGGAACTTCATTATGACAGAGACATCACAGGGCTGCCAATGGAAGCTGCGAATTATGCGCTCCCCACCAGCGAGTGTTAAATCCTGCTGTCAGAGTTTGACAAGAATACCTAACTGGTTAACAGCTGATCTCAGATCTACCAGCATCTGTTACGGTACAGTCACACGTCGCGATATCGCATAGGATATCGCTTAGAAGTCACAGGACTGTGCTCGCACGGAGATTTGGATTGTGATCGGAGTGTAGATGTGTGATATTGAGATATCGTCTACAACATTGTGGCGATTCCGGGGTGAGATCGTGAATAGCGATCGTTAGGATTCCTTGTTTTCACAGCGCTGAATACGAGAAATCGTGGAACACATCGTTATTGCGGTGTCACACCGCCCGATGCAGCAGATGGCATTATCGCAGTTCCCCTGATTTGAGAACATGTTCTCAAATCTGCGATGTACGATCTCATGATATCTCACACTGATATCGCGGTGTCACACGCCACGACGCACTTATGAGATTGTTCCGATTCGCAGCCACGCCTCCAAACACATGACTTCTGTGCGATATCCTACACAATATCGTGACATGTGACGGTACCGTAGGAGCAGGGTGGATTTGATTTAAATCTAACTGATTTAAATCACGATTTAAATCACTAGTCAGTAAGGCTTGATTTAAATCAGTGATTTAAATCAAAGTTTCTACCTAAACTAGTTCTTGCTACTTTAACATGCAAGTAGATGAAGATTTTTAGAATCACTTTTTATATTACTTTTTTCTCCCCAGTTTAATGGGTTAATCATTCATATTTGGACACCACTGTTCTGTTGTACTTAGGAAGGAGAAAAATAATCCTGACCTTAATAACAATTGAAATAGATTTATTCAACTGAAACAATAACAACATTACAGCACAAGTTATTTGCTTAAACAAACATCCATATTTGTTAACTACCGTATATACTCGTGTATAAGCCGAGTTTTTCAGCACAAAAAATGTGCTGAAAAGTCCCCCCTCGGCTTATACACGAGTATATACGGTAGCCCCAGCTGTATACAGCAGCCCCAGCTGTATACAGCAGCCCCAGCTGTATACAGCCCCCCCGTGGTATCCAGGGCCCCCCGTGCTGCACACCTGTAAAGTAAGATGTCAGTATACTTATCGCTGCCGCCGCCGCTCCTCTGCTCTGTCACCCGCGCTGCTTCGGGTCTTCATGCTTCCTTCTCCGGCGCACAGGAAATGACGTCATTGTTCGAGCGTCGGAGAAGGAAGCATGAAGACCCGGAGCAGCGCGGTGACCGAGCAGCGGAGCGGCGGCGGCAGCGATAAGTATACTGACATCTTACTTTACAGGTGTGCAGCACAGGGGGCCCTGGATACCACGGGGGGGCTGTATACAGCTGGGGCTGCTGTATACAGCTGGGGCCCCTGTATACTATTGATGGGGGGGGAGGGCTGTATACCTGTGGGGCTGCTGCTGTATATACCCCCTGGGGCTGCTGCTGTATATACCCCCTGGGCTGCTGCTGTATATACCCCCTGGGGCTGCTGCTGTATATACCCCCTGGGGCTGCTGCTGTATATACCCCCTGGGGCTGCTGCTGTATATACCCCTGGGGCTGCTGCTGTATATACCCCTGGGGCTGCTGCTGTGTATACTACCACTGGGGCTGCTGTATACTACCTCTGGGGCTTCTGTATACTACCACTGGGGCTGCTGTATATACCTCTGGGGCTGCTGTATATACCTCTGGGGCTGCTGTATATACCTCTGGGGCTGCTGTATACTACCACTGGGGCTGCTGCTGTATATACCACTGGGGAGGCTGCTGTAACACTGCTGGGGCCTGTATGTACCACTGGGGAGGCTGCTGTATACCACACTGCTGGGGGCTGTATACTACCACTGGGGAGGCCTGTATACCACTGCGGGGGCCTGTATACCACACTGCTGGGGGCTGTATACCTGTGCTGGGGTCCACCCTCGGCTTATACACGAGTCAATAGGTTTTCCCAGATTTTGGGGGCAAAAGTAGGGGGGTCGGCTTATACACGGGTCGGCTTATACACGAGTATATACGGTAATTTAGCTAAACAAAATATATATATATTTTAAGAAACTTAGACTGTCAGCCCAGCCGACACATGAAAAACTTAAATACTACTGTCCTTGCTGTCCTCTGTAGCTCACTTGTCATCATCTTCATCATCATCTTCTTCTTTGTTCCTATTCATAATCTGGAAAAGAAAAACAAGCTTTCCTGCTTTATTGGGTCCCAACCGATTTCTCAATTTAGAATGAATGAGTCCAAAGGAAGAGAATATTCTTTCAACGCCTGCAGAAGAAGCTACTGCTGTTAAAAGTGAAATCATTACTTGAACAGTCTCTAAATCCAAGCGCTTAAGTGACTTCCACCAGTTTACTGGTGTGACCTTCCTTAAAATATCTTCAGCAAACATATATTTCTTGAATGGTTCCCCCTTAGCTCTGAAGTTTATTATAGTTGGCATTAAAGATGGATGATTGCTGGATACCCATGTCATAGCTAACTCCTCTTCCTCAGCACTTAGGTTTTGACCCTGATATTGGATATTGACAATATTTGCCAAAAAATGAGCTGGAGTCAGTGCTTGTCCCATTCGTTTGTTTTCTGCTTGTAATTTAATTCTGTCCATGTGTAGTTCTGTTTTTAAGTGTTCACTCAGTTCCTTCCAAATTTCAATAGCATCCGCAATAAAACAGCTATTTTTCTGTATTTTGTTTAAAGCTTGAGAGATGGGTTTCAGGAAGCTCAGCATATGTTCAACATTTCTCTTAAGCCCAATGTTGAGGATTTTGGCCGTGACAGTGCCATCTATTTTATCTCGATTTTCTTCACAAAGTGTCATCAGAATAGGCCAGTTTTTGATATACTGCTCAAAACAGTCCACCACAGAGTTCCATCTAACATCTTGTGGGAGTCTTAGCTTGGTTCCACCAATCCTTTTCAGAGCTGCTGCAGCAAAATGATTATTACGGAAGTATTTAGCAATTTCAACAACATTAGCCTTTATTTCTGGAACACTTAAGTCTTTGGCTAAGAGGTGCAGCAAATGAGCACTGCAACCATATGTTATTAGCAGCTTTGTATTCCCTCCCTGCTCTTCTAAATCTCTTCTCATCTTGGATACGTTTGCAGCATTGTCAGTGACCAAACTGCGTACTAGACATTTGAATTTTTGTTCACATGTCGTTATAGCTTTTACTGCCACTTCTTGTAAGTATTCTGCTGTGTGTGCATTTCCTGACGTATCAGTTTGTGCAAGGAAGACTTTACCTTCTTCTGTTGTTATACAAGCACATACAATAGGATCATTGTGGACATTACTCCACCCATCAATACTTGGGTTAACAATTTTACCCTCTAGAGCTGTTGCACATTGCTCCATTTCTCTGTCATACACTTGATCCAGCAGTTTCCCTGCAACATCAGCTCTGCTGGGTGGACTGTATCCTGGTCTCAGTGACTGAACCATATTAATGAAATGTGGGTTCTCAGTCAGACGGAAAGAAGAGTTTGTTGCATAAATAAACTGGGCAATTTTTTCAACCATCAACTCTTTTTCTAATCTGCTAGTTCTTATCACAAACCTATCTATGGTGGTTCCAGGAGGTAAAGGTTTTTTCTTCCTTTTGGGTGATGGTGATATGTGGCTGTGGGTGTCTGATGATGATGCTGCTGCTAATGAAGCACTATCCTGGATGGATAACTCTGAAACTGTAGAACAGGATGATGGTGATCTTGGAGGTGGATAGTTTCCAGAATCCATGAATTCCCCTAAACAAAAAAAAGTCAATGCTGTTATTTTATTGTTTATTATACAATTTCTGCTTATTGTACACAACACATCACTGCCCCTGCCCCAAAAGGAATATTTGTTTTTCTTCATAACTGTACCAAATGACAGTAACATGCAGTAATAATAAGAAATATAATTTTTCTCACACATGACAGTTCAGTCTTTAGAAATAGGATTCAATAAAAATGTTTACCAACCTGAAGTTCCTGCCTGTTCAGAAGTGTTTCTTTGGTCATCTTCATCACCGCACTTCTCATGATGTTGCCTCATTCGCGCCACCAGGCCTTGCATCTCTTTGTTGCATCGTTTGCATTTTGCACGCATGCCTGCCTTACCGATAGGCGAAGGAGCTTCATTAAAATATTCCCAAACTGGGTCTCTTTTACGGCCTGCTGCCATTATAAGGAAAGAATGTAATAAACCTCAGATTGTACACACAAACAGATCCAGACTTGTCTGCCTGTGGCTATGCTGCAGTATTGTGCTCAAAGTTTCACTTTGATTTTCTTGTCTGCTTGCCCTTCCTCCTCCTCACACTTAGATTCACATTCTTCTTGTGTTGTGCAGATCTATTCCACTCCAAACAATCAGAAACATATTGTCTAACTTCTTGGACTTGGCACTGAAGGGGTTGATTCTGTATTCATAGGTTTGTAGAACAATAGGATTAAGGTCTTTTTCTCAACTCTGTTCATGTTGTAACATTTTTGCCGTGAAGAAGAGGCTGGGACCTCTGCGGAGTCAAATTCAGTTTTGAGAACTGCGTAAGTAAAGCGAGCGTCTGTGATAATATAGGAGAGAAACTGCCCACTAATCCTACAGAAACCTCTGGAAGAGCATGGCATTGTGAATGTTACACATATACAGCCTTTATTCTACTGAGTTAAACAACTCAGCTTTATCTCATGATGGAAGAACCTTTGGATGGTAAAATATTTTCCTCAAAAAGCAGTTTATTGAAAAAAATCCGATTTAAATAAAAAAAAATCCGATTTAAATCAAAAAAATCCGATTTTTTTTTATTTTTAAAAAAAAAACATTGATTTTTATCCACCCTGCATAGGAGGCACATGGTGACTGATCAGATCAGCCAACATGTGCAGATAAAGATACGGGCTGAGTATGTGAGCCCACATCAAAGGCAAAGAAATTACCTAGGACATACTAGTATGTCCTAGGTCGTGAAGGGTTTACAGTTAGAAAACCCAAAACAGTGGTCACTGAAATAATGTGAAACTGACAAAATTTTTCATTGTTAATTTAAAGTTACTGAGCATCAACTACTGAAAATCAGTCTTTACTTTTGAACTGTATTTAGGAAAAAAAAAAACTAATGAAAGGTTAGTGGAACCCGTGGAAGTTCGGGTTTTCCGGGGTCCACCGGTACCTTATATAAAATCCTGTGGACCCAAACCTCATTGAAAGTCTCTGATTGGGCAGTTAGGATTTCCACCCACATATACACAGCCATAAACAAGGCACTTCCAGGGAAGGGAGAGGGAGGTTTGTCATTTTAATTTTTTGGCACACTCTACATCGAATGACACTGATTTTACCCCTAGTACAAGCCATTCAAACATTGCACATGGCTTGCACTGAGTGTACCCAAGCACAGCGATGCACGTTCCAGTAGTTTGCATAAGTAAAGCACCTGAACGCAAACACTGATTTTTTTTGTAAAGTCTTTGTTTGCCACAAACACCAAACTTTAAAGGACCGCTCATCTCTATTCTTGACATGTGGGAGGAAATCAGTAACCCATACAAACTTCTTACAGATGTTCTCTGTGGTGGCATGTAATCCTAGGTCTCCAGCACTGCAAGGCTACAATGCTAACCACTGAGCCACCCTGCTGTATTTGAAGTTACTCAAATAGTAGTTAAATTTATTTCAGTGACCATTGTGGGTTTTTCTTATGTTAACATAAAGATATCAACAATTTTGTCGATTTATGTCACTATGAAGCACAGATTACTGCTCCAAGAAGTCTGATAGCTCACTGATTTACACCAACAGGTGATTGATATGCACCTAATTGAGGCTGGTTTCACATAACGTTTTTGTGCCTGTCCGTGGGATCCGATTTTGAAGGGGGATCCCACGGACAGGCACGGATCCATACGGATCCCTGCAATCGGATGGCAAACAGCCATCCGATCTGCAGGATCCGTGTGGATCCTGCGGTCCCCTGTCTCTCCCTACTCCTGCCTCCTCCATCTTCTTCCCTCTCCTATGCTATTGTGTGCCCCCGCTATTGTTTGCTGTGCCCCCTCTTCTCTATCCTCCTCTATCCCTATCCTGTCCCCTGTCCTCTCCCTGTGTGTAAAAAAATTAAAAAAAACTCTTCCGAGAGTATACATCACCTGTCACCGGCTCCAATGCTGCAGCACAATCAGGGCAAAAGAGCCTGTGATGATGTCACAGACCCGGTCAGCTGACGAGTCATGTGACCGGGCTCTTACATCATCACAGGTCCTTCAGTCCTGATCGTGCTGCAGCGTTGGAGCCGGTGACAGGTGATGTATACTCCCGGAGGAGTTTTTTTATTTTTTTACACACAGGGAAAGGACAGGGGACAGGATAGGGATAGATGAGGATAGAGAAGAGGGGGCACAGCAAAGAATAGCGGGGGCACAGCATATAGAATAGGAGAGGGCAGAAGATGGAGGAGAAGAAGCAGGGAAAGACAGGGGATACGGAGCCGACATCGGATCCGAGGTGAACTCAGATCCGATGTCCATAGGCTCCTATGCTGTGGGCACTAGGATCAGCCTCGGATCAGCAGTGATCCGTGGCTGACCGATGTGAGTCACGGACACAAAATCGTAGCAGGCTACGATTTTGTGCCCATGATTACATCGGATAGGATCGGATGGTGCCAAAATCGGATGCCAATTGTGGCACATCCGATCCCATCCGATTCCCATAGGGAACATGGGGTCCGATTTCGGATCCGATTGTATCCGTTTTGAAACGGATACAATCGGATGACCGAAAATCGTTATGTGAAAGCAGCCTTAGTGAAATAGTGCAAATCACCTTGGTTTGTCATAAAACCCATGCTGTGAATTTACATCTACAAATATACAATGGAACGACATTTACAGTCAATTTTCTTTCCATAGTAAAACAATTGCACTCTGTACTCATTGTACTCAGGTAACAAATAAATGCTACTCACCTAGAAAAGAGGTATAACTGTTCAGGTAAACCATAGAAATTAGTGACAATGACGTGTTCCATTTATTTATAGGTAGACAATGCTGTCTGCAGAGACATCAGTGCCCTTTACCTTGTTGTTCTATCTCTCATAAATCATTTATATTCTGCAGGAGAGCAGAGATAAACACCATTACTATTTTATTACTATTACAGGGCAGTCACTCCATTTCTTATTAGAGTCAGCTACACTTGCACTTATGGTAGTTGATGGTAAATATAGATAAATAAGGTTTGTTGAAGAACATAACCCCTTTGAGATAGAGATGATGCCATACAAACTGATGGCAATGAAAACATTCATGATATGGTATTCATGTAAGTCTATGAATACAAAAATTGACAGTATAATAATTGGCGATAATCCATATATCATAGGTTCATTTTCACAATAAAAAGGCGCTATATAAGGGTAGTATGTGGAAACATAGGGGAGAACTACAACAGGAGCAGATGTTGCAATTGCACCTCGGCCCTGGAACCTTGGGGGCTCCAAAAGTACATTTGACCTATAGAAAAAGACTGATACCGTACTATTAAAGACTTGCATTAATTGGGGGCCCTGTTGGATCTTTTGCATCAGGGCCCATGAGCTTCAAGTTAAGCCACTGTGGAGACACCTGTACGCAAGATTGATGAGGGTTGAAAAGGCTCACCTTTTAGTGTTATGCTATAGTAGGTATAATGCTACTGTATATTGTGTCAGGAAGGAACATCTGATGGATTCCATCATCACCAGGGTGAAGTATATGACCAGTGAACGACACTCTAACTGCAGACTTCCATATGGATAAGAAAGGATTCAAGTAAAGACTATGGCCCTGAATCATTTAGACTGGTATTTCATACTCCAGTCCTAATGACGGATGTGCAGCTATAAGATGCCCTGAAAGCACACAATACTTAATCAACTCAGCACAGGTATGCTCCTCACCAGAAGTGGTTAGTGATGTTACAGGCAGCCACTGTTGATTAATTTATTGTTGATAAGCCCTGTTCCACCTCGGCTCCTACAAAGCTCTATCCACTTGACTTGGTGAATGTGTGGTGAAACTCGTTGCACAAAAATGTTGCAACTTTTCAACGTATCTTTGTCGCGCAAGCTGGTGTATCTGGACCTGCTATGTATACAGGTAGCATTGGCTATGAAAACATAGTTAAGGCATTTAACTGCAAAATCGGACTGATTTTCCAGAGCGTGGGAACAGATGTACAGAATACTAACAAACCTAAAATGGTTAGAAGAGGGAGCATAAATATAAAACAAAAAGATTTATAGTGATACATTTACTATGTGATATGACTTAAAAACACTAGAAGTCCCAGAGAAGGGTCATTTAATATTTCTACCTTTGGAATCCAGAGACGGGTCGAATGACCTGAAGGATTTTAGGCCACATTTACAAATGAAAAGATGCTAATAAGAGCCATCAGAGTTGTCAGTTTGGACTAAGGGTCATTTGACCCTCTTTCGGGACTTCAGGGGAAAGCTCGAAATTTCTGGGACTTCTAGTGTTAAAGGGAACCCGTTATTTGGATTTCATCGCCCAAACTAATGGCATGCATGTAATTCACTTTAATTCTGGTTAAATTCTTATATTTGTTGTATAAGATACTTTTTACTGTTATAGAGAAATTAAGAGTTGAAATGTTATTCTAAAGAGACCCCCAGAGCACTGAGCAAAGGGGGACATGACATTGGGAAGAGTGAAGCCATTGTTGTATAGCTTGGTAGGTATTAGCAAGAATGATTCTACTTTAAAAGGAAGGAGCACATGAGACTGGTGGTTGGGCTGTAAGGATGATATAAGTCTATGTCCTGTCACTCTTCCTTTCACTAAAAGAACTGGAGGATTACCCGCCCCCTGTTACAATCATAAGGAGAAATTTTTTATTTGAGCATTACATGTATAGTGATGAATGCCTTATATTATGTGTTGAATTGACCTTTGTTTGTCTTGTACCATGTCCAATTCTACTATTGCTATAAAGCGTTAATTTTGGCATTAACCTTGTAAGCCCAAGGGTAGGGTAATCCTTCAGCCATGGTTCCCTAGAGGTTTCCTTCATAGGTGGTTTTCTTCCCCTGAATGCTGTAGGATGACTCTCTGTAGAACACAAGTGATCAGACTGTGCAGTGTTGAGAAGTAAATGTGGAAAAAAAAATATTTTAAAAATATGAAGAAAAAATAACTAAATAAAAGTTCAAATCACCCCCCTTTTGCCTCATTGAAAATAAAACTATTAAAAACACACATATTAGTATCAATTAATCAGATCTGTAAACTGCGTAATGGAAAAAAAAAGTCAAAACATCAAAAATATTTTTTTGGGACTCCGCGACATTCGAATAAAATGCAATAACAGGCAATCAAAACATCACATCTACTCAAAAATTGTGTCATTAGAAAAGTCTGCTCAAGCCGCAAAAAATAAGCCATCACACAGATCCTGAAAAATGAGAACTCTAAGGGTCACAGAAAATGGTGCGAAAAGAGCAATTATTTTTCTCTAAAAACTTCTACATTTGTTTTCACCACTTAGATAAAAATGAAAGTATTTATGTTTGATATCTACAAACTCATACCGACCTGAGGCATCATACTGACATGTCAGTTTTACCATATAGTTAGTGTATACGAGTAATGCAAAATACACATTATAAGGTATAAGTATACAAGGTATAGCATAATGGCTAAAAGTGCATAAAGCTAATGCAAATTTGAATGAGGAAAATGCAGGAACTGCTAAAGATATATGGTACATTGAAAATTTAGAATTTTAGTTAATGTAATGCATTACACGTGAGCCCGATAACCATCGTCAAGGTATTCTCATGTCTATCAGGTCCCTAACCGTATGCCTCTGTCTGCAGTATAAAAAAGCATGTGAGGATATAAGTGCCTCTGAGTGCATTTTAAAACCTGCGTGTATGGGTGTGGTTGGAAATGTTACCTAGTTACCCGCTGTGTACCTTGAATACCAGCCGGTGAGCGGAGAAGGCTGGTAACCAAGGTATATATCGGGTATCTAGGCAGCGCGCGCTGCCTAGTTACCCGAAGTTTACCATGGATACCAGCCTGCAGACATCGTGGAAACGATATTTAAATCATTTCCACGATGTCGCTAGTCCAATGATCGCTGGTGAGTCTGCCTGTGTGACAGCTCACCAGCAATCAGCCATCAAGATCGCTGACGACATTGACGTGTGTGACGGGGCCTTTAGTTTGGCCATCACATCCCGCTGCTTCACGCTGTCAGAGCAGGCGGTCCGACCAGTGTGGTGCCCGGAACCCTGTTAGTAGTAATCCTATACCTGATTAGGAATGACCGCATACAGTTGAAACTAGAAGCTTAAATACACTATATAAGAAGACACATATGCGTGTTTTTCTCACTATCTGACTTGAAACCAGAATAAACCGTTCCTGTTTTAGGTCAATTGGGATTACCATAATTATTAATTATTACTAATATTTGTCAAACTCCATAATAATGAGAGAGAGAATGTTTGAAGGCATTTTTGTCACTTTCTGTAAAGTCACAAGTTTATGTACACTAAGATTATTGTGCCCTTAAACAATCTGGAGCAGCCCTATAATGATGTCATGTGTTTGGATGCTTCTGATTCTGTGTCCCAGAGGTGAATGTGCTTTGGTCTGACATGTGCATATTAAATCAAGAACAAAATCATCATCTCAAGATGTCAGCCAGGAAGTTAAAATATGGGTGTAAATGAGGCATACTGCCATACTGGTTTCAAAGTGGCTTAAGGATAACAAAGTCAATGTTTTAGAGTGGCCATCACAAAGCCCTGATCTCAATCCTATTGAAAATTTATGGGCAAAGCTGAAAAGGCAGGTGCGAGCAAGGCGACCTACAACCATGGCTCTGTTACACCAGTTTTGTAAGGAGGAAGGATATCCAAAATGTTTGACCCAAGTCATATACCGTATATACTCGCGTATAAGCCGAGTTTTTCAGCCCAAAAATTGGGCTGAAAAGTCCCCCCCTCGGCTTATACGCGAGTCAATACGGTCCCCCTCAAAGTTTGGCGCCCCCACCTCACTTTCTGGCCCCACCCGCATGCAGCGCTGCGCTCATACATTACCTGTCTAGCAGCTGTCACCCTCCGGTGGCGGATCGCGGCTCCTGGGCTCCGGGCTCCATCTTCCTCTGTGTCTTCCTTGTCATGTGACCGGCCGGCGTCGCGATGACGTCATCGCGACGAGCCCGGCGGCCACAAACCAGGAAGACAGAGAGGAAGATGGAGCCCGGAGCCCAGGAGCCGCGATCCGCCACCGGAGGGTGACAGCTGCTAGACAGGTAATGTATGAGCGCAGCGCTGCATGCGGGGGGGGCCAGAAAGTGAGGTGGGGGCGCCAAACTATGAGGGGGGCCCTGCTGGGGCCCTGTATACTACCACTGGGGCTGCTGTATACTACTGGGGCTGTATGTATACTACCACTGGGGCTGTATGTATACTACCACTGGGGCCCTATATACTACCACTGGGGCTGTATGTATACTACTGGGGCTGTATGTATACTACCACTGGGGCTGCTATATACTACTGGGGCTGTATGTATACTACCACTGGGGCTGTATGTATACTACCACTGGGGCTGCTGTATACTACTGGGGCTGTATGTATACTACCACTGGGGCTGTATGTATACTACCACTGGGGCTGCTGTATACTACTGGGGCTGTATGTATACTACCACTGAGGCTGTATGTATCCTACCACTGGGGCTGTATATACTACTGGGGCTGCTGTATACTACCACTGGGGCTGTATATACTACTGGGGCTGTATATACTACTGGGGCTGTATGTATACTACCACTGGGGCTGTATATACTACTGGGGCTGCTGGATACTACCAATGGGGCTGTATATACTACTGGGGCTGTATATACTACTAGGGCTGTATATACTACTGGGGCTGCGTGTATACTACCACTGGGGCTGTATATACTACTGGGGCTGCGTGTAGACTACCACTGGGGCTGCTGCTGTATACTACTACTGGGGCTGCTGTATATACCTCTGGGGCTGCTGTATACTACCACTGGGGCTGCTGCTGTATATACCACTGGGGCTGCTGCTGTAACACTGCTGGGGTCTGTATATACCACTGGGGAGGCTGCTGTATACCACACTGCTGGGGGCTGTATACCTGTGCTGGGGTCCACCCTCTGCTTATACACGAGTCAATAGATTTTCCCAGGTTTTGGGGGCAAAAGTAGGGGGGTCGGCTTATACACGGGTCGGCTTATACACGAGTATATACGGTAGTTTAAGGGCAATGCTACCAAATACTTATGAAATGTATGTAAACTTGTGACTTTGCAGAAAGTAATAAAAATGCACCAGAACATTCTCTCATTCATTATTCTGGCATTTGGCAAATATAAATAATTGTTAATCCTAATTCACCTGAAACCGGAAAGGATAATTCTGATTTCATATCAGAAAAACATGCAGATGTGCCTTTTTTATATAGTGAATGTAAATTTCTGGTTTCAACTGTACATAATTTTAAGATATTTTTTTAATTTAGAAATCTTGAGTATGTATTGTGTGTAAGAATCTGTTGGATACTTGGCACAAGCCATTCCAATTTCAGGCAAACCCAGGCCTTCACTATTTAACTCCTATACAAGGATCTGGACTTACAACAGAGTCCTCTGGATTGTATCCCAGGAGTAGTAGCTAGCTTGAGAAGTGAGTCTGAGTAGTCAATCTTGCTGGGTCAGTAACTAGAGGGACAGAACCAGTGAAAAAATGAGGACACAAATATGTAATCAGGGAAAAAGCCAGGGTCAGGTACCAGCAAGCCAGTCAAAGGAGGATCAACATACAGTAGCTGAAGTCAAGATTTGGGAAAAGAGCACTGAAATATGTTGGAGGTCATAACCGGATCAGGAGCAGAAACAGAACACTACAAAATCACTTTAGTGTCGATAAACCAGATAAACCAAATACAATAAAGGGTAACCTTTGCAAAGCACACTAGAATTCCTAGATAGACAGTTCCTAATCCCAGTAATATCGGCAATGTTGCCTCCTCCTTCATCACCAGCGTTGCTCGCAGAGTTAATATGGTGGCGCCTGGCCACCATGGTGAATATTGCTGGAGCAGATCCAGGTAGGGCTATTACAGTGTAATCTTGAGTACAGCTGGATAGAAGTACTTGAGTCTATCTAATAATTCTGTGCAACAGGACACATTTTCATCATATATGTCTATATTAATTACGTAAAGAACCAACTAATGTTGATAAGAGCATTTCACATTTCTTTTACAGTATGAGGTCTGGGGGAATAGCTATTCTCCTTGTGGAGAGCATTCTGCCCGCCGGCTGAGGAAACTTATAGCTACAATGCTCCTCTGAAATTGTCAGTTCTCAAAGATGAGATCTGGAGTGTAAAAGAAATCTGATTTTTACACTGACCTCTCTCGACCAGCATGGGAGCTGTTTGAAGTTTAGTCGTGGCTTGTTCAGCTGTTTGTCCATTCGGTATGCTGGATCGAAGTTCTACACTCCTGCTGCGTACCAGGCTGTGAGCAGACGAGGAGAGTTATTTTCACTGCTGTAAAGAAGCAGTTTGTTCTCTGCAAACATTTTCTTTTTTGTTTTTCATTAGAAAGAAAAATAGTGAAAAAGTTCTATTTGTAATAGGTTAAATCATATGTTAAAGATGTCACAGGTGAGGGGATGATTGGGTGGAGGGTAAGAATAGTGATGACTTTTTTGACTAATTCACTACATAGGCTCTTTAATCAGATGATCCACAATAAAAAACATATAGACACTTATTTCCTTTGTGTGTATTGAAACAAGATAAAAAAGAGAAACAAAGTTAAATTGGACATAATTTCATACAAAACTCCAAAAATGGACCCGACAAAATGTTGGCAGCCTCAACTTAATATTTGGTTGCACACCCTTTGGAATAAATAACTGCAATCAATCGCTTTCTTTAACCATCAACAAGTTTCCTACACTTTGGGATTTTGGACCACTCCTAGTTTGCAAACTGCTCCCATATTTGAAGGGGCCTTCTCCCAACAGAAATTTTAAGATTTCTCCACAGGTGTTCAGTGGGATTTAGTTTCGGACTCACTAGTGGCCACTTCAGAATTCTCAAGGATCTTTGTTTCGATCCATTTCTGGTGGCTTCTTGAAGGTATGTTTGGGGTCATTGTCCTGCTGGAAAACTCATGACCTAGGACAAAAACACAGCTTTCTGACATTGGGCACTACATTGTGACCCAAAATGCTTTGGTTGTCTTTAGATTTCATAATGCCTTGCAAACAGGCAAGGCATTAAGAGGCGGCAGAACATGTTTGAACCTCCACCATATTTGACTGCAGATACTTTGTTTTTTTCTTTGTAGACCTCATTCCGTATGGTAAAACGATGTGCTTTACCTAAAAGCTCTATATTGGTCTCATTTGTCCACAGTACCCAGAAGGACTTTGGCCTATTCACGTACGTTTTTGCAAACTGCAGTCTAGGTTTTTTTACGTTTCTCTGGTAGCAGTGGGGTCCTCCTAGGTCTCCTGCCATAGCATTTCATTTAATTCATACGTGAATAAATAGTTCAAGCTGACTCTGATGCACTCTGAGCCTGCAGGACAGCTTAAATTTGTTTGGAACTTGGTTGGGGCTGCTTATCCACCATCCAGGCTATCCTGCGTTGCAACCTTTCATAATTTTTTCACTGCTGTCCAGGAAGATTAGCTACAGTGCCATGGGTTGTATACTTCCTTATCCTTGAGATTGTTGATGTTGTTTGAACAATTTTGGTTTTGAAGTCCTCAGACAGTTCTCTTTCTGTTCTCCATGCTTAGTGTTGCACACACAGACATACAATGAAAATATTGAATCAATTTCTCCCCTTTTATCCGGTGTTAGGTGTGATTTTCATATTGCCCATACCTGTTAGTTGCCACAGAAGAATTTTAATCAGCATCACATGCTTTAAATCAAGTTGTTTTGTTCAGCCTATTTTTGGTGTTTTGTTTGAAATTATGTCCAGCTTGTCTTTTTTTTTTTTGTTTTTGTGTTGTTCCATTTCACACAATGGAAAACATGTGTATGACAAAACATTTTAAGGGTGCCAACACTTTTAACCATGACTGAATTTTGGTGCTATCTATGAAAATACTGCTCAACATGGAAATTGCAATGTAACACCAAGAATGAATAATTGTGGAATTCTGGAAATCACGGGATCTATAGACATGTTATTTATATAAAAATGATGAAAAAATGGAAACAAAATTTTCAGAACATCTCAATTTATTCAGTATGATAATTGGCGTTACACACAGAAAAAGCTTTATGCTCACCTTATCGCTCACCTCTCCAGCTCTGCAGTCACCCGTTCTCACCACATCTTCAGATCAAGCCTTCTCACACTGACCTTGGACATCCAGCTCTCATAGACAAAAAGGTGGGTTGAACAACTTCAATCTATGTTGCAAAGAAATTGGATACTTATTCCAATGTAGCAGACCATATTTCTACCTACTTTGTCAGAACTTATTATATACAAAGGAATAGCACAACAACACTATCCCTTCATATACAGGTATAAGTGAATTTTTTGCATATTTCAATCTAGGAAAGATATTCTACACATACCCTATTCATACCCTGAAAAAGGGTACATTACCTGAAGCATTGCTATATTTCACTTTGCGTTGCAGTGCACTTTTTTGGATATCAGGGTAGAAAAATAAAAAAGCGTTGATGAAAACACCCTCTTATGTGCCTATTATGATGTGCTATTCCTTTGAATATATTAATTCCCAGCTTCCATATTCTCAGGTTCTGATCATACACACACAATTTCATAGCGCACTCTGTGATGTCAACACGTCACATACTATTGCTCGCTAGTGACCTGGAGATTTGGTAAAGACTGGATAAGTAATGTGGAGGGGTTGGAGGAGTGATCTGTGAAGGAAGTAAAAGAATTTTTTTTACTTTTTACAAATTTTATCGCTTTTTTTTGTTTTACGAAAATAGCATCTGGCTGCTACTATATTACTGAACCCTCGCGAAAGTGAATTACAAAAAAATGCACAATTTGGTGAAAAAGGAGTTTTGTGAATTTCAAGTAGATTTCATCTCATCTCTAGATGTTACCATTTGGTAATAGCTTAGTAAAGCACGTGGCAGTGTTAAGTTAGTACAGTGAGATCTCACTAGATCTTGATCTTTCACTATTCTGCCTTCATGAATTTCAGCATACAGCTTAACCTTCTCTGTATCCCAAGTAAACAGACTGTTGGTTCTGTAGTCAATTGTTTATTGTGCAACATTGAGTGAGTGTGTGATTCATCAGTCAAGTGTGTGGAAAAAAGTATAAGAATACAATTAACACAAATCAGTGCTAAGCATATTACACAAAAAAAACAGCAGTGATAATACAATACAGAGATGAAATAAGCACCGAGTACATAAATCATAAAACAGCCATGAGATTATTCAGTGCAGGAGATCCTTCACTAAAATGGAGGCTGAAAGATAAACACCTACATCCCTGCAGGCCTAATATCTATGTAAAAAACAATAATCATACAATCCTAACAACAGGCTCTAAAGTATTAAACATACAGACAGGAGTGTAACACTCACCAGATTATCTTGCCAAGGATTATGGGAGTTCCAAGAGAGAAGCAGGTTGCAAGAGAGCATAGGATGAAATACTTTCTGATACTGAGCTAACATGGCTGCTTTATCCCCAGAGATGCAGAGGGCTGACCCACAATGCATTGTGTTTTTTAAAGGAGAAGAGACCTGGATATGCAGGAATACTGCCAGATTGTGCTAAACATATTAAACATCATAAGAAGATAACATGTCACAATGTCACATGTCACAGGTTGCAACAAGTGTCAAAACTAGAATTGCTTTCTCTTACTGAACCTGAATGGGCAGATTATTCACCAAAGAGCCAGCTGCAGAGAGTTGTAGGATCTTGCACTGAGTGCCACAACTCTGGCATGACTTTTTCTAGAAAATATTCAGATATTTAGAACATCGCCAGTCTGAGGCTGCCCACACTTTTATTAAATAAAAAGGGCAACCCAAAGTTGGAGGTGATATTTATTCTTTGAAATAATTAACCACATTATGTATTCTATGGATGAGTGTCATGAAAATGTAAGATTAGTCGTTCTTGGTCAGTCGTATTCCTACTCCCTAATACACCCACTTCTTGGATATTAAAAGCACCTACATAAATGCATCGGGGACATGGTTGGCAAATCTGCTTACCTGTAAAATTAGGTACACTTGCACAAAAATAGCAACGTCATTTCTTAACACAATTTTTCTGTATCATATTTGTAGTTAGTAAAAAAAAATGTACATACTGTTGAAATAATCCTCCCTGAAGATTTCTCAAAATAATGTTGTTGAACATGCATCTATGTGCAGGTATAGGGAAAATAATATTGCATGTTGAAAAAGTAATAGAAGGTATTCTCATCATTCAAATGGTATTTTCTTCCATTCAGTTTTCATTTTGCCTGCTTTGTATTGCTTGCAGAGCAAACAGAGAAACGTGGGAATATACATGTACGTCTATTGTTAAACGTGGCACATTGTAGTCTCACACTCTGCTGTTGCTTAGCACTAGTATGACACTTGTATACATCATCACACCACATGTGGAGCCGTCTCTGTACAATCCTGAAATCCCCCTAATGGTACCTTTACACGCCGCTACAGGATGGTGGAAACAACCGGGTAGATGAGACAAATGTATCTTGCACCGCCAAATCAACCTGAGGTAGCGGCGTGTAAAGGCGGTTGTTTCCACCCGTCACTTGCGGCACCTGTTTCAGAGCAGTGTTCTAAAACAGGTTGATTTCAAGGCGATGGTAGCGGCATGTATCGGCGTGTAAATAAGGAACAAGAGGGTTGTTTCGACACCTTGCTATCTACCTGGGGCGTGACACAGGCTCCGGGAAACCGCCCCCCTTCAGCGATCATTGGAGGAAGCTCCTGCGTTACGATAGGTAGTCGCTGCATAGGGCGGCATATTTAAGGAGCTGACCAGTCACACTACACAATTGCTCGAGCGTCATGTATTAGTCAGCCTCCTGTGCTGGCTGGCCAATCATGATGCTATTGCGTTGTCCTATCAGCGTACGAAATTCTCGTAATCCACAATTCTGGCACGCCTATGTGTTGTTCCTGCTGCACCAGGTCCTCCCATATTACCCTCTGTAGTGGCGTGTAGATGAGGTAAGGTGCTTTTCAGAAGGTAACTTTAGGCACCGGGCTGTGCATCCAGAGATAGATTCAACCTTCTGTAAAGCACCTTATAGCGGCGTGTAAAGACGGTGCGGGTACCGTTTTCAACCGTTTGTGCGTGCTCGTGCACGTGAAGCACCCGGTTGTTTCCACCATCTGTAGCGGCGTGTAAAGGTACCATAAGGCTAGCTTCACACCACGGTTTTGACCTGTCCTTCTGGATCCTGTCATTTGCAAGACCAGATGGACCGGCAGGGATGTGTGGAAATGGATGGCAATTATGCCTCCAGATTCATTTTTTTACAGGATCCATTTTCCCCATACAAAAGCTGCCTCAAGATCTGCAGCCATAGGAAATAATGATAATGTCAGTCCGGAGAGAGAGATAGAGAGAAAGAAATCCAGAACAGAAAGTGGACTGGGAGGAGAAGTAAATTTGCTGCGCCCAAAAACGGTGCAGTCTCCATTTTTGGGGACTAGAAAAAAAGGACACAAATGACTGAATTCACACAACCGGATGGCCATTATGACCAATCCAGCACCATAGAGATAAATGGGACGCAAAAACGAATCCGGGTCTATCCATTTGAAAACGGTTACACCCAGTTCCCAAAAAATGTGGTGTGAAGCCAGCCTAACTTAGAAGGAGACTGGAGGGTAAATGGCAGAGAAACGCCTGAGTGACACTGAGTTTAGCTGCAGCAGGGGCGGACCTACCGTGGTGCAGCTGGTTCAGCTGCACCAGGGCCCCATCCGGCTAGGGGGCCCCTAAAGCCTGCAGGGGGGCCCCCAGCCGACCCCCGTAACCCGATGTCAGAGGAGAGGAGGGTCAGGCAAGGGAAGCAGGAAGCTTCCTGCTTCCCTTGCCTGATCCCACCCCTCCTCTCCTCTGCCCCTCTGCCGCCCCGGCTCCCAGGAATGCACTCAGCGCGGCTCAGCAGGTAGGAGAGCCGCATCACTAATAAACGCCCCCCCCCTCCGCACCTTGCCGAAGGCCACCAGGACCCCCCGCCCGGTCCTCACCGACTGCCGCCAGCAACCCCCCCCCCCGCTCCTCACCGACGGCCACCAGCAAACCCCCCCGCCCCGCTCATCACCGACGGCCGACAGCACCCCCCCGGTTCCTCACCATGGCTGCACCAGGGCCCTCTGGGCTCAAGGTCCGCCACTGAACTGCAGCATGTAGTATGTATATATACTGTATATTGATATATATATGATTAATATTTGTGACATTTTGTGTTTTCTGTGCTTTAAAATTATTTGGGTGTTAGTATATCTAATTTGTGTATTGTTCATATTTGGTTTGCCTTTGAATAGGTTTTTGTATTGTATGTTGGGTTACCTTACCTATGGTACTTGATAATGAAGGGATCAAGTAACATTTTATCTTGGTGAGGTCACAGTAGACGTTTAATCAGGTTAACAATACATGTTTGATTTGTTTAAGTGATCAATTATTGTCACTTTGCCCTAAAGCTGGCAATAAAGATTAAATGGTTGTCAACCAAACGATGCTTCATCCTATTGTTTGGCCCACGGCTACTTTAACTTACTCTTCCATGTACAGGAGCGCTTGTTCGGCCAATCACTATTGGGTTCTCTGTGAGAAAGCTGCAAACTAAAAATATAAATCTTAAAATTGTGATGTGCATATGTATTCAGCCTCTTGTAGTCTGAATTTCCCCCCGTCAGTTTTATGAAGGCCTCCTAGGTTTGTTTGAGAACATTAGGGATCAAATAGTATCACAAAAGAACAAGGAACACTCCAGATAGGTTAGGGAGGGCGTTATATAGAAAAGTAAAGAAGTCTTAGGTTATAGAAAAAAATAAACAGCCAAGCTCTGAACGTTTAGTGGAGCACTGTTAAATCCATCATCCAAAAATTGAAGGCGTATGGCACAACTACAAGCCTAGCAAGATATGGCCTTCCACCAAACAGACATCCCAAGCAAGGGGAGCAATAATTAGAGAAGCAGCCAAGGGGCCCATGGTCACTCTAGGGGAGCTGCAGAATTCCACAGCTCAGGTGTGATTATATGTCCACAGGACAAATACTAGGCTGGAGTCACACCAGTGTATGTTTTCTCAAGGGAGAGACTTGGCCCTATTATACTAATGACACTTGTCTCAAACTCTGATCAGAGTCTGAGCCGAGTGTTATTTACTGTGATCCAATTCTCTCCCATGAGAGAATCAGATCACATGTGTAGAGAAGACAGAGAACTTAATTTCTCCATTTTCTCCATTGTCTGCGTCTGCAGAAATCGGCCTCCACTCGGATCACATCCCAGTGCAATGTGATGTTTTGTATGCACTCAGACTTTAAGGGGTACCCACCATCCAATGTACAATGCCATTTGCAGCATAAAGTGAATTTTTTCACTGGTCGTCGGCACTGTCCCACAATATAATATTAGTCCAAGGGCTATTAAATATAGTATTGAATAGCCCTCATCTATGTTATAGGCTCATTATTATTATTAATTTATATAGCACCATTAATTCCATGGTGCTGTACATGAGAAGGGGTTACATACAAAATTATAGATATAGTTTACAGTAAACAAATTACCAATGACAGACTGGTACAGAGGGGAGAGGACCCTGTCCTTGCAGGCTTACATTCTACAGGATATAGGGGAGGAGACAGGAGGTCAGGGGTGCAGCAGCTTCGGTGGCGGAGGGGCAGCTGCTCGGTCATTGCAGGCTGTAAGCTTTCCTGAAGAGATGGGTTTTCAGGTTCTGTCTGAAGGATTTGAGTGTGGTGGATAATCGGACGTGTTGGGGTGCAGAATTCCAGAGGATGGGGGATATTCGGGAGAAATCTTGGAGGCGGTTGTGTGAGGAACGGATAAGTGTGAAGGAGAGGAGGAGGTCTTGGGAGGATCAGAGATTACGTGAGGGAAGATAGTGGGAGATTAATTCAGAGATATATGGGGGGGACAGGTTATGGATGGCTTTGTAAGTCAGTGTTAGTAGCTTGAACTGGATTTGTTGGGGAATTGGGAGCCAGTGAAGGGATTTGAAGAGTGGAGAAATGGGAGTAGCGAGTGATCCAATTCTATCACATGAGAGAATTGGATCACAGATGTGGAGAAGATAGAGAACTTAATTTCTCCATCTTTTCCATTGTATGCGTCTGCAGAAATCAGACTGTACTCAGATCACATCCAAGTGCAATCTGAGGACCAAGCACAAGCCCTTAGTCATACAATCATGGTCAAAAGAGTTGGCAGCCTTAAAATTGTTACAGAAAATTAAGAATTTTTCCCAGAAAATTATTGTAATTACACTTTTTGTTATAAGCATGTTTATTTATTTTGTGTGCATTGGACGGACATAAAAAAACAGGAAAAGGCAAATTGGACATAGTTTCACACAAAATTCAAGACTGGGCGGGACAAATATGTTGGCACCATCAAATTAAAATTTGGTTGCACATCTTTTGAAATAAATAGTTGCAATCAATCACTTCCTATAACCATCATCAAGTTTCTTACGCCTCTAAACTGGAATTTCAACCACTCTTCTTTTGTGAACTGCTCCAGGTCTCTCATATTTGAAGATGCCTTCTCCCAATCATAATTTTCAGATCTCTTCACAGGTGTTCAATAGAGTTTAGATCCAGACTCATTGCCTGCCACTTCAGGACTCTCCAGCCCTTTGTTTCCATCTATTTCTTGGTGCTTCTTGAAGTATGTTTGGGGTAATAGTCTTGCTGGAAGACCCATGACCAAACCCAGCTTTCTGACAGTGGGCACCACATTATGACTCAAAATCCTTTGGTAATCGTCAGATTTCATAATGCCTTGTGCACTGTAAAAGTATCCAGTGCTAGAGGCAGCAAAAAAAAAAAAAACATCTTTAAACCTCCACCATATTTGACAGTAGGTCTGGTGTTCTTTTCATTGTAGGGTTCATTCCATTTTCGGTAAACAGAAGGATAATGTGCCTTACCATCTCATCAATCCACAAGATGCATTCCCGAAAGAATTTTGGCTTACTCATGTACATTCTGGCAAACCTCAGTCTAGTTTTTTTTATGTCTCTGTGGAAGCAGTGGGGTCCTCCTGGGTGTTCAGCTATAACGTTTCATTTTAAATCAAATATCGATGGATAGTTCGCGCTGACACTGATGCACCTTGAGCCTGCAGCACAGCTTGAATTTCCTTAGAACTAGATTGGGGCTGCTAATCCGCCTTCTGGGTTATATTGCATTGCAATATTTTATCAATTCTTTCTGCTTTTCTCATCCGGGGATATTAGCTACAGTATACCCCACAAATCTGGCCTTTATGTAGGAGTGGCAAGAGAAAAGCCATTTTTGAAATCAAGAAATAAACTGTCCTTTTTGCAATTTGCAAAAAGCCATGTAGAGGGGACACAGCTAATATGTGGAATATGCTCTAGTTAGATGAGACTAAAGTAGAACTTTTCGTCTAAGTGAAAAATATATGTGGCAGAAAATTAACACTGGAAATCATCCTGAAAACACTATCCCCACTGTCAACCATTATAATGGCAGCATCAGGCTTTGGGGAGGCTTTTCTTCAGCGGGGATAGTGAAGCTGGTCAGAGTTGATGGGAAGATGGATGGAGCTAAATACAAGGCAATCCTGGAGCTAAACCTATTAGAGGCTGCAAAAGACTTCAGACTGGGGCATAGTATAACCTTCCAGAAGGACAACGACCTTAAAGCATATTCATGTGTCTGCATGACCCAGTCACAGTCCAAATCTAAATCCCATTGACAATCTTCGGCAGAACTTGAAAATTGCTGTTCACAAACATTCTCCATCCAATTGCACTAAGCTAGTGATAGTTTGCAAAGATGAATTAGCAAGAATGTCAGCCTCTAGCTGTGAAAACGTGGTAGAGAAGTAGCCCAAAAGAGTTGCAGCAGCAATTGCAGTGAAAGGTGGTCCTACAAACTCGGGGACTGAGTACAAATACACATAATAAGTTTCAGTTTTATATTTTTAAAATATTTAGAAAACCATGTATCATTTTTTTTTTTACACTTTACAAATATGTGCTACTGAGTGTTGATATATCACATAAAATACTCCAAAAATACATTTAAGTTTTTTGGGCATATCGTTAAAAAATGTTGAGAAGTTAATGGAGTATGAATACTTTTCCAAGGCACTGTAAAGGCAAAAAACAGCTGCCATGAATCATTGGTAAGTGGAACAGAAGGAGGTATTGAAAGATTGGGTAACGTCGCTATTGAAGACAGGGCAGGTCTCTATTCACTGGGTTCTCTCCTTACAATGTGCGATGACAGTGCGCTCTCTTCCCGACTCTTCATTTCTCATTAGAGCCAGCGATGGAGTGCACTGTCATTGTGCGTTCAAAAGATTATTGCATAGTGACAAGGAAGCTCTAACTGAGCATAATGTTGGAAATAACAACAGACACTTGCTCAATAGTGCAGGGACTAGTCCAGCCCATGAAATGGACGTCACTCATGACACTTTGTTTCAGGGTGGGGACACAGGCCGTGGCAATGACAACCGCCTCTACCCATGATGACATCCTGTTTGAGCATACACTGGGGGTTGTCAACAATACATCATCAGAACTGAAGAAGATTAAAAAAAATAAAGCATTTAGATTGCTTAGAGAGGGACTGGTACCGTAGGGACTTATTAAATTAAAATACCGTATTTTTCGCTTTATAAGACGCACCTGATTATAAGACGCACCCCCAAATTTGGTGAAGGAAAAGAGAAAATAAATTATTTTTAATGTTAAATGGGGTCCGTCTTATAATGCCAGTGTCCGTCTTACAAATCAATATATATGTCCCTCATCCTGGTACATAACCCCCCCCCATCCTGGTATTCCGGTATATATGTCCCCTCCATTCTGGTATTCATGTCCCTCATCCTGGTATATATGTCCCCATGCTGTAAATACGGCCCCCATCCCATGTATATATACCCCATTCTGGCATATATATTCCCCCATCTTATCTATATGCCCCCATCCTGTATATATGCCCCCATCCTGTATATATGCCCCCCCATCCTGTATATATGTCCCCCATCCTGTATATATGCCCCCCATCCTGTGTATATGTCTCCCATCCTGTATATATGCCCCCCATCCTGTGTATATGCCCCCATCCTGTATATATGCCCCCATCCTGTATATATGCCCCCCATCCTGTATATATGTCCTCCATCCTGTATATATGTCCCCCATCCTGTATATATGCCCCCCATCCAGTGTATATGTCTCCCATCCGGTATATATGCCCCCCATCCTGTGTATATGCCCCCCAACCTGTATATATGTCCCCCATCCTGTATAAATGTCCCCCAACCTGTATATATGCCCCATCCTGAAACTGTGCCCCCCATCCTTTATATATGTCCCCCCATCCTGAAACTATCACCCCCCCCATCTTGTATATATGTCCCCATCCTGTGTATTGCCCCTTTTGTGTATATGCCTCTTCCCTATCCCCCCCACCCCCCACCCCCAGACCCCAATGGCTTACTTACATGCGGCTGCTGAGCGGGGGTCCGGAGGCAGGTTCAGGAGGGTGAGAGGCACAGTAGCAGGGCCGACGCTGCAGTGGGGGCACGGGGCAGGAGCGGAGTACCAGGGGATGAGAGGTGGCAGCAAGCGGTGGGCGCCGCCATGTTTCTTTTGGCTGGCTGCATTCAGTAGTATTACTAACTGTGCAGCCAGTCAGGAAAGACTTCAACAAAATGGCCGCGGCCATAACGGAGACCCGCGGCCATTCTGGAGTCTGCACCTCTACCGGCCGGCTGCACACTGCTTAGTGAATGCAGCCGGGTAGAGAGAATATGGCGGCGCCCACCGCTCGCTACCACCGGTCATCCCCTGCAGCTCCGGTATGGATTGGAATCTGTGCCCCTCACCCTACGGAACCTGCGTCCGGCACCCCCACTCGGCAGGCGCACCCCCTCCCCCCTGGTAATATTTCATTTTTTTTTTTATTAATTATTTTTTCACATCCGCTTTTTAAGACGCACCCCCTTTTACCCCCCCAGTTTGGGGAGGCAAAAGTGCGTCTTAAAAAGCGTAAAATACGGTATATGATTATTTACAATAAATAGCCATTTAGGATTAAAATCAGTATTCATTTTGGACCACCCCTTTATATTCCTGGCAAATGGCTTTAAAGGCAGTTGTTTAATCAAGACAATCCACTTTTCAACTCCTTTTTTACAGGTGAGCCCCACATTTCTTCTGCAGAGCAGAGCAATGTTATACCGCCCAGCTCATTAATGGATTTAGAAACTGATACTGTACAACAACGCTGAAACGGCTTCCAGAATTCAGATTACACATTCCAGAGACTTAAAAAGTGATAATCAGTGGAAGTCATGTGGATCGTATTAAGAGGAGCTGTAGCTACACCTTAGGCTTTGTTTACATGGTTTATGTTCCCATCTATGCTTTATCTGCTTTGGTATTTATTTCAGTGAAGTGCTTCAACAGTACAATATTAGGCTGCCTTCACACTTGCAGATGGATCTGCAGCGTTTTGCAGATGCATCTGCAAGTGTGAGCATGCTGACCGCGGCCCCTATGTTTATAATAGGGCGCACGCGGTGTGAAAGCTCTCATTCACTCCTATATGTGTACTGTCAGCAGGCGTATGCCTGCTTACAGATCACACTCTCCCGCCCGCAGCATGGACGCTACATCTCGCGTCCACAGTGCGGACGGGAGTGTGTGATCTGTCAGCAGGCATACGCCTGCTGACAGTACACATATAGGAGTGAATGAGAGCTTTCACACCGCGTGCGCCCTATTATAAACATAGGGGCCGCGGTCAGCATGCTCACACTTGCAGATGCATCTGCAAAACGCTGCAGATCCATCTGCAAGTGTGAAGCCAGCCTTATACCAGTATCTGAGTTCCCTTTTTAGGTGTAATCATCATATGTAATTCCTGCCATAAAATGAACTTGCCTTAAACAAATGCAATTACATGGGATATTAGTGTGCCTTGATGTTTCATATATGATCCCATCTTCTTCAACCCCAACTTACCTCAAGCCACCAAATACCTATAAACGTGGCCACCGTATGGCCTTCCAATATTTATTTTATATACAATAACAGAACTGTATCCAGGTCCACTTAGCAGCATTGCTCAATTGGAATTGACGGAGAAGGTAGTCACAATAAGTTATAAATGTACAAAATGGGACAAGCTTCCATACTTGATTCACCTTCATCCATTCTTGTTCTACCTTCACCTTCATAGTAAAAGGGAATCTGTCAGCAGACATTTTCTCTGTAATCTAGCAACAACCTGATGTAGGGACTGAGTTCTGATTCTAACAATATGTCCCTTACTAGGCTGTGTGATTTGTGTTTCACCACAATCAGTGTTTTATCAACCTCAAAGTCTAACTTTGCACACACCACTAATTAGCAGCTTTCTATCAGTATACATTGTATAAATACATTTGCCAATAAGTGGGGTGGGTGGCATTGTATATAGTGCAACACTCAAGGCTCTGCTACATATGCAGTGTAGAAAACTGTAATTCTATCAAAACAGCTGCACCCAGGAAACCAAGTGAGACATCACTGAAATCAGGGTCTCTGTCTCTACCTTATTCTGCTGTCAGATTACATAGTCAAAACCTGCTGACAGATTTCCTTTAATACCATAACACTTTTAATAAGCATAAGTATACTTCTTGAAGGTAATCTGTTAATGTGTAGATGGCGCTGCCAATGGAGTCTACTATTCAAACTGCCAGTCAGGGACTATATGGATACAAGATTATGGCTATCTTTTCAAGGCGATCTTTCTTTTTGCTCATGACAACAATGGAGTGAATAATTGTATGGACCCCTTACGTTCTCTGAGATTTGTCTACCAGATCCTTCGGACATGTTTGCAATTTCCATTGCTGGAAATCTGTGATGCAATACTGTCTATTTTATGTAATTGAGAGCTTTTCAGCAAACTAAGAAAGTCTAAGAAATGACTCGGGCACTTTATACATGGGAATCTGAAATGTGCCATCCAACAAGATGTAATTAATTCTTACATGTAGGAATGTAATTGGGCTTATTAGGGGTAAGGTTATCACTCTTGTCTGGACTGCTACTTCATTTTTGTTCACCAGATGTAATTAGCATCGAATACTTATTTAACAAGCGATATCTGTCTAAGGAGCAAGGGTTAATATAAGATATTAAAATGTAAGTATTATATGTTCCTTTTCAATGTTTTTTTCCCCATCTTCTAAAATGCGAATAAGTAAAAATACGCAAGTTTACAAAACATTTTTTAATAAAATTTGGCCTACTTCTCTCTATAGTCGAGTTGAACAAAAAGGATTGTGCTGCGCGGATTTGGGATCCAGTCCAATCCTCATTGCAGGCAGACCAGGTTAGTCTTCAGTTTGCACCTGACATCCTTGACCTGGGAAATCCTGAGGGTGATCTTGCCCTTCTTGCACTTACTAGACTTCTTGATGTTGTGGAGTGACCCCCATAATGGTATTGTGTAAGACCTGGTGGCGAGGCCACAAATATTTGCAAAATATAATATGTAAAATTTTTGTTATTTTCATAAATTGAAGTAAATCATATAGACCAATATTTACTTACCACTAGCATGAAGTGCAATGTTCCATTAAAAAAAAACCTCTCAGAACCATTGAGAAATATTGAAGTGTGTCGATCACAAGGGCCAGGGTACTCAGCAGCTGGACTAGAGTTTGCAAGCAGTCTTTGCTTTACCTTAGTGCATTTTTCTGTAGCAGGTCCAGGGTTGTACATCCACTACAATGCAGGTGGTCCAGCCAGTCTGATGAGAACTGTAGTCCACTCTGCTGGATGAGTATATATTGGTCCACCTGCTGACTTTCCTGTACTTTAGGTTTCTTGGAGCTTTGAGCTAACAATACTCTCTCTTGGTTGCTTTAAATCCTACTTGCGAGTCTGGTAGCATGGGTTCTGTGCATATCCAAGCCTTTACCAATTCCCTGGCCCTATAAACTACTGATGCCCTGCAGAACTCCACTTAAATTGCTGGTGAGCTTGAAACTCACCAGCATCCAGTTCTGCCACCATGCCCTGCAAACCTGGATGATCTATATTACTGAAGCTCTAGTTGCAGCTGGTCCTTTGAGAGAATATCCTGCTGCATCCTCACTGGACCTCTGCTTCACCTAATCTGTCCTACTACACCCTAACTTTCCCCTCCCTCCAACCAGAGGCTGAGTCACAGCCCAACTCAGGCCTTCAGTGCTCAGCTTCCTGGTTATTGATCAGGCAGTATGTGTGTACGCTTCAGACATCCAGCAGAGGGACCCCAATTCCCATCAGACATGACATTACATAATGTTATAGAAATACCATTTTGTGGTGGCCAGAGGCAGGGGCACCATAGAAGCGTTCAAGGGTGGTTTACCACATAAATGGACACCGGTCAGAAGAGTCAAATTTGGCTTGGTCAGGAAGGTGAACACAGGTTCAGGGGTGAAGAGGTTGAGCAATTCTAATTCAAGCAATAATATACAAATTCTGTATTACAGACAATATTTCGATATGCATCAAAAGAGGAAAGATTATTATCAGCTCTGAAGCATTTTCCAGAGCTTTCTATAGGTGTCCTTCAGCAATGGTTGATTTCAATATTGATAGCGTATTACTGACAATGTTTGTGCTGACCACATTTCCATCTCACTAGTTACGGTATGTTCTGTCTTCAGCTTCCCCCTAGATCAATTTGTATCAATTGAATAGTCAGTGGGTTTCTTACTGAAAAAGAATAATTCAGTGCACTGAGTTGCTGACTATCGCAGAGTCAAGTAGCTCCAGTCAGCACTCTGTATGCAGAATTGATGTATTAAGCACAGCCCAATGACATTATCATTTTGAAGCTTTGTATTTATATGCATTGTCCATTTAGCAATACTGATGTATAAATGTTCATCTCAAAACCAATTAAATTGTGTGGCTATTGTATCAGAACATGTGTAAACAGTGCATGCCCAATCATCGATTAACATAACTGGTATGTATCTATGTATGTATATACTGATAATAATATTTATTCACTTATATAGCGCCATTAATTAAACAGCGCTTTACATACATTTGCAACACAGTTGCCATTGGTGCTAAAATCCCTATCAGTATGTCTTTGGAGAGTGGAAGGAAACCCACACAAACACAGGGAGAACATACAAACTCCTTGCAGATGTTCACCTTGGAGGGATTTGAACCCAGGACCCCAGAGCTACAAGGCTGCAGTGCTAACGACTGAGCCACTGTGCCACCCAGTATTGATACTTATTAGAAATATTGCTATCCCAACTAATTATATGGAACCTGACAGCCTATTGATGCTGCTGAGACCACAGGCAGCATAAAGCACAGACTAGCTTCTGAATTGTAAGCATCTAAACATTTGGCCGGGGACAAGGTGACTAATAGGATGGTAGTGCAAAAATATTTATTTAAACAACAGTTCCAGTGTATCAAGAAAATGTGAAGACGTTTCATTCCTATCCTCGCCTACATCAGCTTCACATGCAGTGATGGGGAGACTGCCTGAAGGGACGGCATGGTGAGAATCCGTGGTATGTGCCACTGTGGCATCCTCCACATTAGTGGAGGAAACATGGGCATGTGCTAACATCTATTCCCTTGTCATTGGCCCAAACCATTTACCAAAACGCCTCTACCTGGCTGAGGCCTGGGATGGCTAAAGTGAAAAAACTGGTATTCTAGCACATAGCCTTGTCTTGTCTATTCCAGCACATGTGGGGAGGGGACCCCCTGTTACACAGACTGAGATATATGTAATATATATTTATCCATTTAAAGTTATGTGTTGAGAAATATGTGTACCAACACTTCCGTTCAACAGAAACACACTCAGAGCACTGTTGATTTTGCAACTTTTTCAAAGAATGAATGCTTTGTCTGGACAATGCAGACTGTGGACTTCATATAAGACTTCAGTTTTGGGTGTGTCCCATATGAGTCTCTCTTTTTCTGCCTATTATCCCAATCAGTATTTATTTTATTTGTATGTAGTGAAGCAGGACCTTTGTCTTCCTTAATGCTGAAGATGCACTTTCCTGTCCACAATATTTATCTCCTAAGATGTTTTCTAATAAAAAGGTCCAACATTTTATGTATGGTAATCCTTTCAACTATAAATGTAATCCAGTGTAATACCCTGTAATGGTACCTTTACACGCCGCTACCGAGAGGTAGAAACCGGCCGGTGTCGGAGACAATTGTACCTTTTACCTTCAAAACACCGCGAGGTTGCGGCGTGTAATTCAGGTAGCACCTTCCTGTCTCTTTGGATACCTGTCTTTCAGCCGTGCTCAAAAACAAGCAGGTATAAACCCTATGGTAGCGGCGTGTAATCGGGGCACAGGTACGGTATTTGAGTTCCCTGGGGCGTGCCACAGCGTCATGTATACTACGCCCCATCAGCTATCATTGGTGGGGAGTACTGTGTACCCATTGGCTGTACCTGTACAGGGCGGCATATTTAACAAGATAACCAGTCACTACACATTTGCTATAGCGTCAGCCTCCCTGCGCTGGCTGGCCAATCATGATGTTATTGCATTGTCCAATCACTGTACGAGCGCCGCGTAATACACAACTCTGTCACGCCTATGTAGTTACGGCGCACAATATGTACGCCCAGATTCCCTTGTGGTAGCGGCGTGTAAATCAGGGAATTTGCTCCACAGAAGGTAACCTGCGGCACCCGTCGGTACTTCAAGGGATCGAAAAAACCTACTGTGGAGCACCTTGTGGCGGCATCAGGTACCGTTAGGAACTGTTGAAACGCGTGCGTGCACGTGCGATACCTGGTGGTTTCTACCTTTCGGTAGCGGCGTGTAAAGGTACCATAATGGTGACAATTGCATGATTTCTTTGCATAAATTTGACTACCTATATAAATGTTCATACATACTTGCTGGATAGGCCTCACTATTTTCCTAGGGTTGATCTATTCCTATTCTTGGTGTATCTTCATAGAGTTATTCAGATATTATTGATATCATACGTGTCTGCAAAAGCGAAAAGAGCTGTTACTTTAGAATTGAAGAGAAAAGAGCAGTCAGACCGCTGGTGATGATCTCTGAATATCAAGTCAAAGCTCCGAGCTCTGACCTCTAAAGTCCTCATTTCCAAATGTGTCTTTACTCAGACATGATCCTACAGAGCGGAGTTTAGCAGCTGCGTCATAGTGGATGGCACAGATCAAACCTCTGCGTTGTCCTGACTCATCCAGTTTACACTCAGGAGTTGAGCGGGATTTGTATCAGGCAGTTCTCCTCTATCCGGGAAGGAACTAGCGACACTTCTGGGATGAATCATTTAAACAGTCTCTTGGAACAGACTCTATTACACATTGGTCTTCTCTTTTTTTACACGAGTTTAGCTGAGGGATTTTAGACCGGATTGACATTAGATAATCTTGTGTTGCCTGATTACTGAGACATGGTATCTTGCAAAATCCTCCATTTTATTGCAGTACTGTCACAATGTTGTCATTTCAGACATAAGTATGATCTTCTTAGTTATATTTACAGTAGAGTGGCATACATAGAAATAATGGGGTC
This sequence comes from Allobates femoralis, assembly GCA_033576535.1. Taxonomy (NCBI): domain Eukaryota; kingdom Metazoa; phylum Chordata; class Amphibia; order Anura; family Aromobatidae; genus Allobates; species Allobates femoralis. Next base: position 541,755,362 of record JARQOC010000004.1, read on the forward strand.
CCATACCAAAAGTTCTAACACCCCTCTACACAAAATAATGTATACACAATATAATAATACAATAATGTATATACAATATATAGACTTGATGTAATCATGTCTCACACATTTTTTAAACCAGGATGACATGTTTTGTGGCACATACACAGTATTTTCCAATTGAAAACTCCTATTGTTCTCACCAGTAATACCCTTTTATGATCAAATGCCTCCACTCACACACTGAGCATGGTATTCACACAGTAAATCCCTCCCCACAGTTTCACTCCATATGTACATTATAGAACATGAAGATTCCACATTGCCACCAACATAGTATAATACTGCCACAGCATAATATACCTAAAGTGCTCCACTATCGTATGAGATCCCCATCATCCCACATATACAGAGAGTATCGTGCTCTCCACTCAGTATGATGGCCTCTCAGTATGATGTCCTCTACTTGAGATAAGGACCCCCACACAGAATGAGTGCCTCCAAAGTCCCCAACTTAATATAGTAGTCCTCACCCTTCCCAAGTCAGTAAGGGAGCTCTCACATTTCCTCACAGCCCCTCATACAGTATTATGGCCCCCACCAGCCCTCCCCCAATATAATGTCCCCTACTCAGTATAATGCCCCCACTGGTCCCCCACTCAGTATTATGACCTAAAGCAGCCCCGCAATCAGTATTATGGCTCTCACAAGCCCCCCAGACAGTACCATGGCCAGAGGTGTGTCTAGCTTTTCTGGCACCCGGGGCAAAGAACTATTTTGGCGCCCCTCCCCCGTCACCACCACCATTTTGAATCTGATGCGTAACTCTATTGAAATGCTATTTTACTAAGTAAAGCTACACTAACATTTTTTTTTACAATTTTTTATTGAAATCAACAATAACTGGCTATATATGTATAGAATGTTTTGACAGCACGATCTATCTTGTTACCAAGTGGATATGTCTTTGATCCACCCGCACTTATACTGTTTCCTCATCATACATACACCCCCATCTGACCCTTGCTCCTACTGGTGTGTCCTCAAATTTCCCACTCTGCTCCCCAAACTTTGCACGTCTCCCCTACTCATAGTTTTCTCACACATATCCTACTTAATCTCCTCCTTGCGTCTAATATTGTGCCTTCATACATCCCTTAAGTCTTCACCATTTTGTGGCTCTAGTCATCCCCCATAGTTTTGTCATATTCATCCTGCATCCATATTTATCCCTCATTTTGTGTCTCTTCTTATTATGCCTCAAATCTCCCCCCTGCCTTTAATTACACAAGCTGCCTTGGTAACGGTGTCTTCAGTCTTGATCCAATGCTGACTGACTGTCACTCTGTGACTGAACTAGCTGCGCCTTGCCCCTCTCCACCGGCGCCGAGTGACGTCATGGCAGCGTCATCAGCTGACCCGGAATTGACCCTGGGAATCAGCCTGGTAAGGATTCAATTGTGCGCGCTCCGGCCGCGCACAATTGATTGCAGGAGTCAACAAGCGGCGTGCGGCAGATCTTCTGCTCCCGATGTCAGAGGGAGCGGAGACACAAATGCCGGCAGGGAAGCGAGGCACCAGGGAGAGACATTGATGCCGGGCGCTGCAGCAGCAGGAGGCCCGACAGCGCTCCCTCTGACAATGGTGCCCGGGGCAAAAGCCCCGCCAGCCCCCCCTAGTTACGGCCCTGCTATGGCCCCCACCTGCACCAGACCCAGTACAATTACCCCCACCAGCCCCCTCCTTCAATATAATTTCCCTCACAGTCCCCAATCAGTATTATTGGCCCCAACAAGTGCCCTATTCAGTATGAAGCCCCATTTTTCAATTACTGACAATTAAGAAAAAAAACACCACTCACTTTGCCTCATTCCCTCGGCGTGCTGTTCCAGGCTGTGCAGTGTGAGTACTTAGACTTCAGCACAGCAGGTGTGACTTAGCGGTTTAAACTCAAGAGCATAGGCTGAATGGTGGCCTCCAGCTCCCTAATCCCCCATTCTATTCAATGGTATCTGCACCCTGAAGATGACATGGGAGGAGAGGGGGCCCCACTGCTGCCGCTATGGATGATTTCCCCTGCTAGTACTAAAAGCCCATCGTGTTCTTCATACATTCTGTTCCTTCATCATGGTTCCCACTTCAGCAGTATTTATCATGACTTACCTGGAAACCTATAATAGGAGTGAACATTCCAAACATTCACCTGCTTCAGTTGCACAGGTACCCATTGGAGAAGGGGGCCTATTTGCATTCAATATTTCTCAGTCAACAAGCTGCAGTGATCATTCTGTTTTCATTCCATATAGATTCACCTCCTCTGATGCAGAATGTTGGGAGACGAACCCTTGGCATTTGTTTATGCTCACTAGATACCGGTACTGTTTGTATTTAATTACTTACTTTTGTTGAAGCGTAGTCTTTCCCAGGATTCGAACTCGCTAACTGTAGCGTGGCAGACTAAAATCTACGGGCTTCACTGCTACGTATAGAATTTTATCAGCCTAAAAATCTAAAATCTTCTTCTTTTCTTTATACTAGACAATCTCTAGATCTTTTTAAATCAGTAATAAAATAAAAGTAAGATATTTATTCAATAAAATTACTAATAAAATAAAGACAATCAGCACAGGATGCCATTTTGCAATGACAGCACCAACAACATGAATCTCCAGCATGAAAATCAATGAGACGTTCACAAGATACTGCATCACAGTGAGCATGCCGTGCGGCCGAGTCTCCAACATCAAGGTCTAGGAGGATGACAAATAATGCAATATCTCAACGCAAGATTCTCCATTTTTTAGATCTACGACACTGTTACAAGATGCAGCATTACATCAACACCACCATGACAACGAATCTCTGCAATCCAGATCAATGAGACTGTCACAGGATGCAGCATCACACAGGTTGCCGCTGTAATGACTAATTTAGGGAGTATAGATTTATCAGACTGTCACAGAATGCAGCATCCCACTGCCTGTACTGTAATGACGAATCTCCAGAGTCCAGACCTTATCATCATATCATGTTTCTTTTCATTACTCCACAATGATTAACAGCATTTTCATTAACAGCAGCATTCATCATATTTAACATACATATACAGGTGCATCTCAATGAATTAGAATATCATCAAAAGTTAATTTTGTTCAGTAATTCAATTAAAAAAGTCAAACAGATATAAAATCATTACAGTGATCTATTTCAAGTATTTATTTCTGAAAATGTTGATGATTATGGCTTACATCCAATGAAAACCCAAAGGCCATTATCTCAGTAAATTAAAGTAAGGATGATGAAGGGCTAAAAACCGCACTGCCGTTTTCCGCAAGACAAAGAGTGAATATAATATTGATTTAGTAGACAACCCGTTTTAGGGCTCCCTGTGATCTGGCGGTGACCATCTTTTTGTGCGTCCTTTTAGACGTGCACAAAAGTGCACTCAATGACAGTTTTGTGCACCTTTGAAAAGAAGGACACCTTTGAACAGAGGGCAAACAGAGTCCAGAGTAACTCTGCTGCCTCCTTAGTGAATGCAGCCGTCGGGGGTTTCACCTGAATCACATATGTCGGAGATGTAGCTGGAAACCCCAATGTAAATGCTCAGCATAAAGCACAGGATAAATGTGAACTGATCCAAAATGTTAAGTACCCAGGGGCTGACTGGCCAAGGGGGCAGATGCCCCCCAGGCCAGTGGTCAAGCAGCAGTTTTGAGACCACCCGGCTGTCTTTCATGTTGGTCTGGGAGGCCACTCTGCCGCTGAAGCTCACTGCTCATGGGCCACTTCTGTGTGATTGCCCCAGGCTGAAATTTGCCAGTCAGCACCTGTCAGTACCCAAATTGTCGCCAATAGCATTCAACTCAACCCACAAAAAAAAACAAGTCCCCATTCTGGTTCGTCGTTTATAATGAAAATATAGGGGGCTTCCAGAGAGGTGTAATTTCCACTGTTTACCCACCCCAGGGGCTCTCCAAATGCAACATAGTGTCAGCTAATGATTTTAGCCAATTTTGAGTTTGAAAAGTCAGATGGCGGTCCTAACCTTCCGGACCCTGCCGTGCCTAAACAGTAGTTTTGCACCACATACGGGGCACGTACTCAGGAGAAAATGCACAACAATTTTGAGGGTCTATTTTCTCCTATTACCCTTGTGAAATCAATAAAAATTCCCTGAGTTATACGGTCTATATGTCAATAAGAAACTAGCTCTTTTTTGCTTTTTTGAGCAATAAGTTTTCTTGATAGGGGGGACACCACCAAAGTTATTCCGTTACATCTACGTTTGCTTTTGAATCCACTTCTGGCTCCAAAATCACATCACAAACTGCAGTAATAATAATAATAATCTTTATTTATATAGCGCCAACATTCTGTAGTGCTTTATAATTCGTATACAAAGAGTCATGAGAAACAATTATAAAAAAGTATAATAATTAAGCAAAAATAATGATGACCCTGCTTATAAAAGCTAACAATCTAACAATGAGATGGGGGTGACATAAAGTAGTAGCGTTATTACTAAAAACTCTTGTCTGTGAAACCTTCCAGAAGCTCCAGAAAGGAAACAATCCATTATTATTATTATTTATATAGCACCATTAATTCCATGGTGCTGTACATGAGAAGGGTTTACATACAGAATACAGATATGGGTTACAGTGAACAAACTAAAAATGACTGACTGGTGTGGAGGGGAGAGGACCCTTCTCTCACAGTACTGTATATTCTATAAGGTGATGGGGAGGGGACAGTAGGTCTGGTGGTGGTGAGGTGACAGTTCTGGTGGTGGTGAGGCGGCAGCTCTGGTGGTGGTGAGGCGGCAGCTCTGGTGGTGGTGAGGCAGCAGCTCCGGTGGTGGTGAGGCGGCAGCTCTGGTGGTGGTGAGGCAGCAGCTCTGGTGGTGGTGAGGCGTCAGCTCCGGTGGTGGTGAGGCGGCAGATCCGGAGGTGGTGAGGCAGCAGCTCTGGTGGTGGTGAGACGTCAGCTCCGGTGGTGGTGAGGCGGCAGATCTGGAGGTGGTGAGGCGGCAGCTGTAGTAGTGGTGAGGCAGCAGCTCCGGTGGTGGTGAGGCTGCAGCTCCGGTGGTGGTGAGGCGGCAGCTCTGGTGTGGTGAGGCGGCAGCTCCGATGGTAATGGGAGGTGAGGCAGCAGCTGGTCATTGCAGGCTGTAAGCTTTCCTCAAGAGATGAGTTTTCAAGTTCTGTCTCAAGGATCCAAGCTTGGTGGATAATCATACGGGTTGGTGTGCACTCTGTCTCCTAGGAAAGTGTTGCAGGAAGCTTCAGCAAATCTCTTATTGATAATATTTGGATGTAGGCTGCTTAGTATGTATTCCAGGGACACAGAGCACTTACAGTTGTGAACTACACAGCATGGAAGCTCCTTCTGCTAAAAACACAGTAAATGAGTCATTTGCTAATACATCTAATGACTGTTACACTGAACTCAGCAAGATATTTTTATTGTTACAGCTGGAGGTACACTTTAAATTATTGGTCATCATTCATATAATGCTCAAGGGCCGAAATTTAAGTTAGTCATATGATAAAGCATTGACAGAGTAAAGAACAATTACTGCATATCATTGTAGAGAAATGCATTAACGCTCATTTCTGCTACTTCAATAACTACAGTCTATTATGGACACTAAAACATCCCTCCAGAGGAGTCAGTGGTAATTACTTTCCCTCTTACTACTACCATTTAAGCACAGTGTAACTATATTAAATGGATGCTCTGTGCTTAGCCTGAGACATAACATGGCATGGGAGAATATGGCAGCATGATGCCTTCCATCATTTATTGGGCTATAAACTTGGTATCCTGCGCCGTCGCCTCATCAATTGCAAGGTCTTAGATTAGGTAAATATGCAGGATACGTTTACCTTCACAGTCAGATCAATATGAAAATATTTAAAAAGTTTTTCAGTGAAGTTTTTGAAAAATGCAAAACATAAAATAAAAAAAAATGCATGTACTAAAATATTACTGAAAGAGTAAAAAAAAACAACCTACCAATTACCCTGAAAAAGTGAGTGAAGACGCTGGCATTTATACATGCTGTTCTGTCCAGAAAAAAGCCAGACAAACGGTTTGTGTGAGGGTAGCCCATTATTTGTCTTCATGCTGTTCTTTTCAGTTGTGATACATTCTTACGTAACCAGACAGATTTTCCCAGAGCGAGTTCATCTCTGCAGTAACTGGATCCTCGGGCTCGGCCCACAGCTTCTGCATTCTCAATGCTTTGCAAGAACATTTAGTTGTAGGAAAGAAACATCAGAAAAAAATTATACTAAATTAGATGTGAGAAAGAATGTAACATATTTGTCAGGCCGAGTAAATCATTTAACCAGTTTGGTTTGTCAGAGACAGGTCTGTGAACATAGCAGACTTCAGACAAGGGCCGACTCCAGATTTTTGTGGACCCCGGGCGAAAGATTCTTAATGGGCCCCTTTTACACTCCGCCCCCGCCCCTCCTTGCTTCTGCACGTAGGCACCTTAAGCCATACCGCAGGTATAGACTGCAGAAAATAAAAATATTATTAATCTTATTATTAATTGAAGCCTGGTGTAAAAGGGAGGGGTCATTAGCGCTAAATTTAATGTACCAGGGTGAATATGGAGGAAATAGATCTATAGTTAGTGTCTTATTATTATTATTATTATTATTATTATTATCTTTCTGCAAATTATATATGACGCAAACAGCACTGCTACATGCCCATAGACATAGATGACTCTGTTACATGCAAATGTAGACACACAGTTCTGCTACATGCACACTACACACAGCACACACACACAGCTCTACTACATGAATATCCAGATACACACCCAGCTTTACTACATGAACATACAGATGCACACACACAGCTCTGCTACATGCACATTACAAGTACATACAGATACACACACAGCTTTGCTACATGGACACTACATACCCACCTCTGCTACATATACAATATATGCACATACAAACACACACATAGCTCTGTTACATGCACCATACAAACACACACAGCTCTGCTTACGTGTACAATACATGTATATACAGATCAGGGCAGTACTGGGACCAAAAAGCAGCCCTGGAAAACAAGCCCCACCAGCCCACATACTATAACTCCCATCTGCCCCGATCCGTGAATTTAGCTTTTACGTTGTAATGCCCCTCACCACTTTCTTAAAGGTGTTATCTGCAGAGCCACTTGTGAATGGTGCAACAGAGGGAAATCAACCGCAGCTCCATTTACATGTTACTCTCCAAAGCCACGTTTCCCAGGATTGTGGGGTCCCAGCGGTCAGATTGTTGGAATATGTTTAGTGCAACAACTCCATTCCTGTGTATGTACAGTGTTAACAGCATATAGAAAGTTGTCCTCACAATGTGTATTGTTTGTTTTGGCCTGTGGCCAGAATGAGCCCCTCCTGTGTGAACAATCTACCAAACCAAATAAAGAAGGAGGTTTCAGGCTCTTTTGTATCAGATATGTATCTAGAATAACCATGCTATGTTTTTTTATTATGAATTTATTAAAGTTAGTACAAGTACATATAAATTCAATACATAGCAATATATATAAAAGGATACATATACATCAATTCATTTTATTTTCATACAGTGATCAGTGTTCATGAAGATAAGAGACATTTAAAAATTCCTAGTAGGGTAATAAATCCCTCCTAAGTGGGTATTGTGTCTATCAAAAGTGGAAAGTCGGTATTTCTGAAAGTCTCTGTAATCCTAGTTATAATACAGGGAAAAAGGGGTAGTAGGCATTTTTACCTCCCCTGATAGGAGTAAGTCAGATTTAGTGAGTATCCTTCAACCTCATGTGTTGATGTGTGAGTCAGCATTGGGCTGCTGTCCAAATTTTCTGACATCACACGCCACACACATGGGAGAGCACCCACCTCAGACTTCCCCTATAACTGTATATACATGGTTTTTCTCAGAGTCTAAACAAAGATCGCTCTCCACCCATATCTCTGCACTTACCCATGGTATTAGGAGGGATAGGTGTCCGGATGCCCCCCAGACGCGTTTCGCCTATGCTTTATCGATGGGGTCCCCATCGATAAAGCATAGGCGAAACGCGTCTGGGGGCATCCGGACACCTATCCCTCCTAATACCATGGGTAAGTGCAGAGATATGGGTGGAGAGCGATCTTTGTTTAGACTCTGAGAAAAACCATGTATATACAGTTATAGGGGAAGTCTGAGGTGGGTGCTCTCCCATGTGTGTGGCGTGTGATGTCAGAAAATTTGGACAGCAGCCCAATGCTGACTCACACATCAACACATGAGGTTGAAGGATACTCACTAAATCTGACTTACTCCTATCAGGGGAGGTAAAAATGCCTACTACCCCTTTTTCCCTGTATTATAACTAGGATTACAGAGACTTTCAGAAATACCGACTTTCCACTTTTGATAGACACAATACCCACTTAGGAGGGATTTATTACCCTACTAGGAATTTTTCAATGTCTCTTATCTTCATGAACACTGATCACTGTATGAAAATAAAATGAATTGATGTATATTGTATCCTTTTATATATATTGCTATGTATTGAATTTATATGTACTTGTACTAACTTTAATAAATTCATAATAAAAAAACATAGCATGGTTATTCTAGATACATATCTGATACAAAAGAGCCTGAAACCTCCTTCTTTATTTGGTTTGGTAGTATGTACAGTGTTGGCCAAAAGTATTGACACCCCTGCAATTCTGTCAGATAATACTCAGTTTCTTCCTGAAAATGATTGCAATCACAAATTCTTTGGTATTATTATCTTCATTTAATCAGTCTTCAATTAAAAAAACACAAAAAGAATTTGTCCTAAAGCCAAATTGGATATAGTTCCACACCAAACATAAAAAAGGGGGTGGACAAAAGTATTGGCACCGTTAGAAAAATCATGTGATGCTTCTCTAATTTGTGTAATTAACAGCACCTGTAACTTATCTGTGGCACCTAACAGGTGTTGGCAATAACTAAATCACACTTGCAGCCAGTTGACATGGATTAAAGTTGACTCAACCTCTGTCCCGTGTCCTTGTGTGTACTACATTGAGTATGGAGAAAAGAAAGAAGACCAAAGAACTGTCTGAGGACTTGAGAAACCAAATTGTGAGGAAGCATGAGCAATCTCAAGGCTTCAAGTCTATCTCCAATGACATGAATCTTTCTGTGTCTACCGTGCCCAGTGTCATCAAGAAGTTTAAAGCCCATGGCACTGTGGCTAATCTCCCTAGGTGTGGACGAAGAGAAAAATTGACAAGAAATTTTCAATGCAAGATTGTGCGGATGGTGGATAAAGAACCTTGACTAACATCCAAACAGGTTCAAGCTGCCCTACAGTCCGAGGGTACAACAGTGTCAACCCGTACTATCCGTCGGCGTCTGAATGAAAAGGGACTGTATGGTAGGAGACCCAGGAAAACCCCACTTCTTACCCGAGACATAAAAAAGCCAGGCTGGAGTTTGCCAAAACTTACCTGAGAAAGCCTAAAACGTTTTGGAAGAATGTTCTTTCTTTTTGGGCAAAGGCATCAACATAGAGTTTAAAGGAGAAAAAAAGAGGCATTCAAAGAAAAAATGTGGTCCCTACAGTCAAACATGGTGGAGGTTCCTTGATGTTTTGGGGTTGCTTTGCTGCCTCTGGCACTGGACTGCATGACCATGTGCATGGCATTATGAAGTCTGAAGACTACCAACAAATTTTGCAGCATAATGTAGGGCCCAGTGTGAGAAAGCTGTGTCTCCCTCAGAGGTCATGGGTCTTCCAGCAGGACAATGACCCAAAATACACTTCAAAAAGCACTAGAAAATGGTTTGAGAGAAAGCACTGGAGACTTCTAAGGTGACCAGCAATGAGTTCAGACCTGAATCCCATAGAACACCTGTGGAGAGATCTAAAAATGGCAGTTTGGAGAACGCACCCTTCACACATCAGGGACCTGGAGCAGTTTGCCAATGAAGAATGGTCTAAAATTCCAGCAGAGCATTGCAAGAAACTCATTGATGGTTACCGGAAGCGGTTGATCTCAGTTATTTTGGCTAAAGGTTGTGCAACCAAGTATTAGGCTGAGGGTGCCAATACTTTTGTCTGGCCCATTTTTGGAGTTTTGTGTGAAATGATCAATGTTTTGCTTTTTGCTTCATTCTCTTTTGTGTTATTTCATTGAAGACAAATTAAATGAAGATAATAATACCAAAGAATTTGTAATTGCAATCATTTTCAGGAAGAAACTGAGTATTATCTGACAGAATTGCAGGGGTGTCAATACTTTTGGCCAACACTGTAAGTGTAAGGTTTGTGCATTGTGTATAAAGTTAGATTAAAAAAAAAAGGAAACACTCGCAGATGCTCACACACAGGAAATACCATGTGACTGTAACCAGTTTCCTGTCCCTTACAGTACATTAGATAGGATATTTTAAGGCTGGGGCTATAAATATGTAATGTGTATACCTTAGCCCCAGTGTATACATTACACAGAACATTCTGGGGCTGGGAAATATAGATTAGGTAGGATATACAGCGCTGATGTATAAACATTAGACAGGATATATTGGGCTGGGGTATATATATTATATAAGATATACTTGGGGTGAGGTATGTACATTAGATAGGATACACAGGGATGAGATATATACTATACTAGCTGTAGTACCCGGCTACGCCCGGGTTAATAAATAACTGCTGTTAGCTATAGCAAAATAGAATTTGAATATGTCATATTAATGACCTGTAGGAAAATAGAAGCTGAGCTGTGATTGATTGCTATAGGCAGCCTAATAAATCTCCAGCCAACAGTAAACCCTCCCCCTGGCCGGGCAGTATATGTTACCTCACACATACACATAATAGACAGCTCATGTGACTGACATCTGCCTTAATTCCCTATATGGCACATGTGTTGCACATTGGCTGTTTTTAATCAGATGTTTATGTTTGGAAAATAAAGATAGCACACATGTGAGGCGAGTTGTGTGAGGTGATTTGTGTCTGTGTGGTGTGTGTGTCCCTGGGGTGTGTATGTGTGTGTCCCTGTGGGGAGGTCTGTGTGGTGTGTGTCTCTGTTGTGTGTGTCTCTTTGTGGTGTGTGTGTGTCCCTGTGGGGTGAGTGCATTTGTCCCTATAGGGTGTGTATGTGTGTGTGTGTCCCTGTGGGGGGGTCTGTGTGGTGTGTGTGTGTATCTGTGTTGTGTGTGTCTCTTTGTGGTGTGTGTCCCTGTGGGGTGATTGCTTGTGTCCCTATAGGGTGTGTATGTGTATGTGTCCCTGTGGGGGGGTGTCTGTGTGGGGTGTGTGTGTCTCTGTGTTGTGTGTGTCTCTTTGTGGTGTGTGTGTGTCCCTGAGGGGTGAGTGCATGTGTCCCTATAGGGTGTGTATGTGTGTGTGTCCCTGTGGGGGGTCTGTGTGGTGTGTGTGTGTCCCTGGGGTGTGTATGTGTGTGTCCCTGTGGGGGGTATATGTGGTGTGTGTCTCTGTTGTGTGTGTCTCTTTGTGGTGTGTGTGTGTCCCTGTGGGGTGAGTGCATTTGTCCCTATAGGGTGTGTATGTGTGTGTGTGTCCCTGTGGGGGGGTCTGTGTGGTGTGTGTGTATCTGTGTTGTGTGTGTCTCTTTGTGGTGTGTGTCCCTGTGGGGTGAGTACATCCCTATAGGGTGTGTATGTGTGTGTGTCCCTGTGGGGGGGGGGGGGTGTCTGTGTGGGGTGTGTGTGTCTCTGTGTTGTGTGTGTCTCTGTGTGGTGTGTGTCTCTTTGTGGTGTGTGTGTGTGTCCCTGAGGGGTGAGTGCATGTGTCCCTATAGGGTGTGTATGTGTGTGTGTCCCTGTGGGGGGTCTGTGTGGTGTGTGTGTGTCTCTTTGTGGTGTGTGTGTCCCTGTGGGGTGAGTGCATGTGTCCCTATAGGGTGGCTATGTGTGTGTGTCCCTGTGGGGGGGTCTGTGTGGTGTGTGTGTCTGTGTCATGTGTGTCTCATTGTGGTGTGTGTGTCCCCCTGTGGGGTGAGTGCATGTGTCGCTATAGAGTGTGTGTGTCCCCTTGGGGTGTGTGGGTGTCTCTGTGCTGTGTGTGTCTCTTTGTGGTGTGTGTGGTGTGTTTGTTCGGGTGTGTGGTGAGTATCCAATGTTGGTGCTGCACCTTAGCGACTATACACTTGCTGTTACTCTTTGTGTGCATGTGTTGTGTATACATGTCCCCGTGCGTGGTGAATATCTCATGTTGGGGCCCCACCTTAGTGACTATATGCTGGTATGTGCTGTTAGTCTTTGGCGCTATCATTAAGCCCCTCTCATTCACAACTGTCAACTGGTAACTGTCACTTTTTCCCCATTATGTAGATAGGGGCAAAATTGTTTGGTGAATTGGAATGCGCGGGGTTAAAATGTCGCCTCACAACCTAGCCTGTGACGCTCCCGGGGTCCAGACGTAGGACTGTGCAAAATTTTGTCTCTATAGCTGACATCTGTCGATTTTCCTCCAACTCTTTTCCATTCACTTTTTCCCCATTATGTAGATAGGGGCAAAATTTTTTGGTGAACTGGAACGCGCAGGGTTAAAATTTCGCCTCACAACATAGACTATGACGCTCCCGGGGTCAAGACGTGCGACTGTGCAAAAATTTGTAGCTGTAGCTGTCAGCTGTCGATTTTCCTCCCACACGTTTCCTTTCCCTTTTTACCCATTATGTACATAGGGCCAAAATTGTTTTGCGAACTGGAATGCGCGGGGTTAAAATTTCACCTCACAACATAGCCTATGATGCTCTCAGGGTCCAGACGTGTGACTGTGCAAAATTTTGCCTCTATAGCTGACAGCTGTTGATTTTCCTCCAATATTTTTCCATTCACTTTTTCCCCATTATGTAGATAGGGCCAAAATTGTTTGGTGAACTGGAACGCGCAGGGTTAAAATTTCGCCTCACAACATAGCCTATGACGCTCCCGGGGTCCAGACGTGTGACTGTGCAAAATTTTGTGGCTATATGTTGCGACGGTGTAGATGCCAATCCCGGATATACACACATACACACACACATACACACATTCAGCTTTATATATTAGATATCTCATTCCTGTATATACTATCTAATGTACATACCTCACCCCCAGAATATCTTATATAATGTATATACCTCAGCCCCAGTGTATCCTGTCTAATGTATGTATACAATGGGGTTAAGGATTATACAGTACATTAGAGAAAATTGACTGCCATAAAAATAAAGTCTTGAATAGCTTGATCGTATAAGCTATGTATAGGAAAAAGGAGAGACAGCGCAGAGCTACCTGATGGGGTACAGAGGGGTATAAGCCCACCACATCACAACTTAACCAAGAGACGGAGGAATCCCATGGAAAATTGGAAAAGGTATTAACAATGTTCTTAGTATTCTTGATGTAACCAGGTATTGCAAGTACTAAGGACTGTAACTGCAAGTCCACCAATGCACCTAACCTCTCTCCCAGGGATCCAATGCCAGCCACAATGGGACGGCAAGGAGGCAGAAAGGTATTTTTGTGAGTATTAGGGAGACAGTGATATATGGGAATAACTGGGTGGGGTGGAATCAGAAATTCGGCAGCTTTCACATCGAGTACCCCATGCCTTTACCCTCCTCCAATAGAGCAGACAATTCCCTATGGAAGGTTATACTTGGATCATGTGACAATCTCATATAGACATCTGTATTACATAAATCCTGCAGAACCAATTTATGATAGAGACCTGCATTGAGCAAGACAATTGTGCCACCCTTATCTGATTTTCGCACCATGAGATCTTTATTATCCTGTAGCTCTTTAAGAGCTATAGTTTCTTCAATGGAGAGATTACCAGATACCTGTCACGCCCTACAGACGGATCTATCGGGGGGACCCACTGGACCGCAAATATGGCGGCTGCTGATACCAGATAGGGAAAGCCAGACCAGCAAATCAGATTCAAAAAGCTTTATTGCAAGGTACAGCAATATATATGAAAGGCACCCCTAAGGAAGGTCACGGAACCACAACACCGGGGTACCTCCCAGGAGCCCAAGAATGGATTGACCCCCTAACAGGGATTTCCCCTTGAACAGCTGTGAAGGGGCCGATGAGGCGGACACCCGTGTTGAACCGACCCTAGGGGTACGACAGGAACAGGCTTAATCGGGGAGAACTCGGCGGGTAGAAGCCGACCGGTGACAGCAGGTAACAGCACAGGAGCCAGGGCACGAAGTACAGAAGAACTGCCAGACCCAACCTAGGACAAAAGGAACACAGGTTAAGTACAGAGAACCAGACTGCAGAGCCCTAACTGAGAGAGACCTGGGGCTGCAACTTCAGTAAAATAGAAGTTGCCCTGGCAAAGTCCTGGAGTGTCTGAGACCTTTTTATCCCCAAAGCCTGTTGGTGATAGGCCGGGAGGAAGGTGCGGGAGTAAGGATGAGCTGTCTCATAAATGCCTGTAAGCACGCGGGCCCGCCCCCTATGAGTGCCCTGAGAAGGAAGATAAAGGAGGAAGTGCAGCAGGCCTGGGAGCGTGGACCCAGGCGGCATGGCTGCGGGGACGGGACCTCAGGGAGCGACGGTGGATGACCGGAGCACGGGCCCCCTGCCCCTGGACAGGAAGTGAGGAGGTAAGGGAGAGCAGAGGAGAGGAGGCAGGCTGCAGGGCAAGTGCTCCGGGCCGTGAGGTGGTGACAATACCGAGCTGGAATTTTTGCTCAACTCAACCAGATCTCTTTCAATCAGATCCTGGAATAAACAAGGAGAAGGCAGGGAGGATTGTGCCAGGGGCGAGGGCCTCTTCCAACCCAGGGAACCTCTCATCTGTAAAGTTTGTCAAGTCTTTTTTAAGGTTACAGGGGGGCCTAAAGAATGGGGGACCCCTTTACTGAATGCAGCAGAAATGCTGCATTCAGTGCTGCATTTAATTTGCCATGCACCAGTGGGGTGACAGGTCCTCTTTAGCCACATGTCATATAGGCAACAGTTTTAATGGGAATCTGTAAGCAGGTTTTTTTATGTAATCTGACAGAAGCATAAGGTGGGACAGAGACCCTGATTCCAGTGATGTATCACTTAGTTTACAGGGAGCAGCAGTTATGATAGAGTTTTCTTTGCTGCAGATCTAGAGATGTTCACTTGTTGAGCCTTGTATAACCTCCCCTACACTACGGTACTTATTGCCAGATTTCTGTGTACAATGTATAGTGACAAGAGCTGTTAATCAGTGCTGGGACAAGGTTGGATTAGCATGGACAAGACCTCTAGTGATAATCTCCTGGTGATAAAACACTAATTGTACTGAAACACCAAAACACAGGTGGTATTCACCTATCAGACATTTGTGCTGTATTCTTTCTATTAGTCATATGTGTCTTTGTAATTGCACTTTAATATTTCTTGCAGGATTGGTTCTGTCTGACAATGTGGTTGTGGTTGGGCATACCTTATTAGAGATCTACGTATGATATAGAGATGAGGAGATGTGTAGAACTGCTTCCTATTACTCTGTGTTATACAATGAAACTGCAATAGACATCTGTACTAAAGCTTTTCCCAGTGAAACTTATTTCTAAAATTTCTCTCATCTTTAATATAAAATATGTTTACAATGTGACACATATAGAAAAAAGTTAAAATTTCACAAATAGCTGTGATTAAAATATGTTTGTTTTATGGTGACCCATGCATCGTTTGGTAACAGACTTCAATGGCACTCCATGTAGCCTAAATCTGTTCCCTTTACACCGTACTTTAGCTAACCTGAAGACAATAGAAGGGTAATCCCTTTTAAGTACCTTTTTGTCTTTAAAGACAATTACAGTGGTTTCCATTACCGGTGTTCTGTGAAAATAAGTTATCAACTTTCCATACCGATCCCTTCCGACCCCCCACAAGATGGGAATTGGACATATGCACCGACGGGGCAATTGATAATCATGCTGCAGGCAGAGTTACCGTGTGCTCTGTTGTGCACTACTTTCAGCGTATACGTCTACTGGAGGAGAGCAGCAAGACATAGTACACTGCTGTCCACTTCCGGTAGGTGAATACAGAAAATGGTGCATTAAAGAACATACAGTGACTCCGTCTCTCCATCTGCAACATTATTGTCAATAACCCCGTCGGCGCATATGTCCAAATCCCTTTTTGTGGGAGGTTTAGCATTTGCCCCAATGGGACCACTCAACATGAGGAAAAACTAAATGTGAAAGGGGTCTAATGAGATTACTGAAGTATTTACAATCAATCGTTAAGCCGCTGTAGCGGTATATTTCTCTTTCCGTGGCAGCTGAGCAGGTGGGCTCCTCATGGTGTTGCTCCAGTGCTATCAGGTGTTTCCCCACCTTTGCTTTCCTGATAAAGAGAGAACCTGTAGCTCATCCTTCTTGAATTGACAGACTTTCAGGGATGTTTTGGGGATACTGTAAATTTCCAGAATTTTAAGTAAGTTTGTTTTATGATTACAGTAACCGTTTGGTTCCTGAGAAATGATCCCAGGGACCCTCAGGATGAAAGGACTTCTGTGTTTGCTTAATAACCTCATCCATCTGGCAGATCTGATTACTGGTTTACAGCCCCTTTAAGAAAAGTTCATCTTACATTAGCTACATCTTTTTGTGCCACTGTTATCGTTTGTCCTGGGCACAAATTTCTGATCTCTTCTCCTTCCTCTCTTTTGCAGAGTTTGCCATTTCAATACTTGAGAAGATGCAGGCACAGGAAATTTTGCGGAGTTTGAGGCTACCAGAGTTTGATGAATTCAGCCAGTTTTTCCGAAGTGTGCCAGCTGCTACATTAGTTGGATTAGGTGCCTTTGCTGCAGTAATTGCATACTGGTTTGCGAGTCGACCCAAAGCTGTTAAGCCACCATGCAACCTCCTAATGCAGTCAGAAGAAGTAGAGGTACGTGAATGCAAATAACTAGAGTGAACTGGAATTATTGAATGTTATGAAGTTGTCTGATCTAATGTGTTGATTGCTCTCAGTGTGAGAAACAAGATAACGATCTTGTAGTTGTGATACCTTTTTAATGGCTAACAAAAATAAAATAAGTGGTGTTACTAGGCGAGCTTTTGAGACGTCTGAGGTCCCTTCATGAGGCATGGTATATGTATATATGATATACCATGTCTAATGAAGGGAACTAAGACGTCTCGAAAGCTCGCCTTGTAACATCACTCATCTTATTTTTGTTAGCCATTAAAAGATATCACAACTACAAGATTGTTATCTTGTTTCTCCCACTGAGAGCAATCAAAATTTACCCAACTGGCTAACACGGTACCAAAACATTTTCTTCTAACCTGATCTATTGTGAAATCTAAATGAAATAAAACAGACAATGGACAATGAATAGTTTTAAAACTATTCAATTTCATATCATAGTTCCACTTTGGAATATGTCTGCTGGGATGACTCCCAGAAGCAGGGCACTGTACAAACTTTAGTATTACTACAGAGAAATTGCTACAATACATTCACCATGTGTGTGCCAAAGACATCAACCACACAAACCATTCCTACATTCTGAACATTAAAAATGCTTATACACCAGGGCAAACTTATATGTGTAGTTGGTGGGTTTGCTGCTGTAGGTCTGGGGGGGGCACCGTGTGTAGCCCTATATGATCTAGAGACAGATACATATGCATAGCTATTTTTAAATGTAGACTCAGCGCTACGCTTTTTGCTTCATGGCTTATTTCTAAAAATGAGAACACTACACAGTCATAATAACCCTGTTTCGGGTGGTTATTCTAAAATCACAAATTAATATTTACATATGGTATGTATTTTTATAAAAAATCATTAAAAACTTTTAAAATTCATAAATCTTCAGATATGAGTTCTATTGCATATACCGTATTTTTCGCTTTATAAGACGCACCTGATTATAAGACGCACCCCCAATTTTGGTGAAGGAAAAGAGAAAAAAATTATTTTTAATATTAAATGGGGTCCGTCTTATAATGCCAGTGTCCGTCTAACAAATCATATACATATATGTCCCACATAGCCCCCTCATCCTGGTACATGGTCCCTCATCCTAGAATTAGCCCCCTTAATCTGGATATGGCACCCTTACATTGGATATAGCCCCCTTGTGCTGGCACACGTACCCCATAGCTGGCACACGTACCCCATAGCTGGCACACGTACCCCATAGCTGGCACAAATGTACCCCACTGCTGGCACACATCCCTTATTGATGGCACACGTCCTCTTGTGCTGGCACACGTCCCCCACTGCAGGCACACGTCCCCTATTGATGGCACACATCCCCTATTGATGGCACACGTCCCCTATTGATGGCACACGTCCCCTATTGATGGCACACGTCCCCTTGTGCTGGCGCACGTCCCCCACTGCAGGCACACGTCCCCCACTGCAGGCACACGTCCCCTTGTGCTGGCATACGTCCCCCACTGCAGGCACACGTCCCCCCTTGATGGCACACGTCCCCCCCCTTGATGGCACACGTCCCCCCCCCTTGATGGCACATGTCCCCCCCCCTTGATGGCACACGTCCCCCCCCTTGATGGCACACGTCTCCTATTGATGGCCCCCGCACTTAATATACCCAACCCCTCCATATGCTGCCCCCACGTAATATGCTGCCCCCCCTCCATTATAAAGATGGTCTCTCGCCCTGCACTTCCCCCATCATTAATATGACCCCCATGCTGGCCGGCAGCAGACAGAATAAAAAAAGCGCCTCCTTCCTCACCCTCCGGCGCTAAGCTCAAAGCGTCACCGCCGGCTCCTGGTCTCCATGGTGCTCGGCTTCTTCCGCCCATGTGATCGGGCGATGATGTCATCACTGTATGCCCGATCACATGGGCAGAAGAAGCCGAGCACCATGGAGACCAGGAGCCGGCGGTGACGCTTTGAGCTTAGCGCCGGAGGGTGAGGAAGGAGGCGCTTTTTTTATTCTATCTGCTGCCGGCCAGCGTGGGGGTCATATTAATGATGGGGAAGTGCAGGGCGAGGGACCATCTTTATAATGGAGGGGGGGGAAACAGCATATTACGTGGGGGCAGCCTATTGAGGGGGTGGGTGTATTATGTGGGGGGCCATATGCAGGACATGGGGCTGCAGAGACAGCGGGGGGGGATGGCGGCAGAGTGCAGGCTCATTTAATATGCACTGCTCCCCTCCGTCCACCTCTCAGTGCAACTTCAGCACTGAGAGGTGGACAGCGGCAGTGCATATTAAATGAGCAGGAGCAGGAGATCTCCCCGCTCTCTCTGCAGCCCCGCAGCCAGCCCACTCCAGCCTCGGACACGCTCCAGAGCTGCCCCCCAGCCTCCCCTGCCTCCCCATATTCGTATTATAAGACGCACCCCCCACTTTCCCCCAAACTTTGGGGAACAAAAGTGCGTCTTATAATCCGAAAAATACGGTAGTTGTTTTTATTGCATATTTATGGCCGCTTGTGTTTGTCCTTCTAATGATCTGATGAGTGCTGATGGTGATTTTAATCTCCTGCTGTTAAACTCTTCTTATTATGAAGGAATAGGTTCCCAGGACATTCAGCTGTTACATCATGGTCTGCAAATACAAATTGATTTTTTACAATATATGCTTCCCAAACTTTATATGTAATTGGTGCGGTTACTAAAGATCATTACTCTCACAAATGTGGCTGCACCAGGTTGTTAAGGTGCTTTTAATATTCTGCCCAGGTTTTCTGAAACATACAATTCTCTTATTAATTGTGATAGTGTACCAGTATTCTTTTCTTTAATGCTTAAATAAGTTGTTTGTATACCTGGTGGCTGCTAGTACGGGTCCATCCACTCAACTGAAAATTACAGTGGGGCTTCTTATTGGTGGACTGGTGTTATTGATTTAATAGTCTATGGACGATTCTGTGGACAATGTGAAGATAATTGTAGTTAAAATGTCATTAATTACCTAAGAATATATGTGCTGTTTTTAACATTACTTGGTAATATAAGTTTACTTGTTACCACCAAGATGTGTGTATAAACATGATTGCAGCAATCTTGGACTTCTTTATAAAGTATGTTGCTAAAGCCCTTCGCCGAGCACTGTGGCTTCAAGCAGCTGTGCCTGGATCCCTGCACAAGTGAAGGGAAAGTGAAAGCGGGAGAGGCCAGAACATTGAGGGAAAACCAGCAGGAACTGTTTAAGGTATTGTGCCTATAATTGCCTGAGAACATATAGAGCCACCTACAAGTAGTGAAACATAGCAACCAAGCTAATGGTTAAGGTGTTCCTGTATACACCTATGGGAAGCATTTGCCAGCTTAGCAACATACTTTACAAAGAGTCCAAGATTGCTGCAATCAGTTTATACACACATCTTGTGGTAACAAGTAACTTATTTTACCAAGTATGTTAAAAACAGCACATATATTCTTAGTAATTACGGTAATAACATTTTAACTACAACTATCTTCATATTGTCCACAGAATTGTCCATAGACTATTAAATCAATAACACCAGTCCACCAATAAGAAGCCCCACTGTAATTTTCAGTTGAATGGATGGAATGGTTTGTGGGTAGAGCCGAGTCTACATTTAAAAATAGCATTCCTACATTCTGCTAACATTGGCCTGTAGTCCAGGATGTTTAGCTCAATTACAGTGCTTTCAGATCTGCATTTTCAGGGGCTGTGTAGTCAGGCAAAATCCTGATGCCTCTTGATCACGCCTGTGTCCCTATATTTATTATGGGGAAGCAGGGAAATCAGGAGGCATTAGAATTTCGCCTGATGCAGATGAGTGCGGCGTTTCAGCCGCAGTCCTGACCACAGAATGTTGCGTTTTGGGGCCACCTGAATAATCCTGATGTGTCGTTTGCAATGCAATGCATCAGAACGACCATTACTGCCTAAGAGGCCACATACAGTCACAGGTGAATGCGGCCTGAGCATGCTCAAAACAGCTCCGGGGTGTGTTCTTTTCCTCGTTCCCTCCACTCTCCTCTGCTCCCCTCTCCTCCAGGCTGACTAAACCCAGAAGAGAAAAACACGCTGCGGCGGCAGCCTTCAGTGGCATCTGCACTCAGGCACCTGATGCAGATCATATGCGTCTTAGTCTGATGGGCATGAGACGCATATGTGAAACTAACCTAATGAGCAAAAATATTTACATTCACTAGCCATCTAGTAGACATTTTAGAGTGATAATAAAATCAATAAAAAAGCACTAGATACATTTTGTTAATGATGTTGCTGTCATTCACATGCAGTCACTTCGTAGAGGGCGGCATTTTCAATGCAGTGGGGCGGGTTTTCGATGGAGCAGGGCAGTGTTGGCGTGGAGTGGGTTGGGTTTTTAATGCAGCGGGGCAGTGTTGGCATGCAGGGAGCAGCACCCCATATAACTCTTAACAATTAATTTACATACAGCGCAGGACACATTAAAAGTTGTTTTGAGGTATGTAGGGGGACATCTGGGGATATAAAGTGGTTACAGGAACTCCATTTACAGTATGTTAAAGGCGGTGGGTAATGTTTATAATGCCCAAAACTGGCTGACAGGTTCACTTTAAAGCGGCTGATAATGACAATCCACACTGGAATTTTAAAGGGTTCTCCTCACTGGACTTTCCCAACTTGCTAGATGATCTTTTGGCAAAAAGCAGTTAAGGTGTTCTCCAGCTGAGACCTTAGATGTCAGTTGTGATTTTATATGTAAATCTGGCAGTAAGCCTTGAGTTTAGCTTCAGTGCCTCAACATGAATCTTTAAGTATTACTACAGTGAAGGTGCAAATCTATTAGGCTAAGTTTAAGTGTCCAGTAATCATCTGTTAGAACGGATCCAGCAACAATCTGTTGGCAAAAAAAGTTGTGCAAACACAACTTTTTGTAAGTTTTGAAAACATTGATTGTTGCAGGATCTGTTATTTTAACTTGGAAGTGTATGGAAATTGGAATTAATAACTGATTGCTATTTAGCCATCCATTTTTCTTTCATTTGTAAAGGATCAATTTTTGCTTGCTGAAATAGTTTCAAATGGAAGATAAATAGCAATCAGTTGACAGATCCATTTTCCATAGACCCCCATGTTAAAAAAACGGTTCCTGCAAAAATAAACTTTTTCAACAATATATTGCTGCTGGATCTGTTCTAATGGATGATTACTGGTCATGTGAACTTAGCCTTAGTTATCTGTGTAAGGCCCACGTCACAAGTCTGTGTCTCCAGTATGTGTTGTGTCCGTTTTCACAATGCTGGAGACTCATTCACCCGCATACTAATTAAAATTTATGGAGATCTTCGCACCTCCGTGATTTCACACAGACCATGTGTCCGTGTGAACTACGCATGTTTCCATGTTATCCACATGGAGACATATCTCGTTTTTTGCCAGCAGCACAGATGACAAATATACAGTAGATGGATGACATCCGTGTGACATCCGTGTGACATGTACCTGAAAAACAACACATGATACTGAAATGAATGTTTTTTATGTGTAAAAGATATGCAAAGATAGGTTAATGACAGTTAGTTAGCTGGGTTGATAGATTTTATAGTTAGCCAAAAAAAACCACACACAAATATATTTTATTTTAACACCAGTTCCCCCAACTCTGGTCCTTGCTCACCAATTTATTTAAAAAAAAAAGTCATAAAGATCTGATGTTGTCCAACAAATTTAAAGTAATCCACAAAAGCAATCCTGACATAAATAAAAACAATTAAATAAATGAAGACACGACACAGTCCCCTGCTCACCAAGAACTTACATGCAGCTCCGACGTAGTCTACATAGAGGTTCCATGATGTTCCCTGACTTAAAGGGAACCAGTCACCCTAAAAATGAAGTGCAATCTGCAGGCACCATGTTATAGAGCTTTTGGGAACTGAGTAGATTGATATATAGTTTTGTGAGAAAAGATTAAGTATAACCTGTGATTTCATCATTTAAACCCCTGCTCTTTGTGTGATTTTGAGTTCCAGAATAGCTTGCTGTGCTGCACTTTTCAGGAATTCCCATTTACGTCTATGTGAGAGTGACTGACACAGCATAGCACAGCCTGGACCATTTCTGTAATCTTGGCAACCGCTGGCTGCTGAACATACACTCCCTGACAAAAGTTATGTCGCTTATCCATGTTATGTAAATAAAAGCTTATAACCTGATGTTAAATTCATCCATTGGTTGTATAAATTACATTTGCAAGGTGGAAGGCAATATCAATAGCCTAAAATATCAAGAAGTATTAACTACCTCTTATATTCCAAATCATAAAAGGGGTCAAATTTTGCAGCAGGATGGTGCTCCATCGCATACATCCATCTCTACAACAAAGTTCCTGCAGGCAAAAAAGATCAAGGTGCTCAAAACTGGCCAGCCCAGTCACCAGACATGAACATCATTGAGTATGTTTGGGGTGCGATGAAAGAGGAAACTTGGAAGACAAAACCAAAGAATCTAGATGAACTCTGGGAGGCATGTAAGACTGCATTCTTTGCTATTCCTGATGACTTCATTAATAAATTGTATGAACCATTGTTGAACCGCATGGATGCAGTCCTTCAAATTCATGGAAGTCACACAAAATTTTAAATATGACTCTAATAGCACCACAACTACATTCACCAATGTTATGCAACATATATTTGTATTTTAAGTTAATTATTTGATTGAATATCACATTACTTTCTGTGGGCGACAAAACTTTTGTCTTGCCAAAATCTGACCATTATGTGTTCATTAAATGATCAATATTTCAGCATTGATGGCAATTTATTTTCTTAACCTAAACCACATTTCGGAAGGTTTCAGCTTTCAAAAGAGTAATTTAAACAACCAATGGATGAATTTAACGTCAGGTTGTAAGCTTTTATTTACATAACATACAGTATAGGAGAAAAAGAGCCGGGGTTTGTCCGCGCTAGACCACAGGGAAAACCGAGGATGCAAGCAAACCTTTATTTACACTCAAGCCAACGCGTTTCATGGCCACCTGGCCACTTCATCAGGGCAGCAATGTTGCCCTGATGAAGTGGCCAGGTGGCCATGAAACGCGTTGGCTTGAGTGTAAATAAAGGTTTGCTTGCATCCTCGGATTTCCCTGTGGTCTAGCGCGGACAAACCCCGGCTCTTTTTCTCCTATACTGTATGTATCTGCATCCCGGGATCTGCAGCGGCCAAAACTTCTACAGGTGGTTGTGACTCTCACAACCATACCAGGTGAGTGGATTACCTTTGTTAATAACACGCTGGTGTCCCTCATTTACCGCCTTAGTGCGCTCCCCCTCTCTCTAATTTTTTGCATTTACATAACATGGATAAGCGACATAACTTCTGTCAGGGAGTGTTGACATGTATTCTCAAATCAGCCTTGACTGCAGTATGAGGCCTCTCTTCCTGAAAACTCTATAATCCCCTCTTGCCCACCTCCACCTGATTATCGCCCGGGATCCCATCCAACAAACAGACATACACCACTTTGGATTAATTTGGCCAAATTTGTGTTTGTTATAACATAATATGCAATATCTTTAACCATGAAAGGTGAGGAGGGTTCGTGGAGCTTCAAAACCTGGTGAAAACTCAATAAATGAATAACCATCCAGCATTACCCCCAGCTGCAGCCAAAGGCTCGGGGCACCAGTATTGCCGTAAAAAACCCAATCACCAACATCTCCCATTCCCATGGACCCAACCTGAAGAGCCCCAAATTCACCAGGCACTTACATATTCAGAACCAAAAATGGGAGGTGACCAT
Source organism: Allobates femoralis (assembly GCA_033576535.1). Lineage (NCBI taxonomy): Eukaryota > Metazoa > Chordata > Amphibia > Anura > Aromobatidae > Allobates > Allobates femoralis. The sequence goes on from JARQOC010000004.1 coordinate 541,780,076, forward strand.
CCACCAGATGTTCAACTCCGCAACCACAATTTTGCCATGAACTCCAAGAACCGCCTCCCCACCGCTTGCCAGAATGACCTGATCACAACTTTGTTTTAAATATAACACATTCAAAAGGATGGGAGGGTGGTACCTCAGCTAGTGGTGCCTATGTACCAGATTACAGACTTCAACATTACCTCAGTTTATATATCCCTTAATGGCTGCCACCCTAGCTAAAACAAACCCTCAACTTTTGACCCTACACTATGCTTCATTAAATACAATCCTTTAATTTAACCCCTGCCTATCCCTACAAAGCTGAGTCACAGGCCTCTTCGCCCATGGCTTTGCTTAGCAGGACTGTGGAGTTGGTAAGCCAAACATTCGACTCCGACTCTTCAATTTCTGTGAATCCGACTCCAACTCCACCAAAATGGATGCCAACTCCACAACCATGGCTGTAGATTCAGTAAGCCAAACATCAGACTCCTCAATTTTCCTGACTCTGACCTATCCCAAAATGGTCACCAACTCCGACACCTAATCACATGTCACCTAATCAATGTTTCTGTGTAGAAGGGATAACTAACAAGTAAAGGTATTTTCAATTATTATATGGGATGGCGGTTTTGTGAACATTTGTATGAACTGAAGGATGTGAAACATGATTTACAGGACTAAAGATGCAATGTACTGTACAGTCTGCAGAAAATAGCTAAAAGAATGATGGATTACTGAAAGCTCCTTCCGTAGCAGTAGATGTGTACATGTGTGGAGCCCACTGGGACGGGGTACTCAGTACCGGACCGGGGTACTGCTAGGGATATCACAGCGGTCTTGGTCCGGACCGTGTCCTGGGTTCCGCAAGTAAATGGCGGGTATATTTACAGGGGAGTTTGTTGTGATGCCACCCACGGGTTGTCGTCAGTAAGGGGACTACTGCTGCTGCAGAACCTCCGGGGATGATGTTTGGCAGCTGGAGATTTAACGGCTCTCAGCGGGCAGAGCCTGGTTCCCTGGGGCAGTGGTAGTAATAGTCTATAGATGGTGCTATGGATGTTGCAGGATAGGGGTAGTAGTAGAGATGATGGTAGTTTGTGAGGGCACGCAGGGTTTGAGCACAAGGATCACACACACTCACGGTTTTGAAGTTTTCCAAGGCTTTATTGAGTTGTTGTTCAGCAAGTACTGTCCACGGAGTCTGTACCGGGGCCGGGTTACTCCCACCCTGTCCGGGTCCTCAGTCATCCACTGCTGCGCTGTGTGTGTGGCCCTGCTGCCGCTTTAGCTAGGCTGATGGCCCTGTTTCACCTCACAGGTACCCCCTTTTGCTAGGCAACTTGAGTCTTTTCATGTGTTTCTGACCCTGCCGTGTTGCTTCGCTGAGGTACAGTGTAGATCTACAACCTCCACTATTCCAGTGTTTTCTGTGCTGCGTGTTTCAGTCACAGATTAGTATCCGGTCTCTGCGCTCCTCTGGGGCGAGTTATGAAGTAACTCAGTCTCCCAGATATGTTCCTCTGTTTCTTGTACTTCTCTCCACAGACCCTGGCTTCAGGCCTGAAAGTAGTCAGTGGTCCCTGTCAGGAGTTCAGCAGTGCTCCCATTTACAGGTACTCCTCCTAGTGCTCCCTGACCTAAACTGAACTGTCAACTGTCAACTATCAACTAACTACTTCCTCCTCAAACCAGAATATATAAGGGAGCTGCTTGGGATCCCCCTTCTGGCCTAGAGGTGCTAGTGCAGTGTCAGGTGTTTGTTTGTATTTTTTTGTTTTTGAAACATTAATTTTTTATTGAAAGAGTAGTAATCTGCAGATAATAAAATGGATTGAGGTACGCGTAATCAATACAAATCATGCCACCCAAATTATTGGGAGGGGGGAATATAAGCAGACAATACAGTTATCAAACAAGTTTTAAACAAGGAGTGTAAAAGAGAGAAAGACAAAAAGTAGAGGAGAGTAAGAGGGAGGGGAGACACATAGCTAATGAAGGAAAGAAAGGAGGTGGGAGGAGGAGGGAAAGGTACAGATCAAGGAGAAATGGAGGGGGGGGGGGGAAGGGAAGGATGTGGGAAGGATGAGTCCTCCAGCAGGGTCCATTACGCAGTGTCGCCAGATCCTATGGGGGGGGGGAGGAGAGGCACCACAGGCTAGCACCAACAACGCTAAACTAAATAAAAGCGAGTACATACACTAGACCTTCCCCTGACGAAGCTGCCAGGCGCAGGCAGCGATACGCGTGGGGAGCGCCATACCTCGTGCCCTTATGCATCCTAAAACTGGTAACTGGTGACTGTTCAATTTGCCTGGTGTTCCCTTTGCTTGTTCCATCCTGTCTCAAAGGAACCCCTTCACTTCTACCCCATCTGGGCCAACTATAACTTGATGTGATAACCTGTGGTTATGCTGCAGAACCTCTTTTTTCTGCATTTAATGTTTGCTTATGCCTGTTGGGGAGTTACCACTTTTTGACCTTCTAACTGTGGGTACTAACAATTTCAGGGGGGGTTCCCTGATGTTTACTTCATGCTAAAAAAAGGGGGAATCCAGGTTATATATTCACCTTATTGATTACTGATGGGGATCCACATGGTTAAATCTCTTTGAATGTTATTTTGGACCCCATAGGTATAATTGTGTGTATTCTATATATGTCTATTACTGAAACCGGTTTCTTGGGCAAGTGGCAATGAGGTTTTCAATGATATATTATTGTCATATGAAATGTTATAGCTCTATTTGGCTATTTTAACTGCTTTTATTTTTCTGTGTGATCATTCTATGTCTGTGTGAAATTATTGATATGTAATAAATTTTGTTAAACATTTTCACTAAATTTGGAGGTTGTATCGCTTTTCTTGGACCTTTTCTTGCTAGTTTCTTACATACACTAGAAATCAGTGATAGCTGGGTAAGAGATAGTCAGTTCATCTGCGTATGGGGCAGGAAAGTCATGGCGCAGAGGCAGCCAGCATTAAGCGCAGCAGGTAGTCACACCATGGCAGTGTTAGGTGTTGTGTGAGGAGTTAACCCTTGTGATGTTACTGTGGCACTTAACCCCTGTGGTGCCACACATGCACATCTGTTCTCGCTGGTTATAATAAGAGATTTCATATCGTCTTACTTGCTCCTGTCCTGGCCATTGATACCGCTAATTAACAGACATAGAAGCTAAACCCATTTTATTAAGGGGGAGTCACACGCGTCAATGTCGTCAGCGAGATGATCGCTGACGACATTGACGGCTGATTGCTGGTGAGCTGTCACACAGACAGACTCACCAGCGATCAATTGACCAGAAACATCGTGGAAACGATTTAAATATCATTTCCACTATGTCTTGCTCCCGCTGCCAGCCTGCTGGAAGCGGGAGCAGGCTGGTCTCCAAGGTAAACTGCGGGTATCTAGGCAGCGCGCGCTGCCTAGATACCCGACGTGTACCTTAGTTACCAGCCTCCTCCGCTCACCGGCTGGTATCTAAGGTACACAGCGGGTAACTAGGGACCCTAGTTACCCGCTGTGTACCTTAGATACCAGCCGGTGAGCGGAGGAGGCTGGTAACTAAGGTACACGTCGGGTATCTAGGCAGCGCGCGCTGCCTAGATACCCGCAGTTTACCTTGGATACCAGCTCCCAGCGCTTGTGAGAGGCGCTGGGAGCTGGAATATCGCTATTCCCGGTGTCACACGCAGCGATGCTGTGTGTCCACCGGGCAACAATCGCCGGGTTTTAGAGCAGGTTCTAAAACCTGGCGATCATCAACCAGCGATTGATTCAGTATGTCACACGCGTCAATATCGCTGCAACGTCACGTGCTGCCGAGATCGTGCAGGCGATATTGACGCGTGTGACTCCCCCTTTAGGCTTTCCTTTTACTTTCAACCATCTGCTGAACTGCCCACATTTCAGTTATCTCCATGCCTTTTGTTCACAGGTAAATGGCTTCCAATAAACTGTAAGGGTGCTTTCACATCAGCGTTTTTCGTAATTCGCGGCAGATGCGGTGAAAAAACCGCATCTGCCGCGTTTGCCGCATAAACGTTCCACTTGCGGCACGGTTGCGGTTTTTTCCATAGGAAGTATAGGGGGACTTGCGGCAGATGCGGCAAGTGCGGTATTGCACTTGCGGCAGGTGCGGCAGAGAAAAAAACCGCGGTCAGCCGCGGTTTTTTTCTCTGCCGCACCTGCCGCAAGTGCAATACCGCACTTGCCGCATCTGCCGCAAGTCCCCATATACTTCCTATGGAAAAAACCGCAACCGTGCCGCAAGTGGAACGGTTATGCGGCAAACGCGGCAGATGCGGTTTTTTCACCGCATCTGCCGCGAATTACGAAAAACGCTGATGTGAAAGGGCCCTAAGATAACATTTTTTTACATTTTTTAAATCATTACAAATATTAGCACCAACTTGGGAAAGGATTTGGGGTATACCACTGATTGACTATATTATATATTATATACCTCTGTAAACAGCTAGTGGTTCAGATTGTGGCACTGCTAACCACTAAACCCATTCTTGTACTTGCATGTCTAAACTTACTGTGTCCATCAGGAAAGGACTAATAGATGCAGTAGTCTATACTGTTTGAATATATAGGATGGCATAAAATTAAGTATACAGTTGAATCAATTAAATTTATTGCAATAGTTTATATAGGTAGACAATACACGACTCATAATAAAGGAAGTTTATTTGTACATTATTACATTATTTGTTTAGTACATTTGCACTTATGTAATACTTTAATCTTGTAAGTGCTCGAAGTGACTTAAGTCAACATTGCAACATTTGTTATGCCTATGTCTGGCCACAAAGTATTTAGTAGACTGCGCTGCGGATCATCTTCCTTTAAGTCTTTTTCATAATACCGTATATCCTTGCTAGCAGAATAACTATGTGTTGATGTCAGATTGCTCAGTCCTATCTAGTCTCTTACTATTATTTTGCTCATTTCTTTGCAGGACGGAGGTGGTGCTCGCCATTCTGTTTTAGGAGATGGCCCAAAGCTGCTCACACACTATTATGATGATGCCAAGACAATGTATGAAGTGTTCCAGAGAGGGCACCACATATCTGGTAAGAATACTTCATACACGATCCTTAGTTTACTGCTCATGCAGACAAGATCTTTGTTACTGATGTATTAGAGCTCATAGACATCATAGAGAGGGGTCTCCAACTTCCCTGTATTACGGTAGTAGAGTGCAAGAGCTCCTAGCAAAGATTTGCTTTAACTTTAATGGTCCCATCCTGTTTATGTACAACACCTAGAATGGCCAGCATGTAATACTATATTTCCTCTGTATTAAAGTTCATATTTCAACATATGTCTCCAAAAAAGACCAAACAAAATCCAATAGCAAAAAAATGGAGAATATCTACTATATAGAAACCCTATCCAGTCAGTCTGTCTGTTTCTAAATTTGCCGGTGCCACCTATGGACATTGTGAAAATTACAGTTAAACTGGAAAATTACACTTAAACTGGAATGTGAAGAAGCTCATAAATTTGGTTGATCAGTGATGGGAGGTCCACACGCCATCCAGGACACTGGCCGCAGCGCAAGCATTCATCATCACCTGGGTCCTCTCTGTAATACCCTTGGGGCGGACCCATTCTGCTGCTACACCTCCTCCCATTTGCTTTCCTCTCTGGAACGCTGGCTGGTGCCATGGCTCCTCAGTGTACAGGGGGAAAGAGACGTTGCACAGGGGTGAGTGAGACAAAAACAGGGGGACAGAGAGCGCGCAGGGCTAGAGCCCACCACAAGGGAAGAGAGAGTGCACAGGTGGAAGAGACAGCATGAGGGGAGAGAGAGCACACAGGGAGGAGAGAAAACAGCACAAAGGAAAAGAGAACACACTGGGGAAGACAAAGCACTCAGGGGGAGTGACCGCACAAGAGGAGGGGAATACACAGGGAGGAGAGAGCACAAGGGGAGAGAGAGCACACGGGGAAGAGAGTGCACAGGGGGAGAGACAGCACAAAGGGAGAGACAGCGCACAGGGAGAAGAGCATGCAGGGGTAGAGACAGCACAAGGAAAGAGAGAGCGCACAGGTGGAAGAGACAGCATGAGGGGAAAGAGAGTGCACGGTGGAGAGAAACAGCACAAAGGAAGATAGACTGCACAGGGAAGAGAGAGCACTCAGGGGGAGTGATAGCACAAGGGGAGAGGGAATGCACAGGGAGGAGAGACAGCACAAGGGGAGAGAGAGCACACAGGGGAAATTGCACAAGATGTAAGACAGTACAAAAGAGAGACAGAGCACAGGGAGAAGAAAGAGAATGCAGGGGGAGAGGCTGCACAAGGGGAAAGTGAGCGCACAGGGGTGAGAGACAGCACAAGTGCAGAGAAACTATACAGGGGGCGGTGAGCAGTAGCTCGGGCACCCCGTGCAGCAGCAGGCTCCCCCCGCTCTTCTCAGTGGCATTGCAATTAGTAGCGGGAGTAGTTGGACAAATATATAATTGCACACATTCTAGAATCACCTGATGAGATAGAATTGGGCTCCTGTCTATGTAAAAATATAATTTATTAGAAATACAATGTTTAAAAAACATATTAAAAATTATATGGAGTAACTAGAAAGTATACAAGTGCAGTATAGTGAAGAAGAACGGGAGTGAATCCAGTACTTGTTACTATTAAAATGTCTTACTTTATTGGACCATGCAATAAAAATAAAATAAAAACATCCAATTTAGGAGACTTAGCCCCACAACGCCAGACGTGTTTTAGCTAGAAGTCCTTGATCATAGACATAAAGAACAATGAACATATATGCTATATAAACGGAAAACAACGCACCTTCACCATTAATGAAACAACATGAACATGACAGAAACCTAATGAATTGGTATATCCAGAGAACACGTGTAAATCAGGGGAAACTTCACATGCACAAAAAAAAGAACATATATTGACACCCAGTAATTATAATTTAGGGGTCAATTACATGGAGAATAATGTCCTACAGAAATCCACGGGAAAATTTGGAAAATATATTAACAACTTAAATATATTTGGGCGAGATGATGTACAAATCCCAATGTATAATCTAATACAATAGATGTTAATATTCTTACCCAGACAGGATTTTACTTTTTCTTCTACTTTACTTCATATATGTACAGTATATATAGTATAGAAAGAAGTATATGTATGTATAGGAAGATATATATTGTACATATATATATATATATATATATATTACTAAACTTACTATACATATATGAAGTAAAGTAGAAAAAAAGTAAAATCCTGTCTGAGTAAGAATATTAACATCAATTGTATTAGATTATACATTGGGATTTGTACATCATCTCGCCCAAATACATTAAAAATATTGATGGCCCTCATGAAAAAGCAGATAAGGTGCGAAACATGTATCAGGGCACTCACGGTGGTCTGAGGCAGGACATTTAATAGGTATTCGCACATTGACATAAGTGCTTTGCTTTCCTCTGTGTATCTGAGAGTGCATATATGATTTCTTGTTAGCTTCTATTATTCTGCAGACTATGCAGATAGATAACCTGTACTCAGAAAATATTTTTCTAAGGCCCCTTTCACATCAGCGTTTTTCGCTGATGTGCGACCGATCAGGCAGATTTACCGCATCTGCCGGATCGGCCGCCTGACGGCCGACTTGTGGCCCGGATCTGGCAAGCCCCATGCATTGTCTATGGCGCTTGCGGTGCAGGAAGTGCGGTTACGCTGGATCAGCCGGATCTGGCACTTACGGATGCGAAAAAAACTGCAAGCAGCGTTTTTTTTTTTCGCGGCCGCAAGTGCCGGATCTGCCGCATCCAGCGTAACCGCACTTCCTACACTGGACCGCAAGCGCCATAGACAATGCATGGGGCTTGCCAGATCCGGGCCACAAGTCGGCCGTCAGGCGGAAGATCCGGCAGATGCGGTAAATCTGCCTGATCGGCCGCACATCAGCGAAAAACGCTGATGTGAAAGGGGCCTGACATGTATAGATTTTTTCATAATGGCATATTCACTCAGTCTAAAAGTGTTCAGCCCTATACTGTTGTTTTACTGGGCTACTTTACATTTTCAGCTGCTCTTTTCATTAGCAGCTAGCACTTGCCAACACAACACTTACAAAATTCCAGAATAATGAGAGAGAGAGAGTGTGTTAAGGCGTTTTTATTACTTTCTGCAAATTCACAAGTTTCCATACACTGAGATGCCTTTAAACAATGTAGGACAGCCCATATGATGATGTCAAGTGTTTGCAAGTTTCTGATAGGTTTACTGGCCACATCTGATTTAATTAGAGACACACCTGTGGATTTATTTATGTTTTTATAAATTTTTTATTTAGCAACATTCATCATACAAAAAAGAAACCGACCATTATACAGGTCACCATTAGCTGATAATTCAGGATAAGCAAAGAATCCCGTCAATGACATTATAGGCATAACTTCCCTGCATGGACAGGACCAAAAGTCTCACACTAATGATAACAGCATTAAGATGAAGGTTGTTAACATTTTGAGACCTTTTAACCAACAGAAAATGAAGAGATATAGTATTGATCACATAGGACTTATAGTAAAAGAAAAGGGAAGGACTCACATAGAGGCATGACTAATTGGGCAAAAAACGTATAGCGGGGGGGGGTGGAAGGAAAAAGAAAAAGAATGGAAGGGAGGTTAAAATCCCCATCGCCGGAAGACCCCTAGAAGGTCACTCAATCTACAACCTTGAGTCCTGAGCGAGCAAGTTAGAATATTCCTGGAAGGATTTACATTCAATCCACTAGTACCAAGTACTATAGAAATCTGTATATCTTCCCATGACTGATGCTGTCAGGTCCTCCATAAGCATCAATTCATTCATCTTTCTGACCCACATACTCATTCCAGGAGGGAAGGGAGATCTCCAAAATAACAGGATGCATGCTCTCGCAGCCATAAACATGAATCGTAGTAGCGATTTTCAATAGGTCTTTACTGAGAGAGAAGATAGTTGGAGCAAAAACAGCTCCGGCCCAAGTTGTTGTTTGGTATTTGTAACCTGTTTGATGGTCGGCTTTACATCCTTCTAAAACTGGGCAGCTCCAGAAGATATGTAAGAATGAGCTCTCCTCTTGACCACAACGCCAACATATAGGATCTACCGATGGAAACATCGCATGAAGGTTCTTAGGGAACCTATACCACCTAGTCAAAATCTTAAAATTTGCTTCCTGAAGATTAGAACTAATAGTGGATTTGTGAGCCATGAGCATAATCCTCTCTCTCTGTTCCGGGGATAGCCTGATACCTAGATCCTCTTCCCATTTTAACAAATATCCCGGAGGTGGGAGATCCTCTGAAGAAGTCAAAATAGCCTCTACTATTGACAAGGAGTGGGACAGGGATCCCTCCTCCATGCATAGCCTTTCAAAAATTGTAATAGGACCCCGATACCTAGATGTCTCCGGGAGAGATCTTAAATAATGCCTCAGCTGCATAGCCCTCCACTCGTCCAAAGGAGATGGATCAGTAATGCATTGTATCACCTCTCGAGACAGCTAAGAGTCATTCTCCAGGAAATGGAAAGCCCTACATCGTCCTCTTCTCGTCCATAATTTAAAGGCCATGTCAGTCAGTTCAGGTTTAAAGTCATGTGATCCCAGAATCGGCATCAAAGGAGATGGGTAAGGAAGGAGTCAAGATCTAATTTCTTCCCTGGAGCAACAGAGCAATGTTGCCCCTATGGTCGGATGGGACCGCAAACCCAGGTCAACAATACCTGATAGCCAAGGCAGAGCAGACAACGGGAACTCAGAGAAGCTCTGTTCGATACAGACCCAAGATTTAAATGACCCGTTTCTGCACCAATCCAATACTCTAACCATGTGGGCCGCCAGGTAGTAAGTCTTCAGATCAGTCAATTTGGCCAGTTTATTAGCCCAGATAAACCCAATCTGAAGGGAGGAGAACTCCTTTAAAAAGGAGCCTGGGATCTTTATAGGGAGTGCCTGAAGAAGATAGAGGACCCTAGGTAAGACATTAATCTTTAAGATTTTGCATCTCCCGAACCATGTAAAATAGCCCTTAGTCCATTTATGTCAATCCTCCTTCAGCTTCTGAAGCAAAGGAATAAAGTTCTATTTAAACAGCATATCAGGATCCACAGATAGATTGATTCCTAAATACTTTAAAGAGGACTCTGCTCATCGGAATTTAAAATTATTTTTAAGGCCTGAAACGACCGAATTGGGTAGATTAGTATTGGTATTGAGAGCTTCTGACTTGCTCCAGTTAATCCTAAAATTAGCTAGTCCCGGGTATTTGTCTAGTTCAGCCATTAAGCAAAGGAGAGAAACTGTTGGATTAGTAAGGAAAAATAGGTCATCTGCATATGCAGCCAGCTTGTCAGATATCGGTGGGACTCGGGGGGGCAGAAATATCTGGATTGTTCCTAATATGACATAAGAGTGACTCCAGCATAAGTATAAAAATCAGGGGAGGCAGGGAACAGCCCTGACGGGTACCTTCGAGATTTGGAAAGCTCACAGAATAGACTCCGTTGACCCTGACACAAGCCGAGGGGCAGTTATAAATTGCGCCTATCCACCTTAGCATAGTTATCTGAAGTCCAAATGACCTCAGTACTCTCCTCATAAAATCCGAGCCCACCCTATCAAGTGCCTTCTCAACATCTGTAGAGAGAAGCATCATGGGTGGGCTGGAGATTCTAGCTCTGTGGATAAGGCTCAGTGCTTTTGAGGTATTATCACGTGTCTCCCTTCCCAACATGAACCCCACCTGATCTGGGTGGATAATATTACCCAGAAGGGGGGAAATTCTGTTTGCCAGAATCCTGGTGAATAATTTCAAATCCACATTGAGAAGGGAGATAGGGCGATAGCTCGCACAACTGAGAGGATCCTTGTCCTCTTTGTGGATAACAACTATGCTGGCTCTCAGAGCGTCAGCAGGAAGAGAAGCCTGCGGATCCACGTGCAATGTGATTATAAGATAGCAAAAAGTGTAGTGTCAGTGAGGGGCCAAGTTTTTTATAGAAGGCCAAAAGAAACCTGTCAGGGCCTGGTGCTTTGCCAGTAGGTGACTGTCGGATAGCCTCTGCTAATTCTGTCTCTGTTATAGGGCTCTCCAATCTCTCAGTCTCTTCCTTCAATATAGCTGGCAGGCCTGAGCTCCTGATGTAATCAGTGATATTACGTCTAAGTGTCCTCTTGGCTTCCACCGTTAGCGACCTATCTAAGGAATAGAGCCTAGCATAAAACTCTTTGAAAGTAGAGGCGATCTCAAGAGGGGTGGAGACCTTAGAGCCATTGCGACTAGAAATTTGTGGGACATATTCCCGTGTACGTTGAGAGCGGAGGGCCCTCGCCATAGTACAGCTGGTCTTATTTCCGAACTTGTTGTAATGCCGCCTACATTTTGCTAGCGAGGCCTTGGCTTTATGGACCAGTAATGTTCTCAGTTCCTCTCTCTTACACAAGAGAGACATGCGGATCTGAGGGTCTAGATGAAATTCGTGGAGGGATTCCAATCTATGAATCTCCGCCAGAAGGCCCTCTAACTCCTGCTCCCTCTCTCTCTTCAGGCGAGCCCCATGTTTTAGAAAGACCCCTCTAATGACACACTTATGCGCTTCCCACACGACCCTTGGGGAGGAGACCGTCTCTGAGTTATGAAGGAAGTAGTCTTTAAGCGTACGATGGACCTCTTTCATCACATTCTCATCATTAAGAAGGGAGGTATTCAGAATCCACTGACCTCTCCCCCAGTGACCCTCCACAGCCAAAATAAGCTTCACCAAGGCATGGTCCGAAAACATGATAGATTCAATGTCTACATCCACTAAAGAGTCCAAGTCAGAATATTTATCTAAAAAATAATCCAAACGGGAGTATGCGTCATAGGCAGCTGAGTAATAGGTACAGTCTCTGTCAGAGGGGTGAATCAGTCTCCAAGCATCTATCAATTGGTATTTAAACAGTCCTCGTTTGATCCGCTTCAGGGCGGAAGCTGACATGCCTTAAGAGCCCTTCGAAGTGTCTCGGGACGGATCAAATACAAAGTTGAGATCCCCTCCCAAAACCAATCTCCCTTCAACAAATGTTTCCATCTGATCAAGAAAATTCAAAAGGGATGAGCATTGCCCCGTATTAGGTAGATACATCGACACAAAGGTAAACACCTGCGATGGGGTATTCCTTTTTAGCATAGCTAGTCTCCCCCCCTGGTCCATTCGGAATTCAATTGGCTCCCAGGTCAGTGAGTTGGATATTAATATACTCGTACCCCTGGCCCTAGAGTCATCCGAGGGGAATGGTATACCAGTGGGAACCTCCTATCAGATAATTTAAACGGTTTACTAACTGTATAATGAGTTTCCTGGAGGAACACCATATGCAACCTGCTCTTCTAGAGTAAGTTCAAAAGAATAGAACGTTTTTCAGGACTGCAACCCCTTCACATTAAGGGTACCTACTCGTATCCGAACTTGAGGGCGAGGCAGTATCTGGCATTGCAGATAAAGGACCATGGGACCACCCCGGCGGGGCGAGAAAGAAAGAGAAAAAAGGGGGAATAGAGTAGAGGGAAAGTCTAGCTTATACCAAGCCTATAGACCCTGAATCCAGCCCAAGGCCTACACAAGGTAGGTTAAGGGAGCGAGAGGAAAGCTACCATGGAACTCATCCCCGCACACCAACATATACACTTACTATGGGCGTTCCTCCCACAACTGCTAGGGGGATAGCCCCACGATATACCTTTTATTCAACCGCTGACACCTATGATAATAACATTTGTCCACTAAATACAAAAAGTAAAGAGCATAGATTAACCTGCAAATTTGTCCATAATTGGAAGTCCTCAGATACTCTCCCACTTGGTACTAGACCAAAACACAAAAATAGGAAAAAAAACAAAATACAATACTTTATACATCTACAGAGGAGCAATGCATGCATAGATTATCAACATTTACAAAATTGTAGGACGTCCCCTAAGTATGTAAGACAGGTCAGTCAGAGAGTCACATCAGTAAGAGAAGGACCCCTTATGAGCCCAAGAGCCGCCTGATTGTGGACAGCATGAGAAAACCTCTCCCTCACGGGGGCACCTGGTCTCCCCTCTCCTCCCCAGAGGCCACCCTCCCCGCACCACAGGCGACGTCCCTTGAAATTGGCTCTGGATGAGCGGAGTCTTCTGACTACACGAAGGGGACCGAAGTCTCCGGGTCCCAGGGAAAGCCAGTCCCGTACCTTCACTGGTTCTGTCTCCAAAAATTCAAACAGACTCGAGAGCTCGGAATGTCTCTGTGCCAGCTGCTTTAAGAAAGTGGATAATTACATGAAAAGGGTAACCCCAGCAGTATGTCGCCCCAACCTCTATTATCTTACTTAGTAGGATGCAGAGGGCTCTCCTCATCGCCAAGGTGCAACTCGATATATCCGAAAAGAGTCTGATCTTAGCCCCCTCCATGTCAACAGGGCCATGCACCCAAGTCTTCTGGATAATAGAATCCTTTTCCGAATAGTAATGAAGGCGGCAGAGGACATGCCTGGGGGTGTCCGAGGCTCTCCCGCCTGGACGAAAGACACTCTGCCAGGCGCTCCATTACTTTATTAAAGATGGCACATTCAGTGGTTCGCAATTTGTCAGGGGGCCACACCTCGGGGATTCCCTTCAATCTAATGTTATTGCATCTGTGCCTATTCTCCTGATAATCAAGGAGAATGGACAAATCTCTCATGATGGTGTTAGTAGCCTCCAAACACTCCTCCAGGGCCACCACCCGCCACTCCAGGGAATCCTGAGCCTCCTCTGTGGACACCACTCTGTTTGTAATTATGGCCAGCTCCCCCTGCACTTCTGTTATGGCTTGTTTATGGGTATGCTCCAATCTAGAGATAATGTTGTCCAGGTTGGTTTTAGTGGGGAGAGCCATAATCAGCTCTCTCAGAGCATCAAAGTCCCCCTCTATATGTCCAGACCGGGGCAGCTGGAGCTGTGGGGTCATCCTTCTCTCATTCCCATCTCCAGTAGATGGTGCAGGGTCTCCTCCCTCTCTGTGGTGCTGTGGGAAGCTGGGGCCCTCCTGGACACGCTCTATAGCCCCATCTTCCTCCATTATTTCAGCGTGATCAGTGGCCCTGCTGGAGGGTACCTCCAACGGCTATCGCCTGGGGATTCCACACAGCCTGGTGCTTCGGGCACATACCTCCGTGTTCGTGGTGGAGGGAGCTGAGCTCCATGGCAATCCTCCCCCTCCATTCCTCTCCTGCAGGCCCACATGGAGGGAGGGGCGCTGTCGCTTTGCCGCCATTTTCTCTCTCCATGCATCGTGGAGGATGACAGGGCACCCGACAAGAAGCTCACAATAGACCCCGGTGGGCAGGTTCCAGTTCCCGGAGCGTGCGGGGAGCTCTCCATCTGGGGCTTCTTCTTCGGCCGCATCTCTGATGCCTAGGTGCAGCGGTATAAGCAGATTAGATCAGGCGGTGTGCGGAGCTCCAGACATAAGCAGCCTCACTCCATGACAGCCAGGCCATGCCCCCCGGACTGTTTTGTATACAGTGAAGCCTTCTTTTCCCATGTTTGCCCCAGTGGTGCAGCCTGGACCCATCACTCGTGCACTCGACCCCATGAGCCCAGCGCAGCAGTAGGAGGCTCCATCCTGGCTCCAGCCTCTCTGTGGCCCTGTGGATTTATTTTAATGTACACCTGAAACACATTGCTTCTTTGTGCAGCATCATGGGAAAGTCTAAAGAAATCAGGATATCAGGAAGAGAATTATAGACTTTTTTGAGACAGTATCTACATTTATTAATTTTTCTGTTTAGAATATATTTGCAAGTATTTTTTATATTTGTATTATATCATAAATATTGAATCTTTAGTGCTCTACCTATTTTTGATGATATTTGGTAAATCCTTCTTAATCTTCACCACTATACTTGTATGCTTTCTAGTTACTACAATATAATTTTTATGTGATTTTTAATAATTGTATTTTTAATAAATGATATCTCTAATATTATCTCATTTTTATTATTACATTTTGTCACATTTCCTCCGTAGTGGCTGCAGGTTTCTGATACTGTACCTAGACATTATCTGTATGTTATCTAAATCATTAGTTTGAAAAGATCACAAACTGCTTTGTTTATATGGATTGTTTTGATATAAATATATACAGTGGGGGAAATAAGTATTAGATCCCTTGCTGCATGAACAGTCTATAATTTTAAGAGTAGGTTACGGTAATTTTAACAGTGAGAGATAGAATATCAAAAATAAAATCCAGAAAATCACATTGTTTAAATTACATAAATGTATATGCATTTTGCAGAGAGAAATAAGTACGATATTTGATCTTTCTGGCAAACAAGTCTTAATACCTGGTGGTAAAAACCTCTGTTGGCAAGTATGGCAGTCAGACGTTTCTTGTAGTTGATGATGAGGTTTGCGCACATGTCAGGAGGAATTTTGGTCCACTCCTCTATGCAGATCATCTCTAAATCATTAAGATTTTGAGGCTGTCGCTTGGCAACTCAGAGCTACAGCTCCCTCCATATGTTTTCTATTGGATTAAGGTCTGGAGACTGGCTAGGCCACTTCATGACCTTAATGTGCTTCTTTTTGAGACACTTCTTTGTTGCCTTCGCTGTATGTTTTGGGTCATTGTCGTGCTTAAAGACCTAGCCACAACCCATTTTTAATGGAGGGAAGGAGGTTGTCACTCAGGATTTTACGGTACATGGCTCCATCCATTGTACCATTGATGCGGTGAAGTAGTCCTGTGCCCCTAGCAGAGAAACACCCCAAAAACATAATGTTTCCACCGCCATGCTTGAGAGTGGGGACGGTGTTCTTTGGGTCATGGGCAGCACATTCCTCTTCCTCCAAACACGGCAAGTTAAGTTAATGTCAAAAAGCTCAATTTTTGTCTCATCGACCACAGCACCTTCTCCCAATCACTCTCAGAAGAATCCAGATAAGAGTGAAAAGAGCTGGGATGAGATGCCGCGCTGACCACAAAGATAAACACAGAGTTAATCACACACTCTGTTTATTTTCACTCTCAGAATCACCAAGATGTTCATTGGCAAACTTCAGACAGGCCTGCACATGTGCCTTCTTGAGCAGTTGGGACTTTGTGGGCACTGCAGCATCTTAATCCATTATGGCATAATGTGTTACCAATGGGTCTCTTGATGACAGTAGTCCCAGCTGCCTTGAGATCATTAACAAGTTCCCCCGGTGTAGTTTTAGGCTGATATCTCACCTTCTTCATGATCCTGGATACCCCACGAGGTGCCCCAGATTGATGTCGTTTGACACTCATTTTGTATTTTTTCCATTTTCTTACTTTTGCACCAACAGTTGTCTCCTTCTCACCCAGCATCTTACTTATGGTTTTGTAGCTCCTTACAGCCTTGTGTGGGTCTACAATCTTTTCCCTGACATCCCTATAAAGTTCTTTGATCTTGCCCATGTTGTTGAGGTTAGTGTCTGACTGATTAAATGAGTGTGTGGACAGGAGTCTTTTATACAGGTGACAATTTAAGACAGCTGTCTTTAATGCAGGTAACAAGTTGATTACAAACATCTAACTGGTCTCTAGGAGCCAGAACTCCTAATTGTTGATAGGGGATCAAATACTTATTTCCCTCTTCAAAATGCAAATACATTTATACAATTTAGACAATGTGATTTTCTGGATTTTATTTTTGGTATTGTATCTCTCGCTGTTAAAATTAACGTACCCTTAAAGCGAACCTGTCACCCCCCCTGGACATCAAAAGCTAAAATAGCCACCTTCTGCAGCACTAAGGCTGCATTCAGAGAAGGTGGCTGTAGGCTTTTGATGCCCTATATACAATTAAATATACACTTATATAACTGCTTACACTTTAGAAGACCTAAGACCGGGAGGCGGGTTTCGCGCTCCTCCGGCCCGCCCCCTCTTGTCAATCAGCCTGGTCGCCTGCTGCTGCCTCCCCTCACAGTGTACCATGAACGCGCGCCTCCGTTCTCCTGTACGGCACCGCGCATGCGCTGTGCGCCGGGTGTCCAGGAAGTCGTCGGGCTGCGCGCACAGCGCATGCGCGGCGCCATAGAGGAGAACGGAGGCGCGCGTTCATGTTACAGTGTGAGGGGAGGCAGCAGCAGGCGACGAGCATGATTGACAAGAGGGGGCGGGCCGGAGGAGCGCAAAACCCCGCCTCCCGGTCTTAGGTCGTCTTAAGTGTAAGCAGTTATATAAGTGCATATTTAACCATGTATAGGGCATCAAAAGGCTATAGCCACCTTCCCTGAATGCAGCCTTAGTGCTGCAGAAGGTGGCTATTTTAGCTTTTTGATGTCCGGGGGGGGTGACAGGTTCGTTTAACATTATAGACTGTTCATGTCTTTGTCAGTGGGCAAACTTACAAAATCAGCAAAGGATCAAATGCTTTTTTCCCCCACGGTATGTATTTCCTAACATTAATGATGAAGACTGTGATTGCAGAATATAAAGGGGTCGCTTCTTTTTATGTAATCAGACACATCTCTCAACCTTCTCCATAATAACATACTATGCATAACACTATACAGCAGGTACAGTGATGGACCTTGCATGGTGTGTCTGTTCAGAAAAGTCCAGACATCGCCACAACCCTGGCTTACAAGGGCAACATGAAAGAAGAAAATAAAATAAAACTATAACAAAGGTTAAATGAGTAAATTGTATGCATGAATGCTTACACTATCTGATGTCTTATTCTAGAAAAATCCATGGTTTTCTTAATATGTAAATGAGCTGTTAAAGGGATCCTGTCACCCCCAAAACACCTGTAAACCTATTAAAACCTGTCCCTAGAGCATAGTAACACTTTCCCTACACTCCTTTTATCTCCTAAATGCAGTAAGTGACATTGAATAAAAACGTTTTATAAGTACCTGATTACTGATGATAATGAGTGACTATGCTATTCATAGTCACTCATCAAGACTGCCCCTCTGCTTCATAGCACGCCTGAATAGGCGTGATCTACATCCAGGATTCAAATTCGTGCCTCCCCGCTGTGCCCTGTGTCGTAGGAGGCTGCAGTGTGGCTTGTGACGCGATCCGCGTCATTCCCGGCGCCCGGTGACGTATTTACATCGGCGCCGCGCTGTCAGCTTCAAAATGTGCACTGCGCATGCCCAATGCGCATGCGCAGTGCGCATTTTGAAGCTGACAGCGCGGCGCAGGGTGTAATACGTCACCCGGCGCCGGGAATGACGCGGATCGCGTCACAAGCCACACTGCAGCCTCCTACGACACAGGGCACAGCGGGGAGGCACGAATTTGAATCCTGGATGTAGATCACGCCTATTCAGGCGTGCTATGAAGCAGAGGGGCAGTCTTGATGAGTGACTATGAATAGCATAGTCACTCATTATCATCACTAATCAGGTACTTATAAAACGTTTTTAGTCAATGTCACTTACTGCATTTAGGAGGTAAAAAGAGTGTAGGGAAAGTATTACTATGCTCTAGGGACAGGTTTTAATAGGTTTACCCCATTGAGAAAGCCCAAAGCGAAACGCGTCTGGGGGCACCCGGTACTCCATCCCTTCACTGGACATGGGTAAGTGAGGACTTGTGGGAGGTTGAGGTGACCTGTTCTAATTTCAATGAAATGGTTATTGCAATCTATATAGGGATGGTAACACTAATATTCCCCTAGGGAGGGATTAAAACTGCAGATTGATACATGGAAACCTCTTACCCTGCAGGTTCCCCCTAGTACAAGTGGTTTATATGTTCCCCCTAACCTTTACTGGACTGGGTAACCTAATAGATAATACATATATAGAAAAGGATCAGATCAATACCCACAAAATGGCCCACTACCCCCTATCCATATAGAAGGTACCAGCTACATGGAAATTTTAATTGTCACAATGTCACTTTAAACCCTGATCTCCCATGTAATAAATAATAAATGAAATCTATGTATATCTGATATATATGCTATATGTTCTGAGATGAATTTTTATATGTACATCAATTTACTTAATAAATTCATATTTGAAAAACATATACAATTGACTGTGATATATATAGCATAAATAGGACCTGAAACCTCCTACTCTCTTCTTATGGTTAAATGATTATAATTAATGCAGTACAGTAGAGTTGAGCTTTGTCTTATTAGGGTGCATACTCACAGTCAGGGAACGCAGCGCTTTGGACGCAGTGTATTGCCGCTGCATCCAAAATGCCGCATTGTACACTAGAAGCATAGTGGATGGGATTTCAAGAAGTCCCATCCTCACTATGCTTCTCTTCACTGCAGCGCCTTTTTGCCACTCTCCCGCAGCTCCAAAGCATGTTAATTACATGCTGTGGAGTAGGGAGCGATCTTCTGCAGGAGATCGCTCCCTACTCCAGCACTTGTAAGAGAAAGACCGTTATCAGTTCAGAGTTGGAAATTGGCACATAACCTATAGAGACTTATATCATTCCACATGTGCAGTTTCAGCATCCTGTGATAAATAGAAGTGGGTCAGGGGAAATCTTTAATGAACGCCTTTTGTATCTATGAAAATATTGAAAATTAGGTTAAAATGGGTCCTGGTCTGGAAGAAAAAAACTGGTATGGTGGTGAAGGGGTTAATGAAATGCAATCTTCAAGCTGCTTATCTGAGCATAATTACAGTCACCTACCCTGCAGCTGATATTTCTGGCCTGACCTATATTCAGCTTAGATCACGGAACATAAAATACTATTTTATTGAATAAGAACAAAGTCCCGGTGGAGTCTCAATGCACTTAACCATAATAAAATGGATTTGAGTTAGAAGTCTTAAAAATGGTAAGTAAAAGCAGAACCACACATATTTATTATTGTGGTAAAAATAATCCCATGGAAATGAAGTGCAGTTAAAAGCAATCCCCTAATGAACACGAAATATGGAAAAAAGTGAATAAAAAAATACAATGAGAAATTATTCATGTTAGCAATGAGGAAAATTGTAGATTAGAAAAATGTGTGATCCGTCTTTCATGTTTTTCCTAATGTAGTTCTGGTTGGGCTTACAGCTTTGTTTCTACTGGTCCAATTTAATGAACACTAAAGTCACTAGCATGATATTTTTTTTTTCATTATTTTAGAAAATGGTCCATGCTTAGGATCCAGGAAACCTAACCAGCCTTATGAATGGCTCTCATATAAAGAGGTGAGGATACGTTAAAGTGTAAATGTCATTTCATTGAAAAAAAAAAAAAACAATACTACACTGGTTGTTAATGATGAGTCACATAGCAGCTAAGATAATGCTTTTTTTGTGCCATATGACTTATTTTCTCACATTTTTCTGTGCTCTTTTAAAAACTTCATTTTATGTCTCTGTTTGCGTGGCAGAGTCTGCCAGCACTGTGTGTGTAATCTTCACAGCTTCTGAAAGCAGGCTGTTAGGGAGCAGTGTGGAGAGCCAGCAGACAAGAGGTTAACAGAGATTGTGACTGAGCTGTGTGGAGCCAGATGACAGAACAGAGAAGCTTGTAAAGAGGATTTTATATACTGACATTGCTTAGCTTTGTGCTGTAATCTGATACCTTGTTTCCGCAACAGCTGTAGTCAACAGTGTAGGCCATGCCCCCTTTGTCCTAATATGGATACATGCCCCGTATTCGCTGAAGACAGATCTGAGTGATAATAAACATATGTCTGATTCACAGACAGTGCAATGGGGACACCTTGTGGAAGGTTTATAAATGGTAACCAACCAGAAGTTTCTAATGAAGTATATTTGAAAGTTTATTAAAATTGCTTGCTCTATAATTATTGTTGAATAAAAATTTAAACTGCAGTTACGCTTTAAGTTCATTTTTTATATATCACACTTAATGGGCATCAGGTATATATACTGTATATAGTACAGACCAAAAGTTTGGACACACCTTCTCATTCAAAGAGTTTTCTATATTTTCATGACTATGAAAATTGTAGATTCACACTGAAGGCATCAAAACTATGAATTAACACATGTGGAATTATATACTTAACAAAAAAGTGTGAAACAACTGAAAATATGTCTTATATTCTAGGTTCTTCAAAGTAGCCACCTTTTGCTTTGATTACTGCTTTGCACACTCTTGGCATTCTCTGAATGAGGTTCAAGAGGTAGTCACCGGAAATGGTTTTCACTTCACAGGTGTGCCCTGTCAGGTTTAATAAGTGCGATTTCTTGCCTTATGAATGGGGTTGGTGTAGTGTTGTAGTGCAGATGACGATAGATCCAGAAGCACACACAGATATGCTGAACTGCTCAGTCGAGCGGCCATACTTTAATGAATCTCTTCCCTTTCCCAGCTCCCCCTTCTCCTGCCACAGCTCCTCCTCTATCTTACATCACTGTTACTAGGCAGAAAACAAACAGGGGAGACACAAGCAAACTACAGAAGATATAACAACATTACATCTCTTATCATCTTACAAAAAAAAACAAAGTAAATAGTTAACCGTTCAAAAGTTTGCGTTGTAGAAAACTTTTTTTTTTTTTCTCTCTACTGCAGAACATAGTCCGCAAGGTGGACTGGTGGCCCTCGATTTGTTCTCCCAGGATACCGTCGAGACATCTCATTTCCAGATAAACTTGGGGGGTCTTCTGAGGTATCTCCTATGGGAGCAGCTGAGGTCATGGTCTCTGGCAGTAGGTCGTCGCTATCTACTTCCTCTGCATGCGTCGTCTCTGGGACGTAGCCACGAAGTTTTTTAAAATGGGACACATTTCTAGTGACCTGATGATTTTGGTTTTTAGCAGTAACCATGGTGCCTCTGATCTGTGTGGCCTGAAAGGGCTCGGGATAGTATGGCGATGCAAACTTGTCGCTAGGTCTCAGTCTCTTTACAAGAACCCAATCACCCACCTTTATTTCTGGATGCTTGTAACGGCGGCTACTTTTTTCTGCATACTGCTTCATTTTATTCTTAGAGACGGAATCATTAATAGCAATTGAGGTTTGGACAGGAACTGACGGAATGCATGGGATTTTGACGCGCAAGGGCCTGCTGAACAATGCCGTTGCTGGTGGTATCCCAGTAGTGGAGTGTGGTGTGGCTCGGTACTGTCTAAGGAATCTATGTAATTCTTGTTGCGAGTCCTTGTGCTCCATGGTAGCAATCCTCAGGGTCTTGTTGATTGATGGCATGAATCGTTCCACTTCTCCATTGGCTTCAGGCCAGTACGGAGTTACTTTCCTGTGGGAGAAGCCAAGATAAGTTGCCAATGACTGAAAGTCTGTGCTATTAAATGGAGGTCCATTGTCCGTCTTCACTGTCTAGGGTATGCCATAAGCCGAGAAAATCTTGTCTAATTTTGGTATAACCACCCTGGCTGATGTTGTCGAAACATGTTCAATGACTGGAAACCGAGAATAGTCATCCATGACCACCAACAGGTAGGTGCGGTCCGGTAAAACACAAAAATCAACACTGACAGCAGTCCATGGGCTCTTTGGCAGGGGTGTCATTTGTAGAGGCGCACGCCTATGGTCAACTATAGTTGCTTGACAAGGAATGCATGTTTGGATCAATGCCTCTACTCTTTTGTCCAGTCCTGGAAACCATACTTTTTCTCGAAGTAGTTGCTTTGTTTTTACCACCCCTTGATGAGCCTCGTGGGCCAGATCAAGTACACGGTCCTCCAGTTTTTGAGGTATCACCAGGTGATTGTCACGCAACAGCAGATTTGAGTCCGACACTGAGAGTGAATGTCGTGCATTAAAGAAAGCCTCCAAGTAACCTACTCGATCTGGTGGTTGAAGGCGAGCCTCAGCAAGAAGACAGCTCCATTTCTTAGACCGAACAGAGTCTATAACCAACTGAAGTTGGGGATCAGAGTCCACCGCCTGTTGTATTTCCTCCATGGTCATAGCTCTTGGCACTGAATGTGCAGCAACGAAATTTACATGTTCCTCCGCTAGAATAGTTGCTGGGATGTTGTCTTTAGTAGGTTGTGGTATTGGGTGTCTTGAGAAATAGTCCGCCGGGTTTCCAGCTCCTGCCTCATATCTCAGTTGAAGATGGTAGTTCTGTAAGCGGAGCAACCAGCGTTCAATTCGTGGAGGGGGTTTGGAAGAGTGTTTGTTGAAAATGGGAACAAGCGGTTTGTGGTCACTTATGACTGTGAACTTGTGTCCGAAGAGGTACAGATGAAAGTGAAGGCATCCCCACACTACTGCAAGAGCTTCCCTTTCAGTTTGTGAGTAGCGCTGTTCTGTATCTGTTAATTTCTTGCTTGCGTAGGAAATTGTAGAAATGTTGCCATTGTTGGACACTTGTGTGAGAATTGCACCCAGGCCTACCGGGCTAGCGTCTACAATCAGTTCTGTGGACTTTAATGGGTCAAAGTAAGCCATGACAGTGTCACCAGTTAGGCTGGACTTCAACGCGTCAAACGATGCTTGATGCTCAGTACCCCATGACCAAGGAACATCTTTCTTTGTGAATTGTCTCAGGGGTTCAGAAATAGTGGCTAGGTCGGGTATGAATCGACCACAGTATGTGACCAGTCCTAGAAAACTGCGAACCTCTGAGGCATTTGGAGGTTGACCAGCAGATTTGATGGCAGTGACTTTCTGAGGATCTGCTGACACACCTTGTCCTGAAAAGATATATCCAAAAAAAGTTAATGACGTTTGGTTGAACTCACATTTTGATGGATTGACAGTTAGATTGCAGGCTTGCAGTCTCTGAAACACTTGCTCCAGGCGACTGTCATGTTCTTCTTGGGTTGTTCCGTATATGAGAATGTCATCACTGACGTTGAGGACTCCCGCTATTCCAGACAGAACCTGACTGATAACATTTTGAAAAATTTCTGCGGCTGATGAGATACCAAAGTTCAACCTCTTGAACCTACACAGGCCCATATGAGTACTAAAAGTTGTGATGTACCTGGAGTCTGGATGCAACTCAAGTTTATGATAGCCGGATTTTAGATCAATTTTTGAAAATACCTTTGCACCGTTCAGATCTGTGAGAATGTCATCAATAGTAGGCGTGATGTGCCTTTCTCTTTGAATAGCTAGATTGGCATGCCGCATATCCACACAAAGCCGTATCTTACCAGGCTGTTTTGGTTTAGGCGCAACAACGATTGGCGAGACCCAGGGAGTTGGGCCTTCAACCCGTTCAATAACATCAGTGGCCTCCAGGTCTTGCAATTCTTGCTCCACAAGTTTGCGGACATGAAAGGGAATGCGCCTGTGAGGTTGGATGGAGGGCTGTATCGACTGATCAATATGTAACTTTATCTGAACGTCTTTTAGCTTACCAAGGCCTTTAAAGAGACTGGGGTACCTCTGCATAATATGTGGGACTGAAGAACCTGTAACGCTGTTGACCAGGTTCACCAGGTTTAGAGACACTGCGCTGCTGCAGCTGAGAAGCGTATCTGCAGAGCACTCCACTACGTAAAAAGTGTCCGTGATGGATTTCCCTTCAGCTGTGAGTTCTGACTGAAATTTGCCACACAGGGGCAACGCAGCTGTGGAACCATAAGGGAAAATCTGTAGGCTGGTATTTTGTAGAGCAGGTCTATTCAAGAGTTGATTATAGATTGTATGACTGATGACATTGACTGACGCCCCTGTGTCCGCCAGGGCTTCCACTGGATTGCCATTTATGAGGATGACTCGTTTTGGATTGTTAACCATGTGCACAGCCCGAGATCCTTCCTCAGTCACTGAGAATAAGTAAGTGCTTTGAGCCTTGTCATTAAGCTGCAATGCTTGGACCTTCTGTGACCTGGGCCGTACTGTGGGACGAGCAGATTGCTGCCGTGTAGATCTGCACACTTTTGCAAAATGGTTTCGTTTTCCACAATTATGGCAGGTTGTACCCTTTGCTGGACAAACGTTCTGGTGAGGATACGACCCACCGCAGTTGTAACAAGTGGCCGCCTGTACTTGTGGTTTCTGTGTAAGCTTTGCTATAGAAGATGGTGCTTCTGCCTCACTGCTCTCTATGAGTTTTGCCTGTGTCTCTGCAGTATCATTTATACGTGCTGTGTCTAATAGTTTTGCTAGGGTCATGGTAGGGTCTCTGAGTGCTTGTCTTCTTAACTTTGAAGAAACACATCCTTGTAATATCTGCATTTGGATTTCTTTGTCTACGTCTGTAAACTCACAGTAAGCTGCAAGGTGCCGTAGCGGACATGATATTCATCAATGCTTTCTGTGGCTGATTGCTTTGATTGTCTAAATTTGAAGATTTCAAATGCTGCATTTCTGTGCGGGGAGAAGTGTTTGCTCAATGCTGCTTTGCTGAGCTCATAGTCCTTGTCCTCCCCCTGTGTTAGGAAGAGTAGTGAAGATATCATAGACTTGCTCCCCTGCATAGTGTAATAACATGGCTTTCCTTCTTGTATCATCGGCTATGTTCATGGCTTGCAGAAATATCTCAAAGCTCTTCAGCCATTTATCCCAACATGCTGCTAGGTTTGCTTGGGACTGATGCACATCAAAAGCTGGGAATACAGGTAGACAAGCCATGGTGAGCACTGATGATCTTGTGGCACTGAAATACCTTTAGCTGATGAAAGAACGCTTCCTCGTCGCCAATTGTAGTGTTGTAGTGCAGATGAGGATAAATCCAGAAGCACACACAGATATGCTGAACTGCTCAGTCGAGCGGCCATACTTTAATGAATCTCTTCCCTTTCCCAGCTCCCCCTTCTCCTGCCACAGCTCCTCCTCTATCTTACATCACTGTTACTAGGCAGAAAACAAACAGGGGAGACACAAGCAAACTACAGAAGATATAACAACATTACAGTTGGGACCATCAGTTGTGTTGTGCAGAAGTCTGGTGGAGACACAGCTGATAGTCCTATTGAATAGACTGTTAGAATTTGTATTATGGCAAGAAAAAAGCAGCTAAGTAAAGAAAAACGAGTGGCCATCATTACTTTTAAAAAATGATGGTCATTCAGTCCAAAAAATTGGGAAAACTTTGAAAGTGTCTCCAAGTGCAGTTGCAAAAACCATCAAGCGCTACAAAGAAACTGGCTCACATGAGGACCACCACAGGAGAGGAAGACCAAGAGTCACCTCTGCTGCAGAGGATAAGTTCATCCGAGTCACCAGCCTCAGAAATCACAAGTTAACAGCATCTCAGATTAGAGACCAGATCAATGCCACACAGAGTTCAAGCAGCAGACACATCTCTACAACAACTGTTAAGAGGAGACTTTGTGCAGCAGGCCTTCATGGTAAAATAGCTGCTAGGAAACTACTGCTAAGGACAGGCAACAAGCAGAAGAGACTTGTTTGGGCTACAGAACACAAGGAATGGACATTAGACCAGTGGAAATCTGTGCTTTGGTCTGATGAGTCCAAATTTGTGATCTTTGGTTCCAACCACCGTGTCTTTGTGCGACGCAGAAAAGGTGAATGGATGGACTCTACATGCCTGGTTCTCACTGTGAAGCATGGAGGAGGTGGTATGATAGTGATGGGGTGCTACGCCAGATGACCTGGCCTCCACAGCCACCAGACCTGAACCCAATCGAGATGGTTTGGGGTGAGCTGGACCGCAGAGTGAAGGCAAAAGGGCCAACAAGTGCTAAGCATCTCTGGGAACTCCTTCAAGACTGTTGGAAGACCATTTCTGGTGACTACCTCTTGAAGCTCATCAAGAGAATGCCAAGAGTGTGCAGTAATGAAAGCAAAAGGTGGCTACTTTGAAGAAACCTAGAATATAAGACATATTTTCAGTTGTTTCACACGTTTTTGTTAAGTATATAATTCCACATGTGTTAATTCATAGTTTTGATGCCTTCAGTGTGAATCTACAATTTTCATAGTCATGAAAATAAAGAAAACTCTTTGAATGAGAAGGTGTGTCCAAACGTCTGGTCTGTACTGTATATAAATATATATATATATATATATATATATATATATATATATATATACACAGTATATACACTACGAAACCAGAGAGAGCAAAGAAACAATTCCATTGCACTGTTATCCTGCCTGTTAGTTTAGGGGTTAAATTGTGGTTAGATCACCTGTAGATATTCGGCCGCTATCTTCTATGATTAGTCATGTTAAAGCACATAAGTCTCTCCATTACTTTACCTAGGAAATCACTGAAAAACACCCTATCCTTAGTATCCAATACATTTCCAGTTTACAGAACAATTTAGCTGTGATTTCAGCATAAATGTTATTTTTTCTTTATAGAAGAAAGCAGGTAAAGCATTTAACCTGAGATCACGCACAGAATAAAACATAAAGGAAGCCTGGGGTTCAGTAGTGCGTGTGTCACAGTTTAGGCAAACGAATGCAACGCAGAAGTACAATAGTAGGAGTGAACAGGTATTATACAGCAGAACATTCTGTGAGAATAGGAAATATGCCGCTCTTTACACTATGGCTAGAAGCAAACTTTATGAACAAGATGTACAGAATGAAATATATACAATGGGGAAAATAAGTATTTGATACTGTGCCGCTTTTGTAAGCTTCCCCACCTACATAGAATGGAGAGGTCTGTAATTTGTACTGTAGGTACACTTCAAATGTGAGAGTCAGAATCGTAAAAAAAAAATCCGGAAAGTCACATTGTATGAATTTTTTAAAATTAAATTGCATTTTATTGCATAAAAAAGTACGTGATTACCTATCAATTTGCAAAAATTCTGGCTTCACAGACCTGTTAGTTTTTCTTTAAGAAGTCCTCCTACTCTACATTCAATACTAGTATTAATTGCACCTGTTTGAACTTGTTTTCTGTATAAAATGCACCTGTCCACACACTCAATCACACTCCAACCTCTCCACCATGGCCAAGACTAAAGCGCTGTCTAAGGACACCAGGGACAAAATTGTAGACCTGCACAAGGGTTGGGATATAGGACAATATGCAAGCAGTGTGGTGAGAAAGCAACAACTGGTGGGGCAAATATTAGAAAATGGAAGAAACACAAGATGATGGTCAATCTTCCTCAGTGTGAGGGTTGATTGCCTTGTGGGGTAAGGATAATTCTGTGAAAGGTCAGGAATCAGTCCAGAACTACATGGGAGTACCTGATCAATGACCTGAAGAAAGTTAGGATCACAGTCTCAAAGATTACCGTTACTAACACACTACACGTCATGGATTATAATCCTGCAGGGCACGCAAAGTCATCCTGCTCACACCAGCACATGTCCAAGACTGTTTGAAGTTCACCAATGACCATCTGGATGATCCAGAGAAAGCATGGGGGAAGGTCATGTGGTCATGTGGTCAAATGAGACCAAAATAAAACTTTTTGGTATCAACTCCACATGTTTAAAATAAGAAAAAGGATAGGTATAACCCCAAGAACACCATCCCAAGCATCAAGCGTGGGGGTGAAAACATCATACTTTGGGGGTGCTTGTCTGCAAAGGGGACAGGACGACTGTTCCATTTTGAAGGGAGAATGGATGGGGGTCATGTATCGTGGGAGTTTGGCTAACTACCTCCTTCACTCAGTAAGGGCATTGAAGATAGGTCATGCCTGGATCTTTCAGTATGACAATGACCTGAAACACACAGCCAAGACATCTAAGGAGTGGCTCCATAAAAAATCATTTCAGGGTCCTGGAGTGGTTTAACCAGTCTACAGACCTAAACTAAATAGAACATTTTTGGAGGGAGCTAAGACTCAGTGTTGCCCAGCAACAACCCCGAAACCTGAAAGATCTGGAGAAGAGTTGTATGGAGGAGTGGGCCAAAATCACTGCTGCAGTATGTGCAAACTTGGTCAAGAACTACAGGAAATGTCTGACCTTTGTAATTGCAAACAAAGGTTTCTGTACTACATATTAAAGGGAACCAGTCATGTCATTTATTAAACCGCCCCAATGTTATTTAGATCATGTAGTGTTCATTAGTAAGCTTTTTTTGTAAATCGTTGTATTATCTCAAAAAAGCAATTTAGATACTTAGATGTTTTCATTAGCTAGCAGGGCAAACAGTCAAGCAGTCATCCAGCTGGATAATAGTTAATGGATATGTCACTGAACTTATAGCAATGGCAAAATTCATATGATGCTGAAAGGACCTATGGTGGTGTCACGGCCATGTGACTATAATAGGCAGAGCTAAGTCCACATAGTCCTTCAAACTTAGCTTGCTTAGCTCCACCCATTATGGTCACATAGTGGTGACATCACATAGGTCCTTTGTATAGACCATTAGATTTTGGCATTGCTCGAGTTCAGTGACATATCCATTAACTGTTAACCAGACGGATGACTGCTTGACTGTTTGCCCAGCTAGCTAATGAAAACATTTAAGTATCTAAAATGCTTTTTTGGGATAAATACAACGATTAAAAAAATAAAAAAGGTTACTAATGAACAATGCATGATCTAAATAATATTGGGGGTGGTTAATTAACAAAAAAGGACATAATAGGATCCCTTTAAGTTCTTTTTATCTATTGTATCAAATACTGAATTTAATAGAATGCAAATTATTAATTTAAATTAAATTAATTCTATAAACTCTCTTAAGAATGGGAAATCTCTGGGGCCAGACGGCCTATCAAATGAGTATTTCAAAGCATTTGGCTCAGTACTTGCACCCTTTCTCACCAAACGCATTAACTCTGCCTCCATAACATCATTGCTTCCTGCTGAAATGCAGGAGGCAATTATAACTGTTAGGGTACCTTTACACGCAGCTACATTTCTAGGGTGGCTACAGGTAACTTACTGGTTGCAGTGAAATCATGGAGAGATTATTCCATTTGTACACAGCAACAAGATAGAACCTTGTCTCCATGATTTCACTGCAACCAGTAAGTTACCTGTAGCCACCCTAGAAATGTAGCCACGTGTAAAGGTACCCTTAAGGTACCTTCACACGCAGCAATATTGCTAGGCAATTTCACTGGCAATTTGCTGGTTGCAGTGAAACCATGGACACAATGTTCTATTTTGTTGCTGTGTACACATGGAGCAATGTGTCCATGATTTCACTGCAACCAGCAAATTGCCAGTGAAATTGCCTAGCAATATTGCTGTGTGTGACGGTAGCTTTATACCAAAAGGCAAGGGTGACTCACTAAACACAGCCCAATTTAGACCAATTTCCCTTATTAACACTGATACCAGATAATAGCAAAAGTCATAGGCTGGCTTCACATTGCGGGTCACATCCGATCCGAGGCTGTCAGGGTGAACCTGACTGCCTCGGATCGGATCAGCACACAGAACCAGAGGGCTAATATGCCCTCCGGTCCAGTGTGCTACCGCACACAGCTGCCGCCTCTGATGTATCAGGACCACGGCTCGCAGGGAGCTAGCCGCGGTCCTGAAACAACAGCCGCGTGCGGCCGCAGGTGTCTGATTCCCCGGATCCTCCCTGACCGGGGCAATCTGGCCCCATAGGCTCCCGTGTTAGGGAGCGCCGGATTGCCCTGAATCCGGGAGGATCCGGGCGAATCCGGGGCAATCCGGGAATAGACAATTAGAGGAGATATTCTCCTCTCGGACACAAAAGCGTTGCAAGCAACATTTTTGTGTCCGTGAGAGAATTCTGAATTCTCACGGATTGTCCCGGACAGATAGAAACCGGATGGTAGAGAGCTGCCATCCGGCTTCTATCTGGCCCCATTGTATACTATGGGGCCAAAATCCGGTCCGGGGCTGTCCGGTTTACATGGACAGCCTCGGAACGGATGTGACCCGCAATGTGAACCCAGCCATAGTAAATAGAATTTCTAATTATATCCCCAAGCTCATTCACTCAGACCAAACTGGCTTCATTAAAAATAGAGGAACAACAGACGCAACAAGAAGAGTTTTGAACATCCTAGCGCAGGTGGAGAGGTCCAGGGTTTTGGTGCTAGCCACAACTATTGATGCTGAAAAATCATTCGATAGGGTGCACTAGGGTCTCCTGTTCACCACTCCTCAGTGTTTTGGTCTGTCTGGCTGTTCCCTTAATATTATTAAAGCCCTATATTCATCTCCAACAGCTAGGGTTTTTACAAACAATTATGTCTCTCCACCATTCAAGCTCTCCAATAGCACTAGACAAGGCTGCCCCCTGTCGCCCATCCTTTTCATCCTTTTTCTAAAACCCTTTGTAGAAAGAATTAGAGTGGATGATAGCATCTGGGGAACTCCCCTAAATGCAACATAAGACCTCTTTATTTGCCGATGATTTGATGATCATGATATCAGATCCATTAAATTCCTTGAGAAGACTGATGGAGATCACCAAGTCATTTTCTGATGTTTCTTATTATAGGCTGAACGCTCATAAAACGCAAGTTCTGTCGTATAACATTGATAGGGAATTTCTGAGTCTTCTGAAAGGAGAATTCCAGCTCTCATGGCCATCCTCTGAACTCTCTTATTTAGGTCGAGTTTTAACCAATCCCCTAAGAAATATAGTAAATAAGAATATGACAGAGATTACCAAAAAAACTTCTGAAGATTTATCCTTTCTCTCTAAAACAGACACAAACTGGCTGGGTAGAATTACCTCATATAAAATGATAGTATTCCCAAAAGTATTTTTTATTTTTAGATCCCTTCCCCTATTAGTCCAACAAAAGCACATCCAGAGGTTACAGACACCGTTGACTAGATTAATTTGAGGGGAATAGGTCCTCAAGAATAGCGATGACTACAATAATGAGACATAGGAATAGAGGAGGCATAGATGTTCTTAATATTAAAGCCTATTATTATGCGAGTCTAATTAAAGACAGTAAAAAATGGTGGGATCCTCAGAATTGTTTTTCATGAGAACTCAAAAGTTATGATGTTACAGTCTACGGAGGGAGCAGGATCAGGGGCCGCAATAGCAGTTACACACATAGGTTGCTGTTTTCCATACCTTCACTGATGATATGAGCAAGGTGAAGTCCAGGGTACAGTCTGAGTAGGCTGGGAGCAGTTCGGGATCTCCACATCCAATGAGTTATGAGGCCTCCCTTTTATGCTGTGTGTGTGCTTTAGTCCTGGACTGTCTGAAGCTAGGCCTTGACCCTCTTTTGTATTCCTCACTTGTATGGCAGGCTGTGATAGCTCTGCTGCGGGCACCACTGATTCCACTGTGGTCCCGGGCTCTGCTGGGTGCTGTGCCTCAAGTGCTGCACCAGGAGACTTGAGATCTCCCTGGACTCCGGTCTTTACTGCTGGGTTGACTAGACCCGTGCAGTCTTGGACTCCGGTGTCCGGGTATCGACGTAGCTCTTCTGGAGCGAACCGGCATGGCTCCGCTCCCCCTTGCTAACTCGCCTCACCTCCGACCCTCACTCTTGGGTCCCTCACACTGGCTAGGCTTCTCCTCTGGCATGGGTCTATCTTTTCTGGGTCGGGTGCCGCAGCCTCTGCCCTGACCATCTGCCCGAGATACTGAATCTTCGACTTCAGCAAATGGCATTTTGATGGCTTCAGCTTCATACTGAACTTCGATAATGCTTCAAATGCCTCCACCAGGTGCTCCCGATGTTCATAATATGTTTTGGAGTACACGATCACGTCATCCAGGTATAGTAGCACGGTCTCGAAGCTTCTGTGCACCAGGCAATACTCTATCAGCCTTTGGAACATTCCTGGTGCGTTGCAGAGTCCAAATGGCATGCTGTTGAATTCACACATGCCCATCGGTGTCGTGAATGCAGTCTTCTCCCGATCTTCTTCTGCCACGGAGACTTGCCAATACCCACTAGTAAGATCTAAGGTGGAAAAGTAGTTAGCAGCTTTCAGTGCAGCAAGTGATTCCTCAATACGGGGTAACGAGTAAGCATCCTTGTGTGTTATGCGGTTTATTTGCATATAATCTATACACATCCTCATTGTGCCATCTTTCTTTCTGACTAGGACAAGTCAGGAGCTGCCCCGGGGCTACAACTGTCTCTAATAAACCCAGCCTCCTTTATTTCCTGTAACATTTCTTTGGCACACTGATAGTGAGCTGGTGGTATAGGCCTGTATCTCTCTTTTATGGGTGGATGGTTCCCTGTGGGTATGTGATGGCATATCCCCTTTATCCGTCCAAAATCTAGTGTATGCTTACTAAAGACATGTTCAAATTCTTGTATTACTCGATAAACTCTGTGCCTTTGGTGAGAAGGGGTGAAGTCAGTGCCTATGTGCAGCTTCTGACACCAGTCCTCCAGCTGTCCCTTGGAGCTGTTGTGCTCTGCCTAGTTGGACGGGGTCAAGGGTTCCACTGCCTGCATGGAGTTATTGTCGACCGTAAACAGCTTGGCAACGGTAGCATACCTGGGCAGTTTGACCTCTTTTTCTCCACAGTTTAACACTCGTACAGGTACCCTCACTCTGCATACATCAACCACCCCCTTGGCTGTCAGGATCGTAGGCCTATTCTCTGAGTACACAGGCTCGACCATCACCTGGCAATCCTGCCCCCTTAGGCCTATCGCTGGCCAACACCATATCATCATTTCACTTCTTGGGGGTAACACAATGGAGAACAGGTCTGTCACCCGTACACTGCTAATTTCCCCACCGGACAATTTTACCTTTTGTCTCTGCAGGAGGGCTCTGATCTCCTTCTGTAGAACTGTTGCCCGGTCCTGTGGCCTTGGGGGTCGCTATAAAGGGGGAAAAGAGTCTATAGAAATAAAATAAGTGTTTTCTGACACCACCTACGGTTCCAGTAATGTTACCAGCGCTGCAGGACAGACCTCCGGGGTGATGGTGGAGCAGCAAGATGATTACGCTCCCCGGCGCAGTAATGGAATTTATGATGATGGTTACGGACAGTCTATGGTGGGAGCATGATCAGGGGCTGCAATGACAATCACACACACAGGTCGCTGTTTTCCGTACCTTTACTGATGATATGAGCAAGGTGAAGTCCAGGGTGCAGTCTGGGTAGTCTGGGAGCAGTTCGGCATCTCCACATCCGATGAGTTATGAGGTCTTCTTTTTACGCTGTGTGTGTGCTTTAGTCCTGGGCTGTCTGAAGCTAGGCCCTGATCCTCTCTTGTAGTCCTCACTAGTATGGCAGGCTGTGAGAGCTCTGCTGCGGGCACCTCTGCGGTCCAGGGCTCTCCTGGGAGCTGTGCCTCAAGTGCTGCACCAGGAGACTTGAGATCTCCCTGGCCTTCGGTCTTTACTGCTGTTCTGACTGGAACCAAGCAGGCTTGGACTCTGGTGTTCGGGTGTCGACGTAGCTCTTCTGGGGCGAACCAGCATGGCTCCACTCCCCCTTGCTAACTTGCCTCGCCTCCGACCCCCACTGTTGGGTCCCTCACACTTGCTAGGCTTCCCCTCTGGCACTGGCCTAGCATGGCACCGTTCACCAGGTGTCTTCCTCAGTACTGCTCTATACTGAACTGCCTAACTCCACACCCGAGCTTGAATTTATAGGGGACCTTGCCTGAAGTCGGAAAGTAGAGCTCCCCCTTCAGGTCTGGGGTGGAAGGTGTTGTGTGTGGGCTTACCTGATGTGGAAATCCTTCCCTGCTCCAGGTGTTCTTATGGCAACCGAACCGTGAAGTGGGGTGCCACAGTATCTCTCTCCGCAAAAGTTACACTTATTTGACCCGAAGAATAGCTTGTTATGTTGGAGAGAATGCGGTTCAGTGGGAAAAATTAAGCATATTTTTTGGAGTTGTCATTCTTTGAATCAATTCTGTCTCGATGTGCAAGCCTTAATAAATTTCATATCAAATACCAATATTATTCTCACAATGGAACTTGCAATTCTTCTAGTGGGAATTCGCGACTTTCCAAAAAACAATAATAATATAATACTGATCTGATTACAGCCAAGAATCTTATTGCCTCCTTATGGAGAAAAGTGGACTTGCCCACTATAGAAATCCTATTGGATAGACTCTCATCCCATAATCTATTTGAGTTTATATTTGCCCTCAGGAATAATACGCACCACAAATAACTCAGAAAAATGGTCTGCTTGGTTGTCCTTGTTTGCCCCTGCAATATCCTTAGATACTGATTAATAATATGGATGTTAGATATACATTTATATGCTTGATTACTTTTCCACAGCAATTTCGTCTGTACTTTGTCTGTTTTTTTGCATCACATTGTGAAATTATTCTGATAAAGAAATGTTCTCAATAATATGAGTTTTAATTATTCGCTCTACCATGCCTGTGTATATAGTTAGTGTTGATATGTTCCTTTACTGATCTTTCCCTTTTTACCTTCCTCCCTTTTTTTTTTTTCTTTTCCTCTCTTTCTTCTTCTTTTCCTTATACCCCCTCTACAACTAATTACTGATACTTCATTATATTGTTCATATACTTTTTTGTAAATTGAGTGTAACATTATACTTGATATACGACTTCTTTTTCCTATTTACTCTATTAAAAAGATTTAAACTAGAATGCTAATTAATTATGTAAAAATCATACAATGCGGTTTACAGATTTTTTTTACATTCTGTTACTCACACTTGAAATATACCTACGATAAAAATTACAGTCCTTCATTCTTTATAGGTGGGAAAACTTGTAAAATCGGCAGTGTATTAAATAATTTTCCCTACTCTAAATGGAAAATCTATGCATCATTACTAGTCTTTTTCGTTTTTGACTATTCATATAATGGATTATTATAATTTAATAAAATAACATTAATACCGGCTTTCATATGCAATGGAAAACATTATATCTGTATAATTGATAAAGAGGCATTTAAATTATTTCCAGGTATCAGACAGAGCAGAATTTTTAGGTTCTGGGTTGATTTACCAGGGATGCAAGCCTTCATCAGATCAGTTCATTGGAGTCTTTGCACAGAATCGTCCAGAGGTAATGTACTCCATAGTTTTCAGTATCCTCTATGCATATCTCTTTACAGCCTGGGCTTCAGTGGGATGTTTCTGTCTTTACAGTGGATCATTTCTGAGCTCGCCTGTTACACATACTCTATGGTGGTAATCCCATTATATGACACACTGGGTCAAGGCGCTATCCGTTATATCATAAACACAGGTAAGACTGTGCTGTGATAAATCACCCTGCATAAGGATGGACATTTTACTTCATAAGACATAAATTAATGATTGCTATGTTTTAGCTTGATATATGACTTTAGCACATGGTAGATAATTTTCCCCTGAATCTATCAAGGGCTGTTGGAAGTAAATATCTTTATATTTGTGGAAAAATTGATTTAGTCAGTTATAGAGCGCCATTAATTCCATAGCGCTTTACATTTACGGTACATTTGCAACACTGTCC
The DNA here is from genome assembly GCA_033576535.1 of Allobates femoralis. Taxonomy (NCBI): domain Eukaryota; kingdom Metazoa; phylum Chordata; class Amphibia; order Anura; family Aromobatidae; genus Allobates; species Allobates femoralis. The sequence continues at coordinate 541,816,277 of JARQOC010000004.1, forward strand.
TTATTGAGGCTCATAATCTAAATTCCCTATCACTATGTGTCTTTGGAGTGTGGAGGAAATCAGAGTACCCAGAGGAAACCCACACAAACACGGGGAGAACATACAAACGCCTTGTAGATGTTGTCCTCCTTAAAGGGGTTATCCAGGATTATTATAAAAAAACAAAAACCTGTGCCTAAGCACTAACAGGCATTTAGCTGCCACTCACCTGCCTATTGTGCCCACCACTGTTCACCACCGTCCATCCCCGTCACAGAGTGGTCTGAGTCCGCTCCTGCCGGGGACAGCATGACAGGGAAAACAGAGCAGCGGCTTCATCTCCGCTCTGCTCTGTGGAAGGGGCAGGACAGCCTTAGGCCCCTTTCACATCAGCGGTTTTTTCAAATCGCGGCAGATGCAGTGAAAAAACCGCATCTGCCGCGATTACCGCATACCGGCTGCACTTGCGGCACGGTTGCGGCAAGCCCCATACAATGTATAGGCGGGCTTGCGGCAGGTGCGGCAAGTGCGGTTTAGGCACTTGCGGCAGGTGCGGCCGCGAAAAAACCGCGGCTGACCGCGGTTTACAGAATAATTAACCCATTCAGACACATGATGTCATGTCACCATGTATCCAGGGGGGGAGGACAACCCCTGGACAGATGGTGTCATGACAGCAGCGTCTGATTAACCCCTTAATCACCGGCTTAAAACCCCCTCGGTAGCACAGTGCTGAATGAAGTCCTGAACTGCCGACATGGTAAAAACATGTAAAATCAAGCTGATAAGTGTAACTTTGGAAAAAATAATAAATTATACATACAATACTGCTTCACTGCTGCTGTCACAGCAATGAAACATTATTGTAACTGTATGGGGACTGCGGGGGCCAGTGATTTTGACAGCACACTGCTGCGACTCTCGCACCGTGTGCTGTGTGGGTGCGAGTTTGACTTGCACCCATATACTTTTAATGGTCCCTCGCGCGAGGCAATTGCGGTGCAATCGCAGCATGCTGCGATTGCACTCGGATTGCTCTTGCAAAGCGAGTTTAATGCCAGAGACTCGCATTAATGTGACCTGTATCATTGAAAGATACAGGTCCGAGTTTAATGCGAGTTTTTCTCGCATTAAACTCGTGCAAGTTCAACGCCAGTGTGCCTCCACCCTAGGAGAAACACGTCACCACTTTATTTTTCATCCACTCCTGGTTATGGCTACAAATCCTGAGGTAAAAACTCAGAAAATACTCAACGCGTGAACGTAGACTTAACTGTATGGTCTTCATGAGTTTAGAATACCTACGGTATATTGATAAAATGTAAAAAAAGAAGTCATTTGTAATTAAAAAATAATTCTACAAGTTGGTTATATGTCTTTTATGAATGGACAATGTAAAACCTTTGCTTGAAGAGCACAGTTTTAACACTTCTCTGAATCTCCCTGCTGTATATTCCAAAAAGTAGGCCATTAGGATAAATCTTTACAAAAAAAGAATATACTGTATATGCCTCACCATGCATACAATCCATCCTGCTGCTCACATCTTCTGGGCTCAGACCCGCAATGCCATGAATCTCGGCCAGTATACATGAAGAAAAAGTGTGAGATGTCTCCAGTAAAAAATTCTTAATTTATATATGCAAAATATTAAAAATTATGAAAGTCCATGATAGCAGAGATGCATCTCTGCTATCATGGAATTTCATGATTTTTAATATTTTGCATAAATAAAGTAAGAATTTTTTATTGGAGACACCTCACACTTTTCCTTCATGTAGGCAAATAGGATACTTAGCATGTAAAGTTTGTATATCTACTGGATTGTGTTTTACCATTCTATTAATTTGTCTTTGGCAGCTGATATCTCAACAGTAATATGTGACAAGGTAGAAAAAGCCAAAATTCTTCTAGAGAATGTTGAAAAAGGAGAGACCCCAGGTCTGAAGTCTGTTGTTCTCATGGATGCAGTGACCCAGCAGTTGGTGGAAAGAGGAAAAAATTGCTCTGTGCGCATTCAGACTATGCAAGAAGTGGAGGTAATATGTTCCTAAAATCACTCTAATCTAGTTTTTGACTGACAGAAATTTCTGGGTATGTTTACACTACCACCAAACTCACCAAAACCTTCTCAAAAACTCATAACACCTGAAAAACTTGGAGTTAAGCTAGGGTCACATTTGAGTCATGCATCCGCTAAATGCATGTGTTTTTTACATGTGCAAATGTGTAAAAACGCATGCGTTAACACACCCATAGACTCCAATGCAAAAAACACATTGCAAAAGTGCAACGCGTTTGACGCTATGCGTTTTTGCTAGTTCCGCTAAAAATGTGGTCTGGTTTTTTGGTGCTTTTGCGGTTTTTTAACATGTATGTACTATGCGTTGACGCTTCCGTTAATTTAGGCAACAAGTAGGATGCATGCCGTGAAAATGACAAGTTTTTTAGATGATAGACCTCACAGAACTACAAGGTCTGCTAATAGGGAGGAGAAAGGAAAAAAGAGGGCGCAGATCTACGTGCAGATGTCAATAGTATAGAAAGTTTTGAAGGAGGTTTTGCGCTCACCTTTCAGGTGTCTTGTCTGCTTGCACTTCTACACAGTTAAGGGTAACTTTTAGCTGAAGGCTGTCTGGCTTGCTGCTCTGAGCCAGAAGAACTAGACTACCCAGCCTGGGGGTCAGTCAGATTCAATGATAAAGTAAAAATATCCGGTGTATATCACAGGCGATTCCAGAGAATTAGTCATGTATCCAGAATTGTCAAAATTTATTTGGTATCGATAAGGAAAAGTATATAACAACTCGTTTCGGCTAAAATATTTTACAAAGCCTTCCTCAGGTATAATTCTTAAAATTTCACACATAAATATATACACATACAGGGATGGGTGGGTGCACATTAATTGTCCAATTAAGGGCACCAATCATACCTTTGTGGTTACACACTATCTGGGTTGTTTTAGTTTGTAAACATCAAATGTATCAGATTTTACACATATACATACTAATTTTATCCTAAAATATTTTTTTAGATATATATGTTTTTTTCATATTTCTTGAACTGTGCATATTAATCACAATATCTGGTTTCTCAAAGCTCTGTTTTACTATTCTCAACAGTTCTTGTAGAAGATTAATGTACCACATTAGTCGGAAATAAATTAGAAAAAAATAATCATGTATAAATAAAACATTTTGTACATGTGTCATTCTGTGTTTTAATTTCTTTTAAAACGGATTTATATTGTTTTGCTAATTAGTTAGACCTCACTTATTCTCCAAGGAACCTTGATTAGCAAAACAATAGAAATATAATCACAAAGGTACGATTGGTGCAATTAATTGGACATTTAATGTGCACACACATATCCCTGTATGTGTATGGCCGGTTTCACATCACGATTTCGGAGCTTTCAAAACGGATACACTCGGATCCGAATTCGCCTCCCATGTACCCCAATAGAGATCAGATCGGATTGGATGTGTGCCTTTTGGCATCTGATATTTGTACCATCCGATGCTGTCCGATTTAGTCACGGACACAAAATCATAGCCTGCTGCGATTTTGTGTCTGTGCCTCAAATCGGACAGTATTGGATCTGTGCCTATTTGACCACCGATAAAATGGGAGCCTATGGACGATGTCAGCTCCATGAACCCTGTCTCTTCCTGCTCCTGCCTCCTCCATCTTCTTCCCTCCTCTCGTCTATCCTGTCCCCCCGCTATTCTATGCTGTCCCCCCGCTACTCTTCCCTGTTCTATTCCCTATCCTGTCCCCTGTTCTCTTCCCTCTGTGTATTATGCACAAGTTGGAACACGTATAAACTGAATATTATCTCTCCCTTTCTAGGAATGTGGGCGAAAGAACAGAAGACCACCAAATGTGAGTGCTGCCGATAAATCTAATTTAGTGGCCTTGAGCATATCAGTTTTTTTGGCATGTGTCCTATCCGTTATATTTACAGATAGATCATAGTTCCGTTAAAATAAACAACATAAAACATAAGACAAAAAACTTCAGAGAGTCAATAAGATATGGACCAGAAACAAAATATAACACGCAGAGGACATGCACTATTGATATTTACCCATAAACTGTCCGGTGTACATGGTATTGTAGAAGAATGGAGAAAAGGATCAGGGTCGTCACATCACTTAGTCTCCTAATTTCAGCTCTAAATCACAATAAAATACAGAACAGCTGTCCCCGGTCAAGATTCAGGTACTGTGGGACAACAATCAAGTGGGAAGATAAAAACAATAATATACCTATAGAAGAGAATATAAAATGAGGTAGTGAAATGGTATGGTAGTAACACTTATTACGTGGAGAACAAGACCTACCGCCACCATCCAAAAAGATCTTGTATTCTTGGGGTGTCCACATTTATTTGATATAAAATCTCAACTCATTTTGACCCTGATCAGATAAACATTACTTATTAAGCATGATTAAATAATCTATTGTGTTGCTCATTCTTCATGGCTGAACCACTGAAAAGAACATTAACAGGAAGCACATACTCAACCAATGGGATTTGGCATATGATTTCTATTGTCACGGGGTGGTATAGGAAATCAGGAGGCAAGATGGTAAGGTAGGCAAGAGTGTTCAGGGGTGCTAGCCTGGCCCCGGACTTGGGGTCCCTGACTAGCCCTGTTCCTGAAGGTACCTCTGAGAGTGAGGAGGTTCGGGTCGCCACCCTAGCCCTTCACTCCTGCTCAGCCCTAGGCTAAGAGCCCCTACCTCCACCCACGGACCAGGAAAACCCAGCAGCTACAATGGAAGTCAACGGCAGGAAAAACACAGCTCAGCACAGCACGACAGGTCCAAATAGAAATGAGCTTTTTCAAGGCTGGAGGAGTGAAGATCTGAATACTAAGACACATCCCTCCACCCAAGTGCTATGACTCACTCCTCCACCTGCAGAGCTGCAGCACACAGAATAGACTAAGGAAAAAAAAAATCAATTTAAACACAGGAGCAGCTCTCATATATTGCAAAGCAGTCAACATGTGACACCTAATATAGGCAACATTAGATCTGGGATTAAATCTGCTATTATAACAAAAGCTGACAGGTAAGTCTGGCACAGTCATACAGGTTTCCTTTGCTAGCTGCCATGTGTGTTGACGACAGTTTGTCGCAAATAAATACACTGCTACAAAAAATAAAGGAAAACTTAAACAACACAATGTAACTCAGTCAATCACACTTCAGTGAAATCAATCTGTCTAGTTATGAAGCAACACTGATTGTGAGTCAATTTCTCCTGCTGTTTGGCAAATGGAGCAGACAACAGTAGAAATGATTGGCAATTAGCAAGACACCCCCTATAAAGGAGCGGTTCTGCAGGTGGTGACCACAGACAATGACTCTGTTATCATCCTTTTTGGCTGTTGTTTTGGTCACTTTTGCATTTTGTCATTGCTCTCACCCCTAGAGGAAGCAAGAGGCGGTATCCACAACCCACAAAAATTGCTCAGGTAATTGTGACATCCGTCTGATGCTACTGGCTCAGCTGCTACTTAGGCAGAACCTCAAAAGACTCCGAAACCTTTTAACCCTTGTACAGAGATCTCAAATTATAGCAGAGCCCCAGGAGGTAACTGTCTATAGATGAGTAGCAGCCCAGAGGCAGAAAGGATAAAAGGATAAAAACAGGATACAATAGCAAGGTCAAGAAGCCAAGTCAAAACTGAGAGGGCAAAAAAGTACAAAATCGTTTAGAATAAGAAGAGTCCAAAAAACAGGCAGAGGTCAAACCAATAACAGTAAGTACAAATCTAGCTAGATAGAGGAAACAAAGACTATTTCTGGCAGCTTGCAAGACAGGCCCAAAGGTAAATAAAGGGTGTGGTATTTTCCCATAGACTGGAGCTCAGGGACTAGTGACCTCACCCAGGCCACCCCTACAACATGGTCAGACTGCAAAGCACCACAGGTCCCAGCCACTCCAACTCTAGTGGAGGAACGAAGCTTGCGCATTCCAGAAACCTACGCAAGAACCACTCCCCTATCACAAGCATCATTAACTTGGTGAATATGGAGGTGCTTAGTAGGAATCGCAGGAGCAGGTTCAGAAAAGGTTGTAGCCCCTTAATCACTAGCACCTTTTATGGGATATGGTGGTGCATAGTGGCTGGAGCTGGAATCTCAGGAGCAGATTCAGATGGGGATGTGACAGTATCACAGCTTATTCAAGATGGCACATCAATGTGAGCTGTGACAAGAAGGTTAGCTGTGTCTGTCAGCACAATGTCTATATCATGGAAAAGATACCAGGAGACAGGCCAGTACACCAGGAAATATGGAAGGGTCTAATCCAGCAGCAACACTATACAAGTAATATATGCAACATTCACTCAGTAAATATAGGTGCAACATTTAAACACGTAATTGAAATAATATGGCATATGAAAATTTGTCTTAGGAAAATTTGAGAAAATTGAGATACTTAGCATTATTGAAATGGCCATATCTATAATCCGCCCAGTTGCTAACCTCGAGGCGTATCTCGTAACTGGGTCCCTATCTTGTGGATGTTGAGCCCTCATACCACCCTCGTGGAGTCTGTTTCTGATAGTTTGAGCAGACACATGGATGTTAGTGGCTGCTGAAAGTCATATTGCAGGGCTCTGGCACTGCTCCTCCTGTTCCTCCTTGCACAAAGAAGGAGGTAGCGGTCCTGCTGCTGGCTTGTTAGTGGCCTGTCTCCTGGAATCTGCTCCATGCTCTGGACATTGTGCTGACAAACACAGCTACTCTTCTTGCCACAGCTTGCATTGATGTGACCAAAACAAAAGGCAAAAAGGATGAGAACAGGTCTGTTGTCACCACCTGCATAACCGCTGCTATACAGGAGGTGTCTTGCTAATTGCCTATTATTTCTATTGTTGTCTGTTCCATTTGCACAACAGCAGGAGAAATTGATTCACACTCAGTGTTGCTTCATAACTGGACAGGATGATTTCACAGAAATGTGATTGACTTGGAGTCACATTGTGTTGTGCAGTGTATATTGGATTTTAGGGTAGCTTCATACGCCACAATATCGCCTGGTGATATGAGGCGATCTATCGTGCGCATGCATGTTTTTCATGGTAGCCTCAGATCATTGATGGCGGCATTACACGCAATCTCGCTCTGAAAGTAAGGCGATGTGTCGCTCCGGAAATCGCCTAAACTGCAACGGAACCAATCTTGCCTCATTCCATTGCCGCTTCACACGCCGCAATTCCAAAGGCAATATGGGCGTACATGTTCAGCGGTTCGAGGAGATAGGCGTGCCACAGTGGTTTACACCGCGACCCATACGCACTCATTGGACAATGCTACAGCGTTACAATTGATCAGCCTGCTCTGGAAGGCTGGCTAATAAATGACGCCATTGAAGATGTGTGTGTTGCTGAGCGGACAGCTCTTCAAATATGGCACCCTGTCAACTGACAGCCAATGGGAACACAGTAGCCAACACCAATCATCGTAGAACACGCGTGGCTACAGAATGGTTGAGGCATGCCTATGGGAAATTCTAGGCAACGCTGGTGCCATCACTATCGCCCTATCACACGCCACAACACAGAAATATCGCCTTCATGGTTGCGGCTAATTTCTGAGCACTGTTCAGGAATCAGGCGACGGCTGAGAAGCGATTTATTGTCGCAAAATTCCCCAATCACACGCCGCAACTGTGAGGCAATTTCACGGCGATTGCTCCGGGACGACATATCGCCTTTAGGATTGCCAGGCAATATTGCGGCGTGTGAAGGTACCCTTAAAGGTTTTATACATTACTTCCAGCTGATTAAAATTGGTCTTTAAAATACAATAAGTTTTAAATATATATATTTCATATTTAATATACTATGCCCTCCATAATGTAAGCCCATCCAGGTATGTTTCTGAATTTTTGATGTATTATTCTTGAATAGAAGAAAGAGTGAAGGAATTCCAGCATGTCCATTCAGATGATAAAGAGTTAAAAATTATGCTTTTATTTAGACACCATTAAGAAGTGAAAAATACAACTCTATGGAATAATTAAAATAACATGATGTGTTTCAAGCAGGACTGCTGTTAGTTAGAGCTTTGCACCTTGACTCCTTGGGGTGGATTCTCTCCACATGCAAAATCTTCAGAACAGCGTGGGCGAGACTTATTGTTCTTCCCCCACTAAATGTTGTGTTACTAACATTTCACTATATCATTTTAGATTCTCTCCTATAGCCTTGTTTGTTTTTTCCTTTGACTATTACAATCAATGTTCCTCTTTAAATGCCTTTATTGTGAACCCACTGCCTGAGAAAAGTAATAAAGACATATCCAACTTTGATCAAACCTGCCAATGCAAGTCAGTGGCCCCCGTGGAAAAAAAACGTATCGCACACACATAACAACTGTGTGCGCAACGTAATCTCACACCTTTACAGTAGCATCACAGGCCTCACTTTGATCTGCCGTGCTGAAAGCTTGAAAGCGTCTGGGAACGCAAGAGCAAGCTGCATGCACATTGACAACCTATGCTTTAGGGCAGAGCAAAGTTCACCTGCACGGACCTGTGATGCTACTGCTTAGGTGTGAGATTACATTGTGCTATGTGGAGGATGCAGGACGCATCATTGCCATCAATAAAAGCTGGAATATGGCAAGTTCGAACACAGAGAAGGTGCAAACAACATAGCTATGACGCCCAGTAATTTGTATATAGTGTGGGAGACATTCAAAAAGTAGGGATGAATAAGGGGGAGTTAGTCGATAATAGGGGTAGGGGGCCTGTGACCCATATGGTGTGTGACGTGGTGAAGTCAGGAAGCTCCTGGAGTACGGTAGGGAAAATGTTGTACTTTAACTGAAACAGGGCGGGCACAGTTAGGGACGGATGCAGAATTTTCTGCATCAAAAAAGCACATATCACCTAGCAAAAGCTTTGTTACGTAATTTCTCCAAAAACAGAGGGTGATTTAGTGCAGAAAATTCTGCATCAATTCTTGTCCGTTGGCATAAGGCCTAACACTGACGACACTCGCATTATAAAGCATGGAGTGGTCAGCGTCTCACCCTATCATGAAAGCTGCAAAGTAATTCATGAAGCTGTCATGCTCGGGTCAGTGGAGTTGCAGTCACTTCATACTTTACAATGCGAGTGCCGTCCATGTTATGCAGCCGTCTGACCCTGGCCTTAAACTGATGTTCACCAGTTCATGCTAATGGCTTAATACAGTGGTTCTTAACCATGTTTGATGTACCCAACCCACCAGTTTCATATGCACATTCAGCGAACCCTTCTTTAGTGCTAAATCTACATGTAGCCGTTGGGAGTGTGTTGACTTCCATGGCGGAGGCTCCGCCGAAACCCTGAGACCGACACACCATACCCCCAGGATACGATCGAACCTCGGTTAAGAACCACTGGCTTAATGTATACGGCGGTTTGTTCTCAAAATGCATAATCACACATAATGTTGTATTGGAACTCAATGTGATTTAGACCTTAGGCATGTCACTTACAGCGAATTTGTGATCCACTAGTTTTGTTTCATATATGCTGTCCCATCTGCATGTGATTCTTTCTCTCATTTATGGTGTGCCCTACTATACTGTATTCTTCTTTGACCCTTGAGCACCCTGCCATCCGGTGAGTCGGACCTTATCACTGGACTATCTGCATGTCTATCTGTCTATGTAGTACAATAGTATAATTACACGACAACTGATTGCTTTCCTTCTGCCCATTCAATCCAACTTGTTTTTATCATGTTTCAGCCCCCTACACCTGATGACCTGTCTATAGTGTGTTTTACCAGTGGTACTACAGGTGAGTAACTATGGATTTACTCTTTAATAAAGTTGCTAAAAACAAATCAATGCAAATCTAATTTGAGTCTAATTTTATGAAATTCGCTGGTCCTGGTGAATTTCTAAGCTTTTGCGATTCGATTCATGCGAATCGTCCAAAATTGTCTGCTATTATTTTATACAAAAGATTGCACAGAATTCTCACATGACCTCAAATCTGACAACAGGACTCCCAATAATGCCTTGCAACTATTACATCACATGGGACTATCAAAGCTTATATAAAAGCCTAAGCAAGGGTAATGCGGAAGCCATTTTAAAGTGATTGTAGGATAGTGATGGCCACTTTACACGTCCCGATATCGGCGTCCAACTCCGATAAAAAAGTCACGTGGTTCGTGCGTTGGCCCCGATATCGTTCATGCGTTGTATGGTGTAAATGACCAATACGATGCACGAATGATGCCAAAACGATATCGGGGATCAAATGAGCCTGCTCTCCAACGGCCCGATATTGGATGGGCGATCTGGCAGGATCGTGCTGTGTAAAAGCCCAACAACGATGTGGAGTACAACTTCCCCTATTCTCTCCCATGTTAAATGGTCGGTCCTGGGTCGCCCGTACAAGGGGGCGTACACATCGTAGTTGCGTTGCCTGCCGATATCGCGCTGTGTAACATCTCCTATGCGATCTTAGAATTCTGCCCAAAAAGTGCGGGCTCTCGCGTCGCTGGATCCAATATCGGACCGATGTTGGGACCCACCATTAGAGTATATCAGAGCTTAAAATTCAAGAGTAGACTTTAGTCCTAAAACATTGGACAAACAATCCAGAAGTAATCCAGTAATCAATTGAATAACTCCAGTAGTGAAAAAGATGAAAGCAGAAATATATATCTTCCAATCTATCAATTGAAGATATATGAGATGAGCTTTCAGCAGTTATAGACTCATTGATTAGCGATATGTTGAAGCTGGCCTTTATTCTGTTCGATTTTCATTGCAATACACATTTTTATTCTTCAATTTTAATGCACTAAATACAGAAGCAAGACAGCACAATAGTTTCTAAAGAAACAAAACCTGAAAAACATGTCAATCGGCGTTCTTGCTTGTCACAAGCGACTTGACTGGTTATTTTTAATTTCCTCGGCAATCATTTTCGTGAAGCTGTTAATATATTTTTTCTTAATTCAAAAAAAACCTACGGTATCCAAAATCCAGACATTATCAGTGACAGTCTACCTCACAAAGTGTGCTGTTTTGATTCTGTGTACATTTGTTTTAGTGGTAATATTTTCCATCTGTACACACCACACTAATATAGTGCTGTGTTGCAGGTGCCAGTTTTAGGTCATGTACCTGTCTGCCTGTCTGGTATTTTTTATTACTGTATTTTTGGGAAAGGGATTGAATTTTGCAATGGAAAATAGAAACAAGTGTAGACATTTCACTGTGCACTTGCACTCTTGTTTTACTGGTCCAATTTGACAACTGTACAGGCCATACATACTGGGGTTTCAGCTAGATCGTCAACACTGTTCTTGGAAAGTGACATTACATTGTTGTGTCATGTACCGACTGCTGTCATTAAGTGAACACTTATCAGCTGCAGCTCATCAATATTTCATCAGGGCGGACATCTACAAAAATGAAATAGTAAAGGCTGCAACTGATGAGCAGCTGCTTTGGGCTGCACCTGCCTTGTGACACAACAATGTCACGTAACTCTCCAGGAAAAGCGGACAAAAAATCACTTGAATGCTGAATCCTGAATTGATTAAGGGTGCTTTCACACTAGCGTTTATTTGAAATCGCGGCAGATGCGGTGAAAAAACTGCATCTGCCGCGATTACCGCATACCGGCTGCACTTGCGGCACGGTTGCGGCAAGCCCCATACAATGTATTGGCAGGCTTGCGGCAGGTGCGGCAAGTGCGGTTTTGGCACTTGCGGCCGCGAAAAAAACGCAGCTGACCGCGTTTTTTTTCGCGGCCGCACCTGCCGCAAGTGCCAAAATCGCACTTGCCGCACCTGCCGCAAGCCTGCCAATACATTGTATGGGGCTTGCCGCAACTGTGCCGCAACCGTGCCGCAAGTGCAGCCGGTATGTGGTAATCGCGGCAGATGCAGTTTTTTCACTGCATCTGCTGCGATTTCAAATAAACGCTAGTGTGAAAGCACCCTAATCTACTGTAGAATTGTCCAGTAGCGAACAATCCCTTTAAACACATCTTTTTAGGGCGGCCTATCATGATCCCTAGTCAGTCATCTAGACATAGCCTATCCGCTCTGTCTCAAGTAGATCACATATAACGGGTTGTGGCCACTTATTCTGCTCCTATCTGTTCCCCATCTCCTCAAGTTGACTATACCATCACTGTTAGATTGTAAGCTCTTATGAGCAGGGTTGCCATTTTTTGCTCTAATTATTGTATTATGTTATGCTTTGCATTGTATTGTATTTTCTAATTGTTTCTTATGATTGTTTAAATATGAACTTTGTATTGTGAAGCGCTGCGGAATATGTTGGCTCTATATAAATAAAAATTATTATTATTATTATTATTATTATTATTATTAAATCTGTACAGTACAGATTACCTTGGAAACTTGCATTTAAAATGAACCTGGGTATTATAAACTGTGCCCACCATCTTAAGCTACTGTAATTGGGGTTCCGGTAACCCCTTTATATCCCCAGACTGAACCCTGCATACCTCAGAAATCAACTTTAAATGTGTCCCGCGAGGTATGTAAATTAGTTTTTATGGTCTGATGGGGTGAAGCACACTCCAGTCATAGCAGCCCCACTGCCAGAAAAACCTGTCCCACTGCCTGTAATATCCACCCCTCCTGTGTATGTATGTGAATGACATACAACGCCTTTCACAGCTCTCGTGCCTGAGGAGTGTAGCGGGTCACTATGCTCTATTGAAGCCGCACAGTGCCCAAAGTCTCGCGAGATTCCACTGCGTAGGCGCAAGACTTCACAAATCTCGTGAGATTTTGGGTATTGTGCGACTTCAATGGAGCACAATGACCCGCGCCACTGCACAGGCGCAAGAGCTGTGAATGGCATTGTATGTCTTTCACATACATACAAAGGAGGGGCAGGTTCTCCAGGCAGCGGGGCAGGTTTTCCTGGCAGTGGGACGGCTCTGACTGAAGTGTGCCGCACCCCGTCAGACCCTTAAGAACTCATTTATATACCGTGCGGGACACATTAAAAGTTGATTTATAAGGTATGCAGGGGCCAGTCTGGGGATTTAAAGGGGTTACCGGAGCCCTAATTACCGTATGTTTAAGGTGGTGGGCACAGTTTATAACGCCAACACAGGTGACAAGTGCACTTTAAGGAAAAAGAGTAAAAGGGTTTCATTATAAGACATTTCCTACTACTCCCATACTTTTTACCTGAACCCCAGAGGTGTATGTGTCTAGGATATTTGATGTCCAGTTTGTACATATATTTTATACCAGCATTACAATGTTATTTGCATTATGTTTGGTTTCTCTTGCAGGCAATCCCAAAGGTGCCATGCTGACCCACGGCAATGTTGTAGCTGACTTCTCTGGCTTTTTGAAAGTGACAGAGGTGAATACTTTGGAAAGTGATTTAGGCCTATATAAAAACAGACACAACCAAACATTATTTCTTGATCATGTGTTATATATTCTGTGAAAACAACTCAAAATCTTGGTTTAATGTCATTATTGAAAACTTCCCTGAGTTAATAATCCTTTAACTATTTCACACAAATGAGCTAAATGTTTTTCTTATGATGGTAAAAGACTACATTCAAACATTCCTAAGTTCCAATAGCACTTGGTTGAGTACACTTAGGTATGTCTATACAATAAGACTCTCACCCATCCCAAACATTAACTGAGCAAGATTGGAAGAGTAGGTTCAGCTTTCACATTTACACCATCAGTGATTCCCGAAAAGTTTGATTTAGTTTATATTTTAGAGTGATTGCAGAATTCAGTATGCAATATAGCAAAATGCAAGCTGCGTTATTACAGAATACACAGGCTGTTTATTAATGTGTTATGACTGCATGGTGTTTTATTGCAGAATTCAGGTTGCTTTATTGTAGACTGCATGGTGTTTTATTGCAGAATACAGGCTGCTTTATTGTAGACTGCATGGTGTTTTATTGCAGAATACAGGTTGCTTTATTGTAGACTGCATGGTGTTTTATTGCAGAATACAGGCTGCTTTATTGTAGACTGCATGGTGTTTTATTGCAGAATACAGGTTGCTTTATTGTAGACTGCATGGTGTTTTATTGCAGAATACAGGCTGCTTTATTGTAGACTGCATAGTGTTTTATTGCAGGATACAGGCTGCTTTATTTCAGAATACAAGCTGTTTTTTTAGACTACAGGGTATTTTATTGTACAATACAGACTGCTTTATTGTAGAATGAAGGCTGCTTTACCGCAGAATACAGATTGCTTTATTGCAGAGTATAAGCTGCTTTATTGAAGACTGCATGGTGTTTTATTGCAGAATACAGGCTGCTTTATTGTAGACCGCATAGTGTTTTATTGCAGGATACAGGCTGTTTTAATTCAGAATACAAGCTGTTTTTTAGACTACAGGGTATTTTATTGTACAATACAGACTACTTTATTGTAGAATGAAGGCTGCTTTACCGCAGAATACAGATTGCTTTATTGCAGAATATAATGCTTTATTGCAAAATACATGATGTTTTTGTAGATTTATGTGTTTTATTGCAGAATAGAGGCTGATTCTTGTAGGCTTTGGTGAGTTTTATTGCAGAATACAGGCTGCTTTTTCTAGACTTTGGTGTATTTCATTGCAGAATACAGGCTGCTTTTCTTAGACTTCAGTGTATTTCATTGCGGAATAAAGGCTGCTTTTTGTCTGTTTTAATTTCTAGTCTATTATCCTAGAGACATATTTCCAAGGTTATATCAGCTCCCTGCAGCCAAAGGTATATTAATCATTGAGTGGTTTTTAAAAAAAATGTTGGTGATATGGATAAATAGTAAAGTTTGATTTACCCTGCAGGTAAAAATATATGTACTATTGGGTGGTTCGTAAAGAAACATTTTGATGATAAGGATATATAGTAGTGTTTGTTTAATTGTGGAAATCATCTTTCATTATTTAACATTACGTGTCCATGTAGGTATATATAGGCAGCTGTGCGCCATGCAATAATATATGACTACACAGACTCACTACACCACATCGTAATAGTCTTTTCCTTGTAAATGCATGAAGAAAAAGATATTTTACTTAGCAGCTGTTCCCAATATTATGGATCACCTTATCATTATGACACCTCAGGTTAAATTAACTTGCAATTAAAACAAAAATAATTACCTGTAAAGTCTCCTTGTAGCTCTTCTAAATAAAAACTAGACCCTGAACCCCATATTAGTCAATGGGGACCCAAACCTAACTGCTGTAAAATGGCTGTAAAATGGTCGTAGTAAGGGCTGGGGGTAAGATAAGACAGCAGTCAGACTCTTTTTTTAGCCCGCTCAATAAACAAACTGCTTCCCCCACCCACCCTCTGTGCCAGTGTCTGAGATTGTTTGCAGTCGGACTGCTATACACACTCCCCACACCCACCCCGTGCTGACATCTGTGATTGGTTACAGTCAGTCAGCTGTACTCCTGGAGTCCTCACACTGGCTGTCTGCGCTCCTAACTTGAGCATGGATGTTGCAAGTGTAGTGTAAAAACAAGTAAATGTAATAAAACAATATTAAAAAAACTATGTCAGGTCCCACCTATTTTTCCCAACCAGAGCAGATAAAGCAGACAGATATGGGCTTCTATTATTAGGCTGGGACATTCCATGGTTATTGGCCCATCCATGGCCAATGGAAGTGGAGCATCATATTAGATGCACCAATTCTAGTGCTTTGCACGACTCCTCCCGATTGCCCGGGTGTGTGGCAATCGTAATATATGAGGTTAATTATAGTTGTGATAGTTGAAAATTACAGCTGCCATCAAGCCATGGGTAAGTAATGTCAAAAGAAAAACACAAACACAGAAAAAAGAAAAACACAAACACAGAAAATTCCTTTATTTGAAATAAAAAAAACCTGACACCCTCTTTCACCCATTTATTAAACACCAAAACACCCCCGCAGTTCCGACATAATCCCTAACATCCCACGATGATCCTTCACTCTGCTACATCCAGAGAGTGAAATGAGCAGTGACATTAGAAAATGTGACTGCTCACTGCGGCCTCCTGAACACATGGAGGGCAGTGTGGGAGCCGCCGGCTGTGATAAGTGGTGACATCAGTGAGATCAAGAAAGTTCACAACTGCCAGCTTTCACGCTGTCCTCTGCATGTGAGCCAGGCAGCTGTTAACTCCTTACAGAGGTCACCAGAGTTTATATTTAAAGATATATGTATTAGTCAACAAGGAAACAACAAAAGTAAGTTGAGATGAAAGAATTTCAACATATACATAAATTATAAATATAATGAATGCATAGTATACAAATTCAGAGAAGAAATAAATAATATAAGAGAAAAACAATAAAGACAAAAGACATAAGTAAAAGAAATAAAATAACCAAATATTTACAACTGACACGACGATTATGAGTATCTAAAAAAAAAAAAAAAAACAACAACTAAATAGCTCTTAGCAAACTAAGTACAATCAAAATGATAAATGGAGAAATTCAGGCTAAATTAGGGCAGATGAAATGTAAGAGTCGGTATATACATTCGAACCCAACTCGCCCATTTCGTCATGTACTTCAATCTAGCATGCATACCCTCTCTAAGAGCAAACGTGATTCAAATGAGTTGTGCAATGCTATGCAATCCATAAAGTCCTCTATGGATGGAACACAATCACTCCTCCACCTAGAGGCGATAAGATTTTTAGCTACTAATAGGATATGTAAGGCCAAGAATCTTTTACATTTTGGGAGATCGCATATCCCAATCAACAATACAGCAGAGTCAAAAGTTAAGACCATGTCTACGTCTAAAACTAAATTGATCAGGGACTGGACATCTAACCAAAAGGAACGTAACTTTGAGCATGACCAAAATATATGACGGACAGATCCCACTAGTCCACATTTTCTCCATCATAAATTAGAAACAGTAGGGTCTATCTTATGCAGTTTTAAAGGTGTAAAATACCACTTGGTATATACATTATATTGAGTTTCCAGAAGTGTTGTGCAGGGGACAGAGGAGTAAATATTTTTTAAAATGATGGGCAACTGGTTATGTAAAGTATGATTATCGATGTCAAGTTGGTGATCCCATACTGTATAGAATCTAGAATTATTAAAAGTCACATCCTTATTAAAGGTTTTATAGATATTATTAGTTTTCCACACAAGTTGGCTTCCAGTGTGACGAAGTAGGAGGTCAATATTGTGAGGTAGTGTAAAATCTAGACGTGGGTTGTTTAAAGTCTCATGCAGTAAAGTCCAAGTAGGTCTGTCAGATTCAGGTAGGCTGAAACGAGAAGAGACAACCTCAAAAGAGGCTAACCTCTCACCAAACACGTCAGACACATACCTAATATTCCTACTCTTCCAGATAGTCAAATTAAGAGATGGACACAACCAGGAAAAAATATCTATTGGGAGCCAGTCAGGAGAAACTGGAGAGAAGATGGTTTTAGAGATCTGATTAAACGTCCTCCAAGCCTTGATAGTGGCCTTAAGTGGGGTTTCTAGGGGAAGTCTCTTTTTTGGACTAAGGAGGTATAAAACAATAAACAATGCAGGATTCTGTTGCTTCATGATGGATCGTTCTATATTTACCCAGGATGGTGAGTATTCAGTACTTCACCATCGTGAACTAATTTGAGTAATGATAGCTAGATAATAGGCCCTAAGATTGGGGATACCTAAACCTCCATGTAATTTATGTTTTTCAAGAGTGGTAGCTGCAATTCTAGGATATTTCCCTCGCCAAATAAATCGGCTAAGTTGTGTCTGGAGATGTTTAAAATATTTCTGAGGGATGACCACAGGGAGGGAACGGAAGAGGTATAGAATTTTGGGAAGTAGCAACATTTTATAGGCCGCAATACGTCCCGTCCAAGAAACCTCTAAATTAGACAGATAAGACACATCTTTCGCAAGGGATTTAACAATATCTGATAAATTTTCATCAACCATGTTAGAGGTTTAGT
The DNA here is from genome assembly GCA_033576535.1 of Allobates femoralis. Lineage (NCBI taxonomy): Eukaryota > Metazoa > Chordata > Amphibia > Anura > Aromobatidae > Allobates > Allobates femoralis. Next base: position 541,834,236 of record JARQOC010000004.1, read on the forward strand.
AATGGTGATTCCCAAATAGGGAATTTCTGACAGTGACCAGGAGAAATTAAATTCAGTTTTTAGAATATCTAATAGGTGATGTTCAATATGATAGGGCAAAACCTGTGTCTTATTAGTATTCAATTTATAATGAGAGACTCCAGAGAATCTCTCAACAATGTCCATCAGATTCCTAAGAGACACCAGAGGATCTGATAGAATAATCAGTAAATCGTCTGCAAATAGAGATGCAACGTGTTGACACCCATGTAATGGACATCCCCGGATCCCCTCATGTGACCGTATTGCCTCCACCAATGGTTCTAAAAAGAAATTAAATAAAGTAGGGGACAGAGGGCATCCCTGTCGAGTTCCATTGGTAATTCTAAAGGAGTCAGACACAACATTATTTGTTAGAATTTTGGCGGATGGATGGGAATACAAAGCTCTAATAATATTAAATATGGGACAGAAAAACCAAATTTTTTAAGGGACTCAAATAAAAACAGCCAATTTACTCGTTCAAAAGCCTTTTCGGCGTCTAGAGAAATCAGCAAAGTGGGAAGATTTGACCTTTCTACATATGATATAATATGGAATAATCTTCTCGTGGCGTCCATAGTACTTCTGCCACTGACAAAACCCGTTTGGTCAGTATGAATTAAGCGAGTTGTATACTTAGTCTATTAACAACAACTTTGGCTACAATTTTAGCATCAGTGTTTAAGAGCGAAATGGGCCTATAATCTCTGACATTTAGGGCATCCCCTTTATCCTTGGGAATGACTGTAATTAATGCTTCCTGCATTTCTGCAGGAAGAAGGGATGACATGGAGGCCGAATTAACAAGTCTAGTTAAATAAGGTGTCAGGATGTCAGCAACATTTTTGAAATATTCATTAGATAATCCATCGGGCCCAGACGATTTCCCAGTTTTGAGGGATTTCACTGCTTCTGTAATCTCAGAATTTTGAAAGGGACAATTAAGAAGATCCACCTCTTCAGTAGTCAGAGAGGGAAGGCTCAAGGAACCCAGAGAAGAGTTAATATCCAACAGGAGAGGGTTGTACAGCCCCAGGACTTAAATTTAAATTATAAAGGTTTTTATAAAAGTGCAGGAATTCACTTGAAATATCCTCTGGGTGTCTGTAAATCAACACCTGCTTCTTTTTGATTAGTAGAATCCTCCTCTTTTGTCTCATCAGTTTTATTTGATGGGTGAAAAATTTATTAGGTTTATTGTGACAAATATAGTAATTTAGTTTAGAAGCCTGAATCATTTTGTTATAGTCAGAAAATAAAAGGGACCTTAATTCTATTCTAAGCTTTAAGATTTTAAGCTGGGTAGACGGAGAAGGAGATGCTATTTGTGATTCTTCTAGGGTACGAATGTCAGCTACCAGAGATGCAAGTTTGGCATTAGATTGTTTTTTGAGACGTGAATTTAGTTCAATCAACTTGCCCCTAACTACTGTTTTATGAGCTAACCACAATGTCTCAATACTAACTGCATCACCATCGTTCTCTTTAAAGTAATAATTTAGAGTGTCTATCAATTCCTTTCTTGAGTTGGGATAAGAATATAGAAAGGTATTGGCCCTCCAAATCCTAGTGGATGAAGCACCCCCTCTAGGGACCAACTCAAAAACTATTGGGGAATGATCAGACCAAGTCTTTGGCAGGATATTGATCTTTTTAATTTCATATATAGAGACACTATCAGCTAGAACTAGATCTATCCTAGATAAGGAAAGCTGGGAATCCGAGTAATATGTGTATTCTCTAGAAGTGGAATGAATACATCGAAATACGTCATATAAGCTCTTTCTATCAATCCAAGGATTCAAGGTTAAATTAGAAACTCCACGAGTTCCAGAGGAATTCAAAAATGCATCAGGTATTACATTAAAATCCCCGAAGAAAATCAAAGAACCCTTACGATTTTCCGAAATTAAAATCATTAACTCTTTCAAAAATCTAATCTGACCCTTATTAGGGGCATACAGAGTAACCAAGGTATAATAGACACCACTAAGCCTACAGATTAAAATTATATATCTTCCCTCTGTATCTGCAATAACAGTCTCCTGTTCAAATTGGATGTTATTTCTAATCAAAAAGGCGACACCCGCCTTCTTTTTTTTCTGAGAGGCTAAGATAATAGATTAAAATAACTTATTTTCAAATTTCAGAGGATTATCTTTAGAAAACTTAGTCTCCTGCAACCCCGCAATATCTATTTTAAATCTAAATATGTCTCTCCACAGTAGATACCTCTTATGAGGGGAATTTAGGCCATGTACATTCAGGGACATGAAATTAATGGCCAAAAAAGCAAATAAACGAAGTAACGTCAGTAGAGGAAAAGGCTTACTAAACCATGCAGCCAAGAGATTTGTGGAATGAAATATAAAACATTCATCGTGTCAATAAGTACTAAAAGAAAAAGAATAAAACAAGAACAGAATAATATCAAGAAATATATACAATAACGGACTAACGGACTATATGGAGCAGTTACAACTAACTGATGGAAAAAGCTCCTTGGGGAGAAAAAAGGCCTCTCACCCACAACAATTAATAATGTATTATATACATCTAAGGGTAATCACCTCAGCGTTTCAAAATGAAGTTCTGTTTAACCCAATATAAGTATTCAGGTTACTGGCGGGTCAGCAATGCCAAGCTCTCTTAAAAGTTGAAGTCCCTCCTCCAATCCGTCTATCACATGAGAAGTAGGACCCCGCTTAAAGTTGATTCTGGTCTGGGAGAGCCATCTATACATAATACTATTAGCCCTCAATATCTTGGTGACAGGCGTCAGAATTCTACGTTTGGACAATGTTTCCTTTGAGGGGTCTGAAAAAATTTTAATATCATGAAATGGTCTAGGTAACGTCTCATGCTTCTGCATGTAGGTGGTGAGGAGATTTTTTGTGTTTTTAAAGCTAAAAGTAACCAGAGTGTCTCTGGGCAACTTCTCCGGGACAGATGTGGGTTTAGGAAGGCGAAACGCTTTATCCAGCAAACACTCTACATCCGACAGTGAGGGTAGCACTGTTTTAATCATTTTTTTAAGGTAAGGCTGTAATTCAGACCGTGTGACTGTCTCAGGAATTCCCCTCAATTTTAAATTGGACTGTCTATTAGTATTGTCAAAATAATCCAGTTTACTGGACAATGTTTTATAATCCTGTTTAGTTTTGTCCAATTCTTTTCTAAGAGAGCTATTAATTTTAGACAGTCTTATTATCTCAGCCTCCATAACGTCAGCTCTGGTAGTTAGGGTGGAGAGCGCTTCTTTAATATCAGAGAACTCCATTTTCATCTGATCAGCGAAGCTGTGGAAGAGGTCAAGCAAAAAGTCCCTATCTACTGGCCCAGCCTGACCCCTCATTTTAATAGATAAGGGAGAGGAAGTGACCCTAGGTCTTTGTTTAACAGGGGGGGAACCAGAACTGTCACCCCTCCCGAGTCCAATTCCTACAAAGTAGATCCAACCAAAGCAGAACTCCCAGGGGGGCTTATGTCCTTACATTTTGAGGTCTGCTTCAAGCTGTCACCACCCCTATTATCTAGGGTGTCCATATCTGAGCCCCGTATGTGAGAATCTATTTTATCCACCTTCTTTTTGTGTTCGCTATCCAAAAGCAGCCTAGCTGTAGATGGAGTGCATTTAAGATGGGGTTTAGTGGACCTACCCGTAGGATTCATAGTGACCTTATGAAGATTTGTCTGCCTACGAGACATAGTAAATAAAAGGAAGGTATCTAAACAGTATCAGGATTATAAAGCTTAATATAAAAATATCAGTGTGGCTATATATTCAACCTCAATGTTAGAATCTGGTCACCGTCAAAGCTAATTGAAATAATACCCAAATCCCAGCAGCACCAGTACACTGTAACGCCACCCACACAGATAAGAAAACAGTTAACTAAAATAAACATATACATATTCTTGAGATCTGCTTCACACTTCGGAAATCCCAGGGTCTGCGAAGCTTGCCATCGCCGGAGGCCCTCCGACCTCACTTGCCCACGCAGAATCCTCAAATGTTATGAGTCTTGAATATTGCAGAAAAGTCACCAGTAATATGTATATATCAAATATACTGGACCAATACAATGGCTTAATATCGTGAATGAACTAGTAAAAAATCCAAATTTTTCCAATATAGTATAATCGTCACTAGTAGTTGAAATCCAGGTGGAAAGAGAAAGACAATAAATATGCTTGAGTAAAGTTCTTAAGTATCGGTTTTATCCACAGGAGCACTGAGGCTGTAGGTTTCTGTCAATAAAAACCACAAAACAAAAAATAGTCCAAAAATAGTTATGAGGGGTCTGGAGAGACCCAGGACAACTCTCCAAAGGGTTTAGAGAAGAAATTAGGGTGGCACAGCAAAGCACAAAGCTCTGAAAGCGCTAAAGTAATTCCGGCGTAAATTCCAACGTAAGCTCCAATGGATTAAACAGGAGCTACGCAATATGCATAAGAAAAGTTCTTAAGTATCGGTTTTATCCACAGAAGCACTGAGGCTGTAGGTTTCTAGTAATAAAAACCACAAAACAAACTATACTAGTCCAAAAATAGTTCAGGGGGGTCTGGGGAGACCCAGGACAACTCTCCAAATGGTTTTGAGAAGAAATTAGGGTGGCACAGCAAAGCACAAAGCTCTGAAAGAAATTCTGAATCTTGCATTTTTTGACAGGAAAAGTCCAAAATCATAGGTGCCAATCCAAAAATAGGTTAGGAAGGTTCAGACTATCCCAGGGTAACCTCCTGTAGAGGAACACCCTAGAAATTAAGAGGTACAATATTGTGCCAATGGAATCCTGTCAGATGCCTGTCAGATGTCTGTCAGATGTGCCCAAATCATGGAAATCAATGGAAAAGTCACACAGGCTGTCTCTCAAAGTTTCTTTCAGTATACTGAGAGATTTGAAGCCTAATTATATAAAATTTGGGGAGTATTAGGCAATGAAGATATTATGAGGTAACTAGGCAGCCATTATTCATGAGGTGACAGCACAGTCCTTTACCTCAGGCAAATTTGATGACTGGACTCTGAGGAGAATTCTTCTTAAAAGTGACTACTGACCCAAACAAAACGTTCCCAAGCTGATTACCAGCTTGACTTTTTTCAGTTGTCAAAGTCTTTTTGAGGGCATTTAGCCCAGTCGCTTATTGTTGTGGGGAGAGCACAGGTAAAACCCTACACGATTACCATTAGGCCACGCCCCGGTCACCAGAGTTTATAGCAATGCTGTGATTGGGATGAAAGTGCCCACAGTCTAGGCATTTGTTGATTGTCTGTGATGCAGCATTTCAACAAGCTTCATTAGGTGCCAAACCTGAGCGGTAACACAGACTTTTGGTTAGAAATTCCTGTTCGGGGTTGGCACCAGACATAAGGTGTCCGGCATGAATCCCAAATGTTATCGTCAGGGTGTCGCCCATCACTGTTTATTATGCTATTGAGGCCCTGAAGAAGGGTTGTCTTCTTGGCATGCTAGTGCAGAGATAATTTTGGACTTATGGTTCTGAACAAGTACAGCTTTGTGCTCCCCAAAGTCTTACCATTTGTCAAATGGCAAAGCTTCTTGCATTGTGTGCTTTTACACCAGAAACCCTATAAGAACAAAGTCATGGGTCAATGTTTTTTTTAAGTGCTACCTGTACATTAGAAGACAATATCTTTAAATCACAGAACTAGTTGCTGCTTTATAGAACCAAATTCCATATATATTATTATTTATCCCAGAAATCAGGAACATCTGACTTCAGCCCAACCCCTTATCAACACTGACATGAAAAATTCCAGTCTTAAGGCCCAGTCACACATAACGACACACCAGCGATCCCGATAACGATGTGCAGAGATCGCTGGTGCGTCGTTTTTCACTTCGCTGGTAAGATGTCAAACAGGTATCACACCAGCGATGTGTAAAACGACGCACTAGTGATCCAGAATTATACTGAGCTTGTTGGGAATTGTGACTCCATAGCGAAGCTTTGAGATCGTTGGTCATTGTCCCTGTCAAACACAACGATGTAGCGCTCCCAGCGGGAGCGCAACAACGTAGAAATTATCCACAGCAGTGTGTAACGATCAACGATCTCACAGCAGGGGCCAGATTGTTGGTGCATGTCACACAGACTGACATCGCTATTGGGATCGCTGTTGCATCAGAAAATCTGTGACGCAACAGCGATCTCGTCAGCGATCTCGTTATGTGTGACAGGGCCTTAAGTGAATCAGAGCAAATAAAAAGATAAAGTATATAGATTCCTGTAAAAAAGGACTCGTCAGCTAACCTGCATATCTGTGTTAGCTAAAAATTGTGTTACCTATAATATATTCATCCTGGAGCATTTGTCATTAGATCTTTGGGTTGTGCTGTTCCTCGGTTATTCCTGCCATACTGGTAATGTATGGATATCTTAACAACTGGGTGGTGCCATTGCTTAATCACTATTCCTAGTGTCAGACTGTACGGGGACACACACGATTGACAACCCAACATCCGTTTGTCTATTTATGCATACAGTTCTGGAAGGAATATTAGAAGATTGGGACAATGGGACAATACCCAGCTTTTAGAAAAGATGCAGTAGAATTTTTATATAAAGAGCAATGTAAGAATTTATTAAAACAGTCAAGAGAGTCAGTCAGTTCTTTTTTAATAAATCCGAATCTCTTTGAATATTAACATTTAGTTATGGGATAAGATCTATTAGTAGATGGGAAGGTCATGAAGATGTATCCTACCTTCCTCTAGAATCAATTGGTCTGCTGAGTCAGTGATGATGGACAAGCATTATGCACTGCAGCAGCCAGATGAATTAATGATGAATTAAAGTCCATCTGTATTTAAAAGATTAAAATACTTATGGTTTTCTGACCAAGACATCTACAATTCAGAATGTTATGATGCTATTAAGGCTCTGATTAAAGGCTGTGTTCCTGGCATGCTGGGTCAGAGATAATTTTGGACTAATGGTCCTGAACAAATATAGCTATGTGCTCCACAGAGTCATCCCATTTGTCAAATAGAAAACCTTTTTGCATAGTGTGCTTTTACACCAAAAACCCTATAAGAGCATTGTAATAGGTCAATGTTCTTTTTTATCACCTACCTGTAGATTAGAAGACAGTATCTTTGGATCATAGAACAAGTTGCTGATTTACAATACCAAATTCAAATTTTATAATTATTTATCCCATAAATACACTGTAATAGCATCACATGTTCTGACATCAAAAGAAGCACATGCTGCTCCACAATGTATTTGTGGTCATGTAGCAACAGGAACAAAAGTATCCAGGACCATTTAGGGCCCTTTCACATCAGCGTTTTTTGAAATTCGCGGCAGATGCGGTGAAAAAAACCGCATCTGCCGCGATTACCGCATACCGGCTGCACTTGCGTCGCGGTTGCGGTAAACGCCATGCAAAGTATAGGCGTACTTGTGGCAGGTGCGGCAAGTGCGGTTTTGCACTTGCGGCAGGTGCGGCCGCGGTCAGCCACGGTTTTTTTCGCGGCCGCACCTGCCGCAAGTGCAAAACCGCACTTGCCGCACCTGCCGCAAGTACGCGGTAATCGCGGCAGATGCGGTTTTTTCACCGCATCTGCCGCAAATTTAAAAAAATCGCTGATGTGAAAGGGCCCTTGGATGCAGGTGGAAAGTAATCCAAAAAGCAGATGTATTAGTAACTTGATAAATTACTTTATTTGCCCCATGGATTGTGGTGCCTGACTGACACCTTCATTGGGTACCTACAGAACATATGGAACTGATACAGAAATGAGGCTCACCAGGGACATATCCGGGTCACATGGCAGAAAATCAGATTATTCAAATCAAAGCAGTTACACACCTGTGACATCATGGGGCCACACGGATTCATTTTAACAGTAAGCAACATTCACTAATACATTGCATCCAGATACATGATGGATACAATTAATGTGCTTTACCTACTTAAATGCTGGTACAATTATATAGGGCAGTTATATTAATCCAAGGTTATTTTGGGGGCTCATTTGACCAGGTCATGGTTTAGCCAGGCACAGATGGCACACTCAGATTCTACAGTCAATCTGCTCATAAATTATTTCCATTGGACGATAAAGATACAAGACAGAAGAAGAATCAACACCTTCAATATGTGGTGCTGGATAAGGATGTTATCAATACCATGGATGGCTAGAAGAACAAAGATCACCAGTTTGGAACAAATGAAGCCAGACATGTCACTCGAAGCAAAGATCACCAAGCTACAACTTGCCTACTTTGGACACATCATACAAAGAGAAAAATTAGTAGAGAAGGACATTGTGGTAAAAAGAATAGAAGGTATAAGGCGAAGAGGAAGCCCAGCAACCCAATGGCTTGATACTGTCAAGATAGCGAAAGAAAATGCAGACTGTCTTCCTTGTATGAAGCATGAAGAGAAAATGAAGACTGAACTACCATATTGCATTGCAAAGGGAAGGAGAAACGGAGACAGAAAAAATAGAAAACTGATGCTGATAAAATGTTCAGCCACTAGAGGGAGCTAAAGTGCTATAAACCAACTAAATAAGGAATATTAGCTTTGCTAAAGAGCAGACCACTCTACAAACAACCTAGTGATAAGTAATACTGAAAGCCACAATAAGAATACACAGATAAATGCTGGAGGCAAAACAGGAGTCCTTTGTCAGTATTCTAATGCTGGTTTTTATTGATGTTTATGTAATAACTAATTGATCCATAGCTGTGTTAAAAATGTATTAATAAATCCTCCCTGCCCTCCATGCCTGCAAGTAGTGGACTAGTCAATGGCTGAAAAAATAGATTCCAGCTGTACACTATAGCTGTGTGCCTTGAGACTCAAATTAGTCATATGAGGGGATGAACATAGAGTCTGTACACTACAGGTTACTTTCAATGCAAAATGATACACAATTTAGTTTTTTACAAGGACAAATAAAGTGACGAATGCACGCACAATATTTTTTCAGCGGGTAAAATACATAGATCTAGGTCAAGATCAGGCATTTTCACATGCTCAGAAAGATACAGATTACAACACTCACAAACTGGTTCACAAAAACAGAAGGATAATATTATATATGGATCTATTCACAGACCACCTAATTTTGCAGAAATACATGAAAAGGGCATATATGCAATTTAGTATTTGTTTCAGCATTATGATGTGAAGCATATTTCACAGAGTGCCCTACTCTGAGAGTTGTTAGTGTTTTACACCAGCATATCATGCCCACCAAATACATACATTCCTATAGGGGCTTTGTGTTATCCATCATATACAGATTCCCCATTCTTATCCTTTGCAATCATATATCAAATATAAGTGTTCAGAGTAAAAAGCCTTTTGTTAGTTACCCATGTGGGAGACCTGCTCAGCACAGTGATGCCAGCCCCTACAACCATTTTGCAGTAGTTGCTTCTTCGGGGGGCATGGCTACTGCACTTCCTGCAAGGGCATTTATTTGGTATTTCCTGGTCATGTGATGTAATTCATCCAATGATAATGTGCAGCGTCATGCGCATGTGACCGCCGACCAGCCCGCTCATGTGGGTTAATGCATCCAATAGGATTACGCAGCATCACACGCACGTGACCACCAGACCGCCCATCCCAGGGATTCGGTGGCGAAGGCGCGCCGGAGCCTTGCATCGCCGTGGTAACTATGCTGCATCCAGGGTGCATCTGCGCGTGCACACATCCACCAGCCTAGTGGATTGTGGCATAGGTGCACACCCTAATGGATCAGCAAATGGAGACCCGGTGAGACAGGTCTAGTGCAGACGCGCACATCCCAAGGGTGAGTCGTAAGCCCATAATCCCATTCCTGTATTGACAAATTTTTTACCGGTTCATTTGCTCACAAAGTATACTACACCAGCAGTCCCAAGTAGGTATTAGCCTTGACAAATGAAATTCCAACATGTATGATGCAACAGGAATGGCGATTTTTATCATTGTGGCTGCACAATCGAGGGCTAGTCGAGGGCTGATGTGTGTTATACCTACAGCACATTGGAATCATGTCCAATACTTATCTCCACTGTTCCACTCCCTTTCTCATCCTTAGGACACATACTAGGAAATCTCCAGGCAACTAAACCAATTTCTGGGCTTACTGGTTACCTGCTTCAATCAGTTATTATGCATTGAAAGAGACCAAAAAGCAGGGCCCTGCACAGGCCTCGAAGAGCACCTCAACCACCTATACTAACCTTTTAGTTGCTGAGAGATATTTTATATTTTATATTTACGGGTTATCCTAGGTCTCTTTTAGTACAATCAATATTTCAACTGTATTTCTTTGTCAAACACATTTTATGATAATTCCTAGAGGAAGCTGCCATTCATCATCAGGTTACCATTGTGATGATATAAAAGTAAGAAAAACTTGCAAATAATCAGTTATTACATAATTCAGCAGCACAGAAGCTCTTTGTGACAAAGTGGCTTCTTGTGCTGTTGTGTTCCCTGTGTATGTTGCCCTAATGTTACTATTCCCACTAACACACTTCATTGACCTTGTGGCCTAACACTATGATGTGAATGCTGCTTTCTTCTACCTGACTTTTTCTCTTAATAACCCCTTCCCCTTATTGCGCCATTTTCTTCTTTATTGTTTTATGACTTTCTCGTTGTCTTCCTGTCAGTGTTTCTCTCCTTTTCTGTCTCCCACGCCCTTCACCTGCAGAAAGTGATATTTCCGAATCAGGACGATGTGCTCATCTCCTTCTTGCCTCTGGCTCACATGTTTGAGAGAGTAATACAGGTAAGCCTCTTGCCTGATCTGACTTAGCCTCGTTGGGCTGCTTGTGTTTTTTTTTCTTTCCAGAGTCAGTGGTCCCCCACATCTGAGGATGTACACATTTCCTATTTGCCCTTAGCACACATGTTTGAGAGAATGGTGCAGGTAAGGTCTTTGTGTTGGTGAAGGTAGAGACACTATCACCGAAAACCCAATGAATTTCCACTGAGATGATTAAAATAATCACTAAAATTTGAGATCACTAATAAAACCAATCATTATGAGGGAAACTAACAAAAAAATCCTTTTATATTGATTCTCACATGCCAACATAGATACATAGACTAGGTAGATACAGTCTGCTTAAGATATTATCTGCAATATCACATGCAAGTGTTTATTGTTAATGGACCTGATTCCATTGATGTGGCAAGCAAAACCATTTCAGCGTCTATCAAAATATCTGGCATAGGATTTTGGGAACTGAACTCAATGGAATGTTCAGGCCAAGCACCTTACCCTCATTAGGCTTGACATGAAAAGAATCCTTCTCAACTCCATGGACATATAATTCAATACAAAAAACAGAAACAGCAGAATTCCAGGCACCAGTCACAAGCCGTACACATGCGCTCAGCAGCGGAGTGTTGCACCGACATCGTAGGCTGAGCAGTCAGGCTCAGTTAGTGCACAGCTTCCTAGATCCAGACAGTATGAGAAATCCACATAGCAGAAATGAGATGGAGCTCATGATAAGAACCTTTTTCTTTATTTCATTTGGAAGTACACAAGCAAGGGAGGGAGGGGGAGCGGGATCACAAGGATGACAGCGGCTGTTTCACACATAGCTGTTGTCCCTATGTTCCCGTTCCTCCTCCCTCCCTTACTTGTCTACTCCCGGATGAAATAAAGAAAAAGGTTCTTATTATGAGTGCCATCTCATTTCTCCTATCTATTTGGATATAATTGAATAAGTCAATAACTCCACTTATATTTGATTGTTATGACTATTAGAGATTTTCTATTGAACCCTATCTCCAAAGAGATTTCCCACATGACACTTTTTCCTGGATTCTTCTTGGCAATGTATTTTCTTGCTGCTTCATTTAAAATTCTGCTGTGCCAAGTTCTTTCACAAACTTCATAGTTAGCTCTTAAAAAATTGTAGAAGAAATTCTCGGTAAATGCATTTACAAAGTACCACTCCATAGACTTCAAACACGTACACCTTGAGATTGGCAGGGCGATATGGTGCCAGATTATTGTGGGTAAGTATAGTTATAATTATGCCTACAATTCTTTCTAAGCAATACAACATAATTACGAAATAGAGACACTTAAGTAACATGTTGATGGCTTCCAGGGAGCAAAACCTCAATAAAACAACTTTTTGGGAAATAATGAAAAACACAATAATGTAATAATATATGTGTAACCTGACTTCAGAGGGATTTTTCACAAATTTGTGATCTGCTTTCATATCTTCCACATAACTAATTAATACAATCCCAAGACAAATCAAATCCTACACCCATCAAAACTGCAATACATATTCACTGGCATATATAGGGCTCATGGCATTAGTCGCTAATATCCATTTGGATTCTTGAATGAGCGTAATTTCGGTCATCTTCTCTTAGGGGGCCGTCACACGCTGCGACATCTTTAGCGATATTGTAAGCGATCACGTGCACGCGCAATCGCTTACAATATCGCTCACATCGCTGGTGAGATGTCACACAGACAGACTCACCAGCGATGCGGAGCCGCGATCTCGCTCGTTACTATGGTACACATCGGGTAACTAGGCGCCGCGCGTCGCTTAGTTACCCGACGTGTACCATAGTTACCATCTCCCAGCATAGGCGCGGTCGCTGGGAGATGGATCATCGTGGTGTCATACACCACGATGATGCAGATCGTTGCATCGTTCATCGCTAGATCTGAGAACCGAACCTCAGATCAGCGATGTCACGATCAAGCGATTTACCATCGTGAATCGCTTGATTACATGCAACGATATCTTGCCCGATATCGCTTAAGCGATCAAAAAGGAGATCGCTTAAACGATATCGTGCAAGATATCTCACCGTGTGACGGCCGCCTCAAAGGAATCTACTCTACTTCTATACATGCAAATCTCAAAACATCAGGACTAGGGTTCCGGCACATTTGGTTATATAAAATCGCTCAGATATTTGGCCAGAAATGTGGTCACATGTCATGCAAGTGCTATGGCGAGTGTGCTTTTTTTTTGCCGTCTAGCATCCCTATGACATGCGAGTGCTATGGGAATATATATTACCCTCTTTTTAATGGTTGTGGGGGGTTTTGAGATTTAATAATCTATTTTATACTTACCTTGTGGCGTTCATCATCCACTTCTGCCATCATGGTGTCCTCCAGTTTCGGGGGCCATGTTTGCACATCCAAGTGATGGGTGTGCAAATATAGCGCCTGCTGGCTGTATTGCCTCATTGCGTATTACTGCCAGCGGTACTGCTGACTCCTGATAAACAACAATACCCAAGATGCCTGGAACCCTCGAGCGGGGCTTCTCCCCGATGCTTCTTGCCAGCCGCCACACACAGGCCCGCCACATGATTAACTGCACCTGTGTGTACCACAGTGTACCGCCGGGTGCATACAGGCACAGTTAATCATGCAGCGGACCAGCAGAGAGAAAACAGAGCAGGGAGGGTGGGTGTAGGGGGGGGCAGAGAGAAAACACACAGCAGGGAGGGAGAGAGTAGAGAGATAAGGCATTGAATGGAGGAGGGAGGGCAGAAAGAAAATGCCCAAGCAGAGAGGGAGGAGGGGGACAGAGAGAGAGCGCACAGCAGAAAGGGGGTAAGAGAGAGCGCACAGCTGGGAGGGAGGAAGGAGGGGGGCAGAGAGAGAATGCATTGTAGGGAGGAGGGGGCAGAGGAACTCACAGCAGGGAGGGAGGATGCGGGGCAGAGAGAACATACAGCAGAGAAGGGGGCAGAAAGAGCACACAGAAGGGAGGGGGAGAGAGAGAGCACGCAGCATAGAGGGGGACAGAGAGAGTGCACAGCAGGGAGGGGGGCAAAGAGAGATCTGCTTTTCTCTGACCTCGCTTAATATTGTTATTTATTTTTTTGTGGAGGGCTCAATTAGGACTTCTGCTATGGGGTCCCATGATTTGTATGTACACCTCTGGAAACATAACCAGTAATCTAGTCTTCTAAATTATTAATAAATTAGTTGAATGACAGTGTACCAAACACAGAACCTTTAGATACAACTGTGGCGCCCCTGCGTCTTGGTCGCCACCATGGTACTGCACCTACTCCACAGGTGTGGTGCCATGCTCTAAGGTTAGATGGGAGCGCAAACCTCAGACACCCAGTCACACACCCAACACCCATCCTAACTCCAGGCCAGGGAGATGCAAGACAGAGAAGGTTCCTTGAGAGGGCAGACCCCATCTGCTGGTTGGAGGAAGGAGTAGGTTTAGGGGGTGGGAGGAAGTAGTTAGTGAGAGAGTCCCCAGTTCTAGGGGACGCTGTGGCTGGGGCCTAGCGGGACTAGTGGGTAGGTCACCCGCAAACCCCCAGTTCAGAGAACTCTGAATCTACAGCTGACTTCCAGGTTGGGTAGAAGAACTAGCTGCACAAGGGGTGCCAGCCCCAATTTGATGTGGAACTTTAAGACCAAGACAAGAAACCAGAGGCCACTGAACTGCAAATGCAGTGGCATTCACCGTGTACTCTCCCAGGAACAGTGGCCATAGAGGGTCAAGAGGATGTGCCAGGCTGTCGCTCAACAGGACCTGCAGCCGCCTGCCTTGGGACTTGTAGCACGAAGGCACAGGGGAAGAAAGAGAACAGTGCAGAAAAAAAGAGCAGCACGGAAAGAGTTATGAGCGGTGTCTCAGTGGAGTGTACCTAGACTGTCTGGGAGCTGGCCAAGGGGCAACCTGGAAAGGCACAATACCCTGGCTGAGCAAGAACTTTGAAAGAACCTAGTAAAGATCCGGTAAAAACTGCAACCCCATGTCTCTCACTTTCTTCCTGCACCCTGCGGCGATTAGCACAACCACCACCATAATCCATGTATCAGTTACACTAAATCTCAGCGGCCCACTCTGTCTGTGGGGAGTGTTATATCCAAGCTGCCTAACCATCTATTCCCCGAGACCAATACAAGCAGCGCTAGTCATCCCTGACCAGACACCACAGATCGCGTCACGATCATCTTTATAAACTTCATCATCTCCTGTAAACATACCCATTTAATGGCCTGTCACGGCCACGACTTCCAGGGAGAGCCACCATAACGTTCCCCCGAACTGTTAACCCTTTAAGCCAAGTACCCTGACCCCATGACTGCGGCACAACACTTATGACTAGAAACCAGTCAAAGTAGCAGTCATTCACCACGATTCTCTGGTTGTGTCTGTCACCGAGTCACCCTCCAATAAAGTGTACCAGTCAGAAAGTTGTCTTGATTTCCTTTTAACATTGGTGATTCATGATATGAAAGCATTAAAGGGAATCTGTCGGCAGGATTTTGCTATGTAATCTGAGGAAAGCATGATGTAAGAGTAAAAAAACAAAAAGCAATGTCACTAGCATTACAGTACTAAAAACTCATGAGCAGGGTAATTCCATATGCTCCCTGCACAATCTCTGTTGAGGGCCCGGTGGCGGTATGGGCAGTTCTCCCAGTGCTGCTGCATATCTAAAACTCAGCTCTTTGATAGTGTCAGTGTGGGCCCCACTGGTCAGGACGCCACATAGGGGTACTGCACCCATATAAGAGAGTGTGGTACTCCTGAATCTAGGGGATTGGGATGTCATATAAAGGACCCTCATACACCCATCCACACACCTTAGAGAAGGGGGATTTGGGTGGACCTGTTGTCTGGGAGACCCAGTCCAGGTGGGAGGAGCTAGGTGGGTTAGTGGAAGAGTGGGAAGGCAGTTGGTGAGAAGTCTGAGGGGAGTTGAAGCTGAGGAAAGCTCCTGTGGGGAGCAATGACTACAGGACAGCGGAGGAGCCATCGGGAGAGAAATGGACCCCAGGGGAACCATGTGTTGCGGTGCGCCTGAATCCAGGCCCGGTACAACCACTGGCTAGAGGGGTTCAGTCCCGGAAGGAGGACCGGATCCGAGAGCGGTGCGGGTGTTCACTGTCAAACCGGAGGCACGAGCTTCTGTAGGAAGTCGTGGCCAATACCCAAAGTAATCCCCAAAAGGCCCTGTATAGGTTCTGGAACCCTCCAGAGAGTATCCATGGGAGCTGGCTGAGGGCGCCGCGTTCAGGAGCACTGCTGGGAAGTAGGAGAGCGAGCACGGTGAGGGACAAGAGAAGGGAAACGGCAGGCACATCATCGAGGGTCCCAAATAGGACGTCCCGGTCCCCTGGTGACTACCCAGACCAGTGAGACCCGAAAGACTTTGTCATCTGTAATTGTCTGAAGTGTTACCAGTAAACCCATGCAGAGATCAAGACTGTGTGGCGTACTTTATTTGCCTGGGCCTGAGGAGCTGCACACTTGTTTCCTTGTTAAGACTGTGACAGAGCCGCCGGATGAGCTACTTCCCAGTGTAAATCCCTATTCACCACAACTGCCCCAGGGACCCTGCTCCACCTGCGTTACCAACTAGCTGCCTCATCATCACCCCAGAGGTCTGCAAGCAGCGCCGGTAATCTTACCGGGAACCTTAGGTGGCGTCACAAGACATTTTACTTTTACTAAACAAATCCCCTTTTTAAAAGCAGCCCCAGGGTACGGAACTGGGCATTGGATTCAGAATTCCTTTATGTTGCCATCAGATGAGTTAGCAAAACCTGCTGACAGATTCCCTTTAATATACCCTCCTAATATATTCAATGATAGTGGGGTGGAGCGAAAAGCCCTGAAATGGTTAAAAGGAAAGAAGGATGTAATAAAGAAAAAAGTGGATAGAGGAGGTAAAGCGGATAAAAGAGGTAATGCAATGTTGATTTAAAAAAAGGGTACTAATTAGAAGAGGCGTATAGACAACTAGATAATGTATATACAATATATGTGAAAAGTTCACTAAGGATCCGACAGGCCCAATCCAAGAAACATTTTCAAAACTCTTTTACTTAAAAATATTGACGAAAGTCTGATCACTAAATGGATGGCAGGAGACTTACAGGAATAGGGTCAATTAGTAAACCACTGTCGAGTTACTTAAGACCAACTTGTTACCTCTAATGGTGAGCATTGGTTTTGCCTTTATGGATTACTTGAACAGGATGAGTGATATGAAAATAAAGCTTCTATACTATACAAACGGACTAATACTCAGAGTTTTTAGATGTAGATATAAGACTTGAAGAAGGACATATACTTGCCCTTGGCTATACAAAATTCTACCATTACTTTTCCATTGTTACACTACAAAAGCTATCACCTTGATCATATTTAGAAGGCCATGTCATAAGGCCATTTTCTATAGTTACATAGAATTAATAGTTATAGGAGCGCATTTATACAGCAGGCTATCGAATTAAAAGAATACCCTCTCTAATGAGGCTACCTATAGGTGTAAAAGAAAAAGTGCTGGCTCCATTCACACTGTGCTTTTTTGGTCTGTTTTTACTCGTCAGTTTTTGTAGCCAAAACCAGGAGTGGGTGATAAATACAGAAATGGTGGACATGTATCTATTATACTTTGCCTCCGATTGTTCCACACCTGGTTTTGGCTAAAAAAACTGATGAACAAAAACAGACCAAAACGCCCAGTGTGAATGCAGTCTAATACAGCTAAATGTAAGAAATGTAAGAAAATATTTGTTTTGTTGAAAACTGACCAAAGAAAGAAGAGGGGGACATAAGATTTGTGTTTTCTTTTCAATATAGCCCTATGACCAGGCTGTATTTGGAGTTCCTGCTGCCCTAGGTGTTTTCAGTGGTCACGCCCCCTTCCGATCAGTCAGTCTAAGGGTATGTGCACACATCATTTTTTTTTGGGCAGATCAGCTCAGTAACCCACCTGATAAAGCTTTATATAAAAGCTAAAAGGAATGAACTTATGCTCTGCAATGTAAAAACAACATGCTGTTATACAGTGGGTACGGACGGAATTCAGACCCCTTTAAATTTTTCACTCTTTGTTTCATTGCAGCCATTTGGCAAATTCAAAAAAGTTCTTTTTTCTCGTTAATGTACACTCTGTATCCCATGTTTACTGGAAAAAAACAGAAATGTAGACATTTTTGCAAATTTATTAATAAAGAAAAACTGAAATATCACATGGTCATAAGTATTCAGACCCTTTGCTCAGACACTCATATTTAAGTCACATGCTGACCATCTCATTGTGATCCTTCTTGAGATGGTTCTACTCCTTCATTAGAATCCAGCTGGGTTTAATTAAACTGATAGGACTTGATTTGAAAAGGCACACACCTGTCTATATAAGACCTCACAGCTCACATTGGATGTCAGACCAAATGAGAGTCATGAGGTCAAATGAACATGCCCAAGGAGCTTAGAGACAGAATTGTGGCAAGGCACAGATCTGGCCAAGGTTAAAAAATAATTTCTGCAGTACTCAAGGTTTCTAAGAGCACAGTGGTCTCCATAGTCCTTAAATAAAAGAATATTGGGACCACCAGATGTTTTCCTAGACCTGGCCGTCCAGCCAAACTGAGCAATCGTGGGAGAAGAGCCTTGGTGAGAGCGGTAAAGAAGAACCCCAAGATAACTGTGGCTGAGCTCCAGAGATGCAGTAGAGAGATGGAAGAAAGTTCCACAAAGTCAACTGCATCCCTGCAGCCCTCCACCAGTCGGACCTTAAGTGGCAGAGTAGCCCGACGGAAGTCTCTCCCCAGTGCAAGACATATGTAAACATGCATAGAGTTTGCTAAAAAAAAAAAAAAAACAAAGGACTCCCAGACTATGAGAAATAAGATTCTCTGGTCTGATGAAATGAAGATAGAACTCTTTGGTGATAATTCAAACCGGTATGTGTGGAGAAAACCAGACACTGCTCATCACTGCCCAATACAATCCCAGCAGTGAAACATGGTGGTGGCAGCATTATTCTATGGAGGTGTTTTTCAGCTGCAGGGGCAGAACAATTTGTTGCAATTGAAGAAAACATGAATGTGGCCAAGTACAGAGATATCCTGGATGAAAACTTACAGAGTGCTCTTCTGGACCTCAGACTTGGCCAAAGGTTCACCTTCCAACAAGACAATGACCTTAAGTACACAGCTAAAATAACAAAGGAGTGGCTTCAGAACAACTCTGTGACCATTCTTGACGGACCCAGCCAGAGTCCTGACCTAAACCCAATTGAGCATCTCTGGAGAGTCCTGAAAATGGGTGTCCACCAACGTTCACCATCCAACCTGATGGAACTGGTGAGAATCTGCAAGGAAGAATGGCAGAGGATCCCCAAATCCAGGGGTGACAAACTTATTGCATCATTCCAAAGAAGACTCATAGCTGTAATAACTCAAAAGGAAAAGGATGCTTCTACTCAATACTGAGCAAAGGGTCTGAATAGTTATGACCATGTGATCTTTCAGATTTTCTTTTTTAATAAATATGCAAAAAATCCTAAATTTCAGTTTTTTTCATTTAAAATGGGGCGCAGAGTGTACATTAATAAGAAAAATATGAACTTTTTTGAATTCACCAAATGGCTGCAATGAAACAAAGAGTGAAAAATTTAAAGGGGGTCTGAATACTTTCCGTACCCACTGTATGTGCAGTCTTTTGATTTTTTTTAACAGCGTCAGGCTTCCAGACATGAAGTGTCTAAAATAAGTGACTGGTCCATTATATGAATGGCTATTGCTTGGAATTTGCTCAGTTTATTTAAAGGGATCCTGTCACCCCCAAAATACCTCAAAAGCTATTAAAAGCTGTCCCTAGAGCATATTCACACTTACCCTACACTCCTTTTATCTCCTAAATGCAGCAAGTGAAAATGAAGATAAATGTTATTGTGGAGCCCCAAGGGACGTGGGGTACTCGGTACCGGACCGATCTGCTGCTGGGGATGTCACTGGTGGCCTGGTCCGGACCGTGTCCCTGGCTCAGCACAATAAAAGGGGAATATTTACAAGGGATATTGTCACGGGTGACGCCACCCACTTGGTGCGGCCAGCTATGGGGCCGCGGCTGCCGCAGAACCTCCGGGGGTGATGGAATGGCAGCGGGGATGGTATAGTTCTAGTGGGGAGAACTGTATCCCCCGGGGCAGTAAGGAGTTAAAGTCTGTTGTGTGTGAGGCTGTTGTAGCACACTTACTTCACAGGCTGCAGGGATCTCTCTCTCCAGGGCTGGTGCTGACAAGCTGTGGCTCTACAGGTTGAGGTCTTCACGGTGCAAGCCTGTATGGGAGAAAGGGTCTGCAGATGGAAGCAGGCAGGAGGCAATGCAGGGTTTCCAAGGCTTTACTTAAGGTCTTTCAAGCAAGTTACACGTTATTCACAGTCTTTAGCACACAGTTGCTCTCTACTCCCTTTCCGGGTTCCCTTCTCTCCTGCAGCCAGGCTCCTCTCTCCTTGTGACCCCTCACACAGTCTTTAAGTGTGCCTTTCCGGGCTTTTACTTCTCTTTCCTCATGGGTTGTGTGACACTCGACAGTATAGCAGTGACTCGGGCTTCTGTGAGTCCTAATCTGTCACTTAGCTGCCTGTCTTTTAGGGTTAGGAACTCCAGCTTGAAACTGAAACTCCCCGTCGGTGAATCTGGGGATACCGGGTAAATCGTCGGTCCCCTTCAGAGCCGACACTGTGCTCTAGCCCAGCCTGCAATAGTCCACAGCATTAAACTACCAGGCTCTTTCCTCTGCGTTCCTTCCAGTATATATGAGGGCTACCCCGCCTGCAGTTGGTTGCTTGAGCTGTACTTCTAGGGCCCCGGGTTACACCGTCCCTCTCGGCTCTCTCACACTCCTGGTGGTTTCAGCATCTCGGACGGGCTTTCCCCCCCATCTGGCTCACACTGGCTCAGTACGGGTCTGCGCTCCTCAGCTTAGGCTCTTCCAGGACGTATGGCTCTCTCCTGCTCAGCTTCAGCTCAACCTCCTGCTGTTCTGTAGCCTTTCTATCTCAGCTTACTCTGCTGCTCTTGGTCTTTGCATCTCAGCTACTCCAGCCTACTGTGGCCTACTCTTGGTCTTTGCTGTTCGGCACCTTGAGCCTACTCAACTTCCTTTACTCCTCCCCCTCTCTATATACTGTCAGTCACCTGACCTCTGGTGTGCCCAACCCACTCCTCGTCCACCACCCCTCTGGTCTCATATAGTCTCTAACCTCAGGGCTGGACTTGACCTCCTTCTATGCCTGGGGATGTGGGCTGTGAGGGTGTAGTGTTTACTATGTCCTAACTGCCTGGCTGCAGTACCCTTCTGTGGCCACCTGATCGCAGGGGCGCCACATTATTACACTACCTCATTAGGGATGATAATTAGTGACTATGGTATTCATAGTCACCCTGGCAGGCTCTCCCTCTTCATGATATCACGCCTCAATAGGCGTGATCTTCAAATCAGATTAAAATGCGCACCTCCCCGCTCTGTCCTGTGTCGGCCGGCCTGTAGTGGGGCTGGGTGACGCGAATCGCGTCATTTCCGGCGCCGGGTGACGGTATGTACACCCGCGCCGCTCTGTTAGCTTCAGAACACGCACTGCGATTCGCGTCATACAGCCGCATAATGCAGCGGTCCGGCTGACATAGGAGAGAGGGGAGGCGCGCATTTTAATCTGATTTGAAGATCACGCCTATTGAGGCGTGATATCATGAAGAGGGAGAGCCTGCCAGGATGACTATGAATACCATAGTCACTAATTATCATCCCTAATGAGGTAGTGTAATAACATTTATCTTCATTTTCACTTGCTGCATTTAGGAGATAAAAGGAGTGTAGGGTAAGTGTTACTATGCTCTAGGGACAGCTTTTAATAGCTTTTGAGGTATTTTGGGGGTGACAGGATCCCTTTAACAAAAAGGGAATCTAAAAGATGTTGGAAAAAATGATCAAAAAGAAGCAAAAAAAAAAAAGGTGGTTCAGGAGAAAATGATGTCTGTGTGTCCTGAAGCATCTTCCAACTTAAAAACTCAGGGTTCACAGACATCTGCAAGACGTGGTGTGCGCTTACCCTGAAAGTGCCCATAGCCTTCAGATAGTAGTTAAGATCTCTATGCACATTAGACTAAAGTTGGCTAAACCCGTCGTTATCGAAAGGTTCCACTGGCAGTCTAATAAGTATGGGGACTCTAACGGATGATTTTTGGGGGGATATAAGGAACCAGCACATGCGATTACAGACTGTAGATCCTTTTGTCCTCTTAGTGGCAAGCTGCTGCCAAAAATGTCTACCAGCAACTCTAATAGCAAATGCAGGTAAACGTGGCAAAATGACTCCTGTATATTGTGGAGCTCAGCAAGATAGCTGTCGGCCAAATGATCAGACAGCTGTCTATAATGTATTTGAGCTTTAGTCAATTACTTGTTCGGCCAACAGACATTCAGACAGCTGTATTTTTAGGCCAGCACACTAACCCTGTAATATCTTAGGTTCAAGTCTGATAAATTAAATATTACAATGTCTACACGACTACATCCCCAGAACCACTGTGAATACAGTAATATATAACCAAAACCACAATCAGTACAGTAATGTATCCCCAGAACATCATCAGTACATGAATACATTGCCACGCTTAGTAAAGCATTCAAATGCAGTGCTAGGTTAGCCCCAAATACAATGGTATTACATTTAACTACAACTCCCAGTATGTTCTTAACAATGGTAAGGAGATATTGGTACTTGTTACCAGTCATTATCAGACTGTGGACCATACAGGGACCACAATACTGATTAGTCGCAGGCAGTAGCTATATTAAACATTTCGTTACGATGACTATGGGTTCACAGGGAATCAGGGTGCCTGATTTGTCCTTCAAGCTAGGGGCCCTATTCTATCCCTTATCTCAGGGGTACCATTAATGGTGGAGAGGCCTGAATCTCTGACGTGGCCCTGCTACTGAACAGTCCTTATCTGATTCTCCCTTAACTTCCCCTAGGACAGTGGAGTAATAAACCTCACAGATAAAGACAGACAAGGGAAAACTCTGTCACTATGCACACTCACACAAAGACAATAATAGTTGCAGGAGGAAAACCAAGAGCAGGTAGGAAGCATCAGAACAACAGGGGAGAACTTCCATAACCACATCAAGCAAATAACACAATGTCCACCTTAGTTTGTGACACCACACCTCACAGACCATACAATAAAATATAGCTGGCATGGTTAGAAAGATTCCACCCAGCATACATAAGAGGGGAGTAGATGTGATAGGCTTCCCCACAACATATGATAAGACAAGCAATCAGACAGCAGAGATTAACTTTTGCTAGCCTGCCTATGAATCAGCACCCAGTAGGTAGATTCCCGAATATGCCTGTGTTGATCCCAGACACCAGGGAATCCCAACACTGCCATCACAGTCTGTGAAGTTTATGCAAAACTGTTTGGGACAGTAACTTAATTTTTGAAGATATTTCATATGCTTTAGGGCTATTATTTATGAAGAGTTAGTGTGAGTCTGAGGTGGGCTCAGTAAGGAGAAGGGGCATCATGGTGTGGGACCTGAGATCCTCATTGATTGATCAAAAAACCTCTTCGAACGCAACTCAGTAGACAGGACTATGACATTCTACTCACAGCATCCATTCTGTGTGCATGCTCTTCTGTCTCTTGAGCTGTGGTCTTCTAGGAGGTATACTCATAATGGGCCTAAAACATAAAATATATCCCAAAGATTTAGATATTCTCTGTAACAGATTTCTCAAATGTAAAAGTTCCATGGGATAGAACCAATTGGTGGGGGTTCGACTGCTATGGCCCCCTCATCAGACCTCCAGTGCCTAGTGGGAAATATAGTCCTGCCTATGACAACTCAAAATAAGTCAGCAATTATAAAAAATTGTCACATGATAAAAAGAGATAAACTATTAAGAGAAATACAGTATATATGAGAAAAACACTTATGACTTTTAGAAGTATTAAATCTAATACCAATCTATTAGTAAATGTTTAGTTTTACAGCACACAAAAGCAATTGGCTTGAAAAGATTGACTGGTTAGTTTGCTGCAAAGTAAAAAAAAAAAGTCCATCTTAGAGGATCATTGTATGCCATCATTTGTTTGCATATATGAACCTGTAGTAGAAAGAATCTATATACTGGGCTGTAGGGAATCAGTCATAAAAACATTTTATGATTATATGACTGATTCCCGACAGTGCAGCATATACATCCTTTCTACGAAAAGTTCATATATGCTTTTCCTTGTGGTGTTTGAAGTAGCCATGGGTACACACTAATATAGTTGGTTTTGGCTTTCACAACCAGATCAGATGAGCCTCCGACTATACACATTGTTTTTTTACCGCTGTTGTTATAGGTAGTGTAATGCAGAGTAATAAGATATACAGTATAAGGATAGGGATAACACATATCTTAAGGTAATGTTAATGGGTATCATAAGGTATACTAATGTATAAGATGTAGGAGAGTTGTTAATGTTATATAGTACTGAGTTGCAGGAAGAATTAGCAATGTTCTTGATAGGATACACAGGATTGTTATATAGGATGTTTGATAAGATAGGTATGCCCAGAAATTGACTGTAGGGAAAGAACTGGTTAAACATTGGGACTAGCCAACAATGCGAGGAGTTAGCCTCTAGAGCAGGGGTCCCCAATCTGTAGCTCGGGAGACATATGTGGCTCGTAGGCCCATAATGTGTGGCTTACGACTGTCTTCCAGCTTGGTGCATAAACACCAGGTCTAGCAAACAGCTGTGAAGAGTAGGTCTCTAGATGGTGACTTTTGTGATTAGCCAAGGACAGTAGAGCAGATTAGAAAGGGGGGGCTAAGTAAGGAATCCCTAGATCTTGGTATACTCAGTGTGATTTCTGGGTGCCACTACTGTAAGGGGGTGGGAGCTGGATGTGGCCCGCAACCCTCTCTCAGAGCTGTATGTGTCTCGTGACCCACTCTCAGAGCTGAATGTGGCTCGCAACCCTTTTACAGAGTTAAGTGTGGCTCTCCGTTAGAAAGGTTGGGGACCTCTGCTCTAGGGGAAGAGACAGATTCCATGTAGAACACCAGATAGGGATCCACTAGTGATTAGTACAGATGTATGAGTCAGACAGGTCACCAAGGTCACATGTAGTGGGTAACTCATGGCAATTACAACATTGAGACCAGAGTAAGATTGCATGATTCTGTGAAGTGACTGTAGCATTAGACTGAAGAGACCTTCACCTGGAAGCATTTGGGAGCCTTCTGCTCCATTCCTGCCTTAGTGTTCCGACCTCCTGGAGCTCCTACCACGTAATGGAAGGAGATGTGGGCCCACTGAATGAAAAGTTGACCATCAGTAACTGTGCTGCTGCGTTGGGTTGGTGAGCCTAAATCCAGAAAGATCTAGAACAACACAGATAGAAATAGAACTGTACCTGATGCTATATTGTAAAACGGGAAGTGTGCTTGAGATATGTGTTTGCTATCTCACTTATGAAGTTGCGCTTGAAGAACTGAGGAAACTGTTAAGAAAAAGACTATAGTTTAATAAAAACTATTGGTCTCCATCTCAGTGGTCCTATTCTGGCTTGCCAAAGTCAATGGCGACATGTGACTTACTCAAAGGTATAGTAAATATGGACAGGAATGGTACGCTCTGCTGGAAATAAATTGAAGGACATCCAAGGTAGAAATGATAGGTGCCTTTACTCCATGCCCTACGTGTTTTAAGGCCATCCAGGCCTCTTCATCAGGAGCAACACCATCAATAAACTCCTGAGGAAGAGGCTTGGACGGCCTTGAAATGCGTAGAGCATGGAATAAAGGCACCTATCATTTCTACCTTGGATGTCCTTCAATTTATTTCCAGCAGAGCGGACCATTCCTGTCCATATTTACTGTGCTTTCACCGCCTAGAATGGGGGTCCTGCAGCAGCTGATACCAGGCTCTGATACCAGTTGTGGGTCTCACAACTGTATAAGGTGAGCAGTTCAATTATTTGTCTTTCCAGTATTTTTAGGAGATTCGACCCATTGCGCCCTTGTCTACCTCATTTCTTACTCAGAGGTATAACTTGCACCACATAGGCCCACGAACCCAGTCAGGACCACCATTTTCCTGTATGGTGCTGGGGCATCCAAAGTCAATCTCTCTCTCGTGACACACCACCCTACAGTTTCTCTACATACAAAATTAATAATCAAAATAGTCCACATTGCTATGTACTATAACCTGCGTATCTCTGAGCAGATGATCTGATGTATTGCTGACATCCCCTTTCCTGTCCTATCTATGTTTCGGATGAAACTGGAGAAACATGTCATATTCCTACCACTGACGGAGCAAAATATTGATTTGATTGATGTTTTGTCTGAGGGAGAAGGATGGAGCGGACAGAACATAGCAGGAAGGAGGAATTGTATGTCAACAATACATGTGACTCCTGGAAGATGTGCTCAAAGAAGAAGCGCGAGAAGTAACTGTAACTCATAAAATGAATTGTTTTGAGAAGTTGGAACATATGAAAGCAGGTCAAGAAATAAAAAACCCTGTTTAATTTTCACATTGCAATTTACAGTTTTTGTTTACATAATTATATATTTTCCTTCAATAATTGCCACAGTAGTAATTTTGGAGTCGGCAATCATAAATATGGGTGTTTTCTAGTGCACAAAATAGAGAAATTAAGAAATAAAGTAAGGTCATAGCAGTGTTATTTTATAGTGTCATCAGAATCTTGTGGGCAGAGGTTACCGCTGCTTTCCAGGATTTTTAAAGGGAACTTGACATCAAAATTTAGCATTTTAGGCTGACCCCATGGACCTGTGGTTAATGTAATGTCCATAATAAATAGGTTATGTTCAGTTAGATTTTGTTCAGGTGATGTAATATAAATTTATGTATAAAATATGCTTACTTGTATAGAAATCCATTGCTTTGAGTTATCTGGACATTACAGAATCCCTTGTTCCAGATTCGTCCTGTTGAACCCATCCATGTATTGATATTGATCGCTTCATAACATCAAAGGCGACATCGCTAAATCTCACACATGCTCTGTTGCTGGATGTGGTCAGAGCCTCATCCTCCATTTACTGCTCATGGCAGAGGCCTTATGATTGAGTCCAACAACAGGGCATGTGCTAGATGTATGCAGCATTGCCTTTGATGTCATTGGCCCATAGAACAATCAATGGAAATACTGTACATGTGTAGGTCCAACAGGATGAGTCTTGGACTCGCGAGGGATGTTGTTACGCCCCGATGAGATGAGACAACAGATTTTTATATGAGTAAGTGCATCTTATATTTGTATTTATAAAGGAACCAGAAGAAAAGTGTGGATAAATCTGCGCTGCTAGAGATGGATGATACGGTCCAATATGCTGGATGAAAGGCGGTGTATTTTCTATGCTTTTCAAAGTGAAACCCCCTTTGTTCCTCAAGAAAGGGGGGGGTTCACTTCAAATCACTTAGAAAGCAAACCAGCTTTCATCTACTGTCCAGGTTGTTGGACTTGATCACCCATCTCCACCAGCACAGATTTATCCATTCTTTACTCCTGGCTCTTCTATCTTGCTTTCAGCCTTAGGGCTTGTGGTTCCTAAGGCAGCTATCCATTACATTTACTGTTGCGTGTGACACAACTCTAAAAGGTTAGCATCAGCCCTTCCAGCATTTCCTTATTTGTATCAGGTAAGACCCTATTGCACTTGTTTGTCGACAGTATTATATTTCATATACCGTATATACTCGTGTATAAGCCAAGTTTTTCAGCACAAAAATTGTGCTGAAAAGTGCCACCCTCGGCTTATACACGAGTCCCTATACGGCTGAGTGTGGGGGGGCCGGTGTCCGGGGGCTTGGAGGAGGCAGGGGGAGGCTGTAATATGAGCGCCCGGTCACGTGGGGCCGCTCATTAGTGCAATGCAATATGCACTGCATCCCCCTGTCCATCAGTGGCAGGGGGAGCGGTGCATATTACATTGCTCTCCCCCAGTAGTATATACAGGCCCCCCAATCCCCCCCTGTAGTATATACAGGCCCCCCGATTCCCCCCCCCATAGTATATACAGGCCCCCCCCGCTCCTCCCCCTGTAGTATATACAGGCCCCCTGCGCTATATACAGGCCCCCGGTTGCAGCCACAGACCTGTAAGAGAATAGCTTTCATACTTACCCTCCTCGCTATTACCCACGCTCCTCCGGTCTCCTTCCCGCTTCTACCCGGCGCATCCACAATGACGTTATTGTGCGCGGTCACATGACGCCGGGTAGAAGCGGGAAGGAGACGAGGACGCGCGATGACAGCGAGGAGGGTACCGTAAGTATGAAAGCTATTCTCTTACAGGTCTGTGGCTGCAACCGGGGGCCTGTATATACCACACTGCTGGGGAGGCTGCTGTATATACCACACTGCTGGGGAGGCTGCTGTATATACCACACTGCTGGGGAGGCTGCTGTATATACCACACTGCTGGGGAGGCTGCTGTATATACCACACTGCTGGGGAGGCTGCTGTATATACCACACTGCTGGGGAGGCTGCTGTATATACCACACTGCTGGGGAGGCTGCTGTATATACCATACTGCTGGGGAGGCTGCTGTATATACCACACTGCTGGGGAGGCTGCTGTATACCACACTGCTGGGGAGGCTGCTGTATACCACACTGCTGGGGGCTGTATACCTGTGCTGGGGGTCCACCCTCGGCTTATACACGAGTCAATGGGTTTTCCCAGGTTTTGGGGGCAAAAGTAGGGGGGTCGGCTTATACACGGGTCGGCTTATACACGAGTATATACGGGTATGTATTTTTAACATAATATCTGAACAAAGTAAAAATGAAAAAAACATCTGTATTATGGACATTACATTGACAACAGGACCTGAGTCAGCTTAATATGAACCTTCCCTTCCATCAGTTTCCCTTTAGAAGTTGTACTGTAAATTCTGTTTAAAGAAAATAAAACAACAGTTGTTGCTTTGCGTAATAGGGAGAGGTCCTCTTTACTATCTCCAAATTTCTAAGACTTCTCTAAACTTCACTTCTGAGTAGCCTTCTCTAGTTGATTAGTTCTGATCATCCACTAGAATTGCATGTATATGAGCTGAAATAACACTACATCAGACTATTCACTAATACCTTGTGTGTGCACTAAACTGTAAGATGTTATTCTGACTCTTACTCTTATCTCATTAACAGTCGGTAGTATATTGCCATGGTGGACGCATTGGGTTCTTCCAAGGTGACATTCGTCTTCTTTCTGATGACATGAAGACTTTACGACCCACTATTTTCCCAGTTGTTCCAAGATTATTAAACAGAATGTATGATAAGGTGGGTATATTCACAAAATAGATAAGATGCACAGCCAGAACAATATATTAAAGGGAACCTGTCACCAGTTTTGGGTGTTCAAACCCTGACCACCACCACCTTTAACATACTGTAATTGGGGCTCCTGTATCCCCTTTATATCCCCAAACATCCCCCTGCATACCTCAGAAAGAGTTTTATTCTCTCCCGTGCCATATGCTAATTTCTTTTATGGTTAAAATAGGTGACGGCACATTGTGGCCAGCGTCACCCTGCTCCATGCTAACACCACCCCTCCTGACTGTGTGCAAGTGGATGACATAGCAACGTCATCCACACATTTCCCAAGTCTCACGTCTGTGCAGTGGTGCCTCACTGTCCCGTATTGAAGAGCCCGTGATTCCACTACGCAGACTCAAGACTTTGGTCTCGCAGTAGCTGCACAGCACCTGAAGTCTCACGCCTGTGCAGTGGAATCATTGGCTCTTCAATAGGGCACAATGAGGCGCCACTGTGCAGGTGTGAGACTTGGGAATTGTGTGGATGACGTCGCTGTGTTATCCACTTGCACACACTCATGAAAAACAGTGTTGGCATGGAGCTGGGTGGCGCTGACCGCAATGTGCAGTCATCCATATGACCCGTAAAAGAAATTAGCTTATAGCACAAACAGTCCTTTTGGGGATATACAGCACTGCGGTGATATACAGAACTGGGTGGCACATACAGCTCTTGGGGAGGATATACAGCACTAGGGAAATATACAGCACTTAGTGGAATATACAGCACTGGGGGGGACATACAGCACTGGGGAGACATACAGCCCTGTGGGGGGATATACAGCACTGGAGGTTAAATACAGCCCTGGGGGGATACACAGCACTTGGGGGCAGGTACGGCTCCAGGTTTTAGTGGGCCCCAGGGTGAAAGAGTCACAGTGGGCCTCCTTTAACACATACTGGCTGTATATATATAATACAAAGGCTGCAGACTGTAGTATCTATATCTACAGTTAGGGCCAGAAATATTTGGACAGTGACACAATTTTCGCGAGTTGGGCTCTGCATGCCACCACATTGGATTTGAAATGAAACCTCTACAACAGAATTCAAGTGCAGATTGTAACGTTTAATTTGAAGGGTTGAACAAAAATATCTGATAGAAAATGTAGGAATTGTACACATTTCTTTACAAACACTCCACATTTTAGGAGGTCAAAAGTAATTGGACAAATAAACATAACCCAAACAAAATATATTTATTTTAAATATTTTGTTGCAAATCCTTTGGAGGCAATCACTGCCTTAAGTCTGGAACCCATGGACATCACCAAACGCTGGGTTTCCTCCTTCTCAATGCTTTGCCAGGCCTTTACAGCCGCAGCCTTCAGGTCTTGGATGTTTGTGGGTCTTTCCGTCTTAAGTCTGGATTTGAGCAAGTGAAATGCATGCTCAATTGGGTTAAGATCTGGTGATTGACTTGGCCATTGCAGAAGGTTCCACTTTTTTGCACTCATGAACTCCTGGGTAGCTTTGGCTGTATGCTTGGGGTCATTGTCCATCTGTACTATGAAGCGCCGTCCAATCAACTTTGCAGCATTTGGCTGAATCTGGGCTGAAAGTATATCCCGGTACACTTCAGAATTCATCCGGCTACTCTTGTCTGCTGTTATGTCATCAATAAACACAAGTGACCCAGTGCCATTGAAAGCCATGCATGCCCATGCCATCACGTTGCCTCCACCATGTTTTACAGAGGATGTGGTGTGCCTTGGATCAAGTGCCGTTCCCTTTCTTCTCCAAACTTTTTTCTTCCCATCATTCTGGTACAGGTTGATCTTTGTCTCATCTGTCCATAGAATACCTTTCCAGAACTGAGCTGGCTTCTTGAGGTGTTTTTCAGCTCACCAGTCAATTCCTTTTTTCTCAGAATGTACCCAACTGTTGATTTTGCTACTCCAAGCATGTCTGTTATCTCTCTGATGGATTTTTTCTTTTTTTTCAGCCTCAGGATGTTCTGCTTCACCTCAATTGAGAGTTCCTTTGACCGCATGTTGTCTGGTCACAGCAACAGCTTCCAAATGCAAAACCACACACCTGGAATCCACCCCTGACCTTTTAACTACTTCATTGATTACAGGTTAACGAGGGAGACGCCTTCAGAGTTAATTGCAGCCCTTAGAGTCCATTGTCCGATTACTTTTGGTCCCTTGAAAAAGTGGAGGCTATGCATTACAGAGCTATAATTCCTAAACCCTTTCTCCGATTTGGATGTGGAAACTCTCATATTGCAGCTGGGAGTGTGCACTTTCAGCCCATATTATATATATAATTGTATTTCTGAACATGTTTTTCTAAACAGCTAAAATAACAAAACTTGTGTCACTGTCCAAATATTTCTGGCCCTAACTGTATATACATAACCCCCATAAATATAATCCCTCTCGTGCGGTCTCTATCCCCTACTGTGCGCTGTCTCTCCCCTCTCTGTGCCTGTCACCCCCGTGCGCTGTCTCCCCGTGCGCAGTCTCCCCCCGTACGCTGTTGCCCCCTTGTACGCTGTCTCCCCCCTGTACTCTGTCTCCCCCCTGTACTCTGTCTCCCCCCTGTACTCTGTCTCCCCCCTGTACTCTGTCTCCCCCCTGTACTCTGTCTCCCCCCTGTACTCTGTCTCCCCCCTGTACTCTGTCTTCCCCCTGTACTCTGTCTTCCCCCTGTACTCTGTCTCTCCTCTGTATGCTGTCACTCCTCTGTACGCGGTCTCCCCCCTGTATGGTTTCTCTCTTTTGTACGCTGCCTCTCCTCTGTATGCTGTCTCTCCTCTTCTGGCCTGCGCTACCAATAGGGTTATCCCCAGTGGTGTAACTTGAAGCTCATGGGCCCCAATACAAAA
Organism: Allobates femoralis; assembly: GCA_033576535.1. Lineage (NCBI taxonomy): Eukaryota > Metazoa > Chordata > Amphibia > Anura > Aromobatidae > Allobates > Allobates femoralis. Next base: position 541,866,277 of record JARQOC010000004.1, read on the forward strand.
GCTCCAACAGGGTCCCCAGTTACTGCAAATTTTTAATAGCATAAGGCTACTTTCACACTGTGCATTTTTGCATCTGTTTTTTGCATTGCACAAAATGAATCACTCAAATGAATTCCCAGCCAAGTCAATGGGTTTTCATTGTTTGCCATTCACACAGGGCACTTCTAACATGATCTGCTTCTTCCCTTTAGGAGGGTCCATTTTACGAATGAGCATGATGGTTTCTGTGGCATTTTTCTGATCCGTTTTTCCCATAGGAGCCATTGTAAATTGGAAAAAAAAACATCACACCAAAATGCAGCAAAAAACGGATGCGAAACGGATGCCCTATTTTTTGGTGCTTTTTGGAGAACAGCTCCTGTTTTGCAGCCAAAAATGCAGAAGAAAAGAAAGGAAAAAAAATGGTTTGTCTGAATGTAGCCTTACGGGCCCATTACATGCTACGATATCGTGAACGATATCGTTGAAACATCACGGGTTTTGAGACATTCAAACATCATCGTAACCACGTTGTAGCATGTGACACGTCAATACGACCTGCAATAAGTCGGCTGATCGTTGATTGCAGGTTTAAATCAGTCGTTGATCGTCTTTCCAACCTGCAGCATCGGTGTGTGTGGCACCTTGTTAACGATGTCGTTTACGACTTCGCCTATTCAGAACTGAAGGACATAGGCGACCAAATGACCGCAAGTATCATTCGCATGTCACGGAATCGTTGCTGCGACGTTCACGATATCTGTACGTGTGGCACCTCAGCAGCGATCATTGAACGACGTTCAAGCGATTCAGGTCAAGTCGGATCGTTGGTCGGATCGCCGACTCATTGATGCATGTAACGGGCCCTTTAGTCTTTTCTATAGGACAAAGGGACTTTTGGACCGATTGCAACTCCTGCATCGACTGTAGTTTCACCTCTGGATAACCCGCTCCCCCTCTGCTGACATCCATGGAATCCAGACAGGTTGAGCAGATTGTGGAGCCTTCTCGTCTGTAGAGACTAGAGAACAAGTCCGTCCTGATCCTACACACTGGGGACGGATGTGACCGATGTACAGGACACAGGTTTCGGGGGAGGCAGAGGATGATCCCCTCTTGCAATGATCATCAAGGTCTGATCATTATTAAATGCCCCTTTTCTCATTGTTTTTCAACTTTTTCCTTGCTGTCAGTGAATCATGGAAATATTCAGGAAAATGACATGGGGCCTTTTACATTATTCAATAATAATAATGGGGTCACTGATGATTTATCCAAGAATACATGGTAGTATGTATTATGATGAACTCCAGGTGTTTGTTACATATCAGGGGTTATAATGAGACAGTTATAATGTCATAGGCCATATTAAAAGGCTCTTCATCTTTTCATATGTCCTTTTATCGAATATCTATATATTACTATATATTTCTTGCACTTTCTTCTCTTTTCATCTTCTGCTACTTTCTCCCTCTTTTCTTCTTTCCCCTCACTGGCCCTGCAGGCTGGGAGATGTCACCACTTCCTACTTCTGCAGGGATGTTTGGCTGTCTTCTAGGTAGCGGTCATGTGACCGGGGTCCCATTATGGATGACCCCCTGCTTCCCCGCCCATCTGTGTCCCTCAATCTGGATGGTTGGTATGAGTGGGGTGGTCTCCTCCGGAGTGTCCTGCCCACCTCTCTACTCAGCTGCCTCCGGATTGGATGTGGGTGTTGCTGGGGGACTGGTGCGGGAACGCCCCTTGGATACCTGACCGCGGCCTTAGCAATGTGACAGGGACTGTCACAGAACCTTCTGGAGAGCGAGGGGAGGGGAAAATATTTATTGCGGCGTGATAGCACGATGTGTGTGGGTGGTGGGCCCCTGTGTCAGGGCCCCGACACTTGCCTGGGCACACTGTGTGCTGACGTCGGCCCTGCATGGGGGCATATTCAGCACTTGGGGTTAAATACAGCCCTTAGAGGACATACAGCACTGGGCGGATTTATAGCACGGGGGGGGGAGGGGTTACATACAGCACTGGGGATTTTATTCAGCAATTGGAGGGATATACAGCACTGAGGCGAATATACAGCACTTGGAGAGGCACATACAGCCCTCGGAGGTGCTATACAGCACTGCGAGAGAAACAGCACTGGGCAGGATAACCTGCAATGGGGGGGTACACAGCACTTTGGAATATGCAGCACTTAAGGGGCTCATACAGCCCTTGGCTGGATATACAGCACTGAGGGTATATACATCACTTGGGCACATACAGCCCTTTGGAGAACTGCACTGAGGGGATACACAGCACTAGAGGGATATACAGCACTGGGGGATATACAGCACTGAAGGGATATACAGCACTGAAGGAGATATACAGCACTGGAGGGGGGGATACACCGCACTGAGGGAGATATACAGCAATGGTGGGTTATAGACAGCACTGGGGGGGGTTATTGAGCATTTGCGGGGATTTACAGCACTGAGGGCAATATACACAGATTGCACAGAGAGCGCTGGAGGCAAAGATATCACCGGGGAATATATAGCTGGGGGTCACAAAGGTCACCGGAGGGCACAAAGCTGGGATGCACAAACAGTACTATGGATGCTCTGGTAGCCACTCCTCTTCTATTGGACAGGTGCGCATAGCACAATAGCCCTGCCAAGAGAGTACGTTCTCACAGTCAGCATGATGGCGTACTCCTTCATGTAATGGCAAGGGAGTTGTATGGACGCAGCACAATTTAAAGAATTAGGGAGGGTGCTCACCGTGCCAAGCGGGGAACGATGCGTATAGGGAGAAAAGACAAGGCACCAAAGTCAGATATGAAGCACCAAAAAGAGGAAGTGACACAGTTAAAGAGGACCTGTCACCCCCCTGTTGCATTGCAAACTGAATGCAGCACTGAATGCATTCAGTGCTGCTTTTAGTTTGCAATGCAGCAGGGGGTGACAGGTCCTCTTTAAAGCAGGGCACTCATGAGAATGCCAAGAGTAGATGTATAATAACAATTACACCAGTATACCATTTCACATAGGAATGCTTCGTCCAAGACTGCAAAAAATAAACTGGTCATCTTATTATCAGGTGTAGCAATGTCAGAGTCTCTCTTTAAAGAGGAGCTTTCACCCCCCAAATATTAGAATCTTAAGGGAAGCACTGAATGCAGCATGTCTGCTGCATTCAGGCAAGGGGTCCCCCATGTCTGATGGCGGCTGGTACCCCGAGATAATAGTTTAGTAAAACTTACAATCTGGAGCCAAATGGGCGGTCCCTGGTGCGGCAGCCTGTGTCTCTGTGCCGCCTCTCTGCTGCCAATCACGTCCTCCTCGCTCTGTCTCAGCTCCCTGTGCTGGTGACAATAGTAAAATGAAGAATAAGCCTCCTATTTCCTTGTATCATCAGCAAAACTGAGTTAAAACATGAAAAAGGAATATTAATTTACTTTCACTTGCTTGGCCTGTCATGCACACTCTTCCATCTGCTGTCATGCATGGTTAATATATCTTATTCTTTACATATCCATTGTTCAGAAGATTCCCTTTCTTCTGCCACATTACCCACAACTGCTCGCTACCACTGATTCTCAGTCTGAACAGCCACATTCTAGGAGTCACTGTGACTTCATTTTCTATAAAATGAGAATGCGCATAGGGTCTTATCCTCAATAGGAATCAAATCCCATACAGTATGAAAACTGCTCACCTGATTTAGTTGTGAAGCCCACAACTAGCTTGATCGCTCAAACACAGCAGCCGAAGCCGGGACCACACTTCCACAACGTGGGGGTGAAACTTGCACAAGTTCCTGGAATCTGAATATTTTTGTAGAGAAGCAAGTAGTCAGTGAAGCCTACAGACAGGAACAAACCAAGCCAAGACCAAGTGAAAGACATTGTTTGAAAGAAGAGCTGGGTGTTAGCTCCGAAACGCGTTGGTAAATAAAACTGAAAATACCTTGTTTCAAAGCACTCCAGTGTTTTTTGATACTCATTGGAGCAGCGGCGTAGACCGAAAGACACTTGGTCCCTGATAGACTGTGACTTCATTGACACTGTCCAGTGTTTGTAACTTATTTATATGTAATTGTAACTTGTCTGTGTCTTAGATCTTCAGTCAAGCTGATACACGTGTTAAGAGATGGATCCTTGAATTTGCATCACGACGGAAGGACGCTGAAGTTAGAAAAGGGGTTGTCCGAAACAACAGTCTATGGGACAAACTACTTTTCAATAAGGTTCAGGTGAGCAAAATATAACTGACTGTAAAAACATAATGAAAAGCCCTTCCTATGTGGGCGTAACCTGGTATGACAAGTTTCACATCCTGGGGTTCTCCTCTAGTAAAAATGAGAGACTCCTGTAAAAACTTTAGGCTACTGAGTAATTAAAGTGAGAAACTCTCATGTCCATCTGAATTTTTTATCAGTACTGAATGGAGATGTCCACATTTTGGGCAATTATCTTCTTAAATATGTGCAATTGGTTTTCAGAAACATTTTGTGCCATTAAGCTTTTACATCCTCTCTATTTGTTGCACATTCAACGTTGATGTGGTCTGTGGTCATAAATCAGCTAAGAGCGGTCCAGAAAAAGACAGATAAAGATCTAAAAGCTCCCATAACAAGCTAATTGATGAATTAACAGGTAACTCATTCTGCAGCACTCAATAGACAAAAAAAATCTGTCCAAAGTTCATGAGTGAGGGTTCGGCACACTCATCCGAGTTTGATGGACGAGAGTCGGAACAGGCTGGAGCAGTGATCCTGAACGACCTCTCTCTCTGTGGACGGGGAATGCGATGCTGCACAGAAACACAAGCAGCTGTCATTCCCTGTCCAGAGAGAGAGAAGCCGTTCAGGGTCACTGCTCCAGCCTGTTCCGAGTCTCGTCCGTCAAACTTGGATGCAACTCAGAGAGTGTGTCCAAGCCCTAAAGTTGAAAAAAAGTCTCCAAAATTGGACATCCTTTAATGTCCACCAAAAGGTAGGTTATGCTGTGTAATGATTGTCTTTTTTAAATGGAATATGTCAGTTTTGCTATATAAACTGAGGACAGTGTGCTGCAGGGCTTAAAAAACAAAATACAACCTTGCCTCTCTTATTAGTCACTGTGCATTTGTTAGAAAATCTAAAGGCTTTGCCAAATGGTGATTAACATTACAGGACTATAAAGTCATGAGCAAGGCAGTCTGACACGCCCCCTGCTGTGAATGCACAATCTCTATGGAGAGCCTGGCGTGGGTGGGGGCAGATGTTTTAGCGCTACTGTGTTCCTGCAATGTATTCTTTGATTGTGTCAGAACGAATTCAGCCAGTAATCTACGTGATACCTCGTTGGATTCAGGATCTCTATGCCTACATTATGTTGCTGTCAGATGAGGTAGTAAAAACCTGTTGACAGAGTCCCTTTAAGTCCTTGTTTCGTGCTGTAGGAGCTCCTATTGTCAAGGCTCTGCTGCATTCAGGGAAGGGATCCCCCAGGTGTCTATGTGCTGTGTACCCCGAGATATTGCCTTAGGCAAACTTACTGTTAGAAGCCATGAGGGCATTCCCTGGTGCAGGAGCCAGATCGATTGATGGGGGCCATTCCTTCCCCCTCTGCCTCTCTATGCTGGCTCTGCCCTCCTCCTCTCTGTCACTCATCCTGCCTCACACAGCATGCAAATCATTTGTCCTAACATCAGCTTCAGCTCCAGATTCCAGCCCTGCTGTATGAACAAAGCATAAACAGCACAGCAGGAGGCGGCACAGACAGGCAGAGGGGGAGGGAATGGACCCTGTCAATCGAGCAGGCTCCTGCACCAGGGACTGCCCTCATGGCTTCTAACAGTGAGTTTTACTAAGGCTATATCTCGGGGTACACAGCACAGACATATGGGGGACCCCTTCCCCGAATGCAGCAGACATACTGAATTGAGTGCTGCATTTAGATTGCCTTGCAGCAGGGGGGTGACAGGTCCTCTTTAAAATAATGAATTCCTTATCTCAGCTATGTCACTCTAGGGAACAGCTGATAATAGTAGATAGCAGATTTATAGCAATATTTCTGTGATAATCAGTTCTGTGCATTGATTGGACTTGCCTCATATACAGATGCAGATTTATTGGGTGCTGCTTACTTATTATGTTACCTCGTTACAGACATTTTTACATTAATGTTGCACTATGAGGTTATTAGATCTGGAAGTATAGCAAATGAAAATGCAGGGTAGGCTATTTGCCGGGGTGGGCCATTTATATGGATACACCTAAATAAAATGGGAATGGTTGGTGATATCAACTTTAGTTTGGGCACCCTGCATGGTTAGTACCTAGTTGCACCCCCTTTGGCAAGTGAGCAAGCAAGTAAGCAAATTCAATAAAATGTAAGAAAATGAATAGTACCAAAACCAAAAAGAAATCGGTGAAAAATGTTTTACCTCTAAAACATCATCCCCTTACAAAAGCCCTCACATGACTATGTAGGCAGAAAAATAAAAAGCTTATTTTGTTGAGCTCTGTCAGTAAAACAAAACGTATGGCTCTTACTATATGGTGACAGAAAAATAATTTTCTCAAAAAATATTTTTTAATGAGCAAATTAGCAAAACATTAAAAAAAAAAACCTATAAATCTGGTATTGCTATAACCATACTGATCCGAAAAATAATTATGTCTAATCACCAAATTTCTTGAACTGCTGTGTACAGTATTTGGTCATTCTGCTTCCAAAAATCAATAGTATACTCCGTTTACATTTCTCCTTTGCTCTACGCTGAGCACTTACATCAGTGTTTCCATCTAAATCCCCGAATGACATGATTCATACAAAACACTTGGTAATACCATTCACTAGAATGAAGCAGATGGAGACACTTTGGACTTCCTCTGACCTCTGTTCTGGTGGTGTCCATTGTTCTTTAGCTTACAAAAGTGTGGTTGATCGTCTAAAATACAGGACAGCGCCACAAGACAGGCCACACAGGTTAAAGTGACTCCATATAGTGAATATTTCCATCAGAGGATTCATATCAATCCTGTTTTTTGGGGATTTAGATGGAAACTCCATCATAAATGCTCATGATAGAGCACAGTACAAAAGTGATCAAAAATGTTATGTAACCAAGAATGCTACCAATAATACTTTCATCTTGCAAAATACAAGTTCCCACATAGGTCTGTTATTGTCAACAGAAAAATAAGGATCTTTGCTCATCACAAGTATTGCTAAGATTCTAGGAAATGACATGGCTGCCCACCACCAATTAAGTTAAAGGGAACCTGTCACCTAGTTTAGAGCCCCTAACCTATCACTACCTGTCCCTGCAGCTTCCTACTACATTACTAACCATCCCTGTCTGATCTAATAGTAAATGTGGAGAAAAGCGATTTATAAATGTACATGTCCACAGACGTGGGGTATTCCTAGACGGCTTTTTGGGTTTTCCAATATCTAGACCAAAAAGGTGATTTAAAAATTGAAATAGGTCTGTAAAACAATAGGATTTAATAATTTTCTTGAATAAATGAAAAATTGCTGCTACTGCTAAACTTTTAACCCTTGTAACATCACAACAAAATAAAATCACATTTAAAAAATGATTGCAAAGTAGACATATTGGAAATGTGATTTCTTAACTTACCGTAGTTTTCAGACCATAATATGCACTCTTTTTCCCCAGATTGTAGGGGAAAGTGAATGTGTGTCTTATGGTCCAAATATAGGGTGTTGTGCTGGCTGTACTGTTCTGTGCTGGAGGGGGGTCGGCTCTGGAGCATCTGGAGGATACTGGCAGGAGCTGCAGAAGCTGCCCGCTCCTTAGTGTACTGCAATATTCACTGCACTCCACTGTCCACCTCCCAGTGCTGAAGCCAGCGCTGAGCAGGAGGCAGTAGATATTACACTAAACTAAGTGTACTGACCTAACCTATCACTTTATATGCCCCCCCATGCTGGGATACTGCAGCCCCCATCCCTGGATATGGCTCCCATCACTGAATATGGCCTCTCTGCTGCCGCTCACACTAAAATAATAAACAGTATACATTCTTACCTGTCCGTCGTCCCCTCCATCTCTCCCTCTGCAGCTGCTTCGATCTCTTTCTGTGTGAGCCGGCATCCTGTCATGTGACCGGGACGCTCAGTGTTGACATCACTCTGCTGTGCCCAGTCACTTGAGAGGATGCATACTTTATAGTCCATTAAATTCAGCGGATACGTCCGCACACAATTATAAACTGTCCTCAGTCAGCACGCAATGTGTCACTCAGGATTTACCTGCTCTTGCAGCTTAATAGTGTTCACACTGGATTCTTCCAGTCTTGCCATCCAGGAAGTGGCACACAGAGATCACCGACTAGGTCCTTGGACTTCTTCCGTGTCGGTACCTGTCGTGAGTCCTGATCCACCATGCCTCAATTACTCCTGGACTTCTAGGAGCCCTCGCCAGCTCCACTGTCAGACAGGCTTGTCTCCTGCCATGTGGTTCACAAACAGGAATGGTGATGGACCTTGCTTGCATCACAGAACACCTAATCCCATTAACACAGAGATGATATTCCCTCAGACACCCTGGTGTGTGAGGATTCAGTTTTAGCCAGACACTCCCCTGTCTTTTTAGCTCACCTGCAGTCCAGCACTTGCAATGCATTACCTGAACCTGTGGAACCATAAATCCCAGCAGAATACAATACTTAAACTTCCTGAACTACAAGTCTGGATTTAGATCACAGCAGACCTCTGTCTGTGCAATACATACCTCACAATGGTGTATGATATACAGTGAGGAAAATAAGCATATGATACACTGACAATTTTGCAAGTTTTTGCACCTACAAAGAATGCAGAGGTCTGTAATTTTTTTATCGTAGATACACTTCAACTGTGAGAGACAGAATCTAAAATAATCCAGAAAATCACATTGTATGATTTTTACATAATTAATTTGCATTTTATTGCTTAAAAAAAAAAAGTATTTTATCACCTACCAACCATCAAAAATTCTTGCTTTCACAGACCTGTTAGTTTTTTTTAAGAAGTCTCCCACTTTGCACTCATTATCTGTATTGCTTTTTTGAACTCGTTATCTGTCAAAAAAGACATTTATCCACACACAATCAATCACACACAATCAATCCACACACAATTATTAGAAAATGGAATAAACACAAGATGACAGTCAACCTTCCTTGGTCTGGGGCACCATGAATGCCTCAAAAAACAGCTCAGAACTACACGGGAGAACCTGGTCAATGACCTGAAGAGAATTGGGACCACAGACTCAAAGATTACCATTAGTAACACACTACGCCGACATGGATTAAAATCCTGCAGGGCACACAAGGTGTCCCCGGCTCATGCCAACACATGTTCAGGCCTGTTTAAAGCTTTACAATGACCATTTGGATGATTCAGGACAGGCATGGGAGAAGGTTATGTGGTCAGATGAAACCAAAATAGAACTTTTTGGTATCAACTGCTCTCGGAGTGTTTGGAGGAAGAGGATGAGTACAACCCCAAGAACACCATCTCAACCATGAAGCATGGAGGTGGAGACATCACGCTTTGGGAGTTCTTTTCTGCAAAGGGGAAAGAATGACTCCACCATATTGAAGTGAGAATGGATGGCTTCATGTATCGCAAGATATTGGTCAACAACCTCCTTCACTCAGTAAGAGTCTTGAAGATGGGTCATGGCTGGGTTTTCCACCATAATAATGACCTGAAACACACAGCCAGGGCTAAGGAGTGGCTCCATAAAAAGGATTTAAAGTCCTGGAGTGGCCTAGCCAGTCTCCAGACTTAAAGGGAACCAACCACCTCAGATGACGTGTATAAGCTGTTAATACATGTCCCTGGACCCTACCTACACCATTGCAGCTATCTTTTTGCTAAGAATATTGATAACAGCAAACCGAAATAAACAGTTTATAAACTTACATGGCTTTAGTACATGAGGGCGTCTCCCTTGGGCTCCAGTACGAGAGGGCTGTGTCTCCAGCAGCTTGAGTGGCTTTCCTCCCCCTCCCTCTCTGTTTGCAGGACGTCACTGAAGGACGTGATATTATCTTTCTGTGGGCGGGCACGGACGGGAGCTGGCTTGCGTGCCCGCCCACAATAAGATAATATCACGTCCTTCAGTGACGTCCTGCAAACAGAGAGGGAGGGGGAGGAAAGCCACTCAAGCTGCTGGAGACACAGCCCTCTCGTACTGGAGCCCAAGGGAGACGCCCTCATGTACTAAAGCCATGTAAGTTTATAAACTGTTTATTTCGGTTTGCTGTTATCAATATTCTTAGCAAAAAGATAGCTGCAATGGTGTAGGTAGGGTCCAGGGACATGTATTAACAGCTTATACACGTCATCTGAGGTGGTTGGTTCCCTTTAAACCCAATAGAAAATCTTTGGAGTGAGCTGAAACTCAATGTTGCCCAGTGATAGCCCTAAAACCTGAAAGATCTGGAGAAGATCTTTATGGATGAGTGGGCCAAAATCCCGACTGCATTGTGTATAAACGTGGTGAAGAACTACAGGAAATGCCTGACCTCTGTAATTGCAAACAAAAATCTCTGCACCAAATATAAAATTCTGTTTTTCTTTTGTATCAAATACTTATGTCAAGCAATAAAATGAAAATGTGTTATGCAAAATGTTATTGTGACGAATTGGCCACCGGACCTGGCAGCTCTGTAGTGCCTCTTCTAAACTCAGGCTAGAAGGACCGAAGCAGCCCTGTCAGTGCTCATTTATCAAGGCACCCCTCAGTGAGTGTGGTATATGCTTTCCAGTGCCAGGCCAAAGCATATATAATAACCACCACCCTGTCACTGACAGAAGCCTTGAAAAACCTCAAGCACTATATGCTGCCACCAGTTTCTCGTTTGATATAAGTACGGTCCGTGATCGGGCTTATATTGGGCCACAAACCAACCCAGGTAGCGTTAAATGAGCACACAGACGTGGGGGTTCGTGATCAAGATAAAAGGACAACTCAAGATTAAAATTATATATTTAATCATCCTATTGGCACACTACCGTAGATTTAATATTATATGTACAGGTATTATAAGATCTTACAAATGGTACAGTCAGTTATGCAAATAAAAGATAAATGAGATACACACAGAATTACAGACACATGTGATCAGTTACCTTAATGTGGATGACACCACAAGGAGCAGCATGGGGCCAATTAGTTCCTGGGTATATTCTGGCTTAAAGTAATGATAATAATTGCCTCTTCAGAAGAATACCAAGATGGAGAAGAGGTGGGTCATTTTTATACTGTAAGAGGCCTTCCCATCTCACATCCATCTCACACCCATCACATGCCCCTGGGCTGTCTCATACCTCCCACCCCTGAGTTGGGACATGAGATTTCCAAAAAATATTATGGGTCATAACTTTCCACTGGGGCGGTCCGAGTGGAACAGCCTGGGTACCATCGGACCCAGTGGGCTCTGCACTACGATTGAAGACCAAACACGGGTTCTCTAGGTGGCTTCTACTCACATTCTATGTATTTGCTCAATGGAGAGTGCTAGAAAGACTCAGTAGAGATAGCTTGGTGCAGATGGGCACCACGATTCCAACAGTGTGAGTTTAATATTGCTAACATATTTAATACATTAATAATTTCAAAAAATGATTCCAGAGTCCGGGAGTTGGGGCTGTGATTGACTCTTCCATTGAATTTGCAGGCTGGGGAAATTAGTTTTCTTCACTTCTATGCCAAGGCACAGGGGGTCCTGCCTTTGCCTGACTGTCTCTGGGCTTTAACATCACCTAGCTCTTATCTTGCAGGAAGCTCTATTGTGTGGCCACAACTGGCCACAAGACAATTTCCTCAGGTTGACATATCCCTCTCCCAGGAGATAGCTTTTGACCTGAGGCTAGTCATCTCATTGGAGTGATATATGGTGAAAACTTGACAAAATGGCTGCTATTGGAATATTGCTTATTCCTTACACCGCCCCCTTACAGAGGGTGCTAGGGGGAAGCACATTCCAGTGTTTCCTCGTGCTCCCGTTCACTACTTCCCCTTGGTGGGATAGCTCATCAATGTTATCATGGTCACGGCCTCTCTTGTGGTGAATGGTGAAGTTGTATTGCTGGAGCACAAGGCTCCCATATAGCAGCCTCCCATTCCTCCGGGAGACTGTGTGTAACCACTGAGGGGGGTTGTGGTCCATCCGCATGATGGAGTGGCATCTGTTCAAGTATGGCTGCAGACTCTGCAGGGCCCACCTAATTGCCAGACACTCCTTTTCCATCATGGAGTAGGCCACCTCCCTCCCTACATCCCACAGTACCCTCTCTCCTTTAGTTGCAGAGATGGGCATCTCCGTGAAATGGCTCAACACCCCAGGACTGGTATTCGCTGGTAGTGTAGTCCCAAACCCCGCGCTAGGAGCAGCCAGATGAGGTGCTAAGGCCTCACTTTCACAGAAACCCATGGGACCTGTTCTGGTTCAGACACAGGTTTGGTTATCCAGCGACAGAGTGAGGGCCCAGAAAGCAGTGCGTTGCCTGCCTTCTCGCTCCTCAGTCTGTGGGTGACAGCTACTAGGATGGCTGTCCTCCCGGGGATAATGTCACCTTCCCCTCAGCCCTACTGGTGTAGGACAACTCTTTCCTGTTATGCTAACAGGCCGGGGATGAAGCTTTCCCATCACCCTGACAAGTTAGGGGCAGCACCTGCCCCTCATCTTGACAGGTAACAGGAAACATGTCCCCGTCACTCTGACAGGTGATGGACGAGGAGGTCCCATCAATCTAACAGACCGGGAGTACCCCTATTGCATCTGGACAGGTACAACTTTCCCATAGTCCTTACCGGTTGTGGGTACTGCTTTCAAATCATCCAGGCAGGTTACGGGCACGACCTGCACATCCCCCTGACCGGCTATAGGAGAACCTGCCCCACTGCCCCAACACGGTTTGAGGACCGCCTCCCCATCCCCATGGCAGTTGGTCCCTTGGCCACACCTCTGGTGACTCCTTCTGGACCATTACCTGGTACAGCCGTCCTTGGTCCCTGACCACCTGCTCATGGTCCGAGTCTGAGGGAGGCTTTGCCAGCTGCTCCTGGAGATCTTCCAGGCGGTCGTCAGCTCCTAACGCCACCTGACACCCCTGACGAGACATGTTCAGAGTAGAAGAAACTACCACGTTCCTCCGTCAGCCCCCGGGGATCTGTCTCCTGGCCTCCGTCTGACTCAGCAGCCACTTGGTCCGAAGAGGTGTTAGACCTCCGTGAGGTTCCCTGGGCTCCAGCACTCCCACTCCTGGTGACAGCGGCTATGGCTGCTGTAACCGTGGGCAGTGCCTGCTTCCCCTGCGCTCTCAACCAAGTCATCGGTTCAGGCAGACTATCCTGGCCTCCTGACATCCTAGTGGAGGGGGTTCCTGCCCTGGGATCTTACCAGGTAGTTTCACCTCTCCTGTAACAGCCCCAATCCCCCCAGCATGTTCCCACCCTGCAACTCCTCATAGCTCAGCATCTGGGCTTTACCTGGCAGCACCACCTTCCCTATGGTACTCCGAACTCGAGCGCTGGCTCCCTGGCTGCAGCATCTGACTGCTTACAGTGGAGGGCAGTATCTCATCCATCTGTGTCTGATTCCCCCAAAGCGATCAGCCCTCTCAGGCCCCTCAGTCTCCCCTCTGAGAACAAAGAGTCACTGTGTGCTGGCTGGTCATGGCCTGAGGCCTTGTCACACCTCCCTTTGTCTTCCTCCCCACCTGTCGGCTCTGTGTGTGCTGTGTTGTGTGGAGTGACAGCATTTACATGATCCCTTGCATTACCTGGCTCTGCATGCATTGTGGCAGGATAATCATCACCTTCATCATCATTAAGAACATCAGTATCATCAACATTGGACAGTAAAAAACACCTTGTTGGATCAGAGCTTAGGGGATCAGTGACCTGGACACTACCTGGACACTAACTGGCCAAATTCTGACCCAAGCGACAGCGCCGCAATATTAGACGACACTCCCACCTCCCTCACTCCCCGTGCCCCAGTCCAGATAAACCCTGGCAACGGGCAGCGCCGATTCCACACCTCCAATTCTGGAGATGGTGAGGGATTTTCCGGGGATCAAGTCCTGCAGGGAAACCATTTCGGGTTGCACCAAAGTCTTCTCAGCGCCGGTGTCCCGCAGTCTAATGGCCACTGAGCAGCCTATGGTGACAGGTTGGAAATTGTCAAGGGACCTACCACCACCCACACACAAAACAGTGGCCGGTTGCTGGGTCGGGGATGGGGCCTGTTGGCACTGGGGACAAATGGCCTTGAAGTGTCCTGGTTGATTGCAGAGGTGACACTGTTGGGGTTCTACCCTTGACCTGGAGAGGGGAGCAGGGGGGATAGAGTGGCTGCCCCCTGCATCCTGGGGGCCAGGGAAACAGGGGCAGGGTTGGTCTTACCCCCTCTCCAGGTGTTGTTGCCGGTCTTCCTAGTTCCTTGGATTTCCAGTCCCGGATGAATTGTTGGAGGTCTTCGGGGCAGTTCCACAGGAATTGTTCCATCACAAACAACTCCTGGATCTTCTGGACTGTGTTGAGATCCAACCCCTTGACCAAGTGGTCAGCTGCTCTCAGGAGGGCCCACATGTGGTCGGTCCAGATATCTTTTGGGCCCCTCTGCAGGCTCCAGAACTTCTTGCGGTAGAACTCCAGGGTGAGTTTTAACTGCTGGATCAGGGCCCGCTTGATGCTCTCATGATCCTGCTCCCCCCAGCAGGTAAGTGCCCCAAGGCTCCTAGGGGCTTACCCCTCAAATGGGGAGGTCGAGTACTTGGCCCACTGGTTTGGGGCCAGGTGGTGCTGCTTGCAGGTCTGCTCAAAGGCCAGCAGAAAGGAGTTCAGGTCTCCATCCTTCTCCAGAAGTGGAAAGTCCTCGACTCAGACCTTTGGTGGCTTGAACTCCTAGTTGGCTGGAGCGAGCGGTATGGTCCTGAGCTGAGCCAAATCCAGCTGGTAATGGCGCTCTGCGTATTGCTCTGCAGCTACCAGGAGGTTCTCATAGGTGCCCTGGTCTCCAGCCTCAAGACGCGCAAGGGCAACTTGAAGAAGGACATCCAAGCCCGTCAGGCTGGGGGAACAAGCAGGTGGTGATCTGCCCACTGCAGGACTGAGGACAGGGAGTGCTCGGCCCCCTGCAAAGTCGGTGATTGGCTCCTTGAGGACCCGGGGATGGGATCCTCCTTGCTTAGTTCACCATTTCCTCCACCATTTCTCCCATATCAGTCGAAGCAAGTGCCCTCTTAAGCATTTGGCTCCTGGTGCCCTGGGCCAGCTTGGCAACCCCTGGTCACTGACAAACAACTGCAACCTGATCACCCACACACCCTTGCACTCTGACTGTTTGGTGTTGAGTTGATCTTAGGACCCTGACAGCAAAAGATACTACCAGCAGTCCTTAGTGTTTGGGAGTTGGGGTCCCACACACTATTATCTCGATCCCACCACTGCCACCACTTGTGACTAATTGGCCACCGAACCTGGCAGCTCTATAACACCTCTTCTAAACTCAGGCTAGTCAGGGAACTATCTGAGGATAAAAGAAGGACCGCAGCTGCCCTGTCAGTGCTAGTTTATCAAGGCACCCCCTTAGTGAGTGTGGTATATGCCTTCCAGTGCCAGGTCAAAGCATATATAATAACCACCACCCTGTCACTGACAGAAACCTTGAATAACTCCAAGCACTGTATATGCTGCCACCATTTCCTCGTTTGATATAAGTCTGGTCCGTGATCGGGCTTATATTGGGCCACAAACCAACCCAGGTATCGTTAAATGAGCATACGGACGTGGGGGGTTCATGATCAAGATAAAAGGACAACTCAAGAATAAAATTATATATATAGTCGCCCTATTGGCACATAATAATTAATACTATATGTACTGGTATTATAAGATCTTACAAATGGTACAGTCAGTTATGCAAATAAAAGATAAATGAGATACACACAGAATTACAGACACATGTGATCAGTTACCTTAATGCGGGTGGCACCACAGGGGGCAGCATGGGGCCAACCATTTCCCGGTTATACTCTGGCTTAATGATTACCAAGATGAAGAAGAGGTGGGTCATTTTTATACCTTAAGAGGCCTTCCCATCTCACACTCATCTCACACCCATCACCTGCCCCTGGGCTGTCTCATAGCTCCCCTCTGAGTTGGGACATGAGATTTCCAAAAACTATTATTGGTCATAACTTTTCACCGTGGGGTCCCAGTGGAACGGCCTAGGTACTGTCAGCCCCAGTGGGGTCTGCACTACGATTGAAGACCAAATACAGTTTCTCTAGCTGGCATCTACTCCCCATTCTATGTATCTGCTCAATGGGGAGTGCTAGCAAGAATCGGGAGAGATAGCTGAGTGCAGCTGGGCACCTTGATTCCAACAGTGTGGAACATTGCTAACATATTTAATACATTCATAATTTGGACAAATGATTCCGGAGTTGGGGAGTCTGGGCTATGATTCATTCTTCTATTGAAGTTGCAGGCTGGGGAAATTAGTTTTCTTCACTTCAATGCCAAGACACAGGGGGTCTTCCTTTGCCTGAATGCCTCTGGGCTTCAACATCACCTAGTTCTTATCCTGTAGGAAGCTCTATTGTGTGCCCACAACTGGCCACAGGACAATTTCCTCAGGTTAATTAACATATCCCTCTCCTAGGAGATGACTAGCCTCAGGTCAAAAGCTATTGCATTGGAGTGAGATATGGTGACAACTTGACAAAATGGCTGCTATTGAAATATTACTTATTCCTAACAGTTATAATGTGATTTTCTGAATTATTTCTTTAGATTCTGTCTCTCACAGTTGAAGTGTGCATACAATAATTACAGATCTCTCCATTCTTCGTAGGTGGAAAAACTTATTTTTCCAACTGTTGATGTTAGAACTCTATGATGTATAGTTGTGTATAATTTTACATTCAGCGAAGTAACTTTGGTGTTTTGAGTTTTACATGAAATTTTGTTTTCTGTGTCCAGTCAAGTCTTGGGGGACGTGTCAGAATGATTGTAACAGGAGCAGCGCCTGCATCTCCGACAGTTCTGGGATTTTTACGTGCCGCCCTTGGCTGTCAGGTAAGGAAAGTGATTTTATTTATGTCTTGCTGCAAAAGATACCTTGTTTAACTAGTGGTATACATAAAATCTAATAAACTTATATCAAGCATATAAATTGTTGAGACAATTGTTATCTAGCCTGCTTCTAATTGGGGTTTGTTACTTGCTAATTTCCTTTTTCGCCATAAAACAGAAATCATTATTATATATTTTCTCCTTCGCCTCATTGGCGGACACAGGACCGTGGGTGTTATGCTGCTGTCCACTAGGAGGCAACACTAAGCAATCTGCAAAAGAGTAACAGTGGCTCCTCCTCTGCAGTATACACCCCTGGAGCAGGCACTGCCTCCCCACTTTTTTGCTTAGTGTCGTAGGAGGCACACGACCATTTTTCCTCTTGGTGAATTTTTCATCATTAAAGAAGAAAAGTGGGTCCGGCGTGGCCCCCGGCATGCTCCTTCCTCGGCCACCCACTGTTGGGGCGCTGGGTTGAGGTTGAGAATTCCTTACATATGCCGTACTCCTTTCTCGGCCTCCCACTGTTGGGTTGCTGGGTTAAAGTCGAGACAGCCCAGCATACCACCCTCCTTCCTCACTCCCTTCCGGTCTGAGGTGAAGTAGAAGCTGGATTGCCTGCCAGATGACATCCCCCTAATCACCCCTGGGTGTTTTAGGCAGTAGCACCACAGGTATCAGCAGCCCTTGCTTCATTGGGCTGGAGATTGCATGGCTGCCTGCAGCAGCGCAGGCTAGCAGGTTATGCAGGAGCCTGCAGAAGACAGTAAAGGCTGCACTTGCTGAGGCTGGATGAGCAGGGAGCAGGTTACTGGCTGGCGCAATGATTATGCACAGCCTGCACAAGGCTGACAGGGGCACAGCAGCAGCAGGGCACTTGCAAGCTGCATCCATAGGAGCAGCTTGCATACATTGCGGAGCTTCCCCTTGCTATACTGGCGGTTTCACCACCAGTACTTTGCCCACTGTCCCTGGGACCCTTTCACCGGGATTCTGGGCTCCCCCAGCGTCTTTTCCGCGCTGGCCCCTCACTATTTCCGGGGACCTCAACTAACTGAGGCCCCGGCTTGGGCCTAGCGCGGAGGCCGCCTCCCCTGTGCCGCCCCCGTCCCGCCCCGCCAGATGACGCTGACCACGCGTCATACAGGGGGCGGAGCTGAGAATGGGGCGCGTTTTCCAGGCTGGAGCCCGCCTGTTTAGCTCCACCCCTTCCTCCTTCTCCTCCACCGCCGCCATTAGCTTGCACGTGGAGCCCTGCGCCTCAGCCACCCGGGGGGTCACAGGACCGGGCAGTTTCGTCACAGGAGTGCCACTGGTGCTGGTAAGACCTTTGCAGGGATCTTCTCTGCAGAGGTTCCCTGCCCCTCTACTCCACATCCCCTCCTGCAGCAGGCACTGTTTAACCCACAGTGACCCTATTCAGCACTAAGGGTCCAGGCACCTAGCTGGGCAGCTAGAGAGTGCCTGCTTACTCAGGGAACACCTGGTTACCTCCTATTTTTTCTCATAGCCCATACCACAATGTCTGGCAATAGGAGTAAGAAAAGCTCCAAGGCAGCCAGCACTTACTATGCTACCTGCACTGTTTGTAAGGCTGACCTTCCTGCAGGATGCACCTCGCCACATTGTGAGAGCTCCACGCAGGCTGCAGATACCGAGACCCCCACTAGCCGGGCTTCTACTAGTGCCCCTGACCCTACCCCTGCGTGGGCCACAGTTATGTCTCAGAATATGACGCAGTCCATTGACAGATTGTCTGCCACACTGCTGCAGTTTATGCAGGCCCGTTCGCCACCTGAAACCGCCGTTCAGGCTTCTGCGTCTCAGCCAGAAGTGTCGGAACCACGACAGACTGCCGACCCTGCCCCGTCAGTTTCTGACTCTGGGCGTAAGAGACCACCTCTATCTCCAGAATCCCCTGCGGGCCCTGCAGCCTCTCCAGACCGCAGGCGTCAAGAAGACTCACAGGAGTCCAAAGGTCTCTGTACTTCGGACTCAGAGGGTCACTTGGATGAGTCTCTAGACCTAGATGCGACCGACATGGTGGCACTGGTTGAGGATTTGATTACTTCCATCAACCAGGTTCTGGAAGTGTCAGACACTCCGGCTGATGCTCCGGAGCATAAGATGTCCTTTAAGAGGGCCAAGAGACCACATAAACATTTCTCAGACCATCCAGAGTTCCAGGAAATTCTCAAAAAACATAGGTTGCACCCTGACAAGAGGTTTGGTAACCGTAAGGCTCTGGAAACACGTTATCCTTTCCTACCTAAGGTCACCCAGGATTCGACAGATCCGCCACAGGTGGACCCTCATGTATCTCGTCTCGCTACCAAGACACTTCTGTCCTTACCGGACAGTTCATCCATAAAAGACGTCTTTGAGGCATCAGGCTCTTCTCTAGGGCCAGCCTTTGCTTCAGTTTGGGCATCAAAGGCTATTATGACTAGAGCAAATTATGTACACTCGGCTCTTTGGTCTTTGCAGGTCGATCCAGCCTTGTTAGACCAGGTGGCTCAAATATCGGTTACCGCTGAATATTCAATGCATGCTGTTTCGATTCAGCTAACTGTGCCGCGGCTGCAGCTTCCAACGCCATAACGATCAGGCGAGCCCTCTGGTTGAGAGAGTGGAAGGCAGATGCAGCGTCAAAAAAGTCGCTTACATGCCTTCCATACAATGATGGCCGTCTATTTGGCGAAAAGCTGGATCGACTGATTTCAGACGCCACTGGGGGTAAAAGTACCTCTCTTCCGCATGTGTCAGGTTAAACGACCCTTCGTTCGTCGCCAACAAACCCGTTTCCGGTCCTTTCGGAACTCCTTTGGTTGGGCAGTCTCGAAGCCCCCGCCGGCAGGCAATAGGTCTCCCGATATGGAGTGCACCCAGACAACACGGAAAACTGGTGCAAACTGGCAGTCCCATTCTCGCCAGTCCAGATCTAAGGGCTCAAAGCCCAGCAGATTCTCTTCTTCTTGACTCTCTCCCTTCGGGAGACACTATTCAGGTTGGCGGCCGACTTTCTCACTTTTGTCAGGTTTGGCTCGCTTCTACCGACGACAAGTGGGTACAAGCCTTAGTGTCTTCCGGATACACTATAGAGTTCACGGCCCATCCTCCAAATCGTTTTTTCCTGTCAATCCCACCCGCTCACCCGCCCAAGGCTCGCGCCTTCTTTCAGGCAGTAAATTCCCTCTTGAAAGCCGGTGTCATCATACCAGTGCCGCCAGCCGAACGCTTCCAGGGGTTCTACTCAAACCTTTTTGTGGTACCCAAAAAAGGAGGGGCGGTTCGTCCCATTCTAGATCTGAAACAGTTGAACTCCTTCGTAAGGGTTCGGCATTTCCGCATGGAGTCACTGCGCTCCATCATAGCATCTATGGAGAAGGACGAATTTCTCGCGTCCATCGACATATAGGACGCTTACCTCAATATCCCAATCGCGGCAATTCACCAGCGGTTTCGCCGATTTGCCATCGACCAGGACCATTATCAGTTTGTGGCCCTCCCATTCAGTCTAGCGACGGCTCCCAGGGTGTTCACCAAGGTCATGGCGGCTGTCATGACCATACTGCACACAAGAGGAATGGTAGTCCTGCCATACCTAGACGATTTGCTCATCAAAGCCCCCTCCTTCAGGGAGTGTCAGCAGAGTGTTTCCATCACGGTGGACACCCTGCGTCGGCTAGGCTGGTTAGTGAATCTGCGGAAGTCATCTCCAGTTCCGTCTCAGTCTCTGACTTTCCTCGGGATGCATTTCGACACCCCCAGGGGTCTGGTCCTCCTCCCTCAGGACAAGGCGAAGGCCCTTCGGCAGGGAGTCCACAGTCTCCTACGCCCGTTTCCTCGATCGTTTCGATTTGCCATGAGAGTCTTGGGCAGGATGGTTGCCTCTATGGAGGCGGTGCAGTTCACTCAACTTCACCTCAGGCCTCTCCAACGGGCAATTCTGACTTTGTGGAACAGGAACCGTTCTGCCCTGGACAGACTATTCCAATTGTCACCTGCAGCAAGAAGTTCCCTCCATTGGTGGCTCAAACCTCGTTCCCTCACAAGGGGAAGGTCCTTTCTACTGGTTTGCTGGAAGATAGTCACCACCGACGCAAGTCTCAACGGCTGGGGAGCGGTACATCGTCATCACACAGCGCAGGGAACATGGTCCCCAGCGGAGTCGTCCAAGCCCATCAACCTCCTGGAGATCCGAGCCATATTTCTAGCTCTGAAGGCCTTTCATTCCATGCTGGCAGGGACACAAGTCCGGATTCAGTCGGACAATGTTACGGCCGTGGCATACATCAACCATCAAGGCAGAACCCGCAGTCTCCAGGCGATGCACGAAGTGCAACGCATTTTACACTGGGCAGAATCGACGAACTCAATGTTGTCAGCGGTTCATATCCCGGGAGTGGAGAACTGGGAAGCCGATTTTCTCAGTCGCCAGGGCATGGATTCGGGAGAGTGGTCCCTACATCCCGATGTGTTCCAGCAAATATGCCGTCGCTGGGGGACTCCGGACGTAGACTTGATGGCATCTCGATTCAATACGAAGGTTCCCATGTTTATAGCCAGATCTCATGACCCGCGAGCTCTAGGGGCGGATGCCCTAGTTCAGGACTGGTCACAGTTCCAGCTGCCTTACATCTTCCCTCCTCTGCCTCTCATACCCAGAGTGGTGCGGAAGATCAAGCAAGAGGGCATTCAAGTCATTCTCATTGCCCCAGACTGGCCCAGACGGGCATGGTACGCCGATCTCGTACAGCTCACGGCGGACGTTCCTTGGCGCCTCCCATGTCGTCCCGATTTTCTGTCTCAGGGCCTGTTTTACCACCAGAATTCAGACGCCCTGAATTTGATGGCGTGGCCCTTGAGACCTGGGTACTAACCCAAGCAGGTTTCTCCCCTGCCGTTATTCAGACCATGATCCGAGCACGAAAGTCGGCATCGGCCAAAATTTATCATCGCACCTGGAAGACTTTCTTCTCATGGTACTCTTCTCGAGATCAACCCCCTCTTCCCTATTCCTTGCCGCTAGTTCTAGGGTTCCTTCAGTCGGGGTTAGAATCTGGTCTCTCCCTAGGTTCCCTTAAAGGTCAGGTTTCAGCCCTTTCAGTACTTTTTCAATGTCGCCTTGCCGTTAAACTGCAGGTTAAAACTTCTCTCCAAGGAGTTAATCGCATTGTCCCTCTGTACAAACGACCTTTAGATGCATGGGACCTTAACCTGGTCCTTACGGCTCTGCAGGAACCTCCCTTTGAACCTCTTCAGGACATCTCTCTCCACTTTCTGGTTCTGAAGGTGGTTTTTTCTAGTGGCTATCACTTTTCTCCGCCGAGTGTCAGAACTCTCAGTGCTTTCTTGTAAGCCACCCTTCCTGGTGTTCCATCAGGACAAGGTTGTACTCTGTCCGGTGCCGTCATTCCTTCCTAAGGTTGTCTCCTCTTTTCATTTGAACGAGGATATTTCTTTGCCTTCTTTTTGTCCGGCTCCGGTTCACAGGTTCGAACGAGCCTTGAATACTCTGGATCTCGTCAGGGCTCTTCGCATTTATGTGTCCAGAACTGCACCTTTCCGTAAGTCAGACTCTTTGTTCATTCTAATGGAAGGCCCTCGTAAGGGTATGCCAGCTTCCAAGGCTAGACTGGCTAGGTGGATCAGATCAGCTATCCAAGAAGCCTACAAAATAAAAAATACTCCTCTTCCAGCGGGGATCAAGGCACATTGTACCCAAGCCCTGGGGGCCTCCTGGGCCATTCGGCACCAAGCCTCGGCTCTCCAAGTGTGTAAGGCGGCCACCTGGTCGAGTTTACACACTTTTACCAAGCACTACCATGTTGATACCCAGTCCTCGGCGGACGCTAGTTTGGGTAGGTGCATCCTTCAGGTGGCAGTTGCCCACCTGTCGGTATTCATCTGTTCACTGACTTGTTGAGTATCATTAGTTCCATTGTCTTTCCCACCCAGGGACTGCTTTGGGACGCCCCACGGTCCTGTGTCCCCCAATCAGGCGAAGGAGAAAAGGAGAATTTTGTGTACTCACCATAAATTCCTTTTCTCTTAGCCTCTAATTGGGGGACACAGCACCCACCCTGTTGGCCATATCGGCCTTGTTACTTGTAGTTCTTGTTACTCATATTGTTACATTGAGGCCTTGCCAGGCTTTGTTGGTATTGGTTAACCTTGTTATTTCTCCTACTGCTTTAGCACAAAACTGGCAAGGCAGTGCCTGCTCCAGGGGTGTATACTGCAGAGGAGGAGCCACTGTTACTCTTTTGAAGATTGCTTAGTGTCGCCTCCTAGTGGACAGCAGCATAACACCCACGGTCCTGTGTCCCCCAATTAGAGGCTAAGAGAAAAGGAATTCACGGTGAGTACACAAAATTCTCCTTTTTAATGCTATAATATGTGTAACCGTATAGCTGGACACAGACATGGACTATTGGTAAAGTTTCTAATGTAATTTTTTAAGCCAAAGCTAGAGGTGGATAAGCACAAGACTTTCATATTTACAATTCCTTTTGAATCAGCTCCTGGCTTTTTGATTAAAAAATGGCACCAAGACTGTCACAAAAACTGCTACTTTGTTGCTACTCATCAAAAATCTATTGAGCATCAGGTAATGTGCATGGTCTAATGGTTTTAATACTCATTTTCCAGAATATCAAGGTTGCCTTCTAAAACGTTTTTCTCCACCAGTACTTGAATCCATGGCAAAAACATGTTTAGGACACGAGTTACTGGTAATTAGAATGCATTTACCATGGCTTTGCCACAAACATGTCATAGCATCGTTAGGGTATGTGCCCACAATCCGTCATAGCAGCGTTTTAGACGCAGCATGTTTTCTCTGCATCCAAAACATTGCGTTGTACAGTACAAACACAGTGGATGGGTTGTATAGAAATTCCATGCCCACAGTGCTTCTTTTTTTCTGCAGCGTAAACTGAGATGTGGCACGACTTCCCGAGCTGCAGCTTATCAGTTTGTGCTTGCGGAGAAACTAATGTCCTTGGGGGAAGAACACAGTGAAAATCCACTGTGTCCTGGGCATGAAGAACACTCCTCGTCTCTATAAGAGAAGGACACGCTGCATCTAGAATGCAGCGTGTCCTGATCATGGGCACATAGCTTTACGGTACACACACAACATATGTATAGCAGAATCTTGGTAAGGAAAAACAGCTGCATATTACGATAGCAGGGGTGTGTATCAGGTTTTTGGAAACCTCCATACATATTGTATAATGTACAAAGTAAACTGTTGGACGAAATGGGAACCTGCCACCTTCAGAAATGTCTTTTACTTGCAGATATATTGGTAATCTGCTAGTAAGTAGAATTTAAATCATGTCTGGTGGATTTACCAGAGAACTGGCTGCAAGATGCTTGCTTCCAGGCATAAGGGTGGAGCATTCACCGCTCACTATACAAAGAGTGGGCTGTAATCACTCCCTGGCACATAGACTGACAGCCATCTTGCAGTGTGTATTCAACATATATGTGCACAGCAGGCTGTCAATATTTGTGCAGATACATTATAACCATTCACTTATTGTTTAGTGACTGTTTACTGTAATAGTTCCTTGCACCGCCCTGATTACTGAAATTGAATAGTTGTAGAAGGAATAAAACTTCATTTTCTCCCTGTAGCCGCTGCTTGAGTAAACCAGCATAACAGGAATAAAATCCGGTTTATCTGCAGAGTACCACGATATCAACACGTGAGCAGCATTTTGGAAGTGACAAGTTCCCTTTAACAACACAACTAAACAAAAGGTTTATGGCATTTTTTTCTTCCAGCAAGGGTCATTTTTTCCCAAAAAGCTACCTAGGGACATGCATATAAATGGTCCTTGTGGCCGAGAAGCAAAAAGTATTGCCCAGTAGGGTGCAGGCTGAGTACAAGAAATTACTGCTATTGTAGGAACTTGAGAAAAGTATATCATGGAGGATCTATAAGGAATGGTCCTATAAGGGAGGGAAGACCTGCTGTATCTACTAGCAAAAGGAGTGGAGCACTGCGCTGTTCACTGGGGAAGGGGTTACTGTTGAAGTAGTTCTCTGCAGATGGAGGCTGTGCAGGCGCTGCTATAGAACAAAGAAAAGTGTAATGGTGGGGGATGCTTCTTCGACAATCGTGAAAATGGGAAACTTGGTGGAATATAGGAACATTGCATTGTTGTTTTAGAGAAAGTTACAAATGACAACCTCAACTTTCTTATTGCTATTCTTATTCTTAATGGCTATAAATATTTAGCAAGTTATCAATGTTGCATTATGTATATAACAGGTGTATGAAGGATATGGGCAGACAGAATGTACAGCTGGGTGCACATTCACAACGCCTGGGGACTGGACCTCAGGTAAGACTTGTTTGATTCATTTTTCATTTCAGAGAGTTTAGAGGATTCAGTACACATGGTTAACATTCTCACCAACTACAATTTAACTGCAGACCTATTATTGTGAAGTCCTCACTGTGTCACTAAAAGAATTCTGACCCACCAAGGCATGGACTATACAACATTTGTTAGACACGCACACATGATGTTTCCATTGATGTTTTTCACTTCTATACAAGGCAAATTTATTTAAATTTTTAATTACCGTAAGTTATGCATGGAATATTGCTTCAGTCTATGCGAAAGGCATAGTTGAACTAGAGTATCTGTAGAGTTGAACTGTTACCGGTGTGACAAGTCCTAATGTGACCTCTAGGAGATCTGAAATAAGAAGGTATAAATGATCGCTGATCCTTGTTGCTTGACTATTATTAAGTATTGCAGTGGTTTTACATTCCTTTAGCACCGAAAGGGTTAACGACTGTTTCCCTTCTGAGAACTTGTAGGCTTTATCTCAGCTGCTGCTCTTTTGGGCCACGCCCTTCCATTATGTTTACACTTCCGGCTCCCATCCAGTGCTGATTATATTCTATATGCTGACCACTATAAAGAACCCTGTCTGTGGAGAAGCTTTGAAGTTTATTGACGTAGCTTCAGCAAAGTTCCTCCTGGAGTATCTGAAAAAAATTATTTGTTGGTGTTTTCCCTTCGGTCTGTCTTACCTACCTCATGTTGCCTTATTGTAGTAGCGAGATTAGGGTCTTGCTGACCTGCCCACTAGTCAGGGTCAGTCCAGGGCCAGTTCGGCCTAGGCACACAACAGGAGAAGGACCCAAATAGGGACATTAGGGGAGCGCAGGATTCAGCCTCAGATGAGTGTTAGGAGGTGACACCTTTCCCCCTCTCCCTAATGCCAGGGACTTCCATTATCATCTTCCCTGGTGTTCCCATCTGTGTTTCGTCGCACCTTGCTCGGGCGTGACATAGACAACCTAATTAAAGGAACAGGTACATGAAACCTTTTAACCTTTCATTATAAGTGGCACAAGTATAATAAACATACTCAAGGCCATCCTGTCCTGTTCATCTGTTCTTCCAGTCATCTTCTTTCTAAAATTGTCACTGCTGATTCAAACAGCACTATGGAGAGTTCTACAGAAAAACATGCTCCCATCCCACTGCCCTTGAATACCCCAGAACTAATTAAGTCACCAAGGGGTTTGGGTTGTGTCGGTGGTTGAAAGTATTCAAGCAAAATCTGTATTTTACTATGTACCATGACAAAGTAATTTACTATTCCACGTTTAGAATGGATTTCTGAAAACACAATAAATCTATCAGTGTCTCATATGGGTCATAAAAGCGGCACTAGACAATTTTATATAAGTTTATATCATGTCTTTGTTACTTACTTTGTGTCTAAAATTTGGTGCAATGTGGTACATGGCATGACGGTTTAAGTCACTTCATTTCAAGCTAAACACACCAACTACATTCCAAAATTTGCACCTAAGCTGAGGTGCACTCTCAAAAGTAGTGTTTATGCAATGTTACTGTCACATGTAGACTGCTTCACAGTCTCTATGAACAGCACTACAGTGGTTTAAATGGAGTTATTTCCTTAAGCGGCTGCTGGGTGTGTATGGTGATGTGGATGTCCACTCTCCCAGTCTTTAAATACTCCCAGTAACCAACAGCTGGTGTCACTGATAGAGTTCACTATATGCAAAGACCTGTGAAGATGTTAGTGAAGTTCGTGCTGAAGCCTTCCTGCAGTTTTGTTGCCTGGAGGTTTCCTTATTTTGTTGGAGTTGCTGTTCTTTCCGGTCCATGGGTGGGGGTGAGGGAGTTTTAGGCTATGGCTGATCAGGATCAAGGGCAAGGTTGGTGGCCCAGATATCCTCACCTCCAGATATAATTCTGGGAACAGGGTGAGCCAGGGACCACCAGTCTAAGAGTCAGTCAAGCTCCCTAATTACCTGTGCCCTTCACTGCTATCTTGCTACTATATTTCCCAGTTCATTATACTACCCTGTGACAGTTTCACATTGTACGTATATTACTTTAAAGAGGACCTGTCACCAAACCAGGCATGGTGATCTAATTGCAGCACTGGATGCAGCATGTCTGCATGTTTAATCTGCCCACCGCTGCCAATCATTCTCTCCCTCTTCAGCAGCATTAAACAGAGTTGGTTTTTTTTTCAGAACTTGCCGTTTGGCCCCGCCCCCTGATGGCCGGGGGGAGGGGGGTGCTATCAGACTTTTTGGGTGGACCGGGGGGGGGAGGTGCTGTCAGTATTTTCTGGTGCACCTTTGGGTGCTATCAGACTCACTCACTGTGTCACCCGCGTCGCGCCGCGTCTGTTGTACTTTCACAGCGCCAGCCAAAAAGTGCCGCCGGCCCTTTTCTGTGGGGGGGAGCGGCCCTGGATGAGGGCATACCACTAGCCCAGGGGGCACTTGCCCCCTGCCACCTGGGTCAGTCCACCCCTGGAGAGAATGATTGGCAGCGGTGGGCAGATTAAACATGCAGGGGGCGTGAATCTGCCCTTTGGCTCCAGCCGCTAGCCACCTCCTTAATGGCTGCAGCATGTAAGTTTTCTAACTGTATTATCTCGGGGTACAGGGCGGCTCAAGGGCTGGGGGACCCCTTGTCTGGATGCTACAGACATGCTGCATCCAGTGCTGTAATTAGATCACCATGCCTGGTTTGGTGACAGGTCCTCTTTAACAAGAATTGATTTAGTAATCAACAAGTATTAAGAAAAAAATTCTGCAAGCTCTAATATGTTTTAGGCGGCCGTCACACGCTACAATATCGTGAGCGATATCGTTAGCGATCACGTGCACGCGCGATCGCTAACGATATCGCTCACATCGCTGGTGAGCTGTCACACAGACAGACTCACCAGCGATGTGGAGCAGCAAGATCGCTGGTAACTATGGTACACATCGGGTTACTAGGCGCCGCGCGGCGCTTAGTAACCCAACGTTTACCATAGATACCATCTCCCAGCATAGGCTGTGCGCTGGGAGATCTTTCATCGTGGTGTCACACACCACGATGAAGCAGATTGAACAAGCGTTTATCGCTTGATATGAGCTCCGGCTCTCACATCTGCGATGTCACGATCAAGCGATTTTACATTGTAAAATCGCTTGATCGCACGTAGCGATGCACAAACGATATCGCTTAAGCGATCAAAAAGCAGATCGCTTAAACGATATCGTTCAAGATATTGCACCGTGTGACGGCCGCCTTAGGTAGACAAATCATCACCTTTTATATAGTAATATTTTTAAAAGTATTCTTTATGAGCTATCCCATAATAAAGTATAAATACATGTATGTGCGCAACTTGAGACCTTTAAAATAAGTAAATCTCAGTAAATAAGCCTAGTTTATGGAACTTTTCATCAGTTTGAGCATATTAAAATCGCCACGCCATGGAATTGTAGTTGCAGAAATTAATAAACCATAGTCTTTATTTTTAATTTCTCATCTCTGTTGAGAAGATACTAGCTTTTAAAGATTAGATTTAAGTTCTTCTTAAACCAAGGATGCATTAATAGAGATTTATTTCTGGTTATAGTTACCATTTCCCCTGCATGATGTTGAAAATATGATCACGTCATAAATTAAGCTTAGAACATGCTCTCCTGTGAGCAGGGGTGAACCTAGCCTCTGTGCTGCCTGAGGTGAACTGCAAAATGGCGCCCCCCCTCCCCCAGAAAGTCTTTTTTCAATTGGTAGAAATAAATCTAGTTTGCACAGATTTATATCTACCCTGTAAAATGAAATGAGGACAATAGTGGATATTTTAATTTAGAGAAATAGAAAAAAAGTTGTTCAAACACATGTATGTCAGCGCCATCACACACATACAAGGACCACACGGACGAATCCAGAACAAGGGTCATTAATGGTAATAGCAGGATTGGCTCAACCATACAGACACACAATGGCTGGCAGAGCGATGGTCCTGTAGGCAGACACAGTCCTGCAACCTGAAGCGTGCTGAGCATGTGAGCCGGTATCAAAGGTGAGAATACAAGTTTTGACATATATGTACTTCAAAAGGTAGTGAAGGGGTTAAATTACACTACATATACATGTATACAGCACAGATATACTGGACAACACATGCTCATTATATACACATCATATACTCACACAGACACACACATCATACATGTCTTATGGTGGGTTTACACACACCAACTTCTGTGTCCAATATCTGAACAGATCTCTGGTTGCAGTGAAATCATGGACATATAGTTCCATTTTGTGGCTGTGTACAATGGAGCAATGTGTCCATGATTTCACTGCAACCAGAGATCTGTTCAGATATTGGACACAGAAGTTGGTGTGTGTAAACCCACCATTAGGGCCACGTCACACACACAGATATCTGTGCAGATATTGGTCACAGATCTCTGGTTGCAGTGAAATCATGGACTCATTGCTCCATTTTGTGGCCGTGTACAAATAGAACAATTTGTCCATGATTTCACTGCAACCAGAGATATGCGAACAATATCTGCACAAATATCTGTGTGTGTGACGTGGCCCTAAGTTATATAACAGATGCTCAGCAGGTACACATCATATACACAGCATATGGATGCTGCAGAAGTGTATATACACACACTTCACTCAAAAGATATCTAAACACACACACACACACAAAGCAACTCATACACAGCTCCCACACAAAACTCACACACAGACACGCAGCTCACACACACAACTCCCACACACAGACACGCAACTCACACACAGACAACACACAGTTCACACACACAACTCACACACAGCTCACACACAGACACGCAACTCAGACACAGCTCACACTCAGACACAGCTCACACTCAGACACAGCCCACACACAGACACACAGCTCACACACACACAACTCCCACACACAGACACGCAACTCACAGACACAACAGACACAGTTCACACACAACTCACACACAGCTCACACACAGACACGCAACTCACACAGACACGCAACTCACACAGACACGCAACTCACACACAGCTCACACTCACACACCGCTCACACACACAACTCACACACAGCTCACACACAGACACGCAACTCACACACAGCTCACACTCAGACACAGCTCACACTCAGACACAGCTCACACTCAGACACAGCTCACACTCAGACACAGCTCACACTCAGACACAGCTCACACACACATGCAACTCACACACACATGCAACTCACACAACACACACACAGCTCACACAACTCACAACACACACACACAGCTCACACAACACACACAGCTCACACAACACACAGCTCACACAACACACACAGCTCACACAACACACAAACTCAGCTCACACAACACAGCTCACACACAAATGCAACTCACACACAACACACACACACAGCTCACACAACACACACAGCTCACACAACACACACAGCTCACACAACACAGAGCTCACACAACACACACACACAGCTCACACAACACACAGCTCACACACAGCTCACACAACACACACACAGCTCACACAACACACACAGCTCACACAACACACACACACAGCTCACACAACACACACACTCAGCTCACACAACACACACACTCAGCTCACACAAATCTCACACACAGCTCACTCACAGATTATACAGATACCTCACACAGTCCTCTGTGCTGTTTGTACATGTGCAGCGTCACATGCTCACAGCCCCCAGGTCCCAGCCCCCTCACTCCCTGGCCAGCAGTAGATCTGTCACCTTGTGACCTGGAGCTTCTTATCATCGGTATCTCAGCACAGGAGGCTGCTCTCTGATCTTTGTCGGCTCTCACTTCTTCCCGCGCCGTGCAGGAGAACATGAGCACCCCCTGCAGATGCCGCACCTTCCTTCACCAGCAGGTGGCGCCGCCTGAATCAGGCCACTCACATTGCCTCATCATTGATTCGGCCCTGCCTGTGAGACATGTAATGACAAACAGCCTTTTCACCAACAAAATATATATCATGAGCAAAATCCCCTAAAATCAATTAAAATAAACTGCAAGTGCCAAAAGATAATAAAATAGGGTACTTACTGACATTATGTGATAAAAAAATGTACAAGCTATCTCACCGCAGCAAAGTTACCCCATTGGGACCATCCCTATGCGGCAACGTTTTCGCAGTGGGATGGCTTGTACGTTGTTTGATCAAATAATGTCACTAATTACCCCATTTTATTAACTTTTTGCACTTGCAGTTTATTTCCATTAATTTTAGGGTATTTTGCTCACTATATATTTTCTTTTGGTTTTGCTGTTTTGAGGCCAATGTGAAACAGACATTTAAGGCTGGTTTCACACTGGCGTTTGTGTCTGCATGCGGAGGGCATGCAGACGCAAACGCAGCCATACTGATGTGAATGCAGCGGAGAATCTCCGTATGCGTTCACATTAGTATGCAGCCCAGCCAGCCAATCAGCTGTCCCGGCGTCGGCCGGGAGGCGGAGATGAGCGGTGGAGATCTCCTCCTGCCGGCCACAACTGATCTCCCGCCAGTGATCGTTGTTTCAAATCTCCCGCACCAATATCACCCTATTCGGTGTCAGCGCGTGAGATTTAAACAGATCAGCTGTTTCTTCAAATCTCCCATGCCGACACCAGCGGGAGATTAGTGGCGGCTCTAGCTGATCTCCCAGCGGCGGCCACCGGGAGAGATTTAAATGTGATCTGCAGCGTTCTCCTGCGCTGTGATGCGGAGGACACTGCAGATCCATTGACTTCAATGCGTGGTTTGTGACCTTGCGGACGCTTGCAGATAAAACAAGTGCCCGCAACTGCACAAAAAATGCAACATGCTGCATTTGGAGTGCGCTCGGAGGGTGCACAAATTATGCACATCCGAACGCAAACACAATCGAACACAGCCAAATACAGGCATATGCGTTCCCATGTAAAACATAGGAACGCAGTGCGCAAGCGTTTGGCTGCGTTCGGTGCGCTGCGTTTGCATACACCAGTGTGAAACCACTCTTACTGTATTGTTCCATTTTATTTCCAGCTCACAATTTTTGTTTCCTTAGGAAGAAAAAGGGTTAACAATCTACGCTGCCGGTGTTGGAAATCTGAAGCAGAATGTGTTGTTCAAGTAGATTATTAAAGTCTATGAGTTCTGAAGTAATAACTTCTTGAGGACAGAAACTACTGTCCTGAATAAGCTATTACTTTGAAACACATAGACTTCAACAATCTACTTGAACAACACATTCTGCTTCACTGGCAACAGGGATTGTCAACTCATTTTCTTACTGGTAAACTGTCTCTCATTATTGTCCAAAGGTTTAGAAGAAACAGAGGCACTCACCATTAGATGAAGGTTCTTTTAATCTAAGTGATCCGTTAGGAGGTGCGGGTTACAAACATTATGTGGCGGGGAGGGAGGTGCGGGGAGGACGACGGGTGCACGTTTCGCCTGGTTAGGCTTCCACGGGTCCAAAAGGTTCATCTAATGGTGAGTGCCGTCTGTTTCTTCTAAACCTTTGGACATTTTTGTGACTGGACCTTGTGCAGACCTGTGCAACACCATATTGCTGGCAGCACATACAAGCCTAGGAAAAACACCAAAAGCCCTCTAGTGCCCAGATTCCTTCCCTACAGTTGTCTCTCATTATTATGCGGCCACAGTAGCCCTATATGAAGTGCATTCTGTGGTTGTGGGTGCACAACCCCACTCAGTTGAGTTGCAGCACTGAGGTCGTGGGTTCAATTCCCACTGAGGACAACAACTGCAAAGGAGTTTGTATGTTCTCCCTGTGTTTGCATGAGTTTCCTCCCACATTTCAAAGACATACTGATAGGATGTTTGGCTTGTGAGACCCAATGGGGACAGTGTTGCAAATGTATGTAAAGCGCTATGGAATTAATAGTGTTATATAAATGAATAAATATTATTATTATATTATCTACACCAATAACATCACTAAGTTAAGACCATATTGCGCATGTCTTTTTTCCAGTTTTTGACCCCTGTGATATCACTGCTGCCATCTACTCTGTGGAATAGAGCTGACAGTACTGTGAGAAGAGAGCAGAGTTATGTACCATTACAAACACCTCTTGCAGCTTTCATCTCCGGACACTGTTAGCTTTGCTCTACTGCCTCACTGTGATGAAGGCTGTAAGAGGTTTTGGAGCGACTATAATATCTTCTGCAGATCTATCAGTTCGCTTGATTCCGAGCTTTTAATTACCCTACCAACACCACTGATTTCCCACTGTGCACAGTTAACATAGAAAGCTGTCAGTCAGTGTGGTGTTATCCAAAGCTCATGGATATGGGCAACTACATGGCAGCAGGTTTACTAGCTCTCTACTGATAATCTCCTGCTGATAAAATGGTGATTTTTATCAAAACTTCAACAAGCACCTGATAAGTGGCACAGCATTGGAATCAGGGTCTCCAAATTATTAGGTAAAAAAATCCAGTTGACAGACTCTTTAAATTCCTACTCACACTGCTCTAGAGCCTTTTATTGGAGGTATAGTGTGGGAGAATTTTCCAATACAATTACAGGTAGGTCCCACTTGTGCCACTTTTACATATCGATTGTAGATTTTATCTGGTACAGGCAGTCCCTGTACAAACTAGATATGTTCTGTAGCTTTGTTTGGGTATATATGTAAGTTAAAACAGTACTAGGAAAAAAAATTATATTTACCTCCCCGTTGACTGTTCCAGCTGCCCTACTGCTCGCTTCCTGTGCTCTTCTCGGGCGTAAAGCATGTCATCCTATTCACCATATGTCCAGGACTCGGAGATTACTGTACATTATAAGTTTGCAACTATATATATATCTTTTTTAAGCTAATATGCGGTACTCCTCTCTCAGTCATCGGAGCTTACTGCACGTCATAGGTTTGTGATGGTGATGCTACCTTATGACGCGCTTTGAACTCTGACCTGTCCTAGTCTATAATGGAGAGGCCAAAGTTTCCGAGCATGGCGGTGGACAGAAGAGGACCGGAATGGCAGCTGGAAAGGTCAGCGGTGAGATGAGCATATAAGGGGTTTCTTTTTTGAACATCTGACGTCTCTTAACTAGTTGTGGTGCATAAGTCAGATATTTGTAAGTTGCGGACTCCCTGCACTCTTCTTTAGACGTTTCTTATGCACAGAAGACCAATGAGTGCTTTTCATTCCTTTATGGTATCTTTTGGGATAAATAGCCATCAAATATTATCATTAAGGCATATTAGTCACTACTGATGTATATTGCAAGATATTTTACAAAAATTGCATTACTTAGTTTACTGCAATATTTATGTGGTGTTTGCAGGACATGTTGGTGCTCCACTACCGTGTAATTTTATCAAACTAGTCGATGTGGAGGAGATGAATTATTTTGCTTCAAAAGGAGAAGGGGAGGTATGTACTATGTCTGCATTTACACTACATTTCTAGTTGCCACTGATTTCAGAATGGAATACAAATTATGATATTTCAGTATCAAAAATTACTTGGAAATGTTTGTAGTTTAAAATAAATTTATACATTAAAGATCCAATTT
Source organism: Allobates femoralis (assembly GCA_033576535.1). Taxonomy (NCBI): domain Eukaryota; kingdom Metazoa; phylum Chordata; class Amphibia; order Anura; family Aromobatidae; genus Allobates; species Allobates femoralis. Next base: position 541,901,226 of record JARQOC010000004.1, read on the forward strand.
TGGAGGATATTTACCTGTAAAGTAAAAAGAAACTAATCCCATTAAATATTGTGAAGTTGTTTTCCCAAAGCTTATGGATGCACTAGGAATACCACTGTCATCAGATTTTCAGTTGCGCATCTTTAAAGGAATATTCTAAGGGATGGCACCGCTCTAGGATATGATAAAGCTTAGTAATCATTGGGGTTCCAAAATCTGTGACATTCACCATTTTTAAGAATTTAAAGTGCCACCCTGCTGCTTCGGAACTTTGCCCCCCTTCAAATCTCTTCTTCCTGCACAGATGGCTTAATCCAGCTGAATAAGGCCAACTGCAGTTCTTTGCACAGCCGTGTGGCTGGGAGAAACATTGTGACTTTAGGGGAACATGATTGGGGCTGCACAGGGATCCAAGAGATAACGGAGCCTATATTTACCTCCAAAACAGCTAAAATGTTTTATTATGATGAGCTATCGGATTACAGTGGCCATATACTGCTCTTGCACAAGGGCCCTCTTCTCTAAGTGTCTGCCAGTGCTGTAACCCATTGCATGCCCCCAGCAATCATTATGTGATAGCATAGCATTATGCAATTACTTACTGGCCTGAATATACCACCCTTTAAGACTTGGGTGGTATTTTGTGCCATAACACAAGCCCTCAGACTTTAAGCTTCCTTCTGCCAAAATCACTATGCATCAGCAAAGGCTGTAGCAAATTATTTTTTCACTAGCTAGAATTCACGTTTTGGCCAAATGCATTATTTAACAGAATCTCAGACAAACTTTGCATGAATTGACATAAAAAGTGAACAGAAGACATTTTGAAATACACTACAGTTTAAAAGTTTGGGGTCACGCAGTCAATTTTGTGTTTTCCATGTTAACTCATACTTTTATTTATCAAATGAGTTGCAAAATGAATAGAAAATATAGTCCAGACATTGACAAGGTTAGAAATAATGTTTTTTATTTGAAATAATAATTTTCTCCATCAAACTTTGCTTTCGTCAAAGAATCCTACCTTTGCAGCAATTACAGCATTGCAGACCTTTGGCGGGTACTATTTAATGAAGCTGCCAGTTGAGTATCTCTGAGGTGTCGATTTCTCACACTATAGACTCTGATGTAGTTGTCTTGTTGCTCAGTTGTGCAGTGGGGCCTGCCACTTCTCTTTCTACAAAATATAAAGGGAGGGGACAAGAGGCGCAATAGTGCCCTATCACTAGTGACACTAGTATGTAAAACGGTGGTGCTGTGTGGCCGCTCACCTGATCCAGTTGTGGTCCCCACAACTGGTTTAACTGCGTTTAGGAATCAATGTTCCAAGCTGCTGCAGGACCTCCACCTACCACTGGATCGTGGTATGTTCCAAGAGAAATGATGGGAGTGATAGTGTGCCACGGTCCGCGCTGCTTCTGGATTAAAACTCACCAAAGAGCCCAACAACCTTTCATCCTCTTTATTCCAACGCGTTTCAACGCCACAACCCGGCGTCTTCCTCAGGGATATCCCTGAGGAAGACGCCGGGTTGTGGCGTTGAAACGCGTTGGAATAAAGAGGATGAAAGGTTGTTGGGCTCTTTGGTGAGTTTTAATCCAGAAGCAGCGCGGACCGTGGCACACCATCACTCCCATCATTTCACTTCTCTTTCTACTCTGATTAGAGCCTGTTTGTGCTCTGTTCTGAAGGGAGTTTTACATACCGTTGTAGGAAATCTTCAGTTTCTTGGCAATCTCTCGCATGGAATAGCCTTCATTTCTAAGAACAAGAATAGACTGTCAAGTTTCACATGAAGGTTCTCTTTTTCGGGCCATTTTGAGAGTTTCATAGAACAAACAAATGTAATTCTCCAGATTCTAAACTACAGTAGCTCAAGGGAAGGTCAATTTTATAGCTTCTCTAATCAGCCAAACCATTTTCAGCTGGGCTAAGATACTTGTGCAAGGATTTTCTAAACATCTATTAGCCTTCTTACACAGTTAGCAAACACAATGTACCATTAAAATACTGGTGGTTATTTCTTTCAAAATTAAGGAAATTTCTAAATGACCCCAAACTTTTGAACAGTAGTGTATATCTTATCAGAATAATTTTCAATTTTGTAATATATCTTATCAGAATAATTTGCCTTTTAGTCTACATATGAGCCACGTCTTCCTTTCCCCCGCCTTCTGAAATCACCATCCATTCTGAAATCTACTCAAATCTATCAAACAAGACATGCTACCAGAACACTGAGGTATCAGGTTACAGAGTCCATTAATATCTATGATATACAGCTACACTAAGGTTCACAGCTACACTGCTCAGTACTGCTGTACCGCTGTACGATGAAGTCTTGTCATTCCACCTGCTGTGCTCAGACATAGGATATTAGTAGCCAAGAGAGAATAATGGAGGAAGCACACCACTCTCTCCTTCAGCATTGCTTTCAACTTTATCGTCATCCATAATGTTGATACAGTTAAATGTGTGATAATGGATGGGGTGCTGCTGTTGCCGGCGCTGGCATCAGGTTTCCCCCTCCGATTTACCGACCCCATAGTGGCGGCATGGTCTGCCACCATTGGGGGCCATTATAATATTTGGAGGGCTATGTGAGGGCCTTTATACTTTATGGAGGGCTTTGTAAGTGCCATTACACTGTATGCAAGCAATTATACAGTGTGAAAGTTTGTGTGGGTGCATCATACTGTGTAGAAGGCTTTGTGGAGGCTACTATGTCTTTTGGAGGGCTATTTGGGGGCCATTATACTATATGGAGGGCTGTTAGGGAGCCTTTTTAATTTATGGAGAGCTAGTTGAGGGTCATTATTCTGTATGCAAACAGTTATATATTATGAATGTTTGTGTGGGCTTCATCATACTGTGCAGAGGGCTGTGTGGAGGCTATTATGTCTTTTTTAGGGCTTGTGGGGGCCATTACACTGTGTGAAGTGGTATATGAGGGGCCATTATTCTGTTTAGAGTGTTATTTGGGCCATTATACGGTTTCCAAGCAATTGAACAGGTTTGTATATAGTCCATCATAAGGTACCGTTACATGGCACGACATTAAAATAATGTCAGCAACGATCTCGGGGGCGCGCGGTCTTTTTGGCATCATTTCAACATCGCTGGTGAGATGTCACACGTCTAAATATCATGAACAACTCACCAACAATGTTGTGAGCAGGTATCGTTCACAAACCCCGCAAACGATTCCTGCTCATTACTATGAATGGGTGAAGTCGTCCATGGCATCGTTATGGCGGTGTCACACAGAACGATGCAGCAGGTTGCTGGAGTTAAGATCGTCAGGTTTACCAACATGTTGGTAAACCTGTCAACTCCGACCCAACGATTTATCGTTGCAACTTGCCAGAGTCACACGCGAACGAGGTCGCAACGATATCGCTGGTACGCCTCCAAATCCGTGACGTATCAGCGATGTCATTGACGATGTTGGTTGCCATGTAACGGGGCCTACAGTGTGTAGAGGGATGTGTGGGGGCTATTATGCCATTTGGAGGGCTATGTGGGAGCGAATATTCTGTTTAGAGGGCTAGATGGGGCCATAATACAGTATTAAGGGTTGTGTAGAAAGGAGTGGGGGTCATTATACAGTGTAGGCCTATTATACTGTATGGCAGGCTGAGTGAGAGTCACAAGTTGGGGATCACTGTATTATGATCACCAACCATACTTTGCCAGGGTCATTTTTTCTTGTGGTGGGGTACAGTAGGGCCATTATACTGTGCGTGTAGAGAGTACTATGGAGGAATTTACTCGGAGGATATTATACTGGATTTGGGGGGATGCAGTTTTGTTGGCATCATACTTTATGGGTATAATTAAGGGAGACTCTGAGGGCTTCAAAAGTAGGGAAATTACTTTGTAAAGGCTCCAAAGTTATGAGTTATTTTCTTCTGTGACTCTGCCGAATACAAACGGGGGGGAGGCAACTGGAAATTCTGCCATGGTTCCACATGATTTCTCTGTGTTCCCTGTTTTATGCAAATCAATATCTTTCTTTCAGATATGTGTAAAAGGACCCAATGTATTTAAAGGCTATCTTAAAGATCAAGAAAAGACAGCAGAGGCTTTGGATGAGGATGGCTGGCTTTACACTGGAGATGTTGGAAGGTGGCTACCGGTAATTAACTTTAACCAATATTTAAATTATATTGATTCTATTTACCTTTCAGTTAAACATATTGGAATTGATTCACTCAGGGTTTATCCTTTTGGGGAGCCATTCCTAAATTTCCCATAAATAATAATGAGAAATGAAAAATTCACAGTAAACCATGTTGTGTGTACCGTGCCTGCAGCATTAAACGATACAAAGGCCCAATATACAAATGTGAATAAACCCTGAAGGGTGGAGGCACACAGGCGTGAGACTCGCACGAGTGCAATGCGAGAAAAACTCGCATTACACGCAGACCAGTATCATTAAATTTTTCAACGCACTTAACTCGTATTGTGATTGAAATGCGAGTTCAATCGCAGCATCTCGCACCCATACAGCACACGGTGTGTGCTATCTCACAATGTCAGCAAACACAGCTGTTGTCAAAGCAGTGAAATTGCCGACACAGTATCCAATCAGCTTTCACCGCTGTGACAGCAGTGGTGAAAGCCAATTGGTTAAATCAGGTTGTAAATGCTTTCCATGGTGCTGAAGATAAAACATCAGCACCCTGGAAAGGATGGACAGTCAAACAATTTCCTGGTAAATGCTTTCCATGGTGCGGACGTTTTATCTTCGGCACCATGGAAAGCATTTACCGTCTGATTTAAACAATCGGCTTTCACCACTGCTGTCACAGCGGTGAAAGCTGATTGGTTGCTGTGTCGGCAACCCAGCAGCGGTGTTTGAATTCGCCGGTAAATGCTGTCGGCAGGGCTGAAGTCAGCGCTGAGCTGACAGTCAGTGCTGTCCTCGGTGCTGAAGTTTGCTCAGTGGGATTACTCAGCATCCTGAGAAATCCCGCAGAGCAAACTTCAGGACCATGGACAGCAGCACACTGACTCTCACCACACACTGACTCTCGCAGCACACCATGCATATGCATCGCCCACCAGGGCCGTGGGTTACTTGGGACTGGTCCCTGCTGTCTGGTCACAGTGGAACATCACGGTAATGGCCGTGGACCGGTTCCGTAGCCCTGGACGGTTCGCAAGAAATTTAAAAAGGGAAAAATATAAAAAGGGTAAAAAGAAAAAAAAAATAATAAGTTTGTCACTGTGACACCACTCGTGGTATGTGGCCAGATGTGACATCCGCTGCTTGTCTCAGCTCCGAGGGATGATGGTGTGATGCAGCAAGGTGATGAGCCCTCCACGAGCAGGGCTGGTTTATCCCCTGGGCCCGTGATAAAAGTTTATAGTGAGGTGATTGTCAGGTAACCATCGGGATGCAGGAGTTAGCACATAGAAGGGTGTACAGACACATGATTAACAGTCATTTTTACCTTTAATGATGTAGTTTAGGTATTGCCGGGTACTGATTGTAGATGTTTATGGGGTCCGAAGCTTGGAGGCAAATTAAGGCTGTCCACGCCATGCAAGTCCTGAGATTTTCCTATTGGCTTGTGTCTGGTGGGCCCTGGCTGCAAAAAGCGGTGCTGTGATCCTCTCTACTCTGTACTAGCCGTGTGACTGGCAGCGTAAACCCTTCTTCTGCCCATGCCTTTCTTTAGCTCTCCTGGGCTCTGTAGTGTGGCTGGGTCTCCTGACTCTTTTAGTGAATGGGGAGCATAAAATCATCCGTTCTCCGGATTTGGTCGCTGGGTATGGAATGCCTGACAACTTCGGTCTCTGGTGACCGTATTGCGCTTGATCCTGGGTGAGCTGGCACTGCTACCACTCCCCAGATCTTATTCTTCTTCTCCTCAGACCCTCGCTATGGGCTCAACACACTGTCAGTTCCCTAGGACGGGCCTAACACGGCTGTTGTCCCTAGGGTGCCTCTACAGTCTTCTCTCAAACTCAACTGTCACCTAAGCTCTCTTAACTGGAACTGATAAGCTCCGTCCCCTGCATCTGTATTTATAGGGGACCTCCACTGACGTCAGCAGCTAACCTGACATCAGTTTTTAAAGCTCCCCCTACAGGCCGAGGGTGGGAGATGTTGTAAGTGTGTTTTACCTGGTGGATGCCTTGCCTCACCTCCAAGCTTGTAGTGTGGTTACCGGACCCTGGGGCGCCACACATACAGCCATGCACACACACACGCACCACACTCACAGTAAAAATGCCCAGCACTCGCATCACTGTCATGCATCAAAAACGCTCCATTTTTGATGCATGACAGTGTGCCTCCACCCGAAATTGAAGGCAACTGATCTTGTTCCACAGCATATTAATGGCCTACAAAAGTGGAGCTATTACCAGAATTCCTATTGCCAGAATTAGCATCTTTATTACAGTTTTGTTCTATCAAAATATCAGATGAGGATAATTATTTTTAATTAGGGGATACATATATTAACTGAAGAACAATTTTACAATTCTAGAGAAACTTGCATTCTTGTTGGAAGTAAAAAATATGGCATCTAGAAGAATATATACTTAATAACTAAGATCCTCAAAGCTGGATTTTACTTTGAAGCAAGGAACTAAGTAGTCTTGAAGGGGGTGGGTTCGAAGGTCAAAGTGGTATTCATTTAAATCTCTACTTAGTGCTATAATTTAAACTATTTTCTGATAGACGTGCATTAAAAATTTGCTACCGATGACCCCTCACTACAAAATGACTTTGGTCTTCAGGCCACCCATTAAGGTGTATTTACACAGCACGATTATTGTGAAGAAGCTTTCCTAGTAATATGAGAATGATTGTTTCATGATCATCATGCAGTCTGAACAAGCCCAAAAGATCATCGTACTCGTAAGGGCATTGTCTTGTGTAAACAGGACCTACGTCATCGAGAACAATGGCAGCCTATGTGCATTGACCAATCTATTGCAGATCATTTTGTACACATCTGACGTGCTATCTGCCTGTGTAACAGGCTATTAATGACCTCTGACTATCAAATAAGTTGCTGGTTAGGGGTCGTTCAAGGCTGCACATCACACAGTGGAAAAGAAACCTTAAGCTGGCGTCACACACGTCAATGTCGTCAGCGATCTGATCGCTGGCGACATTGACGGCTGATCGCTGGTGAGCTGTCACACAGACAGACTCACCAGCGATCAGTGGACCAGCGACATTGTGGAAATGATTTAAATATCGTTTCCACAATGTTTTGCTCCTGCTGATAGGCTGCAGTTAGCGGGAGCAGGCTGGCATCCAGGGTAAACTCTGGGTATCTAGGCAGCGCGTGCTGCCTAGATACCAGATGTATACCTTGGTTACCAGCCTTCTCTGCTCACCGGCTGGTATCCAAGGTACACAGCAGGTAACTAGGGTCCCTAACGATATTGCACGCGATATTGACGCGTGTGACGGCCCCTTCAGATGTTGGCTACAAAGAGGATAATTTATCTAACTTGGCATCAGAAGACTGCTGTTTTCCTTAACATTTTATATTTTCTTTTGAATTTAGAATGGTACACTTAAAATCATAGATCGAAAAAAACATATCTTTAAGCTTGCACAAGGGGAGTACATTGCACCAGAGAAAATTGAAAATATTTATATACGCAGTGAACCTGTGTCCCAAATATATGTCCATGGAGACAGTTTACAGGTAAGTGCTGTCCACAGCGTCATATATTATGTTTGTTTTCAGCCTTTTTTTCAATCAAGCCCTATTTACTTAAAGAAGTTGTCTGGGACTTTTACAAAGATGGTTTAGAATAGGTCATAAATATCTGATCTGTGGGGGTGCAACATCTGTCACCCCCACTAATCAGCTGTTCCCAGTGCCATTGGTGACCAGATGTGCTTAGTTATGGATCTGCACAGCTCCACCAAGCGTATATTGGCCGAGGGCAAGTACTACACATCTGCTCCCCATTAATTTGAATAGGTGGAGGATGTGCTACCCCTGGCCACCAACACTGTACCAGTGATGGCGCTGTACAGTAGCATTGGAATAGTTGATTGGCAGGAGTGTACCCCAACCAAAAAGATATTATCTTTTTTAAGGTTAGAGCATCAATGTGAAAGTTGAAGACAATGATCTTGGTGGAGTTGTCTCATGCAGGGGCTCAACTCCAAAACTTATATTGAGTAAGGCTAGGGTCACACTTGAGAGGCTGCATCCGTTTACTGGATGCATTAATGGATCCAGTTTTTCCCCTTGCCATTTTTGAGGAATTTTTACCAGATCTATGCGTACCATGCGTTCCCGGATGCAATGCCCATAGACTCCCATATTAAAAAACACACATCCGATGTTGAAAATGCACCAAAAAACATTGCAGACCATGTTTTTACTGGATTTGGAAAAAACTCAATCCAGTAAATGGATTGCACTTTTGCAATCCGTTTTTTGCGTTGGAGTCTATGGGTGCATTACCGGATCCGATTTTCAAGATTTCAGCATGTCAAAAATGGGCTTGATCACGTTATCGGCCAGGCTCTGTGCATGCGCAAATTGAAGCCGGGCCGATCACGTGATCAAGCCCATAATGCACTAAGGCCGATCACATGACCGGCCCCATAATGCACCGCGCCAGATGTGACGTCCGGCCAGTGTGTAGAATGACACAGAGGGCGGGAGATTCCAAATACTGGGGGCAGAGAGGACAAAGAATAATGCTGCCCAGAGGGGCGTGCATTACAACACGGAGGAGTGGTGAATGGAGCGTGGCCACACCTTCCCAGTCCCCCAAACTCGAGGACTGCAGTAAGTTTAAACTCATTTTTGAGATGTTTCATAGGGACACTTTAGATGAGAAAGGGATAGATAGGGAGCTGCTAGGAAGGTGTAGGGACAGCTAGTGGTAGTGTAGGGACTTTGAATCAGGTGACAGGTTCCCTTTAATAACAAACTGTGAATATTCCACTGTCATTAACCCCTTTTATCAACCCAATGCCACTGCACTAGGGCATCGGTAAGAGCCAGGAATTGGTGCTTCAAGTGAATGTGGCAACTTCTGGGGCGGCTGCAGGCTGCTATTCTTTACTCTGGGGCCGAATAACTATGGGTTTCACCATGCTGAGAATACCATCCCCCAGGTGCTTGGGTTTTACCTTGGCTGGCAACCAAACATAAGGCGAAGTCTGCTTATTTTTTAAAAATTCTTTATGTTGAATGCATTACCCTGAGTATGTGAACACTTTACATGAGTTCTGGAAATCCTGGGGAAATGTTACACAGGGCGACTATTATCCTTCTGTACAGTAAAGAGGAGGCAGGATCTTCAGGGATAGTTATCACACAGTTCAGAAGTGGGGAGATTATTGGAGTTTTATTCAACTTCTTTCCAAAACATGAAATCACTTCTCTTCATACAATATCTCATCAACATTAATGGCAGTCTCCATACAAAGCATTTCTCCTCATAAATCAATCCTCTTCACACTGTGTCTAGAGCTATGCAGACTGGATTTGCCTCATACAATGGAGGTGGGTGGGAAGGAATGAGTTGGTGCTGTCCCTCTTACTGCTATCTGGAGGTAATACAGAGTCTTGTCTGTCCTGAGCTTCCTTGTTTAAAGCAATCGTTTCTTAGCAAAAATTGCTCTATACAGATTGTTTGTTCTCCATGGCTCCCTTACAGACTCACCAGGTTATCATGGACATCACTCTCCTTTCCCAGCACTGCTTGGGGCTCCTCAATCACTTCCTGTTTTCTTTTTACATTACTACACCTGTAGTAGCTGGCTGATTCTAGATCACAGTACAGCTTCCATGTGTCACACTTATTTAAATAATTAGAAAGAATTATGGGCCCCCCTGTATTTTTGATTGCCAGCCAAGATAAAGCCAGGAAGCTCAGGCTGGCAGCTTGTATCTGTCCGCTTTATCTGTGCTGAGAATCAAAAATACAGTGAAACTCTATGTCTTTTTTTTTCATTATTTATTTTTGCACTGCTATGACGTCAGGTATGTTGCCTATGGCAATCAATCACAGACACTGGAACATTGAGTGAGGAGCACAACAGTCAATCATAGACGCTGTCACAGATAGTGGTCATCTGTGATTGGCTATTGGAGCCTGTGTAGTAACCCAGAAGCAGCCAATACATTCTAGCATTCACCGTGCAGTGTGCATAAAAATAGGTTACTGTGCAGCCCCAGGAGTATAATTGCACGGACGCCGGTAAGTAATCACGCTGATGTTTAATCACCATGTTGCTTCTTTATACAGGCCTCTAGCCCACCTAGCCACCATTTCATAATTTTAAAGTTTGGATTCGGGTTCAGACTCAAGTTTAGTTCAAAACTGGTCCTGAACCCGGACTGTAAACAAAGTGCGGCTGGATCTGTTGATCCTGAACATCGGCGGGTTTGCCCATCACTAATGCTATATGTATGGCATCCAATTTCTTGGCACACCCGTAGACTTGAATGGGGTGCAATTTACAGCATACATTAGTCCATGCTGTGATTTATTTCACATGCAAATTTGCTTGTATGCACTACACAATTGAATAATATTGGTCCAAATGTGTTCCACTTTTTTACAAACTCAAATGAAAATAAGGTTGTGTAAGTGAGCCTTAGTAAACATTTGATGTGTTTTTTTTCCCCTCAATTAGGCCTTTTTAGTAGGCATTGTTGTTCCAGATGCCGAAGTGATGCCAGGATGGGCAAAGAAGAAGAATTTTGAAGGAACATTTGTGGAACTATGCAATAATTTGGTATGAAGTGAGAACAAACAAAATAATATGTTACTCATACTAAAGAACAACATAGCTAGATAAGTATGTATTGGTCCAAAACAAAAATCATAAACTGGAAATATGTTCTCCTGGTCGTAGCAAAGGAGTCCAGCACAGCTACAATTTTTGCAAAACTGTTTATCCTGTAGTTAGCTGACAAGTACATGTCTTGAGCTAACAACTCCTAAGGTAGATATTGCCACATACAACAAATACATTTAAAACTTTTGCTTGGCAGTACTCATATGGAAATCCAATCAGCTAACAGCTGTAATTACATACATTGAACTAAATGGGTGCCTCAATATAAATTCCTATAAGATCTACAGCATTGTTCACAGGTTACATGTAATTCTAAGGCTAAGTTTTGACAGCGTTGTGCTGTTTTTTATTGATCCGTTTTGGATGCAGTTTCTGCACCAAAAACGGATCCTCTTTTTGCAAAAAAGCATCACAAACGCATCATCCATTTGCATTTGTGCTGCTTTTTTGCTCTGTTTTCTGGGGACACAGACACACAGATAGAGAGACACACACACACACACACTTTCTTACCCTCACCGCAATCCCACGGTGATCCCCGGTAATGTCTTCCTTCCAGGCATCGACAAGACCTGTGGGTAGTCTGTACAGTACTTACAGGACCTATGCCTCACGTGATCGAGTCATATTGGTAGGTCCTGTAAGTACTGTACGGACTACCACAGGTCCTGCTGAAGCCTGGGAGGAAGACATCATCAGGGTGCTCCATAGAATCGCGGGGAGGGTAAGTAATTGGATATTGGCGCAGAAAGTGCACCAGAAAAATGGAGCAAAAATTGACATGATCATTATTTTCTGAAAGCGCTTTCTGCAACACTTACACAACTGTGAAAAAACGCAGTGTCTGAACAGCAAATTGAAAATCCCATTCACTTTGCTGGTAGACGTTTTGACAGATTCATTTTTGATGCAATTTTCAGGAAAAAAAAAAAACAACACTCCAAAAACGGATCAGAAACGTCCTGTGTGAACTTAGCCTAATAGTACAGAAACCTAATAATACATAGTTACCAACATCAATTGAATAAAGTTAACATCAGGCTGCCGAGGTATATTAGTACATTGTACTATAAAGCACAGCCATATGGAGAATTATTTAAGGGGTTCTCAATTACAATATTCTCCCATGTAGTACAAACACTTTCTATGCTCATCCCCAGTGCTGGTACTACTCCAACATAAATCAATGAAAGTCATCAAAACACTGTGTGTAACCCAAAATGGTACCAGTAAAATGTACTAATAAGCGCACAAAATACTGAAAGATTAAAGGGAAGCTCCAGTGAGAGAAAACTTTTTAGTACAATCCCTGCCCTGCTACGTGATGAAGCAGAGCCGTACACTGCAGTTCTAGGATCTATATATCTCTTATAAATTGATAAAATCATACCTGCTCCTCAGCTCTGACTCCCACCTCAGGGAACCCAAAATTTTCATTCTGACAGATACATGCAGCAGCAGAAAACAGGAGATGTGTCTGGGGCATGGATGCTGGGAGCTGCCGGATTAGCCTACATTCCTGTGAGGAGTGATGATGATGATCCATTGAAAGATGGAGAGATAAAAGATACCATGTTCCTATGGGGAAGCGGAGACCATGCAGAGCTGAATCGATCAATGTAATGATTTGCCTCTGCCTGTATCCTCACAATAACAGTACACATTATGCATCATCATACAGCAGAGGATCACAGCATGTATTTGTATCTGCTTGGTGACATGATTACTATTTGAAGCCTGGACATAGGATAGTATATCAGGGGCTGGATTGTATGTGTGAGCATGGGGCCGGCGGCTACGCCCCTTCCGGGTGATTCCATGTCAAGTGATCCAAAAATGAATATTTTTTTAACCTGACGTCTTCAGATTTTTTTTTTTCTATATGAAGTACAACTTTAGTTAATTACTAAAAAAAAGTTTTGAATTTTTTCCTTCATCAGTTAATTTTTTACAGATTTTTTAAGTTTTAAAAAAGTGTGAATTTTGGCCTAGTATGACTTTACATTTTCTATCATAACTCGGGCTAGAAATAAGATACAGAAACAAAATAAACACCATTCTACTGTGTACACCCAGTCTTAATTAATTGGGCACTATGTGTCTCAGGAGATAACAATGTAAACAAAAAAATGTGTAAAGTTCAAACATTGTGGAATCCAGTCTTAAAGGGGTTGTCAAGTCTAAAGTTATAATTCTGCAGTCAGTCTATGACTGCAAATGTATCAATCCTCCCAGCGCATACACGGTGCACTGCGAGGATTTGTTCATTTCTAAGCCATGATTGGAGCACAATTGGGTGTTATGCATGTTCCTGGCCAGAACCCCACTAGTGGGTGTGGCCTCACTCAGTATAAATGTATGGAGGAAGGTCACACCTACTCTTATTTTAGAACAGACAACCTCTTTAATGATGAAAATGAGCCTAATTTATTACAAGGTAAACAGGAAGAAAATAATGAGGGTCACCAATCAACATTTAACTTTATTGAATAGTACTAAAGGACTCAAAAGAAATGTGCTCTCATTTATATATGAAAAAAAGCTTTTCTCAACCAGTAAAATACTGAAGAAATACTGAAGTCCATACTGCAGGTATATGTTTTATACTTTCCTATATGACAGCATCAACAATTTAGAATTTTTATATAAAAATAATTCCTGGAATTGTAGGTTAAAATCCAACCCTGAAAAATTTCTCAGTATAATACAAAGGTCCAAATCCAGTGCCGTGTAATACCTTAGATTTTATTATTACTATATATTTTTTTGTGGGGAAATGTACTCATAATGGTCTTAAAATCAGAAAAACCTATACTTGTCTACCCTCAGAATTCCCATTGTTCCAACATGCCGTTCTCCATGTTCCTCCTCCCTTCCTCCTCCATTTAAGGACGTCCTTTAATCACTGAAGCCAAACAGCGGCACAAGGTCGGTTACAACTGGGATGTTTTATTATCCTCTGATGAAACATCACTGCTGCAGGGCATCAAGTAATTCGGAGGTGTCCTCAAGACTGTCTGCAATGGTCCCATATTTGTTGAGACAAATTGCAAAGACTGGTTGGGAACCCAAGAAGCATCAGAATGGTAGCACTGGGGAATAGATAAATGGAGTATTAATTATGTTGATATTTGTCAGACAGTTCTGGGTATTTAAAAATAAAATGTTAGCGATCGCGGATTAACACTTTAAAGACTTACGATTTAAATTGTAGTAATATGTTGACTGTTTTTTTTATTAGGAACTTAAAAAAGCAATAATGGCCGATATGGTGAGACTTGGAAAAGAGAGTGGGCTCTATTCCTTCGAGCAGGTAAGAAATGTTATAGGGAAGCATATAGAGTTATTAGCGTTGCCTGCCTTATATGTTGGTGATATTAGTTTGATTGATTAGTTTGACTGATTTCAATGCTACGTTATGACACTGCCATATTACAGGTGATGTCCAGGGGAGATTATTTTTTTCAAAAGAGCTTAAACTGGATAAAAAATAAAAAAGAAGATTTTTGTGTACTCACCGTAAAATCCTTTTCTCTTAGCCTCTAATTGGGGGACATAGGACCGTGGGTGTTATGCTGCTGTCCACTAGGAGGCGACACTAAGCAGAATCTGCAAAAGAGTTACAGTGGCTCCTCCTCTGCAGTCTACACCCCTGGAGCAGGAAGTGCATCACCAGTTTTGTGCTAAAGCAGTAGGAGAGTTAACAGATAATAACAGTAAAAAAGACATAGCTAACAAGGTTAGAACAATGTATAAACTTGTAAGAGTTAGCAGAGTAAAATTACTACCACAAGTCCTGTATCTAAGTAGGCATATGTGTAAATCGTGAAGAGTTAACGGAGTAGTAATCGTATAACGAGACCTGTAACTAAACAGGTTCACAGTACTACAAGGCCTGTAACCGAACCGACAGAGGCTTAAACAGTAAACCGTTAACAGAGTGATACTAGGGAACGCGTGTAAACATGGTAATCATGTAACAGCTGAGAAGCTATGTAAGAACTGTAGAAAAAGGCCCATAAGGGCAATAGGGTGGGTGCTGTGTCCCCCAATTAGAGGCTAAGAGAAAAGGATTTTACGGTGAGTACACAAAAATCTTCTTTTCTCCTTCGCCTCATTGGGGAATACAGGACCGTGGGACGTCCCAAAGCAGTCCCTGGGTGGGAAAAAACAATGGAACTAACAACGCTGAACCTGGTCAGTGAAGAATCCTGCCTGACAGGCGGCTACTGTCGCCTAGAAGGCGCATCTACCTAGACCTGCGTGTGCTGAGGACCGAGTGCCAGAACTGCAGTGGCTTAATGATGTGTGGGCTGGCCATTTGGCTGCCTACCTTCCTTTTGCCTAGACACCTGTTGCCGAAAGGCCCAGGAGGTCCCACGCCCCGTAGTAGAATGTGCCGTGACCCTGCCAGAAGGCATGAGGTTTGATGCTATAGGCGTCTTGGATGGTTAGACAAATTCCCATGGTTAGAGAAGCTTTAGAGACTAACGTGACTATTCCTGCCCTCTGGGAGAAGGACGAGAAGAATCCGAACTCTACAAACGACACTGTGTCGGATACCTAGATGCGTAGGGTCTTGACAAGATCCTGCATATGTAGGGTCTTTGTGGTCGGATAGACTGAAGTTGGGTGCAATGAAGACAGAGAGATGTCTTCATTTAGATGGACGGATTATATCGCCTTAGAAAAAAGGATGGCACCCGCCGTAGGGAAATCCTGTCCAGGTGTAAGACCAGAAAGATGGATTACTTGAAAGCGCTGTAAGTACCACTACCTCTACAGAGAAAAGTAACTGCCACGGAAACCTACCACTGTTCAGATGAGAATGCTAAGGGTAATATCCCCTAGAGGCTGAAAAGGTGATTCATAGTAGGGCCGCGAGATCGAAATTCAGATCCCACGGGAGAACGTAAACAGCAGATCCTACGAAAAGAAGGGATTTTCTAGAAATCCGGTGGCAATTCCCTGTTTTTTTTTATTTATTTTTTTGAGGAAGGCGACACTGACTGCAACCTGCCGTATGATGATGGACTCTAAGAACGGACCTGAGTCTAGGTCTGAGTGGCAGGGACAAAGAATTCTTGATATGAAATAGGGCCAAGGGGAATGACCTCTAGAGAAGTCCTAAGCAGAGGGAAAATAAAAATGATACATGTGTAATGGTATATCGTCGATAAGGCTGGTTTGCCTGCTGCGACTATGGTCGCTACAATATCCTGGGTAAAGTTCCTGTTGTCAAGGGCTACGTCATTAAGTTCAGAGTTGATAACTCTGAGGGAAAACTGGCCCTGAGAGAGCAAGTATTGACTATCCGTTAGTCTTCTTGGTACTGGTGGTATAAGGTAGACGACATTTGCGTCCAAGCGCCTTTTGGCCAGTCTGAGACCACCAGGAGACCACCAGGATGATCCGGCACTATCCGGGTAGTGGGGAAGGAATATAGGGGGGCCGGAAAGAGGTCCAGTCGTAGACTAGTGCGACTGTCTTCTTGACTGCGGATCCTAGGACCTGGCCAAGAAGGACGGAACCTTGGCATTAAGGCGTGACCCAGTCAGGTCCATATCTGTTGTTCCATAGCGGTGGCTGCCTTGACTGAGGATATGTAGAGGAAAGAACCCTTTCCTTGAGTCCATCCCCTGGTGGGAAGGAAAACCGCATCTCGGATAAGTACCCCTGGTATGAGAACAGCTGACAGTACAGTGTTCAAGGATTCCACCTGGTGGAGGATGTGGCGAACGTCTGCCATCACATGGAGACTGTGTTCCACCCTGGTAGCTGACGTGTGCGACGGCTGTGGCATTGTCTGGCTGTATATTGACATGTTCGACTGCCAGACGGTGACTGAATAATTTTAGTACTAGAACTACTACTCGAATAGTCATAGATTAGGGGTATCTTCGAGTATGGACGAGGGTACTGGCATGCATTGTGGTGGAACTGCCTTCCATGCTGTCACTATCTTGTCTAGGAGTCTCCTGACAGTTGTGAAGGATTGAGGAGACCGCTGAAAGAGACTGCAGCTGACCAGCCGAAGAAGACATGCGTTGTCCGGGGAAGTTGGACTAGAGCTGTAGATGTGTTGCAGCTAAAGGCCGCTGTTTTCGTCCATGCTGTGTGTCCTATATGGCTGAGACTCCATATGTGATGCGGCAGCATGTAGCCCACAGTCGCACACAGCTTTGGGATTGTAGTAGACTTGTGGAGGTTAATCCGCCAACCGAATCATTTTAACGTGTACAGTGAAAGTGACACTGTGTTAGTAGTCCCTGAAAATCATGCAGGAGAGGTTAAGTATTCCAGATATGGGAAACTCCTGGAATGCAGTATAGACATGGCCAAATTCAGGCTGGGAAAAAACTTAGTATTTTAGTGCTTCAGGTCTATCAGTATCCTCTTTTGACTCCCGAGTCGAGAAGGGACTGACTGGGAAGAAGGTTTGACCATAGCCATACAGGGGACTGGAGGGCCCTTCCATTGTGTTAATGCAGTCGGGAGTCTGCAAAGTCCTCCTTTGGAGCAGGCTATGCAGAGTAATTGCGCATGTTATCTTGACCCAAGTACCATATATAGGTGCAGTGAGGAGATTGGCAGCTGGACTCCTGTCACGATCTGTGACCCAGAATTTCAGTTTCGTTGGCTGGGGAGGGAGGCTGGGTAGGCCTCGTGCAGTCACCAATTCAACCCGAGTCCCCATAAAGGGATGTTGAGGAAGAATCTGGCCTGTAGCAATCTTAGCAACAGCCCAGCTCCTACATCAGTGGGGAGCTGAGGGAGGAGTATGCTATGGGTCGAGAATCCAGACACCAGTAGCTAAATTACTCGTGCAACTGCGGATCATGGGTTTCAGCCTGCGTCTTGTGAGACTTGGTTGTCATCTCCGCCAACCAGAACTCCAGCCGTGGAGTCTGAAGAGAGTTGGCGAACCGTCCTGGGACGCCCTGCACTTGTCGGGTAATGGTAGGTTTCATCAACCGTAACTGGGCTGTCCAACCGTGAGGGTCCGAGGAAGGGACCCAACAGTTAAGCTCGTAGTGAGTCCACTGGAAATCAGTTGTCCTATCAGTGTGGGGGCCCCGGGAAAAGGAGTTTTGGACAATTATTTGAGATGTTTGAGTAGCAACTGAGCTCCGCCAACGTCGGGGGACCGAGGAGAGGGGCATGTCGGAGTTCCACTGCAAACTCGCTACCGAGCAATGGAAGGCGAGTTATCTGAATTGCAACCCAGCTGCCCCATAATTGGGGGGGATCGAGGAATGAGAATGTAGGGAGGTTTGAGTCATCGGAACTTCAACCCAGCTCCCCCAACAATGGGGGGGGGGTACAAGAGAGAAGATGTCGGTCCATTCAGAGCAATGGTTTCTCGCAGTTTCGGCGGAGTCTCCTCCGCGGAGATTAACACACTTCCGACGGCTGCATGTAGATTTATCACTAGAGAAGGGTTTGGTGAATGTGCATATGAAGCCGGTGGGCTGGGCACCCCAAACAGGGTTAAGATCACTGATCTAGAGATGTTTTAGTACCAACCCAGGTCCCCTCTGTGGGGAAGGGGGGAGCCAATGCGTTTGCTGGAACTCATCGCGCTAAGGATTAGAGATGGGACCAGTGGCGAATCCCTGTACAGCGATTGAGGCCCCAGCCTGGCAGAGTGAGCACCACCGATAGTTTGGAACGCTCCCCAGTGACATAGGAATAAACAATAGAAGATTGAATTGTCTCCCGTGTTACAGGCACAGCATAGATGGAACATGTTCTGCGATGTTCTGCACTGCTTGTGAGGAGCATTGCACCAGCACTCTGCAGCCATTTATGACAGAAACAGGAAGGGATTGAGTTGCCTTCTGTTCTATGAGCACAGCGAAGATGGAACATGCTATGCAAGTTCCATACTGCCTGTGTGCATATTGTACCAGCCCTCTGTGTGTATGACAAACAACAAAGGGTTAAGGTTGTTCTGGCCTGAGAGCGCAGCATAGGTGAAAGCATGCTATGCAGTGTTCCTTATTTCCTCTGATGTGATATGCACCACAGTAGGGAACAATGCTCATTTTACATGTATAATCATTCACATCCTGCTATACAAGCAGGGTGTAATGAGGGCTGTCATGGCGACTTCTGCACTGCTTGCCTGGAGGAGGGAGGGGGGGGCGGGCCAGTGAAAAAAACGCGGGCCAGCAATGGAAAGGGCGCGCAGGAAATAGCGCGATGTGGCCAGAGAAGTCTGACCCGCCCCCTTTGTGATGCGGCCGGGGCGTGGAGCACCTGCGCCGACATCAGCAGAAGGGCGGGCGGTAGGCGGGGAGGGGCGGTACTAGTAATGTTAGGCCGGAGCCTGGGCCTTAAGTAAATGGCGGCCCCGGGAGAGTGAGGGGGCCAGCGCGTAAGTCCATAAGCCCCGCCAGTTCCGCAGTGCGGGACCGCCGCCGCCAGACTGCCCAGTGAGTCTCGCCACCCCGGAAGCCTCACCGCTGCCACAGCAAGGGGGCACAGCTAGGAGGTACTGGGGAGCTCACTGTCAACTCATGTCCTGGCCCACAGTATTGCTGGGGATCGCTGCATAGTGTGCAGGGTGCCTACAAAAGGACAGAGCAGCGTGTCCTCAACCCAAGGCCCCTGTATGATAGGAGAGATGGGGAGGGTGATGATGCTGATACCACTAGAGGACTAGCAGTCTTCTGTAAGCTCTGGCTCTTTGCAGCAGAGGCTGTGAGCAGCCTTGGGGGGCCCTGCAGCCGAGGAAATAGCTATGGAGCAGACAATGCTATGGAGGGGAGGGCACCTAAAGGTGGTATCTCAACCCAAGTTCCCAGTCAGGGGGAATGGGGAGGGCGTCCGTTCATCCCAAACTTTCTGGATGTTACCTGGTGCCGATAGGTCTCCATTCTTCCATGGGAGCCGAGGGCCCCCTTTTTGCCGGTTTTCTTCCCCTCTGTCTTGCTGCTTGCGATAAGGACATGGAGCATTGCTGCGACCCAGAGCCCCAACTGTGGGGACTGGGGAGGAATGCGGGCCTCAGAACCGGCAGGTCTGGAAATCACTTTAACCCTGCACCTCCAACAGTGGAAGGCCGAGAAAGGAATAGCCCTTATCTGACAAAATAGCTCAACCCAGAAGCTCAACTATGGAGTCTGGGGAGGTATCTGTGGTCGACATGTCCCTTCAAAAAGTAAAGATGCAGCTTCAAAAAGTAAAAATAATGGAGAGATAGTAAGAACGTGTGCCTCCTACAAGACACTAAGCAAAAACTGGTGATGCACTTCCTGCTCCAGGGGTGTAGACTGCAGAGGAGGAGCCACTGTAACTCTTTTGCAGATTCTGCTTAGTGTCGCCTCCTAGTGGACAGCAGCATAACACCCACGGTCCTGTGTCCCCCAATGAAGCGAAGGAGAAATAAATAATTATAGTAATAATAGTGATGATGACCCTCAGTTATCTTTAGCTTCTCCTTTTTGTGACTTACTCAGTCCCTGATCTCTATATCCTGGTCCTTATCTTGACACACACTGAATGACATCTTGGACATTCATTGACTGCTGTGATTATCAATTTTTTTTCTCATTAATGTACACTCTTCACCCCATCTTGGCTTAAAAAAACAGAAATGAAGATATTTTAGCAAATTTATTAAAAAAGAAAACCTGAAATATCACATGATCATAAGTATTCAGACCCTTTGCTCAGTATTGAGTAGAAGCACCTTCTGAGCTAGTACAGCCATGAGTCTTCTTGGGAATGATACAAGTTTTACACACCTAGATTTGGGGATCCTCTGTCATTCTTCATTGCAGATCCCCCTCAGTTTCGTCAGGTTGGATGGTGAATGTTGGTGGACAGCCATTTTCAGATCTCTCCAGAGATGCTCAACTGGGTTTAGGTCAGGGCTCTGGCTGGGCATGTCAAGAATGGTCACAGAGTTGTTCTGAAGCCACTCCTTTGTTATATTAGCTGTGTGCTTAGGGTCATTGTCTTGTTGGAAGGTGAACCTTCGGCCAAGTCTGAGGTCCAGAGAACTCTTGATATCTCTGCACTTGGCCGCATTCATGTTTCCTTCAATTGCAACCAGTCGTCCTTTCCGTATCCACTGTACATATAAGACGGCTTAGGAAGATTGATCCTACTGACAGATTCCCTTTAATATTACTCTACTTGGTTTGGTCTGTTTTTTTTTCCCGTCAGATCTTTTAGGCTAATTCATCATTAGTAAGTTTTCAAAATATTTCAAGATTTTTGCGCAGTTGTAAGCTAGTACTCTAGTAGAGTACATACTCTTAATTTTGTTTTTGCATAGTTAAAGACTTATGTGTGAGATTTCAAAGAGAAAACTGTAAATGACACAGAAGCGCAAATAGGGTCTTATCCTGGTTACAATTTTATACACAGTTCAACTATTGCTGCTCACCTGGCCAGGTTGCGGGACCCACAACCAGTATGTATCGCATGTAACGGCTGCTGCAGAATCCACCGATTCACGTCTACTACGTGGTCACAGGAAAAAACAAATGGATATATACGTGGATAATCCGCGTTGCCAAGTGATGAATGAGACCATGGGGACATATGGATCAACTGGTGGCTTTATTGAACGCGTTTCAAAGCGTCAACCTCGCTCATTCCTCAGGAAACTCCTTTGTTGGTTTCCTGAGCAAGGTTGTTGCTCCGAAACGCATTGAATAAAGCCACCAGTTGATCCATATTTCCCTATGGTCTCATTCATCACACAGCAGCGTGGATTATCCACATATATATCCATTTGTTTTTTCCTGAGATTTCAGAGAATTGTACGACTTTGTGCTCTAGAAAGGGGTGAAAAAGTATAAAACAAAAAACATTTTTTGATTTTGCTAAAGTTCATCAACCCACATATGCTATTTTGAAGAAATTACCATAAAAATATCAACAAATCCCAGCAGACAAAAAGTCACAAATAAGACCTTGCATCATCCAAGAGTGTAACACGCTATCTACCACTGACATGTGTTACACACTTGACCGTGGCATCCCCTTAGAAGTAACAGTGTTTATGACTTGTACCTCTCATCTTCCCCATTTTGCAGGGATAGATCTAACATTTCAGTATTCCATATTATCTCAAGAATATTTACATGAACAACCCTTTTAAGAAACAGTTTTCACATAAGTATAAGGCTTGATCCATTTAAAATATTATTAGCTTGTAGGCTGAGAGATGCAAATAATGACAAAATGACCTATTTACCCCTTCCCAGGTCCCATGAGGTCACTCTGCCACTGCTCTGAGTTTGTTGATAGGCTGCAGAGTTACAGACACTGCAGCCAATCATTACACTAATTAGTGGCTGTAAGTGGATCTGTGGCAAAAAGCTCGATCGATTAGTTTTAGATGTTTCCAAGCCCACCGGCCAATAATATTTGAAACTGGACAGCCCCTTTAATACATGCTCATTATTTTTGACAATTATATGTTTTGTTGCAGGTGAAAGCAATTCATATCCATAAAGAGATGTTCACTGTACAAAACGGTTTGTTGACACCAACCCTCAAAGCAAAGAGACGTGAACTCAGAGACTTCTTCAAACAAGAGATCGAGGAGCTTTATGCTACTGTTTCTATGTGACAAAGCGTGGACGGCCAAACTCCCAGTAAAATGTCCACTGTTATGCAGAAGTCATACCAATATCCGGATACTTTTTTCCCCCTTTCATTTTGGATCTAATTTCCTTTAACCCAGTTATCGTCAAAGTGCTTGGAATGCATAAAAGCAATGAAAGACAAGAGAGGTTAAATTAACCAGTTCCTATTTTTCTGTTATGTTACTAGCATGTACTGTACAGCAGACTGAAGGCTGATACGGATAGTCCAGGATGCCAGCACAGCTTCTAGAAGGATACCTTACTTTGTTTTTAAGCACAGAAAATATTTTAGAATTAAACTACAGTTTAACAAGTGCACGAACCATAAAAAGGACAAAACATTGACCTGTTGTCTGGATTGCAAGCAAGGGCAGACGTGTCCTTTTTATATAGCGGTACATATTGCGCAAGCTGTGTAAAATTTCAAGAAATTATTCATTTTCAATAAAATAACTATAACGGTATAATTTACAGACTCATACATTTTTTTTTAAATTGGTTGTTCCTTTCCAAAAATACTAAAAAATAAACATTTATCATGCTGTATCTGGCACTATAATCCTGGGCTGCTCCAGTGCAGTATTCTCATGAGTCAGGAGGAGGCTTGTGACAGCTTTGGAACTGTTGATTTTAAATGTGATTAATTTCTTTATTACCAGCAGGGGTTAATGTCTTTTTTCCTTGGTGGCAGCAGCTGTGAACCACACCAACCTCCCTTTAAGTAGTCACTTGGTCCAACACTTGCTGCAGATTTTAGAATTGACGTTCCACTCTGAACTGACCTTCGTTGGTGTGTGGAGGTCTCCTGTGGACCTGGTGAAGGTGCTGCTGGAGATCTGTTGCCATTATTTCTGTAGTTGGTGTGTTGAGGAGAGCCATAGGATCACATACTTAATTAGCCTTAAGACATAAGGGGTTGAGAGAAATGACCCATAGAGTGTATAATTTTACATTGCACAAGCTTGTTTTAGGCCTAATCATGGCTGCCATTTCCTGTTTCATCACACCATGCCATGCTATGCAAGATTGTGACTGAATCTATGACATCATCTTGTTCAACAAGGAAGTTCTGGGATGAAGCTGAATTCCATATAAGGACTGATCAATCACAGAATGACACGTCGCCTGGAGATACACTATCAAGACCACACCCCCTGATGTCCTCATGGATCCGCCCATGGACTAGCCCATTATCCAATCCACTAACGAATGAATACATCTGAGTAAGAGTGTCCGAGCCCCTTAAGGCCCCGTTACACAGCACGATATCACTCAAACATAACGAGATTGGAGGCGTTGAAACGACATTGTTAGGACATCGTTGTGTGTAACACCGAGATATGACTACAATAAATCGTTAATCGCAGATTTGAGAACATGTTCTCAAATCAGACGATCCACGATCAGCCAACTTGCTGCATTGGTCAGTGTGACACCGCGATAATGATGTCGTTCACGACTTCGCCCATCCACATCAGTGAACAAGTACCGTTCCCTGGGTTGTGCGAACGATACCTGCTCGCTGGTTGGTTGGGGCGTCGTGCACGACATGCAGGCGCGTGACATCTCACCAACAATGTCAAAACGATGTCCTAACAACCACACGCCCCCGAGATCGTTAGTGATATCGTTTAACATTGTTGCGTGTAACGGTACCTTTAGTGAGTTTTTAGAAGTCCATGCCTGTTCAAATAAAACTCACTTGGAGTTGTGCTTGGAGCTGACCAAGGAGAGTGTACATCTGACTGTGTGTCTGGTACATACTTTCACGCTAGCACTTAGTCTATATCCGTTAGGCCAGGAGCAGGCAACTAATTAATATTTACCATATCAGGTGTATCCTTTCTGTCTATGCCCGTCTGTTTACCTGTCCCCGTGTCACATTACCTTAGAGGTGACATATAGTGTCCGCACCGGCCTTGGTACTAGACAGGCCTAGTGGAGGTGACAGTCAGGGAGGGACTAACGAAATTAAAGGGTGAAAGGTTGAAGGGGTTAAAACTTAACCTTTATTTGTCATCTCATAAAAATTACTATAGAGTCAATAAAAATATGAAAACTACAAATAGTGCAAGATAGCACTGTGACTGTCACCAGTGTCAGTGATATAAAACGATCCCTAAATAAAAGGTGCGAGGTTGATAACCCTATACACTATGATCCTGTGACTATACAGGGATAGTTTTATATCACTGACACTGGTGACAGTCACAGTGCTATCTTGCACTATTTGTAGTTTTTCTATTTTTATTGACTCGTCTTTTTTATGAGATGACAAATAAAGGTTAAGTTTTAACCCTTTCAACCTTTCACCCTTTAATTTCGTTATATTGTTGGGCCATTGCTTCACTTTTCTGGTGTAGTAAGCCCTATACCCTGCTATCATTACTAGACAGTCAGGGACTAGGCACGTATTTGAAGCAGGGAAAAGACCGCATAGGGATGACAAGGCATTTTAGGAACAGACAAGCCAGTATCAGGAGGTGTCCCATCTCCCACTCCTTATTAGGGACTTCTTCCCCCATAAACCCCTGTTGTACCCTTTGTATTGTGCCATGCTATGGTCCAGTGTGACAAGTATAGACCGCAGAGGAGATGATACACTGAAAGCAGCAATCACTAAGCACTGTGATGTAGATGTTCTGAGCTGCAGGGCTTAGTGACTTCATTGCTGCAGTCAACATTGGAGACCTGGGCAGCACCGGAGACACAATGCTGGACTAAGAAAAAAATAAGAAAAATGTGGTTTGTTAATTTTTTTTCTTTACACCAAACTGAC
Source organism: Allobates femoralis (assembly GCA_033576535.1). Taxonomy (NCBI): domain Eukaryota; kingdom Metazoa; phylum Chordata; class Amphibia; order Anura; family Aromobatidae; genus Allobates; species Allobates femoralis. The sequence continues at coordinate 541,926,406 of JARQOC010000004.1, forward strand.
TGGTAAACGTTTTCTGAAAGGCGATAACTCCTTTAAGGTGTTCCATATGTTCGTTTGCTGAATTTTTCAATACATAGACATGGAAGGATAAACATGAGATATAATTAACTCCCCCATAATTGGGGCAACGGTCGCATTTATTTTTTTTATGCTCCCAGTTTTCAAAGAGGTGAAGCTTGTTATTTTCCTGTCAACACAGCTGGAATAGCAGAATAAATTATATATATACATACATACATATATTATAAGTGGAGCAGCACAAATTTAAAGCGAACCGTGGGTGCAACGAGTCTGAAACTGCGATGTCCAACACAAAATCACATAAGAAAAGCAAAACCAGCCAACTCAGCCAAATGAATGAAAAATAGTGGACTTTAATCCAGCCCCAAGTGGCGCGACATTTTGGCTTTCACACTAGCCTTTACCAAGCAACGGAATGCAGCACCCTAAGTGGTGGCAGAATCCAGACGTCATCACATATATGGACCGGGTCTACCTTGTGGGGGGGAGGCTCACCGTGACCTGGGAGCTTATGTCCTCATCTTCATGTTCAGCATAGAACATGAAGACATTTCCATTTTGAGAAGATAAAAACTTTTTCTCGATCACTTTTTCTCTGACACTTTGCTTTTGAGCACCAAAAATCCTTCTCAAATCCCACAGGTAGCCCGTCAATACATTCTTTTTTTCATATTCTACGTGTGAAATAAGTTTTCTTTTTTTTTTTTTTGTTCAAATATTTTTATTGATTATATGGGGGTATTTACAGGGTGAAGACTTTACAGACAGTAATACAAAACAAGGTTGAAGACAAAAACATTGGGATAGTACGATGGTTACATAGAAGTAAGATAACATAAAATTAGGCAATTGCCTATCTCAAACAGATAAACATTTCAAAAAGAGAAAAAAAAAAAAAAAAAATTCCAATAACTTTGGAAGAAATAAATGTCTTTGACAAAAAATTTGACCAACAGTGGTCGATTCGATGAAGATACAAACTGCATATATTAAATACATCAAAAACATAGGATGAGATGCGCTCATCAGTCTATATTGCAAAGGTAATGTACATAAATAGAACAACAAAGAGGAAAGAAAGAACACCTGAGGTGACCAACACATGGATATCCTATTATAATCTGTAGTAATAGGTATGTATCCGAGGCATTTAAATGTTAATTATTAGTCATTGAGGTTTAGAGGTTAGGGGGGTTGTTTGTCAACAGCCTTGGTCAGATGATTCAAGGATTGTGTAGAGATCCATAGTTCCCAATTATAGAAGAATTTATTATATGTGTTGTCTCTAACTGCGTAAGTAAATTCAAAAGAACAATGATTAGAAATTCTGTCCGTTAATTCTGCAATGGTGGGAATTTCTGAGGACTTCCATTTAGCGGCTATAAGTAGCTTAGCTGTGAGAATAACTTGGGATACTATGAACCTAAGAGTGTGGGGAATGTCTGATATGCCAATTGAGAGGAGAACCAGTTGAGGGGAGAGAATGAGTCTAAAATTGGTAGTCCTATATATTAAATCTTGAACACTCAACCAGAAGTTGAGAATTTTTGGGCACCTCCAGAATACATGTGTTAATGTTCCAATTTGAGAACATTCTCTCCAGCAATTCGGAGAGTTAAGAGGGTCTATGTGATGCATTCTGGAAGGAGTCCAATACCATCTCGTTAGTATTTTAAAGAAGGTTTCTTGGATGGAAGCGCAGTTCGTATTTGAATAAGAGTGATCTATTGCTTTAGCTAATTCTTCCGGTTCTATATTAAATCCCAACTCTTTCTCCCATGCTATTATATAGGGAAGTTTATGGATAGTGAGGTCGTCAATCAGGGTACGATAAATATGACCAGTCATCCAAGTCGACTTTCTTTGTGGGTTGTCTAAAAGTTCTGTGATAGGCCTAGGGACTGTGAAGACAGAGTCAAAATCCACTTGAGATGATTTAATCAATCTCCAAGCCGACCTGTCTAACCAGGTGAGACCATATCTCTGTTCCAGGACTAGAAATTGTACTAATTTCCCTCTGGACAACAGGTCATCTATGAAACGAATACCCCGGGCCAACCAAGAAGAAAGATCTAAGCCTGGGATGATATATTCAAGGGTTTCTAACGGGATTTTCTTAGAGGGTGGGTCAGAAGCAAGATGGTTTGTTTTTTTAAGAAGCGCTATCCATGCTTGTAATGTAGCTTTAATTGTTGGGATTGCAGGTAGGATTTTTGTTGGGTTATATAGGTGCGCAATTATTAATGCTGATGGATTATTAGATTTAATTAACTCTAGTTCAAGTTCAACCCATACTGGGGAGTTTAATGAAATATTGAGCCAGTTCTGGGATAGTTTCAACACGGAAGCAAGATAGTAAGCGTGAAGGTTAGGAATCCCCATTCCTCCTCTCCTTTTATGTTTTTCTAAAATTGTACCAGATAATCTAGGTCTAGACTTTTGCCAGATAAATTGTCTCAATTGATGTTGAAGACCATTTAGGCTATTTTTACAGACGGGGAGAGTAATCGCTCGGACCATGTAAATAAACTTTGGAAGTATCTTCATTTTTAGAGCAATCACTCTACCCGTCCAGGAGAGTTGGAGTTTAGATAGGTTTGCAATGTCTGTTTTGAAGGAATTTTGTAGATTCAATATGTTTTTTTTAGTGATATCTGAAGTGGGATTCGTTAATTGGATACCTAAGTATGAAATTGAGTTAGATTTCCAAGAAAAGGGGAATTGCTTCTTTAGATAGGATAGGAACGTTTTCTCGATGTTGAATTCTAGAATTTGTGACTTATTAGTATTTATCTTATAATGGGAGATACTAGAGAAGGTCTTGATAGCATAGGAAAGGTGATGTAGGGATTTAAGCGGATTTGTAACGGATATAAGTATATCATCTGCAAAAAGTGTAATTTTGTGCCGTTGTGAATTTATGTGGATACCTCTGATATTTTCATTTTGTCTAATTGATTCTGCTAATGGTTCAATAAAAATGGCAAAAAGGATAGGTGACATGGGGCAGCCCTGTCTAGTACCATTGGAAAGGGATATTTTACGGGGGATTGCTTGATTTGAGTAAATTTTGGCTGTGGGATTGGAGTACATTGCCGAAATTGAATTAAATATATTACCTCGAAATCCGAATTTATGTAAGGTTAGAAATAAATAGTTCCAATTGACTCTATCGAATGCCTTCTCGGCGTCAAGGGCCAAGAAGGCAGTCGGGATCCTAGAAGTTTCAGAGTGGATTAGCAGATTTATGGCTCTTCTGGTGGCATCTGAGGTCTGTCTGCCTGGGATGAAACCCACCTGATCTTTTTTAATTAGTTTACTAATATGCTTTTGGAGCCTATTTGCTATCAGCTTGGCGAGGATTTTGGTGTCACTGTTTAGGAGGGATATAGGTCTGTAATTTTTAGGTTCAGTGGGATCTCCTTTGTCAAGAAATTGTTTGATTAAAAAAACGTTTGGGATCATGAATCACAAATTATATGAAATAATTAAAGTTTTTATTACTGTTTCCATAAACTGCTCACCTTAAGTCATATTTATTGAAATATTAGTATTGTCATTTAAGACAACTTGGGAACAAAATGATCTATCACATGTTCCCATATTGGGAACAGCCAGACCTTCTACAGGTGCTCATTGGCTGCACTTATGCATATTTTATTACCCCCTTATTTTACACCTATTGTAGATGAATCTTTTTTGCATGAAATTTAGTGGGGGTTTGAACTCCGATAGTGAAAGCTGTCAGGTAAAAAAAAACAAAAACATTTTTTTTTTATTTGCTTTTCCCCAATCTCCCTAACCTTAAAGGAGAGTGAGCAGATTGTATACAGTGAAGAGGCAACTAACTTAAGAATGTGAGATAAGCTGTGGTGGATCTGCCTTGTGTGAGGTCTTGCAGTTTGGTGAGCAACACTAGTCAGTCATGGTACATTCACACTGGCTGTCATACATATCTCACCCTAAAGAGGGCAGCACCAACACTCCTCAGGATGGATGGAGAGAAAAACATGCACAATTGCAATGGGCAGAATTCATACGTTGTCACAGAAATGGACGTCTCTGTTAACTTTCCGCTTGAAGTATCAAATGTCGCTCCTTCCCTTCAGAGCCCTTCTGTGTGTCCAGATAGTGCTTTTGCACCACAAATCAGGTAAAATTTCATGGCTCAATGTATGAAGCACCTGGGGGTTCAAAATGCCCCCAACACATCTAGTTAAATTCCTTGGGGGGGAAGAGGGTATAGTTTCCAGAATGGGGTCAATTGTTGCTTTTTTTCCCACTGTTTAGGCACATCAGGGGCTCTCCAAATGCAGTATGGTGTCAGTTAATGATTCCAGCCAATTTTCCATTCAAACAGTCAAATAACACTTCTTCCTTTTCGAGCCCTGCTGTGCACCCAAACGGTGGTTTTCTGCCACGAGACATATTCTTACTCAGGATAAATTCTGGGATCTATTTTAAATTTCACAGCTCAATGTATGAAAAAGCTCAGGGTTCAAAATACCTCCCATCTAAATAGATTCCTTGGGAAGGCTAGTTTCTACGATGGGGTCACTTGTGGGGGGGTTTCCAGTGTTTAGGCACATCAGGGGCTCTCCAGACGCAACATGGTGTCAGCTAACGATTCCAGCTTTAGTCATCAAATGTTGCTCCTTCCCTTTCGAGTCCTACTGTGTGCCCAAACAGTGGCTTTCCGCCACATATGAGGTATCAGCATACTCAGGACAAATTGCCCAATAAATTTTGAGATCCATTTTATCCTCTTGCCCCTGTGAAATTTAAAAAATTGAGGCTAAAAACATTTTTGTGGAAAAAAAGTATTTTTTCCTTTTTCCCAGCTCAATGTTATAAAATTCTATGAAGCACTTGGGAGTTCAAAGTGCTCACCACTAGGGATGAGCAGGTAGCAAAATATTAAAAATGGCTATACTAGTAACAATACTTTAAAATACTCGCTGTAAGGAATGAAGCAATATTCTTACAAGTAGCCATCTTGTTCAGATACCAATATATTCCTCACAAGTAGCCATCTTGTTCAGATACTACTCCAATGATACAGCTTTGTGGCCTGAGGAAAGTCAGCTCTGGGAAAGTTAACCTCAGGAAACACCAAATGATCACACAATAGAGCTCCTATGAAATGGAGATTAAGTGACAATGAAACCTCCAAGCCATTATACAAAGGAACACTCCTCTCTGTGACGTGCAGAGAAGTGACAAACCTGATTTCCTCAGTCTGCGGATTGAAAGGAAACCCTTTCACTCAGCCCAGACTCATGGAACCAGGGTTAACTCGTAATATTTCATGAGCCGTCACTCCTATGAAAATGTCAAGCATAGACACCAGAGATTCAGATGATCCTAGCACATATGTTTATGTAAGTGTGGGACCATCGTAGGTCCCCTAAACTTAAAATTGGCCAGTAGGATATAAGCAGAGCAGTCATTTGTCATATCATTGCATAGCTAAAATCATTACTGAAAATATGAGAGCATTTGTCTTCCGCCTATGATATTCGCAAGCAAATAATCACTTTTGTATATCTCATATCTCATCTTAGGGGGGTGGGAGTTATGAGATATCCCAGAGGCAGGTGATGGGTGTGAGATGGGAGAGCCTCTTGAAGTATAAAAATGTCCCACCTCTTCTACATCTTGGTATTCTTCTGAAGGGCACAATTTCATCAAATTCAGAGTATACCCAGGAACTGGGTTGGTCCATGCTGCCTTTGTGGTGCCCCAGCATTAAGGGAACTGATCGCATGTGTCTGTAATTTGGTGTGTAATCGTTTTATCTTTTATTTGCATAACTGACTACTATTTGTAATATCTTATAATACCTGTAAAAAATAATATATCTAGTGTACTAATAGGGTGATTAAATATATAAATTTAATCTTGAGTTGTCCTTTTGTCTTGATCACGAATCCCCACATGTGTGCACATTTAACGCTACCTGAGTTGGTTTGTAACCCAATATAAGCCTGTTCATGGACCATACTTATATTAAACGAGGAACTGGTGGCAGCAATTAGTGCTTGGGGTTATTCAGGGCCTCTATTGTGACGGGGTGGCAGATATTATATGTGCTTCTGGCCGCGGACCAGAAGGCATATATCACGCTCACTGAGAGGTGCCTTAATAAACCAGCAGACGGCAGCTGCGGCCCTTCTTTTATACTCAGGTAGTTCCCTGACTAGCCTGAGTTTAACAAGAGGCGCTGTAGAGCTGCCAGGTTTGGTGGCCGATTCCCCACACTCGCGTACTTGTCCGAATAGTGAGTCCAATCTTAGTGATAGGCTCTGCCCACACACAGCCAGCCATCAAACGAGCATTTCCAGGACAGGGTAGTAGAGTGGGCTTTTTTGAGTTCTCACTGCATATAACACCTTGCTGTACCCCCCAGTGAGAGCCTTTCATGCAAGTTGCTCTCACTGGTGTGCCGACTCCCTTTGTGTAATGAATGTGTCAGATTGCTCAAGATCAACATATCACTCACAAGCACCAGTGTTACTCGCCGATTAACATGAATACACCACTATCTGAGTGAGTAATGAATGGTAACGAGAATATTCACCCATCACTACTCACAACCCATCCGGATTCCTTGGGGGGTAGTACCAAAATGGGGTCAACTGTGGTTTTTTTTATGTTTCACTGTTTAGGTACATCAGTGGCTTTCCAAATGCGGCATAGTTTCAGCTAATGATTCCCGCTAATTTTCTACTCAAAAAGTCAAATGACACTTCTTCCCTTCTAAGGCCGGCTTCACTCCACGGTAGAATCAGGTCCGGGGCTGTCCGGTGTAAACCTGACAGCCCCGAACCCGATTTTGCTGTAATGCAGCCCTATGGGGCCGGATGGAACCAGATGGAAGCTATCTGCCATCCGGTTTCCATCTGTCCGGGAGGATCAGGGTGAATTCGGATTTTCCTCCTGGACACAAAAACGTTGCAACGTTTTTGTGTCCGGGGTGAAAAATCTGCCCAAATCGGATCCTCCGGATTCTCCCGCATACGGGGCGATGCGGCGCTCCCTAACATGGGAGTCTATGGTGCCGGATTGCCCAGATCCAGGAGGATCTGGGAACGGGACACTGGCAGCTGAAGTTTAGCAGCGAGCGCTGCTAAACTTAAGCACCACCGGCTGTCCCCTGCTGTGATTTCAGGACCACAGCTAGCTCCCCGCTAGCCGCGATCTTGAAGTTGCAGCAGCTGCTTTCAGAGGTAGGTTTCGTTTGCAAATACGGGTTCGGGGCTGCCCGAATCACATCGGACAGCCCCGAACCTGATCACACCGGGGTGTGGAGCCGGTCGGAGCCCTTCCATGCACCCAGGGGTGAACCTAGCCTCTCTGCTGCCTGAGGTGAACTGCAAAACGGCACTCCAAACCCCCCCCCGTAATTTTTTTCAAAATGTAAAAATAAATCTGGTTCATGCTGATTTATATTTATCCAGTAAAAATGAGAAATAGAGAATATTTTGGTTAACAGAAAAAAAAGATGTCCACACAAGGATGTCAGCGCCATCACATGCACATACAAGAATTTAAGCAGCAAGGTATGTTGCCCTCCTTTAAGACCTATGGAGTCTAGTCAGGTACGGCTGTGTTAAACCAATAGCATAGAAAAACTGAGAAGTTAAAACTTAACTTTTACTAGCTCTATATTAATAAGACAGTTGTCTATATCAAACAAAACAAAAAGTGCGCATACGTGACTGTGCAAGTCAGTGTAGTGCTAAACTGAACCCCTCTTATTACCAGGGTTCACAGGTACCCAAGCTAGGTCCCGTCCAAATACCCTAGGGACGCTGGCAGGTGCCTGCTTTTTTGGTTTTGAGTTTCCCCTAGGATGTAGTCATCAGAACAAACAATCCCATTAGGTAAACCCAGCCACATGCATTGGTGAAAAAACAGCTTGTATACTCCTATAGGGAGCGATCTCACCCAGCTGCGTCCACCTGTACGCATGTATACGAGTCCATATAGCTCCGGATAACCTTCTGCTAGTGTTTTCCAGGCCGCTCAGGGCTCAGTGAATGTCATATAGCCACCATGTCATCTGATACGTTCCTTCCCAACGTGTTTCAGATCCCTCTTCTTCAGGGAGGTCATGGTACACATATAGGGATTAGTGTTCAAAGATACACATCCCTGTGCAGATGATGGCGATGGTGTCTGTAATAGACAGTGAATATCAGTTGCAGTACCATCATTATCCACAGTAACCTATGTGCAGCTCTGATGCTGCATGGTCTAGTACCTAATCAGGGACCCAATTAGGGTCTTCACTTACCCAGACTGACCCCCTCAAGGTTGTGCAGCCGGATCATGCCGCCGCCTGGAAATGCTGGTTTTATCATGCCTGGGCGGTCACATGGCGTGTCACGTGACCGAAAGTGACATCACAGCATGTCACTTCCTGTTCCTGTAACCTGTGGAACACAAGCTTGTGTTCCACCTATCACTTCCTGCCTAGTACTGAGTCACGTGACCGGAAGTGACGTGTCACTTCCTGTATCCTGTGGAACTCAAGCTTGTGTTCCACAGACCACTTCCTGCCTAGTACTGAGTAGCGTCCCTAGGGTATTTGGACGGGACCTAGCTTGGGTACCTGTGAACCCTGGTAATAAGAGGGGTTCAGTTTAGCACTACACTGACTTGCACAGTCACGTATGCGCACTTTTTTGTTTTGTTTGGTCTAGACAACTATGTCTTTTTAATATAGAGCTAGTAAAAGTTAAGTTTTAACTTCTCAGTTTTTCTATGCTATTGCACATACAAGAACCATACAGAAGAATCCAGAACAAGGATCATTAATGGCAATGGCGGCTTGGCACAAGCATATTGACACATGACGCCGACTGGCAGAGCTGTGGTCCTGTAGGCAGACACAGTCCTGCATCCTTATAGCACAGGAGACAGCATTGATTGCCAATCTCTGGCACACACCTACAAAACTCTGGACTGCTGTCTGTCACTAACTAGTCAGATATGTCACCTTGCAGCCCCGTCCACACACCACAGGTAACGACCTGCAGTCTGAGTATCAACAAGCCACAACTGCACTAAGCTGGTAAAATGCCGCTTCTTCTCCAACAAACCACGCTTCCTTCCAAATTGCTTAGCCAATCACAAGCGCCGCACATGGGGCTGTCTGGAATTAATAACAGGGTCCTTCCTATTGAAACACTGTATGATCCCCCCACAGTGCATTCCTCCACACGCCCAGTATGATGACCCTACTGTACCTCCTTCAACTACCCCAGTACAGTATGATCCCCAACTATGACCCCCGCCCAGCCCTCCATGCAGTATAATGGACCTATGTACAGTATAATGGCCCCCAACACAGCCCTCAAATAGTCCTTCATAAAGTATAAAGGCTCCCTTGTAGCCCTTCAAGTATTATCATGCCCTATAAATATTATAATGCCTTCCAGTAGTATAAATGGCTCCATATATTATTCACCCCCCATAGTATTCCACATAGTATATTGCACCCCCAAATTCCTCCATATATTATGCACTCCCATATAATATAATGCACCCCACAGTCCTCCATATAGTATAATGCACCCCCATAGTTCTCCATATAGTATAATGCATCCCCTATAGCCTTTCAACATAGTATAATGCACCCCCATAGTCCTCCATATAGTATAATGGGCCCCCATTGTCCTATATTATATTGCACATTACATAGTTTCCCATCAGTGTACTCACTAATTGAAAAAAAAAAAAAAACCCTCTCTTCTCGCTGCTTCAGTCTCCTCACATCTGCTCTGCACGTCTCAGTACAGCGGTGCTCAGTGAGGACATCATCATGCTCCGCCGTGCTGATCTACAGAGGGTGGACAGCGGTGGCCTGGACTCGGGAGAAGAATTCTGCCGGCAGAGGTGGCTGGGACTATAGTAGTGGGGGCGGCATCTGCGGGGGCCACCACTGGTACACACACGGCTCCGCATGCCCCATCCACGCGTGGCTCCGCTCCGTACACCTCGCACACACGCGGCTCTGCTTCATACACCTAGTATACTCTCGGATCTGCTACATCCAGCCTTCTGCGCCTGGGGCAGATGCCCCGCCAGCCCCCCATCCCCCTCAGGTACGCCACTGACCTGGGCGCAGCGGCAGCGACCAGGACTATAGGAGCGGGAGCGGCATCTGCACGGGGCTGCGCTACCACCAGGCGCCCCTGCAGATGGCGCCCCCGTCTACTAGCAGGTGTTTCAGGGTCCTGATGAAGTATCATGGCTACGAAACACGTCAGCTTGAACAGATTTGCAAGCAATCCGGATTGCCATCCTTGGCAGCGCGGAGAAAAAGCCGGCTTTTACATAGCCATTTCTTGTACTCCACGGGGTTCTGCAGCGGCCATCTTATCTAAGAACCTTCAGCTGGTTGTGGCTTATACAAGCACAAAAGTGAGTCCCACCCCATCCAAGGTGTGTTCATTTTTAAAACATTAAAAGCCCTATGTGCGCTCCCCCTTTTATTTAATTTTTTTTTTTACTACATATGGAATATTAGTGTACTCGCAATATTTGAGGCTAAAGCAACATTTTTGTTAAACAAATTTTCATTTTTTTTCTTCTACATTGCTTTAGTTCCTGTAAAGCACCTGAAGGGATGATAAACTTATTGAATGTGGTTTTGAATAGCTTGGTGGGTGTAGTTTTTGGAATGGTGTCAGTTTTGGGTGTTTTCTGTCACGTAGGCCCCTCAAAGTGACTTCAAATGTGATGTGGTCCCTAAAAACAAATGGTTTTGTAAATTTTGTTGGAAAAAATAGAATTATTCTTACCATTAATTCAGTTTCTAGGAACCTTCCACGAAAGCATGGGAGGTAGCCTCTCCACGCCCTAATTGGGACAGGAAGCACAAGAGAGGTTAAAAGGCCCCTCCCACCTCCCACTAGCCAGTGTCTTACAAAGCACCATAGCATTAGAGTAACAATAACTATAACACATTCCAGGAATAATCGAGGAATATAGGGAGACAATTAAGTGCTGTCGTGGAAGGTTCCTAGAAACCGAATTAACGGTAAGAATAATTTTATTTTCTCTAGTCACCTTCCATGACAGCATAGGAGGAATACCAACGAATACCTAGGGTGGGACTACAGCCTGCAGGACTTTCCTGCCAAAAGCCAAATCCCTATGGGAAGCCAGGTCCAGACGGTAGTGTGTCATGTAAGTATGCATTGAGGACCAGGAAGCAGCCAAGCAAATCTGCTCCGGAGAAGCCCCTGCCCGTTCTGCCCAGGAGACAGAGGTAGAGCAGGTAGAAGGAGCAGGAAACCCAGAAGTCGCCTATAACCGCCGTGAAAGCCGATTAGCCATAGCACGTTAGCCACGTCGTCGCCCATAGGCTGACCAAAGGCTCCACAAAGAGATTGTGATCCACACGCCAGGGGTGTTGTCACATCAAGAGAACGGAGCACTGTCCTACAAACATCCAAAAAATGGAAACTCTTCTCCCCTTGGAGTTCGTGGATGGAGACAAAAGGAAGGAAGAACAATCGACTGGGAGTGATGGAAGCCCGAGACCACCCTGGGAAGAAACAAAGGGTCTAGGGGAAGAACAATGCTGTCATCCCAGACTGTCAGGCAAGGTTCCCGGATGGAGAAAACCAGAAACTCCAACACCTGGGCAGAAGGAATCGCCACCAGAAATTCAGTCACGTGAGACAACAACCAGAACCCCACAGGACGACAGCGGTCCAGAGGGTGAGAAAGCCCAGTGAGGACTACAAGGACGTCCCAGGAGGGTGGAAGGACCGTAGTACATGGACAAAGACAACTAGCAGATACCCTGAATCGCCAAATACAACGGTGAGGTGAAAAAGCCGAGACAATCACAAACGTAGAGCTGAGACCTACACAAACAATGAGCTGGGTTTGAAACCCAGCTGCAACCCATTCCAAAGAAACCCTAAATTATGGAGATAGAGGGCTGGAGTGGGTCAGGTGGAAGGGAACCACCCCAGGAGGAAAATCTCTTCCAAATCGTAGTAGAATCGCAGGAGTGACAGGATTGCGGTGTTGTTTCAAGGTGGCCACCACCTATTCAGACAGGGCCTGAGCCCTCAGCACCTGGACCTCAGAACACTGCAGCGAAGTTCAGTTAATGCAGATCCGGATGGAACCGAGGACCCAGAGACAGCTTTCTGGGGTCCAGACTCAAAATGACCGGTTCCTCGACTTTGAGCACCACGATCAGGTTGTACCAATTCCTTCTCGGCCATAGACGGAAAACAGGATCGTGGGGACTCCTTCCACCGTGATCATCCTCCGAGTTCTTGCCAGAAGGGGTACAGGCGGGAAGGCATAAGCCAGATTAAAGGCCCAGGACTGGGAGAAGGCGTCCACCTCCATGGCCGTGTCCCGAGGGATCAGGGAGAAATATGTTGTGACCTTTCAAGCTGCGTCGGAGGCGAAGAGGTCGATCTCTGGGGAGCCCCCTCTTGCGATCAGGGAGCAGAAGATCGCCCGGCCCAGGCACCATTCCTCCATGTGGATATCCCGGCGACTAAGAAAAGTTGCCCGAAGGGATAGGGACCCCTTCAGGTGGACTGCTGAAAGGGACAGGAGGAACTGCTCAGCCCAGAGGAAGATCCAGGAGGACCCTGACTTCAGGGAGCCGGACCTTCTACCTCCCCGAAGACGGAGGTGCGCAAAGTGGTGACAATGACCAAGTACACAAGGATGTGAGAACCCCGGACCGGAGCTCAAGCAGCAAGAAAGGACACGTCTACCTGTTAGTTCCTAGCAATTGGAGGATCGGGAACCCCTGGCATGTCTCCAGACCCCCTTGGATCGGGGTGTGGCCCACCACAGCCCCCATCCCCTCCGGCCGGCATCCCCAGTCAGAATGACTAGAGGAGCCTGATCCGATCCCACCCCTTTCCGCAGGTTTGTGGGATCCAACCCCCAAAGGAGGGATGAGGAGACGCCCGGAAGACGAACAAGTCGATGCAGAGATGAAGGCAGACCGTCCCCATAGGACAGGACATGGTCCTGAGAGCGAGCCGAAGCCCACAAGACCGACGGGAGGCAGGATGCCAGAACCGACATAGCTGCCCGAAGGGAGACGCTTGATGTCGCTCAGCCGAAAGCTTGGCCAGAAGGTCCACCCAGTGAGCTGCTGGAAAAAAAGACGCTTGCCTGGTGGAAACCCACAACACTCCCAGAAACAGTCGTGTGGAAGAGAGTTGCAGCTGGGACTTCAGGAGGGTGGGGAACTAGCCCAGAGAGTGAAGAATGGGCAGACACTCCCCTACACAGTTCCCGAAGGACTGAGGTGAAGGAGCGATGAGAAGGAATTCGACCAGATAAGGCACCAGGGAGATGCCGCGACCCTACAGGAAGGCAACGACCTCCACCATAACATTGGAGAAGAGTCTGGGAGATCCAGAAGGGAAGGACAGAGAATTGAAAATGGAGGACATCCCCCTTGCACAGTGTCAAGTCTATTGAAGCCATCTGGAGGTGTAGTCCTATCAACGGAAGAGCAGATCTGATTGATTCCATCAGTAAACAATGGTTTGAGGCGTTTTCAATATGATGAATAAACCACACCATCCCCGATGGTACTTGACCAGGAAGAGCCGGTCAAGAGACCTAGTGACAAAGCCACACACCCCGCGAGGCTTGGGACAGCCGAGATGATAGAAGAGTGAAGGAACTCGGGAACCGTTGCACACAAGAGGTCCCGAGTACCTGAAAGGGCAGTGCAGTCACCCAGAGACGTGGCGGAGGAGGAGACTCTCCCTCGGAAATAACTCTCAGAACCCACTGGCAATCGGTGATACGCAGCCACTGGGGAAGACAGGGGGAGGACCAAGTCACGGTGTGGCAGGGTGAGGCGGCTGCTGCGAAGGAACAAGGAGATTTCGTCCTTTACCATTTTGGTAACACTACCTGCCAGTGGTCCCCCCACCTTCGGCCTGGGAGGTACGAGGCACCGAGAGATGAAAGGGCCACTTCCTGGATGGCATCTGTTCCGGAAGAGCCTGGCGGTCAATTGCCGTATCCAGAATTTCAGCAAGGGCAGACCCAAACACGAAATCCCATCTGAAGGGTAGAGAGCAGAGCCTCCTGCTGGAAGTGGAATCACCACTCCACATTTTCAGCCACAAAGCCCATTTGGCAGGAGTGGACAAGACCCAGGACCTGGCCGCAAGACGGACCAACTCACCTGAGGCATCCAAGAGAAGCACGAGGAGCACGACCCCAGGGAAGCCCGTGAACCAGTGGATTCTAACCGGTCAAGCCAGTTGAGTAGGGACCCGGAAACGTAGGTGGAGGCGATGTTCGCCTGAATGGTAGAGGAGGTCGTCTCCCATGAACACTTCATAAAGCTCTAAAGCTTACGGCTCTAAGCGGGGAAGTATCCTCAAAGGGGAGCGCAGGCTATTGCCACACGGGCAACCTGCAAATCCACCTTTGGGACATCCCAGTGACTCACACTGTCTTCAAGAGGGAACTGACAAGAATCACTTGTGGATCATTTCTCAGGAAAATCCCACTCTTGAGAAATCAGATTCAAAATGGTAGAATGAACCTGAACACCGATCTGCTTGGCCGATGGAAGGCCAGCAACCATGTCAACCTGGACCGAGGGGAGGGCCTGCTCCTCGTTTAACCCCATAGGACTCCGAACGGCCCCAATCAGCACCCCCGTGTGATCTGATGACAACAGGAAAGCCTAACCGCAGCCTGTCAGGATGCGGAGGCATCATCAGGCCCATCAGAGTCTGATTCCTGGACCTCTGCAGAGTCCGAAAGGGCAGCCTGGAGATTCTGCTTCTTAGGGGGAGAAAGCCCATCTAAGTCATCCACCAGGCTGTGGTGCGCAGCCCTGACGAATTAGACTGTGCAGTACTGACATAGCACTGTGTCCCATCCAAGGAGGAACTCCCCAGTGCAAATAGACCATTTAGCAGAGATCCCAAATGTTGTCTAGGGGGCAGCTGGGGCTCCCAGAAGAAAGCACAGTACAAGCACCACACAGACCCTGCCCTATAGGCAGGAAAAAGGGATCCCCCCCCCCACCCCCTTCCAACAGAATCACTGTGGTAGGGGGCATACTGGGCCCTGCAGATGCAGGGGAAGACAGGAAGATACCACTGTACAGCAAGACACTTACCGTGGTCAGTAGTCTTCAGGGCAGCCTTAATGTCCAAAAGCATGCCCCCTAGTGTCTCCATCATGGTTCCCACTCCCTGCACCGAGCCCTGGCAGGCCGCCGCATAGCGGTGGCGAGCCCGCACGCTGCCTCCACCGGGAAGTGCCACACTGCCGCCGGGAGAGCGTGTGACCGGAAGTCCCACCCACTAGCGGCACTTCCGCTCACACGGGGCAGCGCGCATGTACAAGAAGCAGCCGGCGGGCTCAAGTCAGTGGAGGAGGCCGTCGGCCAGGGAGCCACCAGCCTGCATCACCCCAGAAGGGGTTCCGGAGGGCCAGGGCCACAGTCCCACCACCGAGGCGGATGGGAACAGCAGGAGGAAAAGCAGGGCCCGACCAACACTGCCCGGCTGGGAAAAAAAAGACACAAAAAAAGGTATGCTGCAGCTCGCTGGCCACCACAGCATAGAGACGAAAAAAACCTCTCCATGCCCCATGGGGACAGGAAAGACACTGGCTAGTGGGAGGGGCCTTTTAACCTCGTTTGTGCTTCCTGTCCCAATTAGGGCGTAGAGAGGCAACCTCCTATGCTGTCGTGGAAGGGGACTAGAGAAATGAGAAATTGCAAATAAACTTTGAACCGAACAAAAAAAATTGTTTCCAAAATTGTGCTGATGTAAAGTAGACATGAGAGAACTAGTTATTTATTAACTATTTTGTGTGGCAGAACTCTCTGGTTTAACAGTATAAAAATTCAAAGATTGAAAATTGCTAAATTTTCACAAAATTTCCATTTTTTGCACAAATAAAAGCAAAACATATCCTAAATTTACCAATAACATGAAGTGCAATATAAAAATATATAAAGGAGGCGCAGATTGTCCCCTATCACTTATGACAGGTAGAGGTGGCCCAATGGGTTGCTTGCTCACCTGGTCGGGTTGTGATCACCCACAATCGGCTTGATCGCCTGAGATGCAGCTGCTGCTGAACCCACACCGCTACGTGTACCGTGGGAAAAGATCCAGAAATCCAAACAGGAGTGGTGCCTCTGGTACGCGCTGCTGCCCGAAATGATGTACAAGAAGACGATGCTTGTATCGTACTGCTCCTTTAGTCTACCTCTCCAACGCGTTTCGGTGCAAGCCTTGCATCTTCCTCAGGGTTAGGTGAAGTGTAATATGTCACGAATAAACAAATCACAGAATCACTGGATCCATTGAAGTGTTACAGAGTTATAAACGTGATTTAAGCTCCTCTAATAGTGGTGCTTTAATGTACAGTTAGAAGTATCTAGATGAGAGACTCACGCGCATTTAAATAAAATCTAAACAAACCGATCATAAATAGACTAAAAACTTTATTTTGTAGTAAACTTTATTTTATTTGTAGCATAGAAATCAGGTTTCTGGATTCATAAAACAATTTCAAAACCTTTTTTAGAGTTATGAAATGTGCTTGAACAAACAATATAAATTAGAATTAGAATTATAAAAAGGAATGCAACAGCTGAAAGTTAAAAATACAAATTGAAGGTTATATGGTAATTATTACAAAATCAAAAACTGGTTAATTTACAGTTCTAGCAATATTCAAATCAAGCTACATTGCTATAAAAGTTTGTCAAAAATGACATTTCTCAATCGAAAAAAAGAGTCAATGAGTAAGAAATAGAACACAGGAAAGTCAGGTTATGGCAACCTATCAATATATCAAGAGTGGTAAACGGTAATGAGAGCTTTTCTCCAAAGATACAGTACAAGGTATCAGGCAATAGCAATAAAGTTGAAAAATATGTATCAAATTTCAAAGAAATATCAGCTATATAAAGTATTGGAGACAACTATTATAAACACCGAAAGCTTCTCAGTACCCAAGGGCCAACAGTATATGACACAGTATAGATTGTCTTGGCAGTGCTAATAGGAAAAGAACAGACTACCGATTTGGTGTTAGACTTGATAAAAATACCAATATATATATAAAAGAGTAAAAAGTTACCATTATCTAATCAAATCAGCCAAAGCACAGAGAATTAAAAGGGAAAATAACTCGTTGTATATAATGTTTCAGAAGTTCAACAAATGGAGATAAATCCAATGAATACCATTAGATCTCAGACTAGAGCGTGAAAATACAAAGGGACCAATTCATCACGATTAGTGTAGCATACAATCGTGTTACACCAATGCTGCTGGAATTAAATGTGCCAAATTAATTAGGAGGATAAATTTGGTGCTTCTAGTAGTCAGAGATTAGGGGAAGCATTAATGGCATACAAGGTGGCGGCATTGCTGAATTTGACAGGCGGGCATGGCTAAGCCCCAGCTCCGCTCATTTTGGCGGAACTGAGTCAAACTGGCAAAAAACTACAAAAAGTTGCAACACTTTTTGCACAATTCCTGTTGGGCAAAAATAGAATAAATCAGCCCAAAGATTGAGTACATTTTTGATATTTAATAGTGTAGACAATGCTTTCATCTAACGCTATGTGCCCACCTAGTGATGCTTGTGCAGTTTCTAAAATCTGAAAGCAAAGTCAATGAGAATTCTGAAGTGCTGTGCACAACATCAGGTTTCTTTCCTTGCAGGTTTTGTTTCTGCATTTTTCTCATAGATTAGATGATAGTAACACAGGAGAAAAAAATACACCAAAAAAACACACCCAAAATGCTAAAAATGCAGCGTTTTCTTCCTGCCAGGAAATGCAGATTTGGTGCAGGAAAAAAATCTGCTAGGTGTGCACATAGCCTAAATGTTAAACATTTCCAAAATAGTTTTACAGTGAATCAGTCACCGGATTTTACTGTGCCGGCTGCACACATTGTTAAATGGATCTCAGAGACCTGATGAGGCTGGGGTACTCCGAAAAGCCATGTCATATGAACAGTTCAATATCAGGTCAAAATGGATAATACAGCCATTTTCAAAATATCAACCTCATAAGGGTGAAGAGATCTAATGATGTATACAGTTTGGATTGGTTAGAGTCACTTTAATCCTTTTATTTAACTATCTTTATTTCCCCTAATATATTGCTGCTATCAGCTTGATTAATAAAGATACAACTCTCTTATACTAGAAAAGTGAACAATGCAAAAGATCACATTTATGTCACATTTACTTATATGCTGTCCATAACCTTAAACTCACTAAGCGCCTGCACAGGATTGACATGTTTCTTCTGAGATGCACGTTTGATATTTTTTTGAGTCTCGTCCTGTTTTTCTCTCTTGACAAGAGGCTTTTTCTCTGGAGCTTTCATTTTCCAAGAAACTGCAGGCAGATTTAAGGAAGCCATTCCCTGGGATTTCTGGTACTTTGTAGAGGCCACATAAGATGCCTTTACTGTTTGCACCACAGCATTCATCAAATTCTTGGCAGCTTGAATAAGGGACATGGCACTGTCAACCTAAAATAATGGAGAGCAGATTGTAAATGTCATGTCATTCTGTAACGGTAAATCACTCCTTCCCCATCTCTGCAGTAATTGTGGTAAACACATTGTTTTCACGAGTAACTTCATAGATGAACTGCAATTATCTCTACCAAATCAATAATAATACCATTTGAAATATCTACATATCATTATATATATACAGTTGTGGCCAAAAGTATTGACACCCCTGCAATTCTGTCAGATAATACTCAGTTTCTTCCTGAAAATGATTGCAATCGCAAATTCTTTGGTATTATTATCTTCATTTAATTTGTCTTCAATGAAAAAACACAAAAAGAATTGTCCTAAAGCCAAATTGGATATAATTCCACACCAAACATAAAAAAAGGGGGTGGACAAAAGTATTGGCACTGTTAGAAAAATCATGTGATGCTTCTTTAATTTGTGTAATTAACAGCACCAGTAACTTACCTGTGGCACCTAACAGGTGTTGGCAATAACCAACTCACACTTGCAGCCAGTTGACATGGATTAAAGTTGACTCAACCTCTGCCCTGTGTCCTTGTGTGTACCACATTGAGCATGGAGAAAAGAAAGAAGACCAAAGAACTGTCTAAGGACTTGAGAAACCAAATTGTGAGGAAGCATGAGCAATCTCAAGGCTACAAGTCCATCTCCAAAGACCTGAATGTTCCTGTGTCTACCGTGCGCAGTGTCATCAAGAGGTTTAAAGCCCATGGCACTGTGGCTAACCTCCCTAGATGTGGACGGAAAAGAAAAATTGACGAGAGATTTCAACGCAAGATTGTGCAGATGGTGGATGAAGAACCACGACTAACATCCAAACAAGTTCAAGCTGCCCTGCAGTCCGAGGGTACAACAGTGTCAACGTCTGAATGAAAAGGGACTGTATAGTAGGAGACCCAGGAAGACCCCACTTCTTACCCCGAGACATAAAAAAAGCCAGGCTGGAGTTTGCCAAAACTTACCTGAGAAAGCCTAAAACGTTTTGGAAGTATGTTCTCTGGTCAGATGGGACAAAAGTAGAGCTTTTTGGGCAAAGGCATCAACATAGAATTTACAGGAGAAAAAAAGAGGCATTCAAAGAAAAGAACACGGTCCCTACAGTCAAACATGGCGGAGGTTCCCTGATGTTTTGGGGTTGCTGTGCTGCCTCTGGCACTGGACTGTTTGACCGTGTGCATGGCATTATGAAGTCTGAAGACTACCAACAAAGTTTGCAGTACAATGTAGGGTCCAGTGTGCGAAAGCTGGGTCTCCCTCAGAGGTCATGGGTCTTCCAGCAGGACAATGACCCAAAACACACTTCAAAAAGCACTAGAAAATGGTTTGAGAGAAGCACTGTAGACTTCTAAGGCGGCCAGCAATGAGTCCAGACCTGAATCCCGTAGAACACGTGTGGAGAGATCTAAAAAATGGCAGTTTGGAGAAGGCACCCTTCAAATATCAGGGACCTGGAGCAGTTTGCCAAAGAAGAATGGTCCAAAATTCCAGCAGAGCATTGTAAGAAACTCATTGATGGTTACCGGAAGCGGTTGATCGCAGTTATTTTGGCTAAAGGCTGTGCAACCAAGTATTAGGCTGAGGGTGCCAATACTTTTGTCTGGCCCATTTTTGGAGTTTTGTGTGAAATGATCAATGTTTTGCTTTTTGCTTCATTCTCTTTTGTGTTTTTTCATTGAAGACAAATTAAATGAAGATAATAATACCAAAGAATTTGTGATTGCAATCATTTTCAGGAAGAAACTGAGTAATATCTGACAGAATTACAGTGATGTCAATACTTTTGGCCACAACTATATAATACATATATATCTCAAAACAAATAAATTTGACATAATGCAACAGCTACATTATTCACCATCACAAGAAGCATTGAAAAAGAACTGATCAGCACGATTTAGGAATGTAAAAAGACACAGCTTTGCCTTTGTAAAGAAATCCGCCATCTGAAGACATCACTGAGATCAATCTATGAATGCGCTGTGAAATCAATTGGAACCTGTGCTGCCCATGATAATGACTGCACACGACTTCTAACAGAAGACGGGTCACTGACACATTAATGAACTGTCATACACCCACATAGGGTACGCAGAGGGCCCAGATTCCTTCACGTAGGGCAGTGGTTCTCAAACTTTCAGAACTTGGGACTCAGCTCTGAGAGATGATTGTGAGCCTCCTTCAGCTTTTTAAGAGGGCCACAAGCCACATCCAGCTCCCGCCCTCCTCACAGTAGTGAAACCCAGAGCCCCATTACAGCCAGGTATAATGACAGCCAAAACGTTAACACAAATATCACAACGAGGCAATAGATCAGCGTCCCCAAATATACCCCCATCAAGCACTCTCAGCACACTGTCACATCCAGCTTCAAGCATCCTCCCCTGAGGATCATCATACGCTCTCCAGCATACCATACTGAAATTATATCTAAACCACCAAGGTCAGTGTATGGCCACAGAGATCAGCTCTTCTGAGCTCGGCTACTCCCATGAATCACCAGATGGAGTACTGATAGTTGCTTGGTAGACAAAGTACTAATGAAACAAACAAGATAGACAGCCACGATCCACTTATCATGGGCCCACCTACCCGCCACCTGTCTGTTGAGCAACAGGATCGGTACTACAGAGCCATTATTAGCCATGTCTTCACTTTAGATTGCTAATTCATGCTCACAGGTTCTTTTTAAGATTTTCGCCACGCTCAATTTCCAGTTTTGCACTTTTGCTTTTTTTTCTTTATTTTAAGAGCCACAATCTTTTTTCAGCAACAGAAATAACCGAATGAGGTTATCTGCCCCATTACATATTTTTTGTTAATTGCTTGATGCGAGGACTTATTCTTTACCAGGAGAGCTTAGATTTTTAGTGATCCTAGTTTGGGGTACATACATTTAATTGCTATTTGTTATATTTTTGTGTAGGTGCTGTGAGCAAATAATGACAGGTAGTTCGACTTGCATTTTGGCCTCTGCTGGGCACGATGATGGGCATTACTTCAACAGCAATTTTTAAACGTTTGAAAAAGAGCGTAGCACCATTGTGAGAGTTTATGGTTTATAGATATAGAAAAGCAAATGTGACCAATAGAATGAATGCACTTTATTTGAAGAAAAACACAAGTAAACCTAAAATATGCATTGGTGTCAGGATAACGTGTATACAATTACATACATTACCAAAAGGTTATTTACAGATAGTCTCAAACTGGATTTCTTCAATTTTTGTTGAGAGATTGGTAGATACAATTAAGAACTAGATGTTTTGAGAACCTATGCTTACCAATATAGTATTATAACTTTTGTTAAAAAATAAAAAGTTGGAACTATAAACTGTTAATATAATATTATTTTACACAAAAACCCCACAATGGTTTACTTACTCCAGAGACAACCAATTCTCCTCCAAGATTCTGAACTTCCGCTTTCACTTTGCTGCAGATGTTTAGCTGGTGACAGTATAGAGCGATGCGCTGAAGATAAGCCAAGAGATCCTGCTTACAAGTTGAATCAGGACACTGGGAAATAAATGAATGAGAAGGTAAGCACACCGAGTACATACTAAACACATTACATTCTATATATATATATATTTGCACTTCCACTGTCAATCTCCGGTTTGCTGAAAAGGCAATCTTCATTTCTATGTTGATAAAGCCCATCAATAAACTAACAGAAGACAGTTTGCTTATATTACATAAACTACAGTTAGTGAATCTCAAATTCAGGTGATATATAAAGTTGGATTTGTAATGGTAGAACACATTACTTTAACGTCAAAAGTTGTTTTCTCGGTCTCTAAATCGGGCTCCCTCGCTGACCCAGCATCATCTTCTGCACTTGATGCCGATTTAGTCAGCCATCATGAGCCTCTAACAGTGGCGGGGGTGGATCGGCATTCTGTTAACCAATTAAATCCTGCGGTCAACCTCAATTGCGCCTGCAGGCTGACAGATCACTTTCCGCTGCCATCGGAGCCCTGTGATGTAATCGCACGGCACCGGTGGGTTGTCACGACAGCCAGGAGTCCAGTCCACTGATGATCCCTGTTGTCTCATTACGATCCTCCTGTGAATGCAGCCCCTACACCGTGCTACTCTCAGTTTACATAGCAAAAACCTGATGACAGATTTCCCATAATTAAAAAAAACTTACATGATCAGCTATGGTACGTCCCAGTTTGTCCATACGGGACCCGGCTTCTGCAATCTTCTTCGCTGCACTGATTACATCTGAAGTATTTTTAAGTGGTCCTTTACCCCTGTTAAAAAGAAAAACATTGAAATACCTATGTCCGTTTCGCACAAAGTAAATTTTTTTATGCTTGTTTCCCACCCCCTTGGCCTAATCCAGGACAAAAGAGGAAATAGTCTTAAAGCTGCAAAAGAAACTACCGCACTTCCTGAACTGACGTTCCGGCTCCGCGTCATACTATGAGAAGGACACGGGAATTTCAACACGGGGCGAGAAGAGAAAAAATGATGACACCCAGCGGGGTGAGCTAAGAGCTTGTGAGGAGGGGAAAGGGAGACTCAGAGAATGCTCATCTCAGTCTTCGCCATAGACTGGAGCCCTCATTATCATAGGAATATGTACGTTATTAAATTATTTTTCTCAAGCATTATATTGCAGTTTTAGGTCAGAGAGGGGTGGTTAGGGATGTGCTAGCAAGGTGCATGAACAGGAAGTGGTAGGATAGGGGGCGAAAACGAGCTGACCGCTTTCCTTTAACTTTATATAATTTAGATAATGTGATATTCTGGATTTTACTTTTGATATTCTATGTTTCACTATTAAAATTAATCTACCTGTAAAATTATAGACTGCTTATGTCTCAGTTGGCAAAAACAGCAAGGGATCAAATACTTATTCTCTCCATTGTAGGGCCGGTTTCACACTTGCGCTCCCCGCCGCGTATTGTGGCGGGGAAGCGCAAGCCGAGCCCAGACACCGTGCATCCCTATGTATATCATGGGGACGCACGGCGATGCGCTCGGCTGCGGATGGGTGTGCGCACCCATTCACTTCCGAGCGTGCTTTGTACGCAAGCTGATGCTTGCGTACAAATCACACATTCTCGTCCACACCCTGAATGCGACAAGTGTGAAATCGGCCTAAATGTTGCAATACAATGATGATCCTAAGTCATAAAAAGAGCTGGAACTGAAGCAGACAGTACAATCAGCACATGTAAGTGCTTGTACCGTCATTGTCTAGATCACCTGTTTTTTTTTAATCAGGTATACTTTATTAATGAAAAATCGCACATAACAAAATTATTCATCCAAAACATATACATTTTCTACATATATCAGGTCCCCGGCCCTGAACTCTAGCATCCCCCAACCCCCCTCCCTTAGACAGCAGGTATGCCCGCACAGCAGTAGTTCTATACAGCAGGAGAAAGACACAATAGAACAACAGTACTTTAAAACCAAACTTATTCCCATTTATAAAGCTTAAGCTCATATTCCAACCCATCAAACTATCCAACCCGTATTCTAACCATGGATACCACAGCTTCTCATACATACTAATTTTCCCTCTTTTTTTGTATATCCCATTTTCCATCCAGGAAATATATGCAGCTTGCTTGAGAAATTCACTCATAGATAGTGATTCCTCTCTGGTCCAGTATATAGCAATGAGCTTCCAAGCCAGGTATAGCAGCCTCGCAATAGCCACTTTCAGGTTATTGCCCACAGGAATTTCCTCCACATTTCCCAACAGACACACCACCGAGTCCCTCGGGATCACACATCCATACGCCCCCTCAAGTCTAGTAATGACCATTAACCAATAAGATGCTATCATAAGATGCATCCACATCATATGATAAATCCCTGCTCCCTCATTCCCACAGACAGAACACTGTGAAGTGGATTTCAAGCCTGCCTTAAATAAAAAATCCGGCGACCTGTAGGCTCGATGTAGCATAAATAGCTGCTTTAGCCTTCCAGGCTCGCTCAAAGACAGTCTCGGTACCTGCTCCAGAATAGAATTGCAGATGTCATCCTCCAAGACCCCTACTTCCACCTCCCACCGAGCCGTGGCCCGTATCGGATATTGAAGCAGAAATGTGCTTCAATCGTAGAAATCACACTTCTCGTGGAGCCCTCCCATGTTGTTATTCCATATCGGTGAGTATCGCGTCAGTCGGGTCACCCCTCTAATATGTTTAAGTTTCCCCCAAAATTTTATGTACTAATGCCAGAATAGTGTAAGCCCTTCCGAACGTTCCCACAGAGCCATCTTCCAGACTTTGTATTAATGGGCATCTCTCCGTCATAGCCTCCATGATACGCTGAATACAGCTGTGTGTCGCCCTGTGTGTTCACCCCCTTAAAGGAAAACTGGCAGGTCAAAAATCCAAATGTAACTGCTATCATTGGGATCACTGTTTTCATCACTCTAAACTCTGTCTACTGATGTATTTATTCTATGTATATTCCCCTCCTATCTTCTGTAAACTCCAAATAAAGAGAATCATTCCATCTGTCACTCACAGTGAACAGTCCACTTATTTCTCTGCGGTCCACTCCCCATGCATGAATATGTATCACAGCACAGGAGATAATTGGGGAGGCTGTATTCTCCTCTCTGCTCTCTTTGCAGCAAAACCAAGAGATCAGATAAACACAGGATCTCTCACAGCACAGCAGGGATTCCTTTTTACACAAAACAAATGGATTCTAGATCAGATAAGGCAGACCTGTACCTTTCTCCCTCCTTGTCCTGAACAGAATAGAGCTTCAGAAAGTGAATCCACACAGCACTGAGAGCAGAGGGAGGAGACAGCTGCAGAGAGGGAGTGCATAATTACATGACTGTCTATACAGCCAGGACTAATCGTCTCTGCTTATAATGGGACAGGACTAATGCTGCAGCTCTCTGCAGGGTCTGACAATGCTGATAACATGGAAACTACAAATGGTACAATAATGATTTTACATGTTTTTAAAAGGTCTGCCCAGGCCCTTATTCAAGGGTAATATTAGTATCATACTGAAAAATGACCTGGCAGGGTCCCTTTAAGTGTTGACATTGGGCCGCGAGGAAGTATATGCCCGGATTGGGCAGTGCTAGCCCCCCCCCACCCATCATCTTTAGGCTGTTGTAACAAATCCAGCCTAAGCCAGGCCTGCTTTTTTCCCCATATCAGGCTTCTGAACAGGGTATTAAGTTGTTTAAACTTTCCTTGTGGTATCCAAACAGGGGCATTATGTAAAACATATAGTAATTTGGGCATCAGTATCATTTTAAGAAGGTTAACATGGTCAACCATCGAAAGGTGTAATTTATTCCAGGCTTCCTCCTTAGCCTTAAGAATTCCTAAAATAGAAGTTAGGTTCACATGTAGGTACTCCGTGATAGTTAATGATATCCAAATGGCCAAATAATTGAACTCTGCATTTATTTCAAACAAATTAGATTTATGCCAATTAATTTCAGCCCTGACAAAGACCCAAAGCGTTCAATAAATCACATAGCACCACTAAGGTACTCTTTCGGATTGTCTAAAAATAATAGGATGTCATCCGCATAGAACGCTATTTTTTCCTCCATCCTTCCATATTTGAATCCAGTCGCCTCTTCTGCTATGCTTTCCTTATTTTAGCAGCCAACAGTTCTACAGCCAGAGCGAATAAAAGTGGGGACAGTGGACACACCCGCACAGTTCTATGGTCTGAGATAATGCACCATTCACCCTAATTTTTACCAACGGTCGAGTATACAGTAGCTTCACCCATGAGAGAAATTGCGAACCAAAGCCCATATGTTCCAGCACTGCCCACAAGTATGCCCACTCCACACTGTCAAATGCCTTATGGGCATTTAACGATGCAATTACCCTCTGGCCAGCGTTACCCGCCGGTAGTCACATGTTCATATAAAGTCTCCTCAGATTGACAGCCATAGACCTGTTAGGCATAAAGCCTGACTGGTTTGGATGTATCAACTTAGAAATGATGCCAGTCAACCAGTTCGATAGGAGTTTAACATCTGTTGTCAACAGTAATATGGGCCTGTACGACTCCGGCAACCTTAAAGGGAACCTGTCAGGTCCCTGCAGCGTCCAACTACTTTACTACCTATCCCTGTCAGACCTATATGTGATTTATAATACCTGAGTACAGCAGTTAATAAACTTAGATCCTCCATGGCGGGTGGGTGTTCCTATGTGCCTTGGTGACGGGTGGGCAGTTCCTCCAAGTCCGCGCTTCCCCCACCTCGCAGCTGAAATTACGCCCCGATAGGTGGCATCATTGTTTTAGAAGCAGGCTGGGGATTTAATTTCCCACCTCTTTCTTCCAGGTTTATGACGCGCGATGCCGGACGCCCGTCATTCCCTGACATGCGCAGTGCGGGCCGCATTCAGAGCATGAGCATGTTGAAGGCGGCCTCCTCTGCACCCACAACATTGGGTGCACTGCGCATGTCCGGGAGAGACACTAGTCCAGTGTCGCGCATCATAATCTCGGAAGAAAGAGGCGGGAAATTTAAATCCCCAGCCTGCTCCTCAAACAATGATGCTGCCCATTGGGGCGTAATTTCAGCTGTGAGGTGGTGGTGTTGGGGGGGAACGCGGACCTGGAGACACTTCCCCCCTCGACGCCAAGGCACATAGGAATGCCCACCCGCCACAGAGGATCTAAGTTTATAAATCGCTGTACTCAGGTATTATAAATCACACATGGATAGATCGTAAAGTAGTTGGACGCTGCAGGACAGGTATGTATAGGTTAGGGGGCTAAAAGACCTGACAGGTTCCCTTTAAGTCCTTATCTTTCGGTAATACCACAATGACAGCTTCTCTCATGGATGTTGGCAAAACCCCTCTCACCTTGCTTTTTCAAAGACCACTTTAGGCTTAGGCAACAACACGTCCTCCAGACACTTACACATTTCAGTTGGAAGCCCATCTGCCCCTGGAGCCTTCGCATTTGACATCGAAGCCAGTGCAATACCCAGCTCCTCACTTGTCAAAGGAGCATCCAAGCTCTCCCTATCTGCTATTCTTAATTTAGGGAGTTCCATGCCCTCCAGGATGACTGCTATGTCCTCAGCTGATGCCCCCGCCCGAGGGGTATATAACTCCTTATAAAAATCCGTAAAAACGGATAACACATCTGTGCTGTCTGTGACTAGTTCACCATCTTTATTATGCAAGGAATACACAAACTGAGTTTTCCTCTGGGCCGCAGCAACAAACGATAACCTATGGCCCACCTTTTCCTCTTCTTCACAGAAAAAGCGAGTTGCTGAAACTTACGCTTTTTCATTGCTTTATCCAATAAAGATAGGTTCGCTACCTCCTGCGCCTCCCTCAACCGCTTTCTAGCCACTGGAGTAGTGTGACCATTTCGTCTTCCGCCCTATTGAGTGCCTCAAAAATCTCTTGTTCCGTACATTTCATATTAGACTTACATCTGCTGATATCTCTAAAGAAAACTCTCTAATATACGCTTTCATAGAGTCCGACACTATAAGTAGGTCAGCACTGCCCTTATTGAACTCAAAATATTCTTCCACCTAATTTTTCATACTTTCCATATCTAGGCTGCGTATCCAGGCTGGGTGAACCTTCCACTCCCCCCGTCGTCCAGCATGTGTCCCCGTTGGCTGTATATGCACTACTATTGGCCTATGGTCTGAAATCGCCCTCGTCAAATATTCCACTCTCTTGAACAAAGCATCCAGTGTATTATTACCTAGTGCCATGTCTATTCGGGATAGGGTGTCATATGATGGTGAACAACAGGAAAAACATCTAACTCCTACATTTCACACCCTCAACATATCAATTAGTCCCACCTCTTGAATATAAGTGCCGAATGGCGTTTTATGACTGTGGGTTCTACCCGGGCGTGTTTATTATTGCCCAGAATTCATCCTCAATGTTGTTGAAATCTCCGATAACTAGTAGAGGTTTTCCCCCCAAATGACCCGTCAGCACCAATACCTCCCTTATCTTCCTACTGGAATAAAGAGGCGGTATATACATAGCAGCTATACAGATTAAAAGGCCATGAAGCCTACATACCAAGGCTACATACTGCCCTTCAGGATCAACATGGACCTCCACCTCTTCATATCTTGTAGACACCCTTCTGGCATATGTAGAGAAAGTGGAGTGGTAGGACTCTTGTACCCATCTTCGATATAATATGTTAGTTTTTCCCTTCACCAAATGAGTCTCCATCAAGCACACCACCGATGGACTTTGATTTAAGAAATATTGAAAGATAGCTGCCCTCCTGGTTTTATCCGACAGGCCTCTCACATTCCCACTGAGCACCTTAATATGGCCTCCCATTGCTTCTCAGTAGAACATAAATAAGTACCTCCTCACATATATGCGGTCTACCCCCCTTCCCCTCCTCCACCCCACTACCGCCTGTAGCCTTACCAATCTCCTCTCTATCCCACCCCACCCCACCAGTGTCATTATTCTCCCCGAGAGTGGTTTCCTATATCTAGAGCAAACTCAACCACTTCACATGTAATTTTCCACCTATACTACTCCCCAATGCACACACTCAGTACATATTAATACCATATCCTATACATCCTCCCGCCATAATGCAAACATCTTAACTTATCAGTGTAATAAAATATTTAAAAAAATGAACAATATCACAGAAACATATTTCACATCCACATGTCTCACATCCTCCTCTGCACCCTTTCCCTTTTGTTTTGTCAACCCAAAACCAGAAGACTTATCAAATCAGCAGTCTACAAAAAAGGAAAGCCAACTCAGTCTCCCTTGGTCTGTAATCTTTTCGCATTAAGGTCCAGCAATTGCGTAGCATCGTCTGGATGTAAAGAGCTGGAATTTATCCATGGCCACCACACGCAGTTTGGCGGGAAATAACAACGCAATGGTGGTGCTGGAAAAAGTTTCTTACTTATGATTTGGATGGAAAGCTACCATTATACCAACAGCCCCAGAGTTAAGGGAGTTTTGGGTGGTGGAACTAATCCTTCCCCTGCTTTACATATTGAATGTATTTTTCCTCCGCTTTCTGCAGCTTAGTGATCTCATCCTCTGTGGTGCTCTCCCTCTCCTCTACAGCACCCATACGGATATCAGCCTTTTGTATGGCTGCATTTACTGTATATTAGCCATCTCTCCCTGCAGACCCTGCACTTGCTTGGTCAGCCTGGTTACATGATGATACTAGGGAGAATACATCCCTCAGGGTCGGCTCCACTGCAGGCTTCAGCTCATCTTGGCCCCTTGCATTCCCAAAGTACCTGCATCACCCATGGATAAAGGGCACAATCTCCCCCTCCGACAGTGATTCCTCCTCTTCTGCTGGCTGTATATCACCTCCGCAGTCTGCGTGAATTGTATCCTGAGGTGGCTCCCTGGCATAAAGCTCCAGTCTGGCGGCCACCGCAATCCTCCTCTGGCAGACTACGTTTTCCCTCTCTGCTACTTCCCTTGCGGCCGCGCCTACTTGGGAGCTGCCACCATCTCCAACTCCCGTGTCCCGATGCCTCCTGCTGGTCATCACGGCACCCTGGAGTCTCAATGCGCTGGCTGCCGATTCTGTGTATCTACCACTAGTCTTGGTGGTCGATTACCGGCCTCAACGGTGCGAACGTGGAGGAAAATAGCAGATTCTTCGGCGGTAGGACTCTCTGCCGCGTCCTCTCACATTGCCTGCTAGGCCATGCCACCTCTGTTTATTACTTCGGATTACCATTAAATGCTGATTTTAATCGTCCTGTGTAGCTACAGTGACGACACTTTGAAATGTCTTACATTTTTACCCTTGAAAGAAAAATCCTGGTCTTACTGGTGTTGAGGCGACATGCCCAAGAGGGAAAAGGGAGGCTCTGGTAGTTGATTTTTCAACCAAAGCGGCTAAGGGTGTTCAAGCCAATGTGAACTCTCCTGGCTGTCCACTCTGGGCAGCTGTTTTATTGTGATGTAGCCATTCCTCATCTGGTCAAAAACATTTTTGGAGTGAAGAATTACTATCAGGAAGATCTTTGTGAACATACAAAAAGCAGTTACCAGACTGAAAGGCAGTGGTGAATTCTGACAGCAAAGTGAAAGAAACGCTGATTGGTAATAATAGATTGTGAATCTATGATGACTATGTATGATGGAAATTCTCCTTGTACCATTGATGCTATTACTGCCCTATAGGATTCTATCTTGAATACCCGTCCCAAGGATGAGCTTGTAATTCACAATAGTGCATTAAACATTTGGCCAAACGTAGCCAAAAGCTGCTCTGTAGCTCCTTCATATGCATACACTTTAAAAGTTATATTCCCAGGCAGTGTTCCAGTAAACAATACAGTGCTAGTATGTAGTGATTAGCGAGTATATTCATAACTATTTGCTATTCTCATGGATAGTAAAGTATTTGCTAACAAGTTACTCGGCGAGTATCACTGGTGCTTGTAAGTAATTTGTCGATCATTATCGATCTGACATAAATTGAAAGCTCCTTTCAGTAAACAATAGGAGCTAGCACCTCAGGGAGAGCAGATTGAATGGTAGGGTGTCTCTGGGGGGCACTGCAAGGTGATTTATGTTGTAAAAATTTGAAAAAGCCCGCCTTCTCGTCCTGTCCTGGAAAGACTTGTTTTATAGCCGGATGTGTGTGGGTGGAGCCTATCACTCATTAACTTACATTGTACTCGCTATTCGGACGAGTAAGTATTAATAACTACTTGTTACTAGTATAGCCAGTGCGAATAATACAGTACTCGCTCATCACTAATAGGATGTTATTTTTTTTTATAGGGGCCAAGATTCCCACTACACAATCAGACGCCAGCACAATGGGTGAAGGGCGAAACAGCCAATCAGAGACGCTGTTAGAGAGTGGGCGCCTCTGATTGGCTGTTGGAGCCAGTACAGTAAATAATCAGGAAGTTAATGAGCAGCCCGGAAGTACAAGCTTGCAGTACAACTAGAATGCTGCTGTTTAATCACGCTTTTGCTTATTTTTACAGCCCCCCCCAGCCAAACTCTAATAATAACATGGACTTCTCAGGGAAGTCTGTGTTCGGGGTCCAATCCTGAACACTAGGGGTTTGGTACGGACCCTGAACTTCACATTTAGGGTTCACCCATCACTAGTCATAGCTACAACTTGTGCTTATTTATATTTTTTGGAACAAGTCCTCAAAGTTATGTAGAATTATTAACAAACAAAAGAGATGGGGGGGGGGGGGGGCTGGTCTTGGTCTTGGAAGGCAGGTGGTGGGTGGTGAACTTATATAAAAAATTTAAAAAAAAAAGAGATTAAAATGGCTGCATCTGAAGGGTTAATAGGTACCCCAGTCCACAATATGTGATTTTCTCCTGAGTTTATTACTATTCTTTATTTGTAAACTTAATCAGGAAACGTTCCCATGTTCATGTTTAACACAACTTACCTGGTAAAATCGGTCATCTCCATCATTATCATACACATTTGCTTGGCCAGAACAATAATGTCATTTCCACTGTCATCCCATTTAGATACTTCAGCGTCAAGTTTACTTTTCTCTTCTTGGAAGCTTGCCACCTGTTCAGCAATTTTAGCCTTTTGTTCTTGTGGAAGTTGAGCCATAATTGCCTAAAATATATTACAAAATGCTCTTTATCACAACCCAACTCATCTCTGCCACCATGAATGAAAACTCAGAAAACCCAGAGTTCAGAGGCTACAAGGGAACACAACAAAGCTAAAATACACCTGCAAAAGGAAAGGAATGCAATCTATGTACAAGGGCGACCAAACGTTACATTCTATTTTAAAGTGTGATGCCATGTCTCTGCCATTGATTTTAGTAAACCACAAGCAAATGGTTGTCGGCTCTAAAGATGAAAACTGTGTGACATTGTTTTACGTTTTTATGTTTTAAGTTTTCCATATCTGCTGGGCCAAATATTTTGCATATTTTGTCATGGGTAGTCTAATTTAGCATTTTTTGTGTGTATGGCTTTTTTTTTTGCTAAATCATGGCAAAGACAAAGCCAAATTTATCACCAGATGTCAGGAAGCTTATTATTCTGAGGGTGAAGTCAGGCAAAAGCCAAAAAGAGGTAACTATGGAATTCAACTGTCCTCAGAGTCAAGTGTCACATAAAATAAGGACGGTTATGGAACAGCTGACAAGCCTAGAAGTGGATAACCAAAGAAAACTTCCTCCAAAGTTCATCACATTATTAAGAATTGCTAAGAGTCAGTATTTGATGTCCAGAAAAATGCTGTACAAATTTCACATGAAATGAACCAATATGGGGTCAAAGTGAGTCACCAAACTGTAGTGGACGGCTAAGGGCAGTAGGGTTGAATGCCCAAGTTCCAGTCAAGAAACCTTTCATCTCGGCAAAGAACCGGAAGGTCCAACTTGAGTTTGCAAAGGACACAGCAAACTGAAAGAGACAGATTGGTCTAACGTGTTGTAGTTGGATGAATCCAAGCAAGTGTAATCTGTTTGGTAATGATGGCAAGCACTACATATACCACCCAATTGGAAAACATAATGATGTGAGGTACTAAACACCTATGAAACATGGTGGTAGCAATGTCATGGTTTGGGGCTGCTTTTCTGCATCAGTCATTGGTGCTCTGCATAGAATTGATGTACATGAGAGCATTTATATTTCCAAGATATACTAGAGAATTTAATGCTGCCACATGGTAAAACCAAAGTAGGCAGGGGCAAGAAAATGATTCTAAGAATACAGTCAAATACTCAAAAATTGGTTAGCAAAGAAAAATGTTCGCCTGTTGTAATGGCCAAGCCAAATACGGATTTATACCCTATAGAGCACCTTTAGGATGAGTTAGGGTGACGAGTTGCTCATACCCATAGCATTAAAGATGACTTGTGTCACCACTGTATATTCCTGAGTTCCTGATTAAAATAATTCGCCATTCTGTAACTTATTTCTAAACAATTACATTTTCCCCACCTTCTCCATTATGTCAGAGATAATCTGAGTGCAGTCCGCTGTTTTTCATAGAGCCATAAACTTGCACTGCCAATTTTTTGACACTTGGATCAAAATCAGAAACGTACATAATGTTATAGTGCTGCAAATTTTGAGGCGTTGGCAAGAAAAACGCATCGATGAGCTTTTGTTGTGCTTTTTACATGAGTTTTTGTTGAAAATTTTTCCCCACTCATTTGTATGGGTCACGTCTGCAGCCATAATAGATGTGCTGCAGACTTACACCTGCAAGGAAATTCTAAGGAGACTTCAGGGAACTCATTCACTTTGCTGACTCTTAAGGCCCCGTTACACCAGGCTACATCGCCGCCGATAACATAGGCGACATAGGGGCGTGTCCTATCGGTGGCAACATCGTCCCTACATCGCCTCATGTAAAGGGGAGACGTCGGCGCCGCTGGGCAGTCGCCTGGTTTCAGAGCAGTGCTCTGAAACCAGGCGACCATCATGGCGCAATGTGTACACATCGCCCCATGTAACCGGCCGCCGGCGACCTGTCAGGCGATGGGAGCCATAGGCTCCCATTGTCCTGCATTGTCGCTGGGGTTTTCAGACACCACGGCGGCGATGCCACCAGACAGCTCACCGGCACGGGGCTGGAGATGTCGCCCAATGTAAATGGGGGACGGCGACGCTGGCGGGGCGCCAAAAATGTGCGCGCACCTACCAGTCGCCACCGCCATCCCCAGCCCCGTTGCCAGTTGTGACGGGGCCCTTAGTGATCCTTCAGCTCTATCTCAAAGCCGTGAGTAAAAAAAAAAAAAAAAAAAAATGCAACAAAAATGCACTATGTGCACAGACCTTTAATGTTCTGTGCCTGATGTCTCCTCTGGTTTCAGGCTCTGGAGGATCAGGTGCATAAATGTATTACAGACACTTGCAATTTTTAATAAAAAACTTGTAATACTATTTTCTCCTGCGATGGTGGTTCAGGGGAACTGAACACTCGCTGTTATATATTCTGCATGTTCCAGCTAATTGCTGAGCTTCCAGCAAGGTAAAAACCTATGTTCAGCTTTTTTGAGGGCCCCTAAAGCAGACAACCCGTTAGGAGTGGCCCTTGGAAAAATATTTGCAAATGTATTAACTGTACAAATATCAGACAGCAGGCAAATAAGACATTTTACTAGTTGAATAGAGAAAACACTCACTCGCATGTTTGGATATGCAATTGTTTTCTTAGGCTAGGGTCACACATGCGTTGATTTTTTAAAATCCTGATCCGGTTTTGAGCCCATTATTACAACCGGATTGCTTTACAAGCAATCCGTTTACCGACTCCGGCTCTGCAGCCTGCGTGAAAAATCATGCAGGCTGCAGTTTTCGGAGCAGTTCTAACCCCCGCAATGCAGTAACTGGATTGCTCAGGATGTGTAATCCTGAGCAATGCGGTAACCGTATATACTTTGCTTTTGCTGTCGCCGGGATAAGCAAAGTGTTATCACTGCAATAAAACCTTTAATATTACTAATAATTGTGCCCATCAGGTCTCTAGGGGGTGCCCACCCCCCCTAGAGACATGCTACCTACTCAGGTGGGCATATAATGTGTTAATATTGTTTGTACAGTAAGCCGGCTTCTTTCGGCTCTGTACAATTTTGTGAATGAAGCTGCAGCTCCCCTGTGAGCTGTGTGCATACTATCCGTAATGTATGTATAATATGTGCGCTGTCCGAAGTCCTGAAGGCTTTTACAGTAGATCTATGTCGTTGCGCAGCCCAAGCAAACTGTACAGTAACCGGATTGCACCGGATTACACATCCGGAGCAATCCGGTTACCGGATGGCGGCTTCAGCCACACATTTTGCTAGCAAAATGTGTGGGAAGCCAATTGCGTTCACCGCATCCGGATCTGGATGCGGTGAACGCAATTGTCTATAAAAGTGTGACCCTAGCCTTAGGGAACAACTATTTTTTATTAAAAGCACTTATTTTTGTAATTGGGTTTCATTAAAAATGTTGCACCATTTGGTTTTTACAGGTTTTGCTGCCTTGAACATTCATAAATCACGCATCAGTGATGAATGTGACAAACACAATTACAACTCACTCTTGCACTCTGTCCAGCAATAAGTTGATCATCTTCGGTCTGGACACTGGTTCGACTTCTTACATCAAAGTCTTCAGTCTCAAAATCTGAATCATCCAACTCTTCAGGAGTCTGAAATAATGATGTGAAAATAAATTACAATGATAAAAATAATAATAATAATAAAAAATACAATTATTTGCTTGTGTGAAAGTAAAACTTTACATGAACAAGACCTGTGCATTTACACGCAAGTTCTTGCTCATTTCATAAACTACATCAGTTGTGGCCGACCAGCGGCCAGTAGGTTGGTCAGGAAACATTAGATTGTGATGTTAGGAAATTAGGCTGTTCTGCTGGCTTCAACTCAAAAGATGCAATACTGCCTCCATATTTCAGGCTGTCCCGTGCCTTATCGCTAGTGAATCATTTAGACTTAATTATAGCTCCAAATTAGGAAATCATGGTTGTGAACAAAGGGCAATAAGTAACTGAGTGCAGCTGATATACCTATTATGGACCATCTGGGGGAAAAAGAAAAAAAAAAATGTATATAAAATATTATCCTATCCTCCTGGCACTTCATGTAAGCGTTCCTAGTCCCATGGTTGAATACATATCTACATAAAATGTAGTTTCCATAATGAAAAACTTTGGCCACTTCCAAAATTCAATCTGTTACATTTTCGGTCTCGTCTTTTTCAAATTTAGTAACTTCTGTTCAAATGTAGTGTTTAAAATAGATCACATAAAACGTACTCTTATCATCAACACTGCCTTCCGGATATCCCGAATTCCATCATACACCAATCGAGAGGCATCAATAAATTCATTCTCATCCATTGGCAGATTGGAGTCTCCGCTGAGGGCCTCAACTGCCGCTTCCACTTGCTCTGTGAACCGTGGCATGACTGAAAAGCAGAATAGATCTGGTTAAAACACATTCTCCAGCCATACGGCATGGTCTGCAACTCATTAAAACACTGTACACCTTCAGCAGAATGAAAACTGACAAAGTTTAGGTTAGAACTAGAAAGGAGGGGATCAATTCACAGAGGATCAATTTTAAATTGAATTCACTCAACCTCGCAGGTCCTTCGTGCCGCCATTTGACACATTGCTGAAGACTCAAGACAGTGGGCTACTAACATCAGGTGCGGCCAAGTGTGCCTTCCCATAATGCCTTGCAGATATATCACATTGTCTAGCTATGCAAATTAGGAGAGCCATCACAGCCAGTATAAAATATAAGGGCCGATCAAAGCGTGCTATTTTAGGATATTACAACATAGGGCTAATGTCACATGTTGCCTGCTTTGCAGTCCACATGTAATTCAGTTAATTTCCTTTGGAACTTCCAGAGTTAAAGCCAAAAAGCTGCTATAGTCTATGCTGTGTGTAGCTCTGCAGGTTAATGTGGAGGCATGTGTCAGAGCTCTGATCTCCACTTCCTCAGCCTTTAAGTAGTTCCACTTCCCTCCACTGGGTGTTGCAGATAGAGTACAGTCTCTGCTTGGACTCTGTGCAGTGAGGATGTGCTGACCTTTGCTGCTGCTGTTCCCTTCCATTGGAGTCACTAGGTTTGTCTGGTCCGTAGGTGGAGGTAGGGGTTCTTAGCCTAGGGCTGGTCAAAAGAGAAGGGGCAAGGGTGGCAGCCTGGACATGCTCGCCTTCAAAGGTAACTCCAGGAACAGGGTGACCAAGGGACCCCCAGTCAGGGGCAGACTAGTTCGCAAGTTCACCTTTGCCAATCTTACCATCCTGCCTCCTAATTCCCCATCCGCTATACCACCCCATGACAGATAAGAGGTCAAAGAGCACAACTCCTTACACAGGGATAGTAAAATCTAATCTGTGGTAAACTAGTGCAGTTCTGAAGAACATTGTAAATGGTATTGTAAGTGAGTCTACGAATGATATTACGGAGATTCAAGTGACACATAGGGAGGTGCTGGACCTGCACAGTCTGTGTGTCTGTTAATCTATTAAAGAGGACCAACCAGCAGAATTTAGGGCTATAAAGTGAAGCCAGTGCTCTACAGGCACGGGGATATTGAGTGCAATCATACTTTTACTGCAATTAAGACATGTATAAATGTAAAGATAAATGATATAGAAGTCCTTAGAAGGTGTGCAGCAAAGGGAAGGGATGTGTAGCACATTATAAAAGGGCTGGGTTTCTTTGTATTACTGCTCTGTTTTCTCTAAGCCAAACAGGGCAGTAATACAAAGAAACTCAGCAGCTCTTATACTAATGTGCTGCACATATTCTAAGGACTTCTATATCATTTATCTTTACATTCATACATGTAATCATTGAGGTAAAGGTATGATTGCACTCAGTATCCCAGAGTCTGTAAGGGACTGGCTTTACTTTTATAGCCCTAACACCTGCTGGTTGATCTCCTTTAATCTTTGATATAAAACAGCACCTTATTAGCAGCCTTTATGTGTGTACAGGTTAATACGTTTGAAGTGAAAGGGACTTGTGACCGTGCTCCTGCTCCAAATAAGCCACAAATCCAGCATGGTTAGAAATCATATGGTGGTTTTATTTCTACGCGTTACAAGGTATAAACCCCTTCATCAGGATTTCACACAATAGGATGTACCAAATTTTGTGTGTCATACAGTCAAAAAAATGATATATTTCACACACAAATTGTTTGTGTTGTTAAAAATATATATATATTTTTTTTTACATGTTTTCATGTTGCAATAGTCCAGATATTGACTTGTTCATTACTCCCAAACAAAGTGGCCTGTGGCCGATGCTTTTGGGATATGAATTTATCTAGTTCATTTTTTTGTCCTGTCCTTTTCCTCTGAGCAGCCCCCTTTGCCCAAGGAGGTCTTTTTTTTTTTGTTGTTTAGAAATCTTTTGAAGAAAGTGCGGCATTATAATTCTTGAATACCTGTAACTGTTGTTGCAAATTTTTGCTCCACCCCATGTAAAAATGGCACAAGCTTCTTCTGTTTGCACCAGCTGTCTGTAATAAACAGCAAGGCAGGCATCTACTCCCAAACCGGGATAATGGTTGGACCGTCTTTACAATTTTCATAGCCAATAACATCTTATACTGCAGTGTCTTAAAGGGCTGTTGATTGGTGTTAACCATTCATTTTCCCCATGCCAAATAAACTGAGGTCACTTGGACATTAATAAAGCTACACTTCCATTAAGGAGCTCAAAATACAGCAAAGTCAGCAAATTTGAAAGTCAAAGTATTTGCTCAGAACACCATAAGAAAGTCTTGAAGCAATCACCCCCGCAGGAGGTCAGAGCTTCTGCCTCCCGAGCAGATCACTTCCAACAAGTCTTTTGTGATGGGCGGGCGTCTCAGTATTTATATCCCCACTGATCCGCAGAGTATTAGCATTTACCACACAATACACATTTTATTGTAGGAAGTATATGCCCTAATCTATACCTGTATTTGACAACAGTTTGGTTGCTTCCAGTACTTTTTCTGTGTAGATCCCAGGTTCATAATTATCCATCTCTGAGGTAACCACGTAAATAACTCTGGCTGCACGGCCACGGATTGCACCCGCTGTACGATCCAGGCCATCAACATCTTTTTCCTGAAGAGCTATCACACATTTATTGACATCTTCCAAAATGTGATTTTCTGCAATAAATAAATACATACCATTAATAAATTTAACATATTTCAAATGTAGCTATTCTAAACAATATGACATCCTTTGCACACTCCAGGCCTGAAATAAATAGGTTAACAATTCTACTAATATTGTTAATAATTTAGAAAATGTGTGTTGTACCAATTTTCCAAAGCATCTTGTCCTACAAGTTACCCCTGAAAGCTGCTATCAAGGAGGGTGGGTGATAGATATGGTGCATGTAAGGCAGCTCAATGGACTTAGTGAGTGGACATAGGTAACAGGGATTTCAGAGAACGGTCAACCAAGTGGCCGTCGGTTGATTTTCTTACATTTCAATTTCCCATTCAGCTGCACTAGTACTTTTTGTTGAAGTAAAGAAAATATGACTATGACAACGTGGCAATACAGTGCAACATTTCTAGCAATTTAAAGCCTCGTTCACACAGTGCGTATTTTTCGCGCATTTTTGCGCACTCTTTTCCCCCCAAAGCGCATCTGCGTCTGACAGCAAAGTGAATGGACTTTCACTTTTGCCGTTCACACACAGCGCTATTTTCGGCTGCGCTTTTATAGGAGAAAGCATGCGCGTAAAAAGAATGAACATATTCATTCTTTCCGCCTTTTTGCGCGCGCTCTCTCCCATAGGTCCCATTATAACCGCTGGAATTGCGCATCGCCGTTCAGACAATGCGTAATTTCAGCGAGAACACGCCGGCGCTGATGTCACACAGGGGAGGAACAATCCTGTTCCTCCTCCCCTCTGTGACATCTGTCACAGCCCCATTTGATTTCGCAATGTATTATACACTGCAAAATCAAATTTAAAATAATGCCAAATGTATTAAAAAAAGAGAATTTTGTTTACGTACCGTAAATTCTTTTTTCTTTAATCATCAATGGGAGACCCAGACAATGGGGTTTAGGGCACTGCCCTCCGGAGGTCACACTAGGTACTACAAGTTTGTAGACACCGCCTCCTCCGCTTATAAACCCCTACCGCAGGGAACATCCTCAGTTTGGTCCATAAGCTGCGAGGAGAAAATAAACCACACCCGAAACATCGGGAAGAATGCCGTGCACAGACGGTTCAACAACCCGGCAAACACTGTCTCAACAGAGAGCAGAACAAATGCAAAACATGCAAAGGAACAACTGGGTGGGTGCTGGGTCTCCCATTGATGATTAAAGAAAAAAGAATTTACGGTACGTAAACAAAATTCTCTTTTTTCTGGTCATCATAATGGGAGACCCAGACAATGGGGATGTCCTAAAGCAATACCCCAGGGCGGGAAGAGTTCCTCAACAAGACGGAGAACACATGGTTCCCTTCAAAGGTGGGCAACCGCCGCCTGGAGAACCCGCCTGCCCAGACTTGCATCCGCAGAGGCATGGGCATGCACCATATAGTGCTTAGAGAAAGTGTGCAGGCTGGACCAAGTGGCCGCCTGACACACCTGTAGAGCAGACGCTCGATGTCGCAAGGCCCAAGAGGCACCTACAGCCCTGGTAGAGTGAGCCTTCAATCCCACCGGGAGAGGCAAACCAGAGGACCGGTAAGCCTCTTGAATGGAAGCCTTAATCCATCTGGCCAAGGTTGACTTCGAAGCCGCGGACCCCTTACAGCGACCTGTCGTAAGAACAAATAAGGAATCCGAACTCCTGAAGGAGGCGGTCCTGGACACATAAATGCGTACAGCTCTCACGAGATCCAGAGTATGGAGGTCGCGCTCCACCTGATGAACGGGAGCGGGGCAAAATGATGGGAGAACAATCTCCTGGTTCAGGTGAAAAGTTGAAACCACCTTCGGCAAGAATTCTGGCCGTGGGCGCAACACCACCTTGTCTTGGTGAACCACCAGAAAGGGTGACTTGCACGATAGTGCAGCCAATTCTGAGACCCTCCTTAGAGACGTAATCGCCACCAGAAAGGCCACTTTCTGGGACAGACGAGATAGAGAAACATCTCTCAACGGCTCAAACGGCGGTTTCTGTAATGCCGCCAGGACCATGTTAAGGTCCCAAGGGTCCAGAGGTCTCTTGTAGGGCGGAACCATCCGCGACACCCCCTGCAGAAATTGACGCACCTTCGGGAGGAGCGCCAATCTCCTGTCAAACAGCACCGAAAGTGCTGATACTTGACATTTCAAAGAGCCAAGGGATAATCCCAACTCCAAACCCGACTGTAAGAAAGCCAACAACGTCGGGATGGACAAGGGCCAAGGAGACCGTCCACCAGAGGCACACCAGGTAAAAAAGATCTTCCACGTCCGGTGGTACATCTTCCTGGAAACAGGCTTCCTAGCCCGATTCATAGTGGCCACCACTGTAGGGGAGAAACCCCTAGATGTCAGGAGCCAGGCCTCAAGAGCCATGCAGTCAATCTGAGGGCCCTGGAATTGAGGTGGAAGAATGGGCCTTGTGCGAGTAAATCTGCGCGTTCTGGAAGAGCCCACCTGTGTCCGCCTGACAGTTGCCACAGGTCCGGATACCAGGACCTCCTGGGCCAATCTGGAGCCACTAGAATGGCTATCCTGCACTCCGACCTGATCTTCCACAGGACCCTGGGAATCAGAGCCAGAGGAGGGAACACATACGGCAGTTGGAAGCCGGACCAACTCAGTATCAGAGCATCCGCCCCAGGGACTGAGGATCCC
The DNA here is from genome assembly GCA_033576535.1 of Allobates femoralis. Lineage (NCBI taxonomy): Eukaryota > Metazoa > Chordata > Amphibia > Anura > Aromobatidae > Allobates > Allobates femoralis. Next base: position 541,968,277 of record JARQOC010000004.1, read on the forward strand.
ACGATCTCGCCACGTACTGGGGCACCTGATGATTCAGCCTTGAGGCCATCAGATCCACGTCCGGAGTGCCCCATCTGCTGCAGATGTCCCGGAAGACGTCTGGATGCAGGGACCACTCTCCGGCGTCCATCCCCTGCCGGCTCAGGTAGTCGGCCTCCCAGTTCTCGACCCCTGGGATGTGAACTGCGGAGATCAAGCAGTCGTGTTCCTCCACCCACGATAGGATGCGGTGGACTTCGGCGAGGGCCTGAGCGCTTCTGGTCCCTCCCTGATGATTTATGTAGGCGACGGCCGTCGCATTGTCGGACTGTACCCGAATGGGTCGTCCTGCCAGGAATTTCTGAAACGCCAGGAGCGCCAGATAGACCGCCTTGATCTCCAGGACGTTGATCTGCAACGTCGACTCCGCCTGAGTCCAGAGGCCTTGAGCCCTGTGGTGTAAGAACACCGCGCCCCAGCCCTTCAGACTGGCGTCGGTGGTCACCACTAACCAAGAAGGTTTGAGGAAGGATCTTCCCCGTGACAAGTGACGTGGCTGTAGCCACCACTGCAGGGAGTCCCTGGTCGGTTGCGATAGTGCCACCAACCGATTCAGAGAGATCGCTCTCTTGTCCCACCGGCGAAGAATCTCCAGCTGGAGAGGACGGAGACGAAACTGTGCAAATGGCACCGCCTCTATTGCCGCTACCATGCGTCCCACCAGTCTCATCAATTCCCGAAGGGATGAGTGAGGTGACAGGAGAACGTGCTGTACTCCTGAGTGGATCGCCAGCTGCTTGGCCTGAGGTAGAGACACCAGGGCTGAGTCCGTGTGGAAATCCATGCCCAGATATGTCAATGACTGGGTCGGAACCAGGGTCGACTTCTGAGTATTGAGAAGCCACCCGAACTGTTCCAGAGACCTCATGGTCGCTTCCAGGCTCACCCGACAAAGGTCTTCCGATGGCGCCCTGACCAATAGGTCGTCCAGATAGGGTATGACGGCGTGACCCTGCACATGCAGGAGAGCCATCATAGATGCCATCACCTTCGTGAACACCCTTGGTGCAGAGGCCAACCCGAAGGGTAGGGCCACAAATTGGAGATGTTCGTCCCCCACTGCGAATCGTAACCAGCGTTGATGAGCCGGTGCAATGGGCACGTGAAGGTAAGCGTCCCTGATATCGATGGACGCTAGGAAGTCCCCCTGCGACAGAGCCGCGATAACGGAACGTAGGGATTCCATGCGGAACTTCCGCACCAACACGTGACGGTTGAACAATTTTAGGTCTAGGACCGGTCGAAAGGAGCCGTCCTTCTTTGGGACAATAAAGAGGTTGGAGTAAAAACCCCTGAACCTCTCTGCCGTGGGCACTGGGACCACTACTCCGTCTCTGCGGAGTCCCTCCAACACCCGGAGAAAAGCCTGAGTCTTTTCTGGGGATGGAACAGACCGATGGAATCGGGATAATGGTTTTGACGTCAGCTCTATCCTGTAACCTCGCGAGACTACGTCTCGAACCCACTGATCTTGAACGTGAAGTAGCCACTTGTCCTGAAAGCGAGACAAGCGGCCCCCCACCTGTGGGGAGGCAGGATGAAAGAGTGAGTCATGTAGAGGCGGGTTTGGGGGTGGTAGTTGCCGCCCCCGCCGGCTTCTTTGGACGACTCTTGGAGCGCCACTGAGAAGCGGGCTTGCCCCCTCGGTCCGTGCGAGCGGACGGTGCTGATGACTGTGAGCCGGACCGAAAGGACCACTGCTTTGGGTTCCTCTTAACGGTATACCGTGGCTTAGGCTTATTCTGCGGTATCTTAGACTCAGCAGAATCCTTGATCAGCTTGTCCAGCTCTGTGCCAAAGAGTCTGTCACCAGAGAACGGAAGATTCTGCAGAATCTTCTTAGATGTGGCATCTGAGTCCCAAAGACGCAGCCACAACAACCTGCGGATCGCTATCGCATTGGCCGAAGCCACAGCTGAGCGAGTGGCAGTTTCCAGAGACGCCGTCCTGGCGTAGTCCGCATAGGCCCTTGCTCTCTCAGTGAGTGCCAGGACCTCCGGACTGGACCTTGCCAGGTCAGTGATACCATCCAAGCAGGTAGTAATCGCTTGTAAGGTCCAGACCGTGGCAAAATTAGGGGCAAATGAAGACCCCACAGCCTCATAGGAAGACTTGGCGAGTTGCTCGACCTGTCTATCAGTAGCATCCTTCAGCGAGGAGCTATCAGAGGCAGAGAAAAGGGAGCGTGCAGCAATTCTAGTCATGGAAGCGTCCACCTTTGGAGACTGCGACCATTCCTGAAGCACCTCCTGGGGGAAGGGGAAGCGATTGTCCTTAGGTTTGCGGACATAGCGCCGCCCAGGATGTAACCTGGGTGCTCTAACCACCCTTCCAAAATTAGTGTGGTCCATGAAGGATCCACTTGGTCTAGCCTCTGGCCGCAGCCATTGATAGACCTCCTTCGGGTGCACGACAACCTCTTCAGGGGAGTCACGAGACGCAAGGTCTCATTGATGGAGGACACCAGATCCTCCACCCCGTCTGGAGGTTCAGACACAGACACAGACCCGAAGTTTGAACCCCCATCATCTTCCTCACCATCAGAGGAACGCTCCTCCTCAGAGAGAGCCTGGAGCTCGGGTGAATCCTCACGACGAGCCCGCTTAGGGGGTCTCACAGCAGAAGAGGGAGACACCCGGGGGTAACTGGAAGGAGCAGCTGGGTTTTCCAGTCTCCTATGCAGTGCCTCCAGTGACTGCGACATGGAGGACATCTGGGACAGCAGGGATTCATTGATCCTATTCTGCGTTTCCCATGGCCCTTGGATTACCTGAATCTCAGGGTATAGCACCGGAGCTGCTGCTGCCTCAGCTGAGCCAGCCCGGGCTTCTGGGCGTCCGCAGTTATTGCAGGACCCCTCCACCAACGTTCCCTTGCAGGTAGCACAGGTAATGGTGTTATCCGCCGCCTTAGCAGCATGCTTCTTAACTGAGGACATATCCACAGTAGGGGTTGAGGCCAAGGCCAATAGACAAAACAAACCGGGAATCCCGGTGGCTTACCGACCGCAGTAACGCGGTGGGAGGAAGCGGTGTGTGTGTGTGACCTCCGCGAGTTCCGGTCTCCCTCTGAAGTGCAGACACGTGCTGCCGTAGATCCCAGCCGGGAAGTGAGAGAGAAGATGGCCGCCGCCAGCACAGACGTGGGCGGCGCCGGGAACACGCGGGAAGCACACGCACACGCCCCCCGGTGACGTCACCGTAAGGGCTGCCTCTCCTCCTCCAAGCAGCCTCTGTAATGGAGGTGCTGGAGCCCGCAGCGCGGGAAAACAGTGCGAAATCATCATGCACACATACCCAGACTGTCATCACATACAAACATGCACAGTCTACGGCCTCAGCCCCTGTGACACACAGGGCGGTCAGCCAGGGTGCCCCCAGCACAGGGTACACCGCCAGATCCGCGGACCCGAGGGTAACGCGCGGTCTGAGTGTCAGGACACATAAAATGCCAGACACTACCCCCAGGCACACAGGAGACACAGAGTGCCTCAGTGCCGGTCCGGTCTGTAAGCACCATTTAGGGAGGCCTCGGACGGGGGTTCAGCCCAGTCCGGAGTGTAAGCACCATTTAGGGAGGCCTCGGACTGGGCTGGCTCCAGTCCGGTCTGTAAGCAACATTTAGGGAGGCCTCGGACGGAGCGGAGCTGTGCAAGGCTCCCATCTCCCACTCTCCAGAGCCCCCCAGAGAGGGATGGAAAGGAGCGCAACAGCGTACCGGGAGAACACAGAGTGTCCAGGCACTAGGCCCTCCGGTACCTCCACCAGCGTGTGCCACAAAGGGTGAGCGGGGAGGCTGTCGCAGGTCCCGACTAGGACCATATTACCTTGTCTTCAGACGCCATCACGTAAGTAGTGAGAGTGCAGTGAAGTGCAAGCAAAGCGTGATCCTCCGAGCACACTAAGTTTAAAACTGAGGATGTTCCCTGCGGTAGGGGTTTATAAGCGGAGGAGGCGGTGTCTACAAACTTGTAGTACCTAGTGTGACCTCCGGAGGGCAGTGCCCTAAACCCCATTGTCTGGGTCTCCCATTATGATGACCAGAAAATAATAAAGATTGTTATACTTACCCTCCGCCGAGCGTTCGGTAACCGGGAGCCGGAGCAGGCATTGACCTGCAAAGACCTTGCATGATGTCATAATGACATAGGGCACTGTGATTGGCCGCTCGCGGTCATGCGATATGTGATGCGCACATGACATGACCGCGAGCGGCCAATCACAGCCCCGATGTCATTATGACATCATGCAAGGTCTTTGCAGGTCAATGCCTGCCCCAGCTCCCAGTTACCGAACACTCTGTGGAGGGTAAGTATAACAATCTTTATTATGTTTAATACATTTGCCATTATTTTACATTTGATTTCGCAGTGTATAATACACTGCGAAATCAAATGGGGGCTGGCAGACATGTCACTGAGGGGAGGAGGAACAGGATTCTTCCTCCCCTCTGTGACATCACTGAAGATGTAGCCCCGTAAAAACACGTGGTGTGTGAATGCACCCGCATATTTTTACAGGGCTTTTTTGCGTGGGTCAAAACGCTGGAAAAAGCGCCCGCGCAAAAAAAAAAAGCGCTGTGTGCGAACACAGCCTAACACCAGAAATGGGGAAATTTGCAGGCCGTGTCTGCAAACTTCCGATGATAGGACTCATAGGAGAAAAGATGACAGCACAGCTCACTTTGACAGCTTTTCCTGTGTGTGTCCCTTTAAAGCGGTCAACGAGTCTCTATTGGCAGTCTAAGCCGGACCTTGAGGAGTCATGTTTGGATTTACTGGGAATTCTGCCTCATTTCACATGAACACGTAAATCAACCAGAAGGAATGTGGACCACACAAAAGGACTTGACATATTTAAGTTTAGGTTAAAAAAACCCTGTGGATACCTGAAACAGCCAGAAAGTCATCGATTGATGTGATGTCATCAACTGCGTCTGTCAAGATACGAACTTGTTTCTCCCACTGATTTTTGAACATATCCATGGTTTCTTGAGCTACTTTGCTATGAGGCTTAGCAGCAAGTGCCAACGCAGCATTTATAACCTATATGAACAGAAAAACACAAAAATAAGTGTTTGTTAATATACACATTACAGCTAGTGCTGCAGTATGTTTTAGTGCTGATTTTACTCATGCACTGAAAAATGAGCTCTGCATTAACAATTGAGATGTCATGACATCATACAGATATACAGGGTCATCTGCTGTTGAGACCGTGGATGCCAGTGTGCCATCTACCAGGTGCTTGGGTTCAAAATAACGCAGATGACAGATAGATTGCAGGATGGAGCTGGGGAAGACAGAGAGGTCATGGTCACTCTCTCCCCACAACATTATACATGGCTCTTACACATAGGCCATCGTCTCTCATTCAGGGCACTGTTACCTAAGCCCTTACATACATCTACGGGTCCTTTACCGACTGCCTAGTCGGACCCAATGGCGGTTATGCCCGCCTGGCATGATACACACGCAGCTCACTTCATTACATGGGAAATGCCGTCTTACCGGGTACGGATCCGGGTCTCGCTACCTGAGGTAACGGGTTGGCCAAGCCTCCCCACGGGCTCCTTCCTGGACGTGTCTCAACCCACGTCCAGTCCAGCGTCCACCAGGTCAGCCACAGCTTCCCCATTCCAGGCGCTGTAACGACCCCGGTCCTGGCTACCGGCATGGAGCTAGCATGCTCCCCTCACCATCTCTCAACATGGCGGTATGGACTATCACTCAGTCCCTCACACAGACTGGATCTGCACTTCTCTCTGGTCTGAGCTGATCTGCTCTGATCTCATCTGATCTCTCACTCAATCAGCTGGCAGGTTCTTATCGTGCCTGCCACGCCCACCTGGACACACCCACTGGCTGCTAGTAATCAGCTCCTCTAGTTCCTATACAGCTGCTCATCTCTGTGCCTGATCTCTACAGCTTTCACACAGCTTATTTTAACTCCCTGTGTTCCGGGTTGGTTCGTTCACACAGTACACACAATGCTCTAAGCCGCTCATTGATCTCATGAGCCATTCACTGCCGCTCATTAGGCTCATGAATCTTTCATACATTGACATACGGGTGCCGGACATGATTATACAACACACCTACGGTACAACCTGGCTAATGTGCACAGGATCCTATACTGATCCTGCATGTGATGCGCCCCGGCCACGGGGACATGCCGGCGGTGCCTCACACACCCCTCAAATTTGCTACCTCGGAGTAACGCTTGACTCTGCCCTGTCCTTTAAACCCCACATCCAAACCCTCGCCACCTCCTGTCGCTTCCAGCTCAAGAATATTTTCAGAATCCGTCCTTTTCTCAGCCCTCAATCTACTAAAATTCTTGTACATAGGCTCTCATCATCTCCCGCCTCGACTACTGCAAGCTCCTCCTCTGTGGCCTCCCTGCTAACACCCTTGTACCTCTCCAGTCTGTCCTCAACTAGACTGCCTGACTAATCCACCTCTCCTCGCTACTCCCCTGTTTCTCCCCTCTGCAAATCCCTCCACTGGCATTCAATTCCCCAACAAATCCAGTTCAAGCTACTAACACTGACCTACAAAGCCATTCATAACCTGTCCCCTCCCTACATCTCTGAACTAATCTCCTACCATCTTCCCTCACGTAATCTTCGATCCTCCCAAGACCTCCTCCTCTCCTCCACACTTACCCGTTCCTCACACAATCGCCTCCAAGATTTCTCCCAATATCCCCCATCCTCTGGAATTCTGCGCAGACAGAACCTGAAAACCCATCTGTTCAAGAAAGTTTACAGCCTGCAATCACCGAGCTGCCGCCCCACTGCCACCGGAGCTGCCACACCCCTGACCTACTGTCTCCTCCCCATTATTCTGTAGAATGTAAGCCAGGAAGGGCAGGGTCCTCTCCCCTCTGTACCAGTCTGTCATGGTTAATTTTTTTTACTGTAAACTAAATCTATAATTTTGTATGTAACCCCTCTCGCTGAGACCTTATGAATTACTGTGTCCTATGGGTAGCCCTGAATTGTATCCACGGGTTCCATAACTCACTGAACACTTTATGTTTGTTTTCTACTGTAGCTATAGTGTCTGCCACGCGATACAGAGAATCAAGTTTTCCGTGCAACTGTTCTATGGTAGGAATATCAGTCAATTTTCATAACGTCGTTAATAATAACTTTGCAGCTGCAATAAAATTTTGCGCTAATAAAGATGCACGTTTATCGTCATGCCAGGGAGGGAAATTTAGCAATGCTATCTCTGGTGTCAGGTTGGGCACCTTATTCAGCACTTATTGAATTAATGTTTCCATCTTACTCCAAAATTGGCGGATTTTTGGACATGTCCACCAAACATGTAAATAGTCACCATTGGGATCTTCACATCTCCAGCAAGTCCCAATTCTCCAATTATAGGTCTGTTTTGGAGTGATATACCATCGCGTTATAATCTTGAAAGAATTCTCCTGGGCCTTTACACATTGCGTTGGGTCATGAGATTTCTTATAAAAATGTTGTAATTGGTCATGTGTGAACTTGTATCCCAGGTCTGCTTCCCAGTGGGCAATATAGTCTCTTTTAGGGCAACACTCTGTTGTTAGCAACGTTTGGTAAATGGTGGATAATAATTTTTTTGGTCTAGTTACACATGCACACAGTGTCTCAAAGGGCGTCATGGAACGTAGTAGATCTGCATTTTGGAGACGAGGTTTTAACATTCCCTTTAGATAATTGTATTGGATAAAGTTAAGATTGGAGAGCCCTGGCAGTCTTTGCAGGTCGGTAAGTGTAGGGAGTGTTCCATCGGTTAGTATTTGATCAATGGAGATATTGATTTACCTACAAAGAATGACAGGATATCCGAGAGTTTGAGCAAAGGGGATATGGGCAGGGTTAAGGTATGCATTAGGCTTGTCCATACTCTCAAAGTGCCTTTAGAATGCATGTTATGGAGCGGATCAATTTCCCTAGTGAGGATGCGAGTAAGGCGGCCGTCACATGCATCAATTTCTTGAACGATATCGCTTAAGCGATCTGCTGTTTGATCGCTAAGCGATATAGTTTGTGCGTCGCTGCGTGTAATCAAGCAATTTTACAATGTAAAATCGCTTGATTGTTTGATCGCAGATTTGTGAGCAGGACCTCAGATCAAGCGATAATCGCTTGATCAATCGGCATCATCGTGGTGTGTGACACCACGATGAACGATCTCCCAGCGGCAGAGCCTATGCTGGGAGATGGTATCTATGGTAAACGTCGGGTTACTAAGCGCCGCGCGGCGCCTAGTAACCCGATGTGTACCATAGTTACCAGCGATCTCGCTGGTCCACACCGTTGGTGAGTCTGCCTGTGTGACAGCTCACCAGCGATGTGAACGATATTGTTAGCGATCGCGCGTGCATGTGATCGCTAACAATATCGCTCACAAGATTGAAGCGTGTGACGGCCGCCTAAGAAAGATGGATCGGAGGGGTAGAGGGGACAACGCTTCTTCCACCTCAATCTATGGCATGTTATCAGTTCCCCTAATCAAGTTATCGTTCGAGATATAATTGAGGCATGGTAGTACATCTTAATGTCTGGAGCTCCCATCCCTCCCTTAGATTTAGGTAGTGTTAGGGTGCGGTATGATAAACGGGGCTTTTTGTAACGCCAAATATACGTGCAGAACATTGAATTAACTTTGTTTAAATATGTTGTCGGTATTGCTATGGGAAGTATTTGAAGCATATAAGTGAACTTGGGGAGAATCAGACTTTTTAATAAGTTTTTCCTTACCATCTAAGATAAACAATTGTCCTTCCAGGTCCTTATAGTTGCCATTACATTTTCAAGCAGAGGTATAAAATTTCATTGGAATACAAAACAGCTCTCAAGGATGAGAACAGAGAAATGGTCTGTGGTCACCACCTGCAGAACCGCTCCTGCTCCATTTACACAACAGCAGGAGAAATTGATTCATAATCAGTGTTGCTTCATATCTGGACAGGATGATTTCACTGAAGTGTGACTGACTTGGAGTTACACTGTGTTGTTTAAGTGTTCCCTGTATGTTTTTGTGCCGTGTATTGGATTGACTTCCAGAGAACTCAAGATCAGGGTTAGGGAACATGTGAGAGACAGTGGTTGATGACACAACTGAAAACTATAGCCCATCATTTTAAAACACCACATAACTGTATTTCTATATCATTTATGGTACATAATAGTGATATCAATGATGGAGGTATGAGGGGTGGTGACATTAAAACATTTTGAGTTCAGAGGGAGACAAATGGATTCTCACTTTGGGGACTATAGTCCCATACAGTTTAAAGGGAAGGGTTTTTTTTTGCATTATTATTATTATTATTATTAATAATTATCATTATTATTTATTTATATAGCGCCATTAGGTTCCATGGCGCTTTACATGAGGATAAGGGAGACAAGAACAAGTACACTAAATCTAGGCGATTAGGACGTACAAGTACAGGAGGGGCAGGGACCCTGTCCACGAGGGCTCACAGACTAAGAGGGGCGGGTTAGGATACAGTAGGATGGGGGAATGTCAGGTATGGGGCGGTCGCCTGGGTCTCATGGCAGGTTGTAGGCTTGACGGAACAAGTGAGTCTTCAGGTGACACTTGAACCTTCTCAGGGTCGGAGAGTGTCTGACGTGTTGGGGCAGGGAGTTCCAGAGTAAGGCAGATGCCCGGGAGAAGTCCTGGACTCAGTTGTGTGAAGAGGTGATGAGGGGGGAGCAGAAGAGGAGTTCTTGGGAGGAGCGGAGGTTGCGTGGGGGTATGTATCGAGAGACCAGGTCGGAGATGTATGGTGGGGCCAGGTTGTGTATGGCTTTGTACGCCATGGTTATTTTGAATTGGGATCTCTTGGGGACGGAGAGCCAGTGAAGGGCTTGGCAGAGGGGGGAGACAGGGGAGTAGCGGGAGGACAGGTAGATGAGTCGGGCAGCGGAGTTGAGGATAGACTGGAGAGGTGTGAGGGAGTTAGCCGGGAGGCCATTGAGAAGGAGGTTGCAGTAGTCAAGGCGGGAGATGATAAGAGCATGAATGAGTGTTTTAGTGGTGTCGTGGGTGAGGAAGGAGCGGATCCGCAAGATGTTCTTGAGCTGGAGTCGGAGGGATGTGGTGGGGAATTTCTTGGGGGGGAAGAATATGAATTCAGTTTTGTCCATGTTGAGTTTAAGGAAGCTAGCAGAGAAGGAGGATGAGATGGTGGAAAGGCATTGTGGGATTTTGGAGAGTAGGGAGGTGATGTCAGGGCCGGACAGGTAGATTTGGGTGTCGTCGGCGTAGAGGTGGTACTGGAGGCCGTGGGACTCAATGAGTTGCCCTAGGCAGAGGGTGTATATGGAGAAAAGTAGGGGTCCCAGGACCGAACCTTGGGGGACGCCGACAGAAAAGGGGTAGGGTGAGGAGGAGGTGTGGGAGTGGTAGACGCTGAAGGTCCGGTCCGCTAGGTATGAGGAGATCCAGGAGAGGGCAAGGTGGGTGATGCCGAGGGATTCCAGGATCTGGAGAAGAAGGGAGTGGTCAACCGTGTCGAAGGCGGCAGACAGGTCAAGGAGGAGGAGGATGGAGTAGTGGTGTTTGTTCTTGGCGGTCAGTAGGTCGTTGGTGACTTTGGTCAGGGCTGTTTCAGTGGAATGGAGGGGTCGGAAGCCGGACTGTAGGCGGTCGAAGTGGGAGCACGAGGAGAGGTGAGAGGACAGTTTGAGTGAATGTGCTGTTCAAGTAGCTTAGAGGCGAATGGGAGAAGAGATATGGGGCGATAGTTAGAGACTGAGGTAGGGTCAAGTGAGGGTTTTTTTTAGGATAGGTGTGATTAGAGCGTGTTGAAGGCAGAGGGGAAGGCACCAGTGCTAAGTGAAAGGTTAAAGAGGTGGGTGAGGGCTGGGATGAAAATGGAGGTGTGCTTGGGAATGAGGTGGGATGGGAGCGGGTCGTGGGCGCTGGTGGTGAGGTGTGATTTTGACAGGAGGGAGGAGAGTTGGTCTTCAGTTATGGGGGGGGGGGGGGGAAGTGGCTGATGGAGAAGGAGGGCAGTGTAGGTGGGAAGCGGAGTTGTGGGGATAGTGGACCGAAGCTGTTTCTGATCTTGTCGATCTTCTCCTTGAAGAAGGTCGCAAAGTCTTCAGCAGAGATGAGGGGAGAAGGGGAGAAGCAGGCGGGCAAAGTAAGGAGTTGAAAGTTTTGAAGAGCTGTTTGGGGTTGCGGGACAGAGAGGTTATAAGGGATGAGAAGAACACTTGCTTGGCGGTAGCAAGTGCCGTCTTGAAGTCAGTGATGGATTGCTTGAACAGAGCAAAGTGCTCGGGGGTGTGGGACTTTTTCCATCTCCTCTCGGCGACCCTGGACGCCCGTCTCAGGTTTTTAGTGAGGGTGGTGTGCCAGGGTTGCCTGTTAATGCGTGGAGTATGGAGAGTGAGGGGGGCGGCTAGGTCGAGAGCATTCGTTATGGTGGTGTTGTATAGGGTGGTGGCAATGTCAATGTCGTCAGCGGAGGGTATGTCGGTGAGAGGGAGGAGTGATTCAGAGAATAAAGGAAGATTAAGATGTTTTAGGTTTCGGCGAGGGTGATCAAGTTTGCGGAGAGGGGGTAGTGTGTATTAAAATTGATTGTTTATATAAACAATTATTTTTAATACAAAAGTAAAAAATTTTTGCTTTCATAATTTTTTTTATTATTATTTTTACAGACACCGGGGGCTGCCATTTTGCTTTGCAGAAGTGTCAGAGTCGCTGCATGACACACTCTGCAAATAAGGCAGCCCTGGGCATAGGGAACAGTGTTCACCCGCTGACCTATACTTTGTATTGAGCTGCTCCCTGCTGTGATATGGGCACGGCCCTGGGCTGTCCAGATCGCAGCAGGAGGAGATCGCCACCATTTTCTGGAGCACACAATGTCTGTTGAGAGCTCCACACTTTCCCCCTATAACTGATCGATTCAATGTGAGCCGATCAGTTATAGGAGGAGACCGAGGACGTGATACGATGGGGAGAGAGGAGCAGAGCAGGCATTGGAGGACCAGGGTGAGGTAGGTATCGGCGGGGACATGCATGAGGGGAGAGGAGTGCATAGTGGGGAGAGACATGCAGGGGAAAGAGCGACATGCATGGGGAGAGGAGTGCATATGGGAGAGAGACATGCAGAGGGAGAGGAGTGCATGGGGGGAGAGACACATGCAGGGGGATAGAGAGTGCATATGGTTAGAAGGACGCATGCAGGGGGATGGAGAGGGCATATGGGGAAAAAGACCAGGGGGAGAGTGAATATGGGGAGGGACGCAGGGGGATGGAGAGGGCATATGGGTAGAGAGACCAGGGGGAAAAGACATATGGGGAAAGAGAGCTGGGGGAGAGTGCATATCGGGAGAGAGACACATGCAGGGGGATGGCGAGTGCATTTGGGAAGAGAGACACACAAAGGGGATGGAGAGTGCATATGGGGAGGGAGACCAAGCACATGGGAATAGAGAGCACACATGGGGAGCGAGAACAGACTCAGGGGAATGGAGACAGCACAAATGAGAGACAGTCACCTCCAGAGTTGCAGTCACTATTCTGCTGTCAGATCATGTCTTATTCTCCAGTCATCTTCAGAGCTGCACTCACTATTCTGCTGTTACATCGTGTCTTATCCTCCAGTCACTTCCAGAGATGACACAGGGGAATGGAGACAGCACAAATGAGAGACAGTCACCTCCAGAGCTGCACTCACTATTCTGCAGTTACATCATGTCTCATCCTCCAGAGCTGCAGTCACTATTCTGCTGTTACATGTCACTGATACCCAATCCAAAACATAAGATATCACGACTGGCGCCTCCTTACGTTTGCATCAATAGTGAAAAATACAAATTAGGGTGCTTTCACATCATCAGTATTGAAATTTTGCGGTAGATCTGGCAGATGTTATCGCACCTGCCGGATCTACTGCGTATCAGCCGACATGCAGCACCGATCCGGCAAGCCCCATTCATTCTCTTTGGAGCTTGTGGTCGGGTGCGGCAATTGCAGTATTGCTGAATGCAGCACTGCAAAAAAAAAGCACTGCTACCAGTGTTCTTTTTGCGCAGCCGCAAGTGCCGGATCTGGTAAGACCACACTTTCTGCACCCAACCGCAAGCCACATAGAGAATGAATGGGGTGGGGATGAAAACCATATATACTATTACCACAGACGTCTTCCACTTCTGCTCAAGCTGCCACCAGGGCAGCTGCCATCTGTAGTATGTCCCTGTTGAGACTTGTGTCTGCATAAGCGAAGGTGCCAACTATAACTTAGAAAGGTGTACACCTATATACTAGTAGTTGCTCTACATAGTTGCAGAAATAAGGCCTGGTGAAAAAAAATCCAAGAAACTCTTACAGCCCAAGCAGAGTGTCTCCCAATCCTGAATGGTGGAGCATTGGCATCAGCTCTTTAAGGTTCCCTAACAGCTAGACTAATCAGTGAACAATGGTCACATCAGAGGTGAACAGCCTCCATAAAGCATACAGGGATGACGGACGACATCCAAACAGCGCTGACAGAGAGGGGAAGAGCTGCATAGCTCTGGCCATGTCAGACTATGTGAGACCCTCTCAGGGAGAAGAGGCTAAGTATCTAAAAGCAGGAGAGAAGTCTAATTAAAAGAGAAAAGGCACAGAACTCCACTAAAGATAGAGGGGGGCTGGGGCTGAATACTAGAACATATTGTCCTGGAGAAAGAGGAAAAAAATTACAAAATAGCTGAACTAGAGATCTTTTGCCCTCTTGATGAAGCCCAAGTGAAACGCGTCATGGTGAACCCCTATCCCTCGGTATTCACTATTCCAGCACTTTTATCTTTAGCGGCCTGACTTGTTTGTCTGGTTTCTCCGATGGCTGTCCCTGCCTTGTCTCCTGCACTAACTTTCTAGGTGAGATTCATTGTCATTCATGTATTTTTTTTTGCACATTAGCCCGGGCCCTGTGCAATAGATCATATTTCTTTAGTTCATTGGATTTGGATCTGTGCAATATTTGATTTCTGCACATCTAGGGAGTATGTGCAATATCTATTTATATCCACCTACTGCACCTCTCTTGGCATTTACTTTACTTTATATTATCACAATACAGTGCTTTCCTTTTTCCTGCAAAAAGTATTACCTTGTACAATGAGGACCTCTAGTGGCCTCACTTATATATTACATCACTTCTTACACTGGGAAAACCTCTTTTTTTTTTTTAACTAATATTGCAGCAAAATATCTGTTGCCTTTTTCTTAGGCCTCTTTCACATCAGTGTTTATCGCTGATCGCAGCAGATGCGGTGGATTTACCTCATCTGCCGCCTAACCGTCATACTTGCAGTTCACCTGCGGCAAGCCCCATGCAATGTCTATGGGGCTTGCGGCAGGTGCGGTATAGTTGCGGTTTCGGCAGTTGGGGCCGCGAAAAAACGCTGCTTACCACGTTTTTTTCTCGGCAGCAGCTGACGAAACTGCAACTATACCGCACTTGCCGCAAGCCCCATAGACATTGCATGGGGCTTGCCGCAGGTGAACCGCAAGTGTGACGGTTAGGCGGCAAATGCATTTTTTTACCGCAACTGCCGCATTTTCACATCAGCGGTTTTCGCAGATCGCGGCAGTTGCGGTGAAAAAAATGCAACTGCCGTGATTACCACATAAGGGCCCTTTCACATCAGCGTTTATTTGAAATCGCGGCAGATGCGGTGAAAAAAACGCATCTGCCACGAATGCCGCATAACCGCTGCACTTGCGGCGCGGTTGCGGTAATCCCCATAGAAAGTATAGGGGGACTTGCGGCAAGTGCGGTTTTGCACTTGCGGCAGGTGCGGCCGCGAAAAAAAACCGCTGATGTGAAAGCAGCCTAACTAGTATTTTCACTATTTCATTTTTCTTTGTGCTGTCATTATTTTGTTTTGTATCATTTAGTATTCTTACATTTTATTCTTTATCATTTTTGTGTCTAGTTGCATATTTGTGGGTTTGATTACATTGGGGGATGTATTTGACGGTGTACCCTTATTTTTAATGTTTTGTTGTTTTTTTTAGTCTATCAAAGATTTTTCTTATTTCTAGGTTTTTGGCTGAACTCATTTAGTCTATAGGTCTTCAGCACCCGGTATATGAGGGAATAAAAAAATGAGTATATTGTTTTATCAAGAATGTACAATAAAACACTTAAGCCTCCAGAAGTGTAAGTGAACAGTGTTACCTGTGGACATAAAGCTTCCAGCTGACTTGCAGACATGCGAACCAGCTTTACCCCTTCTTCATTGTTGGATATGGAGCATGCCAAATTGGCCACCTACAAAAAGAAGATACAATATTAAATATACATAAAATAAGAAACCTAGAAACATAAATGCAGCTTGAGGCATTAGTGGCCTCTAAATGGTTAACAGCAGCAATTGGATGTGAGAAGGAGAATAGCTCCAATGTGTGGGGAGAGTTCAGCTCCTGAGCCCTGCACACACCGCAAATCCAGTGCTGATGTTAAAGAAAAAAATAAATTATGTCCCCGTTAAATTGGACATCCCTTTTTCACACTGAGGCTGATTTCACACTACCATTTTTCGGTATCCGTGTGAATCCAGCTGAATTTAGATGCACCCACATTCGTTTTCGGCCCTATTGACTTTCAATGGGGCCGTGGGAACTTGCAGATGCATCCAGTTCTGTACGGTTCCCACTGATCCAGGTGTCCACGGATTTTACACCAAGACCAAAAACGCGTTTTGGACCAATTTTGGTCTCTGTGACAAAACCAAACACCCATATCCGGGGTGGTGTGTGTTAAATTACAATGGGGCTCTACAGAACCCAGATCTGGATCGAGCTGGACCCGGACACCGGATCTGGGTTTTTGGT
The DNA here is from genome assembly GCA_033576535.1 of Allobates femoralis. Lineage (NCBI taxonomy): Eukaryota > Metazoa > Chordata > Amphibia > Anura > Aromobatidae > Allobates > Allobates femoralis. Next base: position 541,984,163 of record JARQOC010000004.1, read on the forward strand.
CTGAGCATGCCCAGAACCAAGTTTTATACACTAGACGTGTGTAATTTTCCACCAGATCCAGTAAAAAAAAAAGGTACCCACCCAGATGCAACTGTCTGCTCCAGCACCAGTGTTATCCCCAATCCGTGAGATGGATCAGTGATATCATGGGTGCGGGTGCATCCAGTTTGCCAATTGCGGGGGATTCCTAAACATGGTAGTGTGAAACTAGCCTAACCTTAGCCAAATTCTAATCTGCACCGCATAAAAGCGAGCTGTCAGTGAGGGCCCTGGGCATGCGCACTGAACATTGTGAAGCCGCTCAGTGCACCTCAGAAGTATTCACAATGTGCAGATGTGGAAATGTCACTGCTGCCGCGGCGCATGCGCAGAAGAGGGACATTTGTGTAGAAGGGCTGGGAGTGTGCCTGGGAAATCTATTATCAAGCCCATCAGGGTGTGATACCAGCACCAAGGGGGGACACGGAGACCACCCAGGCTGACTACATACATTTTCTTATGCTAATTAGTACTGTAAGTGAAAAAGTCGTTTTGCACAACCATTATAGGACAGTTTTAGGTCAGACAGGGATGGTTAGGGATGTGCTAGGAAGGTGAAGACAGGTAGTGATGGGATAGGGGGCAAAAACGAGCTGACAGGTTCCCTTTAAAAGAGGTTGTCCGGTCTGTGAACAGAATCCATTTTTTGCATCTAAACTCTATTTTGTCCTTAACTGACAGTCTGTACTGGGTTTCTCAGTGTAATGCAGAGAGACCACTGTTTTTAGATAAGAACGTATATACATTATTTGTTGAACGGTAAAGTAAGAAATTGAGGAATGTGAAACTTACGAACTGTAAGACATAGCCACCTGGGTGTATAGGATAATACATTAAGTCATTAGGATATATATACGTTACTGTCAGCACTAGGTAAGAGATAAGCTGGGCCAATTGAGACGTTACAGTGTATGGATAAGAAATGGTTATAAAACTTGGTCGACGATGTAATAAACACTTTTTTTGGATACAAAGAGAGCTACTTCTGATACACTATTATCAGAGTAGGGGACGTCCTCTATACATAGGCACATATGTGATCTCTATGTTATAATTAGGACCACACACACACAGGTTTGTGTGTCACATGCTGAGTGGCAACAACATATCTGAATCCATAAGTCTGCAGCCACTCTGTGTGTCACTATGTGACTGCAGACTTGTGAATCCTCACATCATGAAAACCGTTCACTCGTCAAGCAAAATGCGGATACATTGACAAGAAAAAATAAATAAAAACACTTCAGGTCTCAAAAAAATGGCAAAATAAATATATTTTAAAAAAAGATTATCATGAAGAGTGTTACTAAAGGGAACCTGTCCACGAATCGGGTCCTGGCTGTATGACTGCACCTAGCTATACCCTCCTGAGAAATGCTCCGGATTTAGAAAGATGTATTATTATTATTATTATTATTATTTATTTATATAGCGCCATTAGGTTCCATGGCGCTTTACATGAGGTTGAGGGAGACAAGAACAAGTACACTAAATCTAGGCGATCAGGACGTACAGGTACAGGAGGGGCAGGGACCCTGTCCACGAGGGCTCACAGTCTATGAGGGGTGGGTTAGGATACAGTAGGATGGGGGAATGTCAGGTATGGGGTGTTCGCCTGGGTCTCATGGCAGGTTGTAGGCTTGACGGAACAAGTGAGTCTTCAGGTGACACTTGAAGCTACTCAGGGTAGGAGAGTGTCTGACGTGTTCAGGTAGGGAGTTCCAGAGTAAGGCAGATGCCCGGGAGAAGTCCTGGACTCGGTTGTGCGAAGAGGTGATGAGGGGGGAGCAGAGGAGGAGTTCTTGGGAGGAGCGGAGGTTGCGTGAGGGTAGGTATCGGGAGACCAGGTCGGAGATGTATGGTGGAGCCAGGTTGTGTATGGCTTTGTACGCCATGGTTAGTGTTTTGAATTGGGATCTCTTGGAGACGGGGAGCCAGTGAAGGGCTTGGCAGAGGGGGGAGACAGGGGAGTAGCGGGAGGACATATAGATGAGTCGGGCAGCGGAGTTGAGGATAGACTGGAGAGGTGTGAGGGAGTTAGCCGGGAGGCCATTGAGAAGGAGGTTGCAGTAGTCAAGGCGGGAGATGATAAGAGCATGGATGAGTGTTTTAGCGGTGTCGTGGGTGAGGAAGGAGCGGATCCGTGAGATGTTCTTGAGCTGGAGCCGGAGGGATGTGGTGAGGGCCTCGATGTGGGGTTTGAAGGATAGGGAGGAGTCAAGGATTACCCCGAGGCATTTGGCTTGGGGGACTGGGGAGAGGGGGCAGTCGTTGACGCAGATGGATAGGTTGGGAGGTGGGGTGGAATTTCTTGGGGGAAGACTATGAATTCAGTTTTGTCCATGTTGAGTTTAAGGAAGCGAGCAGAGAAGAAGGATGAGATGGCGGAAAGGCATTGAGGGATTTTCGAGAGTAGGGAGGTGATGTCGGGGCCGGACAGGTAGATTTGGGTGTCGTCGGCGTAGAGGTGGTACTGGAGGCCATGGGACTCGATGAGTTGCCCTAGGCCGAGAGTGTAATTACAAGATCCCTGACGATCACCAGCAGCAGAGCTGGGAAAAGCAGGTCAAGGTAGGAATCACACAATCTGGTCTCGGATATAGGCCCTGATCCTCCAATATCATTTCTCTAAAGTGCCTGAGCATCACTTCAATGTGCCTGAGAATCTGCCAACAAGACGCCATTGATCAACTGAACCATGTCCAGTTTTGTAAGGATTTCAATATTCTAAAATGAGTAATCTAATTATGCTCTGCTTATATAGCCCCATTATATTCCGCAGCACTTTACAGGCATTATTGTCAACTCTCTCCATTGGGGCTCACAATCTAAATTCCCTATCAGTATGTTTTTGGAGTGTGGGAGGAAACCAGAGAACCTGGAGGAAACCCACACAAACACGGGGAGAATATATGCATCTACATCTACAATTGCTTTTTGAATACTTGTAATCACAAGGGGAAACCGACATTTGCAAAGCTGTGTGCACAATATTAGCAGTAGATAATGGGTCCTTGGATCTTATTCCAGTGTCCACAGTGTATGAACACATCCAATATGCCCTCAGCAGTAAAGTTCAGCAGATCAGATCACATATACAAAAGTATATAAAATAAACAAACACCCACATTTCAGAAGAGTTTCAATTTTAGAAGAAGTAAGTAGATATGAAGAAGGATCAATAGCTACTAAGCAAAACGTCTGCTTAATCAATCTTACCTCTATTAGTTTGTTTGCATGTTCACGAAACACCTGGGCATACTCTTTGACTTCCTTTTCATTTCCGTTGCGTGCAGCTTCAATCAAAACAAGAAGTGGTACGTTGGTCTCCAAAAAGGAGTCAGAAACATGATCCATAACAGCTTTACGCAGCTAGAAGGAAAACAAATTCCTGGTTAAGACGGAGAAGAAAACCTGGCCAAATAAAGGAAAATATTAAAACCTTAAAGGGAGCCTGTTATGTCTTATTTTGTTAACAATCCACCCCCAATGTTATTTAGATCATGTAGTGTTCATTAATAACCTCTTTAAGATACTTACAAAGTCTCATTTGCTAGCTGGACAAACAGTCAAGCAGTCATCCGACTGGTTAATAGTTTACAGTTCAGTTAACTGAACTTGTAGCAATGCCGAAATTCAGAAAATGCTGAAAGGACCTGTGTGATGTCACGACCATGTGACCCTCAGACAGTCCATGTATTGCTCTCCGTGCGCCCGTATACTTGAATGATCCCTTATTCTCTCGCTATCACAGAGGTTAGGCGTGCAGAGATGCAACTGCACACTTGGCGAATCATCAGATTTTCTATTGAATCCCATGGCTGCCTCCACAACTCAACAGACAGATGCAGTTGTGTCTCCCCTACGACAAGTGTCAGATCAAGCAAAAACTCAGGCAGCAGAGGAGCAATGAAGAAGCACTTTCAAAAAGTAAATACACCTTATAAGTTCATTTAACCCCTTCCCGACCCATGACGTACATGTACATCACGGGTTAGGTGTCCGCCTTTGATGTGAACTCCAGCGCGGAGCTCACATCATTACTCCGACATCTCAGCTAATCTCATCAGCTGAAGTGTTGGGTTTACAGCACAGATCAGGTCTGTAATCAGATCTGTGCTATTAGCCCTTTGGATCCCGCTGTCTTTCACTGACAGCAGGATCAAAAAGCGCCGCAGCGGGGAGTGCGCCATTCCCCACCGAGATCAGAGGCCCCGCGATTAGATTGTCGGATCCCCGTTCAGTACCTGATAGCTTCTGGGGTCACACCAGGACCCCAGAAGCTATCAGGATTCGCTTCCTGTCTGTGGCTGGCAAGCGTTGAAACAGCAATTCTGAAAACTCATTGACTTTGCTGGGCATTACAGGAAGTCACCCAATTTCCATGCAAAAACGGATCAAAACGCACAGTGTGAACTAGGCTGAACGGTTATGTGAAGGAGGACTAGTTCAACAAGACTCATTTCTTTCTATACAGTTATAGATGGGGCTTTTTATTAATACTCACCTGTCTACGCAAGTCTCGCGTTTTTCGCGTCATCTTGTCTATTGCACCATTTAGGGCATCACTCCTCTCTTTTCGACCAGTCTAAAACGAGAGCAATGAAATCTAAGAAAATGTGTAAAATGTAGAGAAAACAGTTGATTTTTATTAGAGAACAAGAAAAAAAATGTGCCAAACCTATGTAAATGATATAATGTGTTTAGAAGATACTGAGCTAAACTCCTTCTACACACAGTGCATGCTGGTCAAGGAAGGAGGTTTTTGGCAACTTATATTGCACCCCCCAGTAACATGGCTTTTATTAGGACCTGTACTGTACATAGTGCCTGAAAAACGTGCCAAAAAATTACCTGGCCTAGTACATTAAATGGCCCTGACACATCAATTCTGCGAACAAAAGATTGCAAATAACCTCAAAAAAAATTAATACGAACACACACAAAAATCCAAAATTCCTGATTAAGAAAAAGGAATGATGGCATGAAGGAAAGTTATGTAAAATTCATTTTGATAACTAAAAACCAATAGGGTTATAACGTCTCCCCATAACAGCCCATCCAATCATGATCTACTCCCATATCATTATTAATATGTTCCGACAGCAAAATCATTATTACATAGACGGTTAATGCTTCTATAGTTACGTGCCATTTAGTTTTGAGCCAAATCTAATGACTTAGTACTCCTTACATTTCCCATGTATTCTGAGAGAAGATCCTGTAAAGCTTGTCGAACAGAGTTACACTCGGCTACGATTCGCTCGCGACGGTCATCACGTGTGCAGGAGGAATCGGCCATCAGAGCAGCTCCACTGATGATACTCTCCAATCGTTCCTCCAAGGATGGCCTGAATCTTTCTTCACTGAAGCCAAGAGGATCCACAATGATTTGTTTCTGATTGAACACAACACAAAAAAAAGGATGGGTTGACTACTTATGAGTGCAGTGTGTGCATATAGGGCAACAAGTTTTATTACATTGATCTATACTTTCTGAGCTGCTTATCCTTTGGACTAAAAAAAAAACATAAACCAGGTAACATAGGTCCACAGGTCTGAATCTTCCAAAAAGAAGTACACACAGTAATCAATAGGGGTAAAGCAGGGTGAAGAAAACAAAGAAAAAAAAAAAAAAAAGACAAAAATTAAGCATGTGGAGGAACGTAAAACAAAGAACGATACATAATAACCCCAAAACAAGTTGTGATTGAATTAAGGCAGATTTTCACTGCACAGCACAGCTCTTAAAGAGAATTGGTCAGCAGGTTTTGCTATGTAAGCTGACGACGGCATGCTGACAGGGGTAAAAAAAAAAATCAAGTGTGCCTCTATTATCAGTCTGTGTACTATTGTTTACTTAAACTAAAGGCATTATCACCTGGTGATTACCATTAGAGGACTACAATGATTGTCAATGCACAATCTCTATTGAGAGCCTTGTGGGGGGTGGGAGCAGCATATTTTAAGCCCCAGTCACACATAATGAGATCGTTAGCGAGATTGTTATAACGTCACAGGTTTTGTGACTAACAGCTATCTCGCTAAGTGTGACACTTAGCAGCGATCAGGTCCCTGCTGTGAGATCGGTGATCATTACAAAGTGCTCTGGGTCCTTTTTTGATCGTTGGTCTCCCGCTGGTCAGCACGCATCGCTGCGTGTGACAGCGAGAGACCAGCAATCAGGGATCTCACAGGCTGGTAACCATGGTAAACACCGGGTATCCAGGCAGAGTGCGCTGCCTAGATACCCGCTGTTTATGATAGTTACCAGCCATGTGGATGTGGCTCCTTGGTCCCAAATCGCTGGGAGATCTGCCTGTTTGACAGCTCCCCAGCGACCAGGTAACAACGCAACAACGATCCCTACAGGATCGTTATCATTGTCGGGATTGCTGGTGCGTCGCTGTGTGTGACGGGATCTTTACTACATCAGTGTATTGCTAAAACTAAATTCTTTGATTGTGTCAGAACAGCTGCAGTCAGTAGTCTATGTGAAACAATGTTGGATTCAGGATATCTTTGCCTACATTATGTTGCTGTCAGATTAGGTAGCAAAAACCTGCTGACAGATTCCCTTTAAGAAGCCGCTGAGCAGAGACTGGAAGTATAAAGACCCCCTTCTAATCGGAATATGGCATTGCAGAAATGATGGTGGTCAGAGCAATAGGCCCCAAACCAATCAGAACAGATGGCATTTCCTTACACTATGTCATGGTAAACCTCTGTAAATAGTGTAACTGCTGCTGAATACAACATGAAATCTTACATCAAAATTGTTTAGCGCAATGGCCAGCTCCCCTCCTCCATGCTGTGCAGACACTTCCTCCGATGACGTGGCCTGGGCTGCATTGGAGATGCCTGTCACTGCCTGCTGGAGCTGTTTATAGATCAAGTCCCTGTTTGCTTTGTAAGCAGCCACATCAGGATGTTGCAGACATGCTTGAGAAGCGGTGTACAGAATTGGAATATTCTTCTGCAGAATCCCGCGAGCTGCCGCCATCTGATCTCGGTGTCCAACATCTTTCAACTCCTGAAAGTAAAAAAAAAAAAAAAAAAATGATGCTTTTATAATAAGTCATTAAGACTATTACAGATTCATGTGACACGAGAAAAAAAAACATGAACACTGCACGGACAGAGTCATTGACCAAAATATCTGCTTTTATAGCGGCACCAAGTGTCTGATCCATGAGACTCAGTATGTGCAGTCAAGGGATAGAACGCAAAACAGAATCCAGACAGACGACTTCAGTTTTTAATGAATGAGAAAAAACACACAGATACAAAAGAAACAGAAATACGGTAGATCAATTCCTCTTCTATGTAAAAACTGACTTGGATGTTTCACTAAATCCTTAGTCAGAGTTTACAGCTTCAAAAAGGAATTCAGTTTTTCTGCATGAAGGAAAGGGATTCGTTATTTTCCCAATAGAGACGCGTTCTGCAGTAAAGGTGACAATCTATGATGGAGGCTCCATTACAGATGTGGGCAGAGCCTTGTCTAGTAAGGCTGGTTTCACATTACGATTTTGTGCCTGTCCGTGGGATCCGACTTTGAAAGAGGATCCCACGGACAGGCACGGATCCCTGCAATCGGATGGCGAATAGCCATCCGATCCAATGCAGGATCTGTGTGGATCCTGCGGTCCCTTGTCTCTCCCTGCTCCTGCCTCCTCCATCTTGTTCCCTCTGCTATTCTATGCTGTCTCCCCGCTATTCTATGCTGTCTCCCCGCTCTTCTATCCTCATCTAATCCCTATCCTGTCCCCTCTTGTCTTCCCTGTGTGCTCTGTGACATCATCACAGGTCTTTCAGTCCTGATGGTGCTGCATCGAGGGAGTCAGTGACAGGTGATGTATACTCCGGGAGGAGGTTTTTTTTTTTTTTTTTTTTTTAGACACAGGGACAGGATAGGGATTAGATGAGGATAGAGAGGTAGGGGGACAGAATGGAATAGCGGGGGCACAGAATAGAATAGTGGGGAGAGAGAATGGAATAGTGGGGGGAAGAAGATGGAGGAGGTAGGAGCAGGGAAAGACAGGGAATACGGAGCCGACATCGGATCCGAGGTGAACTCGGATCCGATGTCCATAGGCTTCCATGTTGTGGGCACTCGGATCAGCAGTGATCTGATGCTGTCCGATTTGAGTCACAGACACAAAATCGTAGCAGGCTGCAGCCCTCATATGTCTATGTGGACGGAACAATAACAAGTTATACCCAATGAAAGAGGGGAAGGAAAGAAGGAAAATGCAAAAATGGAAACTTGCCCCTTTAGGAAGGGGTTAAAATAGGAGCACTACATGACAATATTCTCTTAATATCAACATACTGTATGTGTTTCCACCTCAGCTGACTATTCAAATGGTTGTTGAGGACTCCAATGTTGATGACCAAGGCCTTGTACACACTGAGTATTTGGTGAGTTTTCTACCTCAGTATTTCTAAGCTAAAACCAGGAGTGGGTGATAAATACAGACGTGGTGACGTGTTTCTATTATACTTTTCCTCCGATTGTATTTGTAGCTAAAACCAGGAATGGAACAGAGTTAATAAACTCACCAAATACTCCATGTGAGCGTGGCCTTATCCTCAGGATACTAATAATACAATCTACTTTGGGCTACAGCATTTTTTGAAAATCCAAAAATGGTTATTTCATTCAAATAAAAAAGCTGAAATACAGACAGACATATATTGTGAGACAGAGGTGTTGACAAACGTATATACAGTTAGGGCCAGAAATATTTGGACAGTGACAATTTTCGCGAGTTGGGCTCTGCATGCCACCACATTGGATTTGAAATGAAACCTCTACAACAGAATTCAAGTGCAGATTGTAACATTTAATTTGAAGGCTTGAACAAAAATATCTGATAGAAAATGTAGGAATTGTACACATTTCTTTACAAACACTCCACATTTTAGGAGGTCAAAAGTAATTGGACAAATAAACATAACCCAAACAAAATATTTTTATTTTCAATATTTTGTTGCGAATCCTTTGGAGGCAATCACTGCCTTAAGTCTGGAACCCATGGACATCACCAAACGCTGGGTTTCCTCTTTCTTAATGCTTTGCCAGGCCTTTACAGCCGCAGCCTTCAGGTCTTGCTTGTTTGTGGGTCTTTCCGTCTTAAGTCTGGATTTCAGCAAGTGAAATGCATGCTCAATTGGGTTAAGATCTGGTGATTGACTTGGCCATTGCAGAATGTTCCACTTTTTTGCACTCATGAACTCCTGGGTAGCTTTGGCTGTATGCTTGGGGTCATTGTCCATCTGTACTATGAAGCGCCGTCCAATCAACTTTGCAGCATTTGGCTGAATCTGGGCTGAAAGTATATCCCTGTACACTTCAGAATTCATCCGGCTACTCTTGTCTGCTGTTATGTCATCAATAAACACAAGTGACCCAGTGCCATTGAAAGCCATGCATGCCCATGCCATCACGTTGCCTCCCCCATGTTTTACAGAGGATGTGGTGTGCCTTGGATCATGTGCCGTTCACTTTCTTCTCCAAACTTTTTTCTTCCCATCATTCTGGTACAGGTTGATCTTTGTCTCATCTGTCCATAGAATACTTGTCCAGAACTGAGCTGGCTTCTTGAGGTGTTTTTCTGCAAATTTAACTCTGGCCTGTTTATTTTTGGAATTGATGAATGGTTTGCATCTAGATGTGAACCCTTTGTATTTACTGTCATGGAGTCTTCTCTTTACTGTTGACTTAGAGACAGATACACCTACTTCACTGAGAGTGTTCTGGACTTCAGTTGATGTTGTGAACGGGTTCTTCTTCACCAAATAAAGTATGCGGCGATCATCCACCACTGTTGTCATCCATGGACGCCCAGGCCTTTTAGAGTTCCCAAGCTCACCAGTCAATTCCTTTTTTCTCAGGATGTACCCAACTGTTGATTTTGCTACTCCAAGCATGTCTGCTATCTCTCTGATGGATTTTTTCTTTTTTTTCAGCCTCAGGATGTTCTGCTTCACCTCAATTGAGAGTTCCTTTGACCGCATGTTGTCTGGTCACAGCAACAGCTTCCAAATGCAAAACCACACACCTGAATCCACCCCTGACCTTTTAACTACTTCATTGATTGCAGGTTAACGAGGGAGACGCCTTCAGAGTTATTTGCAGCCCTTAGAGTCCATTGTCCAATTACTTTTGGTCCCTTGAAAAACAGGAGGCTATGCATTAGAGAGCTATGATTCCTAAACCCTTTCTCCGATTTGGATGTGGAAACTCTCATATTGCAGCTGGGAGTGTGCACTTTCAGCCCATATTATATATATAATTGTATTTCTGAACATGTTTTTGTAAACAGCTAAAATAACAAAACTTGTGTCACTGTCCAAATATTTCTGGCCCTAACTGTATATATATAGGTTTCTTAGCTTTGTCTCAAATTATACAGTGCTGTGAAAAAGTTTGCCCCCTTCTTGATTTTTTATTCTTTTGCATGTTTGTCACACCTAGATGTTTCACATCACTAAACAAATGTATATATCAGGCAAAGATAACACAAATAAACACATAATGCAGTTTATAAATGAAGGTCTTTATTAATATGGGTGAAAGAAAACCAAACCTACAGGTCCCTGTGTGAAAAAGTGATAGCCCCCTAAGCCTGTGTGCCCATGGTGCGTTTGTGCGGCCTTTTCCTTTGCTGCATTTCTGCATCACCCACAGCTTTATCAGGAAAGTCAATGTAAATGCTGTGCCCACATGTGTTTGCGGGTGCTGCGTTTCTGCTGCAGAAATTGCCAGGATTTATAAAAGTCCCTGTCAATTAACATGCCTATTTTTGGGCTGCATTTCCCCCATTGGTTCCACTATAAACCCCTAAAAAAAGCATCACACAGTTGGTTTGTGATGCATTTTTCCTGCGATTTCCACAGCAAAAACTGTGCAATACTCACCCTCCATGGCGATCCCACTGTGATTCTTGGCGATTTCGTCCTCCATGCACTGGCAAAAGCTGTGAGACTGACTTACAGGACCTACCCATGTGACTGGTCATGTGACTCATGGTGCACAGGTCCTGGAAGCGAGCTACATACACAGCTCCTACTGATGCTCGGATAGAAGAAATCATCGGGGATCAGCGTGAGCTCACTGGGGATTGTGAGAAAGTGTGTCTGTGTGTCTGTGTATTGTTTGTCTATCTCTGTGTGTGTCCCCTTATTTGTGCTGTGTTTGTATGTGCAGAAACGCAATACATTTGTGCTTTTTTTTATTTTTTTCACAGCTGCTTTTTTTTTTCCAGCAGCTGACAAACGAAGTCCATAAGAGTCCTGTGGGCTCATAGCCTTAACCTCAGAACTGGTTGGTTCACCTGGGCAGTAACAACCGCAATCAAACATCTGCAACAACTGGCAATTTGTCTTTTACAATGCTCTTGAGGAATTCTGACCACTCATCTTTACAGAATTAATGTAATTCAGCCACATTGCAGGGTTTCAGAGTATGAACAGCTTTTCGAAGGTCATGTCACAGAATCTGAATCAGATAAAAGGTCAGGACTTTGACTAGTCCATTTCAAAGTCTTCATTTTGTTCTTCTTAAGCCATTCAGAGGTGACTTACTGGTGTGTTTTGGATCATTGTCCTGCTGCACATCCCCAGTGTGCTTCAGCTCGAGGTCACAAACAGATGGACGGTCATTCTCCTTCAGGATAGCGCACAGCAGGATTCTTGGTTCCATTTACTACAGCATTTCTCCAGGTCCTGAAGCAGCAAAACAGCCCCAGACCATCAAACTACCTCCACTATATTTTGCTGTTGGTATGTTCCTTTTCTCAAATGCTGCCTTACTGCTACGCCAGATGTAATGAACATACACCTTCTAAATATTTTAACGTTTGTCTTACCAACCCACAGAGTATTCTTCCAAAAGTCTTGGAGATCATCAAGATGTTTTCTGGCAAAACTGAACAGAGGGCGTATTTGTATTGGAGCCTGCATGAAAATGGGAAACTGGTCGTTTCCTCCCAGTCTGCTACAAACACGCACCATCCCCCACTCTACACTATGGTCAGCCACCCCCAGGGCTCCTACAGGCCCGTCCCTCCCCAGTCTCAGTATGGACAGCCACCCCCAGGGCTCCTACAGGCTCGCCCCCTCCCCAGTCTCCATATGGACGGCCCCCCCAGGGCTCCTACAGGCCCACCCCCTCCCCAGTCTCAGTATGGACGGCCACTCCCAGGGCTCCTACAGGCCCTCCCCCTCCCCCAGTCTACACTATGGTCAGCCACCCCCAGGGATCCTACAGGTCCGTCCCCTCCTCCAGTCTACACTATGGCCCGCCACCCCCAGGGCTCCTACTGGCCCGTCCCCTGCTCAGTCTCAGTATGGGCAGCCACCCCCAGGTCTTCTACAGCCCACCCCAGCCCCTAATGTCACCACCCACCCCCATTGTATACAGTAGTCCCCTGATCCACTGACACACAGTGCCGAATCCGCTGCTGTGAAGGCAATTCGGCACAGTGTGTCAGTGCAGTAGGGGACCACTGCATGTGTGTGCGCTCACCTTGTGGACTCTGTGCAGGGGAGCCGAGGTCACAAACACATACTGCATTTTGTGTTTACTTGTGTTATCTTTGCCCAATATTTAACTTTGGTGATGTGAAACATTTAAGTGTGACAAACATGAAAAAGAATGAGAAATCAGGAAGGGGCGCACACTTTCACACCACTGTATGTCTGTCTGTATTTTAACTTTTTTATTGAAATGAAATAACCATTTTTTTTTTCAAAAAGCGCTGGCACACGCTGCAGATTGTATTACAAGTAATGATGTCTTGCCAGCCTGCAGGTTCCTTATGTTTTACTGGATATGGACAGATTAAACACAATACCACATTGATGAATATGAAAGAATCTCTCTACTACTTTACATATCCTCAGGATAGTCATCTTAATCAGATTGGGTCTTGAACAACCACTAAACAGCTGTTTACAGGTCCTGCGACTGCTGGAAATAAACAGTTTGGATCCATGACCATAAAGCTCCAAACACTGGGTAGTGGTTGTTCTCGGGTCCTGCAGCTTAGCTCTTATTCAAGTGATAAGTCATTAATAATTTCCAAGTCTTTGACATTAACCATATTGCTGAGGCGCTGCTTCGCATCCCTTCAAAATCCAGAGAACAATTTATTTATCATAAAAAAATTCTGTAACATAGAATGAGTATGTAATTTACAATGTGAAGCAGCAGCTATTTTACTAGTGGACCAGCAATTTGGGATGTGTTCTGCTTTGACTCCATTCAAGCCTTGCTTCATGCCCTCAGTGTAGGAAGGAATCATTAGAACAAAAAAAGATTAAAGGGAACCAACCACCTCAGATCACCCTAATACACAGTTAATATGTGTCCCTGCACCCTAAGGGTACGTTTCCAGCACTGTTTTTGTGTAAAATCTTGCATTAGTATAACCGATATAAAGACTTTATAAAGTTACTAGCCTGAAGACTTCTGGGCGTATCCCTCCTTCTGTTATACTTCAGGGCTGTGCATTGCATGGCTGCGCTCCCCCTCCCTCTGTGCAGAGGAGATAAAATCACGCCCATCAGGGCAGGGCAGCAGGCACGGAGGGAGGGGGAGCGCAGCCATGCAATGCACAGCCCTGAAGTATAACAGAAGGAGGGATACACCCAGAAGTCTTCAGGCTAGTAACTTTATAAAGTCTTTATATCGGTTATACTAATGCAAGATTTTACACAAAAACAGTGCTGGAAACGTATCCTTAGGGTGCAGGGACACGTATTAACTGTGTATTAGGGTGATCTGAGGTGGTTGGTTCCCTTTAAAAAAAAAAAAAAAAAATTGTCCCGTGAATTTAGTTGTTTTTTTTTAAATAAAAGTTCACAGCTCGCATGGTCATGTCCACTACTAGCTTCTAAATCCCTGTGTTTGCCATCAACAAAATAATAAGCATACTGTTCTTCGGTGCCGGCAACATTCCAATGGTGTCAACAGTGTCCCTCTCATGGGGATCACATGACATAAAAATGTCATGTGTTCCCCAGGAGGGGCAGGGCCAACAACGCTGGAACAGCACCAGCATCAGATGGAGGTATAGGTGATATTTTGTTAGGGGAATATTTGGGGATCCTAAAGGGGTTGTCCAAGAAGTGGACGAACTCCTTTAAACAGGATCTGTCAATGTTCTAGACACGTCCATTTCTGCGTATACATTTTCATCCCCACACATTCTCACACTGTCAGCGCTGAAAGAACAGTACTTTAGTAAAATCACTGTGGGTCAAGTGGATAATAAAAAGATCTCAAATTGGGCTTTAGTCCTGTATAATTCTACTTGCGGTCCATCAGAAATCAGAAAAAGTCAGATATTTACACAATTAATTTAGAAAATACAGTGCAGAAGAAGCAGGCCTACCTGTTGTCGTTTTGCAGCCATTAAATTAAGCTTGTCAACCTCAGCTTTCAGCGCTTTGTATTGGATTCCCAAGTCCTGCTCAGTGCCAGCATTTCGTAGTTTAACAATTCCTTCTTCCACCTTAAAAATAAAGGTGTACCTTAACTATTGGGAACTTTAACTGCACAATTGTCATATCAACTTGTACAGATGTTTTAATATACAACTCAGTAAATTACCACTTTCAGCTGAACAAGCAATTTGTAGACATCCGCCATATCAGCCAATATCAGCAACCTTGTGACCGCAGACAGCAAGGCGCGTGCAGCTCGGACCATGTTTCCACGTTTCACAGAAGAGCATGGATCATCAGCAAACTCTCCAGATGAGCTTCTCATTACCTCTCCTATAAGTGAAATGAGAGAGATCGTAAAAAATAAAAGTTAAGTATTCCCTTCCTAAGATGTGACAATAGTAGATCACTGGTAGGGTGCCCATGTATGAACTTGGCACGCACCATGCCAGGAAGATACTGACTTCTTCCTGTAAAAGTAGTGGTGCCAGAAAGAGCTCCGATCACTGCTGCTTACCTATAACCCCATCAAGATACAGACAACTTTAGTTTTAACATTTTCATTTTTTTTCTTCCCTTTTTTAGATAGTCGAACTTTTTTTTTTATTTTTTGGCACCCCATAAACCCCCCCATCGCCCCAACCTTTGCCTGTCTCCGGTCATTGAATAGCATGGTCACTGTTGAGTATTCAAACAGAGAAGGCAGACGAAGGGGCCGGGGAATCATAGACAGGGAGGAGCAGACTTAGTGTACAGTCCGCCCCTGTGCATCAACATCTAATTAAAAGAAAACTTCAAATGGCTCTTAAATAACAAAGTGGGTTTCTTCACCAAGGATATCAATTTAACCCCTTCTTCAGAACTTTAGATGTACAGTATATGTACAAAAAAAAGTAGTGCCTCTGCCTTTGATGTGGGTTTGCACGCCGAGCCCGCCACATTCACTGCACATAATGGCTGATTTAATTATCCATCATGTGCCTATTACAGCTGAGGGTGCATATGATATCTGCCCTCGGCTGTTAACCAGTTATTGCCAGCGGGATTTAGCATGTGCCGACACAGAAGCGCATTCTTCCCCACTTCCATCAGTGCTGCCCTAACATGATCATGCGGTGCCGATGGGTTTTCATTACCGCCATGGGTCAGCTGATGACTCCTGTATCTGTCATTATGATTCTCCTATGAATACAGTCTGCGAGCCAGCATTTTTAGGAGATCGTGATTTCTGCTATACAGAGCAGTGCTGATGAACTGCACTGTATAGAACAAGTGATCAGACACATCAAATCCACTTTGAACTATTACACATCATGAAAAGCAAAGTAAAAAAAATAAATATAAATCTAATTAATCCCTTTTGCCCCGTTAAAATAAAACAAACAAAAATACACATTTGATATTCTTCTGTTCAGAAATAGATTATGTGTCAAAATATTAAATAAAAATTGATCTGATTGGTAAATGGAATAACATGAAAATAATCATGAACACCAGAATTATGTTTTTTTTTGGTCACTGCAAGATTGCAATAAAATGCAACAATAGGTGATCAAAACATCACATCTACTCAAAAACAGTAACAGTAAAAATGGCAGCTCAAGATGCAAAAAATGAGTCATCACTTGTCTCCAGATCTGAAGATTGAAAATGAGGACACAAGCAGCAAATAATCTTATTACAAATCTTCTTTCACCAGTTGAATTTAACTAAAAAACCCAAACCAATAAAACTATACATTTGATACCTCTATACTCATCATACTGACCTGGAGAAACATACTGTCAGATGAGTTTTACCATACAATAAAATAAACATGGCATATTTAAATTAAAAAAAAAAAAAGAAGAAGAGTATACCGTATTTTTCGCTTTATAAGACGCACCTGATTATAAGACGCACCCCCAAATTTGGTGAAGCAAAAGAGAAAAAAATTATTTTTAATGTTAAATGGGGTCCGTCTTATAATGTCAGTGTCCGTCTTACAAATCATATGGGGTATATGTCTCTTATAGCCCCCTCTTCCTGGTACATGGTCCTCATCCTGGGATATAGCTCCCCCATACTAGATATGGCCCCCTTATTCTGGTTATGGCTGGCACACATCCCCCAGGGCTCACATACGTCCCCCGGGGCTCTCACACATCCACTAGGGATGGCACATGCCCCCAAGGGCTGGCACATTCCCCCCAGGGCTCTCAAACATCCCCCAGGGCTGGAACGCTTCCCCCTGGGCAGGCACATGCCCCCCAGGGCTGGCACCTCCACCCCAGAGCTGGCACATGCCCCCCAGAGCTGGCACATGCCCCCCAGGGCTGGCACCTCCGCCCCAGAGCTGGCACATGTCCCCCTGGGCAGGCACATGTCCCCCTGGGCAGGCACGCTTCCCCCTGGGCTGGCACATGCCCCCCAGGGCTGGCACATGCCCCAAGGGCTGGCACCTCCACCCCAGAGTTGGCACATGCCCCCCAGGGCTGGCACCTCCGCCCCAGAGCTGGCACATGCCCCCCAGGGCTGGCACCTCCGCCCCAGAGCTGGCACACGTCCCCCAGGGCAGGCACACGTCCCCCTGGGCAGGCACACGTCCCCCTGGGCAGGCACACGTCCCCCAGGGCTGGCACACGTCCCCCAGGGCTGGCACCTCCGCCCCAGGGCTGGCTCATGCCCCCCAGGGCTGGCACATGCCCCCCAGGGCAGGCACACATCCCCCTGGGCTGGCACACTTGTCCCCCAGGGCTGGCACACTTGTCCCCCTGGGCTGGCACACTTGTCCCCCTGGGCTGGCACACTTGTCCCCCTGGGCTGGCACACTTGTCCCCCTGGGCTGGCACACTTGTCCCCCTGGGCTGGCACACTTGTCCCCCTGGGCTGGCACACTTGTCCCCCGGGCTGGCACACATGTCCCCCTGGGCTGGCACACATTCCTGGTGAACATGTCCCCTGGGCTGGCACACTTGTCCCCCAGGGCTGGCACACTTGTCCCCCAGGGCTGGCACACATTGTCCCCCAGGGCTGGCACACTTGTCCCCCAGGGCTGGCACACTTGTCCCCCAGGGCTGGCACACATGTCCCCCAGGGCTGGCACACTTGTCCCCCTTGTGCTGGCACACTTGTCCCCAGGCTGGCATCACTTACCCCCAGGCTGGGACACTTGTCCCCTCTGTGGCAGAAAATAACAAATATTGTATACTTACCCCTCCGGCTTGCTCAGTCTTCAGTGCATCTCCCTGACTGCAGAATTCCTCCGAGGTCCCGGAGAAGCCGGTCATGTGATCGGTCGCACACTGATGACTGCAGTGCGGTGATGTCATCAGTGTGCACCCGATCACATGACCGGCTTCTCCGGGACCTCGGAGGGAGATTTCTGCAGTCAGGGAGAGAGGCACTGAAGACTGAGGCAAGCGCCGGAGAGGTAAGTATAAAATGTTTGTTATTTTTTGCACAGCAGCAAGGGGGGCCATGTACCAGGATGGGGGGGACTGCAGGAACATTTAATATGCCCTGCACCCCTGTCCATACCTCGGTGCTAGCTTCAGCACCGAGGTGATGGACAGCGGCAGTGCAGTGAATATTAAATGAGTTAATGAGCGGGGGTCACGTGACCTCCCGCTGCCTCCTACAGCCCGCAGCCTGCCCGCCCCAGCCCCCGGACACACTCTAGAGCTGCCCCCACTCTCCCCTGCACCGTATGTTCGCTTTTTAAGACGCACCCCCCACTTTCCCCCAAAATTTGGGGGAACAAAAGTGCGTCTTAAAAAGCGAAAAATACGGTAATTGAAGTTTTATTTGCAATTTAAGAGCACTTGTAAATGTTTCCCATTATCCAATGCATTATATGGTAAAATGAACGGAATCATTTAAAAGTACAACACGTCCAGCAAGACACAAACCCTCATATGGCTATGTGGATGGAAAAATAAAAAAGTTATGACTCTTGGAAGAAAGGGAAGGGGAGGGGGGACCGATATAGCAAAAAAAAAAAAAAAATCACTCCAGGGTGAGGGGTGAATCAGTATTACTGCGCCATTACAGCCATGTCTTTACTTTACATTACAATATCGTGCTGACCGGTTCTCTTTAACCCTTAACCACCGCAGATGCGCATTACAATGGCAGCTGTTCAGGGGCCTTACTCCCTTACTAGGGTTTTAAAACAGAAATTGGGAATAAGTGTAGCGCCTCCCCGTGGCCAGAAATCCTGCGGGTCACAACAGTAATACCCGAGGGCATTGGCCTCAAACGATTGAAAACAGACCATGGGCAATTAACCTCTTAAATACCGTTGTCAAGGTCTAAGTGATTAAAAGGGGGTTAAAAGACCCTCTGACATAAATGGCCCCCCCGTGATCGTAATCGCAGGTGCCAATCATTGCCATGGTACCCTGGGGTCATTTGTAAAGCAACCTTGTGTGATAGAAGCAAAACAATAGAAATATAGAAAAAACTATATAAATCTGTTAATGCTGTAATCGCACTGACCCGCAGAATAAATCTGTCCTAACACTATTACTGCACAGTAAACAACGCAATAATAAAAAGAAGTACTATTCTTGTACTGCTGTCTATATGATCATTTTACCTGAAATAGGCTGGTAACTTATCCTCTGTAGTAGAGATTGTTAGGGCCACGTCACACGCTTCAATATTGTGAACGATATAGCTTAAGCGACCCGGATTTTCGATCGCCTAAGCGATATTGTTTGTGCGTCGTTGTGTGTAACTGAACGATTTTCTGATGAAAAATCGTTTGATCGGTCGTCGCAGATTTGTGATCCCGACCTGAAATCAGTCGTTCATTTTTCAATTAACCTGCGTTCAAGCTGCTGCATCGTGCTGTGTGACACCTCTCAAACATCTCAATCTCGACTTTGCCTATTCCTGACGCTAGATGGTGTCGATCGCTGAGTAGTGCGCACGATCGCAGGCGCGTTGCCAATTTTAACATTGTTAACGAGATCTATGCTTTTGACACCGCACAAACGATATCATTAAATTGTTCTAGCGATCTCGATCACATGATTTTCCAGGCGATATCGTGATCGAGATTGAAGCATGTGATGTGGCCTTAAGGCTGTGTGTTCACGGTCCGGAGGAGCTGCGTGTTGGACACAGCTCCTCCGGACCTGAGTGAAGCCGTGGGTGGCCGCAGCCACCCTGTACTCACCGTGTGCGGTGGGTGCAGGGCGGCTTCTCCCTGCAGTCACCCGATGGGAGCCGCTTCCAACTCCGCAGCATGAAATAAAAATGATGCGGAAGAGTGGACTCCTGGCAACCTGCACCACAGCTCCAAACATGCTGCGGGCGGGTTACACATAGTGAGGATGGGATTTCTTACAATCCCATCCACTATGCTTATACTGTACTACGCAGCGTTTTGGACGCAGTGGCAAGATGCTGCGTATACTGACCGTGAGCTCACAGCCTTAATCTTCCTCTCCTGGTTCTGTAAACTGGTTGCAAGTCATTTCAATGTCATCATAGATTGACTATTTTCATGAGTGCACTTGAACATATCTATAAAGGTTCTAGCAATTTTCCAGATTTACTTAAGGCCCAGTTACACACAGATAATTGTGCAGAGATTGTTTGCAGATCTCTGGTTGCAGTGAAATCATGGACAAATTGTTCCATTTGTACACAGCCACAAAATGGAACAATGTGTCCATGATTTCACTGCAACCAGAGATCTGTGAACAATCTCTGCACAATTATCTGTGTGTGTGACAGGGCCTTTACCTTCATTTCTTAAGGTACCGTCACACGCTAGGATCTCGTCAAGGATATCGTTGAAACGTCACGGATTTGTGATCATTCAAACGATATCGTTAGTGTGTCGTTGTGTGTAAACAAACAATGTTGGAATGATAAATCGTTGGATCGTTCATCAAAAATTTGAGATGCTGACCTCAAATCTATCGTTCGTCTTCCAATTAACGTTCTGTGAAGCAGCAACATCGTTCAGTGTGACATCTTTTTGAACGATGTCGTTAATAATTCTCCCATTCCCGCCACTTTTTAACATCGTTCAATCGTTCTTCTCCAAGTAGCTGGTGTGTTGCCAAATTTAAGATCGTTAATGATATCCTTGCGTGTGACAACGCACTAACGATGTCGAAAGGATCGCAGTCATGTCACATAGCTGACGATATCGTTCACCTATACCCTAGCGTGTGACGGTACCTTTAAAGGAGGTGTCTACTTCTTGGACAACCTTTTCTCATTCCCCCATTAACATAAAAAGATCTTTTAAAAAAATGTAAATTAAAAAATAAAATAATACAAACTACAAGAAATTACCGTATTTTTCGCTTTATAAGACGCACCTGATTATAAGACGCAACCCCAAATTTGGTGAAGGAAGAGAGAAAAAAAAAGAATTTTTAATGCTAAATGGGGTCCGTGTTATAATGCCAGTGTCCGTCTTACAAATCATATCGGGTATATGCCCCTCATCCTGACACATGGTCCCTCATCCTGGGATATAGCCCCCCATCCTAGAATTAGCCCCCTTATATTGGATATAGTCCCCCAGTGTTGGCACACGTTCCCCAGTGGTGGCACACGTATATGCCCCCCACGTCCTACACCCTCTTCCTTCATTATAAAGATCGCCCCTTGTCCTGCACACTTATATGCCCCCATGCTCGCTCGCAGCAGATAAAAAAAACGCTTCTTACTTGCCCTCTGGCGATCGATGCTCTGCTCCAGCGTCGCCGCCATCTCCCGGTCTCTACGCTGCTGCTCGGCGTCTTCCGATCATGTGATCAGGCTCACAGTGATGACATCGCTGTGTGCCTAATCACATGATCGGAAGACACGGAGCAGCAGCACAGAGACCAAGGAGACAACGGCAACGCTGGAGCAGAGCATCGATTGCCGGAGATAAGAAAGAAGCGGTTTTTATTTTATCTGCTCCGAGCGAGCATGGGGGCATAAAAGTGACAGAATGAGTGCAGGACAAGGGGCCATCTTTATAATGGAGGAAGTTGGTGTATTACATAGGGGGGTATATGGAGGGTGTAAATGCAGGATGTGGGGGGTATATGAAGGGGGTCAAAGTAGGCTCACATAATATGCACTGCTCCCCCCCCCCCCCCCCCGTCCATCTCTCAGCGCAACTTCAGCACTGAGAGGTGGACAGCGGCAGTGCAGTGCATATTATGTGAGCAGGAGCACGTGACCTCCCCGCTCTCTCTGCAGCCCGCAGCCAGCCTGCTCCAGCCCCAGAAACACTCCACAGCTGCCCCAAGCCTCCCCTGCTGTGTATAATCCGTATTAGAATTATAAAACGCACCCCCCACTATCCCTCAAAATTTGGGGGAACAAAAGCGTGTCTTATAATCTGAAAAATACAGTACATAATAATTTAACAGCCCCCCATATATATCACAGGGAAAAAAAGTGGGAGGCCGAGAAAGGAGTACGGCATATGTAAGGATTCTCACCTCAACCCAGCGCCCCAACAGTGGGTGGCCGATGAAGAAGCATGCCGGGGGTCACGCCGGACCCACTTTTCTTCATTGGAAGAAAAAAAGATGAGAAAAAAATAGAGAGTAAAAATGGTTGTGTGCCTCCTACGACACTAGGCAAAAAACTGGTGAGGCAGTGCCTGCTCCAGGGGTGTATACTACAGAGGAGGAGCCACTTAAGTCTTTTGCAGATTCTGCTTAGTGTCACCTCCTAGTGGACAGCAGTATAACACCCACGGTCCTGTGTCCCCCAATGAGGCGAAGGAGAAATTGGTAAATGCAGAGAAACTTTTCAGTATTAAAAGTACATATAGCGTGGGTAGCGGCTGTCAGGCATGGCGTCCAGTGTCCTCTGCGTGGGTGTCCACTCGGCTCTGCGGCCCCTGCCCCGTCACTCCCTGCTAGCACTCGCCTCCTCCAGCAGGAGGCACTCCTCCATGGTCAGACCGACAACAGGCGCCCCGCTCCTCACCACACAGGGACAGCCCAGGTCCAGGGGAAGGGCAAGCAGGGGGGGTTACCTGGGCTGCAGAGGGGAGACCACGTGACCCTACATCATGTTGTAACAGGATAGTAGTGACAGAAGCCAAACTCTGCACCCACCTGATACTGAACAAGATCTCTGATTCATGTCAGTGAATGGAGACCGGCTCTGCTGTATTTATTCATTATTAAAGGGACTCTGTCAGGTCATTTTTCAGTATGATACTAATACTACCCTTGAATAGTGTCTGAGCAGACCTTATAAAAACATGTAAAATCATTATTGTACCATTTGTAGTTCTCTTGCTATAAGCATTTTCACACCCTGCAGGCAGTTGGTACATTAGTCCTGTCCATTACTTTCACAGCTGATTAGTCCGGGTGTGTAAATGTTATTTAAATATCCACGCCTATCCAAGCTGGTCCCTGCCTTCTGTGCTGGGAAGGGGGAGGTGTTTTGTCCTGCACTGTGCTATCTGTGAGAGATTTCTATTATAAGAACATTGGCTTTCCTGCATATATGTAATATGTGTATCTGCTGAGCAAATGACCAAATGTTCTTATAATCCTATAGAAATATCTCAGAAAGCACACACACTACACATATGCCTCAGATACACACAATGACGTGAGGAGGTCAGAGCTGCAGCTAAGAGCAAACACCTCCTCCCAACCTCCTTTCTTTTCTGTCTGCAATGAGTCACACAACAGACAGATCAAAGGAGGGCAGGACAGTGTAGTGATGAATGAATATTCATTCCTTGGGGAGAGGGCAGCAGAGAACTCACTGTGATTGACAGATGGAGTTAATCTTTTATTTTGAAGTTTAGAGAGGATAGGAGGGAAGTATGACTAATGGAAATACATGAATAGAGAGAGCTTAGAGAAAGGTATTAGAAAATGATAGCAGTTACACATGAATTTGACCTGATATTCCCTTAAATGTTTTTTCAGCTCAATCATCCTTGCAGAAATCGCAAAAACCTTAATTTACACTCATTCTCTGAGTCCCTTCTCCCCGTTTCATACATAGCTTCCTTACATGACACATATGCTGCCGCCACTTTATATAACACTACAATAACAGCAGCGCTCAATTTGGCCGCCCCCTTTACGCACAGCAAAACTCCTACAATCAACAGGCTTCCCTGGCAGACCAGCCTGACCAAAGAACTGAGACGGGCCTCAGGGTAGCTGAGCGGAGATGGAAGAGATCCCGTTCTGCCGAGCACTTTGTCGCATACAAGCAGTCCCTTGCCAACTTCAAATCCACATTCACTGCCGCAAAACAAACTTACTTCTCATCTCTCATATCCTCCCTGTCTCACAATCCTAAACAGCTATTCAAAACTTTCACTTCTCTCCTCCGTACCCCAGCATCTCCTCTCTCTCCTCTCATTTCTGCTGAAGACTTTGCCTCTTTCTTTAAGCAGAAGTTTGATAACATCAGAGGAAGCTTTGGCCTGCAACCCCTATGCCCCTCCTCATAACTGCTCAGCCCTGTTCTTCCAAAACCAGCTTCTCCACCAAGACAGAAGATCAGCTCTCCTCTCTTCTGTCAAGATCACATCTCACCACTTGTACGCTTGACCCGCTCCCGTCCCACATCATCCCTAACCTCACCGCAGTCTTCATCCCAACCATAACACATTTCTTCAACCTTTCACTTACAAATGGTGTCTTCCCCTCATCCTTCAAACATGCCCAAATCACACCCATCCTCAAAAAGTCCTCCCTCGACCCATCCTCTGTGTCTAGCTATTGCCCGAAATGACTTCTCACTTATGCCTCAAAACTGCTGGAACAGCATGTCCATCTTAAACTGTCCTCCCACCTCTCCTGCTCCTTCTTTGACCGATTACAATCTGGCTTCCAACCACATCACTCTACTGAAACTGCCCTAGCTTAAGTTATTAATGACTTACTAACCACCAAGAGAAAGCGACACTACTCTGTCCTCCCCCTCCTACACCTGTCTTCCGCCTTTGACACTGTAGACCAATCCCTCCCGTTACAGATTCTCTCATCTCTTGGCATCACAGACTTGGCCCCGCCCTGGATCTTGTTGTATCTAACAGACCGGACATTCAGTTTCTCCCTCTCCCACACTACCACCTCACATCGCCCCCTGTCCGTCGGTGTTCCCCAAGGTTCAGATCTAGGACCCCTTCTCCATCTACACCTTTGGCCTGGGTCAGCTCATAGAATCCCATGGTTTGCAGTATCATATCTATGCTGATGACATGCAGATCTACTTCTCTGGACCTCATATCACCTCCTTACTAACCAAAATACCACAGTGTCATTCCGCTATTTCATCTTTCTTTTCTGCTCAATTTCTAAAGCTGAATATGGACATCTTTCCCCCATCTCACTCTACCCCTCCACCAGACCTATCCATCAAAGTCAATGGCTGCTCACTTTCCCCAGCCCCGCATGCATGGTGCCTCGGGGTAATCCACAACTTAGCCCTCTCTTTCAAGCCACATATCCAAGCCTTTGCCTCCCCCTGTTGACTCCAACTCAGAAATATCGCCAGGATTCGTGCATTCTTTGACCAAGAAACAGCAAACACACTTGTGCATACCCTCATCATCTCACGCTTCGACTATTGCAACCTCCTACTCTCTGGCCTCCCCTCTAGCACATGACATGGTCTCCCGATACTTACCTACACGCAACCTCCAATCCTCTCAAGATCTCCTTCTCTACTCCCCACTCATGTCTTCTTCCCACAACCGCATACAAGATTTCGTCCGTGCTTCCCCCATACTTTGGAACTCTCTGCCCCAACACATCAGACTCTCGCACACTGTGGAAACCTTCAAAAGGAACCTGAAGACCCACCTCTTCCGACAAGTCTACAACTTGCAGTCTAATGAACCACCGAACGACCAGCTCAACCCTCTTCTAGTGTATCCTCACCCATCCTTTGTAGACTATGAGCCCTTGCAGGCAAGGTCCTCTCTTCTTCACTACTTGTGTGCGCCTTGTATTGCTCATGTTTATTGTACTTGTCTATGTATGCCCCTTTTTACATGTAAAGCGCCATGGAATAAATGGCGCTATAATAATGATGAATAATAATAATAATAATAACATACCTTGTTTGCGAACATCCTCAACTGCATCTATTAACTCTTGCTTTAGAAACTGGCTCTCCTTGGCTATCTTGTCTCCCTTCTCCAGAAAATTTTGAGTTGCTTGCTCGACGGATGCAGCCAAAACATGAGCTTTCTTAGAACGGCCTTTCTTCTTTTTTGATGGTCCTTTATTGCTTGTATTAACCAAGGTTGTTACCTGTATATAAATTACATTTCTTCAATTATGAACAACTAAAAATAAAAAAAAAAGACTAAAACCTGCTCACTGGATATCTTCAAAGATGGTGTCATCCATGCCACATTACCCATGGCCTGCACTTTACAAATACCGTAATAGCTTATATAAGCCAACACACAGGTTGTGACATCATCTCAGGTCCTTAACTCACTTTTTATACTATAGTGATAGCAATTAATTACAATGCACAGGGCGTGATGAGGTTCAAAAAGTATCATGGTTGAACTTGAGTGACAGTGCCTGATGCAAGAAAAAGGCGCCTCTCCTATGACTTAAGAATAAGGTATTTACTGCAGACACCTCAGCATATAAAGTCTTTTAAGATAAACATGTGGAATATTGCTTTTAGAAATCCATGTTCGTGAAGCACATTGAAGGTTGTTTGATATCACAAAGCGACATGACAGGTTCCCTATAAAGTATGCATTTCTCTGAAAACACTGTAAACATAAATGGCTGAACAGTGCCCGATACATGATGCTTGTGGTTTGCGAGGCACATATATGCAGTCAGGTTCCCTTTAAATCAGGGGTGGGGAACTCCAGTCCTCGAGGGCCGCAATCAGTGCAGGTTTTCAGGATTTCCTTAGTTTTGCACAGGTGATAACATAATCACTTGCACTGGTGATGATTGCAATCCCTGTGCAATACTAAGGAAATCATGAAAACCTGCACTGATTGCGGCCCTCGAGGACTGGAGTTCCCCACCCCTGCTTTAAATGGTCATTGTACTTATACACAACTAGTTGAAGTGAGAAATGGCTGATTGATCAATCCCTTTTACTTAAAAATTATGATGTATTGTGCTGCAGTGATTTGCTTCAACAATGGTATGACATGACCTCACAGCTATAGACGAGCAATAGATCCCAGCAGAATTACAGCTCAGATTGATTCTTCCATCCTTCCCCCTTTGGGGGATTATTTTTTGGAACAGAACATCCCCTTTAATAACGTCTATCTCCTGTTTATTATATATTCCTAGGCTAAACTATATACTGTGACCACTCCCATATTTCAGACTTTGCCCTAAACATGCTATGAATATGATAAAATGACCAGCTTTCACACTTTGTCAGTAATATATATTACCTGCAGCCATCTGTAGCATACAAATGTGGAAAAGGAAGTTATTACTATATATTTTAGGAGAGTATATATGTGACTAGATGAAACAAAATGGTAAAGCATTGCTGCACTTTACTGATCTGACCTGTTTTTTGTTATCTCAGGCTAAAGAGCTTATATGACACAAAGTCACGTGAACACCGGCAGACACACCGTCATCATTGCTGGAACAAATTCCTGCCCAGGAGGTGAGTATATGTTTTTTGAAATATTACATGAGGAGTTACAACATTTAAAGAAGAATGGAGGACTGTGGCATATAAAAGATTATTTTCTTCTGTATAGATGGATACTGTCAGATAGAATTTGTAAATGAAAGCAATTTTGCTATTTACCACCTATTAATATTTGCAACTGTTTTATTTTAACCTTTACTTTACAGCTTGCTGTCTTAGCAGACTGACCACCATTGCTGCGTAGGTCATCAGCAGTGTGCTGAAGTGGGCTAAAGTTAGGAGGTAACAACGACCCAGATTCATTAAAGGGAACCTGTTAGCTGGTTTATGCCCCTCCAGCTATCACTATCTGTACCTGCAGCTTCATAATACTAGTCTAATCATCCCTGTCTGAGCTCAGAGTAATGTGAAAGGTGGAAAAAAAAAAAGCATTTATACACTTATATTTCAGTCCTGACCTTGGAGGAGGGAGACTGTCTGGCAGGATAATAGTTAGCTCACTTTTAACTTGGATAGCTAAAGGACCTGTGTGATGTAACGATCATGTGACCATAGTGGGCGGAGCTAAGCCAGCAAATGTATTATGTTCTATGAGAACTTAGCTCCGCCTATTGTAGTCACATGGTTGTGACATCACATCAGGTCTCCCAACATGTTCTAGCACAAGGCTGAAATATTAACTATTAACCTGCCAAACAGTCCCCGTCCTCCAAGCTGGAGACTGGCTGCCACATTACATAAGGAAATGTAAGTGTATAAATGCTTTTCTTTCACCTTTCACATTACACTATGAGCTCAGACAGGGATGATTAGAATAGTATTATAAAGCTGCAGCTACAGACAATGATAGCTGGAGGGGCATAAACCACCGGACAGGTTCCCTTTAACAGTGTTTACAAACACAATAGAAATTGCTTGTAAGCTCTGCTCTGCTCATGTCCTGCTGTCTAGTAGCAGTCGGTCTCCAAGGCAATGAGATGTAAAACATACAAAAGTGTAATGTAAAGAAACGTTTAATAGGTAGTACATTGCTTGTATTTACAAGAATTATATGACAATATCCATTTAAGAGAATGAGGATAACCTTTTAAAGGGAAATTGTCATGTGAAAAAACCTTACTAATGTACAGATATGGCCAAGAGACTTGGAGTGAAAGACGGCTGAGGGGACGGTGTAGCTATTGGATGCATGCCTATGCACTGTTCCTTGGTTGTCTAAAGGGAATGGCAGGTGCAGCTGTCTGATGCAGTTAAAGCCTAATCCATTATTAGTATTTTTAGTTTTATCCTGTTACTTTGGTGGTCTATGCTTCGGGTTGGGAATAGGACGTTTTACCCTGGAGGAGGGGATGACAGGGGTTTGATGTAGGGGGTGCTGAGCTCTCAGCACTGGTGGCTGGGGCAGGGGGGTTGGGGACGGTGGGGTGTGCATTATTTTTCTCTGTAACTGTTTGCTTGTTATAATTGTGCTCTTTATATTTGCTATAGAGTTAAATGTATACATTAAGGCGGGAGGAGGTTAGAGAACTGCGGAACTGGATGTGGTGGTTTTGGGTGGTGCTAGGCTCTTGAGACTCGCTCTCAGGGAGAGTTACAATTTATGGGGGTTCGGGGTGGGACAATTGTGGGAGAAGGGAAGGAAGGGGGGGCGGAGACAGGGAGAGGGGGTGGGTAGACAGCAAGTAGGGAAGTATATTTCAATACTGTATGCCAATCCGAGGGCTATCGGATGTAACTAGGAGGGCGGCAGTCTTGCAATATATACTGGACCAGAAACCGGCAGTTATGTGCTTAATGGAGACACACTTGGTCAAAGAGACAATTGAGGTCCTACAAAGGAGGTGGGTGCAGGAGTCCTTTCATGCCACGTATTCCACATACTCCAGGGGGGTGTCCACACTTATTCCAAGGGACACAAAATTTGAGCAAGTAGAGACTTTTTTGGATGATGAAGGGCAATATGTGATTTTAGTGTGTAGACTGTTTGGGGTCTTGATGGCTGTTATTGCTGTCTATATATCACCGCCATATTCAAGCAAAACAATTAGGGAGGTAATGGAGAGGACGGGTCGTTTGGGGAATATTCCTATATTACTGGTGGGTGACTTTAACAACGTACAGGATGAATTTTGGGACAGGTACAAAACTAACCCAGTGAGGTCAAGTAGTCATATAACATCATTTGGCACTTATATTGAGGAGCTGGGACTAGGAGATCTTTGGAGGGAGAGGAATGTAGGAGTCCGGTGCTGCTCTTGCTACTCAACCTCTACAATGCCATATCTCGTATTGACATGGGCCTGGACAATGTCCAATTTGAAGCAAAGGTGGCAAAGGTTGAGTACCTACCAAGAGTAATATCGGACCACAGACCAATATGTATACACATTTCGCTGATGGAGATGCAGAGTGGGAGGAGAGGAGGTTGGAGGGTACACCCCGCGTGGCTACGTAGCATTGATATGGGAAATATATCCAGAAATATGGAGGAATTTTTTAGTATAAACGAGGGCAGTGCAGGACCGCTGGGGACATGGGATGCAATGAAGGCGTACTTACGGGGACTACTCAGAGAAATTAGCCAGTGTAAATCCAATATGAGACGGATGGAACAGGATATGTTAAGGGATTTGTGCACGGCGGAGGAAGACATGGTTAGGAGGGGTACGCCGGAGGCTCAGAAGAGGTTGCGGGATGCACAGGGGTCTGTGGACCAGCTTTACATGGACAAAGCACAGAAGAGGGGAGAGTTTCGGCAGTTGGCGTTCTTTGAGGAAGGAGAGAAAGTGGGTCATATGCTTTCCTTTTGTCCACTCCATATAAAATGGAAGGGGTGAGTTAACCTCAGATAACATGGTAATTGGCTCTGTTTTTACACTTTTATAGGGAGCTCTATTCCTCTAGGGCGGAGGCGGACAATGTGGCACTTTTGAACTATCTGGAGGACATACGGTTACCAAAGCTGTCGGACACAGATAGAGACAGTCTGGAAGGCCCTCTGATATGTGAGGAGTTGAGTGTGGCTCTGGCCTCTATGGCTAATGACAAGGCACCGGGATCCGATGGGCTACCAATAGAAATATATAAACAAATGGAGGAATTGTTGGTGCCGAGACTTAAAGACGTTTTGGAAAGGTCAAGGGGGGGGAAGATGTGCTGCCCGCATCCATGAGAGAGGCGATCATCATAGTGCTTCCCAAGGAAGACAAAGATCTAAGACTCCCAGAATCGTACAGGCCCATTTCACTGCTGTCGACTGACGTTAAGCTATTGGCAAGGGTGCTGTCGAGCCGCCTGGCTGGTGTTGTCACCACTCTGATACATCCGGACCAATCTGTTTTTTTTGCCGGGTAGATCGACGGCAGTCAACTTGATGAGACTATTTATGAATATGCAATTGCCGGGTGACAGCGCCGGACAGCGGGTGATCGCATCTTTGGATGCCCATAAGGCGTTCGACAGTGTGGAGTGGGAGTATCTGTGGGCGGTGATGGAGAGTATGGGTTTTGGGCCACAGTTTCTCTCGTGGGTGTGGCTTCTGTATACTCGGCCGCTCGCAAGAGTAAGGGTTAATGGTACGTTGTCCCAGCCCATAGAACTTTGCAGGGGAACAAGACAGGGGTGCTCCTCTTTTGTTTGCCATAGTGGTGGAACCGTTGGCAGCTACACTAAGGGTGCTTTCACATCTGCGTTTTTCGTAATTCGCGGCAGATGCGGTGAAAAAACCGCATCTGCCGCGTTTGCCGCATAACGGTTCCACTTGCGGCACGGTTGCGGTTTTTTCCATAGGAAGTATAGGGGGACTTGCGGCAGATGCGGCAAGTGCGGTATTGCACTTGCGGCAGGTGCGCAGAGAAAAAAAACCGCGGCTTACTGCGGTTTTTTTCTCTGACGCACCTGCCGCAAGTGCAATACCGCACTTGCCGCATCTGCCGCAAGTCCCCCTATACTTCCTATGGAAAAAACCGCAACCGTGCCGCAAGTGGAACCGTTATGCGGCAAACGCGGCAGATGCGGTTTTTTCACCGCATCTGCCGCGAATTACGAAAAACGCAGATGTGAAAGGGCCCTTAGAGGAGCACGGGGAGTGGAGGGGTTTAAATATGGACAGATTGAAAAAAAGGTCGCGCTCTACATTCTGTTATTTTTAAAAAAAAAACGACAGACTCTCTGAGTGAGGCTATGAAACACATTAAAAGCTTTGGCTGTCGGTCTGGTCTACAGATAAACTGGCACAAATCCACTCTATTCGCGTTAGATGCGGCAGCGCCGACAGGGATTGAGATGAGAGGTCTTCGACTGGTGGATAAATTTAAATATTTGGGCATCTGGATATCTCAACCAATTTCGGAATATCTCACCGAGAATCTGACCCCAATTTTGGGACTACTCACGGTGAAAGTGCGGGCATGGAATAAGCTGCGCCTGTCAGTGGTGGGCCGTATTAAGTTGATAAAAATGATCCTGGTGCCCAAATTGCTATATGTGATGCACAATGCACCCATTTGGATACCTCAGAGAAGGTTTAAGCAGATCAATTCTCTGTTCAGAAGTTTAATATGGGGGGAAAAACAGGCGCGCCTGAGGTTGGAGCTACTACAGCACCCCAAGGACGAAGGGGGATTAGCCCTTCCAAACCCGTACATTTATTACCTGGCGGCCCAGAGTCAACATGTTAAGGGGTGGGCGCAACCTGCCACATGTCCATCCATTTAAAGGGTACTGGAGAACTTGACGAAAAGGTGCCCTCTGGTGCGGAGTTTGGAAGATGGCTCAATGGGACTGGTGGGCAGACCTTATCCGACCATATGTTTGTTACTCAATTTGTGGGCAATATTGAAGCAGGTACGAGGGGTGACTCTGTTGACTAAATATTTTCCTTTGTGGGACAATATTAACTTGTCTGAAATAAGGGCGATGGGCTGCTTGACGGAGTGGAAGGCCAGGGGGGATCACTCAGGTATCTCAGATATGGGATGGAAGGGGACTGAAATCATTTACTCAGCTGAAGGAGGAGTTTGGTCTTCGGGACACAGGGATGTTCCAGTATGCACAAATGGACCATGCCTTTGGGGCCCAGAATAAACGGAGGAAGATAGGTATACAACATGATATAGTTTTGGATTGTGTGTGTGGTGGGGGAGCCACGAGGGGGGTGATTTCCACTACCTAAAGAGACCTTTTGCATACATTCTTGCTTCGGTATACACCTCGAGGAAGAGCGAGATGGGAGGCGGAGGTGGGTGACATGTCTGAGGATACCTGGTCTTCTATATTGGAGTGGGTGCCCAATCTGTCTCTTAGTGAACCGGGCAGGTTGTCTCAGTTATACCTACTACATAGGGTGTACAGGTCACCAGAAATTTTGTTCAGAGTGAATCTGAGGCCCACCTCGGAACGCCCTAGATGTCGATCAGAAGACGCAGGCATACTCCACATGATGTGGACATGCCCTCGATTATCAACATTCTGGTTGATGATGTTAACTAGAACTGAGGGGGCATATGGATGTTCCATTCCAAGAGAACCGGTGGTATGCCTCCTGGGGTATGTGCAGGGCCGGTGTTAGGGGGGGGGCAGACTGGGCAGTTGCCTAGGGCCCCAAAGGAGCTGAACTGAAAATAGCAATAAAACAGTGAAAAAAATGTAAAAATACACATATTTGGTATCGCTGCGTTCGTAAGAATCTAAGCTATCAATATATGAAGTAAATTAATCCAATTGGTAAATGGCGTAATGGGAAAAAAATAAAAACGCCAGAATTATGTTTTTTAGGCCACCACGTTGTTACAATAAAATGCAATAAAAGGCGATCAAAATGTTGTATCTGACTCAAAATGGTATCAGTAAAAATGTCAGCTCAGGGCACATAAAGTAAGCCCTCACATATCTATGTGGTTTCTCTGCGATGGGGGAGGGAGTGAGGAGACACACAGGTGACGGATTCCGTTTCGGAGCACCTGCCCCTTCTACGGACCTTGTTGTCTGGCGTGTGCCGTCATATCCACCCCTATAAAGGTGGCGGACACCGACGTCGACGCCCACCACACATTGTTGTAGTGAACAATTAATGAAAACACATTTAAAAACAAGATTTTAAATCAAGACACAGTGTTAAATGACATAGAATAACTTTAAAATGCAGAACCTTACTCATTATTCATCCAAACTCAGTCAGTCCAGCATAAATCCTTCTCTGAGTCACGTGTATAGAGGCTTGCAAAGCCCTGTGGAAAAGTACCGTAATGGCACTACTAAATGCTCATCAAACCGTGCACCATGTAATATACGGGGCTATGCACCTAGAAGGGGAAAACTCCTCGAGTAGCAATTACCAAAAGCTCCCATACTCGGATTATTCCATATTTTTTACATATTTTCTATCTCTGATAGTGTTAGGGCTAAAAATATATATAAGAAATCATGGAAATGGTAAACAAATTCGCCTTCCATAAGTTCCCAAAGTAATACAAACAAAGTGTATACTTAAATTTTAAAATTTTTTATTTTTTTGGGAGTGTTAGGTCCCTTTCACATCAGCGCCCCCCTCAAATCGCGGCAGACGCGGCGAAAAAACTACAAGTTGGCCTCCATTGACGTTGAAAGTCTGTTCACACGCATCCCCCAACAATTAGCAGTCGACATCGTCAGGGAAAATTTTGACGGTAGAAGGGCAAGATTCCGACATGATTGATTTTGTATCGGAATCGTTGCACTTCATTTTATCCCACAACGCCTTTGAGTTTGGCGATTCGTGGTATCGACAGGTGGAAGGTACCGCCATGGGTACACCGGTCTCCTGTACCCTGGCGGACCTCTTCTTAGCTCATTTTGAAGATAGAATGGTATACAGTTCCACGAACCCCTACCTCAAGTATATTAAGCTATATGCTAGGTTTGTCGACGATGTGTTCATAATCTGGGAGGGAGAGGAGTGCGACTTTGTCTCTTTTGTGGAGCTCTTGAACAGTACAAATGAGCATAATATGCTCTTCACGTATGTTTTTGGCAACCAGATCCTTGAGTTCCTTGATATGAAAGTAACAGTAGAGAATGGAACCCTTGTGAGATCCTTATACCGCAAACCGACTAGTTCCAATGCTCTCTTGCATTTTAGAAGTGCCCATCCAATACATACTAGAAATGCCCTCCCATATAGCCAGATGCTAAGGGTTAAACGTATGAATAACAAGGAGGAAAATTTTGACCTCCAATGTAAACAATTAGAGAACAATTTAATGGCAAGGGGGTACCCTAGAAAAAAGAGAATTTTGTTTACGTACCGTAAATTCTTTTTTCTTGAATCATCAATGGGAGACCCAGACAATGGGGTTTAGGGCACTGCCCTCCGGAGGCCACACTAGGTACTACAAGAACTGTAGACACCGCCCCCTCCGCTTATAAACCCCTACCGCAGGGAACATCCTCAGTTTGGTCCATAAGCTGCGAGGAGACAACAGAAAACCACACCCGAAACCTCGGGAAGACACCGTGAACAGACGGTTCAACAACCCGGATAAACTGCCCCAACAGGGGACAGATCAACCGTAACATACAACGGAACACTGGGTGGGTGCTGGGTCTCCCATTGATGATTCAAGAAAAAAGAATTTACGGTACGTAAACAAAATTCTCTTTTTTCTGATCATCATAATGGGAGACCCAGACAATGGGGATGTCCTAAAGCAATACCCCAGGGCGGGAAAAAGCTCCTCAAAAGACGTTTGCATACGCGGTCCCCGTCAAAGGTGGGCAACCGCCGCCTGGAGGACCCGCCTGCCCAAACTTGCATCCGCAGAGGCATGGGCATGCACCATATAGTGCTTAGAGAAGGTGTGCAGGCTAGACCAAGTGGCCGCCTGACACACCTGCAGAGCAGAG
This sequence comes from Allobates femoralis, assembly GCA_033576535.1. Classification (NCBI taxonomy): domain Eukaryota; kingdom Metazoa; phylum Chordata; class Amphibia; order Anura; family Aromobatidae; genus Allobates; species Allobates femoralis. Next base: position 542,019,137 of record JARQOC010000004.1, read on the forward strand.
GCGCGATGTCGCAAGGCCCAGGAGGCACCGACAGCTCTTGTCGAGTGTGCCTTCAAGCCTACCGGAAGAGGCAAACCAGAAGACCGGTAAGCCTCTTGAATGGGTGCCTTGATCCATCTGGCCAAGGTTGATTTTGACGCCGCTGACCCCTTACAGCGACCTGCCGTCAGTACGAACAAGGAGTCCGAACTCCGGAAGGAGGCAGTTCTGGACACATAAATGCGTACAGCCCGTACGAGGTCCAGAGTGTGGAGGTCGCGCTCAATCTGATGAACAGGAGCGGGACAAAAAGATGGGAGCACAATCTCCTGGTTCAAATGAAAAGTGTAAACCACTTTTGGTAGGAATTCCGCCCGCGGGCGCAACACCACCTTGTCTTGGTGAACCACCAGAAAGGGTGACTTGCACGATAGTGCCGCCAGTTCAGAGACCCGTCTCAGGGACGTAATAGCCACCAGAAAGGCCACTTTCTGTGACAAATAAGAAAGAGAGACCTCTCTCAATGGCTCAAAAGGTGGTTTTTGCAAAGCCGCCAAGACCATGTTGAGATCCCAAGGGTCCAGAGGTCGCCTATACGGCGGAACCACTCGAGACACCCCTTGGAGAAATTGACGAACCTTTGGGAGGAGCGCCAAGCGCCTGTCGAACAATACAGACAGTGCTGATACCTGACCCTTCAGAGAACTGAGGGAAAGGCCCAACTCCAAACCTGACTGCAAAAAAGCCAATAGGGTCGGGATCGACAAAGGCCAAGGTACATGTCCCCCAGAGGAGCACCAGGCGAAAAAGACTTTCCACGTCCTGTGGTAAATCTTCCGCGACGTGGGCCTTCTAGCTCTGTTCATGGTGGAAACCACCGCAGGAGAGAAACCCCTGGATGTTAAGAGCCAGGCCTCAAGAGCCACGCAGTCAATCTGAGGGCCCTGGAATTGGGGCGGAAGAAGGGGCCCTGCGCGAGAAGATCTGCGCGGTCTGGAAGAGCCCACCGGTGTCCGCCGGACAGTTGCCACAGATCCGGATACCAGGACCTCCTCGGCCAATCCGGAGCCACTAGAATGGCTGCGTGACATTCTGTCTTGATTTTCCACAGGACCTTGGGCATCAGTGCCAGGGGCGGGAAAACATATGGCAGGTGAAAATCTGACCAACTCAGGACTAGAGCATCTGCCCCCAGAGACTGAGGGTCCCACGATCTCGCCATGTATTGTGGCACCTGATGATTCAGCCGGGAGGCCATCAGATCCACATCCGGGGTCCCCCATCTGATGCAGATGTCCCGGAAGACGTCCGGATGGAGAGACCATTCTCCGGCGTCCATCCCCTGTCGGCTCAGGTAATCTGCCTCCCAATTCTCGACACCTGGGATGTAGACTGCGGAAATCAAGCAGCTGTTGGCTTCCACCCATGATAGAATGCGGTGGACTTCCGCTAGAGCCTGTGCACTCTTGGTTCCTCCTTGGTGATTTATATAGGCGACAGTCGTCGCATTGTCGGACTGAACCCGAATCGGTTGTCCGGATAGGAACCTCCGAAAGGCTAGGAGTGCCAGATAGACCGCCCTGAGCTCCAGCACGTTGATCTGCAACGTTGTCTCTGAACGTGTCCAGAGACCTTGAGCTCTGTGGTGTAAGAACACCGCGCCCCAGCCCTTCAGGCTGGCGTCGGTGGTCACCACTAACCACGATGGCTTCAGGAAGGATCGTCCCTTCGACAAGTGACTCGGCTGAAGCCACCACTGCAGAGCATCCCTGGTCGGCTGGGAGAGAACCACCAGCTGATTCAGAGAGGACGTCCTCTTGTCCCACCTCTGGAGGATTTCCAGTTGCAGAGGACGGAGGCGAAACTGTGCGAAGGGCACCGCCTCTATTGCTGCCACCATGCGTCCCACCAGCTTCATCAATACCCGTAGGGATGAATGAGGTGATCTGAGGAGATCGTGTACTCCTGACTGAATGGCCAGTTGTTTGGCTCGTGGTAGGGACACTAGAGCAGAGTCCGTGTGGAAGTCCATGCCCAGATACGTCAGTGACTGGGTCGGAACCAGAGTGGACTTCTGGATGTTGAGAAGCCACCCGAACTGCTCCAGAGACTGTATGGTCGCCTGCAGGCTCCGCTGACACAGGTGTTTCGATGGCGCTCTGACCAGCAGGTCGTCTAAATAAGGAATGACGGCGTGTCCCTGCGCATGCAGTAAGGCCATCATCGATGCCATCACTTTCGTGAACACCCGGGGAGCCGAGGCCAACCCGAAGGGCAGCGCCACGAATTGGAAGTGCTCTTCCCCCACTGCGAATCTCAACCATCGTTGATGAGACGGTGCAATGGGCACGTGAAGGTAAGCGTCGCGGATGTCTATGGACGCTAGGAAGTCGCCCTGCGACACAGCCGCGATCACGGAGCGCAGGGATTCCATGCGGAACTTCCGAACCAACACATGACGGTTGAACAGCTTGAGGTCCAGAACCGGGCGGAAGGAGCCGTCCTTCTTCGGGACGATAAAGAGGTTGGAGTAAAAACCCTTGAACCTCTCCCCAGTGGGTACTGGGACCACCACTCCGTCTCTGCGGAGTCCCTCCAACACCAGATAAAAAGCCTGAGCCTTTTCTGGAGATGGAACAGACCGATGGAATCGGTGTGTGGGTTGTGATGACAGCTCTATCCTGTATCCTCTGGAGACTACGTCTCGAACCCACTGATCTTGGATGTGGAGTCGCCATTTGTCTTGAAATTGAGACAGGCAACCCCCAACCTGTGGGGAGGCAGGAAGAGGGAGCGAGTCATGCGGAAGTGGGTTTGGGAGCGGCAGCTGTTGTACCTGCCGACTTCTTCTGGCGACTCTTGGGACGCCACTGCTGAGAAGTTTTGGCCCCACGGTCCGCGCGAGCGGAAGACGCTGACGGCTGGGAGCTGGAACGAAAGGACCACTGTTTAGGGTTCCTCTTCACAGTATACCTAGGCTTAGGTCTGTTCTGTGGAATCTTGGACTCCGTAGAGTCTTTGATCAACTTGTCCGGCTCTGCACCAAACAGCCTGTCACCAGAGAAGGGAAGATTCTGCAGAATCTTCTTTGACGTGGCATCTGAGTCCCATAGACGTAGCCACAACAATCTGCGGATCGCTATCGCATTGGCCGAAGCCACAGCTGAGCGAGTGGCAGTCTCCAGGGACGCCGTCCTGGCATAATCTGCATAGGCTTTTGCTCTCTCTGTAAGTGCCAGGACTTCAGAGTTGAAACCTGCCAGGCCAGCAATACCATCCAGACAGGATGTGATCGCCTGCAGAGTCCAGACCGCAGCAAAACTCGGGGCAAATGACGACCCCACAGCCTCATAAGACGACTTGGCGAGTTGCTCGACCTGTCTGTCTGTCGCATCCTTCAGTGAGGAGCTATCAGAGGCAGAGAAAAGGGAGCGTGCAGCAATCCTGGTCATGGAAGCGTCCACTTTCGGGGACTGCGACCACTCCTGAAGCACCTCCTGAGGAAAGGGAAAGCGGTTGTCCTTGGATTTGCGGACATAACGCCGTCCAGGGTGTACCCTGGGAGCTCTAACCACCCTTTCAAAGTTAGTATGGTCCAAAAAGGAACCACATGGTCTAGCCTCAGGTTGTAACCACTGATAGACCTCCTTCGGGTGCACGGCTGTCTCCTGAGGGGGTAACCCGAGGCGTAAAGTCTCGTTGATGGAGGACACCAGATCCTCCACCCCTTCAGCTGGTTCAGACACCGACCCGAGGATTGAACCCCCATCATCCTCGTCACTGTCAGAGTGACGCTCCTCCTCAGAGAGGACCTGGAGCTCGGGTGAATCATCACGGCGAGCCCGCTTAAGGGGTCTCACGGTGGAAGATGGAGACACCCGGGGGTAGCTTGAAGGAGTAACTGGAGCATCCAGTCTCCTTGTTAGTGCCTCCAGGGATTGCGACATGGAGGACAATTGGGACAACAGAGAAGCATTAATCTCGCTTTGTTTTTCCCATGGCCCTGGGATCACCTGAACCTCAGGGTATAGCACCGGAGCTGCTGACTCAGCAGTGACAGTCCGGGCGTCTGGACGTCCGCAATTATTGCAGGACCCCTCCACCAGTGTTCCTGTGCATGTAGCGCAGACAGGGGTGGTACTGGCCGCCTTAGCAGCGCCTTTCTTCCCTGAGGACATACCCACGGTAGGGGGATATCAAACAGGAGAAAATTCACCGGAAACCGGTGGCTTACCGACCGCTGCACAGCGGTGGTGAAGGGAGCGGTGTGTGTGTGGCCTCCGCGAGGAAAGAATCAATAGGAGAACAATTAGTGGAGCTACAATGCTTAAGGTATATAGTAAAGGTTAAATCTTTATTGAGACAGTTTACAAACACTTACAGTGTAAAAATCTGGTGTAATTCATTTCAAATGCATAGCACAAATCCATATACATAGATGGATGCACAATTTTGTTATAAAAGGCACATATACAGGATGGTTGACATTAATCACAAAACTGACACAATCAGTCAGAGATGGTACATAACATATTGAGGCTACCAAGGTAATCCAGGTATGGATTGGCAGCTCACAACCAAATATTGCAACAACCCATATAAAGTGCATAGTGTGGAAAGTTACCAGTGCATTCACATACAACAGATAAGGTGCAATTGCAGGATAGGAGAATCATTCCCTCATTATCTGACTCCTTACGTACGTTTCGCTGCTTACAAATGCATATGCTTCATCAAGAGGAGTGATAAGATGAGATACATAGCGAGTTTTATACTCACAAACAATGCGGTCACATGGATCTCTCAGCCAAGCGGATCGCTGGAGACGGCGCGTGCGCAATCAGCCCCAGAAGCCGGTGATGTCATTTCCGGCGCGACGTCCGACTCATCGTGGTGCGCCCGGCCGTCGCCAAGGCAACACACAAACAAGCCGAGCGCCGTGATGCGCCTTAGTGACAGCCCGGCTAGTGGACTGATACATCAGTTTTTGATCGCCACTGTGATTTTTTGTTCAGGCTGTTAAGGATTTCTGTGTCCTTCTCATGTAAAATATGAAAGGACTCTTTGTTTCTCTTCATTCTATTGTCTTCTTCTTATTTTCTCTCTATTTCTACTTTTTCCTCACTATCTAATGAGTAAAAAATATGTTTTATCTGATTTTAATTGATGTTTTATATTTTTATATTTTTATATTTGTATTAACAGCGAGTATACTCAACTGATGTATCAGAGATAGTATGCGGTCACTATGCATGAGATATTCTTATGAAGATTGCCGGGGCCTGAACGAATACCATCCTTGGAAAAGGAGGCAACAAGAAACCTTAGGATTTAAAGTTGTCCTATGATAGCGCTAATTATGGTGTTTGTATCGGGCTAGGTAATGTGTTTGCCATTTGATCGCGTGCGCGTGCGCGGTCCGCTCCACTAGCCGGGCTGTCACTAAGGCGCATCACGGCGCTCGGCTTGTTTGTGTGTTGCCTTGGCGACGGCCGGGCGCACCACGATGAGTCGGACGTCGCGCCGGAAATGACATCACCGGCTTCTGGGGCTGATTGCGCACGCGCCGTCTCCAGCGATCCGCTTGGCTGAGAGATCCATGTGACCGCATTGTTTGTGAGTATAAAACTCGCTATGTATCTCATCTTATCACTCCTCTTGATGAAGCATATGCATTTGTAAGCAGCGAAACGTACGTAAGGAGTCAGATAATGAGGGAATGATTCTCCTATCCTGCAATTGCACCTTATCTGTTGTATGTGAATGCACTGGTAACTTTCCACACTATGCACTTTATATGGGTTGTTGCAATATTTGGTTGTGAGCTGCCAATCCATACCTGGATTACCTTGGTAGCCTCAATATGTTATGTACCATCTCTGACTGATTGTGTCAGTTTGTGATTAATGTCAACCATCCTGTATATGTGCCTTTTATAACAAAATTGTGCATCCATCTATGTATATGGATTTGTGCTATGCATTTGAAATGAATTACACCAGATTTTTACACTATAAGTGTTTGTAAACTGTCTCAATAAAGATTTAACCTTTACTATATACCTTAAGCATTGTAGCTCCACTAATTGTTCTCCTATTGATTTATGATTTGTAAGTGTTGAGCAGCTCGGCTGATCAGGGACATCCTGTAAGCTGTATGAATTCAACCATATGGAATATGTATATATAATCCGCGAGGAAAGAAGACCTGGTCTCCCCTGGAGTGTAGCAGAGCAGTCTCCAACGATCCCAGCAGGAAAGTGAGGGGAAAAGATGGCCGCCGCTGTAGAAGAGGGCGGGGCCGAAACACGCGGGAAGCACACACACACGCCCATCCAGGTCACATGGGCCGCTCCACATCTCTCCCGGCCGCCATTACAATAATGTAAGCGCCGGGGCCCGCAGCGCGGGAGGTATAAACATAAATACCCAGGCTCACAGACAAAGTCTGAAGCCCACAGCCGCAGCCCCTGTGACACACAGGGCGGTCAGCCAGGGTGACCCCAGCACAGGGTCACCGCCAGAACCGCGGACCCCAAGGCAACGCGCGGTCTGAGTGTCATGAACACACTAGTGCCAGACACTGCCCCCAGGCACACCGGAGACACCGAAGTATCTCAGTGCCGGTCCGGTCTGTAAGCACCATATCATGGGAGGCCTCGGACGGGGGTTCAGCACCAGTCCGGTCTGTAAGCACCATTTAGGGAGGCCTCGGACTGGGCTGGCTCTAGTCCGGTCTGTAAGCACCATTAAGGGAGGCCTCGGACAGAGCAGACTCCAGTCCGGTCTGTAAGCACCATTTAGGGAGGCCTCGGACGGAGCGGAGCTGTGCAAGGCTCCTATCTCCCACTTCCCAGAGCCCCCAGGGGGGATGGGAAGGAGCACGGCAGCGTACCGGGAGACACAGTGTGCCCAGGCACTAGGCCCTCCGGTACCTCGACCTGCGTGTTCCCCGAAGGTTAACAGGGAGACTGCCGGAGGTCCCTGACTGGGACCTTCTTTTACCTTGTCTTCATACGCCATCACGAAAGCTGTGAGAATGCAATGAAGTGCAAGCAAAGCGTGTGGTACCTCCGAGCACACTAAGTTTAAAACTGAGGATGTTCCCTGCGGTAGGGGTTTATAAGCGGAGGGGGCGGTGTCTACAGTTCTTGTAGTACCTAGTGTGGCCTCCGGAGGGCAGTGCCCTAAACCCCATTGTCTGGGTCTCCCATTATGATGATCAGAAAAATTCTTGATGAAGCAAGGTCTAGAGTGAGTTTTGATCAACTGAGGTCTGGGACCAGAAGGGAGAATAGGACTTTAAATGAGAATAAAAGGTTTGTGTTCTCGTTCAAATATGGCCCTATGTATAGGCAAATTACCAGTGCAGTGAGGAAACACTGGCATGTTTTAGAAAAAGACAGGGATCTAGGATCAAGGAACATTGGTCCCCCATTGTTTGCATATAAGAGGTGCAACAACCTTGGGGATCTGGTTGTCAGGAACAGGATTGAGCCTAAAAAACAAACTACATGGCTTGATAGCCACAAACCTGTGGGGAACCTCCGCTGCAGAAATTGCAACTATTGCAAATATCACATAACCAAACACCCTATCAGGGTGGGAGGGATTGAATGCTCTGTAAACTCATACATTAGTTGTAAAACTAAATGGGTGGTTTATGTGATATTCTGCATTTGTGGGAGATTTTACATAGGAAAAACTGTAAGGGAGCTCTATGTGAGATTCAGAGAGCACTGTAATTCTATTACAACAGGGATTGGCAGCACTGGGCTGATACAGCATGTCCGCGATTGCCATAATGGCAACGTGGAGGTGCTGTCTTTTGCCGGTTTAGAACGAATATCCCCATCACCTCGAGGAGGAGATACCCATAGACGGTTATTACAACGAGAGAGTGCATGGATAAATAATGCCCGGGCATGTGGCCCATTGGGATTCAGTGATAGAAATGATTTGTCATCATTTTTATAGATTCCCAACACATGTCCATAAGTAAGTTGATAATGGTAGGCTAAATATGAATAATAATAATAATATCTAAGGGCCCTTTCGCGTCGGCGTTTTTTTCGGGTCGCGGCGGATGTGGTGGGGGGGCCGCGTCTGCCGTGATTGCCGCATGCCGGCTGCGCTTGCGGCGCGGTTGCGGCCGGTGTGCGGTGGTCGCGGCGGATGCGTTTTTTTTTTCGCCGCGTCTGCCGCGATTTGAGGGGGGTGCTGATGTGAAAGGGACCTAACACTCCCAAAAAAATAAAAAAAATTTAAATCTAAGTATACACTTTGTTTGTATTACTTTGGGAACTTATGGAAGGTGAATTTGTTTACCATTTCCATGATTTCTTATATATATTTTTAGCCCTAACACTATCAGAGATAGAAAATATGTAAAAAATATGGAATAATCCGAGTATGGGAGCTTTTGGTAATTGCTACTCGAGGAGTTTTCCCCTTCTAGGTGCATAGCCCCGTATATTACATGGTGCACGGTTTGATGAGCATTTAGTAGTGCCATTACGGTACTTTTCCACAGGGCTTTGCAAGCCTCTATACACGTGACTCAGAGAAGGATTTATGCTGGACTGTCTGAGTTTGGATGAATAATGAGCATGGTTCTGCATTTTAAAGTTATTCTATGTCATTTAACACTGTGTCTTGATTTAAAATCTTGTTTTTAAATGTGTTTTCATTAATTGTTCACTACAACAATGTGTGGTGGGCGTGGACGTCGGTGTCCGCCACCTTTATAGGGGTGGATATGACGGCACACGCCAGACAACAAGGTCCGTAGAAGGGGCAGGTGCTCCGAAACGGAATCCGTCACCTGTGTGTCTCCTCACTCCCTCCCCCATCGCAGAGAAACCATGTAAAGAGGACTCTGAAATAAAAAAGGAAAAAGATTTGCTCGGTGAGTGCCGCATTTTTTTCTTATCCATTGATATTGCTGTCTAATAAGCGTGCACCCGGGCACATGAACCTGCTTTACTCGCACCCTTACATGTGTAAGTAGCACCGGTCCCTGTAGCACAGCAGTGCCCAGTATATATCTGCAAAACCTTTCCTCACATATCTATGTATCTTCAAAAATTAAAACATCATGGGTCTCGGAAAATAAAAAAAAAATATTTTTTTTTTTTACAAATTTCTGTTTGTTTTTTTTTTATGATTGAAATAAAAATGATGTTCAGTATGTTCTTATTCTGACCTAGATAATCAACTTATGAAGTCACTCTTACCATATAACTACGGCCTGTTCCACATCTAGGGTTGGTGTGCGTTTTGCTAAATTTGCCTTTCTAGCCGTTTTTACCATTAAAAACGCTAGCGTTTTTTCTCCCATTGATTTCAATGGGAGCGCATGTAAAAACGCATGCAAAATGCATGTGCGTTTTCAAAAACGCATGCATTTTTGCAAACGCAGCACAAAACGTCTTCCCCGATGTTTTGGGCAGCGTTGGCAAAAACGCATGCGTTTTCTATTTTTGAAAACGCACATGCGTTTTTACATGCGTTTTTGCATGTGTTTCCATTAAAATCAATGGGAACAAAAACGCATGCATTTTGATGCGTTTTTGCGGTAAAAACGCATGGAAATGCAAATTGAGCAAAATGCAGCAAAGCGTTAGATGTGAAAGTGGCCTGAGCATTTAGGGCCCACTTTAACCTTTTGCCTAGGGCCCCACTTTGCCTAAAACCAGCCCTGGGTATGTGGACGAACTCTCTGTGGATGGCAGCAAGAAGCTAGCAATTGCACGGCTGTTATACATAGCGAGGAAACTTATTGCCAGACACTGGGTGAGGGAGGAACCACCGACTAGAAGTGAATTTTTAGCGCAAGCTAGATTCATATCCAGATTGGAAAAAGGGATATATTTTAAAAGGGGGAAATCTGGGCTGTATGAGAAGATATGGTCTCCATGGCTGAACTATGGGTTCATAGTCGGATGTGCAGTAGGTGGAATTGTCAAGATTATTGGCCTAGAGAGCAGGAATACTGTACTTAATGTAGCTTTGCTGGACATAATTTTGTATATGACTAATGGCTTAGTGTCATGCTTGCTGTCTATGGGGGGAGGGGGGGAATGGGGATTTTATGTCATTCCTTTGTATCAATACGAAATGTGAAACTTGTGTACAACTTTTGGAAGTCTGTTTTCATGACGTGTGCTTTTGTTTTTATTATTAATAAAAATTATCTGATTAAAAAAAAAAAAAAATGTACAGATAGGGTTTAATCTGCAGATTAACAGCGTTCTGGACCTGCCCAGTGCCTGCAGTTAGTGTCCGCTGGCAAAAGGAAATAAAAAGTATTCCGCCCGGCAACGTATGGCATCCAGTTATAGGAGTGGCGCCAGCGCGGGTCAATCGCCACTCAGTGAATAGTGAGCGATGGCTGTAACTGCGCCGCCAGCACTGACTGACAGCTGACACCAATGCAGAAACTGAACCAGTCAGCTGCCCTAGCCCCCCTTAATTGCTAAAATGTCTGTATTTCAACTTTTTGCTAAAATTGTAATAAGCCTTCTTTTGTGGCTTAGTGATTGGTCAATAACTTTAAAATTGTATTTAAACCTGTGCTCATGCTATACAGGAGTGGTCAGTAGTTCGGGGAACGTTGGGTTTCCCAATGACGTCGCTCTTAAAAATCAAATCACTCAAATCCACAGGGACGTGCTTACATGATGAGAGGGAGGATTAGTCCAGGGAATCCTCCCCCCGCCTCCACCAACTAGTCACCCAATGATTTGCACAGAGTGAGCACAGGTTTAAAGGGAATCTGACCCTGAAAAATGAGCCCCCAGCCTCTTTATACCTGTCCCTGCACCATGCTAATACTATTTTAGCCATCCTTTTGTGTCTGTATATGGCTTTACCGCTCCTTTGATGACGAGCACAGGTTCTCTCTGCTGTTTAGCACACCCATCCGGGCGTGAATAATTAATAGGCAGGTGGCGGTAGAGAAGCAGGATGGAACGCCTTTTGCGGCTTCTCAAATGCTGAGAAGCCGCAGATCAGAAGGAATAAAAAGCAACTTTTATAAGGTTTCCAATATCGCTATACAGACACAAAGGGATGGCTAAAAAAGTATTAGCATGGTGCAGGGACAGGTATAAAGAGGCTGGGGGCTCATTTTTCGGGGTCAGGTTCCCTTTAAAACTAATTTTATAGTTATTCACCAATTGCTAAGTCACATTAAGGCCTTTTCAGAAATAGATAAAAGGTTGAATTGCAAACGTGTGCAAACAAATACTAGTGCAGATGACTAGTAGCTTTTAAGAAGGGAAGTGGAGAGTCCCTATAAAACCACTGCTGTAAGCCAGACTTCATTTATGAGCTGTATAGTTATGCTTTTATATTTCTTGACAAAAAAAAAATAGGGTGAGAGGTCAATATTAATGTTAAAGATACCATAGGTCTTACATACCTGAGTAACCAGTGGTTCAAGAAGTCTCTCAACGGCAAGGGTTCGAATCTCCAGACTTTTTGGGTCCCACTTGAAATTAATATTTCCGGTATTCAGAGTCATTTCTGTGAAAACAAACAGTTGGCATTGATTGATTTACATTTAGACAACACTCATCTCAAGTCTGGGGTCACATTGGTTCTATTCTTATCCTGATAAGTGGGATGATTGTTTTCTCACTTGTCATCCGTGTGCTGTCCGTACACCGTTCATTTACAGTTTCCTCTTACAGAACTGTAATGTATTCACAAGAGTCAGATGCTTTACTGTGGCTTCTTATAGCATTACATTTCTCTCACACCAATTCAAACTGGTTTTATTGAAATTTTACAAATAACAACTTTAAAGGATCATTACCGTAAGTAGATAGGTATTACATAAGTACAATGGGATTAAATCGTATTTAGATAGAGGTATTAACAGTTCTTCTAAGTAATTACAAATATTATTATTATTTATTTATATAGCGCCATTAGGTTCCATGGCGCTTTACATGAGTATGAGGGAGACAAGCACAAGTACACGGACTCTAGACAATCAGGGCATATAGGTACAGGAGGGGAGGTGGATCCTGTCCACAAGGGCTCACAGTCTACAAGAGGTGGGTGGGGATACAGTACGATGGGGGAATGTCAGTTATGGGGTGGTCGCCTGGGTCTCATGGCAAGTTGTAGGCTTGACGGAAAAGGTGAGTCTTCAGGTGACACTTGAAGCTTCTCAGGGTAGGAGAGTGTCTGACGTGTTGGGGCAGGGAGTTCCAGAGTATGGCAGATGCCCGGGAGAAGTCCTGGACGCGGTTGTGCAAAGAGGAGATGAGGGGGGAGCAGAGGAGGAGTTCTTGTGAGGAACGGAGGTTGCGTGAGGGTTGGTCTCGGGAGACCAGGTCAGAGATGTATGGTGGAGACATGTTGTGTATGGCTTTGTATGCCATGGTTAGTGTTTTGAACTGGGATCTCTTGGAGGCAGGGAGCCAGTGAAGGGCTTCGCAGAGGGGGAGACAGGAGAGTAGCGGGAGGACAGATGGATTAGTCGGGCAGCTGAATTGAGGATAGATTGGAGAGGTGTAAGGAAGTTAGCCGGGAGGACAGTGAGAAGGAGGTTGCAGTAGTCAAGGCGGGAGATGATAAGGGCATGAATAAGTGTTTTAGTGGAGTCGTGGGTAAGGAAGGAGCGGATCCGCGAGATGTTTCAAAGTTGGAGCCGGAGGGATGTGCTGTGGGCCTCGATGTGGGGCTTGAAGGATAGGGAGGAGTCAAGGATTACCCCGAGGCACTTGGCTTGAGGGACTGGGGAGAGGGTGCAATCATCGACATAGATGGATAGGTTACATTCCCAGTCTGTTTATTTGTTATTATTACCATATCTACCTTTAAACTACCGTATATACTCGTGTATAAGCCGATCCGTGTATAAGCCGACCCCCCTACTTTTGCCCCCAAAATCTGCGAAAATCTATTGACTCGTGTATAAGCCGAGGGTGGACCCCAGCACAGGTATACAGCCCCCAGCAGTGTGATATACAGGCCCCCCCCCAGTGGTATACAGGCCTCCCCAGTGGTAGTATACAGCCCCCAGCAGTGTGCTATACAGCAGCCTCCCCAGTGGTATATACAGGCCCCAGCAGTGTTACAGCAGCCTCCCCAGTGGTATATACAGCAGCAGCCCCAGTGGTAGTATACAGCAGCCCCAGTGGTAGTATACAGCAGCCCCAGTGGTAGTATACAGCAGCCCCAGTGGTAGTATACAGCAGCCCCAGAGGTATATAGAGCAGCCCCATTGGGAGTATACAGCAGCCCCAGAGGTATATAGAGCAGCCCCAGTGGTAGTATACAGCAGCCCGCCCGCCACCCCCATCAGTATACAGGCCCCCCCCCATTAGTATCCAGGGCCCCCCCTTGCTCCGGAAACCTGTAAAGTAAAATGATTATACTTATCACTGTCCTGTCGCCGCCGTCCCCGCCGCTGCCATCGCGATCCTCCGTCTTCCGGCTTCCTGTGGTAGGCGCAGGCAATGACGTCATTGCCTGCGCCGAACACAGGAAGCCGGAAGAAGACGGATGAGGCCGGAGGATCACGATGGCAGCGGCGGGGACGGCAGCGACAGGACAGTGATAAGTATAATCATTTTACTTTACAGGTTTCCGGAGCAAGGGGGGGCCCTGGATACTAATGGGGGGCCTGTATACTGATGCGGGTTGCCGGCGGGCTGCATATGTATATGACTCGCGTATAAGCCGAGAAGGGTACTTTTCAGCCCAATATTTGGGCTGAAAAACTTGGCTTATATGCGAGTATATACGGTATTTCTTCTTTTGTTAAATTTCTGTGATCCGTTCGTGACAGAGTAAATTTCAAGATATTATAGTTATATTGAATAATGGCTTGAGTAACAATAGAACTAACATATTCTTACCCAGCAGATTCAGGTCAGACGACCATTACACTCAGTGCTGTGTGCAGCTCTGCCCAGGTTATAACTGAAGGCATTATGAATGCATGACACCAGCCCCAATCACTAACAACCTCCTTTTTCACAGAGGGACTGGTTGTCCTGCAAACACAATGGGTTTCATATAGGGCGCAGTTCACACAGGCCTGCACAGTGTATGCCCAGCCTCTTACATTAACCCCCATCTCAGTAGGCGGGCTGTTACGGCATTCAACACCGCCACCTGCGCTGGAACAAACGCACCCACATGACCCAGCCACACACAGCAACAAAAGAGTGCAAAAAAAGCACCACAATGACAAGTGCTGAAATTGTGGAAAACTAGTTAGTTTTAAAATATAGCAAATAATAATAATTAATAGAACTAACATAAAAAATAAACGTAAACCTCAAGAAAGGAAAGTAAATAAAACAAGGAAAACTACCAGTCCAGTGGCATGAATTAAGATGGAGAAGTGAATAAGCAATATATTTCGAGTGTATGTTTATCATAATGTGAGTATGAGTGACCGCCAAAGGTTCCCCAGGAACAAGCAATTGTTCAGGTATATTTTATGGGAATTTTTAATATTCTATAATCAACGTCAAAGGTGGATGAGTCTTATTGAGACAATTTCGACCATATATCCCATTTGCTGTGGAATTTATTTTATTTTGAGTATTACTTTTCATAGAGTGGACAAATTCCAATGTTTTTTGCATATTTATCTTCTCTATAAGATCTTGTGTATTTGGAACTGATTGTTGCTTCCAATGAAAGGCTATTGTATTTTTGGCTGCTATGAAAATATGTATTAATATTGGTCTACAAAACTTTGTAATTTTGTCAATGTCTATTAGCAGTAATGCAAGTTCTGGATTGAGTGTTATATTAAGGTTGGTTACTCTCACACCAGACTTGAGTGGGTGAGTTGAATCCTATGTCAGACTCGACTCGCAGCATGCTGTGTTTTTTTGACACAAGATTGGTATGAGAAAAAAAATGTTCGTCACTGGTTCATTGAGTAATATTGGCCCGAGGGAAATACCATTTTTCTATTGCTTTGCACTCATCCGATATTTTGGTGGTGTGAGCAAGCCCGAACTAGAAGCCTTCAGCTGCACATTATGAAAGTGGGTCATAACACTAAAGACTGAAGATCCTCAGGGTTGCAAATCCTCAAAAACCCTAATGGTGGGTTTACACGTCCCGATATCGGCGTCCAACTCCAACCAAAAGTCACGTGGTTCGTGCGTTGGCCCCGATATCGTTCGTGCGTTGTATAGTATAAATGCCCAATACGATGCACGAACGATGCCAAAACGATATTGGGAATCGAATGAGCGTGCTCTTCAACGGCCCGATATTGGATGGAGGTTGGAGCCGGA
Source organism: Allobates femoralis (assembly GCA_033576535.1). Lineage (NCBI taxonomy): Eukaryota > Metazoa > Chordata > Amphibia > Anura > Aromobatidae > Allobates > Allobates femoralis. Next base: position 542,034,396 of record JARQOC010000004.1, read on the forward strand.
TCGGGCTGTGTAAACGCCCAACTACGATGTGCAGTACAACGTCTCCTATTCTCTCCTATGTTAAATGGTCGTTCCTGGGTCGGCCGTACAAGGGGGGCATAGACATCGTAGGGACATTGTATGCAGATATCGTGCTGTGTAAATCTCCGATGCGATCTTGGAAATCTGGGCAGAAAAAGCGCGCTCCCGCGGCATTGTATCCAATATCGGACCGACGTTGGAGCGTGTAAAGTGGCCATAAGTGTACCTTTACACGTCGCAACATTGCATGCAATTTCATTTGCAACTTACTGGTTGCAGTGAAATCATGGACACATTGTTCCATTTTGTTGCTGTGTATAAATGTAATAGTGTGTCCATGATGTTGCGACGTGTAAAGGTACCCTTAGGATATGTGCTCCGGAGGAGCTGCATGTTGGGAACCTGCGAGTGGCTGCAAGGAGACCGCCGCCACCCTGTACTCACCATGTGCGGCTTCTCCCTGCAGTCACCCGATGGAGCCGTATCCGACTCCGCAGCAAGAAATCAACATGCTGCGGAGGAGTGGAGTGCCAGCAACCTGCACCGCAGCTGTCAAAACACTGCAGTTGGGTTAAGCATAGTTGGCATGGGATTTCTACAAATCCCATCCACTATGCTCATACTAAACTACGCAGCATTTTGGACACAGCGGCAAGATGCTGCGTATACTGATCGTGAGTATGCAGCCATAGTGCAACAGTACAAACTCAATTTGCACAGTTATTAATTTTTCACTCCAGGTCTCAATGACAGAACACAAGACAGTTATGTGAAGATCTATTGAAGGAGACATGGACATGAAACTCAAGTCCCCGTTACACAGCACGACGTTGGAACGATGTTGGCAATGATCTCTTGGGCGCGCGGTCGTTTCAGACATCATTTTGACATTGTTGGTGAGATGTCACACGTCTAGATATTGTGAACGACTTATTAACGATGTTGTGAGCAGCTATCGTTTGCACAACCCAGCAAATGATACCTGCTCATTGCTGTGAATGGACGAAGTTGAGAACGACATTATTATCGCGGTGTCACACAAAACGATATACCAGGTTGGCTGATAATTGATCATGTGGTTTGAAAACGTTCCCAAATCTGCGATCAGCGATCCAACGACTTATCATTACAACTTTGCAGAGTCACACGCAACGAGATCGTAACGATGTCGCTGGAACAACTCCAAACCCGTGAAGTATCAGTGATGTCGTTAACGATGTCGTGCCATGTAACAGGACCTTCAGCGTAACTCAAGACTACAACTTTAGAAACGAATATTGATAATGTCCTTATGGTGCTTTCACACTCTGTGTATTTGCTGCATTTTTTACACATGAGCTCATCACAAACTGGGAGTGGAATAATCAGAGGAAACCTATAATAGCAACAAGTGCTCCACTTCTGGATTTAATCACCCACTCCTGGGTTGTGATGTGCTTGCGCGTAAAAAAGTGCAGCAACTACGCAGCGTGTGACGCACCCTTTATACATAACAATCATAACACACCAACTATTCTTCTGTGTCTTAAAGGGAACCTGTCACCAGGTTTTTGCCATCCCCTCTGAGAGTTGCATAATGTAAGGATGGAGACCCTTATTCCAGCGATGTGTCACTTACTGAGCTACTTGCTTTTCTCTGCTGCAGATTTAGCAGTTTGTGAATATGCCAGACTACCAGAATAATGATAACACTGGTCAACAGCATTTTTGGTGCCAAAGATATTTCATTGAATTTAGGGTAACTTTGGGGTGCTGATTCTGAATATGTCATCAGTTTTGCCAGATTGGCTCAAGTTTTTGAGATTTTTCGTAAAATGTGTAACAAAAAAGACGTTTTTTGCTACTTTTTTAACGAAGTCTGTTATGTTTCTTCTATGTTTTGTCAGTGTATATTCACCACAAATGTAACAGAATGAGTCTGGATCGTTAAGACAACTTCTTCTTGATGAGTTCATGCTTTTCACTGGACAACAGACAACAACATAAAGTTAGTGCCAAAAACCAAGCTATGAACAAACTTTTAGAACACTAATTAACACAAAACTATATTGAGAACTGCTCAGTTCAAGTACTAATCCAAAGAAATTAATGAGATGATGCGTCGCATTTACGAACAAGTGCTATAAATAAGATACCAAAAATTTCAAAAACTTGAGCCAATCTGGCAAAACTGATAGCATATTCAGAATCAGCACCCCAAAAATACCCCAAATTCATTAAAATATTTTGGGCACCAGAAAAAAAAATTTTTTTTGTTGACCTGTGTAATCTCCAGATGATTAAACAGTGATTTTATCAAAACTACACTGAGCAGCACTGTAAGTGACATCACTGGAATCAGGTTTTCGGGTTCTATATTATGCTGCTCTCAGATAAGGTTGCAAAAACCTGTTGACAGGTTCTCTTTAAACAGTGGATAAGGTGTAAGAAACTGGTATAACTAGAGGCTCCTAAACCCCAAAGAAAAACTGACAGAACAAATCACCTGCCATTTATATTACCGCTGTGGGTGGTGTATTACAGAGGATCTACCAACACTATAACCTCCACTTCTACCTCCATACGCTCTATAACTGTATTACAGTTGCAAGTAAAATAAAAAAGAGAATTTTGTTTACGTACCGTAAATTCTTTTTTCTTTAATCATCAATGGGAGACCCAGACAATGGGGTTTAGGGCACTGCCCTCCGGAGGTCACACTAGGTACTACAAGTTTGTAGATACCGCCCCCTCCGCTTATAAACCCCTACCGCAGGGAACATCCTCAGTTTGGTCTACAAGCTGCGAGGAGGAAAATAAACCACACCCGAAACATCGGGAAGAACACCGTGCACAAACGGTTCAACAACCCGGCAAACACTGTCTCAACAGAGAACAGAGCCAATGCAAAACAAGCAAAGGAACAACTGGGTGGGTACTGGGTCTCCCATTGATGATTAAAGAAAAAAGAATTTACGGTACGTAAACAAAATTCTCTTTTTTCTGGTCATCATAATGGGAGACCCAGACAATGGGGATGTCCTAAAGCAATACCCCAGGGCGGGAAGAGTTCCTCAACAAGACGGATAACATGGTTCCCCTTTAAAGGTGGGCAACCGCCGCCTGTAGAACCCGCCTGCCCAAATTTGCATCCGCAGAGGCATGGGCATGCACCATATAGTGCTTAGAGAAAGTGTGTAAGCTGGACCAAGTGGCCGCCTGACACACCTGTAGAGCAGATGCTCTATGTCGCAAGGCCCATGAGGCACCTACGGCTCTGGTAGAGTGAGCCTTCAATCCCACCGGGAGAGGCAAACCAGAAGACCGGTAAGCCTCTTGAATGGAAGCCTTAATCCACCTGGCTAAGGTTGACTTTGAAGCCGCGGACCCCTTACAGCGACCTGTCGTAAGAACAAACAAAGAATCCGAACTCCTAAAGGAGGCGGTTCTGGACACATAAATGCGTATAGCTCTCACTAAATCCAGAGTATGGAGGTCGCGCTCAACCTGATGAACGGGAGCGGGGCAAAATGATGGGAGAACAATCTCCTGGTTCAGGTGAAACGTTGAAACCACCTTTGGCAAGAATTCCGGCCGTGGACGCAACACCACCTTGTCTTGGTGAACCACCAGAAAAGGAGACTTGCACGATAGTGCAGCCAATTCTGAGACCCTCCTCAGAGATGTAATCGCCACCAGAAAAGCCACCTTCTGGGACAGACGAGAAAGGGGAACCTCCCTCAGAGACTCAAATGGCGGTTTTTGCAATGCCGCCAGGACCATGTTAAGGTCCCACGGATCCAGAGGTCTTTTGTAGGGTGGAACCATCCGCGACACCCCCTGCAGAAATTGACGGACCTTCGGGAGAAGCGCCAATCGTCTGTCAAACAGCACAGAAAGTGCTGAGACCTGACCCTTTAAGGAGCCAAGGGATAATCCCAACTCCAAACCCGACTGTAGGAATGCCAACAATGTCGGGATGGACAAGGGCCACGGGGACCGGCCCCCAGAGGCACACCAGGTAAAAAAGATTTTCCACGTCCTGTGGTACATTTTCCTGGAAACTGGCTTTCTAGCCTGATTCATAGTGGCAACCACTGTAGGGGAGAACCCCCTGGATGTCAGCAGCCAGGCCTCAAGAGCCATGCAGTCAATCTGAGGGCCTTGGAATTGAGGTGGAAGAATGGGCCTTGCGCGAGAAGATCTGCGCGTTCTGGAAGAGCCCACCTGTGTCCGCCTGACAGTTGCCACAGGTCCGGATACCAGGACCTCCTGGGCCAGTCTGGAGCCACTAGAATGGCTACCCTGCATTCCGACCTGATTTTCCACAGCACCCTGGGAATCAGAGCCATAGGAGGGAACACATATGGTAGATTGAATCTGGACCAAGTCAAGATCAGGGCGTCCGCTCCCAACGACTGGGGGTCCCATGACCTCGCCATGTATTGCGGAACCTGATGATTCAGCCGTGAGGCCATCAGATCCACGTCCGGAGTGCCCCATCTGCTGCAGATGTCCCGAAAGACGTCTGGATGAAGGGCCCACTCTCCGGCGTCCATCCCCTGCCTGCTCAGATAGTCGGCCTCCCAGTTTTCGACCCCTGGGATGTGAACTGCGGAGATCAGGCAGTTGTTGTCCTCCGCCCAGGATAGGATGCGGTGGACTGCGGCCAGAGCCTCTGCACTCCTGGTTCCTCCTTGATGATTTATATAAGCGACGGCCGTCGCGTTGTCGGACTGAACCCGGATGGGATGTCCTGAGAGGAATCTCTGAAAGGCCAGGAGTGCTAGATAGATCGCCTTGATCTCCAGCACGTTGATCTGTAATGCCGACTCCGACAGAGTCCAGAGGCCTTGGGCCCTGTGGTGTAAGAACACCGCACCCCAGCCCTTCAGACTGGCGTCGGTGGTCACCACTAACCATGACGGTTTGATGAAGGACCGGCCCCGCGACAAGTGATGTGGTTGAAGCCACCACTGCAGGGAATCTCGGGTCGGTTGTGACAGTGTCACCAGCCGATTCAGTGAGATCGTCCTCTTGTCCCACCTGCGTAGTATCTCCAGCTGGAGAGGACGGAGGCGAAATTGTGCAAACGGCACCGCCTCTATCGCCGCCACCATGCGACCCACCAGCTTCATCAACCCACGAAGGGACGATTGTGGTGACAGGAGCACTGCTTGTACTCCCGATCGGATCGCCACCTGTTTGGATTGTGGCAGAGACACCAGGGCTGAGGACGTGTTGAAGTCCATGCCCAAATAAGTCAAGGCCTGGGTCGGAACCAAGGTTGACTTCTGAACATTGAGGAGCCAACCGAATTGTTCCAGAGACCGCATGGTCACATCTAGGCTCGCTTGACAGAGGTGTTCCGATGGCGCCCTGACCAGCAGGTCGTCTAAATAGGGAATGACGGCATGGCCCTGCACGTGCAGGAGAGCCATCATAGAGGCCATCACTTTTGTGAACACCCGTGGTGCCGAGGCCAAGCCGAACGGCAGCGCCACAAATTGGAAGTGTTCCTCCCCCACTGCAAATCTCAACCATCGCTGGTGAGCCGGTGCAATGGGCACGTGAAGGTAAGCGTCTCTGATATCTATGGACGCCAAGAAGTCCCCCTGTGACACAGCTGCGATCACGGAGCGCAGTGATTCCATACGGAACTTCCGAACCAACACGTGACGGTTGAACAACTTCAGGTCCAGTACTGGGCGGAAGGATCCGTCCTTCTTTGGGACGATAAAGAGGTTGGAGTAAAAACCCCTGAACCTCTCCCCGGAAGGCACCGGGACCACCACTCCGTCTCTGCGGAGTCCCTCCAACACCAAAGAAAAGGCCTGAGCTTTTTCTGGGGAGGGGACCGACCGATGGAATCGGGATATCGGTTTTGACGTCAGCTCTATCCTGTAACCTCGCGAGACCACGTCTCGAACCCACTGATCTGGAACGTGAAGTAGCCACTCGTCCTGAAAGCGAGACAAGCGGCCCCCCACCTGTGGGGAGGCAGGAAGAGAGAGCGAGTCATGTAGAGGCGGGTTTGGGGGTGGCAGCTGCTGCCCCCGCCGGCTTCTTTGGACGACTCTTAGAGCGCCACTGAGAAGCGGGCTTGCCCCCTCGGTCCGTGCGAGCGGACGGTGCTGATGACTGTGAGCTGGACCGAAAGGACCACTGTTTTGGGTTCCTCTTAACGGTATACCGTGGCTTAGGTTTATTCTGCGGTATTTTAGACTCAGCAGAATCCTTAATTAGCTTGTCCAGCTCTGTGCCAAAAAGCCTGTCACCAGCAAATGGAAGATTCTGCAGAATCTTCTTAGATGTGGCATCTGAGTCCCAAAGACGTAGCCACAACAACCTGCGGATCGCTATAGCATTGGCCGAAGCCACAGCTGAGCGAGTGGCAGTTTCCAGAGTCGCCGTTCTGGCGTAGTCCGCATAGGCCCTCGCCCTCTCGGTAAGTGCCAGGACCTCTGGACTGGACCTTGCCAGGTCAGTGATACCATCCAAGCAGGTAGTAATCGCTTGTAAGGTCCAGACCGTGGCAAAGTTAGGGGCAAATGACGACCCCACCGCCTCATAGGAAGACTTGGCGAGTTGCTCGACCTGTCTATCAGTAGCATCCTTCAGTGAGGAGCTATCAGAGGCAGAGAAAAGGGAGCGTGCAGCAATCCTGGTCATGGAAGCATCCACCTTCGGGGACTGCGACCACTCCTGAAGCACCTCCTGGGGAAAGGGGAAGCGATTGTCCTTGGGTTTGCGGACATAACGCCGCCCAGGATGTAACCTGGGGGCTCTAATCACCCTTCCAAAATTAGTATGGTCCATAAAGGAGCCACTTGGTCTAGCCTCCGGCCGCAGCCATTGATAGACCTCCTTCGGGTGCACCGTCACCTCCTCAGGGGGTGTCACGAGACGTAAGGTCTCGTTGATAGAGGACACCAGATCCTCCACCCCATCTGGTGGTTCAGACACAGATACAGACCCGAAAGTCGAACCCCCATCATCTTCCTCACCATCAGAGGAACGCTCCTCCTCAGAGAGAGTCTGGAGCTCGGGTGAAGCCTCACGACGAGCCCGCTTAAGGGGTCTCACAGCAGAAGAGGGAGACACCCGGGGGTAACTGGAAGGAGTAGCTGGGCTATCCAGTCTCCTATTAAGTGCCTCCAGGGATTGCGACATGGAGGACAGCTGAGACAACAGAGATTCATTGATCCTGTTCTGAGTCTCCCAAGGCCCTGAGATCACCTGAACCTCGGGGTATAGCACCGGGGTTGCTGACCCAGTAGTTGCAGCCCGGGCCTCTGGGCGTCCACAGTTATTGCAGGACCCCTCCACCAGTGTTCCATTGCACGTAGCACATGTAACGGTGGCCTCGGCCGCCTTAGCAGCAAGCTTCCTAACTGAGGACATGGCCACAGTAGGGGTAGATAAGCCCAATTGCAGACAATAAAACCGGAGATCCCGGTGGCTTACCGACCGCTGTAAAGCGGTATGAGGGAGCGGTGTGTGTGTGTGACCTCCGCGCCGTCTTCCGGTCTCCCCTCTTGGAGTGCAGACGCACGCTGCATACAGTTCCCCAGCCGGGAAGTGAGGGTAAAGATGGCCGCCGACAGAGAAACTGTGGGCGGCGCCGAAGACACGCGGGAAACACACGCACACGCCCCGCGGTGACGTCACCGCACGGGCTGCATCCCATCCTCCAAGCATCCTTCTCATGAGGGAGCTGGAGCCCGCATGGCGGGAAACAGTGTAAAAAACATTGTACACAGACTGCAAATACATATCACACATCCGCAGCCTACGGCCTCAGCCCCTGTGACACACAGGGCGGTCAGCCAGGGTGACCCCAGCACAGGGTACACCCGCAGAACCGCGGGCCCGAGGGCAACGCGCGGTCTGAGTGTCATGAAACACATAAAGTGCCAGACACTACCCCCAGGCACACAGGAGACACAGAGTGCCTCAGTGCCGGTCCGGTCTGTAAGCACCATTTAGGGAGGCCTCGGACGGGGGTGCAGCACCAGTCTGGAGTGTAAGCACCATTTAGGGAGGCCTCAGACTGGGCCGCTCAGCCCAGTCCGGAGTGTAAGCACCATTTAGGGAGGCCTCGGACTGGGCTGGCTCCAGTCCGGTCTGTAAGCACCATTTAGGGAGGCCTCGGACGGAGCGGAGCTGTGCAAGGCTCCCATCTCCCACACACCAGAGCCCCCCAGAGAGGGATGGAGAGGAGTGTAACAGCGTACCGGGAGAACACCAGGTGTCCAGGCCCTAGGCCCTCCGGTACCTCCACCAGCGTGTGCCACTAAGGGTGAGCGGGGAGGCTGTCACCGGTCCCGACTGGGACCTTATTACCTTGTCTTCAGACGCCATCACGAAAGTAGTGAGAATGCAGTGAAGTGCAAGCAAAGCGTGATCCTCCGAGCACACTAAGTTTAAAACTGAGGATGTTCCCTGCGGTAGGGGTTTATAAGCGGAGGGGGCGGTATCTACAAACTTGTAGTACCTAGTGTGACCTCCGGAGGGCAGTGCCCTAAACCCCATTGTCTGGGTCTCCCATTATGATGACCAGAAAATGGAGCTTCTTTGTGTCCAGGTGAGCAGCGTACCGTATGACTGGTAGAGGGCAGTACAGCACTTTATCTTATTGGGAACACTAGACAGTAAGTCAGTACATGCATGTTAGTAACAGCACCTAGACACTGAAGGTGTGCTAGACTTCCTCCACACTTCAGTCAGCATCAAGACATCTCATAGCAATCAGATTTAGCACCTCTCCTGTGGATAGGCTTTATATATGTAGAAAAACCCCTAACTCCTCTGATATAGAACATATCTGCTGCTCCAAATGAGGAAGACGTTCCAGCAAATGGGCTTACTAGTATGGTATATACTGGTGATTGAACGGCCACTGAACCTATGATGACCGGGTGAGCACAGCTGTACTGACATCTGAGCTCGGGTAGCAGAATTCAGGGTTAGTTCCATCGCAGCTCCTGACTGTTCAACCTTCGAAAGCTATTAGCTATGGCATGCAGGTGGTTGTGACAAAGGCCCTTTTATTCACCTCATTGGCCCATGGGTGACAATCCCAGAATACTAATGGTTACTATGGCAATCAAAAGCCAGACAGTGGCCTCAGGGACCACCAATTCCAGTGGTTTTAAAGGGGGTACTCCAGGGAGATTTAACATTTTTGTACTGACCCCCGCACAAATACACTATAAAGCTAAGATGCCTAGTACAGTTCTACGATCTTTTTAACACTTGTAATTCAGTATGACAGGAACCTCGCCTCAACCCTCCCATCTGAGATGTTATGTCATACACCAGTGTGAGGCACCGTGCTCACGGTCCGGAGGAGCTGCGTGTTGGACGCAGCTCCTCCGGACCTGAGGGAAGCCGCGGGTGGCTGCAGGGAGACCGCAGCCGCCCTGTACTCACCGTGTGCGGCGGGTGCAGGGCGGCTTCTCCCTGCAGTCACCCGATGGGAGCCGCTTCCAACTCCGCAGCATGAAATGAACATGCTGCGGAGGAGCGGACTCTCGGCAACCCGCACCGCAGCTCCAAAGACGCTGCGGGTTACACATAGTGAGGATGGGATTTCTTGAAATCCCATCCACTATGCTACTACTGTACGATGCAGCGTTTTGGACGCAGCGCAAAGACGCTGCGTCCAAAACGCTGCGTCTCCTGATCGTAAGGATGCACCCTGAAGCTCCGTGCTGTCTGAGAAGAGGGGATGTGACATGCCAGAAGCTTCATGCTGTATCAGTCAGTCCCCTTGATGCTTCTACAGTCTGAGAGGAGTGGGTGTAGCATAGCAGCATCAGGAAACTGACTGATACAGCATTGATCTTCTGGTATATCATGCCCAATCTTCTCAGACTACAGAAGCATCAGGAGACTGACTGATACAGCAGAGAGGTTCTGAGATGTCACACCGGTGCCACACAGACTGCGAAAAAATCAGGAGGCTGACTGATACAGCACGGAGCTTCTGGCATGTCAAGCCCCCTTTAGCAGAAAAAAAATGAGTATTTTTTAATTTTGTTAAATCTTGTGAAGTATCTAAGAGGTTAACATTCTAGCCAACAGTTATAAAAATTTTGAGAGGGTAGTTTTTAATATAGTACTACTTTTGGTGTTTTCCAATACATAGGCCCCCCAAAGTAACTTCAAAGGTTAACTGGTGTCTAATTTCCATGTAAACACAAAAAAAACTCTGCAAAACTTCGAAGCCTTGTAACATCCTAATAAAATAATAGGACGTTTGAAAGAAAAAAAAAAAAAATAAAGTCAACAGAGTAGTTGGAAGGTTCACATTCTTTATGAATTTTCTGTGCATGACTGTTCTAAAGATATAAATATACCAGTTTTCTACATCTTCAATACATCTCAGATATTTCATAAATAAAATGCGTCAACCTAAAAGGGTAGTCTGGAGAGGTGTAAAAATGAGATGCACAATGCTGTTCCCAAGAGCCTGGAGCAGGCCATGCTCCCTGATGCGTGATGTAACATACCAGAGGGGAGAGGGAGCAGCAAAGAGCAGCTCCAGCATCAACACTGAATTACAGGTGGTGTGAGGATATGGAACAGCGCTGTGCATCTCATCTTTATAGTCTATGAGGGCAAGGACAGTAGAAGAATTTCTCTCTCTAGAGAAAGGGTACTGTCACACTTGGCGACGCACCAGCGATCCCAACAACGATACGACCTGGTAGGGATCGCTGGTGCGTCGCTATGTGGTTGATGGTGAGATATCAAACAGTCAGATCTCACCAGCAACGCAACAACGATCCGGAATGATACAGAGGTCGTTGGTACCCTGTTTCTCAGACCTGTAGTATTGAGGTCGTTGGTCGTTGTCCCTGTCAAACACACCGATGCATGCTGCCCAGCAGGACCCCAATGATCAAAAAATGGTCCAGGCGACTCTGACACAAGCAACTTCACAGCAGGGGCCTCGTCTCTGCTAAGTGTCAAACACTGCGAGATTACTGGCTAGGTGGCTGTTGCGTCACCAAACTTGTGACTCAGCTAGTGATCTCGCTTAGTGTGACGGGGCTTTACCCTAAGGGTACCGTTATACGCCGCAACCACGGCGATAAAGACTGTCGGCGATATGTCGCCCAGGAACCATCGCCGCCAAATTGCCTCCTAATTGCGGCGTGTTTTTGGGGAATTTGGCGACGATATGTCGCCTAGCTCCGGTCGCCTGATTTCAGTGCAGTGCTCTAAAATCAGGCGACCGGAGCGAGGCGACATATCACCACCAAATTCCCCAAATACACGCTGCAATTGGGAAGCAATTTGACGGCGATGGTTCCAGGGCGACATATCACCGTCAATATTTTTCACAGCGGTTGTGGCGTATAAAAGGTACCCTTAAATCTATCAAAGTAATGACTCATGAAAAAGTCAATCTCAGAATCACTGTGGAAGCAAACTACAGGTAAAAAGGGGTTACATTTGAAAATAAAGACTTGAGCCAAGAATGCGAAAACTGGCTGCGGCAAAGGGGAATGTCACCAAGCCTTTGCTACCCCAACGTGAAGCATCATAACGGAAGGGCAGATACTCATATTCCGCCAATGTATCATTTTCTGGGATGCATACACTTTATAAAGAATTACATTTTCATCAAACTTTGAATAAATCAATAGTACAGGGCTTATATTAGAAATTTTATAATGTATGTTATCAGAGAAATTAGCTTTCGGTTTTGAAGATTAGGATGGGGTCAGCACCACCTTGCAGCGTCTCCCATACAGCCTGGGGAGATTTCACCGCTGCCTGCAAGCTTTCAGCCCTTGGCTATGGAGGATGATGAGGAGGGTCCTCCCTGCTGCACCACTCTACACGCTCTGGTGCTCACTCCCAAAAGTCCGATACGTCACATCCAGTTTTGTATTATAGGAGAAGAAAAAGAAGTCGCACTCAGAGCTTCTATAAACAGCGGTTCTTTATTGTGCTTCAGTGCACACAGCAGGTGGTGGCATGCGGGTGGGAGGACGGGGGAAACGACGTTTCGCGCCGTATAAGGCGCTTCAGCAGGTTAGTCCTCCAGGAGGACTAACCTGCTGAAGCGCCTTATACGGCGCGAAACGTCGTGCCCCCCGTCCTCCCACCCGCATGCCACCACCTGCTGTGTGCACTGAAGCACAATAAAGAACCGCTGTTTATAGAAGCTCTGAGTGCGACTTCTTTTTCTTCTCCTATAATACAAAAAAAGAGAAATTAGCTTTATTCCCCACTTATCAGACACTTTTTCCCAACTCCTAAACTGGCCATCCACCGGAAAAAGTAGCTGTAATTCACATTACTCAGAGGCATATTGTAGTTGTAATGCGAAACAGACCTTTATATTCTATGTAGCAGGAAGAGGAGCAGGGACAGAACAGGCAGATAGAGAAATAGAAAGATGAAGGTGAACTTTCTAACAACTTTCTTGCCCCTCCTCCACCCAGAACTGATTCACATCCAGGCTACTCAGTTCTGCTGTATAATGTCTTCCTTACTGCTTCTTCGCTCTATAAGGCTGCTTTCATGCCTATGATTATTGTAATTCCCGGCAGATTTCGCTGCATCTGCCACGTAACGGCCGACTTGCGGCACCGATCCAGCAAGCCCCATTCATTCTCTATGGGGCTTGCGGTCAGGGGCATCAAGTGCAGTATTGCTGAATATGGCACTTGCGGCCGCGCAAAAAGAACGCTGCTAGAAGCAATACTGCACTTGATGCACCTGACCGCAAGCCCCATAGAGAATGAATGGGGCTTGCTGGATCGGTGCCGCAAGTCGGCCGTTACGTGGCAGATACAGCGAAATCTGCTGGGAATTACAATAATCATAGGTGTGAAAGGGGCCTTAACTGAATAAATGAAGTATTTGTATCTGTGTTGGGTACATCAGAGAGTACAGCAGCTTGTCTCTCTAGCTCACATTGGATCGCATTTTATAAAAAGAGCATGCAGAGGGGAAACTTGGTCAATATTCCAGATACAAGTCATGTTATGGCCAGATATAGTGATTTTTCTCAAGTACACACACAAAAGTTACTTTACAGAATGTTTTATCCTTTAAAGGGAACCAACCACCTCAAATGACCCCCCCGGACTGTTAATATGTGTCCCTACACCCAGCACACACATTTGGGGCAATCGTTTTTGCTAAAAAAAAACTGTTTAGTAGAAGCTAAGATATATGTTTATAAAGTTTAATAAATCAAGACGAATGGGTGTTACCTAGCTTTGTCCTCCGTGCCTGTCAGCCTCCTCTCCCCTCAGTGAAGCCCTTCTGTGCAAAGCCGAAAATGCCCCGCCTGTCTGCTGCTGCCTGATAAATTATGCACGCCCCTCTCTGCACCTAAGAGCCTGGCCGCGTCATGAAAGGGGTGGGGCTAAATCGCGGGGGCGGGGCTCCGGCATGACACGATTTAGCCCCGCCCCCTTCATGACGCGGCCAGGCTCTTAGGTGCAGAGATGGGCGTGCATAATTTATCAGGCAGCAGTAGACAGGCGGGGCATTTTCGGCTTGCACAGAACGGCTTCACTGAAGGGAGGAGGGGAGAGGAGGCTGACAGGCACGGAGGACAAAGCTAGGTAACACCCATTAGGCTCAATTTATTAAACTTCATAAAGCTATATCTTAGCTTCTACTAAACAGTTTTTTTTTAGCAAAAACGATTGCCCCAAATGTGTGTGCTGGGTGTAGGGACACATATTAACAGTCCGGGGGGGTCATTTGGGGTGGTTGGTTCCCTTTAAATATGTTTAAAAATAAATGGCAGTACAAACAGATATTAGACAATGTGGGTTAAAAAATAACAAAATGCCAGAACACTGAAATACAGCTTCACCTGGTTGTTCTAAACCAGCGAGTACTGTATGGTTCTGCACGGTGATTACAGTGTGGAATGTCTTGCTGGGGTGAAGCTGAACGTTGACTCTCCTAAGATAATAACAACACTGAGGAGGGTAAGGCTATGGGCCCATGCTGCGTTTATGATCCATTTTTAGTTCTGCGCTTATGCCAAAAAAACAGATAAATTTTTGTCAGACTAGCAGAGTCTATGAGACATCTGAAATGCTGTGCCGATGTGTGAGTTTTCCTGATCAGGTTTTGGTGCAAAACCCTGATCAGGAAAGAAGTGGCCTGTCAATTAAGTCATCTGTTTTCTCCATAGACACTATTATATGAAAAATACACTACTCAAAAACGCATCAAAAGTGCAATGTTTTTGGTTCAGGTTTTATAAAAACCTGATAAAGTTTTGATGCAGAATTTTCCTGACCATATACTGATTGCTTCTTGTGTGTGTGCACATAGCCTAAGGCTAGGTTCACACTGCGTTATTGCTGTCCATTACAACAGAAACGTTAACCGTTTTCGTTGTTGGGCCTCTTTCACATAGGCGTTTTTATGAAAATGTGGCAGAATCACTGCATCTTCCGCCTAACGGCCGCACTTGCGACACACCAGCGACAAGCCCCATGCATTGTCTATGGTGCTTGCGGTCAGGTGCGGCAAGTGCGGTTCTGGCACTTGCAGCAGCGAAAAAACGCGGTCAGCCACGTGTTTTTTTGCAACCACAAATGCCGCAACCGGCAGAACTGCACTTGCCGCACCTGACCGCAAGCACCATAGACAATGCATGGGGCTTGTCGCTGGTGTGCCGCAAGTGCGGCCATTAGGCGGAAGATGCGGTGATTCTGCCGCATTTTCATAAAAACGCCTATGTGAAAGGGGCCTAAGTGACAGCAAGCGACATTTTGAGTCATATTTGAGTGCATACGTTTTTGATACTTCAAAAACATTTGCACTACAAGAGATAGACAGATGATAGGATAGATAGAATAAGTGATAAGATAGAAATGGGGATGATCGAATAGTGAAATATTCAAACTCGCTGAAATCGTAACGAGTAGGCACCAATACTGACGTATTTGTTACTAGTAGCGAGTACAATGCAAGTCAATGGGAAATGCGAGTTCTAGTCTCTTGGACTCTACAAAGCGGTCTGGGGGCTTCAGGAAATGGCTGAAATATATGCAGGATTGTTTAAAAGCCAGCAGTAAGAAGCCGGATGGCTTTTTTCAACGATCAGCTGTCTTCACAGGACCGACAGGATTGCATTATTTGTGCCTGTGATCACTGTGGTCTGGTGCTCGAAAGCACAGCTCTGGCTTTTTCCATGATCTGCAAATCAGCATCTATTGAAGAAAATACCCAGGAAAGATCACTAGATAATGAATGGCGCTGCGCTGTTTCAGCTCTATTGAAACGCCTGAACCATCAGTTAATCATTTAAAAGGAACCTGACTGCACAAACTGACCCCCCCCCGCATCTTTATACCTGCCCCTGCACCCCAGCTTATCATTTCTAGCCATCCCTTTTGCAGAAATCGATTTTGTAAAGTAGAGAAAAGTTTATATTCACCTAGTCCTGTGTGAGTTCTCTGTTTCTGAATAAGACTCGGAGCAGCAGACAGGCACGCCTTTTCTTGTAATTATGCACGCCCCTCTCAGCTTTCTGCCTTGCTAAGAGCCTGGCCGTGTCATGAAAGGGGGTGGGGCTACTGGTATGATGCTATTTAAGCCCCACCCCTTTCATGACGCAGCCAGGCTCTATGCAAGGCAGAAAGCTGAGAGGGGCGTGCAAAATTACAAGGGAGCAGCAGACAGGCACGTCTTTTGAGTCTTATTCAGAAACAGAGAACTCACACAGGACGAGGTGATTATAACCTCTTCTCTACTTTACAAAATCGATTTTTCCTGCAAAAGGAATGGCTAGAAATGATAAGAGGGGGTGCAGGGACAGGTCTAAAGATGCAGGGGGGTCAGTTTGTGGGGTCAGGTTCCCTTTAAAGCTGAGCAGTAAAAAGTCAGCTTATTACCGCCCGGCTTTTAAACGATCATGTATCCAATTATGCCTTTTCCTCAGGCCCCCAGACCGCTTTGTACAGTCCAGCAGAATAGTTTTTGCATTTCCCATCGACTTGCATTGTACTCGCTACTTGTAACAAGTAAACTCGCCAAGTAACAAGTATCCTGAATACCATACTATTCCGCGAGAAGCGAATAGTAACGAGTATACTCGCTCATCCCTAGATAGAAAGATAGATGCAAGAAAAGCATTACCATCTGCTCTGTCTCTCTGCTGTTTTCAGGTCGCTGGGTGAATATTCATGAGCTTAATGAGCGGCACCAGAAGCAGCAGAGTGGGGAGACAGAGCAGGGAGGCTGGTAATGCTTCTCTTGCATCTATATTTCTATCGATCCTATCTTCTATTGCAAACGCAATGTAACGCAATGCTGCAGATTTGCACAAATCTGTAGCACTGCATTATTTTGCTTTTGTTACCTAACGGACTGGAAAATGCTGTATTCCGCGTTTAAATGTGTGTTTCAAACGCATGTGTTAGTATGCATTCGTTGAATGGAGGTCTATTGATGCATTTGCATTTTCGGTTAGGGTACCTTCACACTGCAGCGTGATCCGGTCCGGGGCTGTCCGGGAGGACCCCGACAGCCGCGGACTGGATCAGCACACAGGACTGGAGGGCTAATATGCCCTCCGGTCCGGTGTGCAGCCGCACGCAGCTGCAGCCGCTGACAGGTCAGGACCGCGGCCCCGACTTACCAGCAGCGGGAACTGCGTGCGGCTGCACACCGGACCGGTGGGCATATTAGCCCTCCAGTCCTGTGTGCTGATCCAGTCCGCGGCTGTCGGGGTCCTCCCGGACAGCCCCGGACTGGATCACGCTGCAGTGTGAAGACACCCTTACATTGCGTTTGTGCTGTTCTCAATCAGATTAGTTAAACGGACAGCACAAATGCAATGTGAACCTAGCCTAAAGCTACATTCACACAGGGCATTTGTGATCTGTATTTTGTGCCTCGTATGAATGCTCCATTTTCAGGGGTGGCTGCGGGCTACTATACTTTAGTGTGGGGGTTCCCTAAAGCAAAAGGGCCCTCACCCCGCTGAGTATAGCAGCCCGCATCTGTCCAGTTTTACCTTGGTTGGCAATTACAAATAAGGCACAGCCTACACATTTTTTTTTTGCTAGCCAAGGTAAAATTAGGCAGCTGTTTGCTGGTCAGTGCAGTGAATGTGCATGAAGCTTAATGGGCAGCCCCAGAAGCAGCAGTGGGAGACTGGTAAGCCTGATCTACCATCTATCTATCCATCTATTCTATTCATCCATCTACCTTTCTATGCTGTTTATCTTTTCTAACATTTTACTGCATGGATATGCCCATGCTAAAATCGTGGTCCCAGTGCTTTATCAGATTGCACTCGCATATAATTTCCGCTGATGTGAATGCACCCTTATATACAGACCAACCACGTTATGTAGGCATACATGAGGCCTTTAAGTTCAGATAAGTAGATACACAGCCGCTCCCTGAATCGCAGTCTGCAGTAGGACCGCAACCAGGGCTGTGGAGTCGGGAGTCCATATTAGAGGAGTCGGTGGAAAATGGTCCGACTCATAAAATATATAATACTTTGTGTACTGCAGTTCAATGCAGAATGTGCTAAATATTATTATTATTAATTATGTTCTATCGAAATA
Source organism: Allobates femoralis (assembly GCA_033576535.1). Taxonomy (NCBI): domain Eukaryota; kingdom Metazoa; phylum Chordata; class Amphibia; order Anura; family Aromobatidae; genus Allobates; species Allobates femoralis. The sequence continues at coordinate 542,051,975 of JARQOC010000004.1, forward strand.
TCTTGATTATTATATCATAATAATGATGAACTCCTGATGTTCACATTGTACTACAATAAATTTATCAGTTAAACATGAGCCGTGTATGAGGGAGTCAGAGTCGAAGGAGTCGGAGTCCAAGAAATTCAGGAGTTGGATGTTTGACGTACCGACTCCACAGCCCTGACCGCAACTCACGGATGTGTGAATCCGGCCTTTCAAGAAAACCTCTGGAACAAGGAGTAAGCCATTTCTGAAGTTTAATGGAGCTAATCTGAGGCTTTACAGCACAGAATTTGCATCATTAATGAACATATGTCATGTTATAAAAGCTACAGCTCATTAATTATTTAGAAATTTTTCCTTAAAGGGGGTGTCTGGGCTTTTGCTATAATTCATATGTATACCTAGGCTGCAAAACGTTGATAGTTTGTAATACACATGCTGCCAACACTTTACATAGTTACCCAGATATCACAGGGACCATCCAGGGGGCGTGTTTGTATTGGAGCCTGCATGGAAATGGGAAACTGGCCGTTTCCTCCCAGTCTCCTACAAACACGCCCCCTTCCCCTGTCTACACTATCGCCAGCCACCCCCAGGGCTCCTACAGGCCAGCCCCCTCCCCAGTCTCAGTATGGGCAGCCACCCCCAGGGCTCTTACAGCCCGCCCCAGCCCCTAATGTCACCACCCACCCCATTGTATACAGTGGTCCCTACTGCACAGACACACTGTGCCGAATCCGCTGCTGTGAAGGAGATTCGGCACAGTGTGTCAGTGCATGAGGGACCGCTGCATGTGTGTGGTCAACCTGTGGTCTCTGTGCCCTGGAACCGAGGTCCGCAGCCCGGATCTCTGTGCCCTGGAGCAGAGGTCAGCAGCCCGTGTCTCTGTGCCCTGGAGCCGAGGTCAGCAGCCCGCAGCCTGGGTCTCTGTGCTGTGGAGTCCGATGCTTCTCTCCATACCTCCAGTACCAAAAAGCACAGAGTCAGTGGCTGCGGTATAGAGAGGACCGCCCCACCGACTCTGTCATGTAGCAATTTCAGATATCCAGTGGCATTAAGGTTTCCATTGATGAAGAATGGCCCCACTATCTTTGTACCCCATATACCACACCATACCATCAATGTTTGTGTTCTAACAGTCTTGGAGTGATCTATCCACTGTGGGATAGGGTACCATTACACGTCGCAACATTGCAAGCAATTTCACTTGCAATTTGCTGGTTGCAGTGAAATCATGGACACATTGTTCTATTTTGTTGCCGTGTACAAATGGAACAATGTGTCCATGATTTCACTGCAACCAGGAAATTGCAAGTGAAATTGCTTGCAATGTTGCGACGTGTAACGGTACCCTTAGTGTCAGACCAATAGCGGCGGTTTTGTTTGTTAACTTCACCATTCACAAAAAAAGTTTCCCCTCATCACTCATCTGAAGGCAATTGTCTATGCTGTGAAAATACGGGATGTGCAGCTTCTGAAACAATAGACACGGGAAGCCTGTGCTACCATTTCTTCTGCGGTGTTGCTACGGGTGCCCCCGAAAGTAAGGCATGCCAGGGGTTTAATGTGCCTGTAAATATAAGGCCCCCTTCCCGAAAATAAGGCATGTCTCTATTTTACCACAGCATGCAGCTGTGACTCCTCCAGCCCACCCCCGCTTCCAGCCCACCCCCCGCTCGTGTCCTGGTGCACGTCCCTGTGAGCGGTGCCGCAGATGCATGTAGACCGGCACCGCTATATTTTTCAAGCCCCCGCCACTATCCTGGCCAATCACAAGCCAGGAACTGACCAGCGGCCAATCACAGGCCATTCGCTGCATGACGTCGGCTCCTGGCCTGTGAATGGCTGGGCCAGTGGCACCGTACACCTACGGCAAGGAGATGAGAGTGGTGCCGTCCTCCTTGCAGCGGCGAGCACCGGGACAGTGGCGAGCAGCTGAGTGCGGCGCCGGAATGCAGCAGGGACCGGTGAGAAGTGTCCCTGTCTGTGTGTGCGTGCCCCTGTGGGTGTGTGCGTGCGCCCCTGTTTGTGTGTCTCTGTGTGAGCCCCTGTATGTGTGTGTGTCCCTGATACCATAATGGGGGATGATGGGATAACTTTATTGGGGTCTGCAAGGGGATGATAAAAGTAAGACACCCCCCGAAAATAAGACATGGCGCATCTTTAGGAGCAAAAATTAATGTAAGAAGCTGTCTTATTTTCAGGGAAACACGGTATCAGTGTGTCAAGAGTGGGAGAAGAGGGTTGCATTGACAATCCAACACAATGGGCAGCACTTTGAACACATTTTATAAGTGGTCATAAACTTGTAAATAACTCATGAAAGAATAACGTTACGTTAAAATCAAGCACACCATTGTTTTTCGTATGAAATTCTCAATAAGTTCGATATGTCACACGATCAAGAAATCACCGGAGCTCAACGTGTGATCGCCTGGGAGGTTAAGTAATTAGAGATTAGAGGTGCAGAAAGAGCAGCAAAAAACCAGAGCAATAATTGATATGATCATTATTTTCTAGTTGCACTTTCTGCAACATTAACGCAGCAGTCAAAACCGCTTACGTCTGCACAGCACATTAAACATCTCACTTAGTTTGCTGGCAGATATTTTGATGGTCCGTTTTTTGCAATTTAAAAAAAAAATGCAGAAAAACGGTTCAAAAACATCCAGTGTGGTTGCGTGGCCTGGCCATGAGAGGGGACAGACGCTGATTCCTGAGCTCCTGCTCCCCGGCCGCCAAAAAGGCCTTATATCCCGTTACAACCTCATGTAACTTCGATTTATGTTGGCGAAAAAGAACCCTAGCCGACCTGCTACCACCACGGTACCCTCGGTGCAGTTTACCGCAAGTATAACCTGGTATCTAAGGAGCTCTACCAAGAGACCCCAGGACAGCGCCACATTCAAGATGGCGGATCCCTCCCCCCAGCCCAGCTGCCTGAAGAACATGGCGGGAGGCAGTGGAGAAGTAGCTGGTGAGCTGTCACTGAGCCCTGCGTTGGACCCGCAGCATCTCCTGTCAGATGCTGGAGGCAGAAACTCGGCAAGCAACAAGTGCAGCATGAGTGATGGCGGAGGCGGAAGAGAGAGGCAATAAGCTGGAGGAGCCAGCCCGCAGTCATCTTCCTCCAGGGAGCTGAGGCAATGGCGGGAAGAGGGCAGGGGTCTAGAGACACAGACTAACTGCCCCAGGTGATGAAGGTTGCTCTCAGTAGTTGGTAGGCAATATTGACATGCTGTGTGATAAGGCTCTGGCTGATACAAAGTACCAGCACGGCCCAATATAATGCACCCCCTCATATGAGCAGACAAGTCAGCAGCTGCCACCGATCTCTGTGGCACCACAGCCAGACCGCAATATATTAACTGACACCATGGAGCCGTTTGCATCCTTCCATACGGGCACTAAAGAGGGAACGCTGGGGATGGAGGGAAGCCCATTGATTGATATGTGGAAGGGAACTAATGTCATCAGCTCTCCCCACACACACAAATCACGAGATTGCCATATCCCAGGAGGGGAAATGTGGGACTCCTTTAGAGCTTGTATCCTAAATATCCCCACCAAGGAAGAGCTAGAGGACTTTGTATCCAGACTTGAGACCTCATTTAAAAAAAAGAGACAGGGGCACTGAAGGGCGAAGTTTCTGCTCTTTCTACTAAGGTCTCCCATACTGACTCCACCGTTGAAAAGCTATCACAATGGGTCCAGGTTCTGGAGGACCAGCTGGCGGCCCAGATATTGAATTTTGACACCTTTTGGAATTCCATGGAAGACATGGAAAACCGTGAACGACGACAATGTTAGAGTCTGGGGCCTCCCTGAATCGGTCTAACCTGGTGAGCTGAATTCTACTTTACAAGACATATTCAATGCTATCAGGAATGCCCCTGCTGGGACTGCCATAGAGTTTGACTGGGCCCATAGATCGCTCGGTCCACCCCCTACGGACGGAGCGAGACCAAGAGACATTATCTGTCCCTTCAGAGATACCAAGTTAAGGAGGAGATACTAAACTACTCCAGAAGGAAAGGCGAGATCAGCTTTCAAGGTTGCAAGCTACAACTGATGGCGGACCTGTCTAGAAGAACCCTCCAAAAGAGATGTGCCTTGAGACCGCTATTGGATCTTCTAAGACTGGGCTTTGTGAAAGGCCGAGAGGCGCAGAACAACATTACTAGATCTCTTCTAATTATAGATAGGGCTAAGATATGGAAGTCCCCTCTTTGTCTTCTGTCAGTTGATGCAGAAAAGGACTTTGACAGAGTCCATTGGGGATTCTTACGGGAAGCTTTGGAACACATTGGGCTGCGACAAAAATATCTGAGATGAGTCATGTCCCTGCATTTGAGACCATCAGCTAGGGTTCGTATTAATGGGTCCTTGTCTGACATTTCTTTATCCAGAATGGGACTAGACAGGGGTGTCAATTATCCCCTTTGTTATACGTCATCGTAATTGAACACTTGGCAAAAGCCATTATAAAAAAATGACGATATCAGAGGGTTGCAGGTGGATACTACCACCCAAAAGACAGCCATGTTTGCAGACGACATGCTTCTATACGTCTCCCAACCTGCTATTTCTTTCCCAGTTTTACTACAGGAGTTTGACACTTTTGGGGCATTGAGCAATTTTAAGGTCAACTACTAGAAAACAGACGCTGAACATACCTCTGCCCCCAGAGGTAGAAGCCTCCCTAATGGAAAACTTTCCTTTTAGGTGGAAGAAGGGTCAAATCGCCTACTTGGGTGTAAACCTTCTCGATTATTTAAATAGTCTTTTCCCCCTGAATCATTAAGCCATCCTAGACAAAGTAGGGTCCCTTCTAGATTCCTATAGGCCTCTAAAACTCTCTTGGCTGGGTAGGATTCACGTCATTAAGATGGACATCCTGCCGAGGTTTCTGTATATATTTCAATCTGTTCCCATCTGGCCGCACAGATCCTTTACCAGGGTCCGCTCTCTTGTTTCATATGGAAAGGGAAAAAACGAGGGTGGGATATATGACCCTATCAGCACCTCGTCACAGCGGGGGAGTGGGTCTCCCTAATCTTCACAAGTACTGTCAGGCAGCCATCTTAGTTAGACTTCTGGACTGGAAATATAAAGAAGCCTCCAAGAAATGGGTCCAGATTGAACAAGAGGGGATTGATCTACCCCTTCGCTACCTACAATGGACCCCCGGACACACTATCAAAGGCTATGGGAACCTTACGTTCCTTACCCTAGAAACTCTAAAGGCATGACAAACCTCGTTAGACAGGATTCCGGATCCTCAGATAGTGAGCTCTTTGACGCCTATATTTCGAAACACTGCTTTCCCCCAGGCTTGAAAAGGCAGAAATTTATGGGGTGGAATTTCAGGGACAATACCCGCATCAGACATGTCCTACAACAAGGTGAGCTTCCCTCATTTAATGTATTGCAAAATAATGCCATTGGCACAAAATTAGTCTGGTGGAAGTATTTACAGTTACGATCTTTCCTAAGATCTGTAAAGCTTTTAGGGGGTCCTGAGCTTCGACTATCACCCACGGAGACTCTTTTTCATGTGAGGCTCCGCCATAACGGGGAATTTCAGCCATTTATCAAATCTTATCAGTGAGAGACAACAACGACAAACACAAATATCAGATTATCTGGGAGAAGGAACTGTAGAGGCCCATCTCCAGTGCAGACAGAGAGATGCTTTCTTATGGCTCATAAATTGCCCGGCTCAGGCGAAGCACAGGAGAAGTGCTATAAACTTCAATTCAGATGGTATTTCACTCCAGACAGGTTGCATAAATTCTCATTCCAAGCTTTGCTGGAGGTGTGGGTCTGAAGAGGGTACAGTTGCTGCATATTTGGTGGGACTGCTCCCTGATTAGAGAGTTTAGGGAGAAAGTTTTCCGAAACTATAGGCTGGTCACAGGTAAACACGTAGTGGGGAGATGGCCTTGTTATCTGTTTTGCCTGGTTCGGTGAGGGCCCAAAAGAGGGACATTTTGAGATTCTGCCTCTCTGCGGCCAGAACGGTGATTCCACGCCACTGGAAGGACCAGAATCCGCCTACCATTCTTGAATGGTTCTCGGAGATGGAATCCTTGTATAGAATGGAAGAGATATCGGCTGGATTTCTTCAGAATCTGCCCTCCTTTTCAGTTAGTCTGAATGGATCTTATGTAAAGAAGCCATTAACTATAATGAGTTATTTTTATGAAAGGAGATTGTTTTTTTCCTTCTCACAGGTCTCTGCCAATCCCCACAATCCTCACTTATTTGTTCTCAATGCTATGTTACTGTGATCTGACTTTCCAATCTTTTCTCTTTTCCCCTTTTCTAAAACCCCCGCCTCCTCCCCTGGGCGGCTATAGGTTAATGTTCTGACTGAAGGGCAGGAGGACCTATTGAAGGATTATCGGGATAATAGCGATTAAACATTCCGCTAACATCATTCCTCGCCTTGTTGAGGTTACTTGTAAATATTTTCTCAAGTTCTTATTTTCTTTTTTTTCAACTTTTGTCTAGTTTCAAAGACAAATCACACAGCGTACCGTATTTTTCGCTTTTTAAGACGCGCTTTTGTTCCCCCCAAACTGGGGGGGGAATGGGGGTGCGTCTTAAAAAGCAAATGTAAAAAAATTTAAAAAATTTTTTAAAAATTAAATATTACCGGTGGAGGAGTGGTGAGGGGTGCGGCGGCTCAGCGGCAGGTTCCGGTGGGTGGGGGGGGGCACAGCTGCAGGACCGGAGCAACGGAGATCTACCGGCTGCAGCGTTTGGTGGGCGCCGCCATGTTTTTTGTGCAGTCACTGTGCAGCAGCTGGCCGGTAGAGGTAGAAACCTCAGTTGGCCGCCTGTCTCCACTATGGCGGCGGCCATTTTGTTGAAGCCTCTACAGTTACTGAATGCAGCCGGCCACAAAAAACATGGCGGCTCCCACTGCTCGGTCCAGTCCTGCAGCAACAAGATGGTAGACACCAGGAAGACAACATGTGCCAGTTGTGCAGGGGATGTGTGCCTGCTGCAGGGGATGTGTGCCTGCTGCAGGGGACGTGTGCCAGCTGCAGGGGACGTGTGCCAGCTGCAGGGGACGTGTGCCAGCTGCAGGGGACGTGTGCCAGCTGCAGGGGACGTGTGCCAGTTGCAGGGGACGTGTGCCATCAATGGGGGACGTGTGCCAGCTGCAGGGGATGTGTGCCATCAATAGGGGACGTATGCCAGCTACAGGGGACGTGTGCCAGCCGTAGGGGACGTGTGCCAGGTGTAGGGGACGTGTGCCAGCTGTAGGGGACGTGTGCCAGCTGTAGGGGACGAGTGTGCCAGCTGTAGGGGACGTGTTGCCAGCTGTAGGGGACGTGTGCCAGCTGTAGGGGACGTGTGCCATCAATATGGGACACGTGCCAGCTGTAGAAGACGTGAGCCACAAAATAGACGTGCCAGCTGTAGGCGATGTGTGCCATCAATAGGGGACGTGTGCCATCAATAGGGGACGTGTGCCAGCACTGAAGGACATATAACAGCCCAAGGGGGCTATATCCAATAAAGGGGGGCCATATCCAGATTACGGGGGCTAACTATAGGATGAGGGGGCTGTATCCCAGGATGAGGGGGGCTATAAGGGACATATACCCGATATGATTTGTAAGACGGACACTGGCATTGTAAGATGGACCCCATTTAACATTAAAAATTATTTTTTCTCTTTTTGTTCACGAAATTTGGGGGTGCGTCTTATAATCAGGTGCGTCTTATAAAGCGAAAAATATGGTAGTTTATCTATGTCATTTAATGACATGGAACATGTGTTAGTCTCCATAATAACAATGTGTAATCGATGTAAATTATTCTTACTGATTGTTTTGTAAACAATTTATTCCTTTGTTTCATAAATACATATTTACAAAAAAAACAAAAAACAAAAACATCCAGTGTGAACATAGGCTTAAAATGGACATATCACAGAACAAGGCTACAAAGCTGAATAAAACTGATCTCCTCTGCGGACATATTTGTTTGTAAATTTTAGGTTATAATATACACCTCCAAGCAGGCATTAGAGATTCTTCCCTGGGGGAGTGCACTTTTTCCTCTGAATGAAGTTGCCCAATCATGAGTAGGGGGCGTGTTGCAGAGGTTATAAGAACACACCCATAGATAAGCTTACAGCAGGCCTTCTGTGTGAGACATCTAACACACAGCCCTGATTTCTCCACCTACCCTGTAGAACACAGCAGAGCTGAGCGCAATTGCAAACGTCTCAAGCTTTCATCATATAGCAGTGAGAACGAAGAGTGGGGCGAATGCCAACTGCTGCGAGATGAGAGATGGAAGTTTTTGTGACAAACTCTCTAACTTGCTTGATCCCCTCACCCCACTCTGACCACAATGAGATATCTGCAGGTGTTTGTAATCATATTTAGCTATGATGTATCTATACAGTAGAGATAGGGCTTTCCTTACATATGTCGCATATGAGAATGCCAATTCTACAATTATCAATGGAGTGTTCTTATATCCACTGAATCACACCTGTTTATGATGGGCCGACCCCCCTACTTTTGCCCCCAAAACCTGGGAAAACTTATTGACTCGTGTGTAAGCCGAGGGTGGACCCCAGCACAGGTATACAGGCCCCCCCAGTGGTAGTATACAACAGTCTCCCCCTGTGGTAGTATACAGCAGTCTCCCCCTGTGGTAGTATACAGCAGTCTCCCCCTGTGGTAGTATATACAGCAGTCTCCCCCTGTGGTAGTATACAGCAGTCTCCCCCTGTGGTAGTATACAGCAGTCTCCCCCTGTGGTAGTATACAGCAGTCTCCCCCTGTGGTAGTATACAGCAGTCTCCCCCTGTGGTAGTATACAGCAGTCTCCCCTGTGGTAGTATACAGCAGTCTCCCCTGTGGTAGTATACAGCAGTCTCCCCCTGTGGTAGTATAAAGCAGCCCTCCCGTCCCTGTGGTATATACAGGCCCCCCTGTGGTAGTATACAGCAGCCCTCCCCCCCCTGTGGTATATACAGGCCTCCCTGTGGTAGTATACAGCAGCCCTCCCCCCCGTGGTATATACAGGCCCCCCTGTGGTAGTATACAGCAGCCCCCTCCTGTGGTATATACAGGCCCCCGTTGCTGCTGCCGAACACTGTAATAGAAGAGCTTTCATACTTATCCTCCTCGCTGTCACTGCACGCGCATCCTCCGCTCTCCTTCCTGCTTGTACCCGGCGTCCATCCATGTGACCGCGCACCTGTAATGACGTCATTGCTTGTGCGCGGTCACATGGATGGACATCACAGCCCTATTCGATTTCACAGTGTATTATACACTGCAAAATCAAATGTAAAATATAGACAAATGTATGAAAAGTAATAAAGATTGTTATACTTACCCTCTTCCGGGTGTGTCGGAGCCAGGAGCCGGGATATCTTCTGCAGGTATTGTCCTGCCAGGGCCTTGCATGATGTCATAATGACATCGGACGCTGTGAATGGCCGCTCGGTCATGATATACGCGTCACATATCACATGACTGCGAGTGGTCAATCAGCGCCCATGACATCACGCAAGGTCTTCTCACATCGGTGCCTGGCTCCTGGATAGCATGAACAAGTCGGCGGAGAAGTATTAATTCTTTATTATTTCTAATACCTCTGGCTTTGTTTAATATAGATTTCGCAGTGTATATTAATAAACTGCAAAATCAGATGGGGCAGTCACACGTCACACAGGGGAGGAGGAAGCAGGATTCTTCCTCCCCTCTGTGACATCAGATCCAGCAGAGCTGCTGCGTAAAGAATTGACATGATATTCACTTTGCCGGCAGACACAAGGCACATTGTGCATTTTTGAAAGCGCTCAAAAATGCGCAATGTGTGAACATAGCCTTAGGGTACAGTTACACGTCGCAACATTACATGCAATTTCACTTGCAATTTGCTGGAAGCAGTGAAATCATGGACACATTGTTCTATTTTGTTGCTGTATACAAATGGAACAATGTGTCCATGATTTCACTGCAACCAGCAAATGAAATTACATGCAATGTTGCGACGTGTAACGGTACCCTAAGGCTGGTTTCACACTGCAGTTTTTTCCCTGATCAGGATCGATCAGGTTTGTGTGCCAAAACCAGGAAATTAACTTTCAGAGAAAAAGTATAACTGAAAGATTGACACCTGTTCTGGGTTTTGGAGACACTCCTGGTATTGACACACAAACCTGATGGAACCTGATCAGGGAAAAAACTGCAGTGTGAAGCCAGCCTAAAGTCTACTTCACACGCTATGATATCATTGAAACGTCACGCCTTTTTGATCGTTCGAACGATGTCGTTTGTGCATCGTTGCATGTAAACATAAGATCATGAAACGAGAAATCGTTGGATCGTTCATCAAATCTGTGAGATCCCGACCTCAAATCTATCGTTCATTGTCCAATTAGTTCTGTGAACAAGCAACATCATTCAGTGGGACACCTTTTTGAACGATGTTCACAAATCTCCTATTCCTGACGCTTTGTAAAATCGTTCAATAAGTTGTTCGCGAAGTAGCTGGCACGTTGCCAAATTTAACATCGTTAACCATATCCATGCATGTGACAACGCACTGACGATGTTGAAACGACAGCAGTCACGTCACATCATTAACGATATAGGTGAACGATATCATTAACTATGTCACGTGACCACTGTCGTTTCAACATCGTCAGTGCGTTGTAACATGCATGGATATCGTTAACGATGTTCTGTTCTGCTGTGTTTTTAGTTGCAAAACAGCAGCTGTGAAAAAAACGCACCCAAAAGAACGGATCTGTTTTTGAAGAGCTGCGTTATTTTTTCCCATTTTGAAGGTCTCCTATGGGAAAACCGCTGGAGAAAAACGCAGTACAAATTGACATGTCATTTTCAAAAAACGCAGCACTCCTAAAATGAAAAAAACAGATCACCTTACAGGAGCACAGTCTGAATGGCAAAGATGAAAACCCATAGACTTTGCTGGGGTGTCATTTGAGTGATCAGTTTTTTGAAGTGCACTGCAAAAAAAGGATCAAAAACGCACCGTGAGAATGCAGCCTAATAGTAGTCAAATGATGTCCCCGCTCCTTGGCGGCTTACCCACCCATAAATCATTAAAACAATCCCTAGACAAAGAACAAGCTAATATACAAATCCAATATTTAAAAACGTGCTTCGGCTATCACGCCCTACCCATGGTCCAGAGAGTTTGGTTTTGAATCATCGGTTTGGATCTGAAGGTTTTAAATTATTTAAATTAAAGTGAATTTTTAAAGGACTCGCCTTGAATGGTATTTCATACCACTGGTTATGTCTTTGGAATTTATACTTGCTACAACTTGATCAGTGAGGAGAAGCTCAACATCCTCAGACCACTCAAACTTCAGCTGGTGAGCCGACAACCTTTTTTTTGTATATTATATACATCACTGGCTGTAGTGCCCAGCGTTTAACGGGATCGTAACTAACTGATGTTAGCTATAAGAAAATAGAATGGGTTAACTAAAGAACCCATTACGCGCTAGAATATCGTTAACGATATTGTTGCAACGTCACCGGTTTTGTGAAGTTGTAACGACGTCATTGCGTGTGACACGTAGTTACGACCAGCGATAAGTCTGTTAATCATTGATTAATGGCCAGGACCATAAATTTATCGTTGATCGTCCGTTTGCCCTGCTGCATCGACGTGTGTGACACCTTTCCAATGATCTTGTTTGCGACTTCTGCTATTCAGAACTGAAGCACGTAGGCGACCAAAGGACCGCAAATATCGTTCGCTTGTCGCTGTATCGTTGCTGCATCGTTCAATATATCTGCACGTGTGACACCTTACCAACAATCAGTAAACGATGTTCCAGTGATCCCGGCCAGGTCGGATCGCTGGAACTTCGTAGTGTGTATGGGGCCTTTAACCTTGCCTCTCTCTGGCGAGATACACAGTCTGCAAGTGTAATACAGGATCTGCGTGCGGCCTCCTGCCGCACCACTGGGGGGTCGGCTGCGTGCGGCCTCCTGCTGTAAACTGGTTCTGTGAATATGAAGTTCGAATTTTTTTTAAACTGCGCCGATGCAGCTCATGTTCATCTTCTAAATGGTGCTGGAGATTGAGCTACACGCAAGCTCCGACTCTGGTGCCATTTAATGACGTCACCATTTCTACTGCAGTGCGCATGCGTTACAAGCAGAGGCAAAGGTAGCGCTGAGTTAAATTTAAATAAAGGAGGGGCACACCAGGAGGAGACAGGACGCATAATCTATATGGAGAATCGACCCACAATGTCCCGCCTGCTGCACACATCAATAACCGCTGCACACATTTACTTAACATTGACAAACGTTATCTCTGCTATCATAAATCTAATCAGAAGACTGACGGTATGGTTCATGTCACCATCCTAGCATCTGTATGGCACAGCTTTTACCTTATACCAGGGGTCTCAAACACGCGGCCGCGGGGCTTCTCAGTGCGGCCCACGACACCGTGGACAGTGAATTATGCCGGCGGCGTACCGGAAAATCTGAAGACTGGATTCTACTGCAGGGGAGGTGATAGGGCTCTGAAGCCTGTCCAGGGGCTTGGGGAGGCTGCAGGAGGCAGCGGGAGATCTCCTGCTCCCGCTCATAAAATATGCACTGCCGCTGTCCATCACCATGGTGCTGAAACCGCACCGCGGTGATGGGCTGGGGGAGCGGCGCATATTATATGTGCCTGCGCCCCCCTCAGTGATGGTACATACCCCCCTGTGTTCCATATGGCCCCCCATGCTGCTGCCCAGAGTAAAATAAAAAAGCTTTACTTACCTCCTCCAGCGATGTTCTCCCGCTGTCTCCCCACTCTCCCTGCTGCCGCTGTGATCGGGCACGCAGAGATAATGTCTCTCTGCTGTGCCGATCACATAACTGGCATTGAGAAGCAGGAAGTGGAGGAGTTCAGCTGGAGGAGGGTGAGGAAAGAGCATGGGGGCCATAGCCAGGGCAGGGGGTACGTGTGCCAGCCACGGGGGACGAGCGTGTCAGACAGCGCGAGCGTGTCAGACAGCGCGAGCATGTCAGACAGCGCGAGCATGTCAGACAGCGCGAGCATGTCAGACAGCGCGAGCATGTCAGACAGCGCGAGCATGTCAGACAGCGCGAGCATGTGTAAAAAGAAGGTAGACCAGGTTGGGGACATCACTACAAAAGGGAACATTACTACACCATGGGGGCCAGGATGTGGACATCCCCATGCTGATCCCCTTTTGTAGTGGACATTACTACACTATGGGGGCCAGGATGTGGACATCACTACAAAAGGGGATCAGCATGGGGGACATTACTACACTATGGGGGCCAGGATGTAGACATCACTACAAAAGGGGATCAGCGTGGGGGACATTACTACACTATGGGGGCCAGGATGTGGACATCTCCATGGTGATCCCCTTTTGTAGTGGACATTACTACACTATGGGGGCTAGGATGTGGACATCTCCATGCTGATCCCCTTTTGTAGTGGACATTACTACACTATGGGGGCAAGGATGTGAACATCACTACAAAAGGGGATCAGCATGGGGGACATTACTACACTATGGGAGCCAGTATGTAGACATCACTACAAAAGGGGATCAGCATGGGGGACATTACTACACTATGGGGGCAACGATGGGGACATCACTGCAAAAGGGGATCATGATGTTGACATTACTACAGAAGGGGGATCAGGATGGGTCATATTAGTACAAGAGGGGGACCAGGATGGGGATATTACAACAAGAAAGGGACCAAGATGGGGACATTACTACAAGAAGGGGATAAGGATTTGGACAGTACTACATGAGCAAAAAATTCTGGTATTACTAAAAATGTCACTTAATCCTACAAGCAATGCGGCCCCCCGATAAAAATTTTCTATGTGCAGGCCACTAACACAGCCGAGTTTGAGACCCCTGCCTTATACCATAAAATCATGGTGGTTGACTCCCTTCAGATTTATTGCTTTTTGAATGCAGTATGTGAAATATCTGCATGCAGTCCATCTAGGCTTTGCTTCAGAATTTTCCCTGGCAGTGTGTGGTTTTACCCCCTCCCAGATATTGCCAGTCAATGCTCAGCCTCAGCCCCCTCCCTAATGGTACCTTTACACGCCGCGACGGCAGGCTGGATACAGCCCGCTACAGGCTACAAATGTAGCTTGTAGCGTCAATGTAGCCCGTCGTAGCGGCGTCTGAAGACGCGACGCTACAGCCGGCGACAGATACATCTGTTTATGGGCTCTGCTCGAAAACAGATGGCTATATCGCCGATGGTAGCGAGCTGTATCGGCGTGTAAAGAAGCAACGGAAGGGAACTCTGGACACCCTGCGCTGTAGCTGCAATGTAGCTAAGGCGTGACCCAGGCTCCGGGATACCCCGCCCCATCACCGATCATTGGAGGAAGCTCCTGCATGACGATTGGTAGTCGCTGCCTAGGGCGGCATATTTAAGGAGCTGACCAGTCACACTACACAATCGCTCGAGCGTGCTGTATTTCTCAGCCTCCTGCGATGCCTGGCCAATCATGATGATATTGCGATGTCCTATCATCGTACGGACGGCTCGTAATCCAAGATTGTGGCACGCCTATGTGCTGTCCCTGCTGCACCAGGTCCTCCCATAGTAGCTGGTTGTAGCGGTGTGTACATGAGCTACAGCTGGCTACTTGAGACACCCGGCGATGTAGCTAGCTACAGATGTAGCGTGGCGTAGCGCACCTTGTCGCGGCGTGTAAAGGAGATGCGTTCACCGTTTGTAGCCGTTTGAGCGTGCACGTGAAGTAGCGTGATGTATCCAGCCTGCCGTCGCGGCGTGTAAAGGTACCATTAGAGATTGAAGAAATCCCCACTTGCACTACAAGCAGAGATTTCACAATCTCTCTGTAATGCAGAATCAGGGGAGCACAGAGATTTTTTAAAACGTTTTCCAGTCCCCACTCCAGCAGGTTTTTATTGTCTATTGTCTAGCTGGAGTCCTCTGAAGTCCCCCACCGCCTTATACTGATTTCCAGCCAGTCAGAACATATGGGCACAAGATGGCGCCGTGGGACCAAAGCAGCATTGGTGAAAGGTTGAAGCCGCCAGAAGGGGAGTACATGACAGTTGGCTTACGGTTTTTTGCAATTTAACACTTTGTAAAAATAACATCTTGCTGAAATATATATGTATCTTATAGTCTCCAGTCAGTAACGTCAGCCGTTCCAGACCTCCCTGACTACTTCTGTAAATCATAGAATTATGCAATTTATGAATTCTCTACCCTTTCACTGAGATAACTAGGCAGCTGCTTAGTTCTCTGTTGATTTGTGTAATTAATACTAAGAGACACTGACCTGAGCTTGCTAGGGTTAATAGAGCAAGGACTTTAGTGCACAAGCTGAAGAGAAACAAAAGTCACATGTAGGAGGGATGAATGAGAAGTAATACTTCAACTTTCGTAACTACTCAGGAGATGGCAACACTTGTATGGAAGTAAGTACTGGACTGTTCAGTAGACTCTCCCCTAGAGCTCCAGTTGGCGGGAAGTCTTAGCAATGAATGGTTATGTTGTTACAGAGTAAAGAATGGAATCCTGCGCAGTCGCTCAATGCGATTTAAGCAAAGTGCCATCATTGAATTCTTGACAGAGGAAGGTATCACTCCAAAGGAAATTAATTAGAGAATGCAGGCGTTTATGGTAATTACACTGATGTGAGCACTGTGCGTGGAAGGGCCAGTAAGTTTAAAGATGATAAGGTGGGTATGTCTGCCAAAGAAAGAGTTGGACATTTGTCCTTATTTGTCTACATTTATCAGCGGTCATGAAAAGCATAGAAAATGAGTGTATAAAATCTACAATAGACATCTTTATTGTGGGGATACTAGGATAAAAGTCTCAAACAGTACAGCTGGCTAAATTGTACATAAGGAGTTTAAGTGACATAAATAAAAGACCTGTAAGACACCAAGCTCACAATAGATTCCATAATAAAGTGCTTTTTATGAATTTTGCTACAAGACAAAATGTAAATTGTATTGGGACCTTGTTGTGTCACTGGTGGGGTTGGTATGTAATATATAATGCCCTTTTTTGCATAGCCCTCCTAATGTACTTCTACCACTTTAGAATAAATCATTACCCCCTCTTCTACCCTAGAGCACAGAGTTAAGGGCCCGTTACACACTTCAATGGTCGAACGAGCCGACCAACAATCCGACTTGACCTAGATCGCTTGAACGTCCTTCAATGATCGCTAGTGAAATGTCACACGCACAGATATCTTTAACGACGCTGCAACGATTCCGTGACAAGCAAACGATACTTGCGGTTGTTTGATCGCCTACGTCCTTCAGTTCTGAATAGGCAAAGTCGTTAACGACAGTTATCAAGGTGTCACACACACCGATGCTGCAGGTTGGACGGACGATCAGTCTGGTTTTAGGTCCTGTTCAAAAACCTCCGATCAACGACCAGCCGACTTATCGTTGGTTGAATCGACGTGTCACACGCAACGACGTCGTTACGACATTGTTTAAACGACTGAAAACCCATGACATCTTAATGATATCGTAGCGTGTAACGGGCACTTAAGGAGCACAACCAAAGCCAACTGACATTACCCCTTCCACATCTTTATATCAGGGAAGTTCTAAGGCTGGTTTCACATCATGTTTTTTGTGATCCGGGCCGATCCGATGAGAACCAGATAGGCCCAGATCACATTTCAGCCCCATAGTTTGAGGCTGTCATCCGGTTTCCATGTGTCCGGGTGAATCCGGGAGGACTCAGATTTTTCACCCGGACACAAAAATGCTGCATGCAAAATTTGTGTGTCCGAGGAGATAACTCTCCCCAAACCAGATCCTCCTGAATTCACCCAGATCCAGGGCAATCAGGCGCTCCTTAGGGTATGTGCACATCTGACGTTTCTGCATCTTTGCAGACCGTCCGGAAACTGGTGGAGAATGGCAGAAACTGAGTTTTCTGTGCTCAGCAGTGTCCCTCGTTTTGTTAGCGTTTTGCGATCGGTTTTTTAGCGTTTATACAGCGTTTTCTCGGCGGTTTTTCTTAGAGTTTTCCAGACTGGTTTTTGGTGCACTTGTAAGCTAGATCCTCTGGAAAAACGCTCAAAAGAAGTCACTTGCTCTATCTTTGAAAACCGGTGGAAAACCGGTAAAGAAACTGGAAAGTAGGGCTGGGCGATTAATCGAATTAATTCGATTAATTCGCCCCCTGATGTGGCCACGATTCTGATTTTTTCAAAATCGTGTAATTCGAATTAAAATGGCGCCCCCCCATGGCTATACAGGGCGGCAGCGGCGGGGATAAGTATAATAACAGTGCGCCTCCACACTTCCGCCTTGTAGATGCCGCAATGTGACTTTGGCGGGTGGCGGGGGACTTGTGGCGCCGCAGCCGGGAGCCGTGTGACCTGCGGCAGACATGGGGAGCGTCTCCCTGGATCGGGGGCTCGCAGGGCAGCAGCCGTAATCCGGTGCACGGCCGGCGGATGGGACTGCAATGTCGGTGGAAACATGGCTGCTCAATCCAGAGATGGGGGAGAGCAGAGCAGCCTGCAGCACTGTGCGGGAGTGATCGGCACCATCCCCGGCTCCAGGTCAGTGTGTGCACCGCTGAGGCTCCATAGACAGTGCAGGGAGCAATCACTGCAGCCTGGGGCTGGTGCACTCACCAGTGTCCTCCATACACCACTGGGGCTGCTGCTGTATACTACTACCACTGGGGCTGCTGCTATATACACCACTGGGGCTGCTGCTATATACACCACTGGGGCTGCTGCTATATACACCACTGGGGCTGCTGCTCTATACACCACTGGGGCTGCTGCTCTATACACCACTGGGGCTGCTGCTATATACACCACTGGGGCTGCTGCTGTATACACCACTGGGGCTGCTGCTGTATACACCACTGGGGCTGCTGCTGTATACACCACTGGGGCTGCTGCTGTATACACCACTGGGGCTGCTGCTGTATACACCACTGGGGCTGCTGCTATATACACCACTGGGGCTGCTGCTATATACACCACTGGGGCTGCTGCTATATACACCACTGGGGCTGCTGCTATATACACCACTGGGGCTGCTGCTGTATACACCACTGGGGCTGCTGCTGTATACTACCGCTGGGGCTGCTACTGTATACACCGCTGGGGCTGCTGCTCTATACACCGCTGGGGCTGCTTCTGTAACACTGCTGGGGCCTGTATACCTGTGCTGGGGTCCACCCTCGGCTTATACACGAGTCAATAGGTTTTCCCAGGTTTTGGGGGCAAAAGTAGGGGGGTCGGCTTATACACGGGTCGGCTTATACAAGAGTATATATGGTACCTCTTAGTTTTTCTCTTTATTCATCAAAGAAAAGAAAAAAAATAAAATAAAAAAAAAAATCGAGATTTAAATCGAAAATCGTCCATAGGTTTAAATAAAATCGAGATTTTGATTTTTTTCAAAATCGCCCAGCCCTACTGGAAAGGAGACAAAAAAAAAACGTTCTAATGTACACAGCGTTTTCTAAACTCCATTGACTAGCATGTTAATCCAACCGGTGGCTAGGATTAACATAAATTAACATAAAACTCAGCGGAAACCGCCGACGGAAAACGCTCAAAAACAGCCCACAAAACGACTGATGTGCACATACCCTTAACATGGGAGCCTGTGGGGCCGGATTGCTCCAAATGGGGAGGATCCGGGAACCAGACACCTGCGGCTGCACGCCGCTGTTATTTCAGGACCGCAGCTAGCTCCCTGCGAGCTGTGGTCCTGAATCATCAGCAGCTTCAGCTGCGTGCGGCTGCACACCGGACCGGAGGGCATATTAGCCCTCTGGTTCTGTGTGCTGATCCGATCCGGGGCTGTCCGGTCCACAACGGATCAAAACGTGATGTGAAACCAGCCTAATATGAATATTTTTTCGCCAATTTTCTGGTGTCCAAAACTGGGAGCATCGTATCAGCAAGTGTATCTAAGGGTACCTTTACACGCGGCTACATTTCTAGGGTGGCTACAGGTAACTTACTGGTTGCAGTGAAATCATGGAGAGATTATTCCATTTGTACACAGCAACAAGATAGAACCTTGTCTCCATGATTTCACTGCAACCAGTAAGTTACCTGTAGCCACCCTAGAAATGTAGCCGCGTGTAAAGGTACCCTAAGGGTATGTGCAGACGATGTGGAGGCATTACATGTTGGACAGAGTGCCTCCAGACCTGTAGGAAGCCGTGGGTGAAAGCAGCCGTCCTGCGCCTACGATCTGTGTTCAGTGCAGGCAGGCAGGCTTCTCCCTGCATTTACCCGCCAAGATTGCTTCCGACTCAGCAGCAATATATTAACATGCTGTGAAGATGTGGAAGTGCAGCAACCAGCACCACAAGTGAAAACACACTGCAGAGGGCAGTAGCACAGTGGGCAGAGGATTTCTAGAAATCCCATCCACTATGCTGGTACTGTGCAACACAGCGCTAATACGCTGTTATTCCGGATCGTGTGCACGCACCCAAACAGTCTGCAACATAAGGTACATTTAAAATGCCACTCCAGAGGTGCAATAAAGAAAAAACACAGGACAGCAAGAAAAATAGAATGACACCAGACGCTCTCCACAGATGGGAGATTCTGAGAGCAGAAAGAATATGCTGCCATTTTGCCTTCAGATGAGCCTGGAAGTATCATAGTGCAATCATAAATGTGCTGAAGATCTTTAAAAGGAACCTGTCACTTTGTTTTACCCCCCTGTGCTATCACTACCTGTCCCTGCACCTTGCTAGCTGATCCCCAACCATCTGTCTGAGCTAAAAGGGCCCTATAAAGCTTCAGAAAAATGATTTTATAACATGTATGCAGCCTGCAGGGTAGACTGAATAGGAGGGCTCCAGGGCTCCATTGTCCACCCCCCCCCTCGCTGGCTCTCAGCACACCTCGCTGGGCATCATCATTTCTTTCACCAATCCTCCTCTTTTTGAGTGCGCAAACTGATGCAAAGCCATACACGTCATAAGCCTCCACAATGCACAGGGCTGGATATGATGTTACCGCCACCACATCATACTACGAAGGAAGCAAGAATTTCAAAAAGAGGAGGATAGGCGAAAGGTATGGTTATGCCCAGTGGGATGTGCTGGGAGCCAGCGAGGGGAGGGGGGGGGGGGGGGACAATGGAGCCCGCCTTTCTAGTCTACGCTGCAGGCTACATACTTGTTATAAAATCATTTTTCTGAAGCTTTATAGGGCCTTTTTAGATCAGGCACAGATGGTTAGGGATTAGCTAGCAAGGTGCAGGGACAGGTAGTGATAGAGGGGAATAAGAGGAGGTGTCAGGTTCCCTTTAATGTACAGTTATCACCAGATTTGGAGGTTCAAAACCCTGCCCACCACCTTTAACATGATGTAATTGGGGTTCATTCCTGTAACCCCTTTATATCCTCAGATGACCCCCTGCATACCTCATAAATAAGAGTTTTAGTCTGTCCCACGCCATATGCTAATTTCGTGGTTCGGTCATATGGGGGTCTGCACACTGCTGTCAGCACTGCTCTGCACCATGCGACCACTGCCCCTCCACATGCACTGTGTGCAAGTGGTTGATGTTACTACAATTCCCAAGTGTCGTACCTGCGCAGTGGTGCGCCTCATTGTGACCTACTGAACAGACAATGACTCTACTGTGCAGACACAAGACTTTGCTCTCGCGTCAGCCACACAGTCCCCGATGTCTCACACCTGTGTAGTGGAATCACCGGCTCTTCAAGAGGGCACAGTGAGTTGCGCCATTGCGCAGGCGCGAGATGTGGGAATTGTGCAGATGACGTTGCTTCGTCATTCACTTGCACACAATCGGGAGTGGCGGCGCTGACCACAATCTGTCATATATATGTATATATGCAATATCCCATATGACCGAACCATGAAATTAACATAAAGCACGGGGAAGAATAAAACTATTTCTGAGGTATGCAGGAGGATATCTACATCTGGCGATATAAAGGGGATACAGGAACCCCAAATAAATCATGTTAGAGGTGGTGGGCAGGGTTTCGAACCCCCAAAACTGGTGACCAGTTATCTTTAAGGCTGGTTTCACATTACGGATTTTTAAGTTCCGATGCTGTCCGATAAAAATCAGACAGCATCAGACCGATTTTGGCCCCCATGCAGCTCTATGGGCATCGGACCAAATCGGATGTGCACTAAATGCTATCCGATTTGGTCCAATCTGATTCTGTCTGATTTTTTTTATCGGTGCAAAAATCGGAGCATGCTCCGATTTTTGCACCGAAAATAAATCGGACAAACTCAGATTGGACCAAATCGGATGGCATTTAGTGCACATCCGATCCGACCCGATCAATTTAACATGGGGCCCTATGGAGCATGGTCCTCGGATACATCTGATGTGTCCTCGGACCCAATTTTAGTGTACTGAGCATGCTCAGTACACTAAAATAGCTTCTAAAAGTAAAGTAAGGGGTTTAAAAAAAAAAAAAAAAAAATCTATGCTCACCTGTCCACGAGTCCCCCGGCGTCTCCCGGTGTCTTGCTGTTCTCTGCTGACAGGACCTGCCGTGATGTCACAATCACATGACCGCCAGTCACATTACTACCGGTTACTAGGTAACCGGCTGTCATGTGATTGTGACGTCACGCGAGGTCCTGTCAGCACAGAACAACAAGACACCGGGAGACGCGCGTGACCGTGCAGGAGTCGTGGACAGGTGAGAAAAGATTGGAGGAGAGGGGGACAACATTGGAGGACCGGGGGAGAAGAGGGGAGGACGGGGGACCACATTGGAGGACCGGGGGAGAAGAGGGGAGGACGGGGGACCACATTGGAGGACCGGGGGAGAAGAGGGGAGGACGGGGGACCACATTGGAGGACCGGGGGAGATGAGGGGAGGACGGGGGGACCACATTGGAGGACCGGGGGAGAAGAGGGGAGGACGGGGGGAAGCAGAGCTAAGGACTGGGGGAGAAGAGGGAGAACGGGGGAGCAGAGAGGAGACACAGGGGAGAAGAGGAGAGGACCGGGCAGTAGAGGGGAGAAGCGGGAGTACCGGGGGACAGACAGCTGACAGGGAGCGAGGTGACAGGAGGGTGGGCATCAGATAAAATGTCAGAATCGGATGCCTATTTGGCATCCGATTCCAGGCATCAGAAGAATCCAATGATGTCCGATGTATATCGGACAGCATCGGATTTTACAAAAATCGTAGTGTGAAAGTAGCCTAAGGGTGCGTTCACACCACGATTTTTAGGGAGCCGATGCTGTCCGATATAAATCGGACAGTATCGGCTCCCTTCTGATGCCTGGAATCGGGTGCCAAATAGGCACCCGATTCCGGCATAAAATCGGCGCCGGGCTGCAAAAAAAAAGAAAAAAAAGAAAAGTTTATTCTCACCTCTCCCCGAGCCCCCGCCGTCAACCGCCATCTTCCTCTAGGCTCCCGGTGGCTCCCGCAAGCTGCCGGTGTCAGCAGAGGTGTACCTCTGCTGTACACAGGACCTGCGATGATGTCACAGTCACGTGACCGCGGGTTCACCATGGTAACCCGCGGTCACATGACTGTGACATCACCGCAGGTCCTGAACAGCAGAGGTACACCTCTGCTGACACCGGAGCCTGCGGGAGCCACTGGGAGCCTAGAGGAAGATGGCGGGGGCTCGGGAGAGGTGAGAATAAACTTTTTTTTTTTTTTCTTTTTAACCCTTGTGCTCCCAGGAGCAGTTTTACTGTACGTAGCATGCTCAGTACAGTAAAATAGGGTCCAAGGAGACATCACATGTTTTCTCGGACCCTTCTCCATAGGGGCCCCATGTTAGGGATCGGGTCAGATCGGATGTGCACTAAATGCCATCCGATTTGGTCCGATCCGAGTCTGTCAGATTTTGTAATCGGATGAAAAAATCGTTGCAGGCAACGATTTTTTTCTCCTGAAAAAAATCGGTCAAAATCGGGCAGAATCGGATCGGACCAAATCGGATGGCATTTAGTGCACATCCGATTCGGTCCGATCCCCATAGGGATACATGGGGTCCGAAAATCGGTCCGATGCTGTCCGATTTTTATCGGACAGCATCGGAAATGCAAACATCGTGGTGTGAAAGCACCCTAAGCTAAACTCACATTCAGGATTTGGTGCGGATTTCACATCAGAAATCTCCAGCAATGAATGATGTATTTACATGAATTCACTCATTGTGGAAAAACCCACAAAAATGAAACCTGCTGCGGCCCGGACACTGAATGTGAGCACAGCAGGGCGGCCTGATCTACAGGGATCACAGAAGATCTCTACCATGGATCTATTATGGAGATCTGCAACCTGTATAATATAGGTACAGGAGGGAGCAGAACTAGAGGAGAACAGTGTGGACACCGGGGGTAAGGGGGGGGGGACACAGGCTCGAGAGGACACCGGACACCGAAAGGGGGGGGGGCACACAGGCTCGAGAGGACACCAAAGGAGGGGGGGGGGACGACGACACAGGCTGGAGAGGACACCAGGGGGGGGGGTGTCACACAGGCTGGAGAGGACACCAGGGGGGGGGGGGGGTGTCACACAGGCTGGAGAGGACACCAGGGGGGGGGGGGTGTCACACAGGCTGGAGAGGACACGGGGGGGGAGGAGGGGCACACAGGCTGGAGAGGACACCTGGGGGGGAGGAGGGGGCACACAGGCTGGAGAGGACACCTGGGGGACAGGGTGTGGTGCGGGATGGTGCGAGCACTGCTGCCGGGGAAGGCACAGCAGGCTCCCGTGTTGTGTCCGGGCTCCCGTCCGCACAGTAATGGCGCAGGTGACTCCGCTTTAAAACTTCCAGAAGTTGCCGAGAAGTTCCCATCATGGCGCCTTTCCCCCCCTCGGACTCACCTGCAGCGGGGCCTCACTGTCTGCTCTGTGTAATGACGGTGGGGCCACAGCCCGAGGCAAATTCCACTTCTCACAGGTCCGAGTGACTGTTAGTAGGAAACAGGATGATCCGGGCAGTTCCTGCACAGACTCCGCCCAGGGCGCGGGCTCATTCCACAGGAGTCATGTGAGGAGGAGGAAGAGAGGGGGCGCCTCACCTGCCCGGCACTGCCCGTCCGGCCGCCTCCTCTCTGTGGGGCTCATGGTTATGGCAGTGGGTTCTGTCCTCCCACCTACTCACTGTGGGGCTTATGGTTATGGCAGTGGGTTCTGTCCTGCCACCTCCTCACTATGGGGCTCATGGTTATGGCAGTGGGCTCTGTCCTGCCACCTTCTCACTGTGGGGGTTATGGCAGTGGGGACTCTGTCCTTCCGCCTCCTCACTGTGGGGCTCATGGTTATGGCAGTGTGGGCTCTGTCCTCCCACCTCCTCACTGTGGGGGTTATGGCAGTGGGGGCTCTGTCCTTCCGCCTCCTCACTGTGGGGCTCATGGTTATGGCAGTAGGCTCCGTCCACAGCTCATCCTCCCGCCTCCTCTCTGTGGGACTCATGGTTATGGCAGTGGGTTCTGTCCTGCCGCCTCCTCTCTGTGGGGCTCATGGTTATGGCAGTGGGCTCTGTCCTCCCACCTCCTCACTGTGGGGCTTATGGTTATGGCAGTGGGCTCTGTCCTCCCGCCTCCTCTCTGTGGTGCTTATGGTTATGGCAGTGGGGGCTCTGTCCTTCCGCCTCCTCACTGTGGGACTCATGGTTATGGCAGTGGGCTCTGTCCTCCGGCCTCCTCTCTGTGGGGCTCATGGTTATGGCAGTGGTTCTGTCCTCCCACCTCCTCTCTGTGGGGCTCATGGTTATGGCAGTGGGTTCTGTCCTGCCGCCTCCTCACTGTGGTGCTCATGGTTATGGCAGTGGGTTCTGTCCTGCCGCCTCCTCACTGTGGGGCTCATGGTTATGGCAGTGGGTTCTGTCCTGCCGCCTCCTCTCTGTGGGACTCATGGTTATGGCAGTGGGTTCTGTCCTGCCGCCTCCTCTCTGTGGGGCTCATGGTTATGGCAGTGGGTTCTGTCCTGCCGCCTCCTCTCTGTGGGGCTCATGGTTATGGCAGTGGGCTCTGTCCTCCCACCTCCTCACTGTGGGGCTTATGGTTATGGCAGTGGGCTCTGTCCTCCCGCCTCCTCTCTGTGGTGCTTATGGTTATGGCAGTGGGGGCTCTGTCCTTCCGCCTCCCCACTGTGGGACTCATGGTTATGGCAGTGGGCTCTGTCCTCCGGCCTCCTCTCTGTGGGGCTCATGGTTATGGCAGTGGGTTCTGTCCTGCCGCCTCCTCACTGTGGTGCTCATGGTTATGGCAGTGGGTTCTGTCCTGCCACCTCCTCACTGTGGTGCTCATGGTTATGGCAGTGGGTTCTGTCCTGCCGCCTCCTCTCTGTGGGGCTCATGGTTATGGCAGTGGGTTCTGTCCTGCCGCCTCCTCTCTGTGGGGCTCAGTCCTGCCGCCTCCTCTCTGTGGGGCTCATGGTTATGGCAGTGGGCTATGTCCTGCCACCTCCTCACTGATGGGCTTATGGTTATGGCAGTGGGGGCTCTGTCCCTCCGCCTCCTCTCAGTGGGGCTCATAGTCATGGCAGTGGGCTCTGTCTTGCCTGCTGCCGCCTCTCTGTGGGACACATGGTCATGATGTGGAGCCCACTGGGACGGGGTACTCGGTACCGGACCAAGGTATATGCTGAGGATGTCACGGCAGTCTTGGTCCGGATCGTGTCCCGAGCCCACAAGTAATGGGGGGAATATTTACAGGGGAGTTTCTCGTGACGCCACCCACAGGTTGTGGTCAGGGTGACCACCGCTACTGCATAACCTCAAGGGATGATGTTTAGCAGCCGGTGATGTAACTGCTCTCTGCGGCTAGAGCTTGGTTCCCCGGGCCAGTGATAGTAATAGTCTATGGTGGCCGTCACACGCATCAATTTCTTCAACGATATCGCTTAAGCGATCTGCTTTTTGATCGCTTAAGCGATATAGTTTGTGCGTCGCTGCGTGTAATCAAGCGATTTTACAATGTAAAATCGCTTGATTGTTTGATTGCAGATTTGTGAGCAGGCGCTCAAATCAAGCGATAATCGCTTGATCAATCTGCATCATCGTGGTGTGTGACACCACGAAGAACGATCTCCCAGCGGCAGAGCCTATGCTGGGACATGGTATCTATGGTGAACGTCGGGTTACTAAGCGCCGTGCGGCGCCTAGTAACCCGATGTGTACCATAGTTACCAGCGATCTCACTGCTCCACATCGCTGGTGAGTCTGCCTGTGTAACAGCTCACCAGCGATGTGAACGATAGTTAGCGATCGCACGTGCATGTGATCGCTAACCATATCGATCACTAAATTGAAGCGTGTGACGGCCTCCTAAGATGGATGGTGAATAGGGGTAGTGGTGGATGATAACTGCTTGTGAGGGAACGCAGGGATTGAGCACAAGGATCACAGCCTCACGGTTTTGAAGTTTTCCAAGACTTTACTGCAGGTGTCGTTAGCGTACTGTCCACGGAGTCTGTACTGGGGCCAGGTTACTCCCACCCTGACTGGGTCCTCAGCTTCCCACTCCTGCGCTGTGTGTGTGGCCCTGCTGCCACTTTAGCTGAGCTGCTGGCCCTGTCTCTCCTCACAGGTACCCCCTTTGCTAGGCAACTTGAGTCTTTATGTGTGCTTTTGACCCAGCTTCGCTGAGGTACAGTGTAGGTATGTAACCTCCACTATTCCGGTGTTTACTGCGCTGCGTGTTTCAGTCACAGATTCGGATCCAGTCTCTGCGCTTTTCTGGGGCGAGTTATGAGGTAACTCAGTCTCCCAAATTTGTTCCTCTGTTATGATCTGGTGACCTTGGAGCTGTATGAATAAAATTCACAGGAGAAGTGGTACCTGTACTGACCGCAGTTCCTGATTTAACTCTGCAACTAGAAGTAGCCGTGGGATGTGACTAACCCTAGACACCTCAACCTGGCCGGAGAACTAGCTGCCCCTAAAGAGGGAAACAGGAATGCTATCTTGCCTCAGAGCAGAACCCCAAAAGGATAGAAAGCCCTCCACAAATATTGACTGTAAGAGAAAAAGACCCACTCAGGCAGAAAACAGAATCATCTGGACGGAATTCCAACAAACTGAGCGGTATCGCTCCCTGCTTGGTGGTGGGTTGCCCTCGGATCATCTTCCAATTTGAGTGGGTTGCCTGTCGTGGTGGGCCTGGGGTGGGATGCTTTACCCTGGATCCCCCTTCCCCACTACTCACATCCTTCCCTCACTTTCCTCACTCTCCCAAGTCGATTGGTCTCCACCTTCCCCCCTCGACTTTTCTTTCTACTCCTCCCTTGGCACAAGGCCATTGTTGCTGGACTGCTAAGGACCTATTTCTCAATTTCTTATTTTCTGGTCGTCATAATGGGAGACCCAGACAATGGGGTTTAGGGCTCTGCCCTCCGGAGGTCACACTAGGTACTACAAGTTTGTAGACACCGCCTCCTCCGCTTATAAACCCCCACCGTAGGAGACATCCTCAGTTTTAAACTTAGTGTGCTCGGAGGATCACGCTTTGCTTGCACTTCACTGCATTCTCACAGCTTACGTGATGGCGTATGAAGACAAGGTAAAATGGTCCCGCTCGGGACCCCCGACAGCCTCCCCGCTCACCCTCTGCGGAACACGCTGGTGGAGGTACCGGAGGGCTTTTAGCCTGGACACTTCAGTGTTCTCCCGGTACGCTGTCGCGCTCCTTTCCTTTCCATCCCTCCATGGAGGCTCTGGTAAGGGGGAGCCTGGAGCCTTGCACAGCTCCGCTCCGTCCGAGGCCTCCCTAAATGGTGCTTACAGA
Organism: Allobates femoralis; assembly: GCA_033576535.1. Classification (NCBI taxonomy): domain Eukaryota; kingdom Metazoa; phylum Chordata; class Amphibia; order Anura; family Aromobatidae; genus Allobates; species Allobates femoralis. Next base: position 542,079,756 of record JARQOC010000004.1, read on the forward strand.
CCGGACGGAGCCAGCCCAGTCCGAGGCCTCCCTAAATGGTGCTTACACTCCGGACTGGTGCTGTACCCCCGTCCGAGGCCTCCCTAAAGGTGCTTACAGACCGGACCGGCACTGAGGCACCTGGTGTGTCTCCTGCTGTGCCTGGGGGTAGTGTCTGGCATTTTGTGTCATGACACTCAGACCGCGCGGTTACCCTCGGGTCCGCGGTTCTGGCGGTGACCCTGTGCTGGGGTCACCCTGGCTGACCGCCCTGTGTATCACAGGGGCTGAGGCTGTAGACTGCGGGTGTTTTATGTGTACATGCAGTCTGAGAGTGTGTGTGGTGATATTCACATTCTTTTCCCGCGCTGCGGGCTCCGGCACCTCCATTGCTGAGGCAGTCTGGAGGAGGAGGAGGCAGCCCTTATGGTGACATCACCGCTGGGCGTGTTGTGTGTTCTTCCCGCGTGTTCCTGGCTCCGCCCACATCTTCACTGTCGGCGGCCATCTTCTCCCTCACTTCCCGGCTGGGATCTGGCTGCAGCGCGTGTCTGCACTTACAAGGGAGACCGGAACTCGCGGAGGTCACACACACACACCGCTTCCTCCTACCGCTTTATTGCGGTCGGTAAGCCACCGGGATTCCCGGTTTGTTTGTGAACTTTGGCTTCTATTCCCCTCACTGTGGAGATGTCCTCAGTTGGGAAGCATGCTGCTAAGGCGGCGGTGGTCTCCATTGCCTGTGTTACATGCAACGGGACACTGGTGGAGGGGTCCTGCAATAACTGCGGACGCCCAGAGGCCCGGTCTGCTACTACTGAGTCTGCAAATCCGGGATTATACCCTGAGGTTCAGGTGATCCCAGGGCCATGGGAAACGCAGAATAAGATCAATGAATCTCTGCTGTCCCAGATGTCCTCCATGTCGCAAACCCTGGAGGCACTGCATAGGAGACTGGAAAACCCAGCTACTCCTCCTAGTTACCCCCGGGTGTCTCTTACTTCTGCTGTAAGACCCCCTAAGCGAGCCCGTGAGGCTTCTCCTGAGCTCCAGACTCTCTCTGAGGAGGAGCGTTCCTCTGATGGTGAGGAAGATGATGGGGGTTCTACTCTTGGGTCTATGTCTGAACCTCCAGATGGGGTGGAGGATCTGGTGTCCTCCATCAATGAGACATTGCGTCTTGTCACTCCTCCTGAGGAGGTGACTGTACACCCCAAGGAGGTCTATCAATGGCTGCGGCCAGAGGCTAGACCAAGTGGCTCCTTCATGGACCACACTAATTTCGGAAGGGTGATTAAAGCTCCCAGGTTACATCCTGGGCGGCGTTATGTCCGTAAAACTAAGGACAATCGCTTTCCCTTTCCCCAGGAGGCGCTCCAGGAATGGTCGCAGTCTCCCAAGGTGGATGCTTCCATGACTAGGATTGCTGCGCGCTCCTTGTTTTCTGCCTCTGATAGCTCCTCATTGAAGGATGCTACTGATAGACAGGTCGAGCAACTCGCCAAGTCTTCCTATGAGGCTGTGGGGTCTTCGTTTGCCCCTAATTTTGCCGCGGTCTGGACCCTACAAGCGATTACTATCTGTTTGGATGGTATCACTGATCTAGCTAGGTCCAGTCCAGAGGTCCTGACTCTCACTGAGAGAGCAAGGGCCTATGCGGACTATGCCAGGACGGCATCTTTGGAAACTGCCACTCGCTCTGCTGTGGCCTCGGCCAATGCAATTGCGATCCGCAGGCTGTTGTGGCTGCGTCTTTGGGACTCAGATGCCACATCTAAGAAGATTTTACAAAATCTTCCGTTCGCTGGTGACAGGCTTTTTGGCACCGAACTGGACAAATTGATAAAGGATTCTGCTGAGTCTAAGATCCCGCAGAATAAGCCTAAGCCACGGTACACCGTGAAAAGGAACCCTAAGCAGTGGTCCTTTCGCTCCGGTTCACAGTCATCAACGGCGTCCACTCGCTCAGACCGAGGGGGCAAGCCTGCTACTCAGTGGCGTTCCAAGAGTCGTCAGAAGAAGCCGGCGGGGGCAGCGGCTGCCACCCCCAAGCCCGCCTCGACATGACTCGCTCTCTCATCCTGCCTCCCCACAGGTGGGGGGCCGCCTGTCTCGCTTTCAGGACAAGTGGCTTCTTCACATTCAAGATCAGTGGGTTCGAGACGTAGTCTCAAGAGGTTACAGGATAGAGCTGACGTCACAACCAATACCCCGATTCCATCGGTCGGTTCCATCTCCAGAAAAGGCTCAGGCTTTTCACCTGGTGTTGGAGGGACTCCGCAGAGACGGAGTGGTGGTCCCTGTGCCCACGGAAGAGAGGTTCAGGGGTTTTTACTCCAACCTCTTTATTGTCCCAAAGAAGGACGGCTCTTTTCGCCCGGTTTTGGACCTCAAGTTGTTCAACCGTCACGTGTTGGTTCGGAAGTTCCGCATGGAATCCCTGCGCTCAGTGATCGCGGCTGTGTCACAGGGAGACTTCCTAGCGTCCATCGATATCAGGGACGCTTACCTTCACGTCCCCATTGCACCAGCTCATCAGCGCTGGTTGAGATTCGCAGTGGGGGAAGAGCACTTCCAATTTGTGGCACTGCCATTCGGGCTAGCCTCAGCACCACGGGTGTTCACAAAGGTGATGGCCTCCATGATGGCTCTCCTGCATGCGCAGGGACACGCCGTCATACCCTATTTGGACGACCTGTTGGTCAGGGCGCCATCGGAAGACCTTTGTCGGGTGAGCCTGGAGGTGACCATGAAGTCCCTGGAACGGTTCGGGTGGCTTATCAACATTCAAAAGTCGACCCTGGTTCCGACCCAGTCATTGACATATCTGGGCATGGACTTCCACACGGACTCGGCCCTGGTGTTCCTACCTCAAGCCAAGCAGCTTGCGATCCAATCAGGAGTGCAGAATGTCCTCCTGTCTCCACAGTCATCCCTACGGGTATTGATGAGACTGGTGGGTCGCATGGTAGCGGCGATAGAGGCGGTGCCGTTCGCACAGTTTCGCCTCCGTCCTCTCCAGCTGGAGATTCTTCGCAGATGGGACAAGAGGACGATCTCTCTGAATCGGCTGGTGACACTGTCACAACCAACCAGGGACTCTCTACAGTGGTGGCTCCAGCCACATCACCTGTCACGGGGCCGGTCCTTCCTAAAACCGTCATGGTTAGTGGTGACCACCGACGCCAGTCTGAAGGGCTGGGGGGCGGTGTTCTTGCACCACAGGGCTCAAGGCCTCTGGACTCAGTCGGAGTCGGCGTTGCAGATCAACGTGCTGGAGATCAAGGCGGTCTTTCTGGCGCTACTGGCGTTTCAGAATTTTCTGTCAGGACAGCCCATTCGGGTACAGTCCGACAATGCGACGGCCGTCGCCTACATAAATCATCAGGGAGGGACCAGAAGTGCTCAGGCCCTCGCCGAAGTCCACCGCATTCTACTCTGGGTGGAGGAAAACGGCTGCCTGATCTCCGCAGTTCACATCCCAGGGGTCGAGAACTGGGAGGCCGACTATCTGAGCCGACAGGGGATGGACGCCGGAGAGTGGTCCATACATCCAGACGTCTTCCGGGACATCTGCGGCAGGTGGGGCACTCCGGACGTGGATCTGATGGCCTCACGGCTGAATCATCAGGTGCCCCAATACATGGCGAGATCTTGGGATCCCCAGTCTCTGGGGGCGGACGCCCTGATCCTGAGCTGGTCCAGCTTTCAGCTGCCATATGTGTTTCCGCCTCTGGCTCTGATTCCCAGGGTCCTGTGGAAGATCAGGACAGAATGCAGAGTGGCCATTCTAGTGGCTCCAGATTGGCCCAGGAGGTCTTGGTACCCGGACCTGTGGCAACTGTCAGGCGGACACAGGTGGGCTCTTCCAGAACGCGCAGATCTACTCGCGCAAGGCCCATTCTTCCACCTCAATTCCAGGGCCCTCAGATTGACTGCATGGCTCTTGAGGCCTGGCTGCTGACATCCAGAGGTTTCTCTCCTACAGTGGTTGCCACTATGAATCGGGCAAGGAAACCTGTTTCCAGGAAGATATACCACAGAACGTGGAAAATCTTTTTTACCTGGTGTGCCTCTGGTGGCCGCTCACCGTGGCCTTTGTCTATCCCGACATTGTTGGCCTTCCTACAGTCGGGGTTGGAGTTGGGATTATCCCTTGGCTCTCTGAAAGGTCAAGTATCAGCACTTTCAGTGTTGTTTGACAGGCGCTTGGCGCTCCTCCCGAAGGTACGTCAATTTCTGCAGGGGGTGTCTCGGGTGGTCCCGCCCTATAGACGACCTCTGGACCCTTGGGACCTAAACATGGTCCTGGCGACACTGCAGAAACCGCCGTTTGAGCCACTGAGAGACGTCTCTCTCTCTCTCGTCTGTCCCAGAAGGTGGTCTTTCTGGTGGCGATTACGTCTCTGAGACGGGTCTCAGAATTGGCCGCACTTTCGTGCAAGTCTCCCTTTCTGGTGGTTCACCAAGACAAGGTGGTGTTGCGCCCACGGCCTGAATTTCTGCCGAAGGTGGTTTCAACGTTTCACCTAAACCAGGAGATTGTTCTCCCATCATTTTGCCCCGCTCCCGTTCATCAGGTTGAGCGCGACCTCCATACTCTGGATCTCGTGAGAGCTGTACGCATTTATGTGTCCAGGACCGCCTCCTTTAGGAGTTCGGATTCCTTATTTGTCCTCACGATGGGTCGCTGTAAGGGGGCCGCGGCTTCGAAGTCGACCTTGGCCAGATGGATCAAGGCTCCCATTCAGGAGGCGTACCGGTCTTCTGGTTTGCCTCTCCCGGTGGGTTTGAAGGCACACTCTACGAGAGCTGTAGGTGCCTCCTGGGCCTTGCGACATCGAGCTTCTGCTCTACAGGTGTGTCAGGCGGCCACTTGGTCCAGCCTGCACACTTTCTCTAAGCACTATATGGTGCATGCCCATGCCTCTGCGGATGCGAGTTTGGGCAGGCGGGTTCTCCAGGCGGCGGTTGCCCACCTTTAGAGGGAACCATGTGTTATCCGTCTTGTTGAGGAACTCTTCCCGCCCTGGGGTATTGCTTTAGGACATCCCCATTGTCTGGGTCTCCCATTATGACGACCAGAAAAAAGAGAATTTTGTTTACGTACCGTAAATTCTTTTTCTTTAGTCATCAATGGGAGACCCAGCACCCACCCAGTTGTTCCGTTGCATATTTTGCACTTGTTCTGTTCTCTGTCGAGACAGTGTTTACCGGGTTGTTGAACCGTCTGTGCACGGCATTCTTCCCGATGTTTCGGGTGTGGTTTAATTTCTCCTCGCAGCTTATGGACTAAACTGAGGATGTCTCCTACGGTGGGGGTTTATAAGCGGAGGAGGCGGTGTCTACAAACTTGTAGTACCTAGTGTGACCTCCGGAGGGCAGAGCCCTAAACCCCATTGTCTGGGTCTCCCATTGATGACTAAAGAAAAAAGAATTTACGGTACGTAAACAAAATTCTCTTTTTCTCCATATTATGATGGTGCTGTACTGTTCTTATGAGCCCGAAACACGTGTATCACTACATGGAACTGGTGATATTTGAGGGCTTGCTCTGATTTTTCTGTTTATACTCATATATTCTCAAAATTAAGAATTATAAAAAAAAAAAGAAAACAGAATTAAGCATAGGTAAGGCTACTTCTAGCTAGATAGATAAAGACAGGACAGGATACTATTGCAGTCAGTATAAAATCCCTTCAAAAATATCAACTGCAGATAATACAAAAATACCCTGAGTCTACTCAAGACTCGGCGCCTTCTAGATCTACAAACCTCCTGTGAATCCTACATTTCTCAATTTATGTATACTGACACAAAAAGCTGAACCAGCCCATAACAAATGAATAGCACAAAAATCCTAGGAAGAAAACTTCCTAACAGAGAACAAGTTAACACAGCATGCACTCTGAGCAAAAATAGACCATTTCAGAAAACAAGCACACAGTATGTGTGCCACAAAAAGACTAAACCATACACTTAGCTTGGAAGTCTTGCAGCAGGGCAGGAGAGACCAGCCAGAGGTGAAACACCTCCAGGAACATTGACAACTGGCAAGGACTGAGGAAATCCTGCAACCTTAAATACCCCAGTCAGAATTGCAATTATCCAATTCGCCTGACCAAGAGTGCAAAACAGGATAAACTGCATTACCAGCCACAACCACAGGAGGGAGCCCACAAGCAGAATTTACAAGAGTCCCCCCCTTCCCCTTGAGGAGGGGTCACCGAACCCTCACCAGAACCCCCAGGCTTATCCGGATGAAATGCACAAACCAAATCGGGGGACATGGACATCAGAGGCAGAAACCCAGGAATTATCCTCCTGACCATAACTGTGACAACCATCCGCTGTGAAGCTGAGCTGCTGGTAAGGCAGCACCCCGAGAAACCCCGAGACCCTTAACCCCTATACAGGGATCTGGAATTATAGCGGAGCCCAGTGGGTAGCTGCCTATTATGAGCAACAGAGCAGGGAAGGTCGCCAGGGGAAAAAATCAAGACCCGAAAAACAAAGTCAGAAGTCCGAGTCAAAACCGAGAGGGCAGCGAAGGTACAAAATCATGAGGCAGTAGCAGTGTCGAGAATCCAGGCAAGGGTCAAGGGCAAAACCAAGAGGGCAGCTGAGGTACAAAATCGACAGGAAGAAGCAGAGTCAGAAATCCAGGCCAAGGTCAGAGACAAAACTAAACATACACTATATCACTGGGGAACCAAAACTATATCTGGCGGCCTGCAAGACAGGCTCCAATGTATTTGAAGGGCGCGGTTACCTCCCATAGGCTGGAGCTCACAGCCCGATGACCTCATCCGGACCGCCCCTAGATCCAGGCCAGATGGAGATGCACGACTGGCTCCACCCACACCACCTCTGACAGAAGAACGCAGGCTGCGCCTAACGGACACCTCTGCAGGGCCCGCTCCTCTGCGACCAACACCACCCAGAGGGGAAACACAGCGGCGCTCAGTGACAGAGGCAGACGTCGCGGGAGCAGTTCCATATGAGGACAAGGTCCTCCTGTCACCGGTGCCACCAGCCGAAGGAATCCGGCTCCTCCCAGCAGCCGAGGCAGGAACCCCGGCCACCGAGTCCAATGGCGATGTGACAGTACCCCCCCCCCTCTACGAGGGGCCTCCGGACCCACAAAACCCGGTTTATTGGGATGAAGAAGATGAAACTTCCTGATCAAACCCCTGGCATGGATATTACTGGCAGGCACCCAGGACCTCTCCTCCGGACCATAGCCCTTCCAATGTACCAGATACTGCACGGATCCTCTCACTAAACGGGAATCAAGGATCCGTTGAACTTCGTATTCCACGGCACCCCCGACCAAGACCGGAGGAGGAGGGGACGGACAGGACGAATCGGAGATCGGTACAATTTGAGAAGGGATTTATGGAATACATTGGGCAGTTTGAATGATTGAGGGAGCTTCAGACGAAAGGCTACAGGGTTAATCACGTCAATTATTTCATACGGACCAATAAACCTGGGACCTAGTTTGGCAGACGGCACTTTGAGCTTGATATTTTTCGTAGACAACCAAACTTTGGCCCCAACTCCCAGGTCCGGACCCTTGGAGCGCCGTTTATTAGCAGAAGACGCCTGCCTAGTCTGAGCCCCCTTTAAGTTTTTGTTCACTTCAGACCAGATAGTCTTCAACTGATCTACGGACCTTTCTACCCCAGGGACGTCAGAAAGCCTAGAAGAAAATGAACAAAAGCGCGGGTGCAGCCCATGATTACAGTAGAAAGGGGTGGTCTTGATGGACTCCTGGTACTGGTTATTCATGGCAAATTCTGCTAGTGGCAGATGTTCCACCCAATCAGATTGATGCTCAGAGACATAACAACGTAGATACTGTTCGAGAGCTTGATTTGCGCGCTCGGTTTGACCATTGGTTTCAGGGTGATAGGCAGAAGAAAAGGAATAGTCAATTCCAATCCGTTTACAGAATGCCCTCCAAAACTTAGAAACGAACTGGGTGCCCCTGTCAGAAACAATATTCACAGGAACACCATGCAATCGCACAACATGATTAATGAATACTTTGCTCAGGGTCTCGGAATTAGGTAACCCGGACAGCGGAACAAAATGACACTGCTTGCTGAATCTGTCTACCACTACCCAGATACAAGTCTTCCCTTCTGAGAGTGGCAGGTCAGTAATAAAATCCATGGAGATATGAGTCCAAGGACCCTCAGGGGTAGGCAAGGACTGGAGCAACCCGGCAGGGCGGTTGCGGGGAGACTTAGTGCGAGCACAGGTTTCACAAGCCAGTACATATTCCTTACAGTCCTTTACTATGGTTGGCCACCACAAACTCCTGGTTACAAGTCTGATGGTGTTATTGATACCAGGATGCCCTGCGAGGACGGAATCATGAGATTCCTTAAGAACTTGGAGGCGGAATTTGGTAGGGACAAATAGTTTCTGGGCAGGAGTAGTGTCAGGGGCCTGTTCTGGAGATCTACGAATCTCTTCCAGAAGACCCAAAGACACAGCCGAGACAACAATCCCCTTGGCTAAAATGGGAGTCGGTTCCACGTCCTCGACTTGTAAGGAGCAAAAACTTCGAGACAGGGCATCAGCCCTCACATTTTTAGTACCCGGTCTGAAAGTGATCACAAAATCGAATCTGGAGAAGAACAAGGCCCATCTAGCCTGTCTAGGATTCAGTCTTTTCGCTGACTCCAAATAGGTTAAATTTTTGTGATCAGTAATTACGGTAATCCTATGTTTGGCGCCTTCGAGGAAGTGGCGCCATTCCTCGAAGGCCCATTTGATTGCCAACAATTCCCGATTACCTACATCATAATTCATCTCCGTAGAGGAAAATTTTCGGGAAAAGAAGGCACACGGACGAAGTTGAGTGAGAGATGCGGTGCCTTGTGATAGCACCGCTCCCACTCCAACTTCAGAGGCATCTACCTCTACAATGAAGGGGCGGTCCAAATCAGGCTGCACCAATATTGGATCCGCGGAGAAACACCCTTTTAACTTAGAAAACGCATGAATGGCTTCGGGCTTCCAATTAACCACATCCGCCCCTTTACGTTTCAAATCAGTGAGAGGTTTGGCTATCTCTGAAAACCCTTTAATAAATTTACGGTAATAGTTAGCGAAACCCAAGAATCGCTGCAGTGCCTTCAGAGACACGGGTTGTACCCATTCCTTAATGGGTTTAATTTTGGAAGGATCCATGCGAAAACCGTTAGCCGATATGATATACCCCAAAAAATTTATCTCTTCCTCCATGAAGACACATTTCTCTAATTTGGCGAATAGAGAATGCTCTCTGAGTCTCTGGAGTACAGTACGGACATGTCGGACGTGTGACCAAAGACCGGGAGAAAAAACCAGAATGTCGTCCAAATAAACGACTACATATACACCACTGATATCTCTGAAAATATCATTGACAAAATTCTGAAACACTGCAGGTGCGTTACTTAACCCGAACGGCATTACAAGATACTCAAAATGGCCGAGAGGCGTATTGAACGCGGTCTTCCACTCATCGCCTTCTTTTATACGGACCAGGTTATATGCTCCCCTGAGGTCCAGTTTGGTGAAATACTTGGCTCCCAACAGCTGATTATAAAGATCAGGGATGAGTGGAAGAGGATACTGGTTTTTCACAGTGATCGCGTTTAATTCGCGGTAATCAATGCAAGGTCTGAGGCCGCCTATCTTTCTTTCCCACAAAAAAGAAACCAGCTCCTACTGGTGAGGTGGACGGTCTAATATACCCCTTTCTCAGACTGTCTGCTATGTAATCATTCATAGCCTGACGTTCTGGACCAGAGAGGTTAAATATTCTCCCCTTTGGGAGACGAGAAGCAGGTATCAAATCTATGGCGCAATCATACTTTCTGTGAGGGGGTAATTTCTCTGATTCCTGAATAGAAAACACATCCTCAAAGTCTCTAAAGGCATATGGTACAAATGGAGGAGTCTTGACCTTCACTTGGTTTACAGATAGCGAGATACAGTTTTCCTGACACTTTGGGCTCCAGGGCATGATGTCACCCAAGTGCCAGTCTATGACTGGGTTATGTTTACGTAACCATGGCATGCCCAGGATTACTGCAGATGATAGATTATTGATAGCAAAAAATGACACATTTTCAGCATGTAAAGACCCCACCAGCATTGACACTTCCTCAGTGACAAATTCCACTCCACCCTGGATGAGGGGAGTGCCATTAACTGCAGTGGTTCTAATAGGGGCATTAAGCCTTAGTAGTGGTACACCAAGAGTTCTCGCTACATGGAGATCTATGAAATTCCCCTCTGAGCCACTGTCTACATAAGCCTCCAAACACACAGATTTCTTAAGGTAAAATAACGAAATAGGTAATAAAACTTTGGCAGCATCCGCTGGCAATACCTGGGCACCTGGGCAGGCAGAGCCAGAGCCCCCCAGGTGCTGACATCCAGGGAATGAGGCCTTCTGATCTCCAGTGTTCATGCAGAGGACTCCAGCTTGTAGCTTGTACAGCATGTTTGAATGAGATGATGGGAGTGTTCCTCCACAGGACTGAGAAGCTAGACACAGATGCTTTGAGGGATCAATCAGCAGACACAGCTCAGAGAAAAGAAAAAAAAAACAGGTAGAACCATTGGAAAAAGGAGAGAAAAAAAAAAGGTAAGGGAATGCTTTTTATATATAGTATCTATATATATATAAAAATGTTATGGCCAGATATAATGTGACAACCATCCGCTGTGAAGCTGAGCTGCTGGTAAGGCAGCACCCCGAGAAACCCCGAGACCCTTAACCCCTATACAGGGATCTGGAATTATAGCGGAGCCCAGGGGGTAGCTGCCTATTATGAGCAACAGAGCAGGGAAGGTCGCCAGGGGAAAAAATCAAGACCCGAAAAACAAAGTCAGAAGTCCGAGTCAAAACCGAGAGGGCAGCGAAGGTACAAAATCATCAGGCAGTAGCAGTGTCGAGAATCCAGGCAAGGGTCAAGGGCAAACCCAAGAGGGCAGCTGAGGTACAAAATCGACAGGAAGAAGCAGAGTCAGAAATCCAGGCCAAGGTCAGAGACAAAACTAAACATACACTATATCACTGGGGAACCAAAACTATATCTGGCGGCCTGCAAGACAGGCTCCAATGTATTTGAAGGGCGCGGTTACCTCCCATAGGCTGGAGCTCACAGCCCAATGACCTCATCCGGACCGCCCCTAGATCCAGGCCAGATGGAGATGCACGACTGGCTCCACCCACGCCACCTCTGACAGAAGAACGCAGGCTGCGCCTAACGGACACCTCTGCAGGGCCCGCTCCTCTGCGACCAACACCACCCAGAGGGGGAACACAGCGGCGCTCAGTGACAGAGGCAGACGTCGCGGGAGCAGTTCCATATGAGGACAAGGTCCTCCTGTCACCGGTGCCACCAGCTGAAGGAATCCGGCTCCTCCCAGCGGCCGAGGCAGGAACCCCGGCCACCGAGTCCAATGGCGATGTGACAATAACCCTTCCATTTGACAAGGTACTGAAGCCTCTGCCGCGAAAAACGAGAACATACTTATCAATAAAGACCTATGGAAGACATTATGAATAGCAAAAGAGGCCGGAAGCGCCAACCGAAAAGACACAGGATTAATAATCTCAGAAATCCTGTAAGGACCAATAAATCGAGGCTTAAATTTAGGAGAGGAAACTTTCATAGGAACATAACTAGAAGACAACCAGACCAAATCGCCAACCGAAGCCGGGCACCAACACACCGACAACGGTTAGCAAAGCGCTGAGCAGACCTCTGAGCGAACACCAAATTGTCGTCCACATGAGCCCAAATCCGCTGCAGCCGCTCCACCACCGAATCCACACCTGGACAGGCAGAAGGCTCAACTTGCCCTGAAGAAAAACGAGGATGAAAACCAAAATTACAAAAGGAGGGCGAAACCAAGGTAGCAGAACTAGCTCTATTGTTAAGTGCAAACTCGGCCAAGGGCAAAAAAGCCACCCAATCATCCTGATCAGCAGACACAAAGCATCTCAAATAAGTCTCCAAAGTTTGATTAGTCCTCTCGGTCTGACCATTGGACTGGGGATGAAAAGCAGATGCAAAGGACAAATCAATACCCAGCTTAGTACAAAAGGCACGCCAAAACTTAGAAACAAATTGGTAACCCCTGTCAGACACTATATTCTCCGGAATACCATGCAAATAAACAACACGTTGAAAAAACAACGGGATCAATTCCGAAGAGGCCGACCCCCTAGGAGCCTTGAAGGAGAGCGACTTACAGCTGCCGGAGCCTCTGATCCCCGTGCCTGCAACTACAGAGGTGAGAGGAGAACAGCTCCATTGTTGGTGGGAGAGGAGTGAGGCTAATGATGACCTTATGGGTTTCCCAGAAGACCCTGACAGCCTGGCAGGGCCTGCAGAACTTATCACAAGGGAGGAATACTTGCAACACTGTATTCGCAAGTGGGAAAAGGAGGAGATAGAGACAAAAAATGATTGAACGTACTAAATATTCCAAAACAGTAGCTCGCCGAAATACCTGTCTTGCCAAATCCCAGAGACATGAAGGCGAGATTGTAAAAGTCAAACCTAAAGTTGGATATGCTTTCGCTAGAGAACCAGGAGCAAGCGGAAACGTTTTTATTAACAGAAGGGATGTACAATCACACCTTCCAGAGAAACACCCGGACAGGGAAGTACAAGTTGGAGAATGGGTCTCCTACATAGTAGTGCCTGGAGAAAGAGGCCCTTACGGAATAAAAGTGAAAAGATTATCATTACAAGCTCATGAAGACTGTGAACCACCAGAAATAGAGGATCCAGCTGTTTACCCGGATCCTACAGAAATGCCAAGATTGGAAGATCCAGTTGTAAACCCGAATCCAGATACCAGCCCAGATTTGACAACCCCTGCAGAGACAGTTGTAGTGGAGGCCACTAAAGATGCGGTTACCCAAACCTCGACCAGTTATTTGTTGGAGCAATCCCTACAAGAATTGGAACTGTTCCCAAGGAAAGCACCACAAGTTCTGCCCTGGAAGAAACAGGAGTAAGACCCGGATTGCTACAATCAAGGACAGTAAGGGTATGTGCACATCAGTAGTTTTGTGGGCTGTTTTTTAGCGTTTTCCGTCGGCGGTTTCCGCTGAGTTTTATGTTAATTTATGTTAATCCTAACCACATGCTAGTCAATGGCTTTTAGAAAATGCTGTGTACATTACAACGTTTTTTTTCTTCTCCTTTCCACTTTTTCCACCGGTTTTCTACTGGTTTTCAAAGATAGAGCAAGTGACTTCTTTTTAGCGTTTTTCCAGCGGATCTAGCTCACAAGTGCACCAAAAACCAGTCTGGAAATCGCTAAGAAAAACGCCGGGGAAATCGCCAAGAACACGCTGTACAAACGCTAATAAACCGATCGCAAATCGTTAGCAAAATGCTAACAAAACGAGGGACACTGCCGAGTTCAGAAAACTCAGTTTCTGCCATTCTCCACCGGTTCCCGGCCGGTCTGCAAAGATGCAAAAACGACTGATGTGCACATACCCGAAGTGTGAATGTGACGTGATCCTTATTGGCCCCATCCCATTCCTGAATGAATGTTAGCCTTTTCCCCTGTTCGTCTTATATGTGTCATAGACATTTGATGTCATGAACAGTGATTTGGCATAAACTCTCTTTGTACATAGTTGAGACTCGGTGTGCTCCCCATTGGTTTTTTTTTTTTTTTTGAACCATCTTTTTATTAGATTTTCTACCTATAAACACAGTTCCAAAAATTTGGAAAGTCTTAATACATATGTCCAACAAAAATGAACAGAAACTGAACATAGCTTTTAAATACAGAGATATGCATCCAATAACAAATATGAACAGTGGTTTCTATTAACCTTCCCTCCCCCCTCCCCTGGATATCTCCCTTGAATTATGACGTGTATTTACCAAAATATAAAAGTGTTACACAGTTAATAAACCTTTGATTTAAGACATCTATTCTCACTGGATTCACCTAATCACCACATCTCAATCTGCCCAATGTTCCTCCCAAGTCCTCCATCGCGTACCACTCTGAGGAGCGGAAAGGTCTCATAAAATTACCTATTTCACCGTCCGTGAACTCCTTTATAATGTATGGTTTCCATTTGAAGAAAAATTTCTTTGTTAATTTACTTGGGTTACGTAGTGTGTCTAGAGACTCAAGTGTCAATGTATTTCGCATCAAGTTTTTGACCTGATACAAGTCTGGGGGTCTATCATTGAGCCAATGTTGGAGAAGAAGCCTTTTGGCTATCAATGCGATATAGTGCCACAGAATATGCGGGTGTCTGTTAGTGTTAGGGTTTGCCTGATAATGGAAAATCCATCGCATCGGATCTAAATTCTCCATGTCCCCACATATTTCTTTAGCCCACATTTCTACCCCTTTCCAATAATTTTGTGAGTCAGGGCAGGACCATAGGCCATGCTCCAGGTCCGTCATGGATGCCTTGCATTTTGGGCAATGAACCCATCTCCCCTGGTTGGCCTGAGAAGGAGGTATATTAAAACCCTGAATAGTACCATGCATGATCCTGAATTGAGAATATCTCCACCTCTCATTGGTTATGTAGCGTCTTACAAGTCCCCACCCCTCCAGAATCTGAGTGAGCTCTGGGTCACTTATATGTTTACGCCATTTGTTGAAAAACCCCCCTCTCCTTTGTGGTCTTAGAACCTGCTGTAGTTTGGCATATAATGAAGTAATCGATACATCGCATTTAGGTATGTTTAACAGTTCAGACCATAAATTATTGTCGATTTCTCCGGAGAGATCCCGCAAATGTGAAAGGAGATGGTGGTCCAACTGGCGAAACTGTATGACGTGGAACTGAGGGAGATTATAGATAGACAATACCTCCCTCTCAGTCAACCATCTTTTTTCCTCAAAATTCATGAGGTCCTCCAATGTGTGGACACCCCTATCTCTCCAAATCTTGAACAGGGAGTTCTCCCGTCCCAGCGGGAAAGCCGGACATCTCCATGGATTAAGTTGCCTAGAGATCCTCCACGTTAGTTTAAGCTTCTTCCTAACCTCTTTCCACGTCACAATAGTATCCCTGTATATCACTGTGTTTTTCAGGATGTCAGGAAGACAAGATAATGGGGAGTGTAATAAGGCAGATAAGTCCCAGGGCCTAGCCCATGCTCCCTCTAATTTTACATCTGAAAATCTACTTGTGCCTTTAATCCAATCTAGTACATTTCGTAGAATGCATGCCAAATTGTATCCCCTGATGTCTGGGAGTTGTAAGCCTCCTTCCTGTTTGGATTGAATCAGGGCTCTAAAGGCCAGCCTAGGTTTCTTACCTCCCCATAAAAATCTAGAAAATGCTCTGTTAAGCCTCATTATGTCAACATGTTTCAACAGCATAGGGATAGTCTGAAGAGGATAAAGCAGTCTCGCAAAGCTAACCATTTTAAGTAGATGGCAGCGTCCCGTCAGAGAGAGTGGCAGCCCTTCCCATCTCGTCAATTCCTGTTCAATCTTCACAATAATTGGCAAAAAATTAAGCCTATATGTCAGTCCACTAGATCTAGCTAAATGTATCCCTAAATATTTGATGCTGTCTTTTGCTATTGGTGGGCCACAAAAATATTTGCCTTTCCGCGAACCTTCTCCCGGATCAATATAGAGGATTTCACATTTATTTTTATTAAGTGAAAATCCTGAGTATTTACCCCACGTCTCTATATCTGACAATACATCCGGAAGGTCTCTTTCTGGATTTTGGACATATAAGATTACATCATCCGCAAAAAGCGAGAGCTTAATCTCGTCCACTCCCACTCTAAATCCTTCATAAGCATTATGACGTTCCAGATATAAGGCCAGAGGTTCTATGGCTAAATTGAAAAGAAGGGGTGACAGCGGGCACCCCTGTCGTATTCACTTCTGGAGGTAGAATGAGTCCGACAGAAAGCCAGGTGTGCTTACACAGGCCCTAGGATTGTTATATAGGGCACTAATATACTGTCGAAAGGGACACTCTAAACCCATAGAATCTAGCACTCTCCCCAGCCATGACCATCTGACATTGTCGAATGCTTTCCCCCCCTCCAACCTTATCTTTTTCCCCATGATATCCATCATAAGCATCGTTTTTCTTACATTCGTGGTAGTCGATCTCCCTTTTACAAAGCCCGCCTGATGCGTGGGTATTAATTTTGGTAGGATTATTGCTAGTCTATCAGCCAATATTTTAGAAAGGAGCTTCAAATCCTGGTTTATTAAAGAAATCGGTCTGTAGCTTGCCGGGTCAGTGGGTGTCTTTCCCGATTTAGGAATTAATTTGATATAGGCCAGATTTATTCACTCCGGTATGGGAGCCCCCTGTAAAATCCCATTATACAGATCACCAAGGACTGGTGAACTCTGTTCCCTCAATGCCTTAAAGAAAGCACCATTATAGCCATTCGGCCCAGGGGCCTTGCCCGTGTTTAAATTTTTTATAGCCATCTCAATCTCGTCAGTGGAAACTGGGCCATTGAGAAACTGGATGTCTTCTTGGGAAATGGTTGGCAATTAAATTTTGGTTAACCAGGTCTTCCGTGTTCGTCTCCGTGTAAAGGGATGCATAAAATTTACCTAACACTCGAGAAATGTTCTTAGGATCATTCCAGATATTACCTATGTCCCTCCCCACTTGTTTTCTCGGTTGTGAATGTGGTGCAGAACGTCTATCCTCCTCTACCCTCATAACCGCGTTGAAATCTCCACCTATTATCCTATTAGTTCCGTTGTCCATAAGTATCTTATTTTGTAATTGTTGGAAAAAGGGTTTCTGCTTCTCATTAGGGGCATATATGTTATATACAGTAAAAGTGTCATTTTGGATTTGTATGGTTATGTGGAGTATTCTGCCCTCTTCATCAGTGGAGGTAGATAGAATTGAATGGGCTAGCGATTTGTGAATCAAAATCAAGACCCCCGCTTTCCTCTCCACCGCACCTGACCCATAGACTTCACCCACCCATAATTTTTTAAGACGAAAGAAATCTTCCGCGGCCAGGTGAGTCTCCTGGAGCAAAGCTATATCTGCATGTAGCCTCTTAAGATGACGTAAGACCATCATGCGCTTTGCCGGGGAGCGCAGACCCTTAACATTCCAGGAGACCCACCTAACCATCAGAAGCCTCCCCCAGAGGGGTCCCAAATTTCTTCTTTACAGACTTCCATGGACAAACGATGTGGTCTGGTGTGATCAATAGTGGTATATGTCTAACAAAGGTAATACATTGTCTTAAATACTTAATTTCTAGGATAATATCCATTTTTTCTTCTTTTTCCTCCCCTTTCCTCCTGCCCTTCCCACCCCCTATCACTCCAACACCTTTCCTCTTTCAAATTAGGTGACTTCTCTTCTTCCCTCAAGTGCCACCAGCATATATAGCCCCACCCCGCCTCGGCTCCCAACCCCGCATATAAAACTTAGTGATATAACAACCTATTGTATCTCCAACGCCATGCCCCAGTGTCACATTCCGTTAAATGCGCCGCCATCTCAAAACAGCCCATCAGGTTAACTTCTGAGGTGACTATCCTCATGGTCACAATAAACCCCCAGTTCCCTTCCCTCATCAACAGTAATAACTTTGCTTAATGTAGACAAGCTGACAAATTTCTACATATCTAGGAAAAGAGAAAGAGAGAGAGAAAAAAAGGGGGAAAAAAGAAATGGGGGGGAGGGGGAGACAAGAGAGACAACAACACCGCAAATAACAGCTAGCACATGGCATCTCCGCCCTCCGTCTTTCCTCAGGACCTATTTCCGTCAATCTCAGGCAATGTAGGATTCCATCAGTTTTGATCAATCTTTTCTTCACTTTCTCCTCTGCCACCTCACTCCCGTCTGCCTCTGCTGCCTGGGAGTTCCCAGAATTGTTTTCGGCGTCCCCTATCCAATTTGGGATTGTGATCTGAGTCTATAGGAACTCACAGATTCTCTATCCGTCGCGACCTGACATGATGTGGCAAAATGAACGTCCACATTGGGAGAAAGATCGTTGGAGACGCTGCTGTGTAACTCGGTAGAAGCGACTGAAAAAATCACTCACTGGGTCGCCCGGATGATCGTGGCATCGCTGCATCGTTGAGTCGCCGTGAACAAGATCTTGGCATGTGACATCTTCCTCATGATAATTAGACGTCGGTTAGGCGATCCCGCCAAAGTTGCATCGCTCATAGGATTGTTAGCAATATTGACGTGTGTGATGGCCCCTTTATGGTTTAGTCCTTGTGACGCAGTTCACATTGAGCGTGGTCAACTTATGGTTTAGTACTAGTAACACAGTTCACATAGAAAATGGCCAGATAAAGGTATAGTCCTTGAAACAAATTCACATAACAATCAAAGTCCCGAACCCAAAGCTATTCAGTAGTAAACACAGTCCTGGACAGTCCTGGAAAATACACTGCAACAAGCATGTAGCTGGCAGCAGGAGGATCCCTAGAAATCACACTCTAGCTGCAGGAGAGGACCAATGATAGACCAGAGCATGCAATTGCCACGCTGAAATGCAGAGCTGTCAGAAGCAGGAGCAGGTGATAAATCAGCTGGGCCACAGCGTGGACAAAATACTCAAGAATTGGTCTCAAAGACGGACTGGAACTTTTAAAGCAGGAAGGACAGGAAACATTTAAGGTACCATCACACGCAGCAATTTTGCTAGCAACTTCACTGGCAATTTGCTGGTTGCAGTGAAATCATGGACACATTTTTCCATTTGTACACGGCAACAAAATAGAACAATGTGTCCATGATTTCACTGCAACCAGCAAAT
The DNA here is from genome assembly GCA_033576535.1 of Allobates femoralis. NCBI lineage: Eukaryota > Metazoa > Chordata > Amphibia > Anura > Aromobatidae > Allobates > Allobates femoralis. The sequence continues at coordinate 542,098,544 of JARQOC010000004.1, forward strand.
TGCCAGTGAAATTGGCGCATGTGACGGTACCTTTAGACGTGGTGAAACAGTAAGCTCCATCTTGACAAAGGGCGAGGAAACACTGAAGTTAGTCTGCAAAAGCTGGAAATCTTGATATTACTCCCACTTTAGAGGTGGCCTCTGGATGACCCTGGACCAGGTTTCTCAAGGCATCTTTGATGGAAACAAGCAATCTCTAGGGGAGTGCTTATGTTATCCACCGGTTCCTAGGAATCTTCTTCAGGCAGATACTCCTGCCATCTAATCGGATACTGAAGCCGGTTGGTATGGATTCTAGAATGAATGATCTTCTCCACCACAAATTGTTCCTGCTCGTCAACCATCACAGATTGAGGAGGAGGCATAATGTGTCCCTTGGATGTATTAGGGGATTCTGGTTTTAGTAAAGAAACACTAAACACATGGTGTACCTTCAAGGTTCTTGGCTGCTTCAGACGACAGACAACCGATCTCACAATACCACTGATCTTGAAAGGACCGATCAATTTCTGCCCCGATTTCTGTGAAGGAACATTTAACTTTAGATTCTTGGTGGACAACCAAACTGAGTCTCCTACCTTGAACAGAGGTGACGGTTTCTAGAATCTATCGGCTGACCTCTTACACCGCTCCTTTGCCAAGGTCAGAGATTCCTTTAGAACCTCCATATTTTCTTTTAATATTGTCAACCTTTTCTCTACAGCTGGTACTGGAGTATCCACTGGAGATCTAGGCAGAATACTTGGATGACAACCCAAATTGGCAAGGAAAGGTGTTACCTTGGGGGAGGTACTTAAGTTGTTGTAGGAAAATTCTGCCAAGGGAAGCAGCCCTAGCCAATCATCTTGTAAATGGCTGATCTAACATCACCCGTATCGCTCCAAGGTCTGATTGGTCCTCTCTGTCTGTCCATTCGACTGAGTGTGGTTAGCTGAAGACAGGTAAACAATAATATTGAGCACGTAACAAAACCCATTTCAGAATATAGATGTGAACTGTACAGCATGGGCAGAGATGAGCTCATCCGGTACCCTATGTAGCCAAAAAATGTTCTGTATAACCAGATCCACCGTATCCTCAGCTGAGGGAGGCCAGTGTATGGAATGAAATGAGCATCCTTAGTCAGACGATCCACTACAACAAAAATAGTATTCTTATCTCCAGAGATGGGCAACTCCACAATAAAGTCCATCGAGATAGACATCCAAGGGCGAGATAGTACAGGTAGCGGTTGGAGTAGTCCAGCAGACATGGCACAAGAGATTTTATATGATGCACATACCTCATAAGAGTGATCATAGTTATTCACATCCTTGATAGGTAGGCCACCAGGAAAAAAAGACTCAAAAACACCTGTGTCTCTTCCCCCCATGACCAGCCAACTTGGAATCATTGACCAACTTGAGAGTCTGCAGTTTTATGGCCTCTGGGATGTAGATATGTTGATCTCAGAGCCACACACCATTCTTAAAGACTAGGCTGACATCATCAGATGGGTTAGCAAGACACCGTCATAGGCCACCTTGATCTCTTCCCACGCGTCCTGGTCTCATATAACTGTAATGAAGATGGCATTGGATATAATGGTTTTGGACAGGGTCCCAGATACAGAATCCGCAGCCTAGATTAGGGATAATGCATCAGCCTTCCCATTACGTGAACCTGGGTGGTACGAAGTGACATACTTAAATTGGTTCAAGAATAAATTCCAATGTGCCTGTCAAGGAGAAAGACATCTATCAGATCTGAGAAACTCTAAATTTTGATCATCCGTGTGCACTATGACCTGTTGTGCTGCTCCTTGCAGATGATGTCTCTATTCTTTAAAAGCAGCAATAATTGCCAGTAGTTCTTTAACTCCTACATCGTAGTTCTCTGCAGAGGAAAGCCTAAGAAAGAAATAGGCACAAGGATGCAATACACCTTTCTCTCCCATTCTTTGCAAGAGAATAGCCCCCAGTGCACAATACAAGGTGTCCACTTCTAAGAAGAAAGGATGCACAGGGTGCGGATGGATCAGTATCGGAGAGATGGTAAAACAGGCCTTAAGACAATCAAATGCTTTCTGAGCTTGCAAAAATCATACAAAAGTCTTCTCCTGTTTGGTTAGTAGTGTGATGGGGTGGACAATCTCAGAAAAGTTCGGATGAATCATCTATAGAAATTAGCAAAGACGATGAAATGTACCTCCTTAACGTTTCTTGGCACTGGCCAATCTAGGATCACCTGAATATTGCTGGACTCCATGTTCAGCCCCTGAGGAGAAATGACTTGACCTAAGAATTCAATCTCAGAACAATGGAACTCAAATTTTACAGGCTTGATGTAAAGATGATTTTCCTTTAGGCGTTTTAACATTGTTCTGACAGGTTAAATGGACTTAAAGGACCACTGGTGAAGCAGTGGTATCTGAATACCAGATACTCAAGAGACAGGAGAGTGACTTTAGTAAAACCAAGTATATTTATTAAAGAAGGTTTAACGGTACCGTCACACGCGGCAATTTTGCTAGCAATTTCACTGGCAATTTGCTGGTTGCAGTGAAATCATGGACACATTGTTCCATTTGTACACGGCAACAAAATAGAAACCCTACTGATTTTATAGAAACCTGGCTCAGGGAAAAGATTGCCTCAGATACCCTGACCAGGCTTTTAGCAGTAGAGCGAGCACACAGAGTTCCAATGCAGCCACAACCACCAGGCAAGGACCCACGTAAAATGCTGTCAAGAATCCTTAATTATAGAGACAGAGTCATTATTCTGCGGAAGTGAGAGAAATTGAAGATCTTATGGTGAATGGTCAAAGAATTTCCATCTAGCCAGACTACTCCGTGACGGTACAAAAACAAAGGATGAAATTTGTGGCAGCAAAAGACGCCATAATCAAATATATATTAGACCAAAGACCCTCAGTGCTGTGTCTTCTGGAGACCCACTTTACTAATGAAACGGTAGATGGTGGGTCATTTTTACTAATGAAACAGGCGGTGGGTACAGAGGGTATACCATTCTACTTTCTATAAACATGCGAGAGGGGTATCTGTGCTAATTCATAAATCTGTGCAATATGAGGAGGTAGAGACTTGTATTGATATGGAAGGGCAATATGTGGCTGTGAAATGTAAGCTGTTTGGTCAATTATTGTGTATAGCAGCTATATATATACCACCACCTTACTCTAGCACAAAGATCAGAGAGGTGAGGGAGGTCTCCGAAAGAAAGGGGGCAATGCCGTTCATGCTGATTGGGGACTTTAACAATTTGGCAGACTCATATTGGTACAGGAGCAAAAGATCTCAGGTGGTATAGGATAGCTCTATAACTCCTTTTGGCACTTTTATTGAAGAAATTGGCATGGTAGACATTTGTATAATAAGGAATGTGGGGAGGAATTGCTTCTCCTGCTACTCAACATCCCATGGAACATTATCCCTTATTGATATGGCCCTGGGAAATTAGTTGATGGACGCAAGGGTAGGAGATGTTGAATATTTGACGAGTGATCTCAGATCACAATCCAATTCTTGAGTCCATTAAACGGATGCTACAATGGGAGGGGATAATGAGAGAATGGAAAATACATCCAGCATGGCTGCGAAACATAAACGTGCATGGTGTAGCACGAGGTGTAGATCTACTTTACCATTAATGATGGAGCACTGATCCATTAATAGTGTGGGTTGCCATGAAGGCATATCTTAGGGGACTATTGTTCAGGGATATATATAGATGTAAATCACAGTTTAAACAGATAGAAAAAGAATGTTTGGAAGCCCTGGGAAAGGCAAAGATAGAAGTGGTAGCACAACCCATGCCAGTCACTAGACAACGGTTGAAGGAGACACAAGAAGATGTTAATCGGGTGCTAATGGAGAAAGCTTAGAAGAAGCAGGCATTCCAGAAATTGAATTTCTATGAGGAAGGAGAGAAAGTGGGACACATGTTATCAGTGGTAGCGGCAGCCCAAAGGGGAAACTCATATGTGCATTGTTTGGACTCCGAAAGGGGGGATCAGGTTACTGAAGTGAGTGATCTATTGGAGATCTTTACTGATTTTTACAGCAGATTATAGTCTTCTTGAGGAGGGGCGCGGATAAAAGAGGTGGAAAACTTTTTGGAGGCAGTTACACTTCCCACACTAGTTAATGAGGAAAGGGACAGACTGGACATTCCAATTCCTATGGAGGAATTGGAAGTTGCTCTGCATGGCATGGCTAATAAAAGGGCCCCGGGGGCGGATGGATTACCGGTAGAGGTATATGAACACCTGGAAGCAATTATGTTACCTAAATTAATGATGGCCTTTGAGGAAGCCAAGGAGAGGGGAATTTTACCAGCATCTATGAGAGAAGCGATAATAATTGTGATCCCTGAGGAAGATAAAAACCCAACACTCCCTGAGTCATATAGACCCATCTCGCTGTTAACGGCAGATGTGAAGCTTCTGGCCCAAGTGTTGTCAAATCGGTTACCAGCGGTAATATCTAACTTAATACATCCGGACCAATCAGGCTTTATGCCCAACATGTGTACGGTGACCAATATACGGAGATTGTATTTAAATCTTCAATTACCGGTTGATAACACCGGCCAAACAGTGATTGGTTCACTGGACGCTCACAAAGCCTTTGATAGCGTGGAGTGGGGATACCTGTGGGGAGCTCTACAACGTATGGAATTTGGCCCGCAGTTTATAGCCTGGGTGTAATTAATATATGCTTTACCATCCACAAAAATTAGAGTTATCAGAATGCTTTCCAAAAGGTGGAACTACACAGAGGGATGCAACAGGGCTGCCTGTTGTCACCACTCCTTTTTGCTCTTGCGGTGGAGCCCCTTGCAGCCACAATTAGACAGGCCAAAGAGATACAGGGGTTTAAGTATGGGGAAATGGAGGAAAAAAATCACCCTCTACGCAGATGATATCTTGTTGTTCCTGGAGATCCTTCATTGGATCATGCCATGCGGATAATTGAGAGATTTGGGGCAGTTGCAGGGTTAACTATTAATTGGACTGTCAAATTTATTCAAAATAGACAGGGGAGTGGAGTGAACAGAGGGAGATGGAGGAGCCAACAAATTGCAAATTGTGGACGGGTTTAGATACTTGGGTATTCAGATATCTCTACCAATAACGGATTACTTACATACTAACCTAGCACCACTGATGAAAAAACTAAGAGCCAAAGTGGATGCCTGGACTAAACTGCACTTGTCGATGGTGGGGAGGATTAATTTGATCAAAATGATATTGCTGCCCAAGTTACTTTATGTATTACACAATGCCCCTGTGTGGATATCGCAAGGGAAACTTAAGGCAGTGAATAGAGATGAGCCACCACCCCGATGTTCGAATTCGATTCGATGAATTTGAAGTTTGTTCGTCGAATGTTCATCGAACCCCATTGAAAACAATGTCAGGCAAACACAAACACATAGAAAACACCTTCTAAGGTGTCCAAAAGGTGGCAAGCTACTCAAAACACACAACAAACACATGGAAAAGTGACAAGTACATATAAAAATGCGAAAAGAAAAGAGATGGACGAGTAATAGGAGGAGACACAGATATAGGCATGTCATGCCCCTCTAAAATCCGTTTTTACTCCAGTATTTGTAAGGCATCATGCAGGCGATGAGTATTTGGAGAGTTTTACTTCAGTTTTAGTAAGGCCACGTTAAGGCGATGAGTACTTGGTGAGTTTTACTTCAGTATCTGTAAGGCCATGCTCATACGAGGAGAACTTGGTGAGTTTTACTTCACTATCTGTAAGGCCATGCTCAGACGAGGAGAACTTGGTGAGTTTTACTTCAGTATCTGTAAGGCCATGCTCAGACGAAGAGAACTTGGTGAGTTTTACTTCAGTATCTGTAAGGCCATGCTCATACGAGGAGAACTTGGTGAGCTTTACTTCAGTATCTGTAAGGCCATGCTCATACGAGGAGAACTTGGTGAGTTTTTCCTCACTATATGTAAGGCCACGTTCAGACGAGGAGAACTTGGTGAGTTTTACTTCAGTATCTGTAAGGCCATGCTCAGACGAGTAGTATTTGGTGATGTTTTTCCTCACTATATGTAAGGCCACGTTCAGACGAGGAGTACTTGGTGAGTTTTACTTCAGTATCTGTAAGGCCATGCTCAGACGAGGAGAACTTGGTGAGTTTTACTTCACTATCTGTAAGGCTACGTTCAGACGAGGAGAACTTGGTGAGTTTTACTTCAGTATCTGTAAGGGCATGCTCAGACGAAGAGAACTTGGTGAATTTACTTCACTATCTGTAATGGCCTCTTTACACGCGGCTACAGGTAACAGGTTTACCACAGGTAACTTACTGGTTGCAGTGAAATCATGGAGACATAGTTCCATTTGTATACTGCATCAAGATAGAACCATGTCTCCATGATTTCACTGCAGCCAGTAAGTTACCTTTGGTAAACCTGTTACCTGTAGCCGCGTGTAAAGTGGCCATTAAGCTACGTTCAGATGAGGAGAACTTAGTGAGTTTTACTTCAGTATCTGTAAGGCCATGCTCAGACGAGGAGAACTTGGTGAGTTTTACTTCAGTATCTTGCAAGAATATGATTTAGCGGTCTTGTAGAAGCGCTACTAAAGCTCAGGCACCAGGATGATAAGGTTTATAAACAGCAATCTTTATTTTCCCCTCACAGCTCCACAACATGTTTCAACTGCTCAAGGCAGTCTTCCTCAGGTAGTGTAAGGGGGTGAACTGTGACATCACATTATATAGAGAACAAAAAACTTTGATTGGTTCCCCAATTAACTATGTTTAACTCCTCATGCACTTCTACAAACATTGTCAATAAAAAACTACATAATTAAACTACAATTTATACAATTCCCCTAATTCCATATTGAATATTAAAACTGCATATCTATATAAACCAGCTGTAGCTCATTAATAAAATCAAAACATATACATAAAAAATTATTAAATTATTCAAATTACTATACACATTATTATAAAAAATTATTAAAATTAAATTATTATAAAAATGATTACTTCATATATATACATGCACACACACACATATACATATATATATTGAGACAAGGATTTTTTTTTTTTTTTTTCTTTCCTTCCCTGAACTTTAAAGAGGATAAGTATTGGCACTGGAAGTAAGAGGAATAGCAGTTATAGTGACATCTGGTATATTTTGATCTAACTCGTTCTGTTTTGGCTCTTTATATATATCTAGATTTGTAAACTAATTCAACAGGAAAAGTATAATTTCAATACTTTCCATATATATATATATGTAAAATGTATTATTTTGTAAAAAATTATTATTTTGATACAATCACCCAAATGAACATTTGCATACCAACAGAATATTTTTTGGAAATAAAATATAATTATTATATTAATGTTTTGTTACATTTTCCAAGGTTAAATTATGACCCTCTGGACTTAAAGTTCCCAACTTAAAGATCCAGTAACATTCTGTTTTAATAAGGGCCCCTAGGCGATCATTTACATTATCTCTTATCTGATCAATGATTGTGAGCTTCATTTTCTTGGCATCTTTTTGGTGGCAGATGGTATAATGCCTTGATAGACTGTGGAATTGATATCCAATCTTGATGTTGTGTCTATGCTTATTAAGCCTAGCATGCATGGTCTGTATGGTCCGCCCTATATATTGAGTACCACACGGACATTCGATTAAATAAATCACATAGGTAGATTGGCATGATACCCTATGTTTGATAGGGAAACTTTGCTTTGTTGTGGCTGACATGAAAGTTTTTTCCCCATTCTTAATGACCTTGCAGCATAGGCATTTGGGGGTCTGACACGCATAGCATCCATTGTTCATATCATCCCTTTTATTAGTGCCCTATCTTTTGTTTTTTGGCACACATTACTAGGAGACAACATTTCTCTCAGGTTTTTGTTTCTCCTGTATATCACATTAGGTTTAGTAGGCAAATGATCAGCGAGAACTGGGTCACTCTTTAATATGAACCAATATTTGTTCATTAAATCTAGAATCATTTTCCTTGGTTGACAGTATGTTGTAACAAGACTCCATTTTGTCCTATTTATAGTTTTCTCATCACTTATGGTTTTTTTGGATGACATCTTCTCTATACAGGATTCCTGAGATCGGTCTTTCGTTTTCCTAAATGCGTCTTGCAACAAACGTTTGGGGTATCCCTTCTCTAAGAACCTCTTTTTTAGGGTTTTTGATTCCTGTCTAAAATCACTATCCTCGGTGCAATTTTTTTTTTTTTTTTTTCTCACCCTCCAGTATTGGCCATAGGTTATGCTGGTTAACCACCTGGGGAGATGCCCACTCCCATACTCCAAGTAGCTGTTAACATCAACTTGCTTGAAGAAGGTCGAAGTATACACCCTCCCCAGGTGGTCCAAGCGCACCCAAAGGTCCAAATACTGAAGGGCCGAGTTAGACACCGATCTAGTGAATTTTAGACCCCATTCGTTTTCATTTATTTCCGTGACAAAGTTAGTTACTTCTTCTTCTGTTCCTCTCCAGATGATGAACAGATCATCAATGAATCGCCTATAATAAATAATTTTATCAGCTGTCCACCTGGGCTGCGCAATGGAGACCGACTCAAATGCGCACATGTACAGATTTGCGTAACTGGGTGCGAATCTGGTCCCCATAGCGCAGCCCCTTTTCTGTTGGTATACGGACCCATTGAAGGAAAATATGTTGTTGCATAAAATGAATTTTATTGCTGTCAATAGGAACTCTTTGTTCTTTAGGCAATTCTTGATCGCTACTTAAAAAACTTTCAATCACCTCTAGACCCTTCTGATGGGGTATGTTACTGTACAATGCCGTAACGTCTAAGGTCAGTAACAAACATCCTGGTAGGGGGGGTAATGACCTAACTTCTTTTATTAACTGTGTGGAATCTTTCAAATATGACTCCATCTTCCAACATATTTTTGCAAAAAAAGATCAACATAATGTGATAAATTACTAGTGATTGACTCTATCCCAGATATAATAGGGCGACCAGGGGGGTTTATTGGGTTCTTATGAATCTTAGGGAGAAAGTAAAAATGGGGTACCTTATACTTTGGAATGTCCAAGAATCTTTTTTCTTTTTTATCTAAAATTCCCTTCTCATATGCTGTTTTAATTATTTCATTGTATTTTAAAAAATATACTAATGGAGGGATCTTCTTCTAGTTTTACATAATACTCCTCATCTCTCAGGATCCTCATTCCTTCCTCTAGATACCACTCTTTATCCATAAGCACCACCCCCACCCTTGTCTGCATTTTTTATTATCACTTCCTCATTCTTACGAAGGGATGAAATTGCTACCGTTTCTCCTTTACTCATATTTTCTTTTATTTTGGGATTTAGGATGGTTCGTACTTCCTTCAACACGAGCTGTTGGAACGCCTCAATTTGTGACCCCTTATGGTGCAGGGGGTAAAATTTACTTCGACCTTTTACGTCTACATGTACCATATCTTTATTCACTTTAGATCCTTCATCTACCGTGGATGTGGACGCTTTTAAAATACCTGCCTTGCTCTTTTCTTCCAAAATAAAATGTCTTTGGACTGTCAATTTTCTAAAAAATTAATTAAAGTCCAAAAATAGGGAGAAATTATCTATAGTCGACGATGGGCTAAATGAAAGACCTTTTCCCAGAAGTGATACTTCATTATCATTTAGAGCATATTTAGATAAATTAAATATGCCCATCTCTGTATTTAAATCTGAGCAGCTTTTAGTTTTTTCTGTGAGGTATTTTGATTTTCCTCTGTTTCTTCTACAAATCCCACCTCTTCCTCTACACCCTCTCCTGTTCTTTTTCTTTTTGGTTGGCGCCCCTGAGCCAATGGAAAAAACTGAGTTATTTTACCATCTTTCAGGTTCGCCCCCCTCTTTATGTCTTTTAAGGGCACCGCTGTTTGGGGCAAAGCCCCTCTGTTTTCTCCTTCTGATGGATTAATACTAAGAGGGCCCATGCTTATGGGGAACAAGTTCTAATATTGTGTCTACACTCCTCCTCTCCTTACTTGGGGATTGTTGTAAACTATTATTATTATTCACTATTTCACCATTATCCTCCGGAAGTGGATTTATTTTATGTTGTTGGAAATTTTCCTCCATTTCTATTTCTTTCATTTTATCAGGGGATAGGTTTTCTATTTGGGGAACCCTACTTCTTTCTATCTCATTGTCTTTATTCTTTTCAGGAAAGGTAATGAGATCTATAATAGAATTGTGATAATTTTTTGTGCTCGTGGTATTACTCTGCTGTGTCTCTGGTGAATTTGTGGTGTTTATGACATTTATAGCTACTTCCTTATCACTTTCTATTACAGGTATCAAAATTTCTTGTGTTCCTTCTATGCTAATATTTTGTGTTGAAGAGGTTTCGTGTATTGTGAATAATGTGATATTACTTACATTCAATATTTCTTCTTTTTGAGTTGAAGTAATATTATAGTGATATGGTGTCGTCTCATTAATTTGTGACATTGGTGCATTATACTCATTCCCTTTTCGTTTCCCCTTCGTGTTATTTACAACATCCCTATTTGTTCCCTTATTTTCCAGGGTTCTTTCTCCATTATCCTTTTTATACTCACTATTATTTTTTTCCTTATTGTTTTTACTAGTTGTTTTTGCTAGTACAAGTTTCTTTTTATGTTGTTCATAGAACATTTTTTGTTGTTCTGTCTGTAAATTTATTAGTGAATTATCGGATTTTAATGTTCCCTTCCTCTTTTGTTGGGAGTTATCTTTTTCGGGATTTGATTTTTCATTCCTCTCTACCTCTGGCCCATCTATATTTTTATCCTCTGGTGTTTGAGGGTGTGGGTTGGAAATATCCATATCCTCCTCTTCACCTGTTTTGTTTATTTTGGTCTTCCTGTCTCTTAATAATTTTGCAGCTTTTTTCTTTATGATATCTTCCTCAAATTTATTTAGCTTCAATTTTAGATTTAAATCTGCTTCTTTAAAGTCTATTGTCAGGGAATACTGATCCAAAGTATTCCTGAGATGATTAGCTTCTTCTAGGGCTTTATCTGCCATTGAGTTCCTTTTCCTAATCAATAAATGCATCATACCCATTGAACATTGTGTTGAAAATTCATCCCATTCCTTGGTCAATACCAAATCTTGTGGAAATGATGATTTTTGTGACAGTATTAAACCTTTTGGGATTAAGCCTTCTGCAATATATCGCTCTAATATTAAAGTATCTATCGTATATACTCGTGTATAAGCCGACCCGTGTATAAGCCGACCCCCCTACTTTTGCCCCCAAAAACTGGGAAAACTTATTGACTCGCGTATAAGCCGAGGGTGGACTCCAGCACAGGTATACAACCCCCAGCAGTGAGGTATACAGCAGCCTCCCCAGTGGTAGTATACAGCAGCAGCCCCAGTGGTAGTATACAGCAGCAGCCCCAGTGGTATATGCAGCCCCAGAGGTATATGCCTGCAGCCCCAGAGGTATATGCCAGCAGCCCCAGAGGTATATGCCAGCAGCCCCAGAGGTATATGCCAGCAGCCCCAGAGGTATATGCCAGCAGCCCCAGGGCTGTATACAGCCGCAGCCCCGGAGGTATACAGGCCCCCCCCCTTGCGCGGCAGCCTGTGAAGTAAAATCATACTTGCCAGTGTCCTGTCGCGCCGTCCGCAGCTGCCGACACACGATCCCCGGCTTCATTCTGCGGCTTCCGGCTTCCGACTTCCTCTAGTCGCGGGCAATGACGTCATTGCCCGCGACTAGAGAGGAATGCGGAAGACGCGGAATGAAGCCGGGGATCGTGTGTCGGCAGCTGCGGACGGCGCGACAGGACACTGGCAAGTATGATTTTACTTCACAGGCTGCCGCGCAAGGGGGGGGCCCTGGAGCTTGATGGGGGGGCCTGTATACCACCGGAGCTGCGGCTGTAAAATTTATATACTCGCATATAAGCGGAGGGGGGACTTTTCAGCCCAAATTTTGGGCTGAAAAACTCGGCTTATACGCGAGTATATACGGTATATGATTAACAATTTCTGTTTTACTTTTGTTCTCATATTCAAAAAATAAATCCATCATATGCTTCTTATCCTCTACAGTTAATTTTGAACCTCTATTTGAATCATCATGATCATCTGTACATGTTTGCATACTTCCTAATACATCAGAGATTAATAGACCTCTATGTACTTTCCTATTCAGCATAAAAAATTCCATGATGTTACAAATAAATAATTGAAGCAAACTTATATATATTCACACAATGGTTATATGTCCTTTTGTGCCCTTATACTGTCCTTATACTTGTTTCAACCAGCAATAGTTAAATAAATAAAATTCTGTGAAACCTTTTAAAACTTTTATAAAACCTTTCTAAAATCCTAAATTCTTCCTCTGTTGGTAAGACTCCTTAGATATTTGATGTTAATTGCTAGTAGGTGATCCTTTTGCAGCTCCCAGATGGGTGTAGCCCCAACACAGCAGTGTGTTCATAACATGTAAGAAAAAAAGGGAGAGAAGGGGTGCATGTGTAGGATCACTATAGCTCAGTTAATATGGCGTTATTACAGGTGGCCACTCACCTGTTTGGGTTGTGCACGACCTGCACAACCCGGTGTAATAGCCTCTGATATATGGGGGACCCCCGGCAATATGCAAGCTCCGCTCCTTCGACCTCGCTGGTACCCAGCTGTCCGTACAGGACCTTTCCGGTCACGTGGCGCCGGTCCCGGATGTGCGTCACTGCTCTTTATCTAGGGAACGCCAGATCCTTCACCACTGTGCCCTCGCTGTGCTGCTCCAGCCGCTGATCCCTCAGCTCAGACGAGGAGAACTTGGTGAGTTTTACTTCAGTATCTGTAAGGCCACCTTCAGACGAGGAGTACTTGGTGAGTTTTACTTCAGTATCTGTAAGGCCACGTTCAGACAAGGAGTACTTGGTGAGTTTTACTTCAGTATCTGTAAGGCCTTGTGCAGGCGATGAGTATTTGGTGCGGTTTTTACCGCTGTATCTGTAAGTCCTTGTGCATACGCTGAGCATTGTGTGACATTTAGGGGACTACAACAAGAGTCTCAATTTTTTCCAAAAAAATGGGCACAGACACCACTTCAGTGGCATCAATTGCCCCGCAGTTGCAAGCTTAAAATGGTTGGTGAGGTGACTTTCATGCAGCACATTCCAAAATCCACAAGCCTTTAGTCTCCCCATGTTATCTGTAAGATCTGTAAGATTTGTAACCAAAATCTAAGTAGAGGCCAAAAAATCAATACTTTGAGTAGTTAATGCATAAACCGTCACATGGATATGAAGCAAAAGCCGCAGCGGGAAGCTCACTGTGCTACAATGCAGCCTAGCAGGCCGGGCCAACCACCGACTGGCCCATCAAGTGCATCCGCTGCCTCTTCATCCTCTGTGACTGTGGGGACAGCAGTCACACATGCTTTTGGACGCAGACCTTCCACCTTTACCCGCAACAGCCAGTATGATTAGAAGGTCGTCAGTTCTTTTGGAAGTGGAAACACCTGCTGGTGTTGAGCGCTGTCAGACATCAAGAGCACCGCCTTTGGATGAAGGCAACATAATATGTCCACCTGCACCTACCTCACAGACCAACAGTTTGCTGGGGACACCCTACTCAACAGTGTCTCAGCACAGCAGCCAGCCCTCGGTCCCTCAGATGTGGACAAGTAATAGACCATTTCCTCCTAGCCATGACAAAGCTAATAGGTTGAATTTCACCATCTGCAAGCTGTTGGCTACAGAAATGCTCCCTCTCCACCTGTTGTACACAGAGGATTTTTGAGACCTTCTGTCCGTCGCAGTGCCCCAGTACCAGATGCACAGTCGCCACTACTTCTCAAGAAAGCTGTGCCTGCGCTACACCGGCATGTCGCACACAAAATCACCGCTTCCTTAAGAAACTCTGTGTGTGACAGGGTGCTTTTCACCTCAGACACTTGGACCAGTAAGCATGGACAGGGGCGTTAAATGGTGGTGACTGTGCACTGGGTAACTATGAAGACAGCAGGAGAAGGGGCTGCTGCCAAGTCTTGCCATCCCCACGAGTTGTGCATCAATCCTCTGTATGTATAAGTTCCTCCACTCCTTCTGCCTCCTCAACCTCGTCTTGGTCCTCCACCTGCACCCAAAGCCTGTCTGGTAATGCCACCTGCGTTCTAACTGCGCACAAGGAATCCTGCACACCTCCTTATTATGATGGCAGCAGGGCTCAATGGCATCAGGCGGTCTTTACCTTGAAATGTCTGGGAAATATGAGTCACACAGCTGAGGATTTGTGGTCAGCTGTGGAGATCGAGTTTCATCAATGCTTGTTTCCACTGAACATGCAGGGAAGGCCGTGTGCACCAATGCTGCAATGCTGGGTGCAGCCTCCGCCGGGGCAATGCGACACACCTGCCTTGCATAGCTCACGTCTTAAACCTGGTTGTCCAGCCAATTTTTGCACACTATCCGTGCCTAGATGGTCTTAAGCAGAGGGCACGGTCGCTGTGTGCTCACTTCCGCCGAAGCTCAATGCCTTGCATCTCTACAGACGTCGTTCGGTCTGCCAGATCACTGGCTGAAATGCGATGTGCCGACACAATGTAATTCAACTCTACACATGTTGCAGCAACTGTGGCAGCACCGACGAGCCCTGGTGTAATAAGTCATGACGTATAATCTGGGCCTATGAGATCCAGAGATGGGGCAAATCACACAGTTGGAGTGGTCTGAAATGAATGACCTATGCACCATTCTGTACAGCATTAAAATGTCGACGAAGATGTTTAGTGATGATTATGCCATTATCAGCATGACATGCTGGAGCTCACTTTGAACAGTATTCAGAGTCAGGTGGTGGCACTAGAGGAGGGGGAGGAAGTACAGGAGGAGTCGTATGCGGAGGGGCTCACAAGATCTCCAAGGTGCAGTTCACAGTTTATGAAAGAGGGTCTACATTATGCTCAGATCCTTCTTTATCTGGGCCTGGATCTGACTCCAAAAGCTTATGGACATCAGTGCAGATAATTTCCTCGTCTTGACTCACAAAAGCTTTGGAGCAGACCTCTGATTCCCAGGCTATAGTATGAGAGAAGTGCAATGTATACTCAACCATCTGTCTTACCCAGGGCCGGCTCCAGGTTTCTGTGGGCCCCGGGCGAAAAGGTCTCAGTGGGCCCCCTCTAAGTACATATCGCGGACTATATATATATGTATATATATATATTGCCGCACACTTACCGCAAGCCCCATAGACAATGCATGGGGCTTGCCGCAAACGTGCAGCAAGTGCAACCGCTAGACGGAAAATGCGGCAGATGCGGGGTTTTTTTTACCGCAACTGCCACATTTTTTAAAAAACTCCTATGTGAAGGCAGCCTTAGGGCCCTTTCACATCAGCGGTATTTTCAAATCGCGGCAGATGCGGTGAAAAAACCGCATCTGCCGCGATTACCGCATAACCGCAACACTTGCGGCACACTTGCGGCAAGCCCCATGCAATGTCTATGAGGCTTGCGGTAAGGGTGCGGCAGGTGCGGCAAGTGCTGTTTCGGCACTTGCGGCAGGTGCACCCACGAAAAAAAACGCTGCAAGCAGCGTTTTTTTTCGCGGCCGCACCTGCCGCAAGTGCCGAAACCGCACTTGCCGCACCCTTACCGCAAGCCCCATAGACATTGCATGGGGCTTGCCGCAAGTGTGCCGCAAGTGTCGCGGTTATGCGGTAATCGCGGCAGATGCGTTTTTTTCACCGCATCTGCCGCGATTTGAAAATACCGCTGATGTGAAAGGGCCCTTACAGGAACAGTGACTGCTGAAACCAGCAAGAGCTGTTTCTGACAGTGAGTATATTACACATTGTTAGGAGCGGGCTAAAATGCGATTGCGTTCCCTTGCACTTTTTAAAAATACCCTTCAAATGCAAAATGTTGCATTTTTGTGCGTCTGAGGATGCTTGGTATATACACAAGCATTCTCAAGCACACAAATAATGCAAGCAGCTCAATGGAGCCACACTGCCATATGGGTGGCACCGCAGCCAAGCGGAGTGTCTGGCCGTCCAGATCTCTCTTTCTCCTCACCTTTCTTCTTGCCGCTCCGGTCTCCTCCGGTCGCTCTGCACATCCATGCTGAGCTGCAGAATGCAGACAGCGGCAGAAGAGACTCTGGAGAAGAATGCTGCTGGCAAAGGCGGCTGGGACTATAGGAGCGGAATCCGCGGGGGGCTACCACTGGTACACATACTTCGTACACATGCGGCTCTGCTTCGTACACCTCATACACACGCGGCTCTGCTCCGTACACCTCATACACACTCGGCTCTGCTCCATACACCTCGTACACATTCGGCTCTGCTCCGTACACCTCGTACACACTCGGCTCTGCTCCGTACACCTCGTACACACTCGGCTCTGCTCCGTACACCTCGTACACACTCGGCTCTGCTCCGTACACCTCGTACACACTCGGCTCTGCTCCGTACACCTCGTACACACGCGGCTCTGCTCCATACACCTTGTACACATTCGGCTCTGCTCCGTACACCTCGTACACACTCGGCTCTGCTCCGTACACCTCGTACACACTCGGCTCTGCTCCGTACACCTCGTACACATTCGGCTCTGCTCCGTACACCTCGTACACACATGGCTCTGCTCCGTACACCTCGTACACACACGGCTCCGCTCCATGCACCTAGTACACACTCACCTCTGCTACATTCACACTGTAAATGCCTCCTGACCACACACAAACTTCACCTTATTTGAGCATCATTCATAGTGGCCAGCACAGTCCTGGATACACTGAGGAGCTGATCATGTGATCCCTGACTCCTCCCCTCCATGTGACATCATCACAGGTCCTGTAAGCACAGAGTGTGCAGCTCTGTCGGCTCCCATGGAGGGGGGAGGAGGGAGACCTCCGGTGCTGCAGGAGCCTGAAAATGACCCCCCAGGCCCAGCTGCCCCCTGGATATAGCTCTGGGTGTGGGGGCAGTGCTCAGGGGCCCCTGAGGCTAGGGTCACACTTGCATTGTGACCCTAGCCTTATGCAAGTATTGTATGTTGCAGCGCATAGCGTTTGCTATGCGCTGGAGGCAGCCCATAGAAACCCGACGTTTAACTTGACAACCACTGGTTGTCAATGTAAACGTCGGGTTTCTATGGGCTCAGTTGCTGGCAGCGCATAGCGTTAAACGCTCTGCGCTGCAGCAAATAATACTTGCGTCAGGCTAGGGTCACAACACAAGTGTGACCCTAGCCCTCAGGGGCCCGGTGGGCCCCCTCCAAGCAGTCGGGCCCCGGCATTTGCCCGGGTACGCCGGGTGCTGACGCCGGCCCTGGTCTTACCCCATACTCAGATGGGTGGCTGGAGACTTGGGAGCTGTGCGGAAGCAAGTGGGATTGGGGTGACACCTCTGAGGACTGGTGTATTTGTGATATAGAAGTTGAGGTGTAGGAGAGCCCACTTGCTGAAGCGCTTGCTATCCATTCAAGCGCCTACTCTTTTTGTGCCTCATCGAGAATTGGTATCGATCGTCATCTGAGTTGTGTCCGTACGAAAGGGATCATATCAGAATCTCCACGGAAAGAAGTAGAAATCTTACTTTGGCTGGAAGATTGCTTTCTTCAGTAGATGTTAATGTAGATTTAGCATCTACCCCACGGACACAAACTTTATTTCCCTTTCTACCACGCCTACTCCCATTCCCACCAGCAGCAGGCCTTTTGCCACTCATTTTGTATGAGACAAAATTTGCAACTGTACAGTTGTTGGACAACAAAAAGCTGGATGTAAATCGAGCAGAGGTGACTGAACAAACACTGCTACTTGACCCAAAGTGAGACCTGGGCAAGTTGCAGTTAAAAATTAGAAGTAAGTGACTACACAGGCGGTGTAGTTGTTTGTATTAAAAGTGGCCTACACTGCTTCTTTTTGTGGCAATGCTACTTGACCCAAAGTGAGACCTGGGCAAGGTGCAGGTAAAAATTAGCACCAACTACACAGGTGGTGTAGCTTCTTTCACAAGTGGGCTACACCACTGTGTAAGTGACACTGCTACAGTACTAGCCCGAACAAATTGTCTGGACTAGCTGCAGCCAAAAAATGCCTACTAAGGCAGGTGGTGTAGCTTTCTTCACAGCAGTGCTACACTACCTGCCCTAAAGGACTCCCAGAGCTAGATGTGGCCAGATGCTGTGAAAAACGCTTGCACAGCACTGACACACTTCTGCCTGGCAAAAACTAATAGGGACTGCTCTAACCTAGCCCTAAAAAGGGCTGAAATTAAAACTAGTTCCTGCTTCTATGAAGTACACCTGAAAAAGGGCTGCTAGACTACTAGTCCCTAGTCCCTAATCGCTACTCCTATGAAGCAGACCTCAAAAGGGCTGATACTCCTAAAATTCGCACCCTACCTCCAGTCCCTACTCCCTAAACCTATCTATCTACCTCACTAGCTGAATGAGAACACAATTGCTTGATTTCACGCTATATCGCCCACAGCAGCAGTGCCGTCTGACACAGAGCTACAGCAATGAGCAAATGGTGGCGATGGAGAAAATGGCTGGGTCTTATAGTGCTAGGACATGTGACTTACACAGCCAATGATGCCTGACCTTGCTTGTGTGCAAAAAATGCACTTTGCTGTGTGTATGTGTGATTGGATGACAGCCTGCACCGCCCCACTGTATCTGCAGTTTGGACAAAAAAAAAACACGGTTAGGCTGCTTTCACATCAGTGGTTTTGAGCTGATCGCGGCAGTTGCGGTGAAAAAAACTCAACTGCCGCAATTGCCGCATAACGGCTGCACTTGCAGTTTACTTGCGGCAAGCCCCATACAATGTATATGCGGGCTTGCGGCAGGTGCGGCAAGTGCGGTATCGGCACTTGTGGCAAGTGCGGCCGCGAAAAAAAACGCATGCCGCGGTTTTTTCCCGGTTGCACTTGCCGCAAGTGCCGATACCGCACTTCACCACAACTGCCGCGATCAGCGCAAAACCGCTGATGTGAAAGGGGCCTTAGGGTTAGGGTTAAGCTTTTGGTGATTGAAGCGTTATCGAACATAACAGCGAACTGCCGAATTTCAAGGTAATTGTTCTAATTCGACGAATGCCTCGAACACCGCCCAAAACAGCTCGAATTTGAGTTTGGCGAACAAATTGAATCGAACACCGCTCATCTCTAGCAGTGAATGCACTATTCAGAGATCTGGTATGGGGCAAGAGGCAGGCCAGGGTTAGACTAAAGATTCTGCAGAGGCCAAAGGTGATGGAGGCCTGGCATTGCCAAATCCTGAGATATATTATCTGGCCGCTCAATGTCAGCATCTTCGTGGATGGGCTGGTCAGGCTGAGAATAGCCTGATCCAGAGGGTGTTGGAATATGTGGTGAACAGATGCCCTTTGACAGCGGGATTGGAGGATGGCTCAGAGGGTCTAATGGGGAAGTCATTTCCTACTTTGGATCTTATGAGCAGAATAGGGGGCAGGAACAAGCAGCTGAGAGGGGTGACCTAGTTATTATTATTATTAAGTATTTATATAGCGCCATTAGGTTACATGGCGCTTTACAAATGAGAGGGTAGACAGAGACAAGTGGTAAAAACGACGACAAATCAATCGTACGGGTACAATAGGGAGAGGATCCTGTCAGTTGACAAAATACACACCTATTTGGGACAACAGTAATCTCCCTGAGATCTAAAGGATGGGCAGATTAGTGGAATGGATAAATAAGGGTATACTATATATGCATCAAATAATAGACTGACGGGACTTGAAACACTTTTTGCAGTTACAAGAAGAATTTGGATTGTCAGCCTCTGGATGGTATTACTACAGACAAATGAGACATGTGGTTACAGCACAAAGTGCAAAAAGGAGCTTAAGTGTGCAGAATGACATAGTATTAGAATATGTATGCTGTTGTGGTGTCACGAGAGGGGTAATTTTGAGTACATACCGAGACCTACAACATACCTTTCTCCTCAAGCATCCAATTAAATCAAGAACTAGATGGGAGGAGGAGGTAGGGACAATAGCTGATGAGCATGGGAAAGTGTTTTAGAATATGTACCCAGACTGTCCATGAGCGAACCGGCAAGACTGTCCCATCTATATGTAATACATAATGCAGTGGTGTAACCAGAGTCTGGCAGGCCCCGGTGCGAAATTTAGACCTGGGCTCATCCCTCCCACGCATGTTGATGAGATGTATGTGCCTCATGTAACATTCTAAATCCTTTAAAGACTCACAAATTGACCCCTCTTCCCCTTCATTATGTATTAATGTCCCTCATCCTGCTATATATGGTCCTCCTCCTGGAATATGGCCCTTATTGTGGTATATATGTTCCCCACCCATATGATACGCCTCCTCCCATCACCATAGTCGTCCAATTATTATAATGCATCCCCATATTCGTCCATATATTACAATGTACCCCCATAGTCCTCTATGTATTATAATGCATCCCATAGTCCTCCATTCATAAGGTAGGCCCCATAGTCATTCAATTATTATAATGAACCCCCATTATCTTCCATTTAATATAATGCAACCTCACATCCCTCCATATATCATAATGCAGCGTCATAGCCCTCCTTATAGCATAATGCAGCCTCATAACCTCTCTATATAGTATTATGCAGCCTCATATCCTCTCCATATATATTATAATACAGCCTCATAGCCTCTCCATATAGTATAATGAAGCCTCATAGCCTCTCCATATAGTATAATGCAGCCTCATAGCCTCTCCATATAGAATAATACAGCCTCATAGACCCTCCATATAGTGCAGTCTCAAAACCTTCCATATAGTGCAGACTCAATACTCTCCATATAGTACAGCCTTTAAGCTCTCCATATGATGCAGCCCCAAAACCTACCATATAGTGCAGGCTCAAAACTTTCCATATAATGCAGCCTTATAAAATTTCCATATAGTGCAGTATTATACATGCAGCCTTCTCCCATATAGTGCAGTATTAAATATGCAGCATTCTTCCATATAGTGCAGTATTATATATGCAGCCTTGTCCCATATAGTGCAGTATTATCTATACAGCCTTTTCCCATATAGTGTAGTATTATCTGCAGCCTTCTCCCATATAGTGCAGTATTATATATGCAGCCTTCTCCCATTATGTGCAGTATTATATTGAAGCCTTCTCCCATGTAGTGCAGTATTATGTGCAGACCTCTCCCACATAGTGCACTATTATATGTGCAGCATTCTCCCATATAGTGCTGGATTTTATGTGCAGCCTTCTCCCATATAGTGCAGTATTATATATGCAGCCTTCTCCCATATAGTGCAGTATTATGTGCAGCCTTCTCCCATATAGTGCAGTATCATGTGCAGCCTTCTCCCATATAGTGTAGTATTATGTGCAGCCTTCTCCCATATAGTGTAGTATTATATATGCAGCCTTCTCCCATACAGTACAGTATTATGTGCAGCCTTATATATGACCCCCTTCCCCCATAATCCTCTGACTATTCTGCACTAATTATTAAAAAAAAACTTTACTTACCTCTCCTGGTTCTCTCACTGCTCTGGTGGTCTCCTCTGAGGATTGACTCAGGAGGAGGAAGAGGTGCCGCCGGCCTGCGTTCCACTGAGAACTCAAGCAGGAAGTGGGAGGAGGCCCTACAGTGGAATGCAGGCCAGGAAGGTGGCAGGTCAGAGGAGAGGAGGGGAGGGGTGGGAGCAGCAGCAGGAAGCAGGAGGCTGCTCTCCTCTCCCTGACATACTGGCCCTATCTGCCGTTCTGTCACAGGGATGTGTGTCCACTGGGACACACATCCATGTGAAGTGGGCACCCAGCACTGTGATCGGCGGGCGCAGGGGGAGTCTGGCGGTGCAGTTCCCCTATAGGCCTGATCCCTGTTGCACCCGCAACCTCTGCAACCGCGATCATTGCGCCACTGACATAGGGTATATAGATCCCCGTTGCTGCTGTTTAAAATGGGGCTAAGGAACGACTCTGAATGTCCCAGATGTAAAGGGGATAATGCAGGGATCTTTCATACGATGTGGTCTTGCCCCAGACTGTCCCCCTTCTGGATCACTTTTATCAATAGGATAGAAGGGGCCTAAAGATTTGTTATTCCCACAGGGCCACTGGTCTGTTTGTTGGGATACGTTGAGGAGATTGCAGTTGAGAATACACTGAAAACCGCTATTGCCAGGATGTGGCAAGGAAACTGATTGCCAGAAATTGGATATGGAATGACCCGCCGTCCAGAGGGGAGTTTATTAGACAGGTAGAACAAACAAACCTCAGGATTTACACGATAGTATCATTAGTTAATTAATTAAGCAATAATGGTCAACATACGTTTTGGCACAAGGGGAAGATATGTTGTCGGGGAATGGGGGAGGGGGGGCTATATTGGGAGGATAATTTAACTTGTTGGTATATTCTGTAATGAAGAACTGTTGATGATGATATATACATACTTTTCATTAAAAACTTATCTGATTTAAAAAAAAAAAAGAAGGTGTCTGAGGGGAGAACCCTCTGGATCGCGACACTGAACTCTCGTAGCAGAGTACAGGCAAGCTAACCCCTGTACAGGGATTCATGTGGTACAACACAAGGAGGTCTAAATGCCTTGACCAGAGGGGCGATCCATACAGACTGGACAGTAGAGATGGAGAGACTGTGGAACCCTGGCTCTGTCGATGGAGAGAATCCTCAGAGCTCTCTTTAATCCTGGAAAGGCTGATACAGCCAGTAGAGGTATCCAAGGTGTCCAGAGGGATCCAGGAAAAGGAACTACCAGCAGAGGATACTGTGGAGATGGAGGTATTAGTCTAATGAAATGCAACAATTTTCCTATCGCAGAGCACTTTAGGAGTGCAACCTGGACAGAGGCAACAGTCCTAGAGAATGAGCACGTTGCCCAGGCACTTCCCTTAGGGGAAGGATGCCTTTTATGTACAGAGCAGTTCAGCATTCAGTCTGAGTCAAATAGGGAACAGGTGAATTGCTCCTTTAAGTGTGTGCAGGAAGCACCGCACGCATCCTAAAAGCATTCCCAGAAGACCTGCCAAGAGGACGCAGGTTCCTAGAAGAGAAGGAAGCAGACGGCCGCATGGAAACATGGACAGGGTGAGCAGAACTATTGAAGTTGCGTGGTAGGCCCCGATTCTGCTTAGTGTGACAACATGTTCTTGATGCTCCTGTAATGAGTGAGAGAAAATCAAAATATCGTCCAGATAAATTACGACAAAATGATCCAACAAATTTCTAAAAATAACACTGGCTAGATGCTAAAAGGTTGCGGGAGCAGTGCAAAGCCCAAAAGTCATCACTGGATATTCAAAGTGTCCATACCAGCATCTGGATGCCCTCTTCCATTCGTCCCCGAGATGGATACGGATTAAATTATACGCTTCACGAAGATTTAATTTAGAGCATACCTTGGCATGACATACTCTCTCCAGTAATTCAGGTATTAGCGACAAAGAATACCAGTTTCGGATGGTTATCTTATTGAGCTCCCGATAGTCAATACTGGGTCTAAAGGTACCGTCCCATGCCACAATCTTGGCTGGTGATGTGTGGCGATCTAACGTGTACACTCACATTTTTCGTGGTCACCTCAGATCGCCGATGGCGGCTTCACACGCCGCAATTTCGCCCTGAACCTAAGGCGATGTGTCGCTCCGGAAATCGCCGCACCTACAGCGGAACCAATCTTGCCTAATTCCATCGCCGCTTCACACGCCGCAATCTCAAAGGCAATGTGGGCGTACATGTTCAGTGCGGTGAGGAGATACGCGTGCCATAGTGGTTTACACCGCGCCCCATACACGCTCATTGGGCTATAGCGTTACGATTGGTCAGCCTGCTCTGGAAGGCTGGCTAACACATGACGCCATTGTCTATCGGAGTTTGAAACAAAATACATGCTCGTGTCGTCAATTGTGGCTCCTGCAACACACTTTCAAGGCGCCAAAGTGTCACACAGGAGCGGTGTTAAGTGACAGCCAATGGGAACACAGTAGCCCACACCAATCATCTCAGACGGGGCGCGGACTACAGCACGCTGAGGCACGCCTACAGGAAATCATAGACAGCACTCTTTCCATCACTATCGCCCTGTCACACGCCACAACACGGAAACATCGCCTTAACAATTGCAGCTGATTATTGAGCACTGTTCAGGAATCGGCCGACTGCCAAGGGGCGATTTATCGCCGCAAAATGGCCTAATCACACGCCGCAACCTTGAGGCAATTTCACAGCAATTGTTCCAGGGCGCCATATCGCCTTTCAGATTTCCAGGCGACATTGCGGCGTAGGACGGTACCTTAAGAGTTCCATCCTTCTTCTATACAAAGAAGATAGGAGCTCCTGTTGGTGAGGAGGAAGGTCGAATGAACCCCTTAGATAAATTCTCATCAATATATTCCTTCAAGGCCTACAGTGGCAGAGCCGCTAACAGATAAACATTACCAAAATTGTCATCTTTCGGAGTAGCTCTATGGGGCAATCATAGTGTCTATGAGGACGGAGCTGATGTGCCTTTTTCTTGTCACAGATATCAGAGTATTCCTTAGGGTGCTTTCACACTGCGATTTTGTTGGATCCGAGGCTGTCTGTTTTACAAGGACAGCCAAGGATCCGATTTGGCCCCCATCTATCCCTCAGGGTAGCTTTACACGCGGCTACATTTCTAGGGTGGCTACAGGTAACTTACTGGTTGCAGTGAAATCATGGAGAGATTATTCCATTTGTACACAGCAACAAGATAGAACCTTGTCTCCATGATTTCACTGCAACCAGTAAGTTACCTGTAGCCACCTTAGAAATGTAGCCGCGTGTAAAGGTACCCTTATGGTACCTTTACACGCCGCAACAGGATGGTGGCAACAACCGGGTGCTTCACGTGCACGAGCACGCACAAACGGTTGCCAACGGTATTCGCACCACCTTTACACGCCGCAACAAGGTGCTCTACGGTAGGTTACATCTATCTCTGGAAACACCGCCGGGTGCCACAAGTTACCTTCTGTAGCTTACCTTACCACATTTACACGCCGCAACAACAAGGTAATATGGGCGGACCTGGTGCAGCAGGGACAACACATAGGCGTGCCACAATTGTGGATTACGAGAATTCCGTACGCTGATAGGACAAAGCATTAACATCATGATTGGCTAGCCAGTGCAGGAGGCTGATTAATACATGACGCTCGAGCAATTGTGTAGTGTGACTGGTCAGCTCCTTAAATATGCAGCGACTACCAATCGTAACGCAGGAGCTTCCTCCAATGATCGCTGCTGGGGCGCGGTAACCCGGAGCCTGTGTCACGCCCCAGGTACATAGCATGGTGTCGAAACAACCCTTCTGTTCCTTCTTTACACGCCGATACAGGCCGCAACCATCGCCTTGAAAGCCACCTGTTTTAGGGCACTGCTCTGAAACAGGTGCCTCCAGTGGCGGGTGGCAACAACCGTCTTCACATGCCGCTACCTCGGGTTGATTTGGCGGTGCAAGATACATTTCTCTCGTGTACCCAGTTGTTGCCACCATCCTGTTGCAGCGTGTAAAGGTACCATTAAGGTACCTTTACACGCCGCCACTGCATAGTAGCAACTGCCTGGCAATGGGGATTTTTGTGCCTGTTGCCTTGAAATTGCTACGAAATGGCGGCGTGTAAATTGGGAAAGTGATCCAGTTTCCCGCAGTTGAATCGGATACCTGTTTCCGAGCCGTGTTCAAAAATCCAAGGCAACACAAAGGCACAATTGCCATGGTAGTGGCGTCTAAACGGGGCACAGGGAAGGAATCTGTGTCGCATAGTGATTTCCCCGGGGCGTGCCACAGCGTGCTGGATACCGTGCCCCATCAGCGATGATTGGTGGGGGCTACTGTGTTACCATTGGCTGTCCCTTCACAGGGCGCCATATTTAAAGAGCTGACCATTCACACTACACAATTGCAATGGCGTCATGTATTAGCCAGCCTTCCTGCGCAGGCTGGCAAATCATGACGCTATTGCGTTGTCCAGTCACCGTGTTAGCGTCACGGAATACACAACTCCGACACGCCTATGTTTTGGCGCCGCAGAACATGTACGCCCACATTCCCTACTGATTGCAGCGTGTGAAGGGGCGACGGGATTCAACAGGCAGTTCTCCGCAGGATCTGTGGGAACTTCCAGGGAACCATGATACCTTCAGTTGACAACACAATGGCGGCGTGTACATGCGGCATCAGCGATTGGTATCAACCGTCAAAAACGTGCGCATGCACGTACGGTTGATACTGGTTGCTAGGCACAGTGGCGGCGTGTAAAGGTACCTTTAGGGCACGGATCGGATTTGGCCTTATTGCCATCCGTTTTGTGTCGGATCCGATTCGGTCCAATTTTTTCCTGTGCATAAAATCGGAGACTGCTCCGATATTGGGCACATCAGACCAAATCGGACCAAATTGGATTCGACCCGATCCACGCCCTTTAACATGGGGTCCTACGGAGCACGGATCCAAGAAAACATCGGATGGTTTTTCGGACCCGATTTTAGTGTACTGAGCATGCTCAGAACTCTAAAACTGCTCTGTTCCCCTTTAATTTCACTTCCGCAATGTATATACATATAGCGGAAGTGAAATTAAGTAAATGAAGGGTTAAAAATAAAAAAATATTATGCCCACCTCTCCGGCGTGTGTCCCACGCTGTCTCGCTCCTGGGGCTGAAGGACCTGCGTTGCCTGGAAACTCGATCAGCTGAGCGGTCATGTGATCGGCTTGTTACATGACCGCGCAGTTTAAATCTCCCGCCCGCCAATCAATTTTGGTCGGCAGGCGGGAGATTTAAACCACGTGGTCATGTGACAAGCCAATCAGCTGATTAATCACATGACCGCTCAGCTGATCAGGTTGCCAGGCAATGCCAAGTCCTTCAGGCCAGGGAGCGAGGAGTCGAGGATTACCCTGAGGCACTTGGCTTGAGGGACTGGGGAGACAGCGCAGTCATTGACGCAGATGGATAGGTCAGGAAGTGGGGGTGAATTTCTTGTGGGGAAGACGATGAATTCAGTTTTGTCTATGTTGAGTTAAAGGAAGTGAGCAGAGAAAAGGGATGAGATGGCGGAAAGGCATAGTGGGATTTTGGAGAGTAGGGAGGTGATGTCAGGGCCGGACAGGTAGATTTGGGTGTCGTCGGCGTAGAGGTGGTACTGAAAGCCGTGGGACTCAATGAGTTGCCCTAGGCCGAGAGTGTATATGGAGAAAAGTAGCGGTCCCAGGACCGAACCTTGGGGGACTCCGACAGAAAGGGGGAAGGGCGAGGAGGAGGTGTGGGAGTGGGAGACGCTGAAGGTCCGGTCCGCTAGGAGATCCAAGAGAGGGCAAGGTGGGTGATGCCGAGGGATTCCAGGATCCGGTGAAGAAGGGAGTGGTCAACCATGTCAAAAGCGGCAGACAGGTCAAGGAGGAGGAGGATGGAGTAGTGGCGTTTGTTCTTGGCGGTCAGTAGGTCATTGGTGACTTTGGTCAGGGCTGTTCCGGTGGAGTGGAGGGGTCAGAAGCCGAATTGTAGGCGGTCAAAGTGGGAGCAGGAGGAGAGGTGAGAGGACAGTTCGGAGTGGACGTGCTGTTCAAGTAGCTTAGAGGCGAATGGGAGAAGAGATATGGGGCGATAGTTAGAGACAGAGGTAGGGTCAAGGGAGGGTTTTTTAAGGATGGGCATGATTAGGGCGTGTTTTAAGGCCGAGGGGAAGGCGCCAGTGGTAAGTGATAGGTTGAAGAGATGGATGAGGGATAAGATGAAAATGGAGGTGTGGTGTGGGATGGGAGTGGGTCGTGGGTGCTGGTGGTGAGGTGTGATTTCGACAGGAGGGAGGATTGTTGGTCTTCAGGTATGGGGGGGAAGTGGCTAATGGAGGAGTAGGGCAGTGTAGGTGAGAGGGGGAGTTGTAGGGATAGAGGGCCAAAGCTGTTTCTGATCTTGTCGATCTTCTCCTTGAAGAAGGTCGCAAAGTCTTCAGCAGAGATGAGGTGAGAAGGGAGAGGAGCGGGCAGGCGGTGTAAGGAGTTGAAAGTTTTGAACAGCTGTTTGGGGTTGCGGGACAGAGAGGTTATTAGGGATGAGAAGAATTCTTGCTTGGCAGTAGCAAGTGCCGTCTTGAAGTCAGTGAGGGATTGTTTGAACAAACCAAAGTGCTCAGAGGTGCAGGACTTTTTCCATCTCCTCTTAGCGACCCTGGACCTCTTGCGGAGAGGGGGTAGCATGGCAGGGGAGGAGAGGGCGGAGAAGGTCAAGAGATGGTGGTCAGACAGGGGAAGTTCCGAGTTTGTGAGGTTAGAGAGGGAGCAAAGGTTGGTAAAGATGAGGTCAAGCGTGTGGCCTTGTTTGTGGGTGGGAGAGAAGGACCATTGGGAGAGCCTTAGGGAAGTGGTCAGGGAAAGAAGGTTGGAGGCGGCTGGGCGGGAAGTGTCTATGGGGTTATTGAAGTCGCCCATGATGATGGTGGGAATGTCAGCGGAAAGGAAGTGAAGTAGCCAAGTGGTGAAGTGGTCAAGGAAGGAGGTGATGGGTCCAGGGGGGCAGTAGATGATGGCCAGCTGGAGGTTGCAGGGGGAAAAGATTCGGACCGAGTGGGCTTCGAAGGAGGGGACAGTGATGGAGGGGAGGGTGGGGGAATAGGGCTGAAGGAACAGGGGTTGGACAAGAGTATGCCATCACCACCGCCGTGTTTGCCAGAGGGACAAGGGGTATGGGACAGACTGAAGATAGTGCAGCGGGGGAGGCCGTGTCGGAGGGGGTGAGCCAGGTCTCAGTGATGCCAAGGAATGATAGTTTCTTGGAGATAAAGAGTTTGTGGATGTATGGGAGTTTATTGCAGACTGAGCGGGCATTCCAGAGTATGCCGGGTAGAACGGTAGGAGGGGCAGGGATTGGGGGAATGGGTCTAAGGTTGGTTGGGGTTGCGAGGGTTAGTGGTGGTGAGGTTGCAAGGGTTGGCGATGGGCCGTGGGTATGGGATGAAGGTGGTTGTGGGGATGTGGTGGGGGGGCCAGGATTGGGGGTGATGTCACCAGCAAGGTAATTTATTATGCTTTTATTTATTTATCCCCTTATCTCAGAGTTAATGTGAGATATTAAAGGCATATTCAATGTGTACTATTGTTACACCTTTCTTTCTTTACCCTTCTCCCTGGGTTTACCTGTGTGTACCCTTTTCTGGACACTCACACAGGGTCACCTATTAGCCCCGGTGGCAGTACCCGGTGCATTATCATCACCGTCACTCCCTCCCAGGCAGGTCTAGGGGTCCACAGGGTATATAATTTCTAAATATATTACAACCAGTACACACTTCTCTTTTCATCCTCTAACCTTCATTAATTTACCATAGTTATAAAATACTAAAGAGTCAGGGGATAATGCTAATAATATTTATTTATTTTTTCATATTAAAGTGTTTTTAGTGCATACCATATAGTGAAAGTATTTGATTACACTAGTATAATAATATACCATACCAGTGTCTTAAACATCTATATATATTACAATAGTGTATTAGTGTTTTTTATAAAAATTGTATAAAATTTTATATAAGGTACGCTATGGCCAATACAACTTCTTGGGGCAAGTCTCACAGATAACCCAGTTCCTGGATATTCATTCTCATTCACTGTCAACATATGGCATCCGATTAGTACAAGATGTGCTGTAAAATACAAACATATAATTATCATACTATAAAATCCCAAATAAAGTGACTAGTGATACAATATTACACACATGTCAGAATAACGAACAGATTATTGAGCTACAGTTAACTTGTAATCTACATTTAAACCATTATGGCCACTTTACACGCGGCAACAGGAAGATAGAAAACGGCAGGTGTCGGAGACAATTGTACCTTTTACCTTCAAAACACCTTGAAGTGGCTGTGTGTAATTCAGGTATCTGCAAGGTGTTTTGAAGGTAAAAGGTACAATTGTCTCCGACACCTGCCGTTTTCTATCTTCCTGTTGCCGCGTGTAAAGTGGCCATTAGGTTTCAAAGTATTCGAACGTCTAATCCATTGTAATTCTTTTATTCGCAACATCCTAGGCCCTATCTGCTCCTCTTCTTAGTACTGGTACTGTATCAATAATTTGAAATTTTAGGTCTCTTAAAGTGTGTTTCATTTCGGTGAAGTGTTTGGGTACTGGGAGGTCCATTCTTTTCTTTCTTATAGTGTACCTATGTTGTCCAAATCTGACCTTAAACTCTAATGTGGTCTCTCCCACGTACCATAATTTGCATGGACACTCCAGTAGATACAGTCATATGAAAAAGTTTGGGCACCCCTCTTAATCTTACTCATTTTTTTTTGTTTAAAATTGGGTTTTTGCAACAGCTATTTCAGTGTGATATATGTAATAACTGATGGACACAGTAATATTTCAGGATTGAAATGAGGTTTATTGTACTAACCAAAAATGTGAAATATGCATTAGTTCAAAATTTGACAGGTGCAAAAGTATGGGCACCCTTCTGATTTTCATGATTTGAATAATCCTAACTACTTTTTACTGACTTAGGCCGGCTTCACACTGCGTGTGTGATCCGATCCGTGGCTGTCCGCTTGAGGCAGACAGCTGCGGACCGGATCAGCACACAGGACTGGGGGGCTATTATGCGGCTGTGTGCGGCGCCTGTGGTCCTCACCTATGAGCAGTGGGAATGCATGCGCTGCACACAGGATCGGAGGGCATAATAGCCCCCCAGTCCTGTGTGCTGATCCGGTCCGCGGCTGTCTGCCTCAAGCGGACAGCCAAGGATTGGATCACACACGGAGTGAGAAGCCGGCCTTACTGAATCACTAAATTGGTTTGGTAACCTCATTGAGCTTTGTACTTCATAGCCGTTTGTATCCAATCATGAGAAAAGCTATTTCAGGTGTCCACTTGCAAGTTGTTTTCCTATTTGCATCTTCTCTGAGGAGTGGCATCATGGGCTCCTCAAAACAGCTCTCAAATGATCTTAAAAAAAAGATTGTTCAACATAGCTGTTCAGGGGAAGGATACAAAAAGTTGTCTCAGATATTTAACCTGTCAGTTTCCACTGTGAGGAACATAGTAAGGAAATGGAAGACCACAGGGACAGTTCTTGTAAAGGCCAGAAGTGGCAGGCCAACAAAAATATCAGAAAGGCAGAGAAGAAGAATGGTGAGAACAGTCAAGAATAATCCACAGACCACCTCCAAAGACCTGCAGCATCATCTTGCTGCAGATGGTGTCACTGTGCATCGGTCCACAATACAGACCACACTGCACAAGGAGAAGCTGTATGAGAAAGTGATGCGAAAGAAGCCGTTTCTCCATGCACGCCACAAACTGAGGTATGCAAAAGCACATTTGGACAAGCCAGTTTCATTTTGGGAGAAGGTCCTGTGGACTGATGAAACAAAGATTGAGTTGTTTGGTCATACAACAAGGCATTATGCATGGCGCCACAAAAACACAGCATTCCAAGAAAAACACTTGCTACCCACTGTCAAATTTGGGGGAGGGTCCACCATGCTTTGGGGCTGTGTGGCCAATGACGGCACCAGGAATCTTGTTAAAGTTGAGGGTCGCATTGATTCCACTCAGTATCATCAGATTTTTGAGAATAATGTTCAAGAATCAGTGTCAAAGTTGAAGTTACGCCGGGGATGGATCTTTCAGCAAGACAATGATCCAAAACACTGCTGCAAATCTACTCAGGCATTCATGCAGAGGAACAATTACAATGTTCTGGAATGGCCATCCCAGTCCCCAGACCTGAATATCATTGAACATCTGTGGGATGTTTTGAAGCGGGCTGTCCATGCTCGGTGACCATCCAACTTAACTGAACTGGAATTGTTTTGTAAAGAGGAATGGTCAAAAATACCTTCATCCAGGATCCAGGAACTCATTAACAGCTACAGGAAGCGACTAGAGGCTGTTATTTTTGCAAAAGGTGGATCTACTAAATATTAATGTCACTTTTCTGTTGAGGTGCCCATACTTTTGCACCTGTCAAATTTTGAAATAATGCATATTTAACATTTTCGGTTAGTACAATAAGCCTCATTTCAATCCTGAAATATTACTGCATCCATCAGTTATTACATATATCACACTGAAATAGCTGTTGCAAAAAAACAATTTTAAACAAAAAAAAATGAGTAAGATTAAGAGGGGTGCCCAAACTTTTTCATATGACTGTATATTACGTAATTTGTTGTTCATGTTAGAAAATGGCGAATTTTATATACTTCTCCAGTCTGTGGATGACTGAACTCTTGTCCCTTCATGTACACAATTAACACAAGAGATGCATGGGTAACAACCCACTCTTGTGTTAAGGTACCTTTACACGCCGCAACCACGGCGAGGAATCTGACCGGCGATGTGTCTCCCCGACACCATCGCCGTGAAATTGCCTCGTAATTACGGCATGTATTTGTGGAATTATGTGGCGACAAAAAAGGTTGCGCCTGGTTCCGATTTCACAGCACTGCTCCAAAATCAGAGGCAATCAGGAAGGCGAAATTCCAGGCTTTTGGCGTGTGAACGGGCGATAGGGATGGAATCAGCGTCGCCTATTGATTTCACGGAGGCGTGCCACAGCGTCCTGGAGTCCGCACCCCGCTAGCGCTGATTGGTTGTGGCTACTGTGTTACTGTCACTTGACAGGGCGCCATATTTGAAGAGCTGTCACTTCAGCACCGACACAACCATCCACTACATCAGTCCAATTACACGCATTCAATAGCGCAAGCTATTCTGGGCGCGTGTATTGGAAGTTTCACTGTGTCCACTATACTGCCAGACATGAGACTTCAGATGTTGGCCTACACATTGCACATGGGTTCCATGGGCAACGCACTGCAATGGTTTTCGAATTTTGTGACGCTGATGGCTATATTACGCTACTCCCGCTCCGCGGACAGCTACCTTGTTAGCGTCCTCAATGTAGTTTGGCGGCGCCAGTGTGCGTGGTAATGTCATGACGTTTGTTTTCATTACTCCCTGCCTGCCAGGTGCCTGCCTCTCCCCTGCACATAGGAGAACAGTCATGGCCGCCGCACAACGCGCTGCCACATGGGGTCTGGCGGAGCTAATGCTCCTCATAGACATTTGTGACCGCCATGACTACTGGTTTGCCCAGCGTAACCGGCACCCATGGCTGCATAAGCACAGCATCCTCCGAAGGATCCAGTGGGCCCTGCTCAACAAACTGGGGGTTGAGAGGACCTGCAAACAGATCCAGAAAAAGATAGCGGACCTGAAACACAAGTCCCCAGGCCGAATTGTGGATCTTCGGGCCAGGATTGCCAGGCTGCGTGGTGAGTATTTGGCAATGCCAAACACACACATGGCAAGCTAAATACTCCAAACACTACACAAACATCATGTGGTATTGTGCCATGCCACATAATGTGGCCTAAGCCACCATGTGGAGCTGTCAACAATGTGCATCTGCATGTTGGTTACACTGCAACATGAAGGTGTACAAAACAATAATTTATCATCAAAATGGTCATGGCTATAGTGGTCCATGACCTGTGTGTTGTCAAAAATAGTTGTGTCCTGACTGCAAAGGTAACAACAACATATTAATATGATGTTGCAGATCCACATGACACCTTGCAGCACATATGTGTGACCTGTGACACATACTATTTTGATACACATTGATCACAATACAGAACACTGACTACAATCTCAATGCTATGTGTTGGCCCCCATGGTGCAAACACCTGATGCTTACTGGCTGCTCTTCTGTTTAAGTTTCAAAAACCTACCATGCTAGGCCACGGGTTAGCTAACATTCAAAATATGTGGCCTCTGGTGTTGGACTCATGTCGCAAACCAGAGTTGGCCCTCACCATAGGGTCGCCGCCTACCATAACCTATTACCGTACCATTCACGCCCTCATGACATTCAAACACACACAAGGTATATTCCCTATGTTGTTATCCTTTGGTTAAATTTGTCTGTTATCATGTTTGATATTACAGATAGTCCCCAACGGCACCCGGGACACCCCCACCACCTTCCCCGAAGGGTCCAGCCACTCCCCCCCCCACCGGGGACTCCAGCAGCCCCAGCCACTGAGGGCCCAGCCAGTCCCTCACCACCTGGGACTCCAGCAGCCCCAGCCCCGGAGGGCCCAGCCAGTCCCTCACCACCCGGGACTCCAGCAGGGCCAGCCCTGGAGAGCCCAGCCAGTCCCTTCACACCAGGGCCACAAGCCTTGCCTGCAGGCAGCCCTGGACCCCTGGGACCAGCAAGCCCCATCCTGTGGGCCCAAACCCCGAGCCCAGGAGCAACACCCCCCCCAGCATCTCAAGCTCCCTGCCAAGCCCTGGGGTGATATGGTCCCCACACCCTCACCTTGAGCCTGCTGGTGCTGTGTATGGTGGTGTCTGCTAAGGCCTACAAGCTTGCTAATGTACTTACTGTTGTGTGCTCCAGACACCAGTATGTGAGTCCTCATGTTTTTTTTTTTTTCTTTTTTTGCCTGAAGGGGAACGAGCACGTGCTGCAGGCTGGGCTGTCAGCCCATCCCCATCTCCTCCAGCAGGCACAGCAGTATATGGAGAGGGCATACCAAGAAGGGCAGCAACACCTTGCCCACTTGGGTGCCATGATCAAGACCCTCCAGACAGCCCAGTCCGGCAAGGCCCCTAATCCCTCACCCCCCACCCAATAAGGGGAACATACTCCCCTAATAACTGTTGTCCATGTTGGACCCTTGTTTTGTTGCCATGTTGGCACCTGTTTTTTTTTTGGCCACGTTGGCCTCTTTTCTTATAGTGCCCCGCATTGGGAAAGTGGGTAGTGTGTCTTGGCTACTCCGAACCTGACCAAGGCTTCATGCTTTTGTTGGCACTGTTATTTTACAATGTTGGTCTGTAATAAAATATTGACCAGCTACATCTTGAGTCATCCCTTGTTGCAACACACACAGGGTAACGTTTCTGAGGTTACATTTCAACAACCACACTGGGCCACGGTTTATCTACAGTTATATGCTGTGACATTGCAAACATGTCACCATAATGAACCATTACACCCGCCATGCACCCCTATATGACATCAATGTGCAGTATATGACACCCACAGTACCAAAAACACAAACATACTGGGGAACATGACACAGATATGGACAGAGTTGTGGCAAAATTAATATTTTATTTATTTATTTTTTTTATAACTGTTTAGAAATTTGTAAGGAAAAAAACGGGGAACACCTGGCCAAAATAACACTGTCTCTCTGGGCCAAGGTTGTGCATTGGATAGTAGGGCTCTTGTTCTTCCTCCTCCTCTGCTGGATCAGACAATGGGACCTCCCCCTCCTCATACACCCAGTGGCCTTGTGATATCCCTGCTCTGCTGGGCTGTCTCCGGGGGGAGGTGGAGTATCATGATTTTGACGCCTCCTCACCATGCGTCTTGCGGGCGCAGAGGGTCCTGGGGTTTTCTTCCGGGGGAATGTCCATGATGCCCCCTATTGCAGGAACCCATCCACGCCCGCCTCCAGGACACGAAAGATGGCCCGCTCGGCGATGTCTCGCTGCTCTGGCTCCATGCGGGCCAGCATCTCGCTGGCGACGTACCCAATCCCAGAGCCGGGGGTCCTCTCTCAATCCAGGAGGACCCGTTTCGCCCAGGTACCCAGCTCCGTGTTGGGTGGGACAGGTGGTATTCGATGTCGTATTCCAGAGCTGGGCCCTGGGCCTGGCCCCCCACCACTAAGATCAGGCACTGGCTCTCCTGCAGATGTGGAGGGGAGAGCCTCGCCAGCTACTGGCTCCTCATCACTGGAGCCAGGCTCCCTAGGGGCCTGACAAATAAACAAAAAGAAAAAAAAACATCAGCCACATGTAGCTATGTAATTGAAGAGAATACCACAACCAAACACCCAAGACAACATAGAGCCAATCTCACCAAGGCTAACCACTAAAGGCACATGAGCAGAGTTTCGAGATAACAAAGGCAAAGAAGTAGACCAGTGTATTATACTCACCTAAGGGTCCACATTGATATGTAAAGTGCCCACAAATAACACAGCACAATCTGTGAGAACACAGAGCAAAAAAAGAAAGAAAATAACATTGAACATGCTTCGTGCAGGAAAAGCACAATGGTGATTAACACATGTGCTGAAAACCACACATCAGTGCAAAAAACAAGCTGGGTAGATAGATGACACAAACACAATCACCCACCTCCTGTGACGGGCAGGGTCTTGGGCTGCGCCTACAGCTGGTTGCGGGCGGCGCCTGCTGCACCGTGTTCCCTAAGGCCCCTCCTGGCCCAGGGTGAAGGTGAGGAGGTCATAGTACCAGAAAGTTGGCCTATGAACCTCCTCCTCAGCTCCAGCCCCGAACCGGGCCTCAAGCCACTTTTTGTGTGTCTTGGTGAACACGGTGCGCAGACTTTTGATCTTATCCGCAACCAGGGCCGCTGTCCAGTTTTTATTGGGTTGGAGCCGGTTTGCCAGCTCCACCAGGGGCCTGTAAGCCACAGCCCTCGCTGCCTGGTCGTGATAAGCAGGCAGTGACAACCGCCACAGGCATTCGTGTTCCTGGTATATGGTAAGGAGCTGTGTCACAAAATCGTGATACTCAGCCATCTGTGAAAACAAACAAAAAATGTGTCATGCAGTCAAAGACATGGCCAGCACAGGTGAGACCCTACTCTGTGTGGGCGTGTCCATGTACAGCAATACTAATTACATGTGTTGTGGTAGTCAGCTTGGCTATGCCTAAATCAATCTTGGCCTTAACATGTGTATATACATGGGGCATGCAGGACAAGCCTTGTTGATATATGTATTTTGGGGCACTGGAGGCAAATATATCAAGGTTGGACATTACAAAGGACACACATGGCCTTAATAAATACATTAAAAAATACCATCATCAGATACACACATATTTAGGAATCCACATAGTACTGTAGTACACATCGTGCTGGCCAGGATCTCCCAGAACATTATGTGTGCTACAGTACACGTAGTGTAGTTACGATGCCTACGCATCGCTAAATACACTTCCTACATGAAGCTGTATATAAGGCGCACAAACATCAGCCAACATATGGGTCAGCAGCACACAGTAAATAACGTCCAAGAGTGCCGAATACCATGTGCCACCACTTACCGTCTGTCCAACAGAGATCTTGTGATGAGACACTACTTGCACAATGCACATTCCAGTCGTAGCAGGGGTGGCGCCACAGCACATGCTTATTTAAACACAACCTGACCAATCAAAAAAGCGCAATGATGCTTCATAATTGCATACACCCAGGTGGCTACGTCGATTACAAGACGCCGCTGCGGTCTGATTGGTTGGTTGGCATATAAAAAGCACACAAGCCCGAGGTCGTTCACGCTTGCTGCCCAGAGTCATTAAGTAAGTAGTGATGTGAAAACATAAACTGTGATATGACTGAGTTGCGTTAATAGCACCTTAACATTACGGGACACTATTGTGTAGTGTAGGTCACGCCCAAGTGGTGGGGTATGTAGTTCCTCGTGAAGTTAGTCAAACTATTTTATCTTGTGTCCTGGCAAATAGATGTATGAGTGTGTAGACAACCTAAACCCTATCCTATCCTCATTGAAAAGTAATTTTGCCTTAGCCATACAGGATCATGTTTGAAGGATGCGTGTGTCTTTAGTTGCGGTGATCATCTGAATTGAGGACACATAGTACAGTCGTTTATCACACACAATGGGACGTTTAAGGCCAAAATCAGATGTGGAGTGGGGCATGTGGCTTCTGCAAATGTCTGCCTCAGAAGAGCCTGCGTTAACAACACATCAGGGATGTGTCTTGAACATGATGAGTATTCAATAGTGTGCTGCGTGGTGTGACATTTTGACCATGAGCCCCAAAGGCTAGGGGTACGTGTCTAATGTAATTGTGTATATTTTGGCAAAATAACTGAATTAAAAAAAATTGACCTATGTGTTTGGCCATGCCTTGTGGTCACACGACAACATTATGGCCACGTATATGGCCTTAGCTTCATGATGTGTTGCTATTGACAAGGGAGATGTAGCGTACTGGTGGGCTAGGGGTGTAGAGTCACGGGATTTGGTTGCTAGACACTGCAATGTTGTGGTTGGGCCTTGATTGGTGATCTATATGTATGTGTGTGGTGTGGTGAGCACACTTGGGTATGCTGTGTGAAAGTGGCCAGTAGATGGTTAGGGAAGGAGGTGGTGAGTGTAGATGATGTGTGAGGAAGCCTTCTTGTACTGATGTTTCATTTTCTCATTTTTGCAGGTGTTGGTACGTGAGATGATGTTCAACCCTGATGGATGCTATCGTGGCTCTTGCCTTGGTGGAAGAGCAATTGTGGCTGGAGGATAGATATGAGAGGTTGCGGGCTCAGAGACCACCGTGTGTGTGGGCTCGGGATTGGTTTCTGCACCCGAAGCCACATGCAGCTGTTGCGTGAGCTGGAGGATCGTAGTCCGCATGATTTCCGAA
This sequence comes from Allobates femoralis, assembly GCA_033576535.1. Classification (NCBI taxonomy): domain Eukaryota; kingdom Metazoa; phylum Chordata; class Amphibia; order Anura; family Aromobatidae; genus Allobates; species Allobates femoralis. The sequence continues at coordinate 542,137,056 of JARQOC010000004.1, forward strand.
ACTACCTCCGTATGTCCGAGCACTCTTTCACATTTCTCTTGGAACACATAAGGCCATTGATAGCCCGACAGGACACTGTGATGCGTTGATCTGTGTCACCTGAGGAGCGTTTGGCTGTAACTTTGAGGTTCCTGGCAACAGGTCGTTCAAGGACCGACCTGCAATACACTTCACGTTTATCACTGTCCCTGCTGAGCCGCCTGATCCCCGAGACGTGTGAGGCCATCTGGAGTAGTCTGCTGCCATCCTATAGGCAGTTTCACCCGCTGAATGGATGGATGTTGCCAGAGGGTTTGAGGACTGCTGGCAATTCCCAAATTGCGGCGGTGTATTTAATGGTAAGCACGTGAGGATCACCAAACCCCCAAACTCTTGGACTTTGTATTACAATTACAAAGGATATTGTAGTGAGGTCCTCATTGCCCTGGTGGATGCGAACTCTACGTGGACGTTGGAATTAACGGGCGTATCTCAGATGGGGGGGTGTTTGCACACTGCTCCTTGGCCCAAGACCTAAGGGCAGGTGGGCTGAACTTGCCCTCAAATGATGAGACCACCCATCATTTAAACTTTGCGTTTGTGGGGGATGAAGCCTTCCCACTTCAGGCACACCTACTACGGCCATATCCCCAGAGGACCCTTACTTCTGAGCAGCGCATTTTCAATTACTGGCTATCCCGGGCCCGCCGTGTGGTTGAAAATGCGTTTGGGATCATGGCCAATACATTCCGGGTTTTTCATACACGTCTGCATATGAAACTTGAATCTATTTATGTGGTAGTGCTGACCTGCTGCGTGCTGCATAACTTCCTGCGTTGTAGGGATCGGTCATCATACACACCGGCAAGGTATGTGAATTCAGTGGACCCCACAACAGGGAAGGTCCGTTCGGGGATTAGCGTGCTACCGACCATGGTGTGGCGCCACTCCAGCCGCTGAGCCAGGGTCGGACTCAGCAGGATGCCAGGAACAGTAGAGACGCATACTGCTCCTATTTTAATGGCCCTGGGGCAGTGGCCTGGCAGAACCAGCAGGTGTAGGGTGGCTGGTGTTGTCAGGCAGCAACATGATGAGAAGGGTGTAGGATTTGATTTTGCTTTTTGTGTGTGCACATTGTTTAGTTAGTTAGTTAGGTTCTTTTTGTGTGTTTTTTACTTTGACATGTTTATTTTACACATTATTTCTCATCATGTTCCAGTTCTTTGTGTGATGTTAACACTTTTGTTTTATGTCATCATATTATGATTTTTAAGGAGATCTGGCAGGAGGTCCCTAGACAGTGCAGAATATAAGATGGTGGATCCCATCCTCAAGCCCCGCAGCATGGACTATAATGCGGGAAGCAGCAGTGGAGACACAGAAGAGCCGACACTTATATCTGTGCCAGACCCGCAGCTCCACAGGACCGAGGGAGGAAGCCGGTGCCCGGTTATGACAGCGGGTGCAGAAGGAACACCGGCGATGGCGGAGGTGAGCGGGCTGAGACCATCTGCTCCCAACAAGGAGGAGAAAGCAGGCACCTGACTGTGAACGCAGTGACAACGCCGGCGGAGGCAGAAGTATGCGGTGGTGTGGAGGAGAGAAAGCGCGCTCCCTGCTCACAGGAGATTACAAGCGCCTACACAGGATGGCAGGCGGAGATGCAGCACTGGATGGAGCTGAATGGAGCTGAATGGAGCAGTAATATGGAGGATGAGATCACCAGCTCCCAGCACGCAAGAGGGAGCGGAGGTAAAGGAGGGGAACAGGCGGGAGAATGGTGCCCTAGTCAATCTGCCCAAGTAGAAGAGGGGCACGCTCAGAAGCCTGACAGAGGCATGGGTAAGATATTATTATTCATATTATTTATTTATATAGCGCCATTAGGTTCCATGGTGCTTTACATGAGGATAGGGGAGACAAGCACAATTACAATAACTCTAACAATCGGGACATCTAGGTACAGGAGGGGAGCGGACCCTGTCCACAAGAGCTCACAGTCTACGAAGGGGCCAAATCTCCTCTTACTAGGCACTGTGAATGCCCAAATCAGCCTTATCCGCCCATTACTATGCGCATGCAATCCCTGACACAACCACCTGCCACAGGGGCATCTCATGCCAGCCATACCTTATCCAAAGACAACATGGAGCCAATTGCAGTTTGCCCTGCTGGCAATCAAGAGGGTGTAAGGGAAATAAGAAGGGGTTCCAGCACAGAAACCAGGCAGGATAATTGTGACACCAACAATTCTCATAAAGACGGGTCACTAAACCTCCATACCCCTGGAGGGGAAACGTGGGAATCCTTCAGGGCCCGTATTCATAATGTCCCTACCGAGGAAGAACTAGAGGACTTTTTTTCCAGGCTTGAGACCTCTTTTTAAACAGAGGCATTGAAGGGCGAAGTTTCCGCATTGTCAGACAAGGTCTCTCACACCGATACAACTGTTGATAAGCTATCAAAAAGGGTACAGATTCTAGAGGACCAGTTGGCGGCTCAGACGACTAACTACAATATCTTCTTGGATTCCATGGAAGACCTAGAAAACCGTGAAAGACGCCAAAACATTAGAGTGAGGGGCCTACCCGAGTCGGTCTTTCCTAACAAGCTGAATACAACTCTGCAAGGCCTATTCAATTCTATTAGAAACGCTCCCGCAGAGACTGCTATTGAGTTTGATAGGGCCCATAGAGCACTCGGCCCACCACCAACAGACAGAGCAAGGCCAAGAGACTTTATCTGTCTTTTTCATAGATATCAAGTTAAGGAGGAGATACTGAACTTCTCCAGAAAGAACAATGAGATAAGGTTTCAAGGATGCCAGGTACTACTTATGGCGGACCTTTCCAGAAGAACCCTCCAAAAGAGACGTGCCTTGAGACCACTATTGGATCTTCTCAGACAGAGCCAGATACCATACTCATGGGGTTACCCGTTCCGTCTACAAGTATGACAAGGAAACCAGACGGCTTTTCTTACCCACCCTAGGGAGATTCGGGAGTTTTTATCTGCATTGGATCTTTCAGACCCGGGTCTTCAGTTGCCGAACTGGCCGAGCCCTCAAGCTGCCAGATATCTCTCTCTGCCTCCGCGTACACAAAGAAGGGGAGGAGGTGGCGGCAGGGGGAGGAGACGGAGAGATAGCCGAGACGACCGTTCAGAAGACGGCTGACTCTTGTGACTCTCTGTACCTTGGTTTGTCTTACATTTTCGGTAATAGGGCCTAGCCCCTAAGACCAAGGACAATAGTGTAAACGTCTGCATTTCTGAAAAACGCCTTAATTGTGACTTTTATTGTTCTGGAGACATTCCTCTCCTGAATGCAGTGGTCCCTTCCTTACCCCAGTCCTCTCCTCCCTGGTTCCCGTTCCTCCCCTGTCCCCCTCCCTCTTCCCTATGTCTCACCTCCTTATACCCCCCCAATCCCACAGCCATTTAACATATCCAGTGATTATTGAAATTCAGAGTTATATAGATTCTATAATCATTAAATCCCAATTAATGCCCTAAAATGAGGGGATAAGATACGATATCTTAAAATAAGGGGATAAGATAGGTTTTCATGGCGTCTGTGTTTGTTACAAAGTCTTTCTAACCTAGTACGGGCACTTGGACCGGGTTGCCTAGTTCAATGCAATCACGGAGGGTGAAAGTTTCACCCCTCAAGCGATGGAGGCGCACATATGTGTGATCCCGAAAACCAATAAGGACCCTTTGTTGGCGGCAAGTTATAGGCCAATTTCGTGTAGCTCACTGGGACGGGGTACTCGGTACCGGACCAGAGTATCACAGGGGTTATCACGGTGGTCTTGGTCTGGACCGTGCCCCGAGCCCACAAGTAAAGGTTGGGGGTTATTTACAGGGGATAGAGTCGTGACGCCACCCGTGGTATGTGGTCAGGGTGACCACCGCTGCTGCAGAACCTCCAGGGATGATGGATAGCAGCCTGTGATGTAACGGCTCTCCACGGGCAGAGCCTGGTCCCCAGGGCAGTAGTGGTAAAACAGTTTGTGAGGGAGAACAGGTTTTGCAAGGATTAAACAGACTCACGGTTTTGTAGTTTTCCAAGTCTTTTACTGAAGATGGTACATCAGCTGAGTACTGTCCACGGAGTCTGTGCAGGGGCCGGGTTGCTCCCACCCTGGCCGGATCCTTTGGCTCCATGTTTCTGCGCTGTGTTTGTGGCCCTGCTGCCGCTTTAGCTAAGCTGCTGGCCCTTTCTCCCCTCACGGGTACCAACTTGCTTGGTAACTTGAGTCTTATTCCGTTTTCTTGACCCCGCCGTGTTGCTTCGCTGTGGTACAGTGACGATGTGGGACCTTCACTAGTCCGGTGTTCACTGTGCTGTTTGTCTCAGGCACAATTTCGGATTCGGTAACCGTTCTTTGTGCTTCTCTGGGGCGAGTTTCAGGGGACTCGGTCTCCCAGGTGTGTTCCTCTCTGCTCCTTCTCCTTTCCTTGGCCGGCCTGGAACTGGACAGTGGTGGTCTTTGGTGGTTTGGTAGTGAGTGGGTGGTAATGGTCTATACCTCTCGTTTATAGGCTGATGCTTACCTGTGGGTATAGTGTGCTCTACCCCTTTAATCTGCCCAAAGTCTAACGGGTGTTGGCTGAATATCTGCTCATATTCTTTTATTACCCGGTATATTCCATGCTTTTGATGGGAAGGTGTAGAACTGGTACCCACGTGTAGCTTTTGGCACCAATCCCCCAGCTTTTCCCCTGAGCCATTGTCATCCGCCTGACTTGATGGCTTCAAGGGCTCGACGGCTGTGATGGCATTGTTATCAGCCGTGAATAATTTAGCCATGGTAGCATACTTCGGTATGGTGACCTCATCTTACCCGCAATTTAGAAGGCGTAATGACACTCCTCCCCAGTGTACCTTAACTACTCCTCTGGCCATCAGTACAGTGGGCCTACTGTCTGAGTACACGGGTTCTAACAGGGCTTGATAGTCTCGCCCTTTAATGCCTATTGCGGCTCTACACCAGACCAACATTTCAGTTTTGGGATGTATTACAATGGGTATCGGGTCACTTACACTGCCAATTTCACCTCCTGATATTTCTACCTGTTGTTTCCGCATCAGGGCTTTTATTTCTTTTTGCAGGAATTTCTGTTGCCCGACTGTGGTAGTCTCGGCGATCTGCTGTAAGACAGTAATTACCTCGGAAAAACAATTTTCAATTACATTCATTCCTAGCAACATTACTGGTTCACGTTATCGCCGGTCAACATCTACAATAATAATACAGTGATTCTTTATTTCTACCTTCCCAATCTGAATGGTCATTTCTCTGGACCCAACTTGTGGTATTATTTCACCATTGCTAGCCCATATGTTCAATGCAACGTTAGATGGACCACTACTAATGTCTGAATCAGCCCAGTACCTCTTGCAGAGAACATGTGGAATTGATGTTATCTGGGACCCGGTATCCAACATGGCGCTGAAGGGAATGCCATCCAACACGATAAGGATGACTGGACGTCCTCCCACGAACTTGTCATACCAGGCTGAAGGACCTTGAGAGTTCATACCTGAGGAGTGGCCCGCCTTCCTAGGGGATCCTCGTATAAAGCACATTCCCGGGCAAAGTGACCTGGCTCCTTGCAACGGCGACAAATGGGCTGTCCATCCGGCTGATAGTGGTCCCTGGGTCTCTCGTCGCTTGGTACTTCCTGTGCTTCATCCTCAGGACATCCTCCTTACTGGTCGCCAACTTGATCTTGGCTGCAGGCTTGGATCCACGCAGCTCCTTGATGGCTTTGGCCATGGAAACAACAGTGTCCGTCAGGGCATCTAGCTTTTGGTTGAGGGCCTCATTAGAGATAGACCCTTTGCGGTCAGCAGCAGTCGTTAATATTGCAGATGTATCCTGTATGCGGTTGTGCGAAGAGGAGATGAGGGGGGAGTAGAGGAGGAGCTCTTGGGAGGATCACAGGTTGCGTGAGGGTAGGTATCGGTAGACCTTGTCAGAGATGTATGGAGGGGACAGGTTGTGAATGGCTTTGTATGTCATGGTTAATGTTTTAAACCAGGATCTCTGGGAAATAGGGAGCCAGTGAAGGGCTTGGCAGAGGGGGGGACAGGGGAGTAGCGGGGAGACAGATGGATTAGGCGGGCAGCGGAGTTCAGGATAAATTGAAGAGGTGCAAGGGAGGTATTGGGGAGGCCAGTGAGCAGGAGGTTGCAGTAGTCGAGGCGGGAGATGATGAGAGCGTGAATAAGGGTTTTAGCAGTGTCGTGGTCAAGGAAAGTGCAGATCCTATAGATGTTTTTGAGCTGGAGTCAGCAGGAAGTGGCGAGGGCCTGGATGTGGGGCTTGAAGGAGAGGGAAGAGTCAAGGATAACCCCGATGCACTTGGCTTGGGGGACTGGGAAGAGACAGCAGTCGTTGACAACAATGGATAGGTCAGGTAATGAGGGGGAGCGTCTTGTGGGGAAGACTATGAACTCAGTTTTGTCCATGTTCAGCTTAAGGAAGCGAGCAGAGAAGAAGGATGAGATGGCAGACAGGCAGTGTGGAACTTTGGATAGAAGGGAGGCGATGTCAGGACCAGACAGGTAGATTTGGGTGTCGTCAGCGTAGAGGTGGTACTGGAGGCCATGGGACTCAATGAGTTGCCCCAGGCCAAGAGTGTAGATTGAGAACAGTAACGGTCCAAGAACTGAGCCCTGGGGGACCCCGACAGATAGGGGGTAGGGCAAGGAGGATGTGTGGGAGTGGGTGACACTGAAGGTCCGGTCCGTTAAGTACGAGGTGATCCAAGAGAGGGCAAGGTCCGTGATGCCAAGAGATTCCAGGATCTGAAGTAGAAGGGAGTGGTCAACAGTGTCGAAGGCAGCGGACGGGTGGAGGACAGAGTAGTGGCGCTTGCTTTTGGCAGTCGGTAGGTCGTTGGTGACTTTGTTCAGGGCTGTTTCAGTGGAGTGGAGGGGTTGGAAGCCAGATTGCAGGTGGTCAAAGAGGGAGCAGGAGGAGAGGTGAGAGGACAGCTCAGTGTGGACATGCTGTTCAAGTAGTTTAGAGGCGAAAGGGAGGAGAGATATAGAGCGGTAGTTGGAGACAGTTGTGGGGTCGAGGGAGGGTTCTATGAACTGATCGATCAGCATTTTGTCAGCTCCCAGGGCTAAGGCAGGTTCTGCTAGTTTAAGTGCTTTGAGCGCCTCTTGCAAGTTTAAGGCATAGTCTCTTGCGCTCTCTTTAGGCTTTTGTTTGCATCCAAAGAACCTCATTTTAGCCCGTGTATCAGCACTGGACTCAAATGCTGCTTTCAGTCCAGCCACAAGATGCTCTACAGTATCTTTGTCTGTGTCCGGCCAGGACGTAATTTCCGCTGTGCAGTGCCGGTTAACTATCCAATAATCATACTGACACGCTGGGCTTCTGTTAGGGGGTACATAACGTAGTATGCTTTGATTTTGGTAACAAAGTCATTGAGGGTATTGGGCTCACCTCAGTATTGTGGTAGCCACATTGCTCCCGAAGTGTACGGTATCAGAAGCGGCATGATGGATGATCCTTGCGCCGCAGCACCGCCGGGTGCTCCACTGTTGTCCGGTCCCACAGCATCTCCTTGTTGCGACATCCTGTGCCCCCTTAGTTAATGTCAACCCTCCTGGTCTTCCGCTTCCGTCCGGATGTCTACTAAAGGTTCCGAGGTGGGACAGGGATTCTCTTCCCCACTGGATGACGCCAGAGCGCTTTGCAGAGTGTCGCCCACAATGACACGCCCCCTTTTCTTCGCGCGCTTCGCGCGCTTTGTAATGGAGGCATCTCAAAAATACACTACTTGTGGTGCAGTTTAAATTCTGTTTGCCGCGCACTCTGTAATGGCGGCAGTTTCAAAACAGTTTCTCTCACAAATCATCGCAAACAATGCCCGGTTTACCGGGCACGGTAGATCCTGTTTGTAGATGCCAAGTAGTGAAGCCCACTGGGACGGGGTACTCGGTACCGGACCGGGGTATCACGGGGGTTATCATGGCGGTCTTGTACCGAGCCCACAAGTAAAGGTTGGGGGTTATTTACAGGGGATAGAGTCATGACGCCACCCGTGGTATGTGGTCAGGGTGACCACCGCTGCTGCAGAACCTCCAGGAATGATGGATAGCAGCCTGTGATGTGACGGCTCTGCACGGGCAGAGCCTGGTCCCCGGGGCAGTAGTGGTGAAACAGTTTGTGAGGGAGAACAGGGTTTGCAAGGATTACTCAGACTCACGGTTTTGTAGTTTTCCAAGTCTTTTACTGAAGATGGTACATCAGCTGAGTACTGTCCACGGAGTCTGTGCAGGGGCCGGGTTGCTCCCACCCTGGCCGGATCCTTTGGCTCCCTGTTTCTGCGCTGTGTGTGTGGCCCTGCTGCCGCTTTAGCTAAGCTGCTGGCCCTTTCTCCCCTCCCGGGTACCAATTGCTTGGCAACTTGAGTCTTATTCTGTTTTCCTGACCCCGCCATGTTGCTTCGCTGTGGTACAGTGAAGATGTGGGACCTTCACTAATCCGGTGTTCACTGTGCTGTTTGTGTCAGGCACAATTTCGGATCCGGTATCCGTTCTTTGCTCTTCTCTGGGGCAAGTCTCAAGGGACTCGGTCTCCTAGGTGTGTTCCTCTCTGCTCCTTCTCCTGTCTTCAGACCTTTGCCAGCCTGGAACTGGACAGTGGACCGTGGGTTGAGCCTAATTCAGCTCTTTTACACCCAGGTCTTTCTTCCTCAGTGCTGCCCCGCACTGAACTAACTGCCACTTCCTCTCCACCCAGAATATATAGGGAAGCAGCTCTAGCTCCCCCTTCTGGCCTGGAGGCGCTAGTGTAGTGTTGTGGGTTGTGTGGGGAGTTAACTCTTTGTGGTGTTTCTGTGGCACATGAACCCTGGGGTGCCACAATTTCTTTAATAAATGTGGATGTCAAGTTATTTGCCAAGATTTTGGCTGACAGACTTTCCAAATTGCTGCCCTCAATTATTAATCTAGATCAGGTGGACTTTGTCAAAGGCCGAGAGGAGTGAGACAACATCATTAGATCCCTTCTCCTTATAGACAGGGCTAAGGTGTGGAAGTCCCCTCTTTGTCTGTTGTCTGTAGACACAGAAAAGGCCTGGAAAACATTGGGCTACGACAAAAATTCCTGGCTAGAGTTAAGTCCCTTTACTCGAAGCCCTCAGTTAGGGTCAGGATCAATAGATCCTTTTCTGATCAGTTTTATATTCATAATGGAACGAGGCAAGGGTGCCCGTTGTCCCCTTTGTTATATGTCATCGTAATTGAACATCTGGCTAAAGCTATTAGGGACAACGAAAATATTAAGGGGATACAGACTGGAAATACCAATCAAAAGGCGGCTTTGTTCGCTGACGACGTGCTCCTCTATGTCTCCCAACCAGTCATTCCATTCCCTGTGATATTTAAGGACTATGACACTTTTGGGGCTCTGAGTAATTTTAAGGTGAACTATTTGAAAACGGAAGCCTTAAACATTTCTTTACCACCATTAGAAGTAGTCTCCCTAATGAGGGACTTTCCTTTTCGGTGGAGACAGGGACAGATCTCCTAATTGTGTGTGAACCTGAATAAACTTTTCTCCCTAAACTATCAAGCCATATTAGACAGGGTAGGGTCACTTCTGGATTCATATAGGCCACTAAAACTTTCTTGGCTAGGTAGGATCCAAGTCATAAAAATGGACATCCTACCGAGATTTCAATATAAATTCCAAGCAGTCCCAGTTTGGCCTCACAGATCCTTTTTTACCAAAATCTGCTCTCTGATCTCTAGGTTTATTGGGAAGGGGAAAAAGCCAAGGGTGGGATATAAGACCCTGTCATCGTCTCGACAAAATGAAGGTGTGGGACTCCCAAATCTTCAAAACTTTTGTCGGGCAGCCATTCTAGTCAGACTCCTAGACTGGAAATATAAAGAGGCGTCCAAGAAGTGGGTCCAGATTGAACAAGAGGGAATAGAAATACCCCTTCAATATCTTCAGTGTACCACTAGCCATACCATCAAACACCATGAGAACCTGGCATTCCTAACCACGGAAACATTAAGGGCATGGCAAGCAACACGGGATAGGAATTCGGATGCAAAGTTGGTTAGCTCTTTGACTCCTATATTTAGAAATCCGGCTTTCCCCCCCACCCCCCCCCCCGGGATGAGGAGGCAGACCTTCTAGGGATGGAAGTTCAGGGACGATACTCGTATTAGACATGTCCTACAGCAAGGGGAGATTCCCACTTTGTATTGCAAAATGATTCCATTGGCATAAAACTAAACTGGTTGGAATACTTACAAATAAAATCTTTCCGGCAATCCGTGAGGGTGTCTGGTGGTCACGATCTTCAATTATCAACCATGGAAAAAATGTTCTCATGTGAGGCTCCGCCATCCTGAGGGATAGCAGTCCTCTATCAAATTTCATCAGCAGTAGAGAATAATCATAAGCATAAATACCAGATTACTTGGGAGAAAGAATTGGGGAAGCCCATGTCTAGTGAAGACTGGGAGAGATGTTTACTAATGGCTCATAAGTTGCCTGGCTCATGCGATGCGCAGGAAAAGTGCTGAAAACTGCAATTTAGATGGTATCTAACCCCAGACAGGCTGCATTGGTTCTCTCCAATGGCTTCCAGATTTTGTTGGAGGTGTGGGTCCGAAGAGGGTACGCTGCTGCATATCTGGTGGGACTGCTCCCTGATTAGAGAATTCTGGGAGAAAGTTTTCCGAATTTACAGGATGGTTACTGGTAAACATGTAGTTGGAAATTCTGAGATAGCCTTGCTCTCTATGCTGCCTGGATCGGTGAGGGCCCAAAGAAGAGACATGCTAAGATTCTGCCTTTCTGCGGCTAGAGCGGTGATTCCTCGCCACTGGAAGGACCAGAATCCACCAACTATATTGGACTAGTTCTCGGAGATGGAGTCCATTTATAGAATGGAAGAGATTTCGGCTGGGCTTACACAGACACTGAATGCTTTCACCATCACTTGGTCTGAGTGGATCTTATTTAAAGTGATCCTGAACCCACAAACTGACCCCCCCCCCCGCATCTTTAGACCTGTCCCTGCACCCCCTCTTATCATTTCTAGCCATCCCTTTTGCAGAAAAAATCGATTTTGTAAAGTAGAGAAAAGTTTCTATTTACCTTGTCCTGTGTGGGTTCTCTGTTTCTGAGGAAGCCGCAATAGACACGCCTGTCTGCTGCTCCCTTGTAATTATGCACGCCCCTCTCTGCTTGCTAAGAGCCTGGTCACGTCATGAAAATGGGCGGGGCTACAGGCATGACACGATTTTAGCCCCGCCCCTTTCATGATGCGGCCAGGCTCTATGCAAGGCAGCCAGTTGAGAGGGGCGTGCATAATTACAAGGGAGAAGCAGACAGGCCTGCCTATTGCGGCTTCCTCAGAAACAGAGAACTCACACAGGACGAGGTAAATATAACTTTTTCTCTACTTTACAAAATCGATTTTTTTCTGCAAAAGGGATGGCTAGAAATGATAAGAGGGGGTGCAAGGACAGGTCTAAAGATGCGGGGGGGTCAGTTTGTGAGGTCAGGATCACTTTAAAGACGCCTTAATTATAAGGAGATGTTTTCCTAATCTGAGGTAAATGTTGCCCCCATAATGGATCATGTCAGTCTCAATAAAAACACCACCGAGCCCTGATAGACGTGTAAAAGAATTCTAGTTTTCGCATTCTTGTTCTTTCTTCTTTCCCTTCACCCTCTTTCCCTCCCCCCCTGGGCAAATATGAGCTTAAGGTATAAATTAGGTCAGGTAAGACCTTCTGACAATTTACTTCATCAACCACAGTGTAAAGTTGACTGTATGTTAGGTTCCTCGAGTTGTAGAGGACTCTTGTAAATATTTACAAAAATTCATATTTTTTATTTTTACTATTTGTCTCGTTATATAGACAAAATTTAATACCATTGACAACGGCTTTACATACTATATGATAATAGAGTGAGCGTTATGTACTATGTAAGACATTGTGCAAACAGTGAGAACGTCGATTAATGTGTACTATGTTTAACAAATTTATTCTTTTGTTTAATAAAAACATATTTAACCAAAAAAAAAAAAAAGATTGAAAAGTTCAAGGGGGCCAAATACTTTCACAACACACTGTATATATGTGTGTGTCTTCAGAATCTGTGTCATTATCTGCCCGACTAAGGGGTCATAGTGTCCTGAAAGCTTGCTATGCTTACCATCTTTTCAGATAGCCATTAAAAGGTATCGACCACTGAAGACTCTCAGATATATCTTTATAGGATTTGCCATATCTTTATAGGATTTCAAAGTTTCTGCTCCAAAAACTCAGTGTGAGTTATGTATGTTCACGCTTATTTTTTGGAGCAGAAACTGAGCAGAATCTGTTCAAGTTCTCCTCAAATACTCAAAACTTGCTTCAGGTGACATATTAATGTACTGCTGGTTGGTCTGGTGATGTATTCATGCAAGTATCCCTTTCAATTTTGTATGGCCCTTGGGATTGGTTCAGTATGGGAATGAGAACCAATGCTCCACAGACAGCAATACAGAAAAGCAGCGCAGCTGCAAGGGAGCAACATGTCGGTGCAAATAAGTTATCAGCTGGTGTGCGCAGGGCTGTGGAGTCGGGGTTGGTGTCCATTTTGGTGGAGTTAGAGTCAGTATAAAATGGACCAACTCCTAAAATATATAATAAATTGGGTACAGTAGTTCAATGTATTATGTGCTAAACAATATTATGAAATATTTTGTTATATCTAGGTATTTTGATTATTATATCATAATAATAATTAAAGCCAGATGTTCACATTGTACTACAATAAATTTATCACTTAAATATGAGCCATGTATGAAGGCATCGGAGTCGTGGAATTGGAGTTTGAGTCGGGAAATTGAGGAGTTGAAGTAGGTGGTTTGGCTTACTGACTCCACAGCCCTGGGTGTGCGCCAGCTTATACGCACTGGACACAAGAAGAAGTGTATTACTGGGGACCAAAGCAGAGTGCCGATGAAACAAGAGCAAGGTGAGTGATTATTGTTTTTTTTTTAATATGTGTATGAGATGTGTGATGACTCATTCTGTATATGGGGAGCTATGTAGGGGTTCATACCATGTTTCCCTGAAAATAAGACATCCCCCAAAAATAAGACCTAGCGGGGGTTTTGTCAGACTGCTAAATATAAGCCCTTACCTGAAACTTAAGGTACCGTCACACGGGGCAATATTGCTAGGCAATTTCACTGGCAATTTGCTGGTTGCAGTGAAATCATGGACACATTGTTCTATTTTGTTGCTGTGTACAAATGGAACAATGTGTCCATGATTTCACTGCAACCAGCAAATTGCCAGTGAAATTGCCTAGCAATATTGCCGCGTGTGATGGTACCTTAAGACCTATCAAAAGAAAATTTTATTAAAGGCATGCCTGCTAACCAGAGGAGCAGGGCATGCAGCTATGATGGATACTGTATGGTACCGCTATTACCAGAGCCCACCGCCACTTTATTAATTCCTCCACGTTCTCCCGTATGCACAGTATCCGGGCGCCACTCAGCGTAGATGTACCGGTAGTAAGCCACCAGCCAATCACATGGTGGCTGCTAGCATCTGATTGGCCAGTGCATTAATATACATCTCCGCTCAGTGGTGCCCGGATACCAAACATACAGGAGGACATGGAGGAATGAATAAAGCGGCGGCAATAGTGGTGCCATGGGTGTGGGTGGGTGTGGGTGTGGGTGTATATGTGTGTGTATGAGACAGATGGAAGTTGCAGATGGATGATGGGGATATTGGGAAATGATGGGGCTGCAGATGGATGATGGATAAATGATACAGTTTGTCTGGTTATGCTGGTTTGTGATGACAACTACTGTACAGTATATAATAATTGTTCATTTTTTTTGTTCAACAATAAATGTGAATTTGCCTTCATGGAAAAATAAGACGTCCCCTGAAAATAAGACCTAGCACATCTTTGGGAGCAAAATCAATGTAAGACACTGTCTTATTTTCTGGGAAACAGTGTAGTGTATGTAGGGGGGCTGTGTGAGGGCTTATAGTGTTTATAGGGTGGTGTCAACTTACTTTTTTCTACTCAATATTAAATTATACAATTAATATACGATAATTAATCTGTTAATATTAATATTGAGCAAAATTTATTTAAGCCCTCCACAACAGTACTGGTCTTTCATCTAGATACTCGGGAAACTTTCCCACCCCTTCTCTATTATGGATAGTGCAATGTCATATAAAGCATTGCACATAAAGGGAAAAAAAGCATGGCGTGCTATGCGCACCATATTCTCTGTCCTTTTGATTCTACAGATCTGCACAAAAGCACCTGTGCATTAATCATGTGACCTATCCAGGGGCGGACCCAGACTGTAGTGGGCCCCGGTGCAAGAAATTTTTCGGGGCCCCCCCCCCGCCCCTCATAGTGGCGACAAAGTAATGTAAACATACAGCCCAGCACAGCCGCCAGGTGATAGATACAGCCCAGCACAGCCGCCAGGTAATATATACAGCCCAGCACAGCCGCCAGGTAATATATACAGTCCAGCACAGCCTCCAGGTGATATATACAGTCCAGCACAGCCGCCAGGTGATATATACAGCCCAGCACAGCCTCCAGGTAATATATACAGTCCAGCACAGCTTCCAGGTGATATATACAGCCCAGCACAGCTTCCAGGTGATATATACAGCCCAGCACAGCCGCCAGGTGATATATACAGCCCAGCACAGCCGCCAGGTAATATATACAGCCCAGCACAGCCTCCAGGTAATATATACAGCCCAGCACAGCCTCCAGGTAATATATACAGCCCAGCACAGCCTCCAGGTAATATATACAGCCCAGCACAGCCGCCAGGTAATATATACAGCCCAGCACAGCCACCAGGTAATATATACAGCCCAGCACAGCCTCCAGGTAATATATACAGCCCAGCACAGCCGCAAGGTAATATATACAGCCCAGCACAGCCACCAGGTAATATATACAGTCCAGCACAGCCTCCAGGTAATATGTGTCTCCATGTGGAGCAGACATGTGTCCGTGTGCTCCACACGGAGACATTTTCATTTTTTTGGCCGGCAACACGGACCCATTCAGGTCAATGGGTTCATGCTAAAAACGTCCCACACACGGATGTCATCTGTGTGACATCGATGTGCACATACATGAGGAAAGAGTTAAAAGTTAAAAAATAAATTTCATTTGCTTATCTCCAGCGCTGCCTGTTCCTCACACGTCTGGCCCCAGAAGAGAGAG
Organism: Allobates femoralis; assembly: GCA_033576535.1. Taxonomy (NCBI): domain Eukaryota; kingdom Metazoa; phylum Chordata; class Amphibia; order Anura; family Aromobatidae; genus Allobates; species Allobates femoralis. Next base: position 542,152,313 of record JARQOC010000004.1, read on the forward strand.
GGACAGGTAGCACCGGAGATGGGTGTGTATGCAAAGACGTGGTCCATGTGATGTCACATGGATAGCACAAAGACACCACCATGCGTGACACACGCCCCCTCAAAAACGGCCAGTCTCACATGCACATGTTTTGCACAGATGTGTAAAACAGGCCTTACACCTTATCCACCATACAGTTTCTCAACAGAACAATATACTGCCTCACTAAGACCAATGTAAAATGCTTTATTAATACCATAAAAATGTTTCTCAGCAATACCAACACAGTGTCTGAATAGTACCACATAGAGGGCCGAACCATCCATTGGACAGCTTGAGCACTAAGCTCAGGCGGCAGGAAAATAGGTGCGCGGCGCCAAGGCAGAGGGCGGAAACAGTTAGCGTCCCGCAGTTTGGTGCCGCCCACCGCATGCCGCCCGCCATAACCAGCGTGGTGGCGACCAGGTATACTACAGTGGCGGCTCTGCTAGCAATCCCCCCGCTTGCGGCGGCTCCAGTAGCAACCCCCTCCTCTGCTCCTTTGTCGCGGTGGCTCCACTAGCACCCCCCTCCCGGTCGTGGTGGCTCCACTAGCACCTCCCAAACCCTCCACCCCCTCGGCTCAGGCTGCAGAGAGGCTTGATTCACCCCTGACCACACACACATCCATATGTACACACATACAGTATATATACACACACATGCATATGTAGATGGTAAGGAGTGCTGGGAGTTGTTGTTACCAGTCATCAGGCTGCGTACCATACAGGAATCACAGCACTGATGAGATGCAGGTAGGATCACAAACGTTTACATCATTTTACCTTATACTGTAGATGACATCTTCTCTGATTGGAGTCGTTCCCATTTCTTTTCTTTCGTTGTAGCACATGATGAGATTTGACATCCACAGTTCGTCTCTCCAGACTTCCTTCTTCTCCATCTTCAGCAGCACTTTCCGACACGATATCCTTAAAAACAAAAGAATCACTATACTGCCCCAGAAATATACAAAGCCCCCACACACACATATTGCCCCATTGTATAATACACACACAGCACCACTTTATAACACACACAGGACCACTGTTTAACACACACACACAGCACCACTGTATAACACACACACAGCGCCACTGTATAACACACACACAGCGTCACTGTATAACAAACATACACCTCCGATCCCAGGTTTTTGTTGGCCCCAGGCAAAAGCATCTCAGTGGGCCCCATACTGGCATATGGACTTGTGACAGGAGTATATATAATATAGAGGCTGCGTATATATAATATAGAGGCTGGGGGCTGAATATATGTGTACTATAAAGGCTACATGCTTTTATGTATAGATATATAATATATAGGCTTCGGGCTGTGTCTCCCCATGCGCTGTACCTTTCCCCCTCTGTCCTCTGCTCCGTGTGTTGTGCCTCTCCCCCCTGTACGCTGTGTGTCTCTCCCCGTGTGCTGTGCCTCTCTCTCCGTGCGCTGTGGCTCTCTCCCTTGGGGGCTGTCTCCCTGCTGTGGCTCTCTCCCTTGTGCCTCTCTCCCCTGGACGCTGTGCCTCCTTCCACTGGGTGCTGTGCCTCTCCCCCTGTAGGTGTGCCCGGTGTCTCTTCTCCGCACCTCCCTGACCTGTCTCCTGCCCCCCTCTCCCTCACACGGACCCGTGTCTCCACTCCCCCTCTCTCTCACAGGGGCCCCTGTGTCTCCACTACCCCTCTCCCTCAAAGGGGCCCCTGTGTCTTCTCTCCCCCTCACAGAGGCCCCTGTGTCTCCACCTCTCCCTCACAGGGGGGCCCTGTGTCTCCTCTCCACCTCTCCCTCACAGTGGGGCCCTGTGTCTCCTCTCCACCTCTCCCTCACAGGGGCCCCTGTGTCTCCACCTCTCCATCACAGGGGGGCCCTGTGTCTTCTCTCCCCCTCTCCCTCACAGGGGCCCCTATGTCTCCACCTCTCCCTCACACTCACAGGGGGGCCCTGTGTCTCCTCTCCCCCTCTCCCTCACAGGGGCCCCTATGTCTCCACCTCTCCCTCACACTCACAGGGGGGCCCTGTGTCTCCTCTCCCCCCTCCCTCACAGGGGCCCCTGTGTCTCCACATCTTCCTATGATCTATGTCTCCTCACCCCACTTATCCTGGGGGCCCCTCAGCGCTTTCTCTCACTACAAATCTCTTCCCCCCCCAGCGCTGTCTGTTACCTCCCTCAGTGCTGTGTTGTGTGCAACCTTCTCCCTCCTGTCCGACTGCTTCTACATTTAGCCGGCAGCATATCAGGAGAAAATGAAAGTGAAACTGATCTGCTGCCAGCTACCGTACTAGAAGGAGGGAAGCTGCACACAACAATGAACACACACATACACACACTCATACACACTCACACCCATACTCACACTCACTCCTCAGCTCAGGACATGTCATCTTCTGCTCCTATTTGGAGCTCTGCTTACCACTCCCACTGGCCACATCGTTCTGGCCTCCTGGGCTCTGAGTCACCAGCAGCAGCGTGTGAGAGGAGATCGCGTCATGACCTCATCACATGCTGCTGCATGAAGGGCTGCGGGCCCCTGGGAAGATGTGACCGCTTTGTATTAAAAATCACTCTCGGTCCTCCGGCGGCCCTGGGCTGCCTGTCAGGGAGCGGAACGGACCGCTGCTGGAGCCTTCAGGGGCCCCCTAGCTGGCTGGGGCCCTGGTGCAGCTGCACCAGCTGCACCACGGTAGTTCCGCCCCTGGACCTATCACATGATTTATTAAAAGGGGACCATTTGATAATTCACATAATGCATCCTCTTGGGGGGGTGCACGCTTTCTAAACAGCCCGAGGCCCTTGCTACTCTTAATCCACTCCTGTTTACTGGTAACCTTCTAATTTCAGTTGCATGCTCTATCACATAATGTTTACCCTGGCATAATGACAACAATGCAGTCTCAGCTGATCATCAAACATTAGTACCAATGCAGCCAAGAATTCATCCAAGTTATTCAAAGGAGGATCATGACTCTCAATCATAGGATTTGCTCAGGCGAGTGCTCGTGAAGTAGGTAACATGATAATACATAAGACCTTGTACCTATCATACAGGTAATAGGCGGCTTGTACATAAAAAAATAATGCACAGGCGTGGCCGAGCTTTGAATGGCACAGGTTGGTTAGTGCAGCAGCTCCAGCAGAGATCAACTTCAACTCGGCACAACAAGGTGAAAAAACGGTCTGAGAAGCTCTAAATAAGTTACCTGGTGACCTGAGGAAACAGAGTTTCCAATGCTGCATGGCAGTCAGCGAGAAGGAACTCCCCAAGGAAAGTGACTGCATATTTCTCCAGAGACCAGGTACTGAATACAGCCTCCAAAATGGCTATAGCTTCTCATTCCCCAGTTCCTTCTTCCTGCTCTTCACAATGTTGCTCACATGCAGCAGTCTCAGGATGGGGGGAGGAAGCTCAGACAGATATTCCCCTTACACAGAAAACAATGGAGGCTTTGCTAAAGTCCCTGAGGCAAGGACTCCAAGCTGAACTTAAATAAATGATAGCTGAGTTTAAAGCAGAGTTCAGGGGAGAACTGAAGGACCTGGGAACTAGAATAGACCATCTGGAGCAGAAGCTGGCAGAACTTATTAAATCTCATAATGAACTAATAGATGCTAATGAGGCTTTAGAAAAGGAGGTTTCCCAAATCCACAACAAAACATTGGATATGGAGGACAGGTCCAGAAGGAATAATATTCACATTAGAGGGATTGATGAATCTGCTCCTGACAAAGATTTGCCAAGTCTCCTGCAAAGTTTCATACAGTTTCATCCTTCTGCAGACAGCAAGGACTTAATTGTGGATAGAATACACAGGATTCCGAAACCAAAAGGCCTCAGTCCAGATTTACCATGAGATGTTATTGCCCTCATTCATTTTTATACAATAAAGGAGACTTTTATGGCTGGCATCAGGATAAGGCCGAAACTTCCAGATAACTTAGCCCACCTGAAGGTATTCCCTGACCTGTCGGCAGGTACTTTAGCTCAAAGGAGGGAGTATATGCCGTATACTACAGCCCTCAAGTAATAAAGTACCACTGGGGGTTCCCAACGAAATTGAAAGTCTTGAGGGACAATTCCATATTTGCACATCCCCGGAAAAGGCGAGAGATTTATTGCTAAAATAGAAGATTCAGCCTATATATCTGAATGACAAAAGAGCTCCTCATGCACAGAAACAGAAAAAACTGGACCCAGACTGGTCTACGGCATGATTGATTACTGCAGAGTCGATCTTTGTTTCCTGCTTTCTACTTTTTGGTGCCTCTATGGGGATGTTGAAACCAGGCAAAGTTGCCCACAGAATGTCTTTTTTTCACTCTTTCAAAATATTTTTTTAATTTTTTACTTTTTCTCTACTGTTGGCTTGATTTTGAAACTTTAAGGGGACTTCCTCTTATGAGGAAGCAAAAATTTAGTGTGATAACCCTTCATTTGTTTATACAAGCAAATTTGTTTCCCTTTTCGTCCTCCCCCTGCCTGTCCTCCCCATGTTTTTCACTCATTTAGGCGCTGTGGGTTTACATAAAACAGTATATAGTATTAACAATGCATATTAATGTTATATCTATAAATGCCAATGGTTTGAACTCACCAGGTAAAAGATCCATCTTCTGGGAGAATATTTGCAAAGAAACTGCTAATGTAATTTGTGTTCAAGAAACGCACTTGATGGCACAGGACAATGCTCGGCTAAAGAACTCTCGATATCCACGTCAGTTTTTTTTTTTTAATCAACAAGACTAAAAGAGCTGGAGTGGCTATTTTTATAAGAGACACTCTACCCTTTAAATTGTATGACACTACTAGTGATCTGGAGGGGTGTTTTATTATCCTTGATTGTTTTTTAAACAACACTAAGTACACAAATGTATCTCTATATGGCCCAAATATGAACCAGTTTTCATTGATCAGATATACACTTAAGAGAGTTCAGGTTTTCTCCAAAGGGTTTAAAATGGTCTGTGGAGATTTCAACCTCCCCATGTCTGCCGTGTTAGTTTTCTCAAACAGATGTTCCTCTAGGGAAGAGATGAAATCACTGATTTCAGAATATAACTTACATGACATCTGGAGATATCTCCACAGCTCCACATCACCAAAGCGTCGCCTAATGTGACTGGGCGAGGGCGACACACCTGAGTGGTTGCCTGGTTTTACATCACAGCTCTGAAACCAGGAGACTATTCTGGGGCGATGTGTGCTGATCGCCGTGTGTAACGTGTCAAGAGCGATGTCAAGAGCGACAGCACACATCGCCTAAACCATTCTGATATGCGTTTCTGGGCGTATTTACTACCTCTGCCGATCTGCGTGGATTGGTGGCAGTTAGAGCGTTTCCGATTGGTCGTCTTGTTCCTCGGTGCCATATTTGATGATGTGTGCGTCCAAAGGTGTATTACCCAGGAGCGTACATGCTATAAAGTAGCGCATTGATGTGGCCTCTGTGTTTGCGGCTGTGTTCAAAAGTGCAGAGATGTGCAAAAATGTGTGTTAACATCAACATAATTGTCAACTAATGTCTGCATCAGAGCGCTGTCGTGGCAGCCTAACATAGAGTAACCTCAATGAACTCAACAATGAAGAAGATGATGTGGATATGATCTGGATATGTCTCCCTGCAACCACAGGATTTTTTATTTTGGAGGATTCCAGTATTTTGTGTTTGGATTTTGCGCACACATTGCATATGGACATTGGGCCTCTTGGGGCCACCCGGACACCAAATGTGCAAAATAATCTTGACCTACACTACCATACACCTGTGTTTAGTATTTGTTTCATTATTATGAACCTTGGGTTTTTTGTATCTTGAATGCAGAGTTGCTTCAAAGGCCGTGACTAAATTACATTAACTATGTTACTAATACTGTGTGTTTATTTGTCCCAGGAAAGAGATGTATGTCCCAGTATGGTGTACCACAAACACATGGTGACATAATGTCTGATTTATAGGGGTACATAAGCATTGGGGACATATGTACGGCACCCAGGGACAGGCCTTTGTGGTGACACTGTATGGTGCCTGTGTGTGTTTTCCTCTATATACATGTATTTCATTACACTTATTCTGTACACACACATGGACAAGGAAATGTTAGGTGAACAATACATATGGCCCACATAACTGCAAACACACAAATATATGTGCACACACATACTCGGTCAAGGTTCCAATATTCTCCTGACCAACAAAGCAAGAGTGATTTTATTAGCCAACGTAGTAGCACAACACACATTACATAAAAGCGCCATACGGCTTCACTATACAATTACTCGACACGCGAACGCCGTGTTTTGCCTTGTTGCCCACGCCAATGCCTATAGCAATAATCCGCGACACATCACACGAGAGTTGACTGAGCACCGAGCCAATACGCACATGCATGCTTACATTTTACGATGTGGTGCTGCGAACAAGGACACAGTAATTTGTGTTTGTTTGCCACCAATCACACTTCTTCGAGGCGTCACACAACATAATGTTAACGCCTACCTCCGAGACAAAACAACGCCCACATCGCTAATGTGGTTGCTCTGTGTGACGCGGAGGTGTCCACCACCAACTTGATCACCCGTGGGGCTTGGGCGACGCACAGGCAACTTCCGGCCAGGCTCATCGCCTAAGCGTCGGCTGAGTTCTCGCCACGTGTAAATAGGCGACGGCAACGTTGGTCGACTGGCAAAAACGTGCGCGCGCACGTGCGTCGCCATAGAAATCGCCGGCGATATCTCCAGGTGTGACGGTACCCTGAGAGAGATTACTCCCATTTCTCCCCTCGATTTAATTCCGATAGCAGGATAGACTATATTTTTGTGGATCATAGAATTCTAGGTTGTGCCCTTGAGGCAACGATAGGTGTGATCTCGTGGTCTGACCATGCTCCTGTCTCTCTCACCATATCTGATAGAGACTCTTCGGTCAAAGGTAATGTGCAAAGCTAAAGCAAAGCTAAAAGCTAAAGGTGGCGTTTAAATGATTTTTTAGTGACCAACAAACAAAACATTGAATTTATAGAGACCAAGTTAAAAGACTTCTTTGACATAAATGATAATAACTCCACCTCAGACAAAGTGGTATGGTCAGCCCACAAGGCATACATGAGAGGTATTTTTATTAAGATGGCATCAGTAGAAAAAAAAAGAAGAGAGGCGGCAGTGTCAGACCTATTAACTCAAATTAACAATCTGGAACAAATCAACAAGAAAAACCCCACCCCACAGTTGTCCCAAAAATTAACATAACATAGAATGAGGCTGCATGCCCTACTTTTACTCCAGTACGAAAAAGCTCTTAAAAAGTCCAAAACAAAATATTATGCAATGGGAGGCAGAGCAGGGAAGATTTTAGCTAGCAGAATCAAAAAAGGGAGATAAGAAATAGGATTGCATACTTGAATAAACCTGATGGGACTAAAGTATTAAATACGATCGACATAGCTAAAGAATTTAGGCGATTTTATTATTTACTGTAAAACCTAAAAGAGGATCCCCATACAAGTCAGTCTAAGGCTGCTTACACATCGCGTTTTTTGTCCATCCGTGGCTGTCCGTTGTAAAACAGTATTTGGTGTGAGGTAGCAACCGGGGAACCCGCTTGCAAAACGACAACGAACACGTGTTTATAAGTTTAACCAATGTCTACCCGTTTATTTTCACATATTAACAACATAACCCGGGTAGCATGTTTGACACATATCACATTGATTAAAAACACCATACATAAACACATCATACATTTACATATAACATTACATAACACTTATATTGCACATAACATCTCATAGTAACCCGGGACCTGTAACCAACTCTGTCCCCATTGGAGCTCTACTAACAGCTCCCATGGTGGCTACGGCCTCTGGCCTATTTACACTATACATACGTTACAGTACGATGATGACCCTTCCGGGTTCATAACAGGGATTGGCAAACCCTAGTAACCCGTGGCTGCGGCCTCCGGCCTAATCACGCGTTACCCAGTACGGGAGCCCTTCTAACCCCTGCTTCTGACCTTCGGTACATACGCCTCAACGGGCCCTGTGGGTCCCAATGGCGGTACCTGCCGCCTGGCTTTAGTCACCCCAGCATGATGACTCAACATTCACCCGTAGTCAGGAATCCTGCCTGACCGGGTCCTTACATACCGTATGTGATCCATCATTCAAACGTCCATGGATCACACACCTGCTCACAGCCCACATCCATGGACTGTGGCCCCTCCATGGCCCATTACAGGGACTGGCAAACCATAGTGCACGGGAACCTCTACATCCGTTACCTACTAGGAGCCCTATTACCCCTGTGTCTGGCACCACAGGCACACCCACACCATTAGAGGTCGTGGTTGAGGGACGGGTACCCTCTGCAAGCAGCAGGGCAAGCCTCCCTCTCGTCCCAAGGACGGAACGCCTCCAACATCATCCATACTAGCTGGGTCACTCTCTCCCCACATCATTATACATGGGTCTTACATATAGGCCATCATCTCTTATTCAGGGCCATTACTTAAGCCCTCATACACATAGTTCATCGGGTCCCTTAACTAAGTACTCTGACTCGGACCCAAAGGCGGTCTATGCCCGCCTGGCACACTACATACATTTGCCTCCAAGGGCTACATACATTCCGGTTCATCAGGACCTTTAACGGACTCCACCGAGTCGGTCCCAAGGGCGGTCTATACTCGCCTAACATGATTTACACACTAGGTGCACAGTTCACACTATCGCTCGGGAACTGCTTTCTTACCGGGCACGGATCCGGGTCTCGCTACCTGTGTCACAGGTTCCACCAGGCATCCCCACAGGCTCCTTTCCCGGGCGTGTTTCACCCCACGCCCGGACCAGTATCCACCAGGTTCAGCCACGGCTTCCCCCTCCAGGTGCGGACACGACCCCGGACCCCGGCACCGGCATGGAGCTAGCATGCTCCCATCATGTACTCAGAGCCTCTAGACTGCTCTGCACTTGGCTGGTCTCAGCTTCCATCTGAATCAATCTCAGCTTCCAGGATCAATCTCAGCCTCCAGAATCAATCTCAGCTTTCAGGATCAATCTCAGCTTCCAGAATCAATCTCTCAATCACTCAGGTGGCCGGCTCTTATCGTGCCAGCCACTCCCACATGGACACACCCCCTCAGCTGCTGTTAATCAGCCTGTCACACAGCTCAGGTTAACTCCCTGTGTTCCGGGTTGTCAGCACTCACTCATTACATCCTATTCCTCATGGACTCCTCGATCTCATCCCACTCTCACTGCCGCTCATTAGGCTCATGAAACCTCATTGTGTTCAGGTTGGTTCACACAGTATTATCATCACAGGAAAACCGGCCAGTGTGCACAGGATCATCCTCTGATCCTACATGTGATGTACCCCGGCCATGCGGATCATGCCGGCGGTGCCTCACATACCCCCCTCCTTGTTTACACCCATGGGTAGGGGTTAAACACACGGCCCTGACAAGTCGGGTGACAGCGTCGCTCCTGGCTTGTGAATAAGGGTCACACACACTGCCGGCTTGTACACCTAGGACACCGGTAAACCGTGTCCTAACCTCCCCCCTCCTTGTTCAGACCAGTGGGGGATGAACACACTGCCATAGGAGCCGGGCCACCACACAACACCTTGTGGCACCGCTCCCGGTTTGTATACCTGTGACTCCTGTCCAACCTCCCCCCTCCTTGCTTAAACCAGCAGGGGCAAACACAGTTCATAGAATCCGGATGTGGCGCTGTCTTGGCAACTTCGTGACCCCTCGGGCCACCGGAACCTTGATCACGCCGACTGACTTCGGGACCCCTAGGGCCGCCCGATACTTTGAGTACGACGTCTTCGTGACCTCGCCAGGTCACCGGCCAGATGCTAGGGTGCGTCGTGCGGTCGCCCATAGCAACCAAGTCCATATAAAGCGCATCAACAGAATTGTCCATATAAGGTGCTCCGGCACCACAGCCCTCGGCTGTACCAACCCCCCTTTGTAACTGGGGTGCATTCCTCACCGGGCAACCTTGCCCGCATTCTCCACCATATGTGAGGTAGCAACCGGGGAACCCGCTTGCAAAACGACAACGAACACGTGTTTATAAGTTTAACCAATGTCTACCCGTTTATTTTCACATATTAACAACATAACCCGGGTAGCATGTTTGACACATATCACATTGATTAAAAACACCATACATAAACACATCATACATTTACATATAACATTACATAACACTTATATTGCACGTAACATCTCATAGTAACCCGGGACCTGTAACCAACTCTGTCCCCATTGGAGCTCTACTAACAGCTCCCATGGTGGCTACGGCCTCTGGCCTATTTACACTATACATACGTTACAGTACGATGATGACCCTTCCGGGTTCATAACAGGGATTGGCAAACCCTAGTAACCCGTGGCTGCGGCCTCCGGCCTAACCACGCGTTACCCAGTACGGGAGCCCTTCTAACCCCTGCTTCTGACCTTCGGTACATACGCCTCAACGGGCCCTGTGGGTCCCAATGGCAGTACCTGCCGCCTGGCTTTAGTCACCCCAGCATGATGACTCAACATTCACCCGTAGTCAGGAATCCTGCCTGACCGGGTCCTTACATACCGTATGTGATCCATCATTCAAACGTCCATGGATCACACACCTGCTCACAGCCCACATCCATGGACTGTGGCCCCTCCATGGCCCATTACAGGGACTGGCAAACCATAGTGCACGGGAACCTCTACATCCGTTACCTACTAGGAGCCCTATTACCCCTGTGTCTGGCACCACAGGCACACCCACACCATTAGAGGTCGTGGTTGAGGGACGGGTACCCTCTGCAAGCAGCAGGACAAGCCTCCCTCTCGTCCCAAGGACGGAACGCCTCCAACATCATCCATACTAGCTGGGTCACTCTCTCCCCACATCATTATACATGGGTCTTACATATAGGCCATCATCTCTTATTCAGGGCCATTACTTAAGCCCTCATACACATAGTTCATCGGGTCCCTTAACTAAGTACTCTGACTCGGACCCAAAGGCGGTCTATGCCCGCCTGGCACACTACATACATTTGCCTCCAAGGGCTACATACATTCCGGTTCATCAGGACCTTTAACGGACTCCACCGAGTCGGTCCCAAGGGCGGTCTATACTCGCCTAACATGATTTACACACTAGGTGCACAGTTCACACTATCGCTCGGGAACTGCTTTCTTACCGGGCACGGATCCGGGTCTCGCTACCTGTGTCACAGGTTCCACCAGGCATCCCCACAGGCTCCTTTCCTGGGCGTGTTTCACCCCACGCCCGGACCAGTATCCACCAGGTTCAGCCACGGCTTCCCCTCCAGGTGCGGACACGACCCCGGACCCCGGCACCGGCATGGAGCTAGCATGCTCCCATCATGTACTCAGAGCCTCTAGACTGCTCTGCACTTGGCTGGTCTCAGCTTCCATCTGAATCAATCTCAGCTTCCAGGATCAATCTCAGCCTCCAGAATCAATCTCAGCTTTCAGGATCAATCTCAGCTTCCAGAATCAATCTCTCAATCACTCAGGTGGCCGGCTCTTATCGTGCCAACCACTCCCACATGGACACACCCCCTCAGCTGCTGTTAATCAGCCTGTCACACAGCTCAGGTTAACTCCCTGTGTTCCGGGTTGTCAGCACTCACTCATTACATCCTATTCCTCATGGACTCCTCGATCTCATCCCACTCTCACTGCCGCTCATTAGGCTCATGAAACCTCATTGTGTTCAGGTTGGTTCACACAGTATTATCATCACAGGAAAACCGGCCAGTGTGCACAGGATCATCCTCTGATCCTACATGTGATGTACCCCGGCCATGCGGATCATGCCGGCGGTGCCTCACATAGGCCTTCATGCTGCCCTAGGCACTTTTAGTGGTCACGCCCCTTACTGACAATTCACACTAGGAGTCTCTGCACACGACATCTATTTAAGGCATATCTACTCCGTAATACACTTAAATTAAAGCACTAAACGCTAAAAGAATGAATGTCTGCACTTGCTGATTATATATTCAGTCTTTGGGGCTTCTTTTAACAGCTTTGGGTTTTCAAAGACACCACCAAGAGGTTAAAATAGGTAAGCTAACCATTTTACGAGCTGCTAGAACTGGGAAGTTACTGACTAGTACTTAATACAATGTCAACATTACCAGAACCATTGTCAGTAAATTACTATATCACCAGAACTTCCATCGGTACACTTCTACACCACCAGACCCACAAGCGGTACACTATTACATCACCAGAACCACCAACGGTATACTACTACCTCACCAAAATCACCATCAGTACATGACCACATCACCAAAACCATCGCCAGCCCAACATACAATCGTATCACATAAACCTGCAGCTCCTAGCAGGTCTTCAACAATGGTAGGGAGATAAAAGGAATTGTTGTTATTAGCCATAATCAGACTGTGGACCATACAGGAACCACAGTACTTATGAGGTGCAGGCAGCACTATTACATAAAAAATAGATTTAGGGAGATATCTTATATAGGTTCATTCTTATTACATTGGTGTGGACCTGGGTCCTGAGACCCCATAGATTGTTTAAAAGACCCCTTAGGCTGCATACTCATGATCAGTATATGCAGCGTTTTGGACACAGCGTCTTGCCGCTGCGTCTAAAACACTGCATAGCACAGTATCAGCATAGTGGATGGGATTTGAAGAAATCCCATTCCCACTATGCTTAACCTGACCGCAGTCGGAAGCAGCTACCATCAGGTGCACGGAGGGAGAAGCCGCCCTGCACCCACCGCACATGGTGGGTACAGGGCAGCTGCGGCCACCTGCGGGTTCACTCAGGTCTGGAGGAGCTGCGTCCAACACACAGCTCCTCCGCACCGTGAGCACATAGCCTTAGAAGTGCATAGTTTAGGATACGGGACTATGACTTTCTATGGCATCTGCTCTGTCAGGTGTGCACTCTTCAAAAAGGACTTTTCAGCTGTGGATTGGGATCTCAAGACCACATTCCTCACCAATCTGCTTAGAATTATTGGGCATAAAACATAAAAAAACTCCCAAAAGCTTAGTTATTCCAATAATATATCTAAATACGCTGTCAAATCACCCGATACACAAGCAAAATGTTTGTTGGTCTTGTGAAATAATTTTTCAGCTTGCCTAAATGGAGTCTGTCACCCAAATGCAAATTAAATTGCATACACATTTATATCAGGGAGTCAGCCCCTGAAAAATCATATACAGTTTAAAGGAAACGGTCGCGTGAAAAATGCTAATAACCTGCAGATATGGGGTTAATCTGTAGATTAATAGTAATATGAACCTGCCCGGTGTCGGTACATAACACCCCGCCGCAGCGAGGAAATCAACTTTAATCCTTCCAGCAGCATTCTGGCTTTATGGGTCAGCACCGTGCGCGGGATTCATCACCTTTGTGTATGGGGAGTGGCAGCTGTAACTTCCCCCACACGGACTGACATATACTCAGCATTAGAACCAGCAGTGCAGGGGTGTTTACAGCTGCTGATCTCTATACACAGAGCGGTGACTGATTTTGTGTCGGCGCTGCCCCCGTGACTGAAACCAGAACGCTGCCAGGAGCAATAAACTTTATTTCCTCCTGTCAGCGGGGTTTAATGTGCAGGTTCAGAATACTAATAATCTACAAATTAACTCCATATCTGATCTGCAGGATAATAACATTTTTTCCAAGTAACAGGTTCACCTTAAAGGTATTGTCTGGTTTAGAATGACAAGTTTGCAGTCACATAGAGTGACACATAGTGTGACTGCAAATTGTGGATTTAGACCAGACCAATCCTTTAAACTATAATCCACTGGCAATGTTCTGGTGACAGCCAAACTGCTTATCACAGCTTTCACAGATACAGATTAATTACAACAACTGGATTAGATGCATTATATATCCTGGGGAGACTTTGGGTGAAGGGGTACAAATAGGGGCACTATGATTGGTGTTGGCCACAGTTTACACCCAGTAGCTGCACTATAGTGTGAGAACAAGATAACGGAGCAGCAGGTCTCAGTATACAGATTCTGCACAGTCCCTGAACCAGAAGAGCAGAGTGGCAGGGTTAGAACAGAGTGACTGGGTTAGAGCAGAGTGACTGGGTTAGAGCAGAGTGACGGGGTTAGAGCAGAGTGACGGGGTTAGAGCAGAGTGGCGGGGTTAGAGCAGAGTGACGGGGTTAGAGCAGAGTGATGGGGCAGACCAGTAGCTGGACAGGGCAGAGTAGGGTGATGGAGCAAAGCAGTGGTAGGGTAAAGTAGCTTGAAGTGGCAAAACATAGTGGCGGAGCAGAGCAGGGTGACCGGCAGAGCCGCGGCAGTGCAGAGCAGCAGGGCAGCGTGGTAGGGCAGAGCACCATGGTAGGGCAAAGCAGAGCAGAGTGATGGGACAGGTGACAGCAGAGCAGAGTGATGGGACAGGCAGCAGGAGAGCAGTGGCAGGTCAGAGCAGAGTGATGGGACAGGTGGCAGCAGAGCAGTGGCAGGGCTGAGCAGAGCAGAGTGATGGGACAGGTGGAGCAGAGCAGTGGCAGGGCTGAGCAGAGCAGAGTGACAGGACAAAGTGGTTGCAGAGCAGTGGCAGGGCTGAGCAGAGTGATGGGGCAGGTGGCAGCAGAACATTGGCAGGACATAGCAGAGTGACGGGACAGAGTAGCAGCAGAACAGTGGCAGGGCTAAGGAAAGCAGAGTGACGGGACAGAGCAGCAGCAGAACAGTGGCAGGGCTGAGCAGAGCAAAGTGATGGGACAGAGTGGCAGCAGAGCAGTGGCAGTGGCAGGGCTGAGCAGAGTGATGGGGCAGGCGGCAGCAGAACAGTGGCATGGCTGAGCAGAGCAGTGGCAGGGCTGAGCAGAGCACCAGGCCAGTGCCACAGACCTGCGCATCCCTGAAATTTGCCTCACCCACCAGCAAATCATCATCACCATCACACAGGACACGGATCACAACATGCCAAACTTACAGCACCCAGGATCCCTGTCCTGTCTGCAGAACACAGGAAAGGAGGGGGATTAGATGATGAAGATGAGAGATGGAGCAGGATATCTCCACCAGGGCTCCAGTGACCACCCATCCACCTCCCAAGGGAAATGTTAGCAGTTCTGAGCCTCCTGAACTCTCCTTCACAAAACAGAAGCCCAGTAGGCATGGTGTGCAGAACTCTGTACTTACACTCTGCTGCAGGACGATGCATGATGGAGCAGCAGGGGAAGAGAGACTGCAGGACAGAGCTTCCTCCTCAGTGCGGCCTTCATTCTCACCAGTGCACAGTATGTAATCTTCCCTCCAACAAGTCATTCCACCAATCAGGCAGCTTATTTTAAAAAACAAAAAACTTTTTTTTCACCACTAGGTGGTGCCGCCCCCCTCAATCTGCCACCCCAGGCACAAGCCCTCTAGTGCTTAATGATAAATACAGCCCTGGAGATAATGGAGACTAATAAACTCCCTGGTGTACTGGTGTCTCTTGACGCTGAGAAGGTGTTTGACAGAGTGCACTGGGGTTATATGGGTGAGGTTCTGGATAGGTTTGGTCTTGTGGGATATATTAAAAAGGCTATATTAGTCCTATACTCTAATCCGAACACAGTGGTGAGTGCATCTGGCTATACCTCAGAGGTTTATGATATCTAATGGCACACAGCAGGGCTGCCCTCTCTCGCTGATTATCTTTGCTTTGCTAATGGAGATGCTGGCAGAGGCTATTAGAACAAATCCATACATGGAGTCTGTGTGGGAGATAGAGACCATGTGGTGGGATTGTATGCAGATGATGTGATATTATCTCTCACCAGCGTGGAGTGGTCCCTGGTTGGTGTCATGGACACCCTGGATGAATTCTCCAGAATCTCATATTACAAATTAAATGCCACAAAGTCTATCATATTCCCCATAAATATTACACCTTTGATAAAGGATAGAATACTAGAGCATTTTCCCTTTAAGTGGGAGGAAGCGGGATTTACATATTTGGGAATTAAAATTACAAAATTTGAAAATCTAATTAAGTTGAACTGCGAATCACTGATTTCGAAAGTTAGGGGGGACTTGGAAAGGCAGACCCTTCTCCCACTGTCCTGGGTTGCCAGAATACAAATTGTAAAAATGGTGTTGCTGCCTAAGATTACCTACTTGTTCAGATGTCTCCCTCTCAAATTCCCATCTAGATGGATAAGTAAAAAACCAAGAGTGACAGTCAAGGCTCTACATTTCCAATATTCTCATGGTGGAATGGGTGTATCAAATCTATCTTTTTACCATACTCGAGGCCGCAAAGGATTGGTGGGCTGGGGATCTTAATTGTAGATGGCTCCTAATAGAAAAACAGTTTGATCCCCACAGGTCTACTAGACTTTTGCTAGAGAACTACTGAAGCTCCTGAAATCAAATTTTCCCTTACATATGATGTCCTCATTGATTTCTTATTGGAATAACCTTGACAGAACATTGACAAAATCCTTATTTAAATACATTTCTGTAAAAAACGATTGAGGCACACATCTCTGGGTTGTCTCTAGACCTGTGGGTGAAATCAGGTGTAACCATGCTTGACAAACTCTTAGATGGCCCTGTATTTCCCTCCTTTGCAGAATTTACCAACCATTATTCTAGACTTTAACATCCCCATAAAAAGCCCCACCTCCCAATCTGCATACCAACTTCTATCTCTAACCTCCTCTCTTGGCCTCTCACAGCTTTCAACCTCTGAGACACACAAAGATGGTAACACCCTTGACTCTGCTCAACCTCCTCCTTAGATAACTCACCTCTTCCTCTCTCCGACCACATGTTCTCCTTTACGCTCACAATTCCTCGCCCACCCCAGCGCACCCCTACCTATCACACAACCAGAAATCTAAAAGCCATTAACCATCATACATTCACAAACTGTCTACACTCATCACTGTCCCCAATCTCCTCGTTCTCCAGTCCCGATCTGGCAGTGAATCACTATAATGACACTTACAGAAGCACCATGGACCAAGTAGTGCCCCTCACCCTCAGAACCTGCAAACATAGAACAAAACAGCCCTGGCTCACATTGCAAACTCGATTCCTCCAGCGATGCTCTAACTGTGCTGAACGCCTATGGAGGAAAACCCGCTCACCAGAAAACCTTATCCATTATAAATTCATGTTAAGAACCTACAACTATCCAAATAAACTCTTTAACACCTTTCACTCTCTCCTCAAGTTGTAAAGTACAGGCCCCCTCACTGACCTTTGTGCTGATGTCTGGCTTCTTACCTTACAGAGAAAATAGACAACATCCCATAAATCAGCTCCCAGCCTCCAAGTGCTGTTACTCCCATTCTTCCCCACATTTTCTCCGGTTCACTCTCCATGTTTGACCCAGCCACAGAAGAAGAAGTCTCCAGGCTCCTCTCTTCCTCTCATCCCACTACATGCACTACTGACCCCATTCCCTCACACCTACTCCAATCTCTCTCTCCAGTGGTCACTACTCCCCTAACCAAAATCTTTCATCTCTCCCTCTCCTCTGGCATCTACCTCTCCTCCTTCAAGCATTCTATCATTACTACATTATTAAAGAAATCTTCTCTTGACCCATCCTGCACTAATAACTACAGACCAGTCTCCAACCTCCCCTTCATCTCTAAACTCTTGGAGCCCCTGGTCTTGACCCGCCTCACCCGTTACCTCTTCACTCACTCTCTTCTAGATCCATTACAGTCTGGTTTCTGCCCCCTACACTCTACAGAAACTGCCCTCATCAAAGTGACCAATGATCTTCTGACAGCAAAACGTAATGGTGACCACTATCTGCTTATTCTTCTTGACCTCTCTGCAGTTTTTGACACAGTCGACGACCATCTCCTACTCTCTATGCTGCACTCCATCGGCATAAAGGATACTGTTCTCTCCTGGTTCTCGTCCTATCTTTCTGACCGCTTTTTCAGTGTATCATTCACTGGCTCCACTTCCTCTCACTATTGTGGTCCCTCAGGGTTTGGTCCTTGGCCCTCTTCTCTTTTCTCTCTACATGGCCCCTATTGGACAGACTATCAGCAGATTTGGCTTCCAGTACCATCTCTATGCTGATGACACACAATTATACACTTCAGCCCCTGACCTTACTCCTGAGATACTAAAGAACACCAATGACTGTCTAGCTGCAGTTTCCAACATCATGTCCGCTCTCTATCTGAAACTCCACTAACCTCCCTAAATCTGACATCTCCTTCTTGGTGTGCAGCAGCACGATCACGCTTAGGCAGCAGGCTCGCTGTCTGAGTGTTATTTTTTACACCAATCTCTCCTTTACCTCCTATATAAAATCTCTCACCCACTCTTGTTGCTTGCACCCAAAGAACATATCTAGAGTACACCACTTTCTCACCATGGAATCAACAAAAACCCTCACTGTGGCCTTGATCAATTCCCGCCTTGATTACTGCAATTCTCTATTAATTTATCCCTCTCGCACTAGACTTTCCCCTCTCCAGTCCATCCTTAATGCAGCATCCAGGATCACCCATCTGGCCAATCGTTACTCAGACGCCTCTGCTCTCTGCCACTCACTGCACTGGCTGTCCATACACTACAGGATCCAATTCAAATTGCTTGTTCTCACCTACAAAGCTCTTCACAGTGCAGCACCTCCCTACATGTTCAACCTCATCTCTGTCTATCACCCTACCCCTTCTCTATGTTTTACAAATGACCTTAGACTAGCATCTGCATTAATCCGAACCTCCCATTCCTGGTTCCAAGACTTCTCCCGAGCTGCACCAATTCTCTGGAATGCTATACACCAAGGAATTAGGACTATCCACAACTTACATAGCTTCAGACGCTCCCTAAAAGTACATCTATTAAGGTGGCCTATCATGCTCCCTTATAGAAGTCCTTTATACTGAATACAGCCCATTCACTATCTCGCTGGACATAACTCTCCTTCAAACTTCACCAAACCCAAAATCTGTACACAGATTGGCTGGTGACCATTCATGTAATCTTTTTCTATCCCCTGTGAGGCACAGCCGGCGTGGTCCCATGGCCGGGGTGCATCACATTGGCTTTCAGCACAGGTGCCTGTTCACATGAGCCTGTTTCACTGGGTGTGAGTGCTGTAAGACTGAATCGGTGTGTCACCATCTCACGGCCCGGTGCACTTGCCCTGCAGCCTGCCTCCTCTCCTCTGCTCACCCTTACCTCCTCACTTCCTGTCCAGGGGCAGGGGGCCCGTGCTCCGGTCATCCACCGTCGCTCCCTGAGGTCCAGGTCCCGTCCCCGCAGACATGCCGCCCAGGTCCACACTCCCAGGCCTGCTGCACTTCCTCCTTCATTTTCCTTCCCAGGGCACACATAGGGGGCGGGCCCGCATGCTTACAGGCATTTATGAGACAGCTCACCCTTCCTCCCGCCCCTTCCTCCTGGCCTATCACCAACAGGCCTTGGGGATAAAAAGGTCTCAGACACTCCAGGACGTTGCCAGGGCAGCTTCTATCTTACTGAAGTTGCAGTCCCAGGTCTTTCTCAGTTAGGGCTCTGCAGTCTGGTTCGCTGTACTTAACCTGTGTTCCTTTTGTCCTAGGTTGGGTCTGGCAGTTCTTCTGTACTTCGTGCCCTGGCTCCTGTGCTGTTACCTGCTGTCACCGGTCGGCTTCTACCCGCTGAGTTCTCCCCGAATAAGCCTGTTCCCTGTCGTACCCCTAGGGTCGGTTCAACACAGGTGTCCGCCTCATTGGCCCCTTCACAGCTGTTCAAGGGGAAATCCCTGTTAGGGGGTCAATCCTTCCTTGGGCTCCTGGGAGGTACCCCGGTGTTGTGGTTCCGTGGCCTTCCTAAGGGGCGCCTTTCATATATATTGCTGTACCTTGCAATAAAGCTTTTTAAATCTGATTTCCTGGTCTGGCTCTCCCTATCTGGTATCAGCAGCCACCATATTTGCGGTCCAATGGGTCCCCCCGATAGTGGGTGAACATCTCAAGGGCTGATGAGACTAATGAGCGGGAGCTAAAAGAGCTGTGTGTGCTAATTGCTACCAGTCCCAGGTGTGGGTGTGTCAGATGGGTGTGGCGAACAGGACTTAACCTGCCAGGTGTCTGTGTGAGGAGGAAGATGAGAAATCAGAGCATTCCAGACCACTGAGATGTGAGGACGTGTCACAGGTGATCCGTCCCTTTGGGTCGTGAGGTGAGCCTGCCCTTCTCCAGGCTGGAGGCACCTGTCCCTCTGATGCTTGTGTGCGAGCCAGTGGCCAGGAATGGGTTGTGATGGCTCCTGGAGAAGGGGAACCGTGGCTGACCCTGGAGGGTGCTTGTTCAGGCGTGGGGTGAAACACGTGCTGGAGGAGACCTTGGAGGGACGCCTGGTGTATCTGGTAACTCAGGTTGCTAGACCCGGTTCTGTGCCCGGTAAGGACTTAGTCCAAGGATGTTATGGTGGATTAAGTGTGCTACGTATATATGTGTGCCAGGCGGGCATAGCCATGTTGTGTTTATGATGTATAAACCTATGGAGAGGCATATGCAGGTGCCAGGCGGGCATAGCCGCCCTGAACATGTGATCATGTGAATAGCCCTATGGGAGGTGAATATGTAATGTGTTGATGTATAGCCTTATAGGAGGCATATACGTGTGCCAGGTGAGCATAGCCGCCATTGGGTCTGACTGAAGGACCCGTTGAAGAGTGAGTGTATCATCAGGGTGTATGCAAAAGTACCCTGTATGAGTGTATCACCAGGGCGTATGTAAAATTACCCTGGATGATAAAATAGTTGTGTGATGTAATGTGGGACTCATGACGGCAGAGGCAAAAAGGCCATGTATGAGGGATCCACGAGGGTGGAACCCCCTGTAGTAGGTTGAGGACCCCGGTACTAGATAGATACTCCCTGTAGTAGTCAGAGGATCCCTGTAATAGGATGGAGAACGATCCCTGTCGAACGGCTAGGTGGCCGAAACCAGCATTGGGACTGAGTTAGGTCAAATATGGTCCCGTAGATATGTGTTGGTGGTATAGGGTATAATATGTAATGTGATTGTAAGTATAAAATATAAATAATATGATGGAATGTCCTGTAATGTGATATGTCAGTATTATATGTGAAATGTCAAAGTATATTATGTGTTACCTGCAGTTTATGACTCCTTAATAAACTACAGCCATGTGGTTTATGTTAAAAAAACATGGTTGTTAGTGTTTTCCGTTGCCAAGCGGGTTCCCCAGAGGCCGTTACCTCACATATGGTGGAGAATGCGGGCATGGCAGCCCGGTGAGGCAGGTGCGCCTTATATGGACTGGGTTGCTAAGGGTAACGGTGCAGGAGCTCTTTATATGGACTTAGTTGCTATTGGCAACCGCACAATGCACCTTAGCATCTTGCCGGTGGCCCGGCGAGGTCACGAAGAAATCGCACTCAAAGTATCTGGCCGCCCGGTGGGGTCCCAAAGACGCCAAGTCAGCGCCTCCAAACCCGGATTACTATGAACTGTGTATTGAAACTGTGTTCACCCCCTACTGGTCTGAACAAGGGGAATATGTGAGGCACGGCCGGCATGGTCCCATGGCTGAGGTGCATCACATGGGCTTGCAGTACAGGTGCCTGTTCACATGAGCTTGTTTCACTGGGTGTGAGTGCTGTACGACTGAACCGGTGCACATTGGGTTAACATCTAAGGGGCTGATGAGACCAATGAGTGGGAGCTAAAAGAGAAGTGTGTGATAATTGCTACCAGTCCCAGGTGTGGGTGTGTTGGATGGGTGTGACGAGCAGGACTTAATCTACCAGGTGTCTGTGTGAGGAGGAAGATGGTAAATCAGAGCAGTCCAGACGACTGAGATGTGAGAACGTGTCAGAGGCGATCCCTTCCTTTGGGATGTGAGGGGAGCCTGCCCTTCTCCAGGCGGGAGGCACCTGTCCCTCTGATGCTTATGTGTGAGCCGGTTGCCAGGAACGGGTTATGATGGCTCCTAGAGTTGGGGAACCGTGGCTGACCCTAAAGGGCGCTTGTTCAGGCATGGGGCAAAACACTTGCTGGAGGAGACCTTGGGGGGACGCCTGGTGTATCCAGTAACTCAGGTTGCTAGACCCGGTTCTGTGCCCAGTAAGGACTTAGTCCAAGGATGTTATGGTGGACTAAGTGTGCTACGTATATGTGTGCCAGGCAGGCATAGCCGCCATGTTGTGTTTATGATGTATAGCCCTACTGGGAGGCGTATACAGGTGCCAGGCGGGCATAGCTGCCCTGAATATGTGATGATGTGAATAGCCCTACAGGAGGCGAATATGTGATATGTTGATGTATAGCCTTATAGGAGGCGTATACTTGTGCCAGGCGGGCATAGCCGCCACTGGGTCTGACTGAAGGACCCGTTGAAGAGTGAGTGTATCATCGGGGTGTATGCAAAAGTACCCTGTATGAGTGTATCACCAGGGCATATGTAAAATTACCTGGATGATAAAATAGTTGTGTGATGTAACGTGGGACTCATGATGGTAAATGCAGAAAGGCCATGTATGAAGGGTTCACGAGGGTGGAACTCCCTGTAGTTGGTTGAGGACCCCGGTACTGGGTAGATACTTCCTGTAGTAGGTAGAGGATCCCTGTAATAGGATGGGGAACGATCACTGTCGGACAGCTAGGTGGCCGAACCCGCCATTGGGACTGACTGTTAGATCAAATATGGTCCCGTTGATATGTGTTGGTTTTATGGTGTATAATATGTAATGTGATTGTAAATACAAAGTGTAATTAATATGATGGAATGTCCTGTAATGTAATATGTCAGTATTATATGTGAAATGTCAAAGTATATTATGTGTTACCTGCAATTTATGACACCTCAATCAACTGCAGCCGTGTGGTTTACGTTAAAAAAACATGGTTGTTAGTGTATTTCGTTGCCATGCGAGTTCCCCAGGGGGTGCGACCTCACACCCCCTCCTCCTCAAGATGCCTGGACCATAATTGTAATTTGCCCTTGTACTTTGTGTAACCCCCATCTGGCTGTAGATTGTAAGCTCTTTTGAGCAGGGTCCCCTTTATTTTTGCTTTAATTATTATATTGTATTTTTTACATTGTTTCTCTGCTTTAATTGTACTGTATTTTTATAATTGTTACTTATAACCATTTGTATATGAACAAATGAATTATAAAGCGCTGCGAAATATGTTGGCCATATATACATAAAGATTATTATTACTATTATTATTTGTCCCAACTTTACAAGATTCCCAAAACATCCTTTTATCAATACCTCCAAATTTGTCATTTTATCCAAGGTAAAGATCCACATCCATGGTGGCGAGGATGGTTCCTTCTGCTTAGTCAGGACCTGCAGCTCTCTGGCGCCCCCTTAGCCTGCTGGCCAAATCCGGTATTGCCAGAGGATAAGAAAGGTGCCCAGCTGCTCTAATTTATGTTGTCTACTGCGGCACGTGATGTGACAGGATGTATATATACCACCAGTTCCTGCCAGGAACGTATATATACCTCGATCCAGTCACCCTCAGGCCACAATATCACATAAATACAAAAACGGTATTCTGCCACCACCGATCTCTTGCAGGTGGATCGGTAACCTGTGCGATAGCGTAAAAAGAGCAGGGAGGTCGTGAGATCTCGTTCATAGGACAAGGAGATCGAGACTAGTAAATTAAAATAGTTTACTCCGAAATATGGCAGTGACTATATATAAAAGAATTACAAGATATTACATCAGAGACAATATTACATGTATGAATAACAGTTATATAAAAAATAAAAGGAATAACGTAAGAAAAGTTTCAGACCTAGTCAGGCTTGGTACTTAGTTTCTTGGAGGAGGCCCTTCTCCTGGATGGGTAGATTCTGTCGACAGTTAGCTGGTGTTGACTGTCAGACCTCGAGAGCAGAATGACCCAAAAACCCTTCTTTGCTTTTATTAAACCGGGGGGAGTGTGTGGCCCCCACCGCTTGGAGTGACCACCTCCCTGTGGGCTTGTCCACTAACCCCTCCTCTTTCACAATGCTTCATAAGTCCCCATTTTCCATATCTGTGGGTGGGGCCGTCTCACAATTATGATTTATAACTCATATTTCAGGTCAGGTTATTCTGAGAAGTTTGATACCAAATATGACTTGCTTGTCCGATTTACGGTGGCAGCAATCCCTTCTCAGGTTCCTGAACGTTGTACGACTGGATGGAACACATCATTGAATGCAAAACACGATGACGAATCTGAAAATATGAATTCTGTGGTTGTGGCATGAACGGGTTGTCTTGAATTCAATATTGAAAACACGGTGGATTTAGACAAAAGATTTTCTTTAGAGAGCCAGCTGGTTTAAACTGGTGTCCAGCTCTACCCCCTTGGAAGTTATTTATTGGGGCGTCGTAAATGGCTTAAGCTGGGGGATGCTGAAATTGTTTCTATGTAAACTGCACAGAAACCAACAAAAAGGGAGGGGGAATGAGGGAGTTAGCCTGGACTGACTCTCCAATACCTTAAAAAATCATGCACCCTCACCGAACAAATTTCTGGGTGGATAGAGGGTGTTCTCAAACCACTGGTAAAAGAGACACCCAGCTACATTCAGGACACAACTGACCTATTGAATAAACTGTCAGCAATAGGTCCTCTACCAGAAGGAACCATCCTCGCCACCATGGATGTGGAATCTTTGTACAGCAACATCCCACACCAGGATGGATTAAATGCCTGCAAAACCTTCCTGGAGAACACAGGGATTGATGCTGACTCTGTGGTAGAACTCACAAAATTCATCCTCACGCACAATTACTTTAGATTTGACGACAACATATATTTACAGGAGACTGGGACAGCAATGGGGAGCAAAATGGCACCACAATATGCAAACCTTTTCATGGCCAAGCTTGAAGGTGACTTTTTATCCTCTTGCCCTATCAGGCCTCTGGCCTACTACCGTTATATTGATGACATCTTGATCATCTGGACGGAGTCTGAGCAACAGCTGAAGACGTTCCACGAACACTTTAATCAATTTCACCCCACCATTAACTTAACACTCAACTACTCCTGCACTGAAGTCAGCTTTCTGGACACCATCATTAAGCTACAGAACAATGAATTAGAGACATCCTTGTACCGGAAACCAATTGAACGTCCAACATATCTCCGATGGGACAGCTTTCATCCAAAGCACATAAAAAACTCTATTGTGTACAGCCAGGCCATCAGATACAATCGGATATGTTCCAACCCTACAGACAGAGACAGTCACCTTGAGGACCTCAGAAAGACCTTTTTGAACCAGGGCTACCATCCAAGAACAATCGAGAACCAGATTACAAGAGCCACCAGAATATCAAGAAATCATCTGCTACATTACAAAACTAGAGAAGAAAACAACAGAGTTCCTCTTGTAGTCACCTACAATCCAAGTCTGGAGGTGCTAAGAGGAGCTGCACGGAAACTGCAACCACTCCTGCAAAAAGATGCCCGACTAAAATCAATATTTCCGGATCCCCCACTCTTGTGTTTTAGACAACCTCCGAATCTAAAAAACATCATTGTGAGAAGCGCCCTGTCCTCTCCAGCAGCAACAGGAACCTTTCCCTGCAACCAGAGAAAGTGCAAAACCTGTTCATCTATAATGACAACTGACAAGATAAGGATTCCTGGGACAGATCAGGACTACAAGATCCCAGGTAACTTCAGCTGCACTACAAGCAATGTGGTGTATCTAATCATATGTACCAAATGCCCAACAGGTGGCATGTATGTAGGTGAGACCGGATTACAATTCAGAACAAGAATGAATTCTCATCGCCACTCAATAAAAGAAAAGCGTATGGACCTACCTGTAGCAAAGCATTTTTGCAGCTCTGAGCACAACACTGAATCCGATATGAGGCTGCTCATCTTAAAGAGTGACTTCAAATCTCAGAGAGAGAGAAGAATTTGGGAATACAAATTGATAACAACCTTCAACACACTCGAAACCGGATTAAATATTTCACATGGATTTATGGGATTCTATGTAAAATGAACGGACATTTGGGGATAGCAGATTCATGCATTTTATATATAAAATGAAAGTGCATTAGGAGACAGCTTGCTACACACTGAAATCGTAGGACAATGAACTCCTGACACTTCTGTGAACTCTCTCACTTAGTCTGCTCTCCAGAACTTAACTAAGTAATTTCAGGTCTCCATGGGTTACTAACCATCTACCTAATACATTGGTTCCGCTTATCTTAGAAATCTGCTTTCTCTGTCCCTGCTCCTCCACCCCTCCCTACCCGACTCTGCTTTGCGTCACCTGTCATATCCACCAGAGCATATAACACTGTTTTGCCATTTTTTTTTCTGTTCTCTTCTTTCCCCTTCTTTTTTTTTTTTTTTTTTTTCCTCTATTGCTTATGTATAAATGTATGTGTCTTCAGAATTTGTGTCATTATCAGCCTGAAGAAGAGACCTGAGTCATCTCGAAAGCTTGCTATGTTTACCATCTTTTCAGTTAGCCATTAAAAGGTATCAACCACTGAGGACTCTCAGATTGCAATATATTTTTCATTTTATCCAGTCGTGCACATTTCCAACTTGGTGGAGCCCTGACCCATCAGACATGCATGATACAGAAATACTTTAAAATAGAATACCCCAATGAACATGGATTGTCTCTGTTCTATAGGACTCTTAATTCGCCAGCGGAGTCGGTCAAACTCCCTTATATGAATGATTGGGAGGGAGGCTCTCTCTTTTTCATCCACCCCCGAACAATGGTGGACTGCGGCCACATTTACTCAAAGGCACTCCTCCTGCATCAATCATCTAGAACAGCTAAAGAAAATAAATATGAACTGGTACCTGACCCCTTATAAAATTTCCAAATTTCACAAATCATATTCCCCATTATGCTGGAAGGGATGTGATAAAAAAGGGGATCTGGGTCATGTGTGGTGGTGGTGCCCCAAGATAGCAGAATTCTGGAATCGAGTGGCAGACTTAATCAGGAACTTGATACGTTTCCCTTTAATTCTAGTGGAGCCCCTGGCAGTCTTAAATATTGGGTTGGACATTCTTCCCCAAAACTTAGTTCCAGTGATAACCCATGTTTTGATAGCGGCCCGTCAGAGCTTGGCAAGGCACTGGAGGGAAGCTTCTACCCCCACACAGGACAAACTCATTGGTAGGATAAATTCTCATTATCTACATGAACTTTGTTTGGTTCACTCGATAAAGCAAAAAGAACGGGTCAGTCGCCAGTGGGAGATTTGGAAGACTTTTGGATTGGCGATATCTCACTCTTAGGCTGCGTTCAGATGTGGCGTATTTGGCCGCATATTTTGCACGTGTTTACTGCATGCAGATACCGCGGCTTTCCCTGCGTGCTTTTCCGAAGGCCATTTTAACATGTAGCCTATGGGGAAATCATGCTGAAAAAAGCGCAAAGAATTGCCATGTCAATTCTTTTTCTGCACTCGCTTTTGCAGTGAAAGCGCGCTCACAAAAATACATGGCTAAACGCGGCATCTGCACGCCTTTCAGCGAAAGCCATAGCTTTTGCTGGGAGACGTATCCAGCTTTCTTAGGCACTGCTTTTACGCGAGCGCTCAAAAGCGCCGGGTAAAAGCAGTAATACTCCCGAATTACGCTACGTCTAAACGTAGGCTTAGGACGGTTTTAATATTTTTCCTAATTGATTCTGGTCTTCTCATAATTAGATTGGTATACAGACATGTTTAAAACAAAGCTCCTAAAGCTTATTCTCTCCCCCCCCAAACACTATCCATTAATTTACCTCTTGTGTCCAATCCTGGCTGCCCTTTCCCTTCTGTGTGGTCCTTTCTTTCCCTCCCCTCTCCTATAATATCCAGTTCAGAATTGGTTTACACTGGTGGTGATTATTGGACATGACTGTTAGGCCCCTTTCACATCAGCGTATCACTGATGTTTGCATCCGACGGCAGGTGGGGCATGCATTGTCCATGACACGTGTTGTCCGGTGCAGCAAGTGTAGTTCTGCTTGCAGCTTTTTTTTTTCGCGGCCGCAAGTGCCGGATCCGGACGATCCAATGTAATCGGGCTTGCTGCAACGGGCTGCAAGCCCCATAGACAATGCATGGGGCATGCCGGATCAGCGCTGCAAGTGCGGCAGATACGGCAAATGCGGTAAATCTGCCGGAAATGCGGCACATCAGCAAAAACGCTGATGTGAAAGGGCCCTTACAGTCCCTGACAGAAGTTATGTCGCTTATCTGTGTTATGTAAATAAAAGCTTAAAGGTTTTACGAGGGACCGTTCCTGTCAAACTAATCTAATAAGCTTCTATGAAAAAGTAAGTTCTGGACTGGACCAAGGAAAGGCAGTGGACGTGGTGTATATGGACTTTTCAAAAGCCTTTGATACGGTGCCACACAAAAGGTTGATACATAAAATGAGGGCAATGGGGATAGGGGAAAATATGTGTAAGTGGGTTAAGAACTGGCTTAGTGATAGGAAACAAAGGGTGGTTATTAATGGAACACTCTCAGAATGGGTCACAGTTAACAGTGGGGTACCACAGGGGTCAGTGTTGGGCCCGCTTCTATTTAATATATTTATTAATGACCTTGTAGGGGGCATACAGAGTAGAATCTCAATATTTGCGGATGACACTAAACTCTGCAGACTTATCAATACAGAGGAGGACAATTTTATATTACAGGAGGATTTATGTAAACTAGAAGTTTGGGCTGATAAATGGCAAATGCGCTTTAATGGGGATAAATGTAAAGTCATGCACTTGGGCAGAGGAAACAAAAGGTATAATTATGTGCTTAATTGTAAAACACTTGGCAAAACTGTCACTGAAAAAGACCTGGGTGTATGGGTAGATGACAAACTCACATTTAGTGACCAGTGTCAGGCAGCTGCTGAAAAGGCAAATAAAATAATGGGATGCATTAAAAGAGGCATAGATGCTCATGAGGAGAACATCATTTTACCTCTATACAAGTCACTAATGCGACCACACTTAGAATACTGTGTACAATTCTGGTCTCCGGTGTATAAGAAAGACATAGCTGAACCAGAGCGGGTCCAGAGAAGAGTGACAAAAGTCATTAGAGGACTAAGGGGTCTGCAATACCAAGACAGGTTATTAAACTTGG
This sequence comes from Allobates femoralis, assembly GCA_033576535.1. Taxonomy (NCBI): domain Eukaryota; kingdom Metazoa; phylum Chordata; class Amphibia; order Anura; family Aromobatidae; genus Allobates; species Allobates femoralis. Next base: position 542,181,447 of record JARQOC010000004.1, read on the forward strand.
GGTTATTTAGCTTGGAAAAACGAAGGCTTAGGGGTGATCTTATAATAATGTATAAATATATGAGGGGACAGTACAGAGACCTTTCTAATGATCTCTTTACTCTTAGGCCTGAGACTGGGACAAGGGGGCATCCTCTACGTCTGGAGGAAAGAAGGTTTAATAATAATCACAGACGTGGATTCTTTACTGTAAGAGCAGTGAGACAGTGGAACGCTCTGCCACATGCTGTTGTAATGAGTGAGTCACTACTAACATTTAAGAAGGGCCTGGATGCCTTTCTTGAAAACTATAATATTACCAGTTATACATACTAGATTCTTTGATAGGGCGTTGATCCAGGGAACTAGTCTGATTGCCGTACCTGGAGTCAGGAAGGAATTTTTTCCCCCAATGTGGAGCTTAGTGTTGCCACATGGTTTTTTTTTTGCCTTCCTCTGGATCAACATGTTGGGCTATGGGTTGAACTAGATGGACTTAAAGTCTTCTTTCAACCTTAAAAACTATGTTACTATGTTACTATGTTATAACCTGACGTTAAATTCATCCATTGGTTGTATAAATTACTCTTTTGAAAGGTGAAACCTTCCGAAATGTGGTTTAGGTTAATAAAATAAATTGTCATCAATGCTGAAATATTGATCATTTAATGAACACAGAATGGTCAGATTTTGGCAAGACAAAAGTTTTGTCGCCCACAGAAAGTAATGTGATATTCAAACAAATAATTAACTTAAAATACAAATATATGTTGCATAAAATTGGTGAATGAAGTTGTTGTGCTATTAGAGTAATATTTAATATTTTGTGTGACTTCCATGACCTTGACGGACTGCATCCATGCGGTTCAACAATGATTCATACAATTTATTAACCCCTTCAGGACCCAGCCTATTTTGACCCTAAAGACCTTGGCATTTTTGTCAATTCTGACCAGTGTACCTTTATGAGGTACTAACTCTGGAACGCTTCAACGGATTCTAGCGATTCTGAGATTGTTTCTTCGTGACATATTGGGCTTCATGTTAGTATTAAATTTAGGTCGATCATTTTTGCGATTTGGAAAAAATATAAAATATGGCAAAAATTTTGACAATTTCGCAATTTTCAAATTTTGAATTTTTATTCTGCTAAACCAGAGAGTTATGTGACACAAAATAGTTAATAAATAATATTTCCCACATGTCTACTTTACATCAGCACAATTTTGGAAACAAAAAAAGTTTTTGTTAGGAAGTTATAAGGGTTCAAAGTTCATCAGCAATTTCTCATTTTTCCAGCAAAATTTACAAAACTATTTTTTTTGTGACCACATCCCATTTGAAGTCCCTTTGAGGGGCGTACATGACAGAAAACACCCAAAAGTGACACCATCCCAAAAGCTGCACCCCTCAAGCTACTCAAAACTACATTCAAGAAGATTATTAACCCTTCAGGTGCTTCACAGGAACTAATGAAACATGGAAGGAAAAAATTGACATTTTAATTTTTCCAACAAAAATGTTCTTTTAGCTTCAATTCTTTCATTTTCACATGGGCAACAGGATAAAATGGATCCTAAAATTTGTTGGGCAATTTCTCCTGAGTACACTAATACCTCATATGTGGTCATAAACCACTGTTTGGGCGCAAGGCAGGGCTCAGAAGGGAAGGAGCGCATATTAACTTTTGGAGCAAATTTTCCTTATTTAACCCCATAACGACGGCCTAACGCCCAGAGACGTCGGAAAAAATGGGTACTTATGCCTGGCTGACGTCTGTAGACGTCAGCCAGGGAAAGTGCTCTAGCGCCCCCCAGTGGTCAAAAATCTTCGGGGTTTCAGCTACCGGGGGTAGCTGAGACCCCCAAGATTATGGAACGGGGGCTTTTTTACCATCACCGGTAATGTGATGACCGGTAAGCACCGTTTACCGGTCATCACATTACAAAAAATGAGACTGCCGGTAAAAAATGCTTTCACTTTCATCCGACGTGAAAACACACGTCGGATGACAGTGAAGCATTAACCCCTAAGTGTCCTAAGACCCCCGGTACCGGGGATCTTCCTCCCACCCCCACCCCTCCCCCGATCTGTCTGAAAATGGCGGCGGCGGGCGCTAAAACCCGCCACCGCTGCTGCATCTCCATGCGATCTGACATGTCATACATGTCAGATCGCATGGAAATGTCAGTGCTGGTGCCCAACAGCCTCCTCCTGTGTCCATCAGCCTCAACAGCCCCCTCCGGTTCCCCCCACGTTCCTCCTGCCCAGCTCCCCAGCTCCTTCGTCCTCCCTCCTCCTCCTCCCCCTCTCTAAAACAGCGCCGCAGCGCTCAGTAACAACCGGCTGCCCCCTCCTGCACAATCCTCCCCGATGTGACATGTCACACATGTCACATCGGGGAGGGATCTAATGCACCCTGGCCCCCTGCTTCCAACAGCCCCCCCCCGGTCATCCCCCGATCTCACCTGTCTTCATCTCCCTGGAGCGGCTCCTTCTTCTCCTGGCTCCCTGTGCTGTCTGCCGGCTTCATGCGCAGACAGAGCAGAGACTGCTCTGTCTGCTAATAGACAGTTCATGACCTCAGTGAGGTCATGGCTGGTCAGGATCCTTTGTTCACAAAGGGTCAATTGTGATCCCATCATGGGATCACAATTGACCCTTTGTGAACCAAGGATCCTGACCTGACATGACCTCAATGTGATCATGAGCTGTCAGTCTAATGACAGACAGTGCAGTCTCTGCATAGACTGACAGCTCATGATCACAGTGAGGTCATGTCAGGTCAGGATCCTTTGTTCACAAAGGGTCAATTGTGATTTCATGATGGGATCACAATTGACCCTTTGTGAAATAAGGATCCTGACCTGACATGACCTCACTGCAATCATGAGCTGTCAGTCTATGCAGAGACTGCACTGTCTGTCATTAGACTGACAGCTCATGATCGCAGTGAGGTCATGTCAGGTCAGAATCCTTATTTCACAAAGGGTCAATTGTGATCCCATCATGGGATCACAATTGACCCTTTGTGAACCAAGGATCCTGACCTGACATGACCTCAATGTGATCATGAGCTGTCAGTCTAATGACAGACAGTGCAGTCTCTGCATAGACTGACAGCTCATGATCTCAATGAGGTCATGTTAGGTCAGGATCCTTTGTTCACAAAGGGTCAATTTTGATCCCATCATGGGATCACAATTGACCCTTTGTGAACCAAGGATCCTGACCTGACATGACCTCACTGTGATCATGAGCTGTCAGTCTAATGACAGACAGTGCAGTCTCTGCATAGACTGACAGCTCATGATCACAGTGAGGTCATGTCAGGTCAGGATCCTTTGTTCACAAAGGGTCAATTGTGATTTCATGATGGGATCACAATTGACCCTTTGTGAAATAAGGATCCTGACCTGACATGACCTCACTGCAATCATGAGCTGTCAGTCTATGCAGAGACTGCACTGTCTGTCATTAGACTGACAGCTCATGATCGCAGTGAGGTCATGTCAGGTCAGAATCCTTATTTCACAAAGGGTCAATTGTGATCCCATGATGGGATCACAATTGACCCCTGTGTGAACCAAAGATCCTGACCTGCCATGACCTCACTGAGGTCATGAACTGTCAGTCTGTTAGCAGACAGAGCAGTCTCTGCATAGACTGACAGCTCATGATCTCAGTGAGGTCATGTCAGGTCAGGATCCTTGGTTCACAAAGGGTCAATTGTGATCCCATGATGGGATTACAATTGACGCTTTGTGAACCAAGGATCCTGACCTGATATCATCCTACTGAGGTCATGACCTGTCATTCTCCTGGAAGAATGCCAGATTTTATAGCATATGGGGGACGCCCCCATATGCTGTAAAAGACTGAAAATCATCGAGGGACCTCCCACTGGACTACGTCGGACCTTCCTGCTGGACTACGTCGGACCTTCCTACTGGACTACGTCGGATGCCAAAGAATAATAAAGATGGGGTCTAAATAGTGTCTGTGTGTTTTTTCTAATAAAAATATTTTTTTCTGTCTTGTGTCTTCTTTACAATTTACTAGGGATTCTTAATGGCCCGGTCTAATATTGGCCAGACATTAAGAATCTCGGGCTTAGTACCAGCTGCAAAAAAAGCTGGCATTAACCCCTTATTACCCAGTCTGCCACCGCTACACGGCAGCTGGAAGAGCTGGATACAGCGCCAGAAAATGGCGCTTCTATGAATGCGCCATTTTCTGGGGTGGCTGCGGACTGCAATTCGCAGCGGGGGGGGCCCAGAAAGCTTGGGCCTCCCTACGCTGAGGATTCCAGCCCCCAGCTGCCTAGTTGTACCTGGCTGGCCCAAAAATGTGGCGAAGCCCACGCCATTTTTTTTAAAATTATTTCAAGAAATAATTAAAAAAACAATAGGGCTTCCCTATATTTTTGGTTTCCAGCCAGGTAAAACTAGGCAGAAGGGGTTGGTGGCAGCCCGTAGCTGCCTGCTGTACCTGGCTGGACCAAAAATATGGCGAAGCCCCACGTCGTTTTTTTTTTAAAAATTTAATAAAGAAATACTAAAAAAAAAGCAGGAGAGGAGACAACCAGGACACGGTGTCTCCGTATCTTGTGCACATGCTCTAAAAGTGAGAAATTGTGTGAAAAAAAGAAAATGTTCAATATGACTTTATCAAATTTTGTGAAGTAGCTGTAGGTTCAAAATGCTCACTATACTCCTAGATATAATCCTTGAGGCGTCTAGTTTCCAAAATGGGGTGACTTGTGCGGGAGCTCCAATGTTTAGGCACATAGGAGCTCCCCATATGCGACATGGTGTCCGCTAACTATTGGAGCTAATTTTCCATACAAATTGTTAGCAGACACCATGCCGCATATGGAGAGCCCCTGTGTGCCTAAACATTGGAGCTCCCCCACAAGTGACCCCATTTTGGAAACTAGACCCCCCAAGGAACGTATCTAGATGCATAGTGAGCACTTTAAACCCCCAGGTGCCTCACAAATTAGTCCGTAAAAAGGAAAAAAAGAAGATTTTGTGGAAAAAAAGTACTTTTTCATTTTTACGGATCAGTTTGTGAAGCACCTGGGGGTTCAAAATGCTCACTATGCATCTAGATAAATTCCTTGGGGCGTCTAGTTTACAAAATGGGGTCACTTGTTGGGGAGCCCCAATGTTTAGGCACATAGAGTCTCTTCATACGTGACATGGTGTCAACTAACAATTGGAATTGTAAGCGCATACCATGTCATGTATGGAGAGCCCCTGTGTGCCTAAACATTGGAGCTCCCCCACAAGTGACCCCATTTTGGAAACTAGACCCCCCAAGGAACTTATTTAGATGCATAGTGAGCGCTTTGAAACCCCAGGTGCTCCACAAATTGATCCGTAAAAATGAAAAAGTACTTTTTTTTTTCACAAAAATCATTTTTTTCCTTTTTACGGACTAATTTGTGAAACACCAGGGGGTTGAAAGTGCTCACTGTGCATCTAGATATGTTCCTTGGGGGGTCTAGTTTCCAAAATGGGGTCACTTGTGGTGGAGCTCCAATGTTTAGGCACACAGGGGCTCCCCATATGCAACATGGTGTCCGCTAACTATTGGAGCTAATTTTCCATTTAAATTGTTAGTGGACACCATGTCGCGTATGGAGAGCCCATGTGTGCCTAACCATTGGAGCTCCCCCACAAGTGACCCCATTTTGGAAACTAGACCCCCCAAGGAACGTATCTAGATGCATAGTGAGCACGTTAAACCCTCTGGTGCTTTACAAATTGATCTGTAAAATTTAAAAAGTACTTTCTATTCCACAAAAATGTTCTTTTTTCATTTTTACGGATTCATTTGTGAAGCACCTTGGGGTTCAAAGTGCTCACCACCCATCTAGATAAGTTCCTTGGGGGGTCTAGTCTCCAAAATGGGGTCACTTGTGGGGGAGATCCAATGTTTAGGCACACAGGGGCTCTCCATACGTGACTTGGTGTCCGCTAACAATTGGAGCTAATTTTCCATTCAAATTGTTAGCGGACACCATGTCGCGTTTGGAGAGCCCCTGTGTGCCTAAACATTGGAGCTCCCCCACAAGTGACCCCATTTTGGAAACTAGACCCCCCAAGGAACGTATCTAGATGAATAGTGAGCATGTTGAACCCTCTGGTGCTTTACAAATTGATCCGTAAAATTTAAAAAGTACTTTCTATTCCACAAAAATTTTCTTTTGTCTTAAATTTTTTCATTTTCACATGAACAAAAGGATAAAATGCATCCTAAAATTTGTTGGCCAATTTCTCCTGAGTACACCGATACCTCATATGCAGTTATAAACCACTGCTTGGGCGCACGGCAGGGCTCAGAAGTGAAGGAGCGCCATTTGACTTTTTGAATGGTAAATTAGCTCCAAAAGTCAAACTGCGCTCCCTCCCTTCTGAGCCCTGCCGTGCGCCCAAACAGTGGTTTATGACCACATATGATGTATCTGTGTACTCAGGAGAAATTGCCCAACAAATTTTAGGATCCATTTTATCCTGTTGCCCATGTGAAAATGAAAAAATTTAGGCTAAAAGGACATTTTTGTTTGAAAAATTAAAATGTCCATTTTTTATTTCCACTTTGCTTTAGCTGCTGTGAAGTACCTGAAGGGTTAATAATCTTCTTGAATGTAGTTTTGAGTAGCTTGAGGGGTGCAGTTTTTGGAATGGTGTCACTTTTGGGTGTTTTCTGTCATGTACACCCCTCAAAGGGACTTCAAATGTGATGTGGTCACAAAAAAAATGGTTTTGTAAATTTTGCTGGAAAAATGAAAAATTGCTGATGAACTTTGAACCCTTATAACTTCCTAACAAAATTTTTTTTTTTTTTCAAAAATTGTGCTGATGTGAAGTAGACATGTGGGAAATGTTATTTATTAACTATTTTGTGTCATATAACTCTCTGGTTTACCAGAATAAAAATTCAAAATGTGAAAATTGCTAAATTTTCAAAATTTTCGCCAAATTTTTTATTTTTTCACAAATAAACGCAAAAATTATTAACCTAAATTTACCACTAACATGAAGCCCAATATGTCACGAAAAAACAATCTCAGAATCGCTAGGATCCGTTGAAGAGTTCCAGAGATATTACCTCATAAAGGGACAATGGTCAGAATTACAAAAAACGGTCTGGTCATTAAGGTGGAAATTGGCTCAGTCACTAAGGGGTTAATGCATTTTATTCTGTTGCCCATGTGAAAATGAAAACATTTAGGCTAAAAGTACATTTTCATTTATACGGATCAATTTGTGAAGCACCTGGGGGTTCAAAGTGCTCACTATGCATCTAGATAAGTTCCTTGGGGGGGGGCCTAGTTTCCAAAATGGGGTCACTTGTGGGGGAGCTCCAATATTTAGACACACAGGGTCTCTCCAAAGGTGACATTGTGTCCGCTAACAATTTGAATGGAAAATTAGCTCAAATTGTTAGCAGACGCCATGTCGCGTTTGGAGAGCCCCTGTGTGTCTAAATATTGGAACTCCCCCACAAGTGACCCCATTTTGGAAACTAGACCCCCCAAGGAACTTATCTAGATGGGTGGTGAGCACTTTGAACCCCCAGGTGCTTCACAAATTGATCTGTAAAAATGAAAAAGTACTTTTTTTTTTTCACAAAAAGTTTATTTTTTCATTTTTACAAATCAATTTGTGAAGCACCTGGGGGTTCAAAGTGCTCACCACCCATCTAGATAAGTTCCTTGGGGGGTCTAGTTTCCAAAATGGGGTCACTTGTGGGGGAGCTCCAATATTTAGACACACAGGGTCTCTCCAAAGGTGACATTGTGTCCGCTAACAATTTGAATGGAAAATTAGCTCAAATTGTTAGCAGACGCCATGTCGCGTTTGGAGAGCCCCTGTGTGTCTAAATATTGGAACTCCCCCACAAGTGACCCCATTTTGGAAACTAGACCCCCCAAGGAACTTATCTAGATGGGTGGTGAGCACTTCGAACCCCCAGGTGCTTCACAAATTGATCTGTAAAAATGAAAAAGTACTTTTTTTTTTTCACAAAAAGTTTATTTTTTCATTTTTACAAATCAATTTGTGAAGCACCTGGGGTTCAAAGTGCTCACCACCCATCTAGATAAGTTCCTTGGGGGTCTAGTTTCCAAAATGGGGTCACTTGTGGGGAGCTCCAATGTTTAGGCACACAGGGGCTCTCCATTTGCAAAATGGTGTCCGCTAACAATTGGAGCTAATTTTCCATTCAACTTGTTAGCGGACACCATGTCACATTAGGAATACCACTGTGTGCCACCAGCATTGCCACCAGCACAAGGGCAACTGGAAGATTTGAGGTACAGCACCAGAAAATGGCGGCTGCAATGAATGCACTATTTTCTGGGGTGGCTGTGGGTTGCAATTTGCAGCGTGGGGCCCACAACGTTTGGGTCTCTCCACGCTGAGGATTCTAGCCCCCTAGCTGCCAAGTTGTACCTGGCTGGCAAGCAAAAATACAGCAAAACTTCATGTCATTTTAGTTGTAGAATTAAATTTAAAAAAAATGACATGGGGCTTCGCCATATTTTTGGTCCAGCCAGGCACAACTTAGCAGCTACAGACTGCCACCAACCCCCAGCTGCCTGTTGTACCTGGCTGGCAACCAAAAATACAGCGAAGCCCATTTTTTTATTTCTAGAACTAACTCTAAAAAAAATTAGGTGGGGCTCCACCATATTTTTGGTCCAGCCAGATACAACCATGCAGCTGGGGGCTGGAATCCTCAGCATGGAGAGGCCCAAGCATTCTGGGCACCCCATGCTGCGAACTGCAGCCCGCAGCCGCCCCAGAAAATGGCGCATTAATTGAAGCGCCATTTTCTGGCACTGTACGCAGACTCTTCCGGTTGCCCTGGTGCCGGTGGCAAACTGTGTAATAAAGGGGTTAATGCTAGCTTTTTTATTGGCAGCTGGCACTAAGCCCGAGATTCATAATGTCGGGCCAATGTTAGACCCGGCTATTAGGATTCTCTGGTAAATAGTCAAAAAATACACCACACAGAGAAAAATCTTTTTATTTGAAAAAAAAAAAAAAACAAACAAAATTCGGACTCCATCTTTATTATAAAGATCCGACGTACTCCACAACAAAGGTCCCACTACGCTCGATCACCTCCGACGTAGTCCACAACGAAGGTCCCACGACGCTCAATCGTCTCTACTACATCCAGAGACTTCAGCAAAGGATCAAGTGTCCTCTTCCTACAGTTTCTGGGGTTACTCTGGGCCCAAAAGACTACAACAAGAGAACACTTGATCCCTTGTTATAGTCTCTGGGGTCACAGTCATGGTGCACTGTATGGCAATGATCTGCTGTACCGTGCACCATGACTCTGACCCCAGAGACTACAAGTGGACACTTGATCCCTTGTTGTAGTCTCTGGGGTCACAGACATGATGCACAGTACAGCAGATCATTGCCATACAGTGCACCATGACTCTGACCCAGAGACTACAAGTGGACACTTGATCCCTTGTTGTAGTCTCTGGGGTCACAGTCATGATGCACAGTACGGCAGATTATTGCCATACAGTGCACCATGGCTGTGACTCCAAAGACTACAACTAGGGATCAAGTGTCCACTTGTAGTCTCTGAGGTCAGAGTCATGGTGCACAGTACGGCAGATCATTGCCATACAGTGCACCATGACTGTGACCCCAGAGACTACAACAAGGGATCAAGTGTCCACTTGTAGTCTCTGATGTCACAGGTATGATGCATGGTACGGCAGATCATTGCCATACAGTACACCATGACTCTGACCCCAGAGACTACAACAAGAGGACACTTGATCCCTTGTTGTAGTCTCTGGGGTCAGAGTCATGGTGCACTGTATGGCAATGATCTGCTGTACCGTGCACCATGACTCTGACCCCAGAGATTACAAGTGGACACTTGATCCCTTGTTGTAGTCTCTGGGGTCACAGACATGATGCACAGTACAGCAGATCATTGCCATACAGTGCACCATGACTCTGACCCCAGAGACTACAAGTGGACACTTGATCCCTTGTTGTAGTCTCTGGGGTCACAGTCATGATGCACAGTACGGCAGATTATTGCCATACAGTGCACCATGGCTGTGACTCCAAAGACTACAACTAGGGATCAAGTGTCCACTTGTAGTCTCTGAGGTCAGAGTCATGGTGCACAGTATGGCAGATCATTGCCATACAGTGCACCATGACTGTGACCCCAGAGACTACAACAAGGGATCAAGTGTCCACTTGTAGTCTCTGATGTCACAGGTATGATGCATGGTACGGCAGATCATTGCCATACAGTACACCATGACTCTGACCCCAGAGACTACAACAAGAGGACACTTGATCCCTTGTTGTAGTCTCTGGGGTCAGAGTCATGGTGCACTGTATGCGAATGATCTGCCGTACCATGCAGCATGACTCTGAGAGACTACAAGAGGACACTTGATCCCTTGTTGCACCCATCCATCCACCCATGCACTCATCCATTCACTTATCAATGCACCCATCCATACACCAATGCACCCATCCATCCATGCATCCATCCATCCATCCACCCATGGACTCAATCATCCTCCAATGCACCCATCCATCCATGCACCCATCCATGCACACATGCACCCATCCATCTATCCATGCACCATCCATGCACTCATCCATTCATCCATCCACCCATCCATGCATCCATCCATGCACCTATCCATGCACCATCCATCCATCCATGCACCCATCCATCCACCATCCATCCATGCACCCATCCATGCATCCATCCATACTTACCTCACTGAAGATCCTCTTGTGAGGAGGAGGAGCGCCACACTGAGGAGAGGAGGCTGACCTGCGGCTGCATTGGCGAGTGTAGCAGCAAGGAGGACGGAGGAGCGGTGAGAGGGGAAAGACTTCTATGACGTCCCACGACATCATAGGTCGAGAAGGCATTAAATATGATGTAATTATTGTTCCATGTGCTTTTGTTAAATAAAAAATGTGAAAAAAAGTTCAGCACGTGAGCCATGCATGGAACAAGTACCAGCTTGCCGAGCTTTAAAGCCGCCAGTAGGTTACACCCATTATCGTACACACCCAGACCTTGTTGAAAGTTCAACAAGGAAAGCCACTGTTCGGTCTGTTCTTTTATCCCTTGCAACAGCTTTGCTGCAGTGTGTGTGGTTTATGACCTAAACAGATGAGCTTCAGCAGAGCGTGTTGCTGCTTCACCAATGCACATCTGCAGAGCTCCGAGTTTGGGAGTGATGGGTAGGGTAATTCAGTAGAGGATGAGGAGCTGGAGGGGAGACAGGAACTGGCATATGGGGACACAGAAACCTTGATGGAAGTTGGGCCCGTTATTCTTGGCATGGGTAAGATGTGTGATGTCACAGGTTGCGACTCTGTCCCACCCTCCACCAGGTTCACCCAGTGTGCAGTTAGAGAAAGGTATTGTCCCTGTTCTCAACAACTTGTCCACATGTATGTTGTTAGGTGGACATTCCCGGCAATGGCGGATCAACATTGGGGCGATTGGGGCGGTCGCCCCCAGCCCAAGGCTCCTTGGGGGGCCCAAGGGACCGGCCGCCTGTTCGCCTTCTTAATTCTTCACTTTCCCGCGGGCCGGCACACACGGCCGCTGCTGGCGCGGCTCCGGCTCCGCTACATGCGCGGCACACTCGGTAGACGCTGAGACGCACCCAACATTGCTGGCTAGTAGTAGTGGCTACTGCAGCTGCTAGTAGTGTGTGTGAGTGACATTGTGACGTCACTCACGTCCCCCTCCCTCGCCGTTGTCGCCAGAGGAAGAACGGCGGCGCCAGGGCACTCTCCGGCTGGTCATCATCATCGACACACATCCTCCATACAAGAAACAGGCAGCACGGCACGCACCACACTGTCTGCAACCTGCACCTATGGTGCCTCACCTGCAGCCTGCCAGCTGAATTCCCTTAAAGATTCCCAGGAAGGCAGCTAATTTCATCAGTCTCTGTGCCTTGGAATTCTCACCACCTCCTCCACTAACTGCAGGTAAAAATCTTGATCCCGTCATAGAATCAGCAGGAAGAGGGGGGGCCCCGGGCGGGGTACACCCCGGGCGGCAGAGTGTGGCGGGGCGCCCACAGCGGCAAATGTCGGCGGTCACAACCGGGCTCTCGTGCCTAGTGGACGGCCGGACTGCCCGTGGCCGCCCACCTCTTTACCGTATGCCGTAGTAGCGCCGCTCGTTGCCCAACCCGGAGTCGCCTGGCTGTATAAGACCTCCGCAAAGATGGCGGAGCTACGTTTTCTCTATTTTTCTCTACTTAAAAACTTTTTCAGTGCATTGTATGGTACAATAATTACCACCACTGAAAAGTACAACTGTTCCTGCAAAATATAAGCCATCACCCAGCTGTATCGCTTGAAAAATGGCGGTGTTATGATTTTTTAGCGGTAGGGAGTAAAAAACGAAAATTCAGAACTCAAAAAACGCTTGGTCACCAAGGGGTTAATGAATTCAACCATTTTTCCCCTCTATTGGACACAGACAAACTGGCAATATTAGAAGCATTCAGTGCATTAAGTTGAAGACTCTAATTCCAAAATATCAGGATTGGGACCTCCATTTAATAAGGTAGGTACTTTTCTCTCTATTACACATTAGACAATGCACTATTCTTAAACTTATTTTGATAACCATCACCATTTTTAAATACAGAATTTTACTATCTTTTAATAGATGCACTCAACACACAAATCTGGTGCTCAGAAAAGAAAAGAACAACATTTAAGAGAACAACAACAAAGATATGAGGTTTCTAAAATGACCAAGTTAGACACATTCTTTAAAAAGAAAACTCAACCGGAACACCACCAAGAGCCGAGCAGCAGTGACGCTTCTATATCTGCATCTGTTGCAACTAATATATCTATTGACTCAGCGTTAGCTGATGCTGTGTTAGACATTCAAAGAGATCCAGTGGAAAGTGTTGAAGAGTTAGGTGCACATGTAGAAATGTTGACATTTCCTTGTGATATTGGATTGTGGGGAGAAAATATCTCCAAAGAATTGTTGGAGTATTGGGTTTTAAAGGGAAGCAAACTTTGCAAAAATGCTGATGCTGACTTTAAAAACTCCAGTGTAATCATTCTTCACCCATGTTAACCCAACCAAAGAAATCTCAGAGAGAAATTGGTTGTGTTATTCACCATCTGCTGGAAAATTATATTGTTTTCCATGCAAACTGATTGCCAGTAAACGTGGCCTTTTTACTCTTGGATTTAATGACTGGAAACATGCAGAGGATCGGCTTTTTCGGCATGAAAGTAGTGATACTCACAAACAATCTGTCTTGTCAATAGTGGCAAGAGGTCAAAGCTCTGGACGAGTTGATAATTTTGCAATTGGAGGGTGAAACGCTGTACTGGCATAAGGTACTTAGGAGATGTGTCATTGTTATCCAGCACCTGGCTGAACGAGGCCTCCCACAGAGAGGAAAAGATTAAATTATTGGTTCTCCCCACCAGGGCCGTATCTAGGGGGGGGCTGGGGGTGCATTTGCACCGGGCGCAAGCAGGAAGGGGGCGCTGTCAAGCCTCCTGCTGCAGCGCCTGAGGAGTCTCCCCCACGGCCGCATATTGTGCCCTTCCCCCCGCTGTGGGAGTCGGCTATTCTCTCTCCCGCGGTCAGCTGACCGCGGGAGCAGAGACTCTGCGGCCGCTGGCTCCTGCAGTCCATGTACAGGCATCTATCAGACGCCTGTACCATGGAAGCAGCGTCTTCAGCCGCTGCCGCCCTGTTTCCCGCACTTCCGGGTCCTCAGCTCAGTCAGCTGCGTGATCAGATCACCTGACCACGCTGCTGACGTCACAGCAGAGGCACCGAGGCAGAAGGCTGAAGACCGCTCCAGGAACTGAGCAGTAATGTAATTAGAAGGGGAACAGAGTGGGGGGAGCGTGAGAGCAACAAATTGGGGGTTGTGAGCAGAAAACTGTGGGAAGGTGGGGGGGGAACATGAGCATACTTTGGGGGGAGTGTGAGCAGGAAACTGGGGGGTGGGGGGGGAATGTGGGCAGCAAACTGGGGGGGAGAGTGTGAGTAGGAAACTGGGGAGGGGTGTGTGTGAGCAGCAAATTGGAGGGAGAGGGTGAGGGGAGTATGAGGAGTAAACGGGGGAGATGATGGTGGGTGAATATGTGATCCAAACTGGGGGGACAGCGAGAGGGCAGTATATGTGAGCCAAACAAGGGGAAACAGGGTGGGGGCCATATATTTGAGCCACACTGGGGGGAGAGGGTGGGGGGAGAATATGTGGACCAAACTGGGGGGAGAGAGTGGGGGGAATATATGGGAACCAAAGAGGGGGGGTGCCAAACTGAAGTCTTGCCCCGGGTGCCAGAAAACCTAGATACACCTCTGCTCCCCACAATGGCAATTACTTAGGGATCTTAGAAGTTATGGCAAATGTAGATGAGTTTCTAGATGAGCACATCAAACAATATGCCAACAAAGGCATTGAACAAGAGCTTTTGAAGAGCCTAGACCTCTCAGAAATCATCAATGACTTTAGCACCAAAAAAATCTCGCCGAAAAAGTCTGTGAGCAGCTTATGACCTTTAGTGTCAAAAAAAATCTGAGTTTCTAGTCCATTAAGAATTTGTTGCCTATGCCAATTGCACTTTTCCTGTTAGGCTACCACCCATACAGATATATATGTGTATAGATTTATAATACTTACGGTATGTTAAATTATTGTTTAATATTATGTTTACATGTTCTTATTTGCACTTACATGTGGTACTATGGATGTAGCCTTATATTTACGCTGTATGAAGAAATACAGGTCAGTATATAGCACATTATATATTTTGATATATTTTGTGAAAAAAAAGTAATTTATCATCGTTTTCATGTTCTAATAAATATTTTAATTTGGATGCCTAAAAATCATCATGTGCACTGTTTTTCTGAGAAGAGCTACAAAATGTTTGCAGAAAATATTTTTGGCGGGCGGGGCCAGGTTTTATGAACTGCCCCGGGCCCATGATCCACTTAATCCACCACTGCTTCCCGGTTATGGCTTTGGTCAGAGCAGGGTGGATATTATTTAACACATGGTTGTATAATGCAGGGACGGCACAGCGTGCAAAATAGTGGTGGCTGGGGACCGAGTATTGTGGTGCAGCCAGAGCCAAGAAGTCATGGAAAGACTGTTCCCACAAGCCTAAATGGCAACATTTCCATGGCTAGCAATCCGTTAATGTTGGCATTTAGTGTTTTTGGCTGTTGATGCATGGCTGGGTATTTACGCTTCCTTTCCAACATTTGGGTCAGAGACAATTGCACGCTTTGCTGGGACAATGAAGTGGACATGGTTTTTGTTGATTGCTGTGTCTATGCAACCGCAGCTTGTGAGTAGGAGGTATGAACACTTGCTTCCTGGACAGCAGATTGACAAGGACATAGCACAGGTCAAATGGGAGTGGTTTTCCTCGGAGACACAGATTTTTTAACCATGTGTTCCGCCTACCCACTGGGGTGCTTGACTGTCATATGCTTGAGCATACATACTGCTGCTGCTCAGGTTGGCATTCTTCTTACCTGTGCTCAGCTTGGAATGGCAGTGTCAGGACTCCAGATCTTCAGATGAGCTTTTTGTGCATTTTCGCCCTTTTCCAAGATGGCGTCTTCTGCTTTGTTCCTTTCCATGTGCTTGTTCTCCCTGCCTTAATAAACTCCAGTCTATCTTCCAGACCTTTTCTTAAGTATTCTGTCTGGATTCCAGCTCCTTGTTGCTTCTCAAGTTGCTCCACCTCCTCCTGCATTCCCAGTTTGGCTCTTCAGCATCTGCATACCTGAGCTTAAGCTTTCTTTACCTGCTGCCAGCTTCACTCCAGTTACAAACTGCTTTCTGCTGTTTTCTCTGCCTCAGTTTCTGCTTACCAACCTTGAGTCACATAAGCTTGCTACTTTACAAGCTCTTGTAGCTCCCACATTTATCATTGTAGCAGTGTTTGGGACTGTTCGGAACACCATAGGCATGCATTAGTCCAAAATCGGGTCCGGGGCTGTCTGGTTCACACTGGACAGCCCCGAACCCGAAATAAATGTGGTGTGAAGCCGACATTGCTGTATATTTAGTGCAGATCTGCTGCAGATCCACACCAAATATGCGGCAAAATATGCATCGTGTGAACAGGCCCTAAACATTCCCAAACAATCGCCCATCAGGATGTTAAATCCAAATAAAAAAACAAATAAAATATAAAATGAACAACACATATAATGTAATAATACAAAGAAATCACTTTTAATCGATTTATTTCTTTTTCATATATTTTTTCTTTTTCATTTTTCTAATTTTTTTTCATTTTTATTTTCCCATGTTTTCATCCATTTAATTGGGATATGCTTCAGAAACAATTTCTTGAATTCAACCTATACTTAGGCCCCCTTCACACCACTCAATATGTCCCATGTTCTGGCTTCCCCTCAACCAAAGAAACATTTTTCTGCTGCATGTCGTTCCAGATGGGATCATCTCTGACCAAGGAGTGCAGAGATTCTGGAAGGGGTTTTGCTCTGTACTCAATATTAATGTCTGTCTTTTTGCTGCTTACCACCCTCAGATGAATGGTCAGACAGAGTGGAGCAATCAGACTTTAGAGCAATACCTACGGTGCTACGTTAGCCATTTTCGGAATGATTGGTTGGAGAGACTTCCTTTAGCTGGATTTTCCTAAAACAATCCTCAGAGTGCCTCTACGAAGGTTAAATCCTTCTATGCCAATCTTGGTTACCATCCAAATATCTCACCTAGATATCCAATTGACGCTCCGGTTCCAGCAGTAGAGAAAAGCTTTGAGACAGAATCTAGAGGTTCTTAAGCAATCGCTGACCTCAGCTCAAGAACGATACAAGACATCAGCTGATAGATTCTGGAAGCTGGCACCCATGTTCATGGTAGGAAATTTAGTGTAGCTGTCCACTAAAAATCCAAAATGAAATGTTCCTTCACAGAATATGGGGCAGACGTTTATCGATCCTTTCATGATCAATGGTATTGTGAGCTCTGTTGCCTGCTGTTTAAAGCTGTCTAGGACTATAAAGGTACATCCAGTATTCCATGTTTTCTTACTAAAGCCTGGGTCTCCTAATACCTTTCAGGGATGTGTTGTGCCTCCTACACAACCTGTGGGGGTAGATGGGCTGGAATAATTAATGGTGGAAGAAGTAATTGACTCTATGCTCCACAGGAATCGGCTCCATTAGCCAATAACAGGTCAGGGGTGCCTGAATCAGGAAGACTCTTGGTAACCTGTGGATAACATCAATGCTTCACAGAAAATTGCTAGTTTCCACCAGAGATACTATGGTATCGCGTTCACGGACCGAGTTGGGGTTCACTCACTTGGCAGCTATATTTAAACACAGCGACAGTCTCTCCATTTAATTAAAAGTCAAGTTGGTTTATTCTGTCAGCATAAACCACCTTCCAGCACATAAACAGGAGCCTTTCGTCGGCTTACAAGTACATACCGCCTGGTATACAGTCTGTTGAACGTCACAGGTTCAGATACACTTCTGCCGCTGTATCCCAGCCTCCACTCGGGCCTGTTGTCAGTCCTCACAGGGCCTCTGAGACACTGCTCCTTCAGACTGGATGTCTGACTTCTGCCCACAGCCCAGCAGCCTGCAGGCACTCCATGTCTCAATCACTGTCAGTCTTTACATGTCAAACACAGACTCCATTAACTATCCTGAGACACACCCACATCTCCAGCAAGTTGCAAGCTTAACTCTTGCTATGCTGTTAAGCAGACTTGCTTCCAGGTACTGGCAAGACATTCATAAAATCAGTGCAGCAGACTTCTGCCTGTGCAAAACACACCGGCCATGCACAATGCCGCCACTCACTACATCACAATACCCTGAGAAAACGTGTCTGGGATCGTCCTGAGGGAGTAACGTCAGGACTCTGGATCTTCAGATGACCTTTTTTACAGTTGAGAAGAATGTAACAATGAGTGAGGTTAACAATATGGGTGTGGCTTTAAGATGGCTGTGGTTTTATAACCTGTTGTTAAAACTTTGAATCCCTCCCCTGCCTGGGTCCCATCATGCGATTGGTGAGATTGCTCCTTTTCTTTAAATCACATATCCATGAATTTCACGGCTACATTAGTGAATAATCACCACTGTCAGGTTTGATTTTTCTTGACTTTTTCGGCTTGTGTTTTTGACGAAACAAGAGGGACTACACTGTGTGCAGAATTATTAGGCAAATGAGTATTTTGATCACATGATACTTTTTATACATGTTGTCCTACTCAGAGCTGTATAGGCTTGAGAGTCAACTACCAATTAAGTAAGTCAGGTGATGTGCATCCCTGTAATGAGGAGGGGTGTGGTCTAATGACATCAACACCCTATATAAGGTGTGCTTAATTATTAAGCAACTTCCTTTACTTTGGCAAAATGGGTCAGAAGAGAGATTTGATGGGCTCTGAAAAGTCCAAAATTGTGAGATAAATACAAAAGGGGAGGGGAACAAGAGGCGCAATAGTGCCCTTATCACTAGACACTAGGTTCACAACCCCGTGAGCAAAGCAACTCACTCACCTGATCCAGTTGTGTCACCCACAACTGGTTTGAAGGCTTGTTAGGAATAATATCCTGATGGCTGCTGCTGGACCTCCACCGAACCACTCATCCGTGGAAAAGCATCTAGTTACTTGGGAAAAGGTGTATGACGGTCCGCACTACCAGAATGACTTGCATCTAAGAAAACGCTGGCAGATGAAGAGTTAATCAGATCCTTCTTTATTTTCCGACGCTTATCGGTGCCCACTTCCCTGATGAAGGTGCCAAGTGGGCACCGAAACGCGTCGGAAAATAAAGAAGGATCTGATTAACTCTTCATCTGCCAGCGTTTTCTTTGATGCAAGTCATTCTGGTAACGCGGACCGTCATACACCTTTTCCCAAGTAACTAAAATTGTGAGATGTCTTGCAGAGGGCACATATACCCAGACAAGGGAGCAAAAATTCATGAAATAAGATATCCCTTACGCAGGATCCAAGCATCCTATGTATAGCATACAGGAGGATTGAAATACCTAAAAAGAGGGATCGATGCCCCTATACAGAAAACAACAACCAGAGGCAACTACCATGATCAAGGTCCAAGATTGGACCAAAACGTTGGTTCCCTGTTGCTACACAAATAAAAAGATCATTTTTTTGCAAAACGATTCATGAGAGTGTGCTATTGTTCAAAAACTTTCGTCTCTAAATTCTGGGTTAACCAGACCTCTCAATTGGCACCTCTACATATGAAATAAAGCTCAGAGTGCACGCCTTCTACTATACTACAGTATTGCAGAGGGATGTAGCAGTCTTGAAATTGCCAAACTTTTGAAGCGTGATCACCGAACAATCAAGCGTTTCATGGCAAAGAGTCAACAGGTTTGCAAGAAGCGTGTTGGGCAAAAAAGGCGCAAAATAACTGCCAATGAATTGAGGAAAATCAAGCATGAAGCTGCCAAGATGCCATTTGCCACCAGTTTTGCAGTATTTCAGAGCTGCAATGTTACTGGAGTATCAAAAAGCAAAGTGTATGATACTCAGGAACATGGCCAAGGTAAGAAAGGCTGAAAAACGACCACCTTTGAACAAGAAACATAAGATAAATCGTCAAGACTGGGCCAAGAAATATCTTAAGACTGATTTTTCAAAGGTTTTATGGACTGATAAAATGAGAGTGACTCTTGATGGGCCAGATGGATGGGCCAGAGGCTGGATCAGTAAAGGGCAGAGAGCTCCACTCCGACTCAGATGCCAGCAAGGTGGAGGTGGGGTACTGGTATGGGCTGTGTGAGGTAGCAACCGGGGAACCCGCTTGCAAAACGACAAGAACACGTGTTTTTAAGTTAACCAATGTCTACCCGTTTATTTTCACATATTAATCACATAACCCGGGTAGCATGTTTCACACATATCACATTGATTAACAACACTTTACATAAACACATCATACATTACATAAAACATTGCACATATACCTTCACAGTAACCCGGGACCTGTAACCACGACTCTCTGTCCCCATTGGAGCTCTACTAACAGCTCCCGTGGTGGCTACGGCCTCCGGCCTACTTACACATCTTACAGTACCTTTATAATAAATACATTTGATATACTTCGATGATGACCCTTCCGGGTTCATAACAGGGATTGGCAAACCCTAGTAACCCGGGGCTGCGGCCTCACCACGCGTTACCCAGTACGGGAGCCCTTTTAACCCCTGCTTCTGACCTTCGTTACATACGCCTCAACGGGCCCTGTGGGTCCCAATGGCGGTACCTGCCGCCTGGCTTTAGTCCCCCAGCATGATGACTCAACACTCACCCGTAGTCAGGAATCCTGCCTGACCGGGTCCTTACACACCGTATGTGATCCATCATTCAAACGTCCATGGATCACACACCTGCTCACAGCCCACATCCATGGACTGTGGCCCCTCCATGGCCCATTACAGGGATTGGCAAACCATAGGAGACGGGAACCTCTACATCCGTTACCTACTGGAGCCCTCTTACCCCTGTCTCTGGCACCACAGGCACACTCACCCCATTAGAGGTCGTGTTTGAGGGACGGGTACCCTCTGCAAGCAGCAGGGCAAGCCTCCCTCTCGTCCCAAGGACGGAACGCCTCCAACATCATCCATACCAGCTGGGTCACTGTCTCTCCACATGATTATCCATGGGTCTTACATCGGTCATCATCTCTCATTCAGGGCCATTACTTACGCCCTCATACACATAGTTCATCGGGTCCCTTAACTGAGTACTCTGACTCGGACCCAAAGGCGGTCTATGCCCGCCTGGCACACTACATACAATTGCCTCCACGGGCTACATACATTCCGGTTCATCAGGACCTTTAACGGACTCCTCTGAGTCGGTCCCAAGGGCGGTCTATACTCGCCTAACATGATTTACGCACACCAGGTGCACAGTTCACACTATCGCTCGGGAACTGCTTTCTTACCGGGCACGGATCCGGGTCTCGCTACCTGGGTCACAGGTTCCACCAGGCATCCCCACAGGCTCCTTTCCCGGGCGTGTTTCACCCCACGCCCGGTCTAGCGTCCACGGGTCAACCATGGCTTCCCCCTCTAGGTGCGGACACGACCACGGACCTCGGCACCGGTATGGAGCTAGCATGCTCCCATCATGTCATGCACACAGAGCCTTGGACTGCTCTGCACTCAGGCTGGTCTCAGCTTCCATCTCAATCACTCTCAGCTTCCAGGATCAAGCTCAGCCTCCAGAATGAATGAATCTCTCACAATCACTCAGGTGGCCAGCTCTTATCGTGCCAGCCACTCCCACATGGACACACCCCCTCAGCTGCTAATCATCAGCTTCCACACAGCTCAGGTTAACTCCCTGTGTTCCGGGTTGTCAGCACTCACTCATCACATCCTATTCCTCATGGACTCCTCTCACTCTCACTGCCGCTCATTAGGCTCATGAACTCATTGTGTTCAGGTTGGTTCACACAGTATTATCATCACAGGAAAACCGGCCAGTGTGCACAGGATCATCCTCTGATCCTACATGTGATGTACCCCGGCCATGCGGATCATGCCGGCGGTGCCTCACAGCTGGTATCATTAAAGATGAACTTGTGGGTCCTTTTCGGGCTGAGGATGGAGTGAAGCTCAACTCCCAGACCTACTGCCAGTTTCTGGAAGACAACTTCTTCAAGAAAAACATGATTTTCATGCAGGACAATGCTCCATCACATGCATCCAACTACTCCACAGCGTGGCTGGCCAGTAAAGGTCTAAAAGAAGAAACATAATGACATGACCCCCTTGTTCACCTGATCTGAACCCCATAGAGAACCTGTGGTCCCTCATAAAATGTGAGATCTACAGGGAGGGAAAACAGTACACCTCTCGGAACAGTGTCTGGGAGGCTGTGGTGGCTGCTGCACGCAATGTTGATCGTAAACAGATCAAGCAACTGTCAGAATCTATGGATGGAAGGCTGTTGAGTGTCATCATAAAGAAAGGTGGCTATATTGGTCACTAATTTTTTTGGGTTTTGTTTTTGCATGTCAGAAATGTTTATTTCTAAATTTTGTGCAGTTATATTAGTTTACCTGGTGAAAATGAACAAGTGAGATGGGAATATATTTGGTTTTTATTAAGTAGCCTAATAATTCTGCACAGTAATAGTTACCTGCACAAACAGATATCCTCCTAAGATAGCCAAATCTAAAGGCCACTTTACACACACCAACTTATCTGTCCAACTTCTGACCAACTTACTGGTTTCAGTGAAATCATGGACACATTGCTCCATTTTGTGGCTGTGTACAAATGGAACAATATGTCCATGATTTCACTGCAACCAGTAAGTTGGTCAGAAGTTGGACAGATAAGTTGGTGTGTGTAAAGTGGCCCTAAGAAAACCCCCACTCCAACTTCCCAAAATATTAAGCTTTGATATTTGAGTCTTTTGGGTTGATTGAGAACATAGTTGTTGATCAATAATAAAAATAATCCTCTACAATACAACTTGCCTAATAAGTCTGCACACAGTGTATACTGTATATAGTCTTCTGATTTTTTGCATTGTCTCCTTCCTGATTCTTTTTCGTATACACCTAGTGGCTGCCTAATATATGAATTTAGTGTTCCAGACATAGAAATGTGGATATCTCTGTTTTAAGTATTATGTGGACACGAATTCCGAGGCCCACATAGGCAGCTTATTGTAATTTTTACATTGAGAAATGTCACTCTTGAAGTGCTTTTTTAACGCATATGTAATAAAAGTTGTATTTGAGTCATTTCGCTGATTCTTCTATTCTTTAGTGTTGACATTTCAATGAAGCATTACTGTTGGTCGGCCATTACTTTTTCTCTATACTATACGTTCACCTGCCTAGTAGTTGTGGCCTCATGGTGTGCTGACTTGTGACAATTGGTAGCAGTGATGGGACGTCTTTCTGATCTCTGTGTTAGGGGCTGTTCTCTCCCCTTCTGATGACTGCAAATCTCAAGTGCTGGACACACAAGTCTTTCAGATGATTATATACTTATATTTACATTATTAAAGGGAACCTGTCACCAGGTTTTTGCAACCTAATCTGAGAATAGCATAATATAGGACCCGATATCCTGATTTCTGTGATGTGTCACTTACTGGACTGCTCAGTGTAGTTTTGATAAAATCACTGTTTAATCAACTGGAGATTATTATTAGTAGTCTACTTGGCCTGCTGCCAAGTACTCTGGCATATTCACAGACTGCTAAATCTGTAAAAGAGAAAACACTAATTTTATCAAAATGACAGCAAGCAGCTCAGTAAATGACATCGCTGGAATCAGGGTCTCTATTTCTACATTATCTTGCTCTCAGATCAGATGGCATAAACCTGGTGACAGGTTCCCTTTAAACAATGGACAGACAGTGTCAACTCAATCGTCACTGCAGCTGTAGAAAGACCAGGAGAAACGCTGTAGTTTTCTTCCAAATCTTATATTAGTTACAATGGAACTATAAGTGAAAAGGAATAATCTGTACAGGGTAGTACATATGTGTCTTCTAATGGCTTCTGCAAAATAACTAAAGGGAGGAGCAACCTAATGCAGAGCTCATCTACGGGTGGGACAAAGGATCAAACTTCATACAGTCTAAATCTACCTAGCAACGAGGGAATTTCCTGATTGGAGAAAAATACATAATGCAGAGAAATATATACAATAGGTTGTTCCCATTCGTGGGACACAACACTCCCCGTCTGAAATCGTCAGATTTCACAAGTCTTTATATGACATAAGAAGTCGGCTCTGTCCCTCGACGTCATGAAACCTGCAATGAGAGAAGAAAAGAAACATGCATGCACACAATAATGCAGTACTTAGGTCCTTACTTAACCGATGATGTATAGTCCTTGAATGCAAAAAATGAGGTAAAATGAGTTCTAGTTCAAGAAATCCATCTTCGGATTGTGGAAGCTGCAAATGTGCCAACTCTTCCACCAACCCAACAATCCTATGATGAAAGTTTAGTTCACTGGGAAATGTTCAAGTTCAGTTGGACACTGACAGTTCTGAGTCCTGGTACGGCAGGGTATGTAGAGGTGCGCTCCCCGCCATGGCAGAGTTAAGCTGCAAGTTCAGTTCATGTGACTCCCGATCGAAGGAGCCAGCAGGCGAACCTGGAACGAATGTCAGCCTACACGACGACTGACCAGGTTGGAAGGTGTACAGGGTGATTAGACTTCGACTTCCGTACTGATGACTTGGACAAACTGCTTGTGATAAAGGTTGGTTCGAGATCCTTCCCAGACTCTGGTACTTTTGGCTCAGGTTCATAACTGACAACAGTAGGGTGGAGATTGTTGTGCAGCCAACTTGGGAGTGATGACTGCGTGCTGTGGACAAGATTGAGTATTGTCCTGAGTTCCTTTCTCCACTCAGCTAGTCGCAGGTCAGTGGAGATGAGATGCCACTGTTCAGGTGTCGCTCTATTGGTTTTAACTGTTAATGCAGCAGCACAGAGTTCCAGCCTTGGTATGGTATATGCAGGTTTTGAGCCAAGCTTGACCTTATCCAGGTTGAAACTGCGATGCACCTTTTCGCCAGTCTCTGAGATTTTTAGGGAGGCTGCTGCAGCTGTAGCCTTTGTAGATGTGTTATAGTAAATGTAGGCTTGTCTCCTGGTGACAGCTGAGTCTTTAGAGAACCATGATGCAGGGCTTGTAGTTGCTGTAACGCCTTTAGAGACTTCTTCCCCATCTCTCGCATGTGTTGTCTCTGAGATGGCAACATAGTGTTCCTGTCGGTGCCCTGAGTAGCAAGCTGTCTCAGCAGTATCCCGTCTTGAACTGCGATGGGTGTCTTAAACCAAAGAGGCCCGTGGATGCTGTTTTCAACAGGCAAAGTTCCTCGTTTAATAGCAAGCTCATTACAGGGTGATGCTTGGGAAGTAAATGTGCGTTGTTCACAATCCGGCAGTGTGTTGAGGCTGCGTTGCGTGGGGAGAACTTTAGCACCTTCAGAAAGGGGTAGGCAGTTGAAAGAAGGGCTGTCACTCGGAGCACTGGACTATAGCTAGACTAACACGGCCTAGCCCAGGAGGGCTGGAGGAACTCGGGGTGACCCATAACGGATGCCTTTGGCCTGAAGGACCCGGGTACGTTATATGAACTGTGTCTTGTGTACCCGGCTGCGACCCGGATTCCGGCAGACTGTGCCACCGCTGTGTGCATCAGCAATAACCACCGGGTCCTGTTTGAACTACTACCGGGCTCCACGTGTTTCCTGACTTGCAATCCAGGCGCTGCCCCACATATGGTGGAGAATGTGGGCATATGGCGGCCCGGTGAGGTGTAGCCTACATTCCTGGTGAAGCCCGCGCTACTGTCGCCCTTCCTTCCGGAACCGCTGGTGAAAGTGACTGTTTCATGAGGCTCATGAGCGGCGGCTAAGTGAGAGGAGCAGCAGACATTATAGCCGCCAGTCTCTTGCGGGGTGCCCGACACTGCATGTCCATACTTAAGCCGGCCACACTACAGTTCAGGCCTGCCGCTGATATGGAGGAAATCCTAAGGCAGCTGGTACTTACCCAGCAGCGACAACAAGAACAGCAGCAGCGACACGAGGAGCAGCAGCTCCGACAGCAGGAGCAGCAACAGCGACAGCAGGAGCAGCAGCTCCGACAGCAGGAGCAGCAACAGCGACAGCAGGAGCAGCAGCTCCGACAGCAGGAGCAGCAGCAGTTGCGACTACAGGAGCAGTTTCTACAACAGCAGAAAACGAATGAACTGCTCCTGCAGCAAATTGCGGCCTTACGAGACCCGCCAACAGCGCCTCCCCCAGAGCGGCGTGAGGCCCGGGACCGCGTCCGGTCGGCACTGCGGAAGCTGAGTCCAGAGGATGACGTAGAAGCCTTCCTCACCGTCTACGAGCGCACCGCGGAGCGAGAAGGCCTCCCTCCCGCTCAGTGGGCTGAAGTGGTGGCGCCATTCCTGATGGGCGACGCCCAAAAGGCCTACACGGACCTCAGTTGGGAGGATGCACAGGACTACGCCAGACTCAAAGGTGAGATCCTTGCTAGACTTGGGGTCAATACTTATGTCCGAGCCCAACGGGTGTTTTCCTGGTCTTACGTGGAGTCCAAGCCGGCTCGCTCCCAGGCGTATGACTTGTTGCAGTTGGTGAAACGGTGGCTCCAGCCTGAGAGCTTGACTCCGGGACAGATGGTGGTAAGGGTGGTGGTCGACCGGCTGGTACGGACTCTGCCGGTTGCGATACAGCGTTGGGTGGGGCAAGGGGACCCGGGTACCTTGGACCAGGTGGTTAGCTTGGTAGAGCGATACACAGCCACCCAGGAGTTCATACGGGACTCAGCCCCACTGCGGCAGTTACGCCGGCCTTCGGAGCCGGGTATAGGTGTACGTCCATCCCCAGGGGACTCTCCTAAAAACGTACCCGCGGAGAGGATACCCCAGAACGGGGCTGGCAGGAGACCAGGCTCCCCAAGAAGGAGCTTCCGGCCCAGCGCTGCCACTGCTACGTGGTGCTGGCTGCGCAAAGGACCGGGACATGTGGCTGCCTACTGCCCACTAACGGTAGAACCCATGGACTGCGGGTTCACACGCCGGGTATCGATGTATGCCAGCCCTGTGCTTACTGCAGATGTGGTGGTTCCCCTAACGGAACCACATCTGTGCCCGGTGCTCATTAATGGACACAGAGCAGAAGCTCTCTTGGACTCTGGCAGTTTGGTGACGCTGGTTTGTGCGTCCTTAATCCCCAGGCTGCAACTCACTGGGGAAGTGATCGGGGTCCGGTGTATACACGGGGACCTACGTGAGTATCCGACCACGGAGGTGACTCTGTCCACTCCATGTGGAGAGGTGACCCATGTGGTCGGAGTGGTAAAGTCTCTACCCTACGGGACGGTGCTGGGAAGAGACTTACCATTGTTTTGGTCCTTATGGGGAAGGAGGAGTAATCCTCCCCTGATGCTAGGGAATCAGGGTGCTGAACCCGACGACCCTGAGACCGGGACACCTGCCGTAGGGGTCGCCAACATAGGGCTAGAGTGTCACCCCGATAGGTTCCCGCTAGACGTATTGGCAGGAGAGGTCGAGGAGACCCCACCGCTTCCAGAGTTGGAAGTATCCCGGGGAGCGTTTGGGACAGCCCAGCTACAGGATCCCACACTGACCCGGGCCTGAGAAAGGGTAACTGAAGTAAACGGGGTAGCTCAGCATCCGGGAGCAGAGAACGTATTTCCACGCATGGTGCTTAACCAAGAGTTACTCTATAGGGTGGACAAAATCCGGGATGAGGTCGTGGACCAACTGGTAGTACCGCAGCCACACCGCCGGGCGGTCCTAGAGATGGCCCACTCCCACCTGCTAGGGGGCCACCTTGGGGCTAAAAAAACGCAAGAACGCATCTTGCGGAGGTTCTTCTGGCCGGGCGTGTATGCGGATGTCCAGAGGTACTGTGACTCCTGCCCGGAATGTCAGCTGACCACACCCATTGCCACCTTCCGTAGTCCATTGGTACCTCTACCAGTTATAGAGGAACCTTTTGAACGGATCGCAATGGATTTGGTGGGGCCTATAGTGAAATCAGCACAAGGCCACCAACACATACTCGTGGTTGTCGACTACGCCACCCGGTACCCGGAGGCGATCCCATTACGCCACCCCACGGCGAAACTGATTGCCTGGGAGCTGTTTGCCATGTTCTGTCGCCTAGGACTACCTAAGGAAATCCTCACAGATCAGGGGACTCCTTTTATGTCCAAAGTGACCCGGGAACTGTGTAAATTGCTCAACATAAAACAGCTGCGCACCTCGGTGTACCATCCCCAGACCGACGGGTTAGTCGAGCGGTTTAACAAAACCCTGAAGTCCATGCTAAAAAAGGTGGTGGCCAAGGATGGAAAGGATTGGGATATGCTATTACCCTATCTAATGTTCGCCATCCGGGAGGTACCACAGTCGTCTACGGGGTTTTCCCCCTTTGAACTGTTGTATGGCCGACATCCTAGAGGGCTCTTGGACGTCGCCAAAGAGACGTGGGAACAGGAACCCACTCCCTATAGGAGCGTAATAGACCACGTGGCGAAAATGCAGGACCGGATCACAGCGGTCCGGCCTATCGTGAAAGAGCACCTGATGGATGCCCAAGGAGCTCAAAGCCGCAGGTATAATACACGGGCCACCGTTAGGACCTTTGAGGTGGGGGACCGGGTATTGGTCTTAGTGCCCACTACGGAAAGCAAGTTATTAGCCAAATGGCAAGGGCCATATGAAATCCGGGAAAAAGTAGGGGAGGTGAATTACAAGGTATACCAGCCCGGGAAAAGGAAACCCGTGCAGCTATACCACGTTAACCTACTTAAGGCGTGGAAAGACCGGGAGTGCTTGATCATGGAGGCATCCGATGCACCTGGGGACCCTTCCCCTTCGGCCACCAGGGATACCGAAGGGGTACAAATAAGTGACACCCTCACTAAGGCCCAACGACGGGAAGCTCACAAATTGGTACAGCAGAATCCCGATGTGTTTTCTGACCTGCCAGGGCGTACTTCGGTCATTCAACATGACATTGTCACTGAGCCCCGGGTAAAAGTGCGAGTGAAACCGTACCGGGTACCCGAGGCCCGACGGCAAGCCATCGCGGCCGAAGTGAAACACATGCTTAAGTTAGGGGTGATAGAAGAATCCCGGAGCGAGTGGGCTAGTCCCATTGTGCTCATTCCAAAACCGGACGGATCACTGCGGTTCTGCAACGATTTCCGGAAGCTGAACGAAGTATCTAAGTTTGATTTATATCCCATGCCCCGGGTGGACGAGCTGATCGAAAGACTCGGGCAAGCCCAGTACTTCACGACGCTCGATCTGACTAAAGGCTACTGGCAAGTGCCGCTGACAAAGTCGGCCAAAGAAAAGACCGCCTTTGTTACTCCGGAAGGCCTCTATCACTATGTCGTGTTGCCTTTTGGGTTGCATGGAGCCCCTGCCACATTCCAGCGGCTCATGGACATAGTGTTAGAACCCCATCGGAAGTACGCGTCCGCCTACCTAGATGATATCATCATATTTAGTCCTGATTGGCATACCCACTTATCCCAGGTACAGGCCGTGGTAGATTCGCTCAGGGCCGCCGGCCTGACTGCAAATCCAAAAAAATGTGCCATGGGGCTCGAGGAGGCCCAGTACCTGGGCTATGTGATTGGGCGAGGGGTTATCAAACCCCAAATTAACAAAATCGAGGCCATTCAAAATTGGCCCCGGCTGGTGTCTACCAAACAGGTAAGGGCATTCTTCGGCATAGTTGGGTATTATCGACGCTTTATACCCAATTTTGCTGGGCGGACGGCGGCCCTGTCCGACCTGTTAAAAGGGAGGAAATCTGCTTTGGTGCGTTGGAATCCCCAAGCAGAGACAGCCTTTCAGTCCATGAAGTTGGCCTTGTGCAGTCAACCCGTCCTCATCATTCCTAACTTCCAACACGCCTTCGTTGTACAAACAGACGCCTCGGAGGTGGGGCTGGGGGCTGTGCTGTCGCAAGAAGTGGACGGAGAAGAACATCCGGTCACTTACTTAAGCCGGAAATTGTCCCCGGCAGAAAAGAATTATAGCGTAGTGGAGAAGGAGTGCTTGGCTGTTAAATGGGCCTTGGAGTCCCTACGTTATTATTTGCTCGGGCGACAGTTCCGGTTGATTACGGATCACGCTCCCCTGGTCTGGATGCGAAACGCCCCCGGTGGTTCCTGTCCCTCCAAAACTTCAATTTTACGGTGGAGCATCGGGCTGGCAAGTTGCAGGGTAATGCGGATGCCCTGTCCCGGGCACCGTTTGATGGCTGGGGTTCAACCCCACAAGTTTGAACCGAGGGGGGGGGGGGGTGAGACAGTGCGGGGGATCATATGCGAGAGGCGCTATGTCTTCCCCTGAATGCGCACTGTCACGTATTGAGCCCGGTATAGGGTGTGAGAGAAAGGGACGGTCCGCTCCCTCCGCTCCGGGTCTTGCAAGGTCCCGGAAGTAGACACGGAGCTAAAAGCCTGGTCAGGAGGCAGGGCGGGGTTCCCTGTACACAGATTTGTGCCTTAGCTGCAGCAGCAGAGATATAGAAAGGAGAGGTCTAGAGTTCCAGGAGGCCGTGTGCTAGACTAACACGGCCTAGCCCAGGAGGGCTGGAGGAACTCGGGGTGACCCATAACGGAGGCCTTTGGCCTGAAAGACCCGGGTACGTTATATGAACTGTGTCTTGTGTACCCGGCTGCGACCCGGATTCCGGCAGACTGTGCCACCGCTGTGTGTATCAGCAATAACCACCGGGTTCTGTTTGAACTACTACCGGGCTCCACGTGTTTCCTGACTTGCAATCCAGGCGCTGCCCCACACTGTACAGGGTAGTACACAGGTGTCTTCATTAATGGCTTCTCTGCACACTAAGGAAGAAGGGAGGAGCAACCTAATGCAAAGCTCATCTACGGGTGGGACACAAGATCAAACTTCATACAGTCTAAATCTACCTAGCAACAAGGGAATTTCCTGATTGGAGGAAAATACATAATGCAGAGAACTATATACAACAGGTTGTTCCCATTTGTGGGACACAACAGGGGCCTTTAACAGCTGCAAAAAAAAAGATCTGTTTAGGAGAAAAACAGGTTTGTTTGTTTTTTTGAGGAAAAAAAAGAACTATGTGAAACTGATTTGTGAATGACCCACCCCAGGGCCGTGGGGTACTCGGATCCCGGGTGTTGATTAACAGTGCTGTCACTGGTGGCTGCTGAAAAAAAGAGAATTTTGTTTACGTACCGTAAATTCTTTTTTCTTGAATCATCAATGGGAGACCCAGACAATGGGGTTTAGGGCACTGCCCTCCGGAGGCCACACTAGGTACTACAAGAACTGTAGACACCGCCCCCTCCGCTTATAAACCCCTACCGCAGGGAACATCCTCAGTTTGGTCCATAAGCTGCGAGGAGACAACAGAAAAACCACACCCGAAACCTCGGGAAGACACCGTGAACAGACGGGTCAACAACCCGGATAAACTGCCCCAACAGGGGACAGATCAACCGTAACATACAACGGAACACTGGGTGGGTGCTGGGTCTCCCATTGATGATTCAAGAAAAAAGAATTTACGGTACGTAAACAAAATTCTCTTTTTTCTGATCATCATAATGGGAGACCCAGACAATGGGGATGTCCTAAAGCAATACCCCAGGGCGGGAAAAAGTTCCTCAAAAGACGTTTGCATACGCGGTCCCCGTCAAAGGTGGACAACCGCCGCCTGGAGGACCCGCCTGCCCAAACTTGCATCCGCAGAGGCATGGGCATGCACCATATAATGCTTAGAGAAGGTGTGCAGGCTAGACCAAGTGGCCGCCTGACACACCTGCAGAGCAGAGGCGCGATGTCGCAAGGCCCAGGAGGCACCGACAGCTCTTGTCGAGTGTGCCTTCAAGCCTACCGGGAGAGGCAAACCAGAAGACCGGTAAGCCTCTTGAATGGGTGCCTTGATCCATCTGGCCAAGGTAGATTTTGACGCCGCTGACCCCTTACAGCGACCTGCCGTAAGTACGAACAAGGAGTCCGAACTCCGGAAGGAGGCAGTTCTGGACACATAAATGCGTACAGCCCGTACGAGGTCCAGAGTATGGAGGTCGCGTTCAATCTGATGAACAGGAGCGGGACAAAATGATGGGAGCACAATCTCCTGGTTCAAATGAAAAGTGGAAACCACTTTTGGCAGGAATTCCGCCCGCGGGCGTAACACCACTTTGTCTTGGTGAACCACCAGAAAGGGTGACTTGCACGATAGTGCCGCCAGTTCAGAGACCCGTCTCAGGGACGTAATAGCCACCAGAAAAGCCACTTTCTGTGACAAGTAAGAAAGAGAGACTTCTCTCAATGGCTCAAAAGGTGGTTTCTGCAAAGCCGCCAAGACCATGTTGAGATCCCAAGGGTCCAGAGGCCGCCTATACGGCGGAACCACTCGAGACACCCCTTGGAGAAATTGGCGAACCTTTGGGAGGAGCGCCAAGCGCCTGTCGAACAATACAGACAGCGCTGATACCTGACCCTTCAGAGAACTGAGGGAAAGGCCCAACTCCAAACCTGACTGCAAAAAAGCCAATAGGGTCGGGATCGACAAGGGCCAAGGTACATGTCCCCCAGAGGAGCACCAGGCGAAAAAGACTTTCCACGTTCTGTGGTAAATCTTCCGTGACGTGGGCCGTCTAGCTCTGTTCATGGTGGAAACAACCGCAGGAGACCTCCGAGCACACTAAGTTTAAAACTGAGGATGTTCCCTGCGGTAGGGGTTTATAAGCGGAGGGGGCGGTGTCTACAGTTCTTGTAGTACCTAGTGTGGCCTCCGGAGGGCAGTGCCCTAAACCCCATTGTCTGGGTCTCCCATTATGATGATCAGAAAATGTGTAAAATAAAATAAAAATGTTCTTGATGCCACCTACAGTGTCTGGTAATTTTACAGGTGCTGCATCAGACCTCCAGGGATGATGACACCCAGCTAGATGACGCTGCTCCCCGCAGGTGGAGCAGGATCAACTAGGGCAGTGATGAAAAGGGAGAACTCACACAGGAAGGTGGCTCCTCAGGTGAAGGCTGGAATGCAGCTTTCCCCAGCTCAATGGAAGAATACACCACATGTTGATTAGGCTCTGAACAGATTTTACTGGTAACCTTCAGGCAGCTTATAGGTATACAGTCACGGGAATCTGGCCTGGGTAGTCACCAGAAGATGAAATGTCTCTCTGAGGACCTCAATGATGTTCCTTTAGGATTCTCCCTATGTCCTTACTTTTTCTGTCTTTTCACTCCTTCTCTTCCAGTGCTGCCGTGCACAGAGCCCGGCCCCGTTTCACAGGCATTCCCTTAACTAAGGGCCTCCTACCCTCCACAAGCCTTGTGGGGTATGCAGGACTGGGCCGCGGCTTCTTGAAGGAGCCCTCGTCCCTCCGGAACTGCGGCTCGGGGATAAACGCCCGGATCGCCTCGGAATCGATTCTCCGGTGTTGGACTGGGTTCCTCCGGCCGGGTGCCGTTCCGGATTAGGGTGTTTGCTAACACTCGGGGATCCCTTTCAGTCCGGGTCACCGTCTTTAATGTGTCCTCTCTCTGTGCCACTTGCAGGGTCCCTCTTCTCCTCTCTTGCACTGACTCCATTTTCTTCCCACTCTTCACTACCCACCTAACTCCAACCACCGGGAACGGTCATCTTAGCAATGGGTTAACCAATTGATCCCCTGGCTCTAGGCGTGTGAATGCATGTGATAAGGGCCTCGATTAACATCCCCATCCCCGGGTCACAGGGATACTACACACGCTGGTCTGAGTGCAGTACCCCTGCGTGGCGCACTGACCAGTTGGGCGCCACATGAACTTGTCCTGAAAACTTGCAGGTTTTACCGCCTATCAGTTTCCTTTCTGTGGTTTGGTGAAATAAAGTGGTTTTGCCTTGTAAGACCACTAGGAACTGTGGCTTCATGTGGTCATGGCCACCAGAAGGAGGTGGTAGGCTACAGGGCCACAAAGGGCACTGGGACAATGCGTGACAGGCGCATGGCCTACCCTCGGGAGAGCCTGTCAGTTGAGCCGCCTAGTACAGGTAGTACTAAGAGCTTTCAGGCTGCTGACTGACGCGCGCATGCGCACGTACTCCACAGCCCTGCGTGACCAGTTCCCGCGGACACGGCCCCGCCCCCGGCTTGTCACGCAGCGCTACCTGAGCGATTCGCTGAGCTGCCGTGCGCTCTGACGTCACGTGATTGACGTACCTTATCCGCATGTCTTTCAGGAAGAGGGGCGGTACCCGGGGGATGTAAGGGCAGTAAACTCAGGCTGAAAACGAGGCTGACTTTATTAGGAGTGACAGGTTCCTTGACCAACCAGAAACTGGATGCCTCTGATCGCAACCAATCACTGAGCACTTTGTAGCCCGGGGGCGGTGCTTACCGAGCAGCAAGATAGTGTGGCAGAAGTTCATGGGGAGACGTTTTGGGATTTTTTTTTCGCGAACTTCCAATGTGTTGTCGGTGGGTGAGAGAATAGCGGGGCCCGGACAGTGATCGGCGGAGCGCAGCACACGGCGCCATGCAGAATGCCGAGCTCGGCACCGGACTGCTCACCGGCGGATACGAGCACGACATCGACTCGGTGACTCCGCTCTCCCCCCTCGGTCTGGAGGCTGAAGTTTTCCTGCCCGGAAAGAAGGTTCATTTCCTCGCCGACCTGCCCGCGGGAGGGGACGCGCTGGACTTTAAACTGGCGGCCGCCGCCGTGCTGTCCTCCGGTGCGGGCTCCGGGAGCGATGACGACGAGGTGTCTGAAGTAAGTGCCGCCGCCCGGTCCCGGCCTGCTCCTCTCTGGGTGTCCTCCAGGCCTCGGTGTGTCCTCCCGGCCTGCTCCTCTCTGGTGTCCTCCCGGGCCCGCTCCTGGCTGCTCCTCTGTGGCCTATTTTTGGCTCCAGTGCTGCTGGAGGCCGCTGAGCCCCAGTGTAACTTGTGCAGGGACCTGGCGGCCTCCCAGCACTTAGGCCTGAGTGTTCCAGCAGCCCTGGCAGGCAGGATAGGCAGCGCAGGCCGGGCCTGATCACAGGGTGGCCCCACAGGAAGCCTCCCTCACACAATATCTCGCTCCCTCACACTGTATCTCGCTCCCTCACACAGTATCTCGCTCCCTCACACTGTATCTCGCTCCCTCACACTGTATCTCGCTCCCTCACACGTATCTCGCTCCCTCACACTGTATCTCGCTCCCTCACACTGTATCTCGCTCCCTCACACTGTATCTCGCTCCCTCACACAGTATCTCGCTCCCTCACACAGTATCTCGCTCCCTCACACAGTATCTCGCTCCCTCACACAGTATCTCGCTCCCTCACACTGTATCTCGCTCCCTCACACAGTATCTCGCTCCCTCACACAGTATCTCGCTCCCTCACACAGTATCTCGCTCCCTCACACAGTATCTCGCTCCCTCACACAGTATCTCGCTCCCTCACACAGTATCTCGCTCCCTCACACAGTATCTCGCTCCCTCACACTGTATCTCGCTCCCTCACACAGTATCTCGCTCCCTCACACGTATCTCGCTCCCTCACACAGTATCTCGCTCCCTCACACGTATCTCGCTCCCTCACACAGTATCTCGCTCCCTCACACTGTATCTCGCTCCCTCACACAGTATCTCGCTCCCTCACACTAGTATCTCGCTCCCTCACACGTATCTCCTCCCTACCACACACTGTATCTCGCTCCCTCACACTGTATCTCGCTCCCTCACACTGTATCTCGCTCCCTCACACTGTATCTCGCTCCCTCACACTGTATCTCGCTCCCTCACACAGTATCTCGCTCCCTCACACTGTATCTCGCTCCCTCACACTGTATCTCGCTCCCTCACACTGTATCTCGCTCCCTCACACTGTTATCTCGCTCTCCTTCACACTGTATCTCGCTCCCTCACACTGTATCTCGCTCCCTCACACTGTATCTCGCTCCCTCACACTGTATCGCCATTGTTACCTCCAAGATAAATGGAAAAACCGAAAATCCAGTGTTTGTTAGTCCTTGACGCGACCTCCTCACACCGGTGTATACTACACAAGTCTAATGCTCCTCTGCATTGTCCACACTGGATTTATAAGAAAATGAACCATCTCCTCCTCGGTCAGGAGCTGCCCCTCCACCACCGCCACCCTGGTGGCACCTGATGGTCTCTGCAGCCGGTGTGATGGCCCACGATACGCCTTGGGTGAGGCCCCTGGCGTGACGGCCGCCCCCCGATACGCCTTGGGTGAGGCCCCTGGCGTGACGGCCGCCCCCCGATACGCCTTGGGTGAGGCCCCTGGCGTGACGGCCGCTCCTCCGATACGCCTTGGGTGAGGCCCCTGGTGTGACGGCCGCTCCCCCGATATGCGTTGGGTGAGGCCTCTGGCGTGACGGCCGCCTTCCCTTGATGCTCCTGATATTATCCATTGGGGCAGAATAGAAAAGGTACCAGATAGATGGGCAGCGGTTTCAGCAAATGTTAATTTGTATGGAGCTTTGAACTACTAATAAAGGGATCCTGTGGGCACTGATCTGGATGAGGAAGGGCAGTAGGGGGCTCGTAATTAGCTTTGAAATAAGCCCATATAATATCGGGCAATGTTGAAAGCCTGACATGTTCTATTCCAGCCATCGGTGTGGGGCACTGCGCAGCTACGGAGTACATGCAATAATCCCACTCATAACTTCATTGTCCGTCCTGCTCCACCTGGACCGGTGGTGAAGCTGTATATCTATCAAGTAATATGGGGGATATTTGTATTGTATTATGTGGGACACTTGCGTATTTAGGAATGGGTTGTCCAGTCGTGGACAATGCTCTTCTTAGAACCCAAGGTCCCTCCAAAAAATGTGCTCTCCTTCTGGGCTGGCGCTGTTCCAGTAATGGTTGTGTTGTCTCTGTCTAATTGTGTAGGCTGCAGTCAATCAGTGGCTTTTGATGGGCTGCAGAGGTCACAAGACATAATGATGTCACTGGCAAAATAGTGGTGGACTGGGAACAACCTTTGGTCCAGGAGGTGATTGTGTGTGTTTTTTTTTTTTTTTTGTGTTCTCATGGGAACCTTTAGCATTTAAGAGTAGTTTGACTAGTAATTAACACATCTTTAATCTTCCAAGTTGGAACATATCATCTTACCCACATACAGAAAATGATCTGCTGAGCACTATGGGCCCTTACCGCTTGGTCCACAGCTCTGAAGTCCTTGGTATTGGAGGCCTCTGTGTTATACCAGAGAGACATTTCTGAGCCTTGTTCTCATCCCCTGCATCTTTTAAAATATTTTACTTTTTTTTTCCCTTGGAAACATTGCAGTGTTTGAGTCAAGCCTTCCTGCAGCTAAGGTCTGATGCATTTCACCTATGATCAGGCAGCATCTATCTAATGTCAGGTCTTTTAAATGGAACCCGTCATCTCGTTTATGCTTCTCAAACCATGGAAAACATGAATCGGAGCCTGGTTGTAAGGCTGTGCCCACAGGACACAGGACGTTTTATAACCAGTCTTGAACGCAGCAAAACCTGAGCTGCTTTCAGAGATCCTAGAGTCCTTGCCAGGAGATTTGCTGCGTTCAGATCCTCCGTTTTTTGTGTGTTTTTTTTATGTTTTTGCTGCTGCATTTTTCCGGCTTTTTTGCCATTGACTGCAGCAAAAACGCAGGAAGAATAGAACATGTCACTTCTCCCATCCACACCAAAACCGCAGGGATTTGACAGTTGACACTTGCAAAACCAATGTGTGGGCACAGCGTTTCCGTGAAACACATTGGTTTTGCTGGGAATCAAAACTGCAGGAACAAATTAGCATACATTACCATAAAACCAATGGTAAACTGAATGCAGAAACCGCAGGAAAAACACAGCAAAAACGTCCTGTTGGCACATACCCTAAAGCTGTGTTTTTTTTTTTTTTTATCACAATCTATTTAAATAAAAGAATAATCTGTAATCTTGCTATTCTGCACTCTCTGCTAGGCCTGATCCTACACTCATACTTCCTGTTCTTTCAGGAAACCCACATGGACATTGGCAGCAGGAGTGACTCAGACCCTGATAATGTATTGATGTAATGAGCATGCTCTGATCAGGGTAGGGTTCAATGTGAAGGGAGGGGGAGCAGGTGAACTGTGACATGACCAATTGTGAATGCTGGATCCTGTGACATCTGCTGTGTATAGTGTCAATGTAGTGCGGTCTGGATGATTACATTAGTGTCTGAAGAAGGGCTTGAATCTTTCAATACTTCAGCTTTAAAGGAATTTCTCTGGGATGTCACATGTTGTTGTTGACCTTATACCTAGGATAAGTCTTCACTATGACATCATTGACAGTCTGACAAAGCACCAATCAGTTATCAATGATTTTATCAAGGTGTGAAGTAATCAACAGACTAAAGTAAATACTTGTCAGTGACCACTTAATAGTGTATGGGGTAGTGGTGGTCCACACTGTACATTTTACATACAGCCATTACTAGTGCGGATAGCTGATCAGTATTGGGACCCCCAGTGAGGTATGAATACATTATCAATCTGTTAGTCCTGTATAACCTCTGTAATTGTTTGCCATTGTATCCAGGGTCGGCCCCAGTCCCACCAAATTATAGATAACACATGCCCATAGACATAGATGGCTCTGCTACACGCACATGTAGACACACAGGTCTGCTACATGAACACTACACATACTGTACACACACATATACACAAACACACACGCAGCTCTACCACATGAACATACATATGCACACACAGCACTGGTACATGCCTAATTCATGCACATACAGACACATGCAGCCAGGGCCGCATCTATCATAAGGCAAGTTGAGACAGTTTCTTCAGGCGGCGACACCTGCTGATAAAATGGGGGCGGCATCTGCAGAGGTGCTGAAGTGCCATTCTATCAGATACTGCCTTTGGCAGCTCTTCTTCCTCTGACATCCTGCTGCAGTATCTCGTGCAGTGCAGCGCCGCTGCTGCTCT
Organism: Allobates femoralis; assembly: GCA_033576535.1. NCBI lineage: Eukaryota > Metazoa > Chordata > Amphibia > Anura > Aromobatidae > Allobates > Allobates femoralis. Next base: position 542,220,027 of record JARQOC010000004.1, read on the forward strand.
ATGCTGGTGGGGGAACCTGCACTTTCATGTGTGCACTGTGCAGCAGCTTTTACCCTCTGGGTTCAGCAACTCACAGAGGGTGTGTGTCCTGCAGAGAAGAGCACTGGCCAATTAACCTCCCACATCAGATGAGTGACAGAAGAGCTGATTGGCCAGTGCTCTCCTCCTCCTGCATGGCGCGGTCTTTGAAGTGAAGAGGTGAGAGCCAGCAAATACCGTGTTTCCCTGAAAATAAGACCGTGTCTTATATTTTTTCAGGGCCAAAAGTGACTCCCTGTCTTATTTTCAGGGGGGAGGGGGGGGACTTATATTGGCAGCCCCATCCACGCACATACATATACATACACACACATACATATGCACCGCTTCTTACCTTGTCCGGTGGTGTCCCCGCTGTCATGCCCTGCTCCTCCGGCCGTCCAGTGGTGTCCCCGCTCCTCTCCTGGTCTGCGGTGCGGTGTCTCGGTCCGGTTGCATGCTGATCGGTGCGGTGCCCGGCCGACTTCCTGCTTCCTCCGGCAGTCCCCGCCCAGGTCAGGCCCTGTGCCAATGAGAGCGCATGTCCTGTGACGTCAATCACAGCCCAGTGGTGGCTTGATGACGTCGGGCCAATCAGAGGCCCCAACGTCATCTGGCCGCGTCTGGGCGGTGATTGACGTCACGGGTCCTGCGCTCTCATTGGTCGCAGGGCCTGACCTGGGCAGGGATTGCCAGAGGAAGCAGGAAGTCGGCCGGGCACCGCAGCTAATCAGCATGCGACCCGGACACCGCACCGCAGACCAGGAGAGGAGTGGGGACACCACCAGACGGCTGGAGGAGCGGGGCATGACAGCGGGGACACCACCGGACAAGGTAGGACATATTGCACATACTGACTTATTTTCGGGGGGGGGCACAACGATTTATTTTCGGGGTAACACGGTAGGAGAAGACTCCTCTGCTGGAAGATCCCGAGCAGAAGAAGCTCTAATCCACCAGGTGACAGCTCTCCTACTGGACAATCCTGGCAGAGAGAGTGGGGGAGGTGCTCAGCTGCTGTGAGCAGATAAGGCCGTCTTCACACTGCGGCATGATCCGGTCTGGGGCCGTCCGGGATGACCCAAACAGCCGTGGACCGGATCAGCACACAGGACTGGGGGGCTAATATGCCCTGCGGTCCAGTGTGCAGCGCACGCAGTTCCCGCTGCTAAGTCAGGACTGCGGCACCCGCGGTCCTGACCTGTCAGCGGCTGCAGCTGCGTGCGCCTGCACACCGGACCGGAGGGCATATTAGCCCCCCAGTCCTGTGTGCTGATCCGGTCTGCGGCTGTCTGGATCATCCCGGACAGCCCCGGACCGGATCACACCGCAGTGCACACGTACATCAGCCTCCACCCCTGCAGCACAGAGGAGTGTGTGTCTCCATATGTTTGTGTGTGGGTTGCATATGTTATGTCTGTGTGTGGGTTGTATTTCTATGTATGTATGTGCATTGTGTGTGTGGGCTGTGTTTGCATGTTGGTTGTGTGTCTGTGTGGGTTGTATTTCTGTGTATGTATGTGCGTTGCATGTGTGTGTGGGTTGCCTGTGTGCTTGTGGATTGTGGATTGTGTCTGTGTGTGTGTGGGTTGCTTGTGTGTGTGTGTGTGTGTGGTGTGTATGGGTTGTATCTGATTGTGTGTTGTCTGTGGGTTGAGTCTCTGTGTGTATTTAGGGTATCTTTTGAGTATACTGAAGTGTGTGTGTGTATACACTTCTCCTGCATGCATGTTCTGTGTATATGATGTGTATCTGCTGTGCATCTGTTATATAGTATGTGTGTACTATGGACAGGCATGATGTATGTGACTGTATGATGTATGTAATGAGCATGTATTGTCCAGTATGTGTGCTGTATATCATGTAATTTAACTCCTTCACCACCATTGACATTCATATGTACTTCAAAGGTTGTATCCTTGCCCTTGATACAGGCTTGCCCGCTGGCATTATACTATATAGAGGACTATGGGGGGTGCATTATGTTATATGGAAGACTATGGATGGTTCATTGTATTATATCACTGACTATGGGTGTGCATTATAATATATGCAGGAATATGGGGGTGCATTATAATATATGGAGGGCTAATGGAGCCAATTATACTATATGGAATTGATTATAATATTTGGAGGTCTCTGTGGAGGGCGTAATACTTAAAGGGCTATGAAGGCGCCTTTTATACTTTATGGAGGGCTGTGTTGGTGGCCATTATACCGTACTGTACATAGGTACTTTATACTGTATGGAAGACTGTGTGGGGGTCACAGTTGGGGATCATACTGTGGCAGGGTGGTTGAGGGGGTACAGTCGGGTCATAATGCTGTGCAGGGGGAGGCATCACTGTGGGGGATCATGCAGTGTTTGGGGGTACTTTTGTTGGCATCGTACTTTATAGGGGCAATGAAAGAGGAATCTAGGGGCTTCAATAGAAGGAAAATTACCGTACTTTGTAACGGCTGCAAAGAGTGATCCAGCCTGAGCCAAATATTTTTTGTTGGGGGAGAGGGGCCCGATCAGAACGTTTGCTATGGGACCCCATGATTTCTATGTGCGCCCCTGGTGCAGGATGCATTGTCCCTTTCACATAAGGTGCAGGACTGATTGAGTGGCCATAACTTACACACCACGTCCAATGCCGCTCCTCCGTACATACAGGCGTCCAGCCATGCTTCTCTTGAGTGGTGGTTGCTTGGTAGCACTCGTCCCCCTTCCCACTCCCACATCCCTTACTCAACCCAATAGGAAGGCCCCTGCTTTTATCTCTGGACAGCCTCATGTGCTGCGCTTGTGATTGGCTAAGTGTTTTGGGAGAAGGAGGCGTGGTTTGTTCGGGAAAACACACGATTTCTCCAGCTTAGTGCAGTGGCAGCTTTTGAAGCTCCATCTGCAGGTCGCTACATGGGGTGTGTGGACTGTGCTGCATGTTGGACAGCACTGACTAGACAGACAATATGTTGGCAATCAGTGCTGCCTCCTGTGCTATAATGATCCAGCACTGTGCCTGTCTACAGGACCAACTCTCTGCCGCCATCATTGTGTTTCTGTAGCTTGTGCCAAGCTGTCATTGCCATTAATGATCCTTGTTCTGGATTCTTCTGTGTAGTTCTTGTATGTGCGTGTGATGGCGCTGACATCCTTGTTTGCATCTTTTTTTTTTTCTATGTCTCCAAGTTAAAATGGCAACTATTCAAATTTTTACAGGATATAGTTATGTATAAACCAGATTTATTTCTACCGATTTTAAAACATTTACTATGGTGGGGGGGTGCTGTTCTGCAGTTCGCCTCAGGCAGCAGAGAGGCTAGGTTCACAGCTGCATGCAGCTCTGCTAAATGCACACTACACATACAGATACACATCGCTCTGCTACATACCCAGCTCTGCTTCATGCACAATACATGCACTTAAAGATACACACCCAGCTTTGCCACATTGACACCACATGCACATTACACACCTAGATATTCTACATGTACAATATGTGTACATAAAGATACACACACAGCTCTGCTACTTGCACACACATCTCTGCTACATGCACATACAGATATATATACACACACACACACACACTCTCACACAGACATATATACATAATCAGACACATACATACAGACTCATAGATGCACACACACATACAGATGCACACACATACATAATCAGACACACATATATTACCACATTCAGATGATCTTGATCTGTGCAGAGCAGGAGAGGAGGGCACTGTGAGCTACACGGAGGCTGCAGATGTTAAGCAGTTTCTTCTTGGACCTTGATTTCAGTCATGTGATCAGTCATGACTGGAACTGGAAGGTCCTTCAGCCTCCATTCTGCTCCTGGTAAGCTTTTTCTCCTGTTGCGTACCGATCACCTAGATCAGTACAGAGCAGGAGAGAAAAGAGGGAGAGGGGGCCACTATCTGTGAGCAGGTCACCTCTTCTTCCCCTCACAGACAGCTGTGGGCCCTTTCACTGCTTCAGGGCCCCAGCATCTGCCCTGGTATGCCAGGTGCTGGCGCTGGGCCTGGTTGTATCAGTGGCATATTAATTTTTTTGGGACGTTTCTCCAGATGGCACAATAGTAGGGTGACTGTCTCTGTAGGGACACAACCAGGCAGATAATACGGCCCCTCCCTCCTCCACCTTTAAGTGTCTTTCCTGTCTGTATAGAAGACTGATGCCTGAGAGGTCATGCTTGGGGGTTTTCTACTTTAAACTATATAACAGTTAAATACATAATTTTAATATTTAAATTTATTAGAAAGGTGGGTGGGTGTTCTTCTCGTTTTTGCCTTCTCTGGGACTTTTCGGGTGGAAGTACCTGGGTTTGTTCTGTGGGAGCATAATCCGTATGTGGGTACAAAGACCTGGTAGAGATGGACTGAAGGGACCAGATTAAAGCTTGTATCCTGGGTTGTACACTTATATTTATTACTTTCATGTAGGCATATGTACGAGCAATATTACAGAATCCATATTCTGGAATCGGTGTTTTTGCTTTATTCCAGTGTCTGCATTAGGTAAGAGGAACATATACACTTGTACCTTGTATTCAGGTCCCTTGTGCACCCTGAACCATGAGCAGTTGTGGATGCATATCTGAAATCACTGCCTGATAGTCCCAGCAAGTAGTAGCATACATAAACCAATCTGATGTATTGTGTTATTTACACTTTATGTAAATAGGCAATTTGTTGATTAATATTGAACTACAAGGCTGTCTGTCAATGCAAAAAGTTAGTATTTCTGAAACCTAAATATTTAGCAAAGTAAAAAGTGAGGGTTTGTCTTTCTTAGGCCCCCTTCACATCTCAATTTTTGTTAATCTGTGGCTATCCATTGTAAAACAACCATGTATCCGATTTGGCCCCCATGTATCCCTATGGGCACAGATTGGACCTTAATGGCCATCCGTGTGTATGTCCCCAAAATCGGAGACTCCTCCGATTTTGGGGGCAGCGGACACAATTGGACAGCATTGGCTCAGACGCAGTCTGATTCAAATAACATGGGGGCCTATGGAACTTGGATCCGGGAAAAAACAGGATCGTATCCCAAATCCGGGTTTAGTGTACTATGCATGCTCGGTACACAAAAACTGCTCTGCTCAGGCTAAGTTCACTTTAGCAGTGTATCTACATACACTATCTACAGTGAAATAAAGCAATGTTAAAAATAAAAAAAAAAATAAATGCTCACCTCTCCACTGGCTGTCCGGGACCCGAGATGAAGACGTCTGAATGCTGCCGGTAGCGATTAGTTGGTATGTCACGTCACATATCACATGATCGCTTCCGGCCAATCACAGATCTTTAAGGTCCTGGCAGCATTAGGACGTCTTCTCTTCGGGTCCCGGATAGCTGAGCAGTTTTTTTTTTTTTTTGTTTTTTTTTTATTCTTAATACTTTTTTTTCCCTTTATTTTGCTTTCACAGTGTATGTAGATACACTGGGAAAGCAAAACTTCAGCCTCGAAATTTCACACGGGGGATGAACACAGGATTCTTAACAGTGCCGACACCACTTGCCTGCGCTTTGCAGGCTCGGCTCCTCCCAGCTCTTTCTGTGCCTGGATCCCTCAAAATCACGGATCCGGACACAGAATTGATATCCGGGCCTGTCCGTCTGTTCCTGTCCGTGCGGTCCTGCAAAAAACAGGATCCCTACACACAGGAAAAAATCGTGATGTGAAGGGGGCTTTAGGAGAATATCTGAGTGTGTAGAAATATTACGCAACTAAATGCAAAACGATTGTTTATTTTCATCTGGCAAAGTGAGAACAAAAACCAAACAACTTGAAGTGTTGTGGGTGTGATAACATGCGTTGCATAGTATTGTCATTTCAATCGATACATTAAGCTGCACTGTGTCTCCCTCACCATTAAGCTTCTGTTGTTGGCTGTATGCACCCCCAGCTTCAGTGAGACTCCCCGTGCATGATAGAAAATCACCAGGCTTCCCATCATGTGTGCTGTTACCTTCTGAAACCAGGATATATACACTTGGCCTTAGAGTAGTGCGCATGACCAGAAGTACATCCAACCTTCGTGGTGAGGTATGCACAGCCATGCACAGCAGGGCAGTGGAGTCAGTGTCTATTTTGGTGGAGTCAGATTCAGGGAGTTGGAGGTTTGGCTTCCTGACTGCACAGCTGGGGCTGCAGAGTTGAAGTTGTCCATTTTGGTGCAGCTGAATTCAGGGAAATTAAGAAGTTGGAGTTGGGGGGGGGGGGGTTTAGGGTACTTTCACATTTTGCATTTTTGAAATCGGGCAGAATTCAGGAGTTTTTTTTTTTTTTTTTTAATTCCAGATCTGGCCGTCCCCCTGCTGCACACTTAGGGTAAGTTCACACATACAGTTTTAACCTCGGTTTAGCAGCGGAAACCGCAGGTCGGTTTCCATGAGGTTTATGTAAATTTATGTTAAACCAAAAGCGGCTTTTGCGTTAACATATAAACCTATGGAAACCGACCCCCGGTGTGCACACACCGGCGGTTTCCACATGCTCATCTGTTGCTAACCCGCTGGGTTCCCAGCGGGTTAGCAAAGAATGAGCATGTTCTATAATCCGGCCGGTTCTGCAGCGGCTGCAAGCAGAATCATGTGCTGCTTCCAGCTGCTGCAGAACCGCTGCCGCTAACCCACTGTGCACCCGCCGCACACCTGCCCGTCTCCCGCCGCACATATCCGACAGGAAGCCGGTGGACGGCTGCCGAGCTTCCTGTCGGGTCCGCCCAGCCGCCGCCGACACTAAGCCGACGTATGTGTGAACTTACCCTTATAGAAGTTCTTATAAACAGTTATGTCAGCAATCATACATATAATCATTGAAGTAAAGGTATGATTGCATTCACTATCCCAGTGTCTGTAAGGAACTGGCTTCCCTTTATAGACCTAAAACCTGTTGGTTGGCCCTCATTAAATGTATTTTTGTACATTTTGAGTTGTTTGGTTATTGTTCTCACTTTTATCAGATGAAATATAAACAAAGATGGCAACAGTCTCGTTTTCCATTTAGTTGCATAATATTTACACACATAGATTCTCCTAAGAAAGACAAATCCTCAGTTTGTATTTGTTAAATATTTAGGTTTCAGATTTACTAACTTTTTGCATTGACAGACTGCTCTGTAGTTCAATAATATTAATAAACAAATATACAAATTGCCTATTTACAATGTAAATATCACAATACAAGATCTAGATAGGTGACTTAACACAGCTCTGATTTTGATAGGGGCCTCGTTAATTTTCAATGTAAGTGGCTGCGTAAGATCCTTCACAAGATGACCAAAGAATACTATTTTTGGCTGAACTTGTAGACTCTATTTCACAGCTAGATGCACTGTGGAAATACAGCAGACTAGTAATATCCATGATGAAATATTAGTTAGGTTAAGAAAAAAAAAACAAGGTAAAGGTCTTTCCAGTTAAGGCCCCCTTCACACTGCGTTTGTTACACATCTCTGTGGATCCTTGAATTTAAAGGACCATACAGACAGGCACTGATCTATGCCAACAGATGTCCACGGACCGTTTTTTAATGGATCCGTCATCAGTGAGCAGACATGGGTAGGAGGAACTCTACCTTCTGAGCATGCTCATTAGAGCAAAACTGATCCATCTCCATAGACCCCCATGTTATTTGATGCGGATCGCGAAAGATCAGTTTCTGTCCGTTTGTGTCAGCTTTTTTGGGGCAGCCCAAAATCGTGGCATTCTCAGATTCTGGGTACTTGACAAAAGCTTACACAACCGGATCCCTGATAAAAATGACACAAACGGATGGCCACTTTGGACCAATCCGTGCCCATAGGGATACATGGCAGGCCAAAAGGAATCCCTGGCTATCCGTTTCAAAACGGCTGGACACTGATTCCCCCAGCCAAAAACGCAGTGTGTAGGGGGCTTAATACTTACAGGGACGTAATTTGAAGATTCCGAGATGAGGGTGAAGAGGACATGAGGTGCAGATGGCCAGCACAGGAAAAAAGTATTTTCAGACGATGTAGTGCCTTAGTATTAGTTCAGTTGGTTGGGTCCTGGTCAATTTTTGTCACATGTGAAGTACAGTCACAGTGGCTCAGTGGTTGGCACTGTTTCTTTGTACCGCTTAGTGCTGTTTTCAAATCCCAGTAAACAAGATCTGTAAAGTCGGCGTCACACGTGTACATATCGCTAGCGACATCGCCGAAAAGTGACGTCGCTAGCGATATTGTAAGTGCGTCGTGCTGTGTGACAGCGCGACGCAGCTGCGATCTATCACTGGTCGCAGGTTAAAAGGTTTAGGAGGGTGAACGTAAACCTGTTAATCTACAACCAGCGATTAGGCTGGATTGCGCCGTCTGACACCGCAATAGCGATGTTGGCGGCGATCCAGCCTATACCGCATCTTGCTGCAGATCGCTCGCTGGGTTGATTCCAGCCCAGCGAGTGATAGCTCCACTCACATTGCAGCCACATCACCGGCAACATCCTGCCGTGTGACAGCTGGCCTGCGATGTCGGAAGCGAGCGTGCACCTGCGCATCGCTTCCAGCATCGCATGCCAGATTGACACGTGTGACGGGGCCTTAAGAAGTTTGTACAGTCTTGGTCCATGTGTGGGCTGAGACAGATGCCTGTGCCCCAGTATTGCCGCTTTCTGCATTTTCAGAATTCAGACAGTGGTAAGTACATTGGTGGAGGACAGAGCAGTCAGCTTCTTCCTCCACCAATCAGTGTTCGACTGAGAAAGTCGGTGCATTGTGAACCGGAGGAGAGAAATGTACTGGGGAACAAGAGCAAGGTGAAAGTGGTGTTTTTGTTTCTTTTTTTCTGTGAAGTGGTACTGCATATACAGGAGGGCTGTAGGGCGGGGGGGCTCGTGCTCCTATTTACTGGAGAGCTGTGTGGGGGGGGGCTCGTGCTTATCCTATATACTGGAGGGCTGTGTGGGTGGGGGGGGCTCGTGCTCATCCTATATACTGGAAGGCTGTGTGGGTGGGGGGGCTCGTGCTCATCCTATATACTGGAGGGCTGTGTGGGTGGGGGGGCTCGTGCTCATCCTATATACTGGAGGGCTGTGTGGGTGGGGGGGCTCGTGCTTATCCTATATACTGGAGGGCTGTGGGGGGGGGAGCTCGTGCTTATCCTATATACTGGAGGGCTGTGGGGGGGGGGAGACTCGTGCTTATCCTATATACTGGAGGGCTGTGGGGGGGGGGAGCTCGTGCTTATCCTATATACTGGAGGGCTGTGGGGGGGGGAGCTTGTGCTTATCCTATATACTGGAGGGCTGTGGGGGGGGGAGCTCGTGCTTATCCTATATACTGGAGGGCTGTGGGGGGGGGGAAGCTTGTGCTTATCCTATATACTGGAGGGCTGTGGGGGGGGGGGAAGCTCGTGCTTATCCTATATACTGGAGGGCTGTGGGGAAGCTCCTGCTTATCCTATATACTGGAGGGCTGTGGGGGAGCTCGTGCTTATCCTATATACTGGAGGGCTGTGGGGGGGGGAGCTCGTGCTTATCCTATATACTGGAGGGCTGTGGGGAGGGGAAGCTCGTGCTTATCCTATATACTGGAGGGCTGTGGGGAAGCTCGTGCTTATCCTATATACTGGAGGGCTGTGGGGGGGGGGGGGGAAGCTCGTGCTTATCCTATATACTGGAGGGCTGTGTGGGGGGGGGGGGGGGAAGCTCGTGCTTATCCTATATACTGGAGGGCTGTGGGGGGGGGGGGGAAGCTCGTGCTTATCCTATATACTGGAGGGCTGTGGGGGGGGGGGGAAGCTCGTGCTTATCCTATATACTGGAGGGCTGTAGGGGGGGGGGAAGCTCGTGCTTATCTATTTACTGGAGGGCTGGTGGGGGGGGTGGGGGGGGGGGGGGGGAGCTCGTGCTTATCCTATATACTGGAGGGCTGTAGGGGGGGGGAAGCTCGTGCTATCCTATATACTGGAGGGATGTGTGGGTGGGGGGCTCGTGCTCATCCTATATACTGGAGGGCTGTGTGGGGGGCTTGTGCTTATCCTATATACTGGAGGGCTGTGTGGGGGGCTTGTGCTTATCCTATATACTGGAGGGCTGTGGGGGGGCTTGTGCTTATCCTATATACTGGAGGGCTGTGGGGGGAGCTCGTGCTTATCCTATATACTGGAGGGCTGTGGGGGGAGCTCGTGCTTATCCTATATACTGGAGGGCTGTGGGGGGGGGGGACGTGCTTATCCTATATACTGGAGGGCTGTGGGGGGAGGGGGGCTTGTGCTTTATCCTATGTACTGGAGGGCTGGGGGGGTCGTGCTTCTCCTATATACATATATACAGGAGGGCTGCGGCTCTCTAGCCTAAAGTAGAGAGTAAATGAAAAGGAATATTGCACTTCACTCCGAAATTAAAGAAAAAAAAAATCTTCATTTTATTATATGTCCATTTAAAAACAGTTTAAAAGTTCCAAACAGTCCATAGTTCCTTCTGATGCATTTCTGGCTAACACGCCTTCAGTCATAGCATAAGGAACAGGAAATGATGTCAAATCTTTATATACAAATTAATGTAACTAACATACAAAGTAAAAATGGTGCATATTCTGGAGCTGTATGGCACGCTCTCATGTTAATATTGTAATTCAGATTCTTACCAGTTTTTTGGCTTTGAAAATGTCAGATGTCCAGTTAGAGCTGGTAATTGGCTCAAACATGTACGAATGAAGGAGGCTTACTGGATACTGAGGCTTGATACAAAAATTTAAATGGGTATGAATTTAAAAAAATATATTTTTTTTTATTAAATAAGATTTCTTTACCTGAGGTTTCTTTTGTTTGTATATATTTTGTATTACGTTTTATGAATTGGTGTATGGGATATATATATTCTGGATTCTTAGCCAGGACTGTGATTGATTTGTAAATATATATTTGACTTCATTCCTTGCTTCTTATGCTGTGATTAAAGGCGTGTTTGCCATAAACGTGTCAGAAGGAACTATGGACTGTTTGTGACTTTTGAACATTTAACCTTCCTAGCGGTATTCCTGAGCCTGACTCGGGGTTAACATTCACTGCCAGAAGCGGTAACCCCGAGTCAAGCACGGGCTTGGTCGCGGCAGATGCGGTGAAAAAACCGCATCTGCCGCACTTGCCGCATAGCCGCTGCACTTGCGGCGCGGTTGCAGTAATCGCTATAGTAAGTATAGGGGGACTTGCGGCAAGTGCGGTGTTGCACTTGCGGCAGGTGCGGCCGCGAAAAAAAACCGCACCTGCCGCAAGTCCCCCTATACTTACTATGGCGATTACCGCAACCGCGCCGTAAGTGCGGCGGCAAGTGCGGCAGATGCGTTTTTTTCACCGCATCTGCCGCGACCGCGGGTAAGCCCGAGCTTGACTCGGGGTTACCGCTTCTGGCAGTGAATGTTAACCCCAAGTCAGGCTCGGGAATACCGCTAGGAAGGCTAGAGTCTTCTTTGATCAGGTAATTACTAAGAATTGCAGGCCTACTGTACATAACACCAAATTTCCATGCCAAAAAATGGTACCGCTTTTAGCACAAAATTCCTGACATAATCATACCGCCAGGGAGGTTAATAGACTTACAATAAAGTACCGTAGTTTTTTTTTTTTTTTTACGTCAATCTGCATTGAGGGGCTAGATTCCTCTTTGTAATCTTTATTTTGGATTGCTGAATACAGCAGCAAGGGGTAGCGCTCTCTGGTTTCCTCTCAGTGGGATTTCCACTAGATCCAAAGAGGTGGTGAGCTTTTTCTATTTCTTTTCTATATTGGTTCAGTCTCCACACCAGTCCTGGTCTCTTCTCTGGCCCTGGACTTTGTATGTTCTAACCTTGTTTGTATGGGTTTTCCTTGGGTGTTTGTTTTCTTTCGCTCCAAAGACAGTGATGGGGAATGTACTTTCTGAGCCCTGTGGGGACAGTGATGTCTGTCAAGTGCTGTGAAATCTGATGGTGCTATAAGCATAATCAGGAGTTTGGTTTTTTTTTTTTTTTCTTTTTTTCTTTTTTTCTTTCCTTTTCCTATGCTAGAAATTACGTACCATTAGCAACTCTGAACCCATTCTTCCACTCTTCCATTAGAGGTTGTCCACTACCGTACTTTAACATTGACCTATTATTAGGGTCATCTTCAGTGTTAAGAAGCTGCACAGTGCAGCTCCATCAATAGAATAGGGGGTGGATGTGCAGTTCTCAGCCATAGCCACTATAGGGTCATTCCATGTCAAGTGATCCAAAAATGAATATTTTTTTTCCCTGACGTCCTCAGATTTTTTAAAAAAATTCTCTATCTGAAGAACAACTTTATCTAATTACAAAAAAAAAGTTTTGAATTTTTTTCTTTATCTGTTAATTTTTTACAGATTTTTAAAGTTTTAAAAAAGTGCGAATTTTGGCCTGGTATGGCTTTACATTTTCTATCATATCTTGGGCTAGAAATAAGATAGAGAAACAAAATAAACACCAATCTACTCAGAACTGTCCAGGCTTTCATCAGATATGTCACAAGAGGATATTTGTTAATATTTTACCCATGTGATCGCAAGCGCAAAACTTTAAAACGCATTTCCGAAAAATCGGCGCGCTTTAAATATTTCAAAAACTGCCCATGTGTCTGCTATGCTCTTAGCCACATCTGTACCAAATTTCAAGTTGGGATCGCAATGGGATCATATTTTAACATATTTTACTAGTAAGAGCGTCAATGGGTCATTCCATATCAAGTGATCTAAATATGAATATTTTTTTTTACCTGACGTCTTTAGATTTTTTTTTTTTTTTTTTCCTTTATGAAGTACTACTTTAGTTAATTACAAATTAAAAGTTTGGAATTTTTTTCATCAGTTAATTTTTTACAGATTTTTAAAGTTTAAAAAAAGGGTGAATTTTGGCCTGGTACGACTTTAAATTTTTTTATCTCAGGCTAGAAATAAGATAATGAAGTGGGAGAGGCATCATTTTACTCAGAACGGTAACAGCTTTCATTTGAGATGTTACAAGACTATGTTTCTTTATATCAAATTCAAACTATTGACGGGCAATTGTGAAAAAATGACTCATTGTGTTCTTGGTGACTTTTGAATTGACACTATAATAGTTAAATATTTTGCACTTAGGTCCAATGAATGCGTCCATGGGGTCAAGCTGGGACAGAGTCATCACAAATTAGCCTTATTTGCAGATGACCTGCTACTTTACATCTCCCAGCCCTGGTCTCCATCCCTTCGGTCTTAATGGAGTTTGAACGGTTCGGACAATTGAGCAACTTTAAAGTGAATTGCTCCAAAACTGAGGCACTCAATATTTCTTTGCCTGGAGAATTGGTTTCTCATCTATCTAAACAGTTCCCATTTAAATGGAAAGTAGAAGCCATTAAGTACTTGGGAGTCCTTATACCAAAAGATCTTAAACAAATATTCAATTTAAATTATCAACCCCTTTTGACTAACGCGGAATCGGCATTTACCTCCTATAGACAATTAAAGCTATCCTGGTTCGGGAGAATAAACGTAGTCAAGATGGATGTCTTGCCCCAACTCTTATATACTTTTCAGACAGTTCCTGTTCTATTGGATAGAGGTTTCCTCTCCAAAATGCAATCTATGATCCTTAGATTTGTCTGGGGGGGCAAGAGGTCCAGATTGCGAATGAATATCCTATCCTTGCCCGAGACCAGAGGAGGGGTTGGACTACCCAACATACGAGCGTACTTTGAGGCTTCCTCTCTTGTTAGAGCTCTAGATTGGCATTATCATGCGTCCTCCAAGAAATGGGTAGGGGTGGAGCAAGAGGGTTTGGGGATTCCGCTGAAACACCTGCTTTGGATTTCCCCTAAAGACTCCACAGACCTAGTACCTTTGACAGACATGACCAGAAACACCTTGAAGGTATGGCACCTAGTGACGAAAACCCTCCGCTTAAACGACAGACTTAGCCCTTTGACTCCCCTTTTTTCCAACCCATCTTTCCCACCCAGATTTGACAGGCAGAGATTTTTATGTTGGCGGATTGTGGATGACACCCGAGTAGGACAGACTCTGTCCAGTGGTGGTTTGCCCCCGATGGCAGAGCTACAACTCAAAGAACCTACGAGACCTCTTAAGTGATTCGAATTTCTCCAATACAGAGAATAATTATATTCAGCTGACCACTCTTGCAGGGTAAGATTGACGCCCAACGTATTGGAGAGGTTATTCCAACTGGAGGCTCCACCGAGGCGCAAAATATCAGTTCTATACCAGGCCTTAGGGTCCATGAGAGAGCAGGGCACCCTTTACTTCCAACGTGCTTGGGAGAGGGAATTGGGGTGTAGCATTTCAGAAGCTAATTGGCAGAAATGCTTTATATTTACTCACTCACTAGCTAGCGCTTGTTCTGCACAAGAAAGAAGCTATAAGCTGCTCACTAGATGGTACTTGTGCCCGACGACACTCCGGAACATGTTCCCTGGAACCCCTGATACCTGCTGGCGCTGTGGGGAAGAGAAGGGTACAATGATACACATTTGGTGGAGTTGTGGGGAAATCCGGCGGTTCTGGTCTGAGGTTTTCAATGCATACGCCCGGATAACAGGTAAACAAGCCGAATGCTGCCCAGAATCGGCAATGTTATCCATTTTTCCAGGTCCTATTGGGCTACAGAAGAGGGATATTCTCCGCTTTTGCATCTCGGCTGCTCGTGCTGTGATCCCGAGGTTCTGGAAATCAAGCCGGGCTCCATCTCTACTTGATTGGTTCAAAGAATTGATGGACACATATCGAATGGAGGAGCTCGCAGCTGATGCGTCGGGATCTCGGAACAAATTCTTAGGGATTTGGGTTGAATGGATTCTTTTTCACGACTCTGCAGAATTTAGGAGTATCTTTTCCAGCACAGATAATATGGCTCGACCTCTGGCTGATGGGGAGCCAGTGGGATGAGTACCCTTTCTCCTTCCCATACCTCACCCGTCCCCCCCCCCCCCTCCTTTTTTTTCTTTTTTTCTTACGTGGCTTTTCTTTCCCAGTATAACTTTTTCTAATGGTTTTTGTTTCTCTTCTCTCTCTCTTCTTTTCTATCTCTCTTTTCTTCCCATCTGATACATTCAGTCTAGGTATTTCCTTTCTACACCTATACCTTCAGAATTCTAGTGAACATTAGACAGGTATCGAAAACTCTGAGCTGTGAGTAGATCATTAATATTTCGGCCTTCCTTTCCGGTACACCAGTCGATAGACTATTCCAACTAGGCCTCAACGGGTAATGACCCACTTACGTGGTCAACCTGTTAGAAGGGGCCAAGTAATAAAAATCATTCTGCTGGGGCTGCTTGTCCCCTTGACATCAGAACATCTCAAAACCCTGAGAAAGGTTGTATACTTGAGTGTTTGGAATTATATTTAGATTGTAGTATATATTGCACCAGAGATAAGCGCAAAAGTAAATTTGCAGCTTATCTTAAAGTTACTAATAACTTTGTGAATTCTCTTTTTGTATATTTTATATGTCTCAAGATTTTGTTAAAAGATTGAATGTATGTCTTTCATATGTTTTTTCAAAATTTAATAAAAATGAGATTAACCATAGTTAAATATTTTAAAATATGATCCCATCACGATCCCAACTTGAAATTTGGTACAGATGTGGCTAAGAGCATAAAAGACACATGGGCAGTTTTGGAAAATTTTTATTAAAATGTTTTTTTCGGAAATGCGTTTCAAAATGTTGCGTTTGCATTCGCATAGGTAAAAAATTAAAATTAACAAATATACTCTTGTGACATATCTGGTGAAAGCCTGGACAGTTCTGAGTAGAATGGTGTTTATTTTGTTTCTCTATCTTATTTCTAGCCCGAGATAAAAAAATTTAAAGTCGTACCAGGCCAAAATTCACCCTTTTTTTAAACTTTAAAAATCTGTAAAAAATTAACTGATGAAGAAAAAAATTCCAAACTTTTAATTTGTAATTAACTAAAGTAGTACTTCATAAAGGAAAAAAAAAAAAAAATCTAAAGACGTCAGGTAAAAAAAAATATTCATATTTAGATCACTTGATATGGAATGACCCATTGACGCTATTAATAGTAAAATATGTTAAAATATGATCCCATTGCGATCCCAACTTGAAATTTGGTACAGATGTGGCTAAGAGCAAAGCAGACACATGGGCAGTTTTTGAAATATTTCAAGCGCGCGATTTTTCGGAAATACGTTTTAAAGTTTTGCGCTTGCGATCACATGGGTAAAATATTAACAAAGATCCTCTTGTGACATATCTGGTGAAAGCCTGTATAGTTCTGAGTAGAATGGTGTTTATTTTGTCTCTCTATCTTATTCCTAGCCTTAGTTATGAGGAGAAACGTAAAGGCAGGCAACAGCGAAATTCTCACTTTTTCCGAACTTTGAAAATCATTTAAAAAAAAAAGAAATTTTTTAAAAAATATTTCTCTTCACATTTTGCATTGTCTGACATGCTATTATCAAATAACAAAATCTCAAAAGAATTAAAAATATAGAGGTAATAATCATTGGTTCACTTGACATGGAATGACCCTATAGAGTGACAGAGCTGCACTGGACACTTCTGACCTCCACTAACAGAGCGCAGCTGACGGGGAGTTGGGTCTCACACCCTCACCAATCAGACATTGATGACTTATTCTAACGATAGGATATCAATGCTTAAAGGTGTTTTCACATGAACAAAGTTAATTTTAAAGTTCAATTATATATTCTGCCAAAAGTTCCATAATTGGTTGTGTTAAGAGAAAAAAAATGTTCCTGTGCTGAAATCTTAAAAATGTGCCCAATGTAATGGCTGTGTCTGACCGTACAGGGACATGGTCTGATCATACCACATGTCCTGGGCAGGGGAGGAAGTAAGAGTATACAGACATTACAGCATGAGATCACAGTGGATTCTTTTTGTGTGGTAAACTATTTCCTTGTCTGTTTGTAATGAATGTTTTATCTCAATGAAAAATTATTTGTGATCCTGTGCTGTAATGCCTGTATACATTTTTTTACTTACTTTCCTACTCAGGAGATGTGGTATGATCAGACCATGTCCCTGCCTAACATTCCCTCTATGTTAGGGGTGGGGCGCTCCAGGCCTCAATGGCTACCAATAAATCATGTTTTCAAGAATTCATTAGTATTGCATAGGTGATAATATAATCACCTGCACTGGGAATGATTCCAGCCTCTAAGAAAACCCTGAAAACATGACCTATTGCTGGCCCTTGACACCTCGAGCTCCCTACCGCTGTACTCATTTTATAGTAGCGCACACAAACTAATCTTTAGAAAAACTATTTCTAAGATCGTTTATGAGATAGTAATTAGAGCTTTGCCTAGTTGGTCCACTTACCATGTGGCCTTGATAATTTTATCATTATTTATTATGGTGCTTTACAACAGGCAGTGTCAACGGCAGTGCTGCACAAAGCCACAAGTGCGCATGGCTTTGAACCCCTGATGGTGGGTTTACACGCCGCGATATCGGCGTCCAACTCCGACAAAAAGTCACGTGGGTCGCGAGTTGGACCCGATATCGTGTGCGCGTTGTACGGTTTGAGCGTACAACGCGATGCTGGAGCGATGCCAAAACGATATCGGAGTTGAATAGCAGAGCTATTCAACTCCCCGATATCGCATGGCCGTTGTATCAGCATCGCAGCATGTGACAGCCCAACTCCGATCTGTACTCGCACCTCACCCATTCACTCCCATGTTAAATGGTCGTTACTGGGTTGGTGGGCGTACACATCGGAGGGACGTTGTTTCCCGATATCGCAGCGTGTAAACCGCCGATGCGATATCAGGAAAAGCGCTCAAAAAATGCGCGCTCCCGCGCCGTTGCCTCCGATATCGCCGCGATATCGGGACGTGTAACCCCACCATCATTGTTGAGTTTCTCTGACCTCCAGGTGTATGCACTTGAGACTCCCTGTGCATGATCAGAAGTTGTCCGCACCTCTAATTATGTGAGCTACTCTCATGCTGGGTGTATACACTTTGGGCTTCAGATGGGCTTCACTGTGCATGATTGGTTGCCGGCCCCACGTCCGGTCATGCGCACTACACCTCTTTAAAGCCAGAAAGTTTGATACCGGGTATATACATATCTCACATGAATAGAGGTGCAGACGACTTCTGACCATGCACATTCAGTCTCTCTGAAGCTTATCACACCCACATTGGCGTGATAACCTGTCAAGTCGGCTCGCTAGTCTGGGAACCAATGCCCCATCGACTAGTTTTATTTTACATCTCATAAATGGTCTTTAGAAAGACTTTCTCTAAGGGTATGTGCACACAGGGCATTTTTGCTGCGGTTTCTGCATGCAGAAAACCATTGGTTTTATGGTAATGTATGCTAAGTTGTTCCTGCGGTTTTCATTCCCAGCAAAACCAATATGTTTCACAGAAACGCTGTGCACACACATTGGTTTTGCAAGTGTCAAGAACTGTCAAATACCTGCGTTTTTGGTGCGGAAAGGAAAGAAGTGACATGTTAATTATTTTCCTGTGTTTTTGGTACAGTCAATGGAAAAAACGCAAGAAAAACGCAGCATCAAAAACACAGTAAAAACGCGCAAAAAACGCAGACAAGATCATAGCACTTCTCCTGTCAAGGACTCTAGGATCCTCAGGTTTTGCTGCGTTCAGGACTGCTCAAAAAACGTCCTGTGGGCACATACCCTAAAGATGTGTTTATGTATGCTACTACATGAAGGGACTGTTAGGGAGGAATTATAGATATGGGCACAGAACAGCTCATGGTTCTGGGGTACGGAGGACCTGGCAGGTTCCCTTTAAACACATCCAAATGTGGAAGTTGTTGTTATTCTAAGGTTTATTGATTAAAATGGATTTAATGTTTATTGGAAAACCCATTAAACTTGTGGACAGCTTCTTTAAAGATTCTTTTAAAATTAACGCAATGGAATAATTTCTTTAGCCGTCTCTGATTGAAAACCTCTCAGTAAGTTTCTTCTTTTTGGTCTTTCTTTACTTGCCTGCTGTTCTGGACTCCTTCCTTCCTATGGGCTGTTACAGCCTGTCCCATGTGACCTATAAAGCAGCAGAATTTCCCAGGAGTGTATTAGTCAGCTTCTGCTGTCTCATTACTATACAAGTCACATTCAGAGACCTATGCACACCTATAAATATATGCAGCAAACTGATGTAGTAAAAAAATACAAAATAAAGCACAGATTAGACACTTTAAAAACAAGCAACCACAAATGTATATAGAAGATAATCATAACCTACCTATAAATATGTGGTTAGACTTTAAAATCAAATACAAAACAGTACAATATGAAGGCAGTAACAATGGGGGGGGAAATAGGTATAATATCTTAAATGCATAATAATGGATATAAAAGCAGCAGTTTATGTATCCATAGGCCAAAAATAATAATCATTAGCGGTATGTACAGTGGGACCTTGGATTACAAGTAACTTGGTCTGAGAGTAGTTTGTAAGACCAGCTAATATTTAAAAAAAAAAAAATAAATAAATAAAAAAAAGTACCTTGGTATAAGATCAAGATTTGGATTAAGAGCAAAATGTGATGCCTTCTTCCCTGTGAAGATACAGTACTATTAATACTACTTCTGGCTCATGCACATAGTCAGGCTTTTCCTCACTTCTGGGTTCCGGTGTTTGGCTGCCTTCAGACTTGCGTTCCCCCTGCCGCTGCGTATTGCGGCGGGGGGAGCGTAAGCCGAGCGCATACACCGCGCGTCCCTATGTTTAACATGGGGACGCAGGTGTATGTTCTCTGCTGCGGATGGCCGTGCGTACTGATAGACTTCCGTGTGTGATTTGTACACATGCGGATGCTTGCGTACAAATCATACATTCTCGTCTGCACCCTGAATGTCACAAGTTGCGTATGAGAATGTGTGCTTTGTACGCAAGCATCCGCATGCGTACAAATCACACATTGAAGTCTATCATTGTGCATGGCAATCCGCAGCCGAGTGCATGACCGTGCATCCCCTTGATAAACATAGGGATGGGCGGTGCTTGTGCTCGGCTTGCGTTCGCCGTCCGCAAGATGCTGCGGAGGCGTCCGAAAGTCTGAAGGCATCCTTTGTGTGTTCACTGAACATGGAGCCTCCATACTTGATAATGTACATGTGACGCCACTACTAAACCAATTTAAGGTAACTGATTAAATTCCTTCTCATATGCATACTAGAACTGCAATTAATTGCAAAACTGTAATTGTATATGAATTCGGTAAAACATTCTGGGTTGTGGAACGAATTATCTACATTTCTGTTTCTTAATGGGAGAATTTGATTTGATATAAGTGATTTGGATTACAAGCATATTCCTGGAACGGATTATGCTCGTAATCCAAGGTTCTGCTATACTTTTATCCCTCAGTGACTGAGCCAATTCTGACTTGTGGAAAAAAACTTATCAAACTGCAGATATGGGGTTAACCTATAGGTTGATAACAACCCAAACCTGCCCGACGCCTGCACATTAACCCCTTCCCCGACCCTTGGCCCACCGTTTGGGCCATGAAAACAAGTTCATTCCCGACCCTTGGCCCAAGGGGTGGGCCATGGAATGATCGGGCTCCTGCAGGCCGAGTGAGGGTCTCACTGACCTGTCACTCGGCCTGCAGGTACATGGGGAGTTGTACAACACCCCAGGGGGGTCGATTTGCCCTCACCCCCCCGGCTACAGGCGCGGTGATTGGCACTCAAAAGTGAAAGTGAAAATCACCGCGCCTGTAATGCTTCCCTGCCTGCCGCTACTATCCCTACCCTCCAATCTTCTCCCCTGTCATCCTCTAACTGCCCCCCTGTCCCCCACCTCTCTTTCCTGCCCCCTCTTCATCTTTCTTACCCCCCCCTCCACTTCCTGTCCCTGCCGCCCGCTTCCTGCCCTGCCGCCCGCTTCCTGCCCCTGCCGCCCGCTTCCTGCCCCTGCCGCCCGCTTCCTGCCCCTGCCGCCCGCTTCCTCCTCACTGCCGCCCGCTTCCTCCTCACTGCCGCCCGCTTCCTCCTCACTGCCGCCCGCTTCCTCCTCACTGCCGCCCGCTTCCTCCTCACTGCCGCCCGCTTCCTCCTCACTGCGCCCGCTTCCTCCTCACTGCCGCCCGCTTCCTCCTCACTGCCGCCCGCTTCCTCCTCACTGCCGCCCGCTTCCTCCTCACTGCCGCCCGCTTCCTCCTCACTGCCGCCGCTTCCTCCTCACTGCCGCCCGCTTCCTCCTCACTGCCGCCCGCTTCCTCCTCACTGCCGCCCGCTTCCTCCTCACTGCCGCCCGTTCCTCCTCACTGCCCTCTCCTGTCCGCCCCCCCATCCCTGTCAGGCCCCCTCCCGATCACCGGAGCGGTGATCGCCTCTCCCACTCACCCCTCCCGGCGGCCGGCTGTCAGCGCTGCGTCCGCTCCTCCTCCTCTTCTGCGCCGCCTCTGGGATCTGACAGCTCTGTGCTGGAGCTGCCAGATCACTTCTACAGCTAGATCCTGAGGATCCAGCTGTAGAAAGTGATCTGACAGATCCAGCACAGTGATCCACAGTGACCATTATGTGATCACTGTGGATCACTGTGCTGCAGCTGGCAGATCACTTTCTGCAGCTGGATCCTGGTGATCCAGCTGCAGAAAGCAATCTGACAGCCCGGACGCACTGATGCACATAGTGGGTCTCTGCGCCCGGGCTCTTAGATCGCTGCTCTATAGCCCGATCTCCCTGCATGGGCATCGAGCTGCAGAAAGTTATCTGACACCCCGGGCGCAGTGACCCACTATGTGCATCACTGCGCCCAGGCTGTCAGATTGCTTTCTGCAGCTCGATCCCCCTGCAATCTGACAGCCTGGGCGCAGTGATGCACATAGTGGGTCACTGTGCCCAGGCTTTTAGATCGCTGCTCTGTAGCCCGATCTCCCTGCATGGGCATCGAGCTGCAGAAAGCGATCTGACAGACCAGGCGCAGTGATGCACATAGTGGGTCAATGCGCCTGGGCTGCCAGATCGCTTTCCGCAGCTCGATCCCCATGCATGGGGATCGAGCTGCGGAAAGCGATCTGGCAGTCCAGGCGCAGTGATGCACATAGTGGGTCACTGTGCCTGGGGTCTCAGATCACTTTCTGCAGCTCAATCACCATGCTGGCGGATCGGGCTCCAGAGTAGCGATCTGAAAGCAAAGGCGATCGAGCGTCGTGGGACCTTCGTTGTGGACTATGTCGGAGACAATTGAACGTCGTGGGACCTTCGTTATGGACTACGTCGGAGCGATTGAGCGTCGTGGGACCTTCGTTGTGGACTACGTCGGATCTTTTTATAATAAAGATGGAGTCCGAATTGTGTCTGTTTTTTTTTTCAAATAAAAAGATTTTTCTCTGTGTGTATTTATTGACTATTTACCATACTAGAGATTCCTAATGGCGGGTCTAACATTGGCCCTATATTATGAATCTCGGGCTTAGTGCCAGCTGCCAATAAAAAGCTGGCATTAACCCCTTTATTACCCAGTTAGCCACCGCCACCAGGGCAACTGGAAGAGCGTGGGTACAGCGCCAGAAAATGGCGCTTCAATGAATGCGCCAATTTCTGGGGCCACTGCGGGCTGCAATTCGCAGCATGGGGGGCCCAGAACGCTTGGGCCTCTCTATGCTGAGGATTCCAGTCCCCAGCTGCCTAGTTGTACCTGGCTGGACCAAAAATATGGCGGAGCCCCATGTAATTTTTTTTTCTAGAATTAGTCCTAGAAAAAAAAAAATGGGCTTCGCTGTATTTTTGGTTACCAGCCAGGTACAACGAGGCAGCTGGCGGTTGCTGGCAGTCCGTAGCTGCCAAGTTGTACCTGGCTGGACCAAAAATATGGCGGAGCCCCATGCGATTTTTTTTTTTTTTTTTTTTTTACTTCTACCAATAAAATGACAAGGAGCTTTGCCTTATTTTTGGATGCCAGCCAGGTACAACTTGGCAGTTGGGGGGCTGCAATCCTCATCGTGGAGAGACCCAAATGTTGTGGCCCCCCCACGCTGCAAATTGCAACCCAGAGCCACCCCAGAAAATAGCACATTAGAGGTGCCATTTTCTGGTGCTGTACCCCAACTCTTCCAGTTGCCCTTGTGCTGGTGGCAATGCTAGTGGCACACCGGGGTTCTCCATACGCGACATGGAGTCAGCTAACAATTCCAATTGTTAGCGGACACCATGTTGCGTATGGAGAGCCCCTGTGTGCCTAAACATTGGAGCTCCCCCACAAGTGACCCCATTTTGGAAACTACACCCCCCAAGGAACGTATCTAGATGCATAGTGAGCACTTTGAACCCCCAAGAGGTTCACAAATTCATCCAGAAAAATAAAAAAGTACTTTTTTTTTTTTTTTTTCCACAAAAAATTTATTTTTCCATTTTTACGGATCAATTTGTGAAGCACCTGGGGGTTCAAAGTGCTCACTATGCATCTAGATACATTCCTTGGGGGGTCTAGTTTCCAAAATAGGGTCACTTTTGGGGGGGCTCTAATGTTTAGTCACACAGCGGCTCTCCATACGCAACATCGTGTCCGCTAACCGTTCCAATTGTTAGCGGACACCATGTCGCGTATGGAGAGCCCCTGTGCGTCTCCACATTGGAGCTCCCCCACAAGTGACCCCATTTTGGAAACTAGACCCCCAAAGGAACGTATCTAGATGCATAGTGAGCACTTTGAACCCCCAGGTGCTTCACAAATTGATCCATAATAATGAAAAAAGAAAATTTTTGTGAAAAAAAAAAAAAGTGCTTTTTCATTTTTATGGATGAATTTGTGAAGCACCTTGGGGTTCAAAGTGCTCACTATGCATCTAGATACGTTCCTTGGGGGGTCTAGTTTCCAAAATGGGGTCACTTGTGGGGGAGCCCCAATGTTTAGGCACACAGGGGCTCACTAAACACAACATGGTTATAGCTAACAATTTGAGCGGACACCATGTCGCGTTTGGAGAGCCCCTATGTGCCTAAACATTGGAGCTCCCCCCAAGTGACCCCATTTTGGAAACTAGACCCCCCAGGGATCATATCTAGATGGGTAGTGAGCATATTGAACCCCCAGGTGCTTTACAAATTGATCTGTGAAAATGAAATGGTACTTTTTTTTTTCCACAAAAATTTTCTTTGAGCCTAAATTTTTTCGTTTTCACATGGCAACAGCATAAAATTCATCCTAAAATTTGTTGGGCAATTTCTCCTGAGTACACCGATACCTCATATGTGGTCATAAACCACTGTTTGGGCGCACGGCAGGGGTCAGAAGGGAAGGAGCGCAATTTCACTTTTTGAATGTAAAATTGGCTCCAAAATTCAAATTGCGCTCCTTCACTTCTGAGTCCTGTCGTGCGCCCAAACAGTGGTTTATGACCACATATGAGGTATCGATGTACTCGGGAGAATTTGCACAACACATTTTAAGATCCATTTTATCCTGTTGCCCATGTGAAAATGAAAGAATTGAGGCTAAAAGAACATTTTTGATAAAAAAAATTAAAATATCCATTTTTTGTTTCCACTTTGCTTGAGTTCCTGTGAAGCACCTGAAGGGTTAATAATCTTCTTGAATGTAGTTTTGAGTAGCTTGAGGGGTGCAGTTTTTGGAATGGTGTCACTTTTGGGTGTTTTCTGTCATGTACACCCCTCAAAAGGACTTCAAATGTGATGTGGTCACTAAAAAAAATGGTTTTGTAAATTTTGGTTGAAAAATGAAAAATTGCTCATGAACTTTGGACCCTTATAACGTCCTAACAAAATTTTTTTTTTTTCCAAAATTGTGCTGATGTGAAGTACACATGTGGGAAATATTATTTAATAACTTTTTTCTGTCACATCTCTCTCTTGTTTATCAGAAAAAAAAATAAAAAATGTGAAAATTGTGAAATTTTCAAAATTTTTGCCATATTTTAGATTTTTTCACAAACGCAAAAATTATCGACTTAAATTTAATACTAGCATGAAGCCCAATATGTCACGAAAAAAACAATCTCATCTCAGAAACGCTAGGATCGGTTGAAGCGTTCCCGAGTTATAGCCTCATAAAGGGACACTGGTCAGAATTGCAAAAAAAGCCAAGGTCTTTAGGGTCAAAATAGGCTGGGTCCTGAAGGGGTTAAAATTGAAATGAACTCTAATCCTCATGGCAGTGTTCTGGTTTCAGTTATGGATGTGGTGCCATGCAAAAAAGCAGCGTGTGAACATATTCATGATTTTTTTATTTTTTTTGTTTCTTTCTGCACACAGTAAAAATTCTTTTTTTTTAAATATATATATTATATATATATATATATATATATATATATATATATATATATATATATATATAATATATATATAATAAATATATATAATAGTTGCCATGTTCAAGAGCTGTAACTTGTTACTTTCCATTGAACAGAGCTGTGTGAGGGCTTATTTATTTTACGCCTTCCATGACAGCATTGGAGGATGTTGTCCATGCCCTGTTGGGGGACAGGAGCACAGAGAGGATAAAAGCCCCTCCCCACCGCCAGATCGCCAGTGTTTTCATGTCCTCCTTGGGGCATGGAGAGGTCCTGCAGTGCTGCTGGGACTGGCAGGAGCAGCATTGTTTTGTAGTACTTGCTGTGCCTGGGCGACTAGGTCCTTTTCCTCCTCCTTCCTGGGTAGCCCTGGTCTTCCTGCGCTCTTCTAGGCAAAGCAGGCTGGGTACTGGAGCGCCGGAGGCCTGCTGCAGCTCTCCGGCGTCTTCCTCCTCCAGCAGCTCTCCGGCGTCTTCCTCCTCCAGCAGCTGCGGTCCCTGGGCGCGAGGTGGAAGTGATATCTGGTGTGTCACTTCCGGTTTCTAGCTGCGGGTGGGGACTGTTCTGCTGAGGTGCATGCCGATTGGCCTGCACCCTGACCTGGGAGGAGGGAGGGAGCATCCTATTCCACGCTGGGGGCATGGTCCTTTTCATGGAGGGTGACAGAGCTTCAGCTGCATCTGCAGAACCCAGCCCCCCCCGGCTCCTGTAAGTGCTTAGGGGGTTGGTCACTTGTGGGTAACCTGGATGTGGGACCATTTTAGTTACTCTGGGTCCCCTCTCTCCCCTTTTTGTTCTGTAGGGAGACAAGGGCCCAGTGGCAAAGAAGGAATAAGCCCCAACCATCTAGAAAGTGCAGTGTATGTGCCACCAAACTGGCCTCTTCCTAGAAGAAGTTGTGCCAACCATGTTCCGACAGCGTGGTCAGGGAGGAACAACCCTCCTCACTGTACGAGCTGAATGCTTTGGTTAGGGATGAAGTTCAGGCAGTCAGTCAGGAGGTCCAGGCATCCATCTCTGCCCTGCCCCTCTACTCCGCCACTTCCAGGCCTTCCCCGCCTAAGAAGAGGAAGCTCCAGGAAGATGAGTCTGATGAGGCCCTCAAGGATTCTCTCTGGAGAAGATGAGCACCTGATCTCCGTATCCTCTGTTAAACCAAGAGACTCCGGGAGATATTACTTTGCCACGGAGCACATGGATGAATTGCTGTCCTCCGTCAGAAGTACAATGGTTGTTGAGGAAGTTGAAGCCCCTTGTTCTGTTGAGGACCAGATGTTCCGGGGTCTTAAGTCATCAAGACAGCCGGGCTTTCCGGTTCATAAGGTTATCAGGGAGCTCATCCACCGGGAGTGGGAGTCTCCTGAAAACCTCTTCATCATTCCCTCTGAATTAAAACACCGCTTCCCCTTGGAGGGAGACTATTTTTTGTGGGGCGTCCCTAAGGTGGACATCCCAGTTGCTAGGGTGTCGAAAAAGACCTCGCTTCCCTTTGAGGATTCCTCCCAACTGAGGGACGCTCTTGATCGAAAGATGGAGTGTCCTTAAGAAGTCTTTGGAGGCTTCTTTCTCCGGGTTGAAAGTTTAATAACTCCTCAACCTGTGTGGCATGCTCCTTTTACAAATGGATTGGCCAAATGGAGGGGCACCTGTCACAGGGTACACCCCGGGATGTTCTCCTGGACTCCATTCCGTTCCTTTGTAGGGCTATAGACTTTCTTGCGGATACTTCGGCAGAGTCTGTGCGGATATCTGCCAGGACTGCGGTTCTATCCAATACTGTCTGACGGGTGGTATGGCTCCAGATGTGGAGCGGGGATGTTACATCTAAGATGAAACTCTGCTCCATCGCCTTCCAGGGGAAATACGTCTTTGGGCAGGTATTGGACGACATCCTGGAGAAAGTTTCTGATAAGAAAAAATGTCTCCCTGAGCAGAAACAGCCCTTTTGTCCTGCTCAATCCCATGCCTCCCAGTATAAAGGGAAGGGTAAGATAAACCGCTGGTCCTACCCTAAGAGCGACAAAGGTCGTAACACCTTGCTCCCTCAGCAGTGGGAACAACATCAGGCCAATAAATAACTCTGACCTAGTCGGGGGACGTCTGGTGAGGTTCCTTCCCCAATGGTAGGTGATCTCCTGCCCGTGGATCCTTTCCACCATTCGGGAGGGTCTATGCCTCAAATTCGAATCTTGTGCTCCGTGGAGTCCTCCTTTTGGGGTCCATGACCGACTGCATCCAGTAGGCTTGGGCTTTGGCTCATTCTTGGCCTCTTCAGGAACACATTCTGCGTTCCTGAGACAGGCGACAGGACTCCGTGAACAGAAGGCTCAGAACCCAGGGGTGAGTTTTGGCCTCTCTTGGTAGATTCCCAGGAACCTGTCACTGCTCATATCCATCGCCATAGAGCCAGCAGCCACGGTTGGGAAGCATTGGTGGGACAGACACCATTCCAAGGCACTTGGAGTCGTCCTGTCAGCCTCCAGTCCTCCAACTTCAGGGAGCTGCAAGCAGTGGAAGAGGCTTTACGTGCAGCGGCTCACATCCTCCATGGGAAGCATATCAGGATCCTCTCGGCCAACAGTTGCTTTCCTGCTCCACCAAGGCGGTACGAGAGTTATTGGCCTCCAGGAGATTGCTCGTTGAATGTTTTCGTGGGCAGAACAACATCTGCTTTCTCTGTCAGCAGTGCATCTGAGGGGTGTGGACAACGTTCAGGCAGACGGTTTGAGCTGCACGGAGGTCCACCCAGGGGAGTGGAGCCTGCATCCAGAAGTCTTTCAGTCTGTGACCCAACGGTAGGGCTCTCCAGAGGTGGATCTCTTCGCAGGAAGCTGGGATGTGAAAGTTCCATTCTTCTTTTCCCTCAATCGCAGTGACGATCCCCTGGGCCTGGATGCCTTCGCTCACACCGTGACCTTATGGATTAGTCTGCGCATTCCCCCTATCCCTCTGATCGCGAGAACGCTGCTGAAGATAAGGACAGAGGGGGTGACGGCGATCCTGGTAGCTCCCCTGTGGCCCAAACGGTCCTGGTATGGCGTGATCAGGGAGATGTGCCTGGATGGTCTAAGCATGTTGCCACAGGTCTTCAATCTCCTGTCTCAAGGGCCGATCGATCATCCGGATCCAAATTAGCTCAACTTAGGAGCCTGGCTGTTGAGGCCGACCTCTTGAAAACCAGTTCTCTTTCAGTCAGTGATGGATACCCTTCAAAAGAGTCGGAAGCTTGTGACGAATGCCATTTATGGGAAGATATGGAAAACGTTTTTGTCCTGGTGTGCTACTTCGGCTCCAGATCTTCTTAATCCCAATGTGGCCCAGATTCTGGAGTTGGGTCTTCAACCAAGTACGCTTAAAGTTCAGGTGTCAGCGCTCAGCACGGTGTTCGATCATAATATCACATCTCCTCTGTGGATAAAGCGTCCTATGACCTCGGCAAGCAGACTTCGGCCGTGGGTTCGGCCTTCCGTTCCCCCATGGGATCTGAACCTTGCTTTGACTGGACTAACCCTGTCTCCCTTTGAGCTGCGGTCTTCAGCGTTCCTTCAGAGTCCCTCCCACAACACAGCTTTTTTGGTGGCTATCACGTCTGCTCGGAGGGTGGGAGAGCTCCAAGCACTTTCCGTCAGGGCACCCTACCTGTTAGTGACTGATCTGATTACACTGCGATTAGACCCTTCCTTCCTCCCGAAAGTCGTGTCTGATTTTCATCGTTCCTAGGAGGTAATTCTTCCATCTTTTTGTCAACATCCTGCTAACGCAGCGGAATCTGTTTTTCCATTCTTTGGATGTTCGGAGAACTGTTCTCCACTACCTACAACAGACTGCCTCCTGGAGACTGGACCAGAACCTGTTTGTCCAACACTTTGGTCGGAATAAGTAGGAAGGCTTCTAAATCCACAATTGCGTCCTGGATCAAGAAAGTGATTTGTGAGTCATACGTCTCCCAACGGCTGACTCCTCCGGTGGGACTGAAGGCTCATTCCACTTGGGTGACTGCGACTTCCTGGACTGAACGGACCAGCGCTTCGTCGGAGCAGATTTGCAGAGCTGCAATGTGGTCATCCCTTCACATGTCTTCTAAGCATTGCAGATTAGATTTAGCAGGGATCTAGCCTTTGGTAGGAAAGTCCTGCAAGTGGTAGCTCCTTCCATCCCCCCTTCCTGAAGAATATTGATGGTATTCCTCCAATGCTGTGGATGTTCCTGTCCCCAAACAGGGCGTGGATGACATCCTCCAATGCTGTCGTGGAAGGCTCCAAGAAAAGGAATTACCGACAAGGACTAATTCAGTTCTTTTTAATGTAATGACTTAAAGATTTTTGGTTATAATTTTTGGATACAACCTTTTTTTTAAATTTTTTTTATTTTTTTTTATAATTGCTATTTATTTAGGCTTTTCAGATGCAGAATGAATAACTCACAACTCAACATTTTAATTTAATTTTTGTGCTGCGAAAGTGAAAAGACCAACTTATTCCTTGTATCAGTTCAGTCACAGTGATACTAGACTTGTACCTTTTTTTATGCTTTGCTACTTTTACACACTAAAAACATTGTCAAATATGTATTTCTAGATCACCATAATTTGAGGGCCATAACATGATTTTTTTTTTTTTTTTGTGTGAAGTTTTTACATTCGCCATGTTCACCTTGCTACCCTCTTGATAGAGATGGATAAATATATATTTTTTTACATATAAGATTTTGACCTCCTTGTAATATACGGTGTGTGTGTGTGTGTATATGTGTACATGTGGTATGTGTATGTATATATGCATGTGTATATATATATATATATTATATATATATATATATATATATATATATATATATATATATATATATATATATATATATATATATATATATATATATATAATATATATATATATAGCAGTGTGATGAGATAAAAAGCAAAGTCATCTTTAATTTTTTTTTTTCATTTATTTTTCTGAAACAGGTGATTTTTTTTACTGTCGAAACAGGTTTTCATTGTATCTGGTTTGTTTTTCTTTACATATTTTAACTTTGTTTATTTTTTTTTTTATACATGTTCACTTAGTCCCATTGTTAGACATGAATATTTTTTAGTTTGATCACTGCTTTCATGCACTGCTGTACTTATCGTACAACAGTGCAGGAGACCTGTCCGCAGCTATTAAGGGGTTAACATTGAGAAATGAAGTTTCTGTCTAAGGCCCCTTTCACATCAAGCGTTTTTTTGAAATCGCGGCAGATGCGGTGAAAAAACCGCATCTGCCGCGATTACCGCATACCGGCTGCACTTGCGGCACGGTTGCGGCAAGCCCCATACAATGTATAGGCGGGCTTGCCGCAGGTGCCAAAACCGCACCTGCCGCAAGCCTGCCTATACATTGTATGGGGCTTGCCGCAACCGTGCCGCAAGTGCAGCCGGATTTAAAAAAAACGCTGATGTGAAAGGGGCCTAACACACACTTTGTACTATAAGATGCCCCTATATATTGTGCTTTACTGATATCCTGTGCCCTTCATGACCACACATAAATGTGGGCAAACAAGGACAGGGTCACACATAGGGTGCAGAGACAAGAGCAACATGTGAAAATGAAGATCGGTCTTTATCACAAGTCTTGTATTCTAGATAAGTGTAAACAAGCATTGGGTGTGTGGCAGTTTTATTTTTCTTTTAGCCTGTGCACCAAAGATCTATTCTAATAACCCACATGTGGCCTCAAGCTTTCCCTAACCTGCTATTAGCTCAGTTCAGTCTCTCCTGCTGAGCAGTAATTGCACAGATCAAGAGCAGTATGTAGTCAGGCCTGGCACCCAGCTTCCCCGGGCAGGTGTCAGGGCCCTGAACAAGTGAGAGGGCTCACTGGCTGTGTGTGAGGGGAAGCCGTGAGGAGCCCTGCTCAGACAGCTGCCCTCTCTTCTCTCCTGCTCTGCACTGATCCATGTGATTGCTACACAGCTGGAGAGAAAACATACCAGGAACTACAGGAGGCTGAATGACCTTCCTATCATGTGACTGGTCACATTACTGAAATCAAGGTCCTGCAAGATACTGCAGCTGCTCAACTTCTGCAACCTCTTGTGCAGCTCTGTGGCTCCTCTCCTGCTATGCACTGATCAAGAACAGCTAGATGTGTTAATAAGTGTGTGTGTGTAATATATAAATATATATATATATATATATATATATATATATATATATATATATATAATATATATATTTATAATATATATATATATACACACATACAGTTAGGGCCAGAAATATTTGGACAGTGACACAATTTTCGCGAGTTGGGCTCTGCATGCCACCACATTGGATTTGAAATGAAACCTCTACAACAGAATTCAAGTGCAGATTGTAACGTTTAATTTGAAGGGTTGAACAAAAATATCTGATAGAAAATGTAGGAATTGTACACATTTCTTTACAAACACTCCACATTTTAGGAGGTCAAAAGTAATTGGACAAATAAACATAACCCAAACAAAATATTTTTATTTTCAATATTTTGTTGCGAATCCTTTGGGGGCAATCACTGCCTTAAGTCTGGAACCCATGGACATCACCAAACGCTGGGTTTCCTCCTTCTTAATGCTTTGCCAGGCCTTTACAGCCGCAGCCTTCAGGTCTTGCTTGTTTGTGGGTCTTTCCGTCTTAAGTCTGGATTTGAGCAAGTGAAATGCATACTCAATTGGGTTAAGATCTGGTGATTGACTTGGCCATTGCAGAATGTTCCACTTTTTTACACTCATGAACTCCTGGGTAGCTTTGGCTGTATGCTTGGGGTCATTGTCCATCTGTACTATGAAGCGCCGTCCAATCAACCTTGCAGCATTTGACTGAATCTGGGCTGAAAGTATATCCCGGTACACTTCAGAATTCATCCGGCTACTCTTGTCTGCTGTTATGTCATCAATAAACACAAGTGACCCAGTGCCATTGAAAGCCATGCATGCCCATGCCATCACGTTGCCTCCACCATGTTTTACAGAGGATGTGGTGTGCCTTGGATCATGTGCCGTTCCCTTTCTTCTCCAAACTTTTTTCTTCCCATCATTCTGGTACAGGTTGATCTTTGTCTCATCTGTCCATAGAATACTTTTCCAGAACTGAGCTGGCTTCTTGAGGTGTTGTTCAGCAAATTTAACTCTGGCCTGTCTATTTTTGGAATTGATGAATGGTTTGCATCTAGATGTGAACCCTTTGTATTTACTGTCATGGAGTCTTCTCTTTACTGTTTACTTATAGACAGATACACCTACTTCACTGAGAGTGTTCTGGACTTCAGTTGATGTTGTGAACGGGTTCTTTTTCACCAAATAAAGTATGCGGCGATCATCCACCACTGTTGTCATCCGTGGACGCCCAGGCCTTTTAGAGTTCCCAAGCTCACCAGTCAATTCCTTTTTTCTCAGAATGTACCCAACTGTTGATTTTGCTACTCCAAGCATGTCTGCTATCTCTCTGATGGATTTTTTCTTTTTTTTCAGCCTCAGGATGTTCTGCTTCACCTCAATTGATAGTTCCTTTGACCGCATGTTGTCTGGTCACAGCAACAGCTTCCAAATGCAAAACCACACACCTGGAATCCACCCCTGACCTTTTAACTACTTAATTGATTACAGGTTAACGAGGGAGACGCCTTCAGAGTTAATTGCAGCCCTTAGAGTCCATTGTCCAATTACTTTTGGTCCCTTGAAAAAGAGGAGGCTATGCATTACAGAGCTATAATTCCTAAACCCTTTCTCCGATTTGGATGTGGAAACTCTCATATTGCAGCTGGGAGTGTGCACTTTCAGCCCATATTATATATATAATTGTATTTCTGAACATGTTTTTGTAAACAGCTAAAATAACAAAACTTGTGTCACTGTCCAAATATTTCTGGCCCTAACTGTATATATATTATATATATATATATATATATATATATATATATATATATATATATATATATATATATATATATATATATATATATATATATATATAACATATATACACATATGTGTGTATATGTGTATATATGTATATGTGTGTGTATATACATGTATTGTCCATGTAGCAGAGCACACCTGCAAGAAACAGCCGTAGTCTTTTAAATATAAAACCCACTAGCTGGGTGCCCGATGCAGATGCATCGGGATTCTAGAAGAGCGAGTCTCTGCGCGGGCATAGCGAGTCGCCTTAGAACTGCTCGCAATGGCCGCTGCGCGGCCAATGCTTCGGTCGTATCCACATGACGACACTGACTCGCAGCGCGAGCGGACTCAAAAGGGGCAAAAAACCCATTCGTGATTATATATAGATTCCCCTGACCCATTCTCCACCGCCCCTCTCTGGAGCGCTCTGGAATGCCATCTTTACCTCTCGCAGACTATCCTTCCTGGACCTCACAGAAACATGTCTGACACCCTCCGACACAGCCTCCCCTGCTGTGGTGTGTTATGGCGGTCTTTATTTCTCCCAGACACCTTGCAATAGCAACAAACATGGTGGAGGAGTGGGTCTTCTCCTTTCTAGCAACTGGACCTTCGACCCAATTCCTCCCTTCTCCCTCCCTTATCCTCTCCTCCTTTTGAAGTGTACTCTGTCCACATCTCCTTCCAAATGGCTGTCATTTATCAACCCCTGGGCCTGACCACTGCATTCTTTGACCAATTCTCCATCTGGCTTTTTTACTTCCTCTCTGTTAACATTCCCACCATCATGGGTGACTTTATCATCCCCATTGATAACAACCAGTCAACAGCCTCCAAACACCTGTTACTTGCCCACCTTGGCCTCTCCCAATGGTCCTCCACAGCCACACACACAGACGGACATACACTAGATTTCATCTATACTCACCTCTGCTCCCTAACTAAACCCACAACCTCCCCTCTCCCCCTATCTGATCACCATCTACTTACTTTCTCATCCTTGTCCTCCTCACCTGCCACCTATGTACACCAACTCGTACACTCTTGCAGAAACCTGACGCACGTTGACACTCACATACTGACACTATCCTACCACTATCCTTTATAGTCTCACTCCACGACACAGATAATACCACCGCTTTCCACAATTCTACACTCGGACAACTTCGGCACACAAACACCACTCTAAAAAGCTGCGGCAGGTGTCTAGGGTTGCTGAGCGGCGCAGAAGAAAACACATTCATAAGAACACCACACAGCATTCAAACCGCACTTCTCATATTCAAGTCAGCACTTGCCACCACTTAACAGAATTACTTCATTACCCTCATATCCTTTGTGCCACAACCCCAGGCAGTTATTCAACACATTTAACTCCCTCCTCTGTGCGCGCCACCCCCCCCCCACTTCTTGTATCTCTGTTGAAGACTTCGCAACACACTTCACCACCAAGATCGATCAGATCCGACAAGTCTCTTGCTACCCAACCATCACAACCCTATGAATTCCAGACCACTCCCCTCCATCACTGAAGGAGAACTTGCACAACTCCTCTCCAAATCGCACCTCTCCACTTGTGCATCGGACTCAATCCCTTTCCACTTCCTCCCCAACCTCACCACCACGCTTATCCCAGCCCGAACCCACCTGTTCAATCTATCACTAACTTCTGGTACTTTTCCTTCCGCTTTCAAACATGCAACAATTAACCCTGTCTTGAAGAAGCCATCTCTCGAACCGACCTCCACATCCAGCTACCACCCCATATCGCTCCTCCCGTTCGCCTCCAAACTTCTTGAAAAGCATATCCACGCTCCACTCTCATCCCACCTCTCATCCAACTCTCTTTGACAACCTTCAATCTTGCTTCCACCCCCACCACTCTTCTGAAACAGCCTTACCCAAAATTACGAAGTACCTTATTGCCGCCAAAGCTAATGGACACTTCTCATCCTCCTTTTTCTTGACCTGTCCTCTGCATTCAACACAGTTGACCACTGCCTCCTATTACAGATCCTCTCTTCCATTGGTATCAATGACCTTGCCCTCTCCTGGATCTCCTCCTACCTTTCCAACCACACATTTAGCGTCTCCCACTCCAATACAACCTCCTCACCCCATCCCCTCTTTGTTGGGGTCCCTAAAGGATCTGTCCTCGGGCTCCTTCTTTTTTCCATTTATACTCTTGGCCTAGGACAACTCCTAAAGTCCCATGGATTCCAGTACCACCTGTACGCTGACTACACTCAGATCTACCTCTTTGACCCAGACATCACCTCGCTGCTGTCCAGAGTCCCAGAGTGTCTATCAGCCATATCATCCTTCTTCTCCTTTCCCCCATCTCGCTCACCTCCCTTACCTGATCGATCTATCACAAATTATATCACACTTTGCCCTGTACCTGAAGTCCGCTACCTCGAAGTAATTCTTTACTCTGCCTTATCCTTCAAACCACACATTAAAGCTTTCACCACCTCCTGCTGCCTCCAACTCAAAAAAAATATTTCCAGAATCTATCCCTTCCTCATCCCTCAATCTACTAAACTACTAGTGCACGCTCTCATCATCTCCTGTCTTGACTACTATAAACTCCTCCTTTGTGGCCTCCCTGCTAACATTCTTGCACCTCTCCAATCCATCTGTAACTCGGCTGCCCAACTAATCCATCTCTCCCCACTGCTCCTCCACTTCTACCCTCTGCAAATCCCTCCACTGGCTCCCAATTCCCCAGCGTATCTAATTGAAGCTACTAACATTGACTTGCAAAACCATCTACAATCTGTAAAACCCCCCCCCTTATATATCTTGAACTAATCACCCGATACCATGCAACTCGTAATCTTTGATCCTCCCAAGACCACCTCCTTTCCTCCACACTTGTACGTTCCTCATCTAACCGCCTGCCAGACTTCGCCTGAGCATCCCCCATTCTTTGGAATTCTGTACCTCCAAAACGTCTGACTATCCCCTACACTTGGAGCCTTAAAGCAGAACCTGAAAACCCATCTCTTTAAAACAGCTTGCAGCCTGCAAAGACCACGGTGCCACCTCACCACCACTGGACCCGGTGCTCCACCACCACCCGAGCAGACCCAGTCGTCTCCCTTCCCATTGCCCTATAGAATGTAAATCTGCAAGGGCAGGGTCCTCTATCCCCTCTGTACCAGTCTGTCACTGTTAGGCTACGTTCACACATTGCGTATTTTGCTGCTTCTCTGCGTTTTTTGCTGCGTTTTCTGTATTTACCTGCGTTTTTTGCTGCGTTTTTTTACGCGCGCTTCTTGCAGTGAAAACGCAATTCTGGATAAGCAGCCAGCCAAACCTATGGGTTTTGACACAATTCATTCACACACTGCGTATTTGTGCTTTTTTTTACGCGCGAGTCTTTACTGCAAAAACGCGCGCGTAAAAAGAATCACCATGTCCATTCTTTCTGCAGTTTTTCTCTGCGTTTTACCATTGCCCACATGATAAATGGGCTCTGAAAAAGCGCAGAGAAAAATGCAGAGAAAAATGCAGAGAAAAACGCAGTGTGTGAAAGGAGCTGCCTATTTCACAAAATACGCGCGTAAAAAAGCGCAGCTGCGTAAAAATACGCAGTGTGTGAACGTAGCCTTAGGCTATGTTCACACATAGCACTTTTTTGTGTTTGTTTGTTTGTTTTTTTTTTTTTTTTTGCGGGCGATTTTACCAGCGTTTTGCACCTGCATCGCGCAAAAAAAGAAGCAGTGCTTTTCAGACAGAATGCTTTTTTATGGACCTGGGGGAGAAGTGATGTCACAGCGTGGAGGAAGAATCCTGGTTCCTCCTCCCCTGTGTGACCGCCCCCATTTGATTTTACAGTGTATTAATATACAATGCGAAATCTAAAGAAAGTCAGAGGTATTAAAAATAATAAAGAATTAACTTGCCCTCCGCTGGCTTTTGTGCTATCCAGAGCTGAGCCAAGGCCATGTACTGATGTGACAAGACCTGGCATGATGTGATAGGGCGCTGATTGGCCACTCGCGGTCATGTGATATCGGCGCCCTATGACATCATGCCAGGTCTTGTCACATCAGTACTTTATTATTTTTAATACCTCTGACTTTCTTTAAAGGGATCCTGTCACCTCCAAAACGCCTCCTAAGCTACCAAAACATGTCCCTGCAGCATCCCATCACTTATCTCTCACCTTTATCACTCATTAGTGATTATAATTAGCAGGAGCAATATTCTTTAGCCCTTAGGGCGTGTAGTTTTGCAGCTCCAGGATCCAGCCCCTCTGTTCTCTGCTTGTGCAGGCTTTGCCCTCCCCCCTCTCTATCACTAACAGAATGCAAATAATTAGTCCTGCCTTCAGCTCCGCATCACAGCACAGACCGAGAGGGGGTGGATCATTCGGGGTGTGAAAATGAGCACCTAGAGAGAGCTTAGTCTCTTATTCAGAGCCAAGAAGTCTCAGATTTGTAAGTGTATATTGTTGATTATTCCAATGTTAGAGCGCTTTTTTTTTTTTTTTTTTTTTTTTACAGAAAAGGACCACTAATCATAATCGGTCATGGTGCAGGGACAGGTATTAATAGGGTTGGGGGTGATTTGGAGGGGTCAGGTTCCCTTTAATTTAGATTTCACATTGTATATTAATACACTGCAAAATCAAATGGGGTGGTCACAGAGGAAAGGAAGAACAGGATTCTTCCTCTACTCTGTGACATCAGATGCAGCCGCACCGGCCCCTATGGGAAATAACTCCGGCGCTGCTGCGTAAAGAATTGACATGTCAATTCTTTTTATGTTGGCGCTTTTTCCGATAAAAGCGCTGCCATACAGATACTGCGTAATTTTACGCAAAGTGAATTTCACATTCAATTTGCCGGCAGACACATTGCGCTTTTTTGAGCGCGCTTTTCAAAAATGCACAATTTGTGAACGTAGCGTTTGTTCATAGTATTTTTAACTTGTTTGTATGTATCCCTTTGTCATGCACAGCACCATGGAATCAATGGTGCACTATAAATAAAAAATAATAATGTGCATGTATTGTGTGCATGCAGCAGTGCTGTGTGTGCATGTATTGTACCCGTGAGCAGAGCTGTGTTTGTATGTGCATGTATTTTGCATGTAGCACAGCCATCTATGTTTATTGGCATGTAGCAGAGCTGTGTCATATATATAATTTGCAGAAAGGCACGAATTATAGATTTTCTTCCGTATTCTGCTCTAGTACATTAAAGGGAACCTGTCAGGTGGTTTATGCTGCCCAGCTACCGCTGTCTGCACCTGTAGCTTTATAATACTATTCTAATCTTCCCTGTCTGAGCTCACAGTGTTGTTATAGGTGAAAAAAAGCATTTCTACTCTTTAATTTCAGGCTACACCTTGGAGGAGGGAGACTGTCTGGCAGAATAATAAACTAACTATTAAAGCGAACCTGTCACCCCCCCCCCCCCCCCGGACATCAAAAGCTAAAATAGCCACCTTCTGCAGCACTAAGGCTGCATTCAGGGAAGGTGGCTATAGGCTTTTGATGCCCTATACATTGTGAAATATACACTTATATAAATGCTTACACATAAGACGACCTAAGTCCGGGAGGCGGGGTTTCACGCTCCTCCGGCCCGCCCCCTCTTGTCAATCCTGCTCGTCGCCTGCTGCTGCCTCCCCTCACACTGTAACATGAACGCGCGCCTCCGTTCTCCTCTATGGCGCCGCGTATGCGCTGTGCGCGCAGCCCGACTTCCTGGACACCCGGCGCACAGCGCATGCGTGGCGCCATAGAGGAGAACGGAGGCGTGCGTTCATGTTAGTGTGAGGGGAGGCAGCAGGATTGACAAGAGGGGGCGGGCCGGAGGAGCGCGAAACCCCGCCTCCCGGTCTTAGGTCGTCTTAGGTGTAAGCATTTATAAAAGTGTATATTTCACAATGTATAGGGCATCAAAAGCCTGTAGCCACCTTCCCTGAATGCAGCCTTAGTGCTGCAGAAGGTGGCTATTATAGATTTGATGTCCGGGGGGGGTGACAGGTTCGCTTTAACTAGCATGGCTAAAGGACCTGTGTAATGTAACGATCATGTGACCATAGTGGGTGGAGCTAAGTGAGCAAACTTATGTTCTATAAGGACTTAGATCTGCCTATTACAGTCACATGGTTATGACATCCCATCAGGTCTCCCAACATGTTCTAACATAAGGCTGAAATGTTAACTATTAACCTGCCAAACAGTCCCTGTTCTCCAAGCTAGGGACTGACTGCCCCATTACATAAGGAAATGTGAGTATATAAATGCTTTTCTTTCACCTTTCACACTATAAGCTCAGACAGGGATGATTAGAATAATATTATAAAGCTGCAGGTACAGACAGTGATAGCTGTGGAGGCATAAACTAGCTGACAGGTTCTCTATAAAATTAGCATCAAGGGCCCCTCCCTTTTACACTGCCAGGGAAGCTTCAATTAATAGGAAGACATGTTTTCTTATATTCTGCTGTGTAAGGCTACTTTCACATTACAATTTTTTATCCTGTCCGTAGGATCCCACAGACAGGAAAGGAAAGCATTGGAGGTGACCTCCAGATGCTTTTTCTGTGTCCGGGTCCGTGATTATCACGGATCCGTACACAGCAAGGCACTTTCACTTCTGCAATGTATAATATACATTGCGGAAGTGAAATATAAGAAAGAGTTAAAAATAAAAAATCATTATGCTCACCTATCCTCTATCCAGCGCTGCCTCCCAGCAAGGTCCTCGTGCTTACAGGACGCAGCGGTCATGTGACCCGATGATGCTGTGTGACATAATCACAGGTCCTGTAAGCACGAGGACTTGCTGGGAGGCAGCGCTGGATAGAGGATAGGTGAGCATAATTTTTTTTTTTTTTAATTTTTATCTTTCTTTTACTTAATTACACTTCTGCAATGTATGTTATACATTGCAGAAGTGTAATTAGAAGGGTTGGAGCAATTTTCGTGTACTAAGCATGCTCACTACACTAAAATCGGGTCCAAGGAGACATCAGATGTTTCCTCTGACCCTGCTCCATAGGGCCCCATGTTAATGGAATCGGATCGGATCGGATCGGATTTGGCATAATTGCCATCCGATCTGTCAGATCCAATTCTATCCGGTTTTGGATTCGGATGCAAAAATCGGAGCAGTCTCTGATTTTTGCACCGGAAAGAAATCGGACGAAATAGGATCGGACGCAAATCGGATGGCAATTAGTGCACATCCAAATCGGTCCGATCCCCATAGGGTTACATGGGGCCAAATTCGGATCCGATGCTGTCCGATTTCTATCGGACAGCATCGAATTTCACAAAATCGTAGTGTGAAACCAGCCTAAACCTGCGGTGCAGTTTAAGGTGCAGATGTGCAGCAGTGGGGAGGGATGGGGCGGAGTCTTAAAGGGACCTACAGAGACTGTTTCGCCCAGGCCCTACAAAAATCTGGAGCCTGCCCTGTATGTTTATAGATAGAGAAGTAAGGGCAAGACTGGGAGCAACACCAAATAATAAAGAATTCATAGAAGAAATTCATATTGAATGTAAAATCACTTATTCACTACACACACAAGGTTTAATAGCACCATCGTAGCACCATCGAGTGCAGGCTTTCCGTCAGTACTTATAAAGGGTTGATAATGGTCTTACACATCTCCCTATAACAGATTGATATTCAGGTTGACACCTTCTACTGACTAGCTCTGGTCCCCCCTCCTTTGCTATTTCTCATTATATACATGCTAATTGTCTGATTCCATCTTATTTATTTCCTATATTATATATCACTGCCATTCCATTGTGTGGTTGTTTACCGTATGTTCATGTTAACTCTATTATATTTTGGCCCAGTATATAACGTCATTTTGCTGTCTTATATCTGGGGGCCCCTATGCCTTATAAATGTTTTTAAACCTTGTGTGTAGTGAATAAAGTTGATATTTTTACATTCAATATGCATTTCTTCTATGAATTCTTTATTATTTGGTGTTTCTCCCAGTCTTGCCCTTACTTCTCTTTATCTATGTATTGCTTTACTGTAGCATGGTGAGCACCCTCTGTGTATTGTAGCTGCATTGTAGTGCGCCCACATCCCCTCTTTTTTTCAATTGCCCTGTATGTAGTCTCATGATTATGATTATCTTAAGGCCACGTTACACACACAGATATATTGGTCACAGATCTCTGGTTGCAGTGAAATCATGGACACATTGTTACATTTGTACACAGCCACAAAATGGAACAATGTGTCCATGATTTCACTGCAATCAGAGATCTGTGACCAATATCTGAACAGATATCTGTGTGTGTAACGTGGCCTTTAGTGATGGGAGAGCACAGGGAAGGTGTGGAACTACTGATTTGAGACTAGAAGGGCCCGTGCCCACACTGGTGCACTTGCTGTGCGTTTGTACCGCATATTTGTAAAATGGCAACCATTATGTAGCAAAAGCGCAACATTTTTATTATGTAGAATTTTCTGTGTCTAATTGCAACCGCTTTTGAAAGAAATTACATCACTTTTTGACCGTGGGCACAAGGCCTAAGACTACAAGGCTAATAAAATATAGCAAGGTGTTCTCTTGATAAAAAGTGCGCCTTAGTCAGAAAGAAAAATATGGTGTGTATATGAGTAGATATCACATACACACACCATATATAATATATTTTTTAGTAGTCTATGCTAGTTGCTTCTTCTATATTACTAGTTGTTCTGCTGTTTCCTTGATCGTACATCATTCTTATTTTGGCACTAGCACTTTTAAGACTTTTGTTCTTATACTGTTGCAGCCTATTTGTAATGAGAT
This sequence comes from Allobates femoralis, assembly GCA_033576535.1. Lineage (NCBI taxonomy): Eukaryota > Metazoa > Chordata > Amphibia > Anura > Aromobatidae > Allobates > Allobates femoralis. The sequence goes on from JARQOC010000004.1 coordinate 542,262,017, forward strand.
GTTATGTATTTATAGGTCATTAAACCTAAAGTGAGAATGGTTTACTTTTAAAGACTAGCTCCACCCTGTATAAATGTTTGCACCATTGACTTACCTGTTTTAAACTTTTTAATCCCTTGCATCTGGGCGTATTGAATGTTCAAGTTGCAGGTTTCTAACCAAACTCAAAGGTAATGCCATATTCTTATGATATTCTGTGATTGATGAGGAAACCCCACTATGCTGCTTCTGTAATTGTGGTATTTAAAGAGCGAGACTGATAGATGACTGGCAGAGCACCTATCTTCATCAGCTTAAAGGGAACCAACCACCAGGATTTAATCACCTGTAAATCAGTGAAGCAGGTGATTGACATGTACAGCATGACATCACTGTTTGTTTTTCTTTAGTCATCCCCTGTATGCTTGTCTGTCTGCTGTAAACCAAACCCCCCCCCTCCCCCGGATGTGTCGAGAGGAGTCTGGATGAGTGGGAGAGGGTTTGGCTTACAGCAGAAAGACAAGCCCACAGGGATGTAAAAAAAAAGATAGTGGTGTCATGCTGTCCACGTCAATCACCTGCTGCACTGGTTTACAGGTGGTTAAATCCTGGTGGTTGGTTTCTTTAATGCTCAGGAGGCCAGAGGGTTAATATTGTAATATAGGGAAAACATTTACCATGGTGAAATTGGCTCTGTCTAATATAGAAGACTTATAAATTCAAGAAAGATATCAAGTCTTTTTTGCATTTAAAAAAAAAACCAAAATAAAACCCTCCTTTTTTGAATTGGGCATTTTATTGGCCACCCTTTCTCAACTGTTGGGTCCTGTTCTGCATTTGGAATCTGACCTAATGTACTAAAAAGTAATGTGCTTTGCACAAACGCACTGTGTCCTAGTCTAAGCCCAGCTTCACACCACGGGTTTGTGCTATCAGGTTTTGTTCGGTTTGAACAGTTAACTGAAACGTAGGGGGCTTTCACGTTACTGGTAGCACAAAGGCTCTGGAAATTACTATGGCTTCTCGCCTGAAAAGAAAGTCAGCAAAACCTGCGCATCCAATGCTCCACTGCTTGCTGAATACGGACACTGTGACTGTACCACAACGTTGTTGTAGTGAGAAGAGCGACCTTAATTTACGGAGTATTTGTTTCCAGAAGCACGAGCTGGGCACAATGTGCAAGTCCTACAATGCACATGGGTACTACTAGGGCTTATTTGCAATTTTTAATTCTGCAACATTAACTACATTTTACTCCCATGGGTGTTTTCCAGAGACAGAATCGTCACTATGGCCTTAGATGAATTCCTAGCGGGATGTAATTTAAAAAAATGTGGTCACATAAGGGGGTGTCTTCTGCTCTGGCACTAAGGTGCTGTGCAAATGAAGCCAGAAAACGATTTCAGGGATAAAAATGTGCTCTAAAAATGTAATGGAGCTCCTTCCATGGGATATGCTATGTTCAGGGAAAATTGTGTATGTTGTGTCTTTCGTTGTTTCTTTTTTTTTTCTTTTTATTTTTTTTGCAGTTTCCCCTTTTGATAATTGTAAATCTGCAATTTAACAAAAACAAAAATGATTTATTAGTGAAAATGTACCATCAATACCAAAAACAAAAATCAACACTGCACTTGCAGAGTGCAGTCAGACCCCACTATGTGGAGCAAGCACCAGGTGCAAGCAGATAAGTCACCTCTACCTACAATGAGATGTGGGAGGCAACTTGCCATGCACATAAGCTTGCATATGGCACCATTCACACTGATACATATGATCCACTGGTCCTGCAAGTGCAGTGTTGGTTTTTCTTTTTGGCATTGATGGTAAATATTTTTTTTTTTCTTCTTATGCTGCCTTTTGAGTAGTTTTAGTAAAAATGTAATCACTTTTTTTCACCACCCAATAGTATAAAGTTGACTTCTGTGGTGTCTGTATGCTCGCTGCACCCTAGATTAATTAATTGAACGCTGTAGTTTGTAAAATGGGGTCACTTGTGGGCGATTTCCACTGTTTAGGCACATCATGGGTTCTCCATATGTGACATGGCATCTGCTAATGATTGCAGCCAATTTTACACTTGGAAAAAAGAAATGTTTCTCCTTCCCTTCAAAGCCCTGCCGTGCGCCTAAACAGTCATTCTTCACCACACATAAAGTATCAGTGCAGTCAGGAGAAAATGCAAAATTTGGGGCTACAGTAACATTTTTGTGGGGAAAAAAATTTCATTTTATTCCTTCCACATTGCTTTAGTTCCTGTGAAGCACCTGAAGGGTTAATCTTTTTGAATGTTGGTGAGTAGCTTGAGGGTGCTGTTTTTAGAATGGTGTCACTTTTGGGTGTTTTCTGTCACACAGGCCCTCAGTCATTCCAAATGTGATGTGGTCACTGAAAAAAAAAAGTTTTTGTAAATGTTAATGTAAAAATGAAATTGCTGATGAACTTTGACCCCTTCTAACTTTCTAACAGATTTTTCCTTCACAAATTGTGCTGATGTAAAGTAGACATGTGGGAAATGTTATTTATTAACTATTTTGTGTGATATTTTCGCTAAACGTCCAATAGTTTCACAAGCACAAAAGATTTTATCCTAATTTTACCACTAACGTGGATATCAATGTCACAAGGAAACAGTCTTGGAATCACTAGGATCTGTTGAAGCGTTCCAGAGTTATTACATCATAAAGTAACACTAGACAGAATTGAGGGTGGGAGGGGAAATGGAATGGTCATTTATTGAAAACAAGCTCAGGCTGAAGGGCATCTGTTACAATGCATATCCATATTTTTTAACACCTAATTTTCATCTCTCTATAATAAAAAAGAAATTGGTGTGATGGATAAAAAAAAAAATGATTGAAGGCTACATTCACACGCTACACTATTGCACCATTTGGGTCTGCTTTGTATGGATCCACTATTGCAGTGACGATGTAGTCAAACGCATTGACGTTGGCCGTCCCAGCTAAGTCAATGCATTTCACTATTTTGCATTCAGACACTACTTTTTACGGATCTGCTTTTGGGTTGAAAAGCGGGTATGAAAAAAAGAAAGTCACATGTCTATTTTGTGGTTGTTTTTTCGCTGTGCTTTTACTCACCTTGCCACGCTCTCCCGACGAGCTCCCCTTATACCAAGGCCGTAGGACCTGTGGTGGATCTTGGACAGCACCATGTGACCGAGTAACGTCACACAGTCACATGGAAGGCTGCAGGGTCCTACAGGCGGCACTCGCTGCGGTCTCCGAGGATGAGGTCACTGGGAGAGCGCGGTGAGGTGAGTAAGCGCAGTAGCGTTTAGACACAATGCTGCCCTTTGTGAGGATCCATTCTTGGTGCAGTTTTTGCACCAAAAACTGATCTTCACAAAACGCAGCAATACGCAGTGTGTGAATGTAGCCTTAAACTTGCCAAACAAGCTTTGGCAACATTTGCCCTTTTATAATGTAAACATTAGGTGTGACCCACTGTAAAGCATAAAATGAAGTGAGCAAGATGTCTGAGGGTCAGTTTTAATGTGAATCCACATTAGAATAGGAAAATTGACTTTGACTAAATCCTTGGCAGGGGCATAACTATCACGGTTACAGGGATCGCAACCGTGCTCGGCATTTGAGGTGCTTGCCAACCTGAGCGCCTGCTTCAGATGGATGTGCATCCCCGAGCATTCACATCCAGATCACTGGGCAGCAGACCACACAGGCGCTATGTGGCCCATAAGTGTCCGTCACTGCGCCCCCCTCCCTCCAACAATGAAGAGTGTGCTTGCTCCATACACTCCCCCCTCTGCTAGCACTTTGACCTCTCAGTATAGCGGAGTGCAGTGACCCCACCACTTCATGCCCGCTGTGCTGAGGTGGGCAGAATGCAGGATTCTCTGAAGGAGAATGGAGCAGCGTGAGAACAGAGGAGGGATGAATACTGATTGATTTGATTTTTAATCGGTGACTACACAGTGGCCTCATGACTGTGGTGGTGCATTATAATACATGGTGCATTATGCTATATGGAGGGATATGAGGCTGCATTATACTATGTGGAGGGATATGAGGCTGCATTATAGTATGTGGAGGGATCTGAGGCTGCATTATACTATGTGGAGGGATCTGAGGCTGCATTATACTATGTGGAGGGATCTGAGGCTGCATTATAGTATGTGGAGGGATCTGAGGCTGCATTATAGTATGTGGAGGGATCTGAGGCTGCATTATAGTATGTGGAGGGATCTGAGGCTGCATTATAGTGTGTGGAGGGATCTGAGGCTGCATTATAGTATGTGGAGGGATCTGAGGCTGCATTATAGTATGTGGAGGGATCTGAGGCTGCATTATAGTATGTGGAGGGATCTGAGGCTGCATTATAGTATGTGGAGGGATCTGAGGCTGCATTATTATACTTTATGGAAGAGTATGGTGGCAGGATGGAGACCTTGTATAGCAGGATGGAGGACATTAAAACATAATGAAGGGGGGAGGGGTAAATTTGTTTAAGTTTTTATAGGATTTGGGATGTGACACAGGTCTCCTACATGTGACCAACCAAATTTCTCCTCATGACCCATCAGACTCTAGTTATGCCATTGGACACTGGTATCCGGGCAAGACTAATTTGCAAAATTTTAGTTCAAAGCAACATTTTTGTGGTTAAAAATGTATTTCATTTTCACAGCACAATGTTATAAAATTCTGTGAAGCTTCTGGTGGTTCAAAGTGCCCACCACACATCTAGATAAAGAGGGGAGAGAATAGTTTCCAAAATAGGGTCATGTGGGGGGTTTCCTCTGTTCAGACACATGAGAGGCTCTGCAAACGTGTCATGGTGTCCTGACAGTTTTCTGTTCAAAAAGTCAAATGTCGCTCCTTCCCTTCTGTAAGCTGCCCTATGTCCACACAGTGGTTTTACACCACATATGGGGTATCTGTGTACTCAGGAGAAATTGTCCAACAAACTGTGTAGTTCAATTTCCCTGTTACCCTTGTGAAAATGCAATGTTTGGGATGGCAAAAGTAAAATGTTAAAAAAAAAAAAAAAAAAATATTTCCTTCCACATTACTTTAGTTCCTGTGAAGCACCTGAAGGGTTAATAAACTTACTGTGGTTTTGAGCAGTCTGAGGGGTGCAGATTTTAAAACGGGATCACTTCTAGGTGCTTTGTGCCACATCGGCCCCTCAGTCGCATCAAATGTGATGTGGTCCCTAAAAAATTTTGATGGAAAGATGAGAAACTGCTGAAACTTTGAACCCTTCTAACCTCCTAACAGAAATGTTTCCAAAACTGTGCTGATGTACAGTAGACATGTGGGAAATGTTATTTATTAACTATATTGTGTGATAGAACTCTGTTTTAAAGGGAACCTGTCACCCCAAATAACCTTTCTAACCTATAATACCTGTACCTGCAGGCTTGCAATACATTCCAACACATCCCTGACTCACCTTTTTTACTAATCTACAAGTACAATATAGTTAGGAAACTTACAAAATTCTTGTCACAGGGGCGTTCCTCCAAGGCATTTTGACTGGTAGTCGGGTCCCCTGTGCCGCGCTACCCCTGTCTCGTTGCTCTAATACACCCTAATGGGCGTCATTATACAAATACAGAGCGCGGGCACAATTTCAATATCGCGCCCGCAACGTCACCGATGTGACGCCGGGATCGCCGCGTCACTTCCGGTCGCACACAGCCAGACTTAAGCATGCTATCTGCGAATGCGCGAAGTCTGCCTGTGAGACCTGCGACCGGAAGTGACGCGGCGATCTTGGCGTCATATGACCGCGTCCTAACTATATTGTACTTGTAGATTAGTAAAAAAGGTGAGTCAGGGATGTGTTAGAATGTATTGTAAGGCTGCAGGGACAGGTATTATAGGTTAGAAAGGTTATTTAGGGTGACGGGTTCCCTTTAAAGGCATAAAATGTAAAAGTTTGAAAATAGTAAAATGTTAATTTAATTTGTCAAATTTCCAATTTTTGTTTTTCACAAACTCTTAAAATATCTCTAAATTTATTGCTACTGTTCCATGAGGTATGTCACAAAAATATACATTGAAACCTCTGGGATGCGATGACGCGTTAGAGTTAAAACCTCATAAAGTGACACTGGTCAGAATTGGAAATATTGACGTGATCATAAAGGTGAAAACAGGCTGCGGGTGAAGGGGTTAATGGCTGTTATTTAGAGAGTTGTCAATGTTGACACAGTTCTACAAGCTGCACACTGTCTACGTCAGTGTTGTCCCATGAAAACATGTAGTAAAATATTTACAAAAATGTGAGGGTCGTATTCTTGTGATATACTGTACATGGGCTATGCTAGGAGTCGTACTGTACATAGGGGGCTATGTGGGGGCTCATACTGTATGTAGGGGGCAGTGTGGTGGACTCATACCTTGTATACAAGAGCTATGGAAAACGGTGATGTGAGGGCTCATTGTATGTAGGGACCTGTGTGGGGGTTCATACTGTATATAGGAGGCTGTATTTGCCCACGCGGTATAAGGGGAGGTGTCGGCACACTTGATTCTCAATATATTGTGATACAATTAATATTAACCCCCTTCACTACCCGGTGATTTTTCTTTTCCTTTTCATTTTTTGCTTCCCTGCTTCAAGAGCCATAACTTTTTTTATTTTTCCGTCAATATAGACATATGACGGCTTGTTTTTTGTGGCACAAGTTGTACTTTCAGATGCAAACATTTTATTTTACCATATAGTGTACAAGAAAATGGGATAAAATTCAAGTGCAGTGAAATTGCAAACAAAGTGCAATTATACGTTTGTTTTTTGTTTTGTTTTTTTTTTAGTCGCCATGTTCACTATATGGTAAAATTGACTTGACTGTGTGATGGGTTGGTACGAGTTTGTAGATACCAAACATACATACTTTTACTATTATCTAAGTGGTGAAAATAATTCAGGAGTTTGGGAAAAAAAAATCGCACTGTTTGCGCCATGTTCTGCGACCTGTGGCGTTCTCATTTTTCTGGACCTGGGGCTGAGTGACGGCTTATTTTTTGCGGTTTGAGCTGATGTTTCTAATGATGCTATTTTTGGGTAAATGCACTGTTTTGATCGCTTGTTGTTGCATTTTATAGCATTGTTGCAGCAACCAAATAAAACATATCTTTGGCGTTTGGATTGCCGATTCGATCGGTGCTGGAAGCCCGGCATCTCAGCTGATGAGATCAGCTGAGGTGTCCGGTGTTTAATGTGAGCGCCGCACTGGTGCTCACATCAAACACCGGGACTCCCGACCCATGATGTTGTACTATGTCAAGGGTTGGGAACGGGTTAATAGAAAGTGTTACTATTGACCTTAATTAATTTCAGTGTAATGCTTTGGCCTCCACAAGAGTCACTGACTCTTATGTGGCCCCTTGGGACAATTAATTGCTCACCCCTGCTATAGAGCACCCCTGGAACAAAGTGTGGTCAGTCGAGTAAGAGCATATCTGTTCCTCACATCTTTCCTTTTTGAAGCTGTAAGGCTGTGTGCCCACTATCAGTGTTTGAAGCGTTTTCAGTGCAGCCGGTTTTCTCTGCGTCCAAAACATTGCATTGTTCAGTACAAGCACAGCGTATGGATTTATAGAAATCCCACGCCTCCTGTGCTGCTTTTTCCCCGCAGTGTAAACTGACATGTGGCGCGGCTTCCTGAAATATGAGTGTTCTCGGTGGGTAAACATTACAAAAATCTGTTGCCCCAGAATCCTTATCTTGGGCAGGGACCCTGCTTTTTCCCACAGAGAACACCATTATCTCGTCAAGAGAAAACACGCTGCGCCCACAGAAAACAGTTAAATTTGGTGGTGGAAAGATCATGGTCTGGGATTACATTCAGTATGGGGGTGTGCAAAACATTTGTAAGGTGGAAGGCAATATCAATAGCCTAAAATATTAAGAAGTATTAACTACCTCTTATATTCCAAATCATAAAAGGGGTCAAATTCTGCAAAAGGATGGTGCTCCATTTCAGACATCCATCTCTACAACAAAGTTCCTCCAGGCAAAAAAGATCAAGGTGCTCAAGGACTGGCCAGCCCAGGCACCGGACATGAACATCATTGAGCATGTTTGGGGTAGGATGAAAGAGGAAGCTTGGAAAACAAAACCAAAGAATCTAGATGAACTCTCGGAGGCATGTAAGACTGCATTCTTTGCTATTCCTGATGACTTCATTAATTGTATGAATCATTGTTGAACTGCATGGATGCAGTCCTTCAAGCTCATGGAAGTCACACAAAATAAAACCAAAAATTAACTTATAATACAAAGTTTTGTCGCCCACAAAAACTATTATCTTGCCAAAATCTGACCATTCTGTGTTCATTAAATGGTCAATATTTCAGCATTGATGCCAATTTATTTTCTTAACCCAAACCACATTTGGGAGGGCTTCAGCTTTCAAAAGCGTAATTTATACAACCAATGGATGAATTTAACGTCGGGTTATAAGCTTTTATTTACATGACATGGATAAGCGAAATAACTTCTGTCAGGGAGTTAAAGTTCCCTGACCCTTGTCTTATAAATCACACTCAAATGATTGGTGCCATTCAAATAAGAATTCGTACCACAAAAAAAAGTGCTTTATGTGTCTGTTGATGGAAAAATTAAGTTTAAAAAGACGAAACTTGGAAATAAAATCTAGAATTCTCCAAGGAGGTGGGCAAAATTCTTTTCCAGTTTTTGCTCATCTACATCTGTCCTTATGATCATTTCAGCAGTAACGTGCCCTGTCATCATGGCTTCAAAATACTTGAAAGGGATTTATTCAAAATCTTTTTCCTTTTGGCAACATTTAAAAGTTGTTTTTTGTTTTGTTTGCTAATTTTTTTTTTTTTTTTAAAAAGGTTGTGCGGTACTTGGTGTTTAGACCCGTAATACAAAAAACAAAACAAGAAAACAGGCAGCGGAGCGGTAGGTCATTGACTGCTCCTGCTGGCAATTCAGCTTCTCGCTTAAAGCACAGCAGCGCTTCTTCTAGCAGGCTGCACTATTTAAGGCATGACACCGGCAATCACGTCCTGTGAGCAGAGCAGGAAAGACGCTGCTCTGTCCATGTGATGTCAGCAGAATCCACTGTATTGCTGGCAGGAGCAGTCTGTGACAGAGCTGCTCCAGGCACCGCAGTTGAGCACTTTGTAATACGGTAAATAAAAGAGCAAACTTGTACCAGCAAAAACATGGCCTCATACAGTCATGTTGGGCCCCTCTTCACCTGGGAGGCCATCATACCTATTAAATCATCTGTCTGCACCACCAGAATGGAATAATTCAGCAGGGATTAAAGTGACTGTGTACAACAGTATAATTTACCACTAGAGATGGAGTTTATTGAATGGACTGCAATGCAATGTTCTTTTACACAGCTACAAATTAAAGTTTACAATGCAAACATAGCCCGGAGTAGTGCAGGGAACAGATCAAATTAAACCAAATGTTACTAAAAGGGTGCCTGAAGAAGAGATTTCAATGGTTTTGAAACTTATTACAAGTTTTATCAAAATAAAGTATTATTTTTTGTTAGTTATTTTGCAGTGCTCTGGTTATTCCAGTGTGTTACATAAAGAACAGGCATGCGATTTTACACTATAGAGTAATGCTCATTTTGCTATTTTCTATAGGCATCTTAGAGTGTAGTCTAAACAAGGTGGAGAAAAATATGCATCAATTACAAATCAAGGTTGTAAAACTTTGAAGTGTAAGTAAGTGTAGGATCCAACATTGAATGTTTGCAGTAGCTCGGTCATCCATATCATATTCTCTTACAACCATAGATGTCACAGAAGGGAATGTATGTCCGGCCTTCTAATACAGCTCTATCTGAAGGATCGATCATCAGGATGATGAAGCCAGATAACCTAAAACTGTGGATAAAAGCAATGGGATTTAGGGGGTGATTTCATTCTGCACAGAGTTTTATTATTATTTATTTAGTACCATTAGGTTCCATGGCGCTTTACATGAGGATAAGGGAGACAAGAACAAGTACACTAAATCTAGGCGATCGGGACTTACAGGAGGGCAGGGACCCTGTCCACGAGGGCTCAGTCTACGAGGGGCGGGTGGGGATACAGTAGGATGGAGGAATGTCAGGTATGGGGCGGTCGCCTGGGTCTCATGGCAGGTTGTAGGCTTGACTGAATAGGTGAGTCTTCAGGTGACACTTGAAGCTTCTCAGGGTCGGAGAGTGTCTGACGTGTTGGGGCAGGCCAGAGTATGGCAGATGCCAGGGAGAAGTCCTGGACGCAGTTGTGCGAAGAGGTGATGAGGGGGGAGCAGAGGAGGAGTTCTTGGGAGGAGCGGAGGTTGTGTTAGGGGTAGGTATCGGGAGACCAGGTCGGAGATGTATGGTGGGGCCTGGTTGTGTATGGCTTTGTACGCCATGGTTAGTGTTTTGAATTTGGATCTCTGGCGTGGAGCCAGTGAAGGGCTTGGCAGAGGGGGGAAACAGGGGAGTAGCGGGAGGACAGGTAGATTAGTCGGGCAGCGGAATTGAGGATAGACTGGAGAGGTGTGAGGGAGTCAGCTGGGAGGCCATTGAGAAGGAGGTTGCAGTAGTCAAGGCGGGAGATAAGAGCATGAATGAGTGTTTTAGCGGTGTCGTGGATGAGGAAGGAGCGGATCCGTGAGATGATCTTGAGCTGGAGCCAGAGGGATGTGGTGAGGGCCTCGATGTGGGGCTTGAAGGATAGGGAGGAGTCAAGGATTACCCCGAGGAACTTGGCTTGGGGGACTGGGGAGAGGGTGCAGTCGTTGACGCAGATGGATAGGTTGGGAAGTGGGGGGGGGGGGGGGGGGGGGGGAGCTATGAATTCAGTTTTGTCCATGTTGAATTTAAGGAAGCGAGCAGAGAAGAAGGATGATATGGCGGAAAGGCATTGTGGGATTTTGGAGAGTAGGGAGGTGATGTCAGGGCCGGAGAGATAGATTTGGGTGTTGTCGGCGTAGAGGTGGTACTGGAGGCCGTGGGACTCAATGAGTTGCCCTAGGCAGAGAGTGTATATGGAGAAAAGTAGGGGTCCCAGGACCAAACCTTGGACTCCGACAGAAAGGTGGTTGGGTGAGGAGGAGGTGTGGGAGTGGGAGACGCTGTTGGCTTGTGCTGGTCTATACACAGTCTTGTAAATTGATGCTTTTCCTCCCCTGATATTGATTACAGCTTGTTGTGTAGGGACCAGCTTGTGCAGTTCTTACAAGTTCTGTCCAATATAGCCTGTATGCTCTGCATTCAGGCTGGCACCATACATAACAGGTGGGCAGTGGTATGATGGGATTTTATTTACTTTTGTCTTATTTTCTTCTTCTTTTCCCCCTAATAGGTAGAATCGTTTATATTGGACCAAGAGGACAATTCAGTTCTTAAAACTGCATCAGAACTTTTTTTATCAACTGCTGCAGAAGTAGCAGATCTGCGAACTGTTGATCCAGCAACACAAGCGCGCTTAGAAGCTTTACTTGAAGCAGCAGGTATGTACAGATTTGGTTTCCACATTACTGCATATGAAAAATGATGGGCACATGCCGAGTTTTAGTCATATTTAATTAGAAACCCTCTTTAAAGGGGTTGTCCACTACTAAGGCTGGTTTCACACTACTGATTTTTCAAATCTGATGCTGTCCGATCAAAATCGGACAGCATTGGATCCGAATTTGGCCCCATGCAGCCCTATGGGCATCGGATCGAATCGGGTGTGCCCTAAATGGTATCCGATTTGGTCCGATCCGATTTTGTCCGATGTTTTTATCGGTGCAAAAATCGGAGCATGCTCCGATTTTTGCACCGAAAATAAAATCGGACAAAATCGTATCGGACTAAATCGGATGCCATTTAGGGCACACCCGATTCGATCCCTTTAACATGGGGCCCTATGGAGCAGGGTCCGAGGAAACATCTGATGTCTCCTCGGACCTGATTTTACTGTACTGAGCATGCTCAGCACAGTAAAACTGCTCCAAACTGGAAGCGCAGGGGTTAAAAAAAAAAAAAAAAATTATGCTCGTCTTCCCCCGAGCCCCCGCCGTCTTCCTGCAGGCTCCCGGTGTCTGCAGAGGTCTTCTACTGCAGTACAGGACCTGCGGTGATGTTAGTCACGTGACCGCAGGTTACCATGGTGGAACCTGCTGTCACGTGACTGTGACATCACCGCAGGTTTTGTACACATGAAGACGACCTCTGCAGACACCGGGAGCCTGCGGGAGCCACCCGGAGCCTGCAGGAAGACAGCGGGGGCTCGGGGGGAGATGAGCCTAAACTTTTTATTTTTTAATTTTTATTTTTTTCAGCCCGGAAGCTACGATTTAATGCCGGAATCGGATGCCTATTTGGCATCGGATTCCAGGCATCAGAAGGGAGCCGATGCTGTCCGAATTTATCGGACAGCATCGGCTCCCTTCAAAATCGTAATGTGAAAGTAGCCTAAGACAATCCCTTCTGAATTGACTTGTTTCCAGCAGTTAAAATAACCTTGTACTCTCCTCCCGCACTGCTGCCATTACAACGCTGTCGGTAACTGCGACTAGGGAAACTCGTGACATTGTAACACCACATGATCCCTGGGTCCAATCACTTCCAGTTTCCTTCTCCCTGTCTTCGAACCGATCGCAGTATCAACAGAATGTGACCGCTGTGGCTGCCACTCATTTTCTGTTGACCGTTTAAATGTTCAAAAGTGGGGAGAAAAATATATAATAATTTTTTTTTTTTTTTTTAACAAAGGTAGTTGATAACCCCACAAAACACCATTTAAACTACTTCTACTATAGGGGACTATGCACCAAAGAATTCCTACCGGCAGTATTTAGTGGCCAATGCTTCAGTGCATCGTTCCATCCCCTCAATCACTTATGGTGGGTTTACACACACCAATTTCTGTGTCCAATATCTGAACAGATCTCTGGTTGCAGTGAAATCATGGACACATAGTTCCATTTTGTGGCTGTGTACAAATGTAACAATGTGTCCATGATTTCACTGCAACCAGAGATCTGTTCAGATATTGGACACAGAAATTGGTGTGTGTAAACCCACCATTAAAGCACTGCCTGAATTGAATCCCTGGCCTTCCGTGTCCATACCAGCACATACTCTCAACAAGTGCAAAACATTTACAGTGTAAAAAAAAAAAAAATTCTCTGTAAAGTACTGCTGGGGCAGATGTTACTTTTTATAAAGTTCTGACCCTATGTAATATTTTTTCAGCACAGACATGCAGTCATATTCTACTGGGTGGGCTGTTAATATGGTTGCACCTAAATAAAATGGTTGGTGATATTAACTTCCTGTTTGTGACACATTAGTATATGGGAGGGGGAAAACTTTTCCAGATGGATGGTGACCATGACTGGCGGCCATTTTGGATCCAACTTTATTTTTTAAAGTGGGAAGAGGGTCATGAGACACGTCAAACGTATTGAGAATTTCATAAGAAAAACAATGGTGTGCTTGGTTTTAAAGGGATCCTGTCACCCCAAAACACCTCAAAAGCTATTAAAAGCTGTCCCTAGAGCATATTCACACTTACCCTACACTCCTTTTAGCTCCTAAAAGCATCTATTGAGAATGAAGATAAACGTTATTACACTACCTCATTAGTGATAATTAGTGACTATTGTATGCATAGTCACCCTGGCAGGCTCTCCCTCTTCATGATATCACGCCGCAATAGGCGGGATCTTCAAATCAGATTCAAATTCGCACCTCCCCGCTCTGTCCTGTGTCGGCCGGGCTGCAGTAGGGCTGGGTGACGCGAATCGCGTCATTTCCGGCGACGGGTGACGGTATGTACACCCGCGCCGCTCTGTTAGCTTCAAAACGCGGTCTTGAAGCTAACAGTGGCGCGGGTGTATATACGTCACCCGGCGCTGGAAATGACGCGATTCGCGTCATACAGCCGCACAATGTAGCGGTTCGGCTGGCATAGGAGAGCGGGGAGGCGCGCATTTGAATGTGAGTAGAAGATCACGCCTAAAGAAGGCGTGATATTAGGAATAGGGAGAGCCTGCCAGGGTGACTATGCATACAATAGTCACTAATTAACATGGCTAATGAGGTAGTTTTATAACGTTTATCTTCATTTTCACTAGCTGCATTTAGGAGCTAAAAAGAGTGTAGGGTAAGTGTTACTATGCTTTAGGGACAGCTTTTAATAGCTTTTGAGGTGTTTTGAGGGTGACCCCGGATCCCTTTAACATGACTTTATTCTTTCATGAGTTATTTACAAGTTTATGACCACTTATAAAATGTGTTTAAAGTCCTGCCCATTGTGTTGGATTGTCAATGCAACCCTCTTCTCCCACTCTTGACACACTGATAGCAACACCGCAGAAGAAATGCTAGCACAGGCTTCCAGTATCCGTTGTTTCAGATGCTGCACATCTCATATCTTCACAGCATAGACAATTGCCTTCAGATGAGTGATGAGGCAAACTTTTTTGTAAATGATGACGTTAACAACCAAACCACCGCTATTGGTCTGACACTAACCCACAGTGGATAGATCCCTCCAAGACTGTTGGAACACAAAAATTGATGGTATGGTGTACAAGGGATTGTATATGGGGTACAAGGGTAGTGGGGCCATTCTTCATCAATGAAAACCTCAATGCCACTGGATATGTAAAATTGCTACATGATTCAGAAAAAGGCCCCGTTACATGTAGCGTTATCGCTAATGATATCGCTGCAACGTCATAGGTTTTGTGGCGACATTGTGTGACACGTAGCATCGAGTGGGCCCCCCCGCTGTGAAATCGCTGATCGTTACGGAATGGCCTGGACCATTTTTTAATCGTTGGTCTCCCACTGGGCATGCTGCATCGGTGTGTGTGACAGGGGTAACGACCTCCATGTTATGCCCGTGACAGTGACAGATCCCAACAACCGTCGGAGGTCGATGTATCGGTGACTAGATCAGCCTGTGTGGCATCTCGCCAGCGACCACTTAAGGCCCCATTACACTATACGAGATAGTGAACGATATCGCTCAAACGTCAAGGGTTTGGAGTTGTTCAAACGCCATCGTTAGGGCATTGTAACACAGAGATACGACTACGATAAATCGTTGGATCGTTAATCACAGATTTGAGAACATGTTCTCAAATCAAACGATCCTCGATCAGCCCACCTGCTGCATCGTTGTGTGTGACACCGCCAAGATATCGTTCACGACTTCGCCTATTCACAACAGTGAACAGTGGTGTTCGCTGGGTTGTGTGAACGATAGCTGCTCACTACATCGTTGGTGCGTCATCCACGATATCTAGACGTGTAATATCTCACCAACAATGTCAAAAAGATGTCCTAACAGCAGCACTCCCCTGTGAGATTGTTAATGATATCTTAACGACATTGACACGTGTAACGGTAACTTTAGTGACATTCCAGCAATCCCTGCCAGGTCGTTGTTGGGATCTCTGGAATGTCGCTAGGTGTAACGGGGTCTTAAAACCAATCTGTTTTCACAGGCGGTTTAAACCGATCAGCTGATCGGATTGCCGTGCCCCACCGTGTCAGCTGATTAAGGTTTTTCAGCCATCGGAGTTGATGCCGCACATTGTGGGACACTCGGTGGAGAGGTGAGTGTTTGTGTTTGTTTGCTTTTTTTTTTTTTTCCCATTGCTTTATTTAATTTAACTTTCACAATATATGTATTCACATTTCGAAAGTGAAAGTGCAGCTTTGCAGGCTCGGATCCGTCAAAATCATGGATTCGGACACAGAAATGGCTTCCAGAGGTTCACATCCGGACCTGTTCGTTCCGGTCAGTGGGGTCCTGCAAAAAACAGAATCCCCACAAACATGAAAAATAATGATGTGAAGGGGGGCCCTAAGGCCTCTTGCACACTATTTGCGGTGCTGCGGAGGAAATTGCGGCTGTCAGTGCGGAGTCTATTGCGGACGCTATTGCAGATTGCATTCATTCCAATTGGGATGCGGCAGTGCGGCGTCCGCACTAAAAATGGACATGCTAAGGGCGGCTCCACACTGGCGGCGCGGCATTGCTGAGTCCGCATGCGGCTGTGCATTGCGGACTCCGCAATGAGGCCAGGCAGTGCTGGCCCACTGGCACAGTGTGCCATTGCGGCCGGCATTGCGACATGCTGCGGTGCGGAATTCCGTCCGCAGCATGTCCAATTTCAGTGCGCACTGCTGCATCCCAATTGGAATGAATGGCAATGCAATCTGCAATAGCGTCCGCAATAGACTGCAATAGCGTCCGCAATAGACTCCGCACTGACAGTTGCAATTTCCTCTGCAGCACCGCAAATAGTGTGCAAGAGGCCTAAAGCTTCCATCTCTGTGAGATTGCAATTATTGTTGCAAATACTGCAGCTCTCACAATTCTGCTCTAAGGCTGCGTTCACACATTTGCGTATTTTGCGCGCGCTTTTTGCTGCGTTTTTCGGCCGTGCAAAAAAACGCAACAAAATACACAGGGCCTTTCACACACTGCGCTTTCTTTACCCCAGAAGGCGCAGTGATGTCAGAGGGGAGGAAGAATCATGCTTCTTCCCTCTGTGACAGCTGTGGCCGCCCATTAGACTTCACAGTGTATTAATATACACTGTGAAATCTAAATTAAACAAAAGCAAGTGTCTGAAAAATAAAAAAGAATGAATACTTCACCTGTCCGACGCCTTTTCCCTCTGTGCGATCTCCGGTTCCAAGTGAGATGTGTTCTGCCAGGACCTGTGGTGACTTCAGAGGGGGGCTTTCCCTTTGCTGATTGGCTGCTCGCGGTCATGCGATATGTATCCTGCTTCCTCCCCTCTGTGACACCTGTGGCCGCCCATTAGATTTCACAGTGTATTAATATACACTGAAATCTAAATTAAACAGAGGCAAGTGTATGAAAAATAAAAAAGAATCACATACTTGCCTCTCCGACGCCTTTTCTCGCTGTCCGGTCTCCGGTTCCAAGTGAGAGGTGTTCTGACAGGACCTGTGGTGACGTCAGAGGGGCGTTCCCGGGCACTCGCGGTCATGTGATACATATCACATGACCGCGAGCAGCCAATCAGCAAAGGGAACGCCCCGGGAACGCCCCCCTCTGACGTCACCACAGGTCCTGTCAGAACACCTCTCACTTGGAAACGGAGACCGAACACTGGAAAAGGCATCGGACAGGTAAAGCATTCATTCTTGTTTATTTTTCATTCACTTGCTTTTGTTTAATTAAGATTTCACAGTGTATATTAATACACTGTGAAATCTAATGGGGCTGTCACAGAGGGGAGGAGGAAGCGGGATTCTTCCTCCCCTCTGTGACATCACTGCGCTTTCTGGGGTAAAGAAAGCGCAGTGTGTGAAAGCCCCTGTGTATTTTGTTGCACTTTTTTACGCGGCAAAAAGCGTGCGCAAAAAAGCGCAGCAAAATATGCTAATGTGTGAACGCAGCTTAAGTGTGCTTTCAAGAAGACAAACTCAAATCAAGAAGATGAAGGCAAAGTTCAAATGCTCTATTCTGTGTTAGGATAGTTTCATACTAGCTTTTTTGTGAATTCGTGGGCATGCAGAAAAAGTCTGCATCCCCTTGGATTCCCCGGACATCCCCGCAATGATGCAACTATCTGCACCCGCATCGGTGTTATCACTGATCTGGGCTCAAGGACCTGTGAAAATACAACTTCAGGAGTAGACAGTTGCTTCCAGGCGATCACCTGTTTTTCCTTGATGCGGTTCTAATGGACATGCCCCCTAGGTGGTGTGTCATTTAGAATTGCATTCTGGGCATGCACAGACTAATAACCTGGACCCGGGGGTCCACAACCAGTGGGATCTGGGTTACATACAACCCTTACTTAAATCTATCTGCAATATTCTGAATCCAGATATTCATGGTTTTTAACACTGAGACCAAAAATGCACTAAGTTGCATTCTTGGTCTCCAAGGAAAAAAACGGAGAACCCCCCCCCCCCCCCCCCCCGGATCAAGGGAAAAAAAAAAAAAGTGCAAAACTGAATGCACCTGCAAGGGCCTGAGCAAAAATGGATGCAGGTGAAACCAGTTTCAGGTGGATTCACACGGATGGCAAGAAACCCCAGTGTGAAACCAGCCTTAGTTATGTGTCTCACATTGGTAATGCCCCTTTTTTTTTTTTTTTTTTTTTTTTTAAATAAGATGTGGAGGCAGATTCTCATGCAGATAAGTGTCCTGCTCATAGAGTGGAAAAACTCACTGCATGAAAAACATGGACGGCTCTGGAATCAATACCCCAGATGGCAGATATCAAGATATTTTATTCGTCTACCTATCATATTCCCATATGGCCACTGCTCAGGAGGGTTAATCCTACTGACAGATTCTTTTTAGTGTTAGTGTATCATTACATATTATCTCATATCTAGTCTCTTCCTAAAATGTCCTGCTAATCAAAAGCAAAGCTAAATCTGCTCTGCTGCACACTTCAGCAGTCAGGAGTTTCTAAATGTGTGTACATTTAGCGCTGTGTTGTAGCTATACATTCTATCAAGCCTGTCCAATGCGTTTTCCATGCACAGCAGTGTGATTTATTCAGCAAAGCTGGACCCCCATTAAGCGACGGGATCTGTAAGGATAGGACTGGATGATATCTTGTATTTATAGATTTTATTACTTTTTTGGGCAGGTCAGATCTTTTACGGTCATAATGGTGGCCACATGTTGGCTAAGAAGACTATCTTTTTCTTAACAGCCTCCTGCATACACTTGCTTACTTGCCATGTCTTAGCATGTACCGTATATACTCGTGTATAAGCCGACCCGTGTATAAGCCGACCCCCCCCCCCTACTTTTGCCCCCAAAACCTGGGAAAACCCATTGACTCGTGTATAAGCCAAGGGTGGACCCCAGCACAGGTATACAGCAGCCTCCCCAGCAGTGTGGTGTATACAGCAGCCTCCCAGGCAGTGTGGTGTATACAGCAGCCTCCCCGGCAGTGTGGTGTATACAGCAGCCTCCCCGGCAGTGTGGTGTATACAGCAGCCTCCCCAGCAGTGTGGTGTATACAGCAGCCTCCCCAGCAGTGTGGTATATACAGCAGCCTCCCCAGCAGTGTGGTATATACAGCAGCCTCCCCAGCAGTGTGGTATATACAGCAGCCTCCCCAGCAGTGTGGTATATACAGCAGCCTCCCCAGCAGTGTGGTATATACAGCAGCCTCCCCAGCAGTGTGGTATATACAGCAGCCTCCCCAGCAGTGTGGTATAGACAGGCCCCGGTTGCAGCAACAGACCTGTAAGAGAATAGCTTTGATACTTACCTTCCTCGCTGTCATCGCGCGTCCTCGTCTCCTTCCCGCTTCTACCCGGCGTCATGTGACCGCGCACAATGACGTCATTGTGGATGCGCCGGGTAGAAGCGGGAAGGAGACCGGAGGAGCGCGGGTAATAGCGAGGAGGGCAAGTATGAAGGCTATTCTTTTACAGGTCTGTGGCTGCAACCGGGGGCCTGTATATGGGGGCCTGTATATACTACAGGGGGGAGCGGGGGGCCTGTATATACTACGGGGTGGAGCGAGGGGGGGGCCTGTGTATATACTACGGGGGGAGGGATCGGGGGGGGGGGGGGGGCCTGTATATACTACGTGGGGGGTGGGGATCGGGGGCCTGTATATTCTATGGGGGGAGCGCAATGTAATATGCACCGCTCCCCTGCCGCTGATGGACAGGGGGATGCAGTGCATATTGCATTGCACTAATGAGCGGCCCCACGTGACCGGGCGCTCATATTACAGCCTCCCCCTGCCTCCTCCAGCCCCCGGACACCGGCCCCCCCACACTCAGCTGTATAGTGACTCGTGTATAAGCCGAGGGGGGCACTTTTCAGCACAATTTTTGTGCTGAAAAACTCGGCTTATACACGAGTATATATGGTATGTTGTCTCAATGAGGAAAGGATAAACCTGCTGCTTTCTCTTGTGGTGCCTATCTCCATTGAGAACAATGGGATTGCGGATGTTAAGTTCTGTATGCCGATCTTGACTTTCCACCAACATCTGTTGTCAGGTCAGATATTTGGACCATTCCAGTAATTGGCAGGTTTGGCCAACATTAATGAGGTTCATTTAGTATCATATTGACTTGCATTAGGTCATGAATTTAAAATTGGGAGGAAGAAAGTCCAACATCCCCCACCCCCCACTGACCAGTGGTTAGCAGCTCTAGCAGGACACCTCAGCAAATTGTACTGTATAGTGGGTACTACCTGACAGCAGCCGCTAAGCAGGGGGATGTATAAAGAACACCTAAACTACGTCTTGCCATTGCCGGAGCTGTCAACAGATTAGTGCATGGCTCAGACACCTATCCTAAGTAATGGCTTAAAAGTAATACTAGTGGCAACTCATTGTAATGTCACTTAGGTGATCTTGTTAAATATAGGTACCGATGTGGACTACTTGTGTTTAGATTTTACTAAATCTGTTTACTATGATCACCTGACTTCATTGTGTAATACAGGGATTGGAAAACTGTCTACGGCTGATGGGAAAGCCTTTGCGGATCCTGAAGTGCTTCAGAGATTGACCTCCTCAGTTAGCTGTGCTTTGGATGAAGCTGCTGCTGCGCTGACTCGGATGAGAGCGGACAATATTCATATGGGACAAGTGGACAAGTATGTATTAGTGCTCTGTAGAATATATGATGTATCAAGAACACTTTGAAATGTTCTTCTAAAACCTAGAGGGGTTGTCCAGGACTTGAATATTGATAAGATATCCTCAGCAGTGCGTGACAATATATGGCAAATTTATATGGTTTTCAACTGAAAATTAAAATGATTCTCAAAAATGTGGCAGAAAGGTCCCTACTGTAACACTAAACGTGTAACTGGTGATTGACAGTGATAACAGATTCATAGCTACTTTTTAAGGCCAGCTTAAAGTGGTTTTCCTATGAAAGATCTTTATCTTACTAACAAGATAAGAATTTAGCACTTAATCTTAAGAATGGGTCCCTGATTCCCTGTTTCTTCTCACCAATTTCCCCCACAGTAGATGCAATGGGTTCATGAAAAATGGCTGCCAAAGCAGTACAGGCGCAGATGATAATCTTGGGCTGACGAAATCTCAATCTGTGTGTCTTCAGGAAAATGGATGCAACACATGTGCAGGTTGAGATCTCTGCTGGCTGAGACCTCCTACGTGTGCGCTGCCTGCGCAGCCATATTCCTTTAGCCCATCGCGTATACCGCCTGGACATCAATGGTGCTGACTGTTATGCTAGGAGACTCCCACCATGCTGCTGCCACCTGGACACTCCATCTCTAGGTCTGCACCCTGCCTCCTGTGCCCCCCTCCACTGCCCATGTATAACCAGATTATAAAACACACCTACGTTTTTCCTCCAATTTTTGGGGTGGAAAAAGTGTTTCATAAACCGAAAACTATTGTACATGATTTAGGCGGCACCCCAATGGAAAGTTCACTGTAATGAGGCACCTTGAACTCCCGTCAGGCCTGTGATCCATCAGTTTTAGTGTTTCCTATAATGAGACAGAGGGAGTCACCTTGGACTAGGTCTGCTCTATGTGTTCATCTTTACAGTGGCACATAAAAGCTCTGTCAACCAGCTTTGTGCACTTTTGAAAAGGCCAACTTTAAACAGAGGCCAGACTGAGTCCAGAGTAGCTCATCTGCCTCACTAAAGTGAATGGATCTCGCTGGGTGTTATAAATCCTGTGATTTAGATGGAAACCATGTAAGTACTACTACTGTAGCTCACAGAAAATAGAATAATCAAATGTAAAATGTGCCCAAAAACAAACAAGTCCACCCCTGTCAGGTTCGTCATCTATAGAAGGAAATAGAGAGTTTTCACATTTATTGGTAGCACAAAACGGCCAGTAAATCGCTACATCTCTCTCTACCTCTCCCATTCCCCACAGACTCAAAACAACGAGATCGAGCAAATAGTTTTTCTCACAGCTTTGCCCCACCGCACACCTAAACAACATATGGCGACCGCATGATTATTACAAGAATATCCAGAATAGGGGGGATGAAAGGTGGGATCAGTATACTTAAATAGACTGGATTACTTACCGGTAATCTCGTTTTATGGAGCCACGACAGCACCCACTGGAGAGAGGGATCCGCCCCCAGGGACAGGAAACCTGCAGATAAAAAGGGGGCGGTCCCCTCGTCTCCTCAGTTTGTTTACAGAGCACGAGAGGAACCGCCAAATTAATAAACATGCCAACACAAGCAAAAATGCAGTTAACCACCACCACTAAAGCAACCAGGAAGAGGTGCAACAATCTAACAGGGGGGGAAGTGAGTGGGTGCTGTCGTGGCTCCATAAAACGAGATTACCGGTAAGTAATCCAGTCTTTTCTTCACGCCACGACAGCACCCACTGGAGAGACTTGCAGAGAAATCAACCCCAGGGAGGGACCACCAGGCCGAGTACAGATCCCCTGAACACCAAGGCAGAAGGTAAGGTGAGGACCAGCCCACGATGGTGGAAAACAGGTGCAAGGCGAAGACCAGGAACCGGCCTAACATACGAACCAACCAGGCACCAGATCCCGTGCCTCCCGGGAGAAAGCCATAGCCTGAGCGGAACGGGTACGAACTCCAGGCAGAGGACGAATGCTTGTAGCAGCCATCTGCGAAGACCCTGAAATGAGAAAACCACAACACACCGCACTACCTCCCAGTCGGCGGCCCACCCAATAGGGAAGGACCAAGACGAACCTCTGAAGCAAGGAACAGAACCCCCCCAGGAACCTGGGAACGGGAAAAAACAAAGGAATGAGAACACACAGCCGACTACCAGGGAAGGCAGAACCACCCACAGAAGGGACGAGGTACCAGACAACAAAAACAGGCCATCAGGGAAACCAGAAAAGGACAGGCGGGACTAAGGGAAAGGGCCTGAACAGACCACCCCACCAAACAGAAGAAACACCCCCAAGCAGGAACGACCGGAGGGAAGGCACACCTGGAATCAGATTCCAAAGACTCAAAGAGGCAACCGGAAGAGGCAACGAAGGCCAGACCGGAATATACCGGGGTATACTAGCACGATGCACCAGGGCACTATGGATGAAGCCTACTAACCAACAACCCTGAAGAACTTGCCCCACTCAAGAAACTAAAATGGCCAAAATGTGGAACACAGGAGAACCAGACTGTCGGAAAATCCCAAGAAGGTCCGACACACGTAGCCAGACCGCGAGTAGCGGAGTCCTAACCAGGCAGCTGCCAGGCCGGAAAAAGGTAACCGCCCCTGTCATGCAAGAGCAATACCAGCGGAGGCTGACCCCTCACTTGAGGATGACAGAAGGGGCCCAGACACAACAGGACCGGACAGATGGCAGCAGACATGGGACTGAACCACCAACCACAGCCGCCAAGGCCAGAAGGAACAAGACTGTCTCGTAACCAAAGAGGCGCAGCCCAATCGGCAGGAGGCCCAGAGGGGAAAAACGTCCCTCCCGAATGAGGCACTAGGGAACCCACTATGGGAGACAACGAAGCCAGGATGCAGTAGAACCGCCGCAGGCAAACAGGCGGACACGGCTGTACGCCCAAGCGGAAACCAAGGTTACCTCCGGGAGACCCCCAAAAAGCCACGATGCGACGAAAACACAAATCCAGAGTCCAGTTCCCCTAATGGAAGCGTGTTGACTCAGAAAAAGCCGCTGAGAACACCCACGCCCCCGAAGTGCAGGGCAGACAAGGAAGAGATGGGACGGTCAATGCAAGGAATGCAACAGCCATACACACGCGAGGCCAGGACCGAGGCCTGCCCCAAGGAACCAAAGACAACCGACGACGAGAGGACTCCACCGGAGGCCATGCCATCTGTAGAAGAAAATGGAGGAAGGCATGACACAAGCCGCCAAAACTCCCACCGGGGAGAGGAACCACCGAAACAGCAAAGGACCACCGACCCCGAGCCAACAGACACCAAAGGCCCCCCAACCCACGGGGCCAGCACCCACGACCAGAACAGACTTCGGAGAACCCCCCAGGGCACCCCCTGGAAGGCCCAACAGGGCCGACCACCAGGACAGGGACTGCACAACCCGGCCCAGAAGGAACGACCGTGAAACCACCTCCGAAGAGGAGAGGCAACCCGAAGAACTGCGTATGAGAACCTGGGAATGGGACAGAGTCCACAGTACCCCGGGATACCGGACAACAGGGACCCCAACCGGGAGACAACCTCCTGCAGGGACCCACCAGGGCGGCGAAAGCCACCTGAACCCCCCAGAAATTAACAACTTTCTGGCTATCGTGAGAAGGCATAGCAGTCCGACAGAGCAGAGGAGAAGCCTAGGAAGAACCGGCGAACACGAGGAAGGAACCTGGACCAGGCCCCACAGACCATACCATGGCACGACCAAGACTACGAGGCCCAGAAGCAAACAATCCAGCCAAGCATGACCCCCTGAGCACATCAGTCAGCCAAGCGCTCCTAGAGGGGAACGAAGCACGGAGGCAAGGTCCACCCAGAGCTGCAGAGTGCCCTCCTACGAGGAAACACACAAGTGCAGAATCACAAGGGCGACTGAAAAACACCACCTCCTCCACGGAGGTGAACACCTGAGGGCCCCGAAGACCAACTTAAGTGCGACCACCGGAATGACAAAAACAGACTACGACAACGACCCTGAAAGCCATGGAAAGGCAGGATGAACGGCCAGATGGGAATAGGACGGCATCAAATCCCTAACGGCCCGAAGCAACCAGGAACCAGAAGCAACCGCAGATCTGCACGGAGCGTAGCGTGCCCACCTGAGTAGAGAACAGGGCACACCTCTCCGGGTGGCCCGGGACTGGTGTCCCCTGGCTACCGATTACCCGGCAGAGCCAACCGATTCCAAGTAACCCCGCGACAGCGGAAAAAAGGCAGACACTGTCTTAAAGCAATAACCGGCCAAGAAGAACACTCAGGGCTGGAAGCCAGGAAGAAAGGGGAACAAAAAACCCCCACCATCAGGCCCCCGGGATCTCCATAAGGAACCACTACTCCAACCGACCCTAGATTTCAGAGCTAAGGGCCTGAAGTCATGAAGGAAAAAGGAGGGGAAGGCCATACACTGAACCAGGAAGAAAATGAGCCCACTCCAGTGATAGTCCGGAGGAACCCCGTATGGTTCCTACCGCAAAACTACTGGTCGAATGGTCAGCGTCCGAACGCTCACCCGTAACACGCAAGAGGAGGAAGGAATCCCATATTCCCGGCAGCCGCCCTGGAGCGGACATCAACTAGAGCCCTGCCAACAAGGACTCACCCCCTCAACAATGCGCCGAACCAGGCCCAGGCCTGCATGGCCCCACTCCAGCGCTACATCCAAGAGCACATCTAGCTGAATTGGATAAGCCTGATGACCTCGCTGCCAGGTGCAGGGAAACAGCCCCAGGAGGCAGCACCCCCATGAAACAATGGGACCGAGGACCATAAGGTGACTCTGGACACCCCCGTATGGATTTGAGTCTCCAGGTGCCAAGCCACACCAGCCAAGAGCTAGCCGCACACGTGGCTGAAACAGCAGGCATAAAGGCCCTTATGCCGGTCACACTTTTTTTTTTATTTTTTTTTTTTATGTAGCAGGAGCACCATAGCCCTACAGAGCAGAAAGGACCAGAATCCCCCATTCGAAGGAGGAATGCGTGGAAGGGAAGGCCACTGCCGAAACCCCGTTAGGCACCTACAACCCGGCACGCAACATAGCAGCGGCACGGGTAGCCTCCCCCTTGTATTTCAACAGAAGTCAAGCAATAGCCCATATTGAAAAAGGGAAACAGAACCTCCCCTGAGGATGACAAGGGGATACAAACGAGCGAGAGCCCAGAATACCATCCGTAGAGGAGACCAGAGCCCACTCCTCGCCCAATGGCTAGTGGCCCACGGTCGCCAGGGCACGAGGTCTGCCAGGGGGAGAGCCTGTGGCCAGCATGTGCCATCCATAGATAATGGCTTGGATGACATGTATAGCATAGGATCTGAACCCACAGCCACAGCTGGGTGTATGGGGCACGGTGCAGATGATGCATGGGTCCTGCCACAGCAGCCTCGCTCTGGTTGTGACGGAAAGGGCACCACTCCCGAGGGAGGGTAGACCCCATGAAGCCCCCGTCTAAAATCCGCAGCCACAGCACCCCGGCTAAGTATAGGCGTCCGGCAGTGGCAGGCCACAAAGAGCACATCTCATAAAGGCCACAGAACACGTAACCAACACCCCCCTAGGAGTTGTAACCGAAGAGGGGGCGACAGAGAGAAGGGGTAGCTTCAACAGGCAGAGCCCATTACACTCACCTAGGAAAGCTCAAGGCCGGCACCGGAATGAAGAGGTAAAGACTCCATCTGGTCAGATGACGGACCAGGCTTAGCACCACACTCCTTGGACCGCCCGTAGAAATGGCCTCCCATCCAGCTGGGTTGGACATCCGTCCGTGAGTGCCCCTCCGATGATCCAGGCGTCCAGGTGAGGCCTCCAGGCTCCAGCACCGCAGGTTGCGAGTCTTCCCGCCCTCCAGGCGGCACACCTCCTCCGGCCTTGCGGAAGCGAGACGACGTCACTTCCGGGGGACATGGCGGCGCATGCGCACCCGCCCCGACCGGAAGAGAACGCCGGCGGTCCACCGGCGGGCAGAGAGAGGCCCTGGCCGCACACACACCCAATGCCCCGCACACCCGGGGCACCCGGACGGAGCGCACCAGTCCTCCACGCCCGAGGCCCGCCCGCGCATCTCCCGGCCAGGAGCCGCCATCCAAGCGGCAAGGCGCCTCAGCTCCATGCCCCAGCGTCAGTCAGGGGGACACCGCCGGCACTGACAGGACGCCCATCCATCCATCAGACGAGGGGAGAGCCTGCAAGCAGGACTTCCCGACGCTGCTTCTAGCGCCCCAGACCCTGCCGTTCTCAAGGACAACCGCACAGAGGGCTGATTGGACCTAGGTAAGAAGTACTGCAGGTTCCCCATCAGGGACAGGAAACCAACTGAGGAGGCGAGGGGACCGCCCCCTTTTTATCTGCAGGTTTCCTGTCCCTGGGGGCGGATCCCTCTCTCCAGTGGGTGCTGTCGTGGCGTGAAGAAAACATGTGATATGTGCCTCTCCCCCTGTTCATCACTCAGTGCTGGCTTCAGCAGTTCATATTACATGAGCTTTATGAGCGGGGGGCATGTGACCAACAGCCGCATCTGCAACCTTTGCCAGCTCACTCCAGAGCCGCTGCTCCCCTTTCCCCCCCATCAAAGAATCCAAAACCAGCATAGGTCCGTATATCTGGACCATAAGATCCACCCCCACTTTTCACCACAATTTGAGGGGAAAAAAGTCTTATTGCCTGAAAAATACTGTAATACATTGGGTACTGTAGTTCAATACAGTATGTGCTGAAGTTAGGAAAGTTATAGAATG
Organism: Allobates femoralis; assembly: GCA_033576535.1. Classification (NCBI taxonomy): domain Eukaryota; kingdom Metazoa; phylum Chordata; class Amphibia; order Anura; family Aromobatidae; genus Allobates; species Allobates femoralis. The sequence continues at coordinate 542,289,357 of JARQOC010000004.1, forward strand.
TCCTATAAATGTCTGCTCTATTCAGTTGTTGATCAAGCCTCTTGGTGGGGCAGCACTTATTTAATGATTGAGCAATTGCTTGAGCTGAAACCCTTTCTTGTAGATATGACCATTTATAGTGACTAAACAATTAAAAGCTGAGTATGTCACTCTTGGTATTTTCAGAAGTGTGGAAGAACGTTCTGTTTTGCCTGTCCCAAAGAGGGGGTTTAATTGCTGCTTCAATGAAATGGAGAGAGATACTGACATTAGAAAATACAATTCTTCTGGCAGCTGTTTGTGGACTCAAATTATTGTACATCACTGATAGGGGGTGTGGTATGGGCACACCACTAGGAATTATAATCACTAATAGGGAGAGGGTGCTCACCGTGCCAAGTGAGGAACAGCAATATGGGGAAGAGAAGACAAGGCACATTGAGGGAGCAACACCAAATTACTATGAACCAATATGAATTTTGAACAAATCTTTATTAGTGTACATATACAGGGATGATTAAAAACACCTAACTGACCTGGGGGTCCCCATGGTTTTTAACGGCAAAGCAATCTTTGAAATTACAATGGCATTAGCATAGTAGACCCAATAATAATGGTATAATGGCCACAATGTGCACTATGGTGTGGTGGTGTAAAGAACAATCAGGATTGACCATGAACAGTTGTGAAAATATAACCACAGTAATGGGAATGGCATTTGACAAATTACACAATACTTATTATGGACCCTTACAATTGCGGAACAGCCTGAAAGATGCCAATATGATGCCAATGTATGATTTAACATAACAGTTATAATTAGAATGGTGTTCAGATTATAGCAACCCAATAGGCAATGTATGCAGTTGGTTGTACAGAGGTGTGCAAGAGGTGAAGGGATTATCAACGCTAATACATCTCCCCATAGGGGTGTGTACCTGTCACAATATCCCTCTATGCAACAAAAATTATACTCTAGTGTAACCTTATGCAAAATAAATGTCAGGTGGTAGCCATCATATTTACAACTATTCTAAAGATCTGAACACAAGGGATCCAAAGGCACACTACAGAAAAAATAGTTGTGCCATGTACATGGCTGACCGAATAGTCATAGACCTGGAACACCCTAGCCAGTTCAAAGGAACATGTGTACACAAAGTATCATGAAAGTGGTCAGTAGGAACTAACTATATGACATGAGCCAAATAAATAGTTAAACAGCATTTAATGGTCCATTAGATCATAGTCCCCACTGCTTCAGGGTACAGGAGGGTAGTAGAGCCTGCCATAGAAGTGCTTGTTAGAGTCTACTATGATTGAGGATTGCTATCTAAAGGTGGCGCTAGAGTTCATCCACCTCCTTAATGGAAGTGACAATTTGCATGTTTCCCAGAGGAGCATTGCAGCTTTAAGTCTCCTTATCAACTTATCTGTCTTCTTATGGCTGCAGGGAAACTCCTCTCCATAAGGTAGATAGCTAGTTCTCCAGACCTATTGGTTCATAGTAATTTGGTGTTGGTCCCTCAATGTGCCTTGTCTTTTCTTCCCCATATTATCGTACATTACTGGATGATCAACATCTTTCTAAAGGAAAAGATGCTCTGAGGTAGCAGTTAACAGGCCTGTAGCGCAGTGAACCTAAAAGAAAGTGGACTTGGGTCTTGCCAGTGCTGCTGCTGCCATATCTTCAGCTTTATCTGATTAGGACAGCATGGAGCAGAGAAAGTGATACCTCAGGGTAAAAGATTCCACTCCCATAGCAAAGTGACTACGGTATATTTCAGCAAAATGTTTCACTAGCTCTCAAAGAAGTAGACTAGTTCGACTGTTCATCAAAATTGACTGTGCATGAGCCAGTTGTTTTATACCCTGAAATTGTTAGCTGTTGCTTGTGTGGTTACTGTTTTGCCACCAACTAAAATTAGTATAAATGTTTTTCTTGAGCCTTAAAATAATTAGGTCAGATCTGAGGTCATCTGTGGAGCATCTGATGGAGGTGATACTATTTCTCAGAACTAATTCATAGCTTGCACAAGTGTTATTTAATGTTATTGTTGTAAACTGTTTTGTTTTTTTTCCCCCCATTTGCTGCGTAGTGTATTGCATATTTACAATGTGTGGGTTTTTGTTTGTTATAAAGTTGTATTCCAATAAATTTTTACGTTGTGCAGGACACTTGGCGACCATAGCAGTGCGAGGGTACAGTCCACCACCACTGGCATGTGCAATGCCGTTAGCCATTGGTGTGGAAGGTCAGACATAAGTAAAGTACTGTATGTCTGGCAGGCCTCAACGGCTGCCATCCTGTCCTGTCTGTTGGCAGCTTCATTGTTTTGGTTATGAGTGGAGTTTTCAGCTCACTGCTCTACTTGGATACAACAGTGTCCTTCTAGATGGAGAAGCAACTCCTGAAACGTGTGGCCTCTGGGCATTGATGTGACACCCAGGACGCCAGTAATGCAAGGTTACTGCAATTATTTTGTAATTCATCATGTCAGATTTGGTCCTAATTTCAAGAGAAAATAAGTACAAATAAAACATTTTGTATTTGCTTTTTTTTGTTATGTCTAGTCCAAGAAGTAACACGTTTCTGTCTTGCAGTCGCAGTTTGGCTGAAGCTTGTTCAGATGGAGATGTAAATGCCGTCCGCAAACTCCTCAATGAAGGTAGAAGTGTAAATGAGCATACGAAAGAGGGCGAGAGTCTCCTCTGCTTGGCCTGCTCCGCTGGGTACTACGAACTGGTACAAGTGAGTATAGCACCAAGGGAAAAAAGGTTTCTTTTTAATGTTGTTGTTCTTCTCCCCCCCCCCCCCCCATTATTCAATGAACAAATAATGACAAATTTCCAAAATGATGTTAGATTCTGTAAGTTTTTAGTGTAAGGGCTCACAATAAGGGTTAGGGGCAGTTTAAAAGGAGCGTGTTTTCGTTATTACAAAATGTTGCGTTGCACAGTGGAAGGCTTTATAGAAATCTCCTGCCCCCTGTGCATTTTATAAACAGCATAAGCTGACATTTGGTGCGGTTTCCCCAGCTGCAGCATGTGAATTTATTCATCCAGAAAAGTGGGTGTTCTCAGTCGGAGAACACAGCCAAAATATGCAGCACCCAGAATCCTGATCATGGGCTGTGATGGCTCGTTCTCCCCCGTAGAATGCTTGTGTCTCCACAAGAGAGATGCTGCTTAGCCTTGCTGGCCAAACTCCTTGCCAACTCCCTTTTCTAACATTACTTTTTGCACTGTATGTTGGAGACTAAAAATAAATGTTAAAAAAAAGAAATACCGTATATACTCGCGTATAAGTCGAGTTTTTCAGCCCAAAAATTGGGCTGAAAAGTACCCCCCTCGGCTTATACGCGAGTCAGTGCTGTATACTGATGTATACATCGGTATACAGCAGCCCCCGCATCCCCAGTAATGCAGGGCCCCCCCAGCCTCGCTCCGGTCACCTGTAAAGCAAACTATACTTATCAGTGTCCCGCTGTCCGCGCCGCCGCTGCCGACATCCGCGATCCTCCATCTTCATGCGTCTTCTTCCTGTTTCTGTGCTCGTCGCAGGCAATGACGTCATTCCCTGCGACGAGCACAGGAAACAGGAAGAAGTCGCATGAAGATGGAGGATCGCGGATGTCAGCGGCGAGCGGGCGCGGACAGCGGGACACTGATAAGTATAGTTTGCTTTACAGGTGACCGGAGTCAGGCTGGGGGGGCCCTGCATTACTGGGGCTGCCTGTATACTACCGCTGGGGCTGCTATACACTACTACTGGGGCTGTATACACTACCACTGGGGCTGCTTGCTATATACTACCACTGGGGCTGTAAATACCTCTGGGGCTGTATATACTACCACTGGGGCTGTATATACTACCACTGGGGCTGTATATACTACCTCTGGGGCCCTGTATACTACCACTGGGGCTGTATAAACCACTGGGGCTGTATATACTGCTGGGGCCCTGTATACTACCACTGGGGCTGTATATACTACCACTGGGGCTGTATATACTACCACTGGGGCTGTATATACTACCACTGGGGCTGTATATACTACCACTGGGGCTGTATATACTACCACTGGGGCTGTATATACTACCACTGGGGCTGTATATACTACCTCTGGGGCCCTGTATACTACCACTGGGGCTGTATAAACCACTGGGGCTGTATATACTACCACTGGGGCTGTATATACTACCACTGGGGCTGTATATACTACCACTGGGGCTGTATATACTACCACTGGGGCTGTATATACTACCACTGGGGCTGTATATACTACCACTGGGGCTGTATATACTACCACTGGGGCTGTATATACTACCACTGGGGCTGTATATACTACCACTGGGGCTGTATAACTACCACTGGGGCTGTATATACTCCACTGGGGCTGTATATACTGCCACTGGGGCTGTATATACTGCCACTGGGGCTGTATAACTGCCACTGGGGCTGTATACACTGCCACTGGGGCTGTATACACTGCCACTGGGGCTGTATACACTGCCACTGGGGCTGTATACACTGCCACTGGGGCTGTATACACTGCCACTGGGGCTGTATACACTGCCACTGGGGCTGTATACACTGCCACTGGGGCTGTATACACTGCCACTGGGGCTGTATACACTGCCACTGGGGCTGTATACACTGCCACTGGGGCTGTATACACTGCCACTGGGGCTGTATACACTGCCACTGGGGCTGTATACACTGCCACTGGGGCTGTATATACTGCCACTGGGGCTGTATATACTGCCACTGGGGCTGTATTCCATTAACTGCCACTGGGCTGTTATACTGCCATGGGCTGTATAATGACTGGGCTTCTGCACTGGGCTGTATATATGCACTGGGGCTGTATATACTGCCACTGGGGCTGTATATACTACTGGGGCTGCGTGTATACCACACTGCTGGGGGCTGTATACTTGTGCTAGGGTCCACCCTCGGCTTATACACGAGTCAATAGATTTTCCCAGGTTTTTGGGGGCAAAAGTAGGGGGGTCGGCTTATACACGGGTCGGCTTATACACGAGTATATACGGTACTGCGTACAGCTGTTCTGGCACTTTTTTGTTTTTTCTCTTCTGTTTTAAAATTGCATATGCCATAGTATTTTATTAATCATGTAATGTTTCTGTGTTACATCAGGTTGAGACCTGTTCTCCCATATTTTCAACCTTGATGAGCAGCTCTGGGTGAACTGTTCCCATGTCACCTGTTAGCCTTTGTTAGAGCATTGCTTCTGAAGTAATGGCTGATTGTGAGAACCAGTGACTCTTTGTAGGAATGTCTCAAGTTTTTCCTATTTTTTTTTTTTTTTTGTCAGAAGTGCACAATGTGAGACGCTCAGTCTGCGTAGTTCTGTAGGTTTTACTGGCGATTGTGAAACCTGAGCATTATAAGCTATAAAAGAAGTGACTGCAGTTTCCTGCATACATTTCCCAAGAAATTGATCCATTCTAATTATTGGACTACACTACTGTTCAAAAGTTTAGGGTCAACCAGACAATTTTGTGTTTTCTATGGAAACTCATACTTTTATTTATCAAATGAGTTGCAAATTGAATAGACAATATAGTCCAGACATTAACCAGGTTAGAAATGATGATTTTGACTTGAAATAATAATTTTCTCCTTCAAACTTTGCTTTCATCAAAGAATGCTCCCTTTGGCGCAATTACAGCGTTGCAGACCTTCGGCATTCTAGCTGTTAATTTTCTGCGGTAATCTTGAGAAATTTCACCGCATGCTTAATGAAGCTCCTCCCACAAGTTGGATTAGCTTGATGGGCACTTTTTGCGTACCATATGGTCAAGCTGCTCCCACAACCGCTCAATGGGGTTGAGATCTAGTGACTGCGCTGGCCACTTCATTACAGATCGAATACCAGCTGACTGCTTCTTCCCTAAATAGTTCATGCATAATTTGGAGGTGTGCTTTGGGTCCTTGTTCTGTTGTAGGATGAAATTGGCTCCAATCAAGCGCTGTCCACAGGAACGGCATGGTGTTGCAAAGTGGAGTGATAACCTTCCTTATTCAAAATCCATTTTACCTTGTAAAAATTTACCAGCACCAAAGCAACCCCAGACCATCACATTACCTCCACCATGTTTGACAGATGGCGTCAGGCACTCTTCCAGCATCTTTTCAGTTGTTCTGCGTCTCACAAATGTTCTTCTGTGTGATCCAAACACCTCAAACTTTGATTCGTCTGTCCATAAAATTTTTCAAATCTTCCTCTGTCCAATGTCTGTGTTCTTTTTGTTTATTAATCTTCCTTTTATTAGCCAGTCTCAGGTATGGCTTTCTTTGCCACTCTGCCCTTAAAGCCAGGATCTTCACTGTAGACGTTGACACTGACGTTTTGTGGGTACTATTTAATGAAGCTGCAAGTCGAGTATCTCTGAGGTGTCGATTTCTCACACTATAGACTCTAATGTACTTGTCTTGTTGCTCAGTTGTGCAGTGGGGCCCCCACTTCTCTTTCTACTCTGGTTAGTGCCTGTTTGTGCTTTCTTCTGAACAGAGTAGTACACACCGTTGTAGAAAATCTTCATTTTCTTGGCAACGTCTTGCATTGAATAGCCTTCATTTCTAAGAACAAGAATAGACTGTCAAGTTTCACATGAAAGTTCTCTTTCTGGCCATTTTGAGAGTTTTATAGAACTAAAAATGTAATGCTCCAGATTCTCAACTAGCTCAAAGGAAGGTTAATTTTATAGCTTCTCTACTCAGCCAAACCGTTATCAGCTGTGCTAACATACTTGGGAAGGGGTTTCTAGGGTTTCCTACACATCCATTAGCCTCCTTACACAGTTAGCGCAAACAATGTACCATTAAAACACAGGAGTGGTGGTTGTTGTAAATGGACCCCTATACACCTATGTAGATATTGCATTAAAAAACAAATGTTTGCAGCTAGAATATTCATCTACAACATTAACAATGTATAATGTGTATTTCTGATTCATTTAATGTTGGCTTCATTGGAAAAAAAAAAAAAGCTTTTCTTTCAAAAATAAGGAAATTTCTAAATGACCCCAAAATATTTGAATGGTAATGTTAGTCCTGGAGTGTCCTTTGAGTTTTGGCCACTTACATGTGTGCAGGGCTTATTCATTTCTTTACAGTGAACGGTCTGTGGAAAGGGTAAATATTCATGCACACTACTCTCAGTAGGGCGCCTATTAGGGGGTTGATATGTGGAGCCCACTGGGACGGGGTACTCGATACCGGACAGGGGAATCACAGTGGTCTTGGTCCGGACCGTGTCCCGGGCCCACAAGTGTTAGGTTTGGGGGTTATTTACAGGGGATATAGTCGTGACGCCACCCGTGGTATGTGGTTAGGGTGACCACCGCTGCTGCAGAACCTCTGGGGATGATGGATGGCAGCCGGTGATGTAACGGCTCTCCACAGGCAGAGCGTGGTTCCCCGGGGCAGTGGTGATGATAGTCTGTGGATGATGCAGGTTAGTGGTAGAGGTAGAGATAAGTTTGTGAGGGAGAGTAGGGCTCAAGCGCAAGCATTACACAGACCCACGGTTTTGTATTTTTCCAAGTATTTACTGCAGATGGTATTCAGTAGATATTGTTCACGGAGTCTGTACCGGGGCCAGGTTGCTCCCACCCTGGCCGGGTCCTTGACTTCCTATTCCTGCGCTGTGTGTGTGGCACTGCTGCTGCTTTAGCTAAGCTGCTGGCCCTGTCTCCCCTCATGGGTACCAACTTGCTAGGCAACTTGAGTCTTATCTTTGTGTTTTTGACCCCACCATGTTGCTTCGTTGTGGTACAGTGAAGATATATAATCTTCACTTATCCGGTGTTTTCTGTGCTGCTTGTGTCAGGCACAATTGCGGATCCTGTATCCGGTCTTAGCGCTTCTCCAGGGTGAGTTTAGGGTAACTCAGTGTCACGGGTGTGTTCCTCTGCTTCTCCTACTCCTGTTCCTCAGACCTTGGCCGGCCTGGAAGTGGACAGTGGCCTGTGGGTTGGGCCTAATGCAGCCCTTTTACACCCAGGTCCTTTCCCTCAGTCCTCTCAGGAACTGCACTAACTATTCCACCCAGAATATATAGGGAAGCAGCTTTAGCTCCCCCTTCTGGCATGGAGGCGCTAGTGTAGTCTTGTGAGTTGTGTGGGGAATTAACCCTTAGTGTTGTTACTGTGGCACATTAACCCCTGGGGTTCCACAGATACATTGCTATACACTGAACACTAGGTGGCTTTATATTAGAAGTACGTTTTACAACTCTTAACTGGATTTTGTTTTTGATTTTGATTTTTGTTACCCCTTCCCAATATCCGTTGCATATGTTAGGTTGTGCAGGTGCATCTAAGGCTGGAGTCACACCTAGCGTAAATCATCGGGTGCGATATTCTAATGACCTTTTGCTCAGGCTCTGCTGCAAACTTGACCGAGCGTCATCTACTGTGATCTCATTCTTTGATCTGATGACAGCTGCGATGGAGAGATTAATTTCTTCTCCTCCATTGCCAGCCTCCGCATATATCACGCTGCACACTTTTTTTTTTTTTTTTTTTTTTTTTTTTTTTTCCTGCCGGGTGCATGCGAGTGCAATGTGATGTTTCAAATGCACCCATTGACTTGTATAAGTGCGAGTGATCTGAGACCCACTGAGAATTGCAGCATGACTGAAGAAAAACTCGCAGTTCTGAGCTGCCTGATTGTCAAACATGGGTACGAGTGCAATGTGAGGTTTCCCAGTGTGACTGTACCCTAACAATGACGGATAAGTGGCAAATTCCAGGTGGGCTATCAATATTTGGCTCCCACCACCATCCCCCACCCTGTTACCTATTGTGCAAATGCAGGTTGCCGTGCAGCCAGGGTGACTACTGAAGGCATCGATCCCTGCCATCTTTGTACACAGGTTTGGCTCCAATGAGTCTTTCACTATACATTGAATATTAAAGTATTGTACTGTTTTTTTTTTTTTTGTTTTTTTTTTTATACCTCAGTGCAGAACTGAAAAACATGGCCAATATTATATATGTATTTTTTTTAAATCGAGTCCTCAAAAGTCTGGTCTATCAAAATATGGTAACGTAAAAAGGTAGCCGTGCACCACTCTGCAAAGCACGAAGGCCCGCTTACGGCCTCATAGTTACTCCCTAGAGGCTGCCGGTGTTACCGTCTCAGAAAAAAGTCCAACAATTAAAGAAGTGAAACAGCACTCACAGAAGAACCAGTGCTCGCTTTATTGATGCAGAACGGGGTTACATAAATGCAGGGAGGGAGTGCTTGACAGCCGGACTACGGCTTGCCGTTTGGTTCAGATTGAACTTCCACAGGTCCTTGACCTGCACCTATGTAACCTCCTTCTGCATCAATAAAGCGAGCACTGAAGAACTGGTGAGTGCTGTTTCACTACTTTGAATTAATTAAAAATATGGTAACTACTTTATAAATCCCTCTGCTGCTGAATTGGTTGTGTGTTACACCGGACCTGAGTCGTCTTATGACCATGTCATATTGATTTGCACAAATATCTAAATTTGTTCTTTTTCAGTCAAGATGACTGAAAACATGAACTTTTTTGAATTTGCCAAATTGCTGCAATGAAGCAGAGTGAAAAGTTTAAAGGGGTCTGAATACTTTCCGTACCCACTGTAACAAGCTGTGGGGGCAGAGTTATGTTCCATTCAGCTTCCGCCCCATAGCCTGGAAGAGGTCATTTATATAAAGTGATAAGATGATTTCTCCACAACAAAACATTTGATATGATGCAGACAGGGATGATTCTTTTCAGCGTTCTATAACCTGTATGTCCATATTTAATATAGATAGGTCAAATGTGGTGACAGATTCCCTTTAATCACTTTTCAAACTTTGCACGGGAATGTGGTTTATTCGCTATGTAGTATATATAATATTTAATTATTGAAAATCGATCAACATTTTTTTTTCAAAAGAGCTGCATGGTTCCTATAGTCATAGTAAGCACTGGTGGCGCTTGATCCTCCACACCCAACGGTCATGTGATGGCTGCACATAGTGGGGCAGCGGGAGATGGACTTAGGAGATGCAGGCTGCTTTGTTCTGCTGCCTTCAGGGTGTATTCCCATGGGTTAAAATACCAGCAGTGAAAAGTAAAAAATTAATGTCACAATTAATCTGAACTGCTGCTAGTCCGGCCTCTGTAAAAATAAAACAACTTTGCCATATATAAGTATTTGATGCAAAAGGGAGGAGAGATGTTTGCTTGTATTGTAGTGGTTATTTTTGGTCCTAAAAAAATTGGAGAAACACACCACTTATTATTATTCTACCAATATCTGCAAAAATAAGAGCGAATGACCGTTGAGGCCCTGTACATCATGAAAAGAAAGGCACATAATTAGTTGAATATTTGAAGGAGAAAAAAATATAATTGTTCTTTAAACCACATATAGCATGAAAATGTGCCTAGTCAGGAAGGAGACGAATGTGGAGGTGGGGGTTAAATGGCCTGGTGTAGAACTGGTTAAACCCGTACAAGAAAAAATGAGCTGCTGTGAGAAGGGTTTAGCAGACATTGCTTATTATCTGTGATCCAGAGTGGATGTGATCTGTAATGGTGAGCCAACCCCTAAAGACGTGTGATTCAGCAGAAGGGCTTACCAAGCCTGCGTTGTATACCATAGCATACTAGAATGTATGATATTGCAGTTTTGAGACCCTTCATAGGGGCAGCAAACCCAAATATTACAATAGTTCTTTCAAGTCCACAACACAAGCCATAGTCTAAAGATGGTTATCCTTGTACGTTGAGGGAGAGGCTCTTGTGTTTGACATATACTATTACAATCCTACGATAATTAACTGATGATTAGAGTAATTTTTGAATGTTTTTGGAAACCTCTAGGTTTTACTTGCGATGCATGCGAATGTGGAAGATCGGGGCAATAAAGGTGACATTACTCCTTTAATGGCAGCAGCTAGTGGTGGCTTTGTGGATATTGTAAAGGTTCTCCTACTGCATTCTGCAGATGTCAACGCTCGATCCTCAACTGGTGAGTAACCCAACTGTCTGATTCGCTTGTATTCTCTAGTATTTGTTGACCTTCATCATTAACACTAATTATTTTCTTTCTAGGAAATACAGCTTTAACCTATGCGTGTGCTGGAGGATTTGTTGACGTAGTTAAAGTTCTGTTGGAAGAAGGTGCCAATATAGAGGAGCATAATGAAAATGGACACACCGCGTTAATGGAAGCTGCTAGTTCTGGCCATGTTGAGGTTGCAAAGATTTTGCTGGAAAATGGAGCTGGCATTAATACTCATTCAAATGAATTTAAAGAAAGTGCGCTGACGTTGGCATGCTACAAAGGTTTGTATTACAAGGAAAAGATTACAAACAGCTACTTTTGTAATAAAGAAGTTATAATGTCCATCTGAAAACAATAGCTATAAATTTAGAATAAGATTCTACGCCTTTCTGAAATGTTTTCTTTTTAGCACTTTTCCCTGCAGCTTTGCTTCCAGTTATGGTGAGCAGGTGTTTTTTTTTTTTGAGGTTTTCATGTTATCGGTGATGTCGGTGTCTAGTTTAGCTTTTTAACCATGTCAGCCCACATCATAACTGACTGTTATAGCGAGAATTGGGCCGGCTTAGCTGCTGAAGTGAGCCAACCAACCCCATTCATAGAACTTGATGGTGTCTTAATGCTGAAAATTCATGTCCTTTACAGGAGGAAATGGCCTTGGATGGCCCCACTCAATTCTAAAGTTCAGGGAATTTGAGACTAATGTATATTAGTAATTTTTGTTAACTTGTTATAAATGGGTTTTAAGTGTAAGGCTGCTTTCACACAGCGTTTTTTCGCTGTCCGAGGGGATCCTTTTTTTTTTTCTCCGTAGGACCCCTCGGACAGCAACGGATCCAAACTGATGCATACAATCGGATGCCAAATAGGCATCCGATTCCGATATTTTGCAGAAACCGTTTGGATCCTCTCCCCGCTCCTCCTGTCACCTAGCTCCCCCTCCTCGCTCATCTCTGCCTCCTGTCACCTCTTTCTCCCACTCCTCTCACTGCTCCCTCAGTTTCTCCCTCTTTCCCCTCCTCCTCTCCCTGCTCCCTCAGTCTCTCCCTCTTTCTAACCTCTCCTCTGGACCTTACAAAGTAAAAAAATATTTAGTCTCACCTTCCAGTGATCCCCCGGCGTCTCCAGCTATCTTCTGATCCATAGGACCTGTGATTGCGTCAGTCACATGACCGGTTACCATGGTAACCGGTCATGTGACCAGGTTGTGACATCACGCCAGGTCTGTAAGGATCAGAAGATAGCTGGAGACGCTGGGGGTTCACTGGAAGGTGAGAATAAAGATTTTTTTTTTATTGTTAACCTTTGCATTTAATTAATTTAAATTACATGGTTAGGAGCAGTTTTAGTGTACTGAGCATGCTCAGTACACTAAAGTCGGGTCCGAGAAACAATCAGCTGTTTTCTCGGACCTGCGCTCCATAGGCCCCCATGTTAAGGGCCTCGGATCATGTTGGCTCTGATCCTTTCAGATTCTGTCCGATGCTCCCAAAATCGGAGCAGTCTGCGATCGGATCCGTAGCTGTCTGTTTTACAGTGGACCGCTACGGACTGCACAAAAGCGCAGTGTGAAAGCACCCTAACCAGACTTTAAGAACACAGTCATGGCTGGAATCTTTGGCCATTTTGTCGCTTGTGTCATAGCATAGTTTTACTCGCACCCTTCTGCAGGCTCTTTGTACAACCCTTGGCAAAAATTATGGAATCACCTGGCTCGGAGGATGTCCCTTCAGTTGTTTAATGTTGTAGGAAAAAACCAGATCACTGACATGGCACAAAAATAGTCATTTCAAATGGCAACTTTGACTTTAAGAAACACTAAAATAAATCAAGATAAAAATATGGTAGTCAGTAAGGGTACCTTTTTTCAGAACAAGCAGATGGAAAAAATTATGGAATCACCCTGTAAATTTTCATTCCCAAAACTAACACCTGCATCAAATTAGACCTGCTCGTTAGTCTGCATCTAAAAAAGAGTGATCACACCTTGGAGAGCTGTTGCACCAAGTGGACTGATCTGAAACATGGCTCCAACACGAGAGGTCAATTAAAACAAAGGAGAGGATTATCAAACTCTTAAAAGAGGGTAAATCATCATAACGCAATGTTGCAAAAGATGTTGGTTGTTCGCAGTCAGCTATGTCTAAAATCGGGTCCAAATACAAACAACATGGGAAGGTTGTTAAAGGGAAACATACTGGTAGACCAAGGAAGACATCAAAGCGTCAAGACCGGAAACTTATGGCACTATGTCTCCAAAACCGGAAATGCACAACAAAACAAAAGAGGAACGAATGGGAGGAAACTGGAGTCAACATCTGTGACTGAACTGTAAGAAACCGCCTAAAGGAAATGGAGTTTACATGCAGAAAAGCTAAAAGTAAGCAATCATTAACACATAAACAAAAAAAAAAACAAGGTTACAATGGGCTAAGGAAAAGCAATCATGGACTGTGGATGGCTGGATGAAAGTCATATTCAGTGATGAATCGTCAATCTGCATTGGGCAAGGTGATGATGCTGGAACTTTTGGTGCCATTCCAATGAGATTTATAAAGATGACTGCCTAAAGAGAACATGCAAATATCCACAGTCCTTGATATGGGGCTGCATGTCAGGTAAAGGCACTGGGGAGATGGCTGTCATTACATCTTCAATAAATGCCCAAGTTTACATTGATATTTTGGACACTTTTCTTATCCCATCAATTGAAAGGATGTTTGGGGATGATGAAATCATTTTTCAAGATTATAATGCATCCTGCCATAGAGCAACAACTGTGAAAACATTCCTTGAAAGAAGAAACATAAGGCCAAATTAATGGCCTACAAATAGTTCGGATCTCAATCCAATTGAAAATCTTTGGAAGTTGAAGAAAATGGTCCATAACAAGGCTCCAACCTGCAAAGCTGATCTGGCAACAGCAATCAGAGAAAGTTGGAGCCAGATTGATGAAGACTACTGTTTATCACTCATTAAATCCATGTGTCAGAAACTGCAAGCTGTTATTAAAGCCAGAGGTGGCAGTGTTGTATTGGAGTGTTCTTTTGTGTTCATTTTTCATGATTCCATGAGTCTCACGGACTACCACATTTTTTTTATCTTTATTTCTTTTAGTCTTTCTTAAAGCCATAAAGTTGCCTTTTGAAATGACTTTAGTTTTGTGCCATGTGTGTGATCTGCTTTTTTCCTATAACATTAAACAACTGAATGGGCATCCTCTGAGCCTGGTGATTCCATAATTTTTGCCAGGGGTTGTATACACTTGGCCATTTTCCTGACCTCTGCTGCCGAGTGGATCGTGACTGGCTGCAAATGACATGTTCTGTACACTAGAGCAGGATCTCTTACTTTCTTTAAATGCACAATCTGTTACACAGGAAAGAGTTATCAGCTCACCACGTAATTACTTGCATGCACGGGCCAGCGTCCTGGATCCGCCTGGGCAATCAGCAAGGTAAATGAAATGGTCCAGCTCCCAGTTTCAAATGTGATGAAAATTTTCCGGTGAACTTTCATATACAGCACAGGCAGGGAACAATAAACATGTAAATGACACGGCAGGAAGCCGTTGTGCCAGGCAATGCATTTCGGACCGAAGTCCTTTGTCAAGCTGCAACTGCTTCCTGCCATGTCATATACATGTTCATTGTTTCCTGACTGCTGTATTTGGAAGTCTGATGGAAAATTGAATACATTTCATCGTATTTGAAACTGGAAGCTGGACCATTTCTTCTTCCTTACAATCAGTTACACATCTATTTAGGAAATACTGTTAAAAAGTGCAGCTCCTTTCCCTTCTCGCTCCATAGAGATGTATGGGCGGAATTTGTAATCTGATACCCCAATATACAGACTTGACCTGCTGCTGATTATTTTCATTGTTTCTCCCAAAGATCGCAGTAATGCTCAGGTCACATTTATCCTGCGTTCTACCCGGAGTGCTTACACCTGGGTTTCCATTTAAATCTCTGAAATAAGCATTACAGACAAAACCCCCTGATGGAAAAATTGACTAATAAGGTAGAAGTCCCTGTGGACTCTGTCTGGCCAATGATCCAGCTGTGTTTTTCTCTTAGACATTTTTTTAGGAATGCAGATAAACACAGTTGGCTACAGGTTTGCACACCTCTTAAACGCTGGACCCCACTAAATCTAGTCTGAAGTAGATTTATCTGCCTAATTAAAAAGACTCAAAAAGGTCATTTTTCAGAATGATACTAATATCCTTGAATAGTGTCTGGGCAGACCTTTTGAAAACATGTTAAATCATTATTGTACCATTTGTAGTTTCCTTTCTATAAGCGTTTTCAGACCCTGCAGGGAGCTGCTGCATTAGTCCTGTCAATTCCGTTTATAGAGGATTATGTGCTGTATAAATGTTAATTATATATCCACACCCACCCAAGCTGGTGTTCTGTCCTTCCCATTTGTGCTCTGTGCTGTGAGGGGTGAGGTGTTTTTGTCCTGCACTGTGTGCACTGCATAGGAGATTTATATTATAAGGACGTTGGTTTTCCTGCATACATATAATGTGTGTGTCTGCTGAGTAACTAATCAAATGTTCTAATAATCACATGGAAATATCTCAGACTGCACACACTACACGTCTCATACACACAATGACATGAAGAGTTCAGAGCTGCATCTCTGCACATACCTCCCCCCTCCTTTCTGAACTGTCTGCAATGAGTCACACAACATAACAGATCACAGGAGGGCAGGACAGTGTAATAATGCATGAATATTCATTCCTTGGGGAGAGGGCAGCAGAGAACTCTGTGATTGACAGATGGAATTAATCTTTTATTTTGAAGTTTACAGAGGATAGGAGGGAAGTATAACTAATAGAAATACAGTTAGGGCCAGAAATATTTGGACAGTGACACAAGTTTTGTTATTTTAGCTGTTTTAAAAAACATGTTCAGAAATACAATTTTATATATATATATATATATATAGATATATATAGATATAGATATAGATATAATATAATATATATAGAGATATATATATATAGATATAGAGATATATATATATATATATATATATATATATATATATATATATATATATATAGATATATATATAGATATATATATATATATATATATATATATATATATATATATATATAGATATATATATAGATATATATATATATAAATATATAATAATATGGGCTGAAAGTGCACACTCCCAGCTGCAATATGAGTTTCCACATCCAAATTGGATAAAGGGTTTAGGAATCATAGCTCTGTAATGCATAGCCTCCTCTTTTTCAAGGGACCAAAAGTAATTGGACAATGGACTCTAAGGGCTGCAATTAACTCTGAAGGCGTCTCCCTCGTTAACCTGTAATCAATGAAGTAGTTGAAAGGTCAGGGGTGGATTCCAGGTGTGTGGTTTTGCATTTGGAAGCTGTTGCTGTGACCAGACAACATGCGGTCAAAGGAACTCTCAATTGAGGTGAAGCAGAACATCCTGAGGCTGAAAAAAAAGAAAAAAATCCATCAGACAGATGGCAGACATGCTTGGAGTAGCAAAATCAACAGTTGGGTACATTCTGAGAAAAAAGGAATTGACTGGTGAGCTTAAACTCTAAAAGGCCTGGGCGTCCACGGATGACAACAGTGGTGGATGATCGCCGCAAACTTTATTTGGTGAAGAAGAACCCGTTCACAACATCAACTGAAGTCCAGAACACTCTCAGTGAAGTAGGTGTATCTGTCTCTAAGTCAACAGTAAAGAGAAGACTCCATGACAGTAAATACAAAGGGTTCACATCTAGATGCAAACCATTCATCAATTCCAAAAATAGACAGGCCAGAGTTAAATTTGCTGAAAAACACCAAGAAGCCAGCTCAGTTCTGGAAAAGTATTCTATGGACAGATGAGACAAAGATCAACCTGTACCAGAATAATGGGAAGAAAAAAGTTTGGAGAAGAAAGGGAACGGCACATGATCCAAGGCACACCACATCCTCTGTAAAACATGGTGGAGGCATCGTGATGGCATGGGCATGCATGGCTTTCAATGGCACTGGGTCATTTGTGATAATTGATGACATAACAGCAGACAAGAGTAGCCGGATGAATTCTGAAGTGTACCGGGATATACTTTCAGCCCAGATTCAGCCAAATGCTGCAAAGTTGATTGGACGGCGCTTCATAGTACAGATGGATAATGACCCCAAGCATACAGCCAAAGCTACCCAGGAGTTCATGAGTGCAAATAAGTGGAACATTCTGCAATGGCCAAGTCAATCACCAGATCTTAACCCAATTGAGCATGCATTTCACTTGCTCAAATCCAGACTTAAGACGGAAAGACCCACAAACAAGCAAGACCTGAAGGGTGCGGCTGTAAAGGCCTGGCAAAGCATTAAGAAGGAGGAAACCCAGCGTTTGGTGATGTCCATGGGTTCCAGACTTAAGGCAGTGATTGCCTCCAAAGGATTCGCAACAAAATATTGAAAATAAAAATATTTTGTTTGGGTTATGTTTATTTGTCCAATTACTTTTGACCTCCTAAAATGTGGAGTGTTTGTAAATAAATGTGTACAATTCCTACATTTTCTATCAGATATTTTTGTTCAACCCTTCAAATTAAATGTTACAATCTGCACTTGAATTCTGTTGTAGAGGTTTCATTTCAAATCCAATGTGGTGGCATGCAAAGCCCAACTCGCGAAAATTGTGTCACTGTCCAAATATTTCTGGCCCTAACTGTATTTGCCCATCAGCCAGCTTCAAAGTAATTTTACATCTGATGGGTCTCTGTCCTTCTCATTCTCTCCTTGGGCTCAGCTAAGCTTCCATTTTTATTAATTCTCAGAGAGAGAACTCACTTAAATCAAACGCTATCCTGATTGGTCGCCGCGTTCAGCGCCGACTTATCAGAATAGCGGCGCGCGCCATCTGAAGTAGTCACTGTATTTTACACATGGCGCCATGCCGCGCGCCACTATTCTGATTGGTCGGCGCTGAACGCGGTGACCAATCAGAGCAGCAGCATTCAAACCTAGCGCTGCTTCTCTAATTGGTCGCAGCGTTCAGCACCGACCAATCAGAATAGCGGCGCGCCATATTTCAAATACACTGAATACAGTGTATTTGAAATATGGCGTGTGCCGCTATCCTGATCCTGGCTGGCTCAGCCGCGGCTAGTGTGGCACAGAGGTCAGCGGCTCGGCAGCCGGGAAACGCAGGTAGCCGCGGCTGAGTTCCTGTTAGCGGCTCACCAACCGGGAGACGACCGGCCGGCTCGTGCGCACTGCGTCCACCGTGTGTTGGACGGTGTACACCTGCGGAAGCGCCGCTCTCGCCAGGCTGCAAATAGGCGCGAAATTATTATGGCGACACTCAAAAAATCCTTAGACAATTATGTGTGTGTGTGTGGTGTGTGTGTGTATATGTGTATATATATATAGTATATGTATATATGTGTGTGTACAGCAGCAGCCCCAGTGGTATATACAGCAGCAGCCCCAGTGGTAGTATACAGCAGCAGCCCCAGTGGTATATACAGGCCCCCCCCCCCATCAGTATACAGGGCCCCCACCCTTGCTGCCGCAATCATGTAAAGGAAAAGATCATTATCCTTATCCCTGCCGCTGTCCCGCCGCCATCGCGCTCCTCCGGCTTCATCCGGCTTCTTCCGGCTTCCTCCTCTGGCGCACAGACAATGACGTCATTGCCTGCGCCCACCGGAGGAAGAAGCCGGATGAAGCCGGAGGAGCGCGATGGCGGCGGGACAGCTGCAGGGATAAGTAGAATGATCTATTCCTTTACAGGATTGCAGCAGCAAGGGGGGGCCTGTACACTGATGGGGGCGGGTGGCCTATACAGTGTATACAGTATACAGTGACTCGCGTATAATCATTGCCCCGGCCCCTCCCAGTAGCCCTGCTCCTTCATAACTCCGCCCCTACACAGCTCCTCCCAGTAACCATGCCCCTTTCATGGCACCACCCCCATGTATAGCCTCGTCCCTTCATACATCCACCCTTCCACATAGTCCTGAGTGGGGATATGTAGAGGTGCAGTATGTTGAGCGGACGTGGCTATGTGGAGATGCAGGATGCAAAGTAGGTGTGGCTACATAGTGTAGCCATGTCCCTTTCATAATACCACCCAATGTATAGCCCGTCCCTTCATACATCCACCCCTCCATATAGTCCCGTGGGTGGGGCTTTGTGCGAAGATGGGGATAGGTGGAGATGCAGGGTGTGTAGTTGGTGGGGCTACATGGAGTGGGCGGGGCTAAACATACACCTACACACACACACACTCAGCTTTATATATTAGATAATCTGAAAAACTACATTGCCCATACTTTGTGTGATGCTCCACAAAGCAAGCATGATTTAGTCACAAGGTTTCACTGGTACTTGTGAAATGGAGACAATTTCATGATGCAGCCCTTGTAATAGGAGTGCTGGACAGTAACAGAGGGCCAGATTTGGATTGCAGGCTGCAGTTTGTGCAGGTCCGATAAAATGCTGTAATATGCATGTATTTTTCTACTTTGTTTTTTGTTAATCTAGAATTAAATATTTGTTTTACACTCTTGGCTTCTTCCATAGGGCATCTCGAGATGGTTCGTTTTTTGTTGGAAGCTGGTGCTGATCAAGAGCATAAAACCGATGAAATGCACACTGCCTTAATGGAGGCCTGCATGGTAAGCACTAAGGCACTTGTTTAAGACCATACAACTTATTCACTTAAAGCACCAATTCAGAGTATGTATTTATGTATGTACTGTGCTCGCCTTCCACCTTGATGCTTTTCCAATGGTGCTCCAGTCAATGTGTGGCAAAACTGACCTGCCGACAGCTCCAGTGTTTAACGGAGCGCACCTAAGATCACTTTATAATAAATCTCTAGCCTCGTTCTGGCTATTATAAAGATGCGTTGAGTTCCTGTGATGTAGGTTCTGACTTAAGCCAGTCTGAAGCTATGGGAACAAGAGAACGCCACGTGCTCTGTTTAGTATGAGAAGTCGAGAAGGGTGAGTATAAGATTGGGCAGAACACCTAAATTATAAAGCGCCACCACAGCGGGGAAAGAAAAACGCTGCTGTAGTGAGTCATCAATTATATTTTTCAACAAATAAGTTAGAACTTTACATTTTTTTATTTTTTATTTTGAAATATTTTTATTTTTAATGGTATAAAATATGAAAATTATTCTTATATTTCAATTTTTAAATACTTGTCATAGCAGCTGCTAAAATTGTCATTAAAACTGAGTAAATTGTTAGCTCACATTATGACTGTAGCTAAAGTGGGAAGGATCTGCTTGCATGTGTCTCACTTATACCTTCCCCTTTTGAGCATTTGATAAAGGATTAGGGAGTATGAGGTTTAGCATCACAGTGTAGGGACATTTTTGTCATTGTCTGCAAAATTATTCTGTTGTGGACTGTCACAAATAGTGGCTGATTTAGTCAATACTATTACATTAAAGGGAACCTGTCGGCTCGTTTTTGCCCCCAAACCTATCACTACCTGTCCTGCAGCTTCCTAGCACATCCCTAACCATTCCTGTCTGACCTAAAACTTTCCTATAATGTTTGTAACATGAGATTGATAAATAAAGCTGTGAAGCCAGCGCTGCCTATAGTCAGCATGCAGTACAAAAAGTGCATATGCACACTTTAATTTCTAACTGTACTTTTAAAATTGAGATATTTAGCAAACAATTGATCAATTCTTTGAGCCACCCTGCCACTTCATGAGAATCTCAAATAGGGTGGTCCTACTCTACGTCTTTTTATATACATTGTGCCTTACGGCCTATTAAAGCACGGCCACATTAAATGCAACATGTACCTGAACATGTCTGAACCTCTCCTACAGCACCAGAAGGGCAAGTGCAGATAAAGGCAGACCAGGCCCGAACATGTGCAGCAAACGCTACAGACATCTGGACATTATCAAATCTGACCTCCACACTGCCAAACCACCAGACCATGAGTGAGGGTGGAGCAGGCCCAGATAAATGTGTATGCAAACAAATCGAGCCTATGGGAAAGGTGGGGCTGCTGTGTGTGTACAGTGGCCTAAGTCAGTCATAGTAAAGACAGAAAGAATGGCAAACTGAACCAAGCGCACAGCAAAAAGTGGGGGTCAGCCACAAACTAATAACAGAAAACCAAGAAGCCAGCGCAGCCTATGATCAGCATGCAGTACAAAAAGTGCATATGTATATATTCATTTCTAGCTGTACTTTAAAATTGAAATGATCTTTAGTAGCAGGGTGGCTCTAAGAACTGATCCATTGTTTGCAAAATATCTCATTTTTAAATTAGTTAGAAATGAATATGTGCTTTTGTACTTTTTGTGTTGCATGCTGACCATAGGCAGAGCTGGTTTCTTGTTTTTTTTTTTAAATGAGACTGATACTTACATCTCTGTATGGTAATTATTGGGACTGGGCATTCTCCGCGGCTGCATTCTCCCCCTCACACCCTGGTTGGCGCGGTCCTGATTCAGAATTCTTAGTCCTTCTTCCAGGTATGACGTGCCAGCCGCTCATCATTTCCGGTCTGGGGCATTTTGTAAGACTATCGGGTGTAGAGGCCGGCTTTGGAATGCACACTGCGCATGCTCTGCAATCGGCCTGTACACCAATACACCCCACACACTGTGCAGGACCGGAAATACCCAGAAGTAGCAACAAGAATTTTGAATTGGGACCACGCTCCTGACTAAATGATCGCGCCCACTTGTGCGTAATCCCATCATCTGGGGGGATGGGGGGGGGGGGCGAATATGGGGGGGAATATAGCCATGGAGACTGCTCAGTCAGACAACATATGTAGTCTAGAAGGCCGATTACCATACGGGATGTAAGTATCCATCTCATTTTGTACAAACATTGTAGGACAGTTTTAGGTCAGACAGTGAGGGTAAACTGATTAAGTTTGCTGATGATACAAAGCTAGGAGGGTTAGCTAATACTGGTGAAGAGAGAAAGATGATTCAAAAAGATCTAAGCAAAGTGGAACAGTGGGAAAGCAAATAACATAATGCTTTTTAACAGGGAGAAATGCAAAGTCCTACAGCAGAAAAGAACAATGACAAAGCATATACAGAATGAGAGGAATAGGGCTAAGCAACAGCACATGTTGTGTATACGAATAGATCACAGACTTGAACATGAGTCAACAGTGTGATGCAGCAGCAAAAAAGTCAAACACAATTTTGGGATTTATTGAAGCACACAGTCTAGATCAAGTGAAGAAATTCTCTCACACTACTTCTTTGGTCAGACCTCATCTGGAATACGTTGTGCAGTTATGGGCTTCACATTTTGAAAAGGACATCAGCAAATTGGAGCAAGTCCAGAGAAGAACGACTAGAATGGTGACTGATCTGTAAACCGCGTCCTATGAGGAATGGTTGCAGGATTTGGAATTATTTAGCTTGCCAAAAAGACTGAGAGGAGACTTAATAGTTGTCTACAAATATTTCAAGGGCTGTCACACTGTAGGGGGATCAGTTTTATTCTCATATGCACAAGGAAAAACTAGAACCAATGGGAGGAGACACCGATTAGATATTAGAAAAACTTTTGTCAGTGATGGTGATCAATGAGTGGAACTGGATGCCACAAGAGGTGTCAAGTTCTCCTTCAATGGAATTCTTCAAACAGAGGCTGGACAGACATCTTCGAGATGATTTAGTGGATCCTTCTTTGAGCAAGGGAGTTAAACCAGATGACCCAGGAGGTCCTTTCCAACTCTCTGATTCTAAGACTGTGCACTCTGTAAAATTTTGATTGTTCACAGAGGACCAGGTAGCAGCTTTGAAGAGCTGTGACACAGAGGCCTGGTGTTTGACAGCTCAGGGGGCCCCTACTGCTTGGGTAGAACAAGCCGGGACCTTGAGCACAGATAATCTATCCTTTTCTCGATATGCTATCTTGGAAGCATATCAAATCTGATCCACCGAGCAGCGGGTGGTATTGGAAGCGGGCAGACCCCTGCAATAGATATCGGTAATCGTGAACAGGTTATTCAAACGTCTGAAAGATACTGTCCTGGATAGATAGCCAGATAGTCCTTACAATATTCAGATTATGTAAAGATTGCTCCAGAGGATGAGGAGTCGGGCACAATGATGGAAGAACGATATTCTTGATAAGGTGGAGGACGTGAACCTCTTTGGAATGAAAATAAAGCACAGGGTGTAGTTCTACTTTGACCCGGTGGAGAATGAGAAATTTAGATCATCAAGATAAAGCTGCGAAATCTGGGGCTCACATGATGGATGTGATAATCACCAGGAAGGCAACCTTCCAAGAGGGCAAATAATATAATATTTATTCATTTATATAGTGCTATTAATTCCATAGCACTTTACATACATGAGTAAAGAGACAGATCTCCCAAATGGGTTCGAAGGGGGCACCCTAAGAAACGTCCAAAACTAAATTCGAGATCCCTTAGATCAACAGGAAAACTTACCGGGTACAGAATGAACGACTCTCTGTAAAAAGAGATTCATCTGAAAGTGGGAAGCAAGATTACTTGGGAAGATAGTGTGGTGACCTGACCCTTAAGGAAGCTAAGGGACAAGCCCGGCTTTGAGATCCAACTACAAGAAAGCCAGCAGAGAGGAGAAAGAAAAAGACAAGGAGCAACTGGATTAGCTTTACACCAGAAAAAGAATGTAAGAAGGCTCAGATGTTAATAAACAGACCTTTTATTAATTTCCCTCCACAGCTACACAATGCGTTTCGATAGAAATGCTATCTTCATCAGGTTGTGGACCTCACCTGATGAAGATAACATTTCTATCGAAACGCGTTTGTAGAGCTGTGGAAGGAAATTAATAAAGGTCTGTTTATTAACATCTGAGCCTCCTTACATCTGTCCCCAAAGCACATCTAACTAGACCACTTATATCCATGTATATGGAGATTATCTGTGTGCCAGGTTCTTTTAGGCTGGTCTGGAGTTACGAGGATGACTGGCACTCCTTCCACCTTGACATTCGTGATGACCCTGGCCATCAGCGGCAGAGGAGGGAATGAATATGGAACTGGGGCCATGAAATTGCCGGGGTGTCAGTCGAGTCACTGACACACAAAACTGAGGAACCTGGATATTTCTTTTGGATACAGTTAAATCTACGTCCAACATGCCCCATCTCTGACAGATCTGGACGAAGAATGCTGAGTTAAGAGACCACTTGCCCGCTAAGAGTCCTTCTCAACTTAAAAAGTCTGCAGCCCAATTCTCCACTCTGGGTGATGTGCACTACTTAGGTTGTCAGAATTTTATGTTGGGCCTGTCATGGGATGCAGGCTTCCTCTGTTATGACTGCTTTGCTCAGAAATCCACCCTGCTGGTTCATGTATGCTATGGCCGTGCAATATGGCTTTGAGTTCCAGGATGTTGATGGGAAGAGATACTTGAACTCTTGCCCTGAACTGTGTAACTCCAAAACAATGCTCTACAGCTGAGAAGCCTGGTGTTCATCATTATGACTTCCCAGCATATCGGGAGGAAGGAGGATGAGTTAGTTGCAGTGCTGTTGCATAGAGACGGAAGAGCAAATTGAAGGGTTCGAGAGCGAAACTATACAATTGGGACCACATCCATTGTAGTTACCATCTTCCCCAATACCTTCATGCAGAATCAAAGCGACCGTGGTGGAGATGGTGTATATGCTCTCAGCCTATGGAGACTAATTTGATCTCTTTATGATGCAATCGAAATTGATTTGGAGTCTCTCGGAACGGGCTCTGAAAGAGGGCGCTTTGATTAGAATGCCTTCCAATTAAAGGAAGACTAGGATGCCCCTGGCTATGAGGATGACCATGACCATGGCCATCTAGATAAAAGGAGACACGAGGCTCAAATGGGTCTTATCGTTTAGTTAAGATGACCCTCCCGTGAGTGTATATGCTCACCTGGTTGTGATGACCCCCCCTCCCCCCAACCAGTATATTTGCATGGACAGCTGCTGCTGGATCTGCATCCCCACGTGCACAGTGGTGTCTTATCCAGAAATCCAAACAGGGTTTGGTGCTTTTATGATCCGCGCTGCTGTTGGGATGAAAAGACGAGGGAGACCAGCTCCTCCAAAAAGCTCCTATGTTTCCTATGCATTTTGGTGCCGTCCCTTCACCTTCCATACCACTGAGGAAGGTGCAGGGATGGCACCGAAACGCGTAGGAAATAAAGGAGCTCGCTCTCCCTGGTCTTTACATCCCGACGGCAGCGCGGATCATACAAGCACCAAACCCTGTTTGGATTTCTGGATACGGCCATGGCCATGACCATTGCCATGATCTTTGCCATAACCTTGTTAAAGACCGTGGAAGCTGTGGCTGGGCCAAAGGGAAGTGCTGTGAATAAAAAAAGTGTATAAGTCTCTGGTGCCAAAATAAAAATGGGAATTTGAAGATGTTTGTCCTGTATGTCCACCGACCAGAGGAATGCTGCTGGTCCCTTTGTGGCTTTCGTGGAGCAAGTATGCTCCATTCTGAAATGCCATATGTGCTCTTTCAATTGTTTGATAGTCAAGATACAGGACGGAGCCATCCTTCTTTGGTAACGCAAACAGGATTGAATAAAAACCTGAAGAGCGCTTGACACAGTAATAATGTTGTCTGAATGGCGTAGGGAAGGAATTGCCTTGAATAACCCATACTCCAAAGGTGGGTTCTTTTGTGGGTGGAACTCAAAGTAGAATTGGGGCAGTGGGTGGGTTCGCTTCTATTGCGGCAAGAGACTACCTCCCTGACTCAGGCGTCTTCCACTACCTAAAGCCATGCATACTGAAAAAAAAAAAAAACTACTACACACCCTGGGAAGTTCTTTTAATGGAATTGCTCTGTCTTGTGGAGGAATATCTGAGATCTGGATATTTATGATCTGCTTTAGTGCCAGTGTGATCTCCAGGAATGAAAGACTGGCGAGAGGCATGGTGTATGCTGGATCAGCATTTCATGCCCTAAGCCATTGGAAACGGCAGATGGCACGATGTTGTTGGTAACTAAAGCCAGACACCTCACTGTCTAGGAAAACTGACAAGATTGTTTCCTGCCTGAGCAATCTGGCTGGCCAGGTCCACCTGCTCATCAGATGGGGCACCTAATGGGATACCCTGATGAAGAGGCTTATCCTACGTGGACATTCAATTGGAGATAAAAGTAAGAGCGAAGGATAGACGAGAGTATCCTCCGGCTTTGAATGCAGATTTGACTAGGAACTCTGTTGGTGCGACTCTTGATGGAGGCTCCATCAGGGAGGGAAAGAACTGGAATGGTGGATAGTCAGGATACCGGAGGATCCACAACCGGAGATCAATGTCTTGAGAGGTCGAAAGGAAAGGGGTACAGAATATCCAGTCAGCCCTTTTTTTTTTTCTTTCATAAATATTCTCTGTGCACCTATTCCCTGGGAAAGACCTTGTCAAACCCCTTGTGGTTAGATACCACCTGCTCTGGGGACAGGGAAAACACTTCCTTAACATTTAAAGTCTGACTCACTGCAAAGACCAGACTGTCCATCATATTGTAATTGGGGAAAGCTGGTTTGAGTCTAGATCAGAATCTGACTCTGGAGGTCTACTTCTTGAGCAGCCTGTGGTTCAGGAAAGGAAGAACAAGAAATGAAAGCCATACTCAAAGCAGTGGAAAGAAAGGGTGACTCAGAAGAGGAACTGGTAGGGGTCATCTTTTTGCATCTGTCATGCGATCTGCCATGCAGGTGTGTATGAACTGAAGAGTTCAGTTCTCCCTGGGAATCGAATGGAACCCCAAAGGCAGATGGAAAAAATGGACAGATTCTCAATAACCCGAGACCAGGGTTTGGGGAAACGTTGTCCGCCTCCAACTGTGATAGCTCTGTGGCCCACTCAGGAGTAGGCTAGCTCTTGTTGAGGGCAGTGGGGGGCTACTGCATGTCCAACATAGAAGGGTGGCTGCAAACGGATCTGAGTGCTGTGGATTGACCTGATGGTAAACTTCTTACAGGAAAAGCAGATATAATTCAGGACTCAGACGGAAGGGGCGACAGCGATTCTCCCTACGAGTAGGCGTTATTGCAGATAATGAAAAGGGCTAGTGGGAAACCTCAAAATGACACAGCCTACCTCACTTCTGACGTGTAAAAGGAACTGGTGAAAAACCTTTTAGCGAGGATCCTGAAGAGAATATAAAGCTAGAGAGGGAAAAAAAATGATAGTTTGAGGAGGTGAGGGTCTGGTCAAAAAAGGGTTCTGAGTACCGCCCACACAAGCAACATTTCCTAACTGGATGACTAGGCCTCAATGACGGCATAGTGTAAATTTTGCAAGGTATCCACCAGCAGTAGTGAACCAACGTGGAGTAAACTGGGAAGATAGGATGGGCTTGAAAATAGAGAGAGCTTGTCTGCAGAGGGGAAAAAAAAAAAACAAAAAACCCCCAGGAACCTTTAGTTAGGCGGGTCCCTGCATGGTCTGACGGCTTATATTTAACCTGAATGTGTTTTCAATAACCTGGAAGAGTTAATCGCACGCACAGGGGGACTTTCGGACATTATTTACTTCGGTCTTTCTTGTCACTCACAGCCATGGTTTATGGTATCTTCCAATGAAACGATAGAGGAGAAAAAAAACACCACCAAGGATAACATTTGCTGTTAGCTTGTTTGTTTGCCATTACACACTTTTCTTGAGCTTTTGCTTTTATGGCTTTCCTTGTGCAGTAAGTGACAGATAAGTCTCCAGGTCCCCTACCATTTAGACAATGCCAAACTTGCTTAGGTGTGTTTTTTTTTTTTATTTCTCTTTTTAAACCATTCAATTGGCTGTATTGCTATATCCTTTGGGTAGGTACAAGTTGGACTTTTTGAAATGGGGCGTTTGAGTGCAGGTTATAGACATGTAATCTTTCGGGTCTACCATTAGAAACTACGCCGATCCAAAGAATGAGGTCCCAAAGTTCCATGAGTGGATGGAGCTGGAATGCACCTACAACCCCTGGCAAAAATTATGGCTTCAACTGACTCGTAGGATATCCATTCAGTTGATTAATTTTATAGAAAAAAAGATCACACATGGGGCAGAAAACTAAAGTCATTTCAAATGGCAACTCTATGCCTTGGAGAAACACTAAAATCTTGAAAAAGAGAGGGAAAAAAAAAAAATGTACTAACCAGTAATGGTTACTTTTGTAGACCAAGCAGGGGGATAATTATGGAATCACTCAATTCTGAGGTAAAAATTATGGAATCGCCCTGTAAATTTTCATTCCCAAAACTAACACCTGCATCAAATAAGATCTGCTCCTTAGTCTGCATCTAAAAAGGAGTGATCATACTTTGGAGAGCTGTTGCACCAAGTGGACTGACATGAATCATGACTCCAAACACGAGAGATGTCAATTGAAACAAAGGAGAGGACTATAAAACTCTTAAGAGGGTAAATCAACATGCAAGTTTCAAAAGATGTTGGTTGTTCGCAGTCAGCTATGTCTAAAATCGGGTCCAAATACAAACATGGGAAGGTTGTTAAAGGGAAACATACTGGTAGACCAAGGAAGACATCAAAGCGTCAAGATTGGCGACTTAAAGCAATATGTCTCCAAAACAGGAAATGCGCAACAAAACAAGAGTCAGTCTGTGGCCGAACTGTAAGAAACCGCCTAAAGAAAATGGGATTTACATACAGAAAGGCGAAACAAAAGCCATCATTAACGCCGAAATAGAAAAAAACAAGGTTACAATGGGCTAAGGAAAAGTAATAGTGGACTGTGGATGACTGGATGAAAGTCATATTCAGTGATGAATCTGCATTGGGCAAGGTGATGATGTTGGAACTTTTGTTTGGTATTGTTCCAATGAGATTTATAAAGATGACTGCCTGAAGAGAACATGCAAATTTCCACAGTCATTGATGATATGGGGCTGCATGTCAGATAAAGCCACTGGGGAGATGGCTGTCATTACATCTTCAATAAATGCCCAAGTTTACATCGATGTTTTGGACACTTTTCTTATCCCATCAATTGAAAGGATGTTTGGGGATGATATCATTTATCAAGATGATAATGCATCCTACCTTAGAGCAACAACTGTGAAAACATTCCTTGAAAGAAGACACAAGGTCAATGTCATGGCCTGCAAATAGTCCTGATCTCAATCCAATTGAAAATCTTTAGTGGAAGTTGAAGAAAATGGTCCATGACCAGGCTCCAACCTGCAAAGCTGATCTGGCAACAGCAATCAGAGAAAGTTGGAGCCAGATTGATGATGAGTACTGTTTGTCACTCATTAAGTCCATGCCTCGGAGACTGCAAGCTGTTCGAAAAGCTAGAGGTGGTGCAACAAAATACTAGCAATGTATTTGAGTGTTTTGTCTTGTCATGATTCCATACATTTTCCCTCTGCTTGGTCTTCAAAAGTAACCGTTACTGGCTAGCATATTTTTTTTTCCCAAGATTTCTTTGTGTTTCTTCAAGGCATACAATTGCCATTTGAAATGACTTTAGTTTTGTGCCATGTCTGTGATCTGCTTTTTTTTTCTACAAAATTAAACTGTATGAACATCTTCCAAGCCATGTGATTCCATAATTTTTGCCAGAGGTTGTACATTACCAATGCTCCATTTATTCATTTATTAATCGAGCAGACATGTAAAAAATGTGTAGACATTTCTAATGTCAAGACTATTTGGTCTACAATTTGTGTTTGTCCTTCACTAGTCCTTTGTCCAAGTGCTGTTAACTCCTATGGTAAAGCATGGCAGTCATAAGGTAGAATAAGTAACGGTAAAATGCCTGAGTTGCAACAAGTGTATAAACACATTGTGCATCTTGTAAATATGCATTTTTATATCCTCTAAACCTTTTGACACAATTGTGGCATTGCCACAGGTTACGCTGTAAATGTCTAATAGATGATGTTACCACGAATCTTCAGAAGGAGGTCCCCTGATGCCTCATTAGGATATTGCCCTGGCTGCAGTGACTCAGTTTTGTGCTTGTGCTGAGTGGGATACAACTGTGACTGGAGAGAACCACTTTTGCAATTGCAGCACTGGGGCAACAGTCACAATGGGTGATGGGAAAATCCTTGTTCTGGAGATTAATGAAGGTTCTACATACCTCTCCAGTCAATATGGCTAAGCAACTGTCCTGACATATCAGTGGACCAGCTTCTGGAGATGGGTGCAGATCCCTGATTTGGTACCTGGATTTGGATATTTGATGCCTATGGATATGACATAAATGTGTACCAGACAAACCCATTACCTGTGGTCCAGCACTGTGCAGGGTGTCATTTCACAGTTCACAACAGTAGGATTTTGTTTGCTTTTCTATCCCCGTAAATACAGTTGTAAACTACATGCTTGGACGACGTTTGATTACCACCTAATTTTCAATTTGCTTCTTGCCTTTCTAGGATGGGCATGTTGGAGTTGCGCGGTTACTACTTGATAGTGGAGCTCAGGTCAACATGCCTGCAGATTCCTTTGAATCCCCCCTCACGTTAGCTGCCTGTGGTGGGCATGTAGAGCTTGCAGCTCTATTAATAGAAAGGGGCGCCAATCTTGAAGAGGTAAACGATGAAGGCTACACACCTTTGATGGAAGCGGCGCGAGAAGGACACGAGGAAATGGTGGCACTTCTTTTAGCACAAGGTAAGTTTGTCTGCTGTGTTATCTATGGATAAATTCCAATACATTTCAGTTCTCCCATATTATTCCTATGTTTTGCTAATGGAAATTGTGACTGTTACATGCTAATGCGACTTAACATTTTAGGCGCAAACATAAATACTCAGACTGAAGAAACCCAGGAAACTGCTCTTACTCTGGCATGCTGCGGGGGCTTTGCTGAAGTTACAGATTTTCTTGTGAAGTCAGGGGCTGATGTGGAACTTGGTTGCTCGACTCCTCTCATGGAAGCGTCTCAGGAAGGACATCTTGAACTAGTGAAGTATCTTCTATCAGCTGGTATGTATTTTTTTTTTTTTTTACGTAGGGTGGGGGGGCGGGGGGGGGGGGAGAAAATCAATCCCAATGTATATGGGTTGTCTACTTTCAAATTG
Organism: Allobates femoralis; assembly: GCA_033576535.1. Taxonomy (NCBI): domain Eukaryota; kingdom Metazoa; phylum Chordata; class Amphibia; order Anura; family Aromobatidae; genus Allobates; species Allobates femoralis. The sequence continues at coordinate 542,320,454 of JARQOC010000004.1, forward strand.
TAACATGTTTTGAGAACATGGTTTTTGTGACCATTACTCCTGCACTTAGGCTGCCTTCACACTTGCATTGCCCACCGCTGCGTATTGCGGCGGGGAAGCGCAAACCGAGCGCAGACATCGCGCGCCCCTATGTTTAACATGGGGACACACGGTGATGCGCTAGGCTGTGGATTGCTGTGCGAAATGATAACTTCTGTGTGTGATTTGTACGCATGCAGATGCTTGCGTACGACGCACACATTCTCGTCCGCACCATGAACGTGACATGTTGCGTTCATGGTGCGGACGAGAATGTATGATTTGTACGCAAGCATCTACATGCGTACAAATCACACACAGAAGCCAATGGGTGCGCATGGCAATCCGCAGCTTAGCGCATCACCGTGCGTCCCCATGATAAACATAAAGATGGGCGGTGCTTGCCTTCAGCTTGCGTTTGCACGTCGCGAATGTGAAAGTAAGTCTGAAGCCACCCTTATTGCCTCTTTTCTCAGGCAGCACAGCTATTCAGTCTTCAAAATGTTTGTTGATGGAGAAGCATGTAACCAGAGCTGTCCATGAGCCTCCTCCAAAAGAAAAACGTATTATGTGGGAGAGCTGTTTATGTATTGGAGGAGACCTGATTATAAAAGGTCTGGTTGCATGTTATGCCATAAACAGTCATTTTATGGAAATGTAGTTAGACATCTGTGAGGAAGAAAACTTGTAATACTTGTATATTAAGTGCCAACAAATAATTTCTCCCACACATGTTAAAGTAAAAGTGCTTAATCCCCTTAACTTAAAGGTAACCTGTCAGGTCCTCTGTGCACTCAAAACCACGAACGGTTCTGGGTGCATATCTAGAATCACTGCCTGATAGTCCTAGCAAGTACTAGCATACATAAACCGATCTTTAGAAAAGTTAATTTCTAAAGTCTGTTTATTTAGATGCTAATTAGGGGTTTGACTTGTCTAAGTGGCATTAGTTCCCCAACTAGTTGGCCAGTTAGCATGTTACTTCGCCCCTGTGGGTGTGATGACATGCTTTCCAAAGCAGCACCATGTGCATCGCCATTCAAGCTGCACATGGCATTGTACCCCTCACAATTGAGCTTCTCTGATGATGGGTGTATGCTACGCTCGCTGCACATAAGAAGTTGTAGAACGTCTGGTCATTTGCATTACTCTGAAGCTGGGTGTATGCGTCCTGGCTTCAGAGTGGTGTAGTGCGCATGACCAGAAGTGCAGACTACGTCCAATCATGCGCAGTGAGCCTATCTGCAGCCGGGGATTCATACATTTAGCATAAGAGAAGCTCCATGGTCAAGGATGCACAGCTGTATTAAAATGACCAGTGCAATACCTGTAGCAATGTATGCATTCACAAGGCTGGGGGTGTTGGTGTATACAGACCTCATAGACGGGGGAAGAGGGGGGGTCATCCACCTTAGCCAGACCACCCTCCATTATTAGGTGTGGAAAACGTCACTAAATGATGGCCATGTAATAGGTTTCCCTGGCAGTGGTATGTGTTGGTGTGCAGGGTTTTTTTTTTCCTGGTGTTTTATTTAATTTTTTTTTTTTTTTATAAAGCTCATCCTCTTCTCTGCCAGCAACTGTCACATTGATCAATGAGTTATTCTGTGGTTCCAGTTAGATGGGACCTGTCCCATCCCCAAACACTGTTAATCTGCTGATAACTAGTAATCTGCAGGCTGTTGGAGGTCTAGAGCTGTGCGGCTGCTGCATCGAAAATCCGGTTACTGGGGAGATATGAAGTTTATTTCTCTCGACACCTTCACTCTTTCAGTCAGAGGTGTGGCTTAAGTCACTTCTCTTTACATGGTGAGCTGCGACTGTAACCACGCCCCCTCACTAACTGACAGCCAGCTGTTAGTCCGTGCCTTGGTGTGGTTACAGCCGCTGCTCACCATGTAAAGAGAGGTGACTTAAGCCACACCTCTGACTGAAAGGCTGCCAGGAGAAATAAACTTCATTTTCTGGTCATCATAATGGGAGACCCAGACAATGGGTTTAGGGCACTGCCCTCCGGAGGTCACACTAGGTACTACAAGTTTGTAGACACCGCCTCCTCCGCTTATAAACCCCTACCGCAGGGAACATCCTCAGTTTTAAACTTAGTGTGCTCGGAGGATCACGCTTTGCTTGCACTTCACTGCATTCTCACTACTTACGTGATGGCGTCTGAAGACAAGGTAATATGGTCCTGACGGGACCTGCGACAGCCTCCCCGCTCACCCTTTGTGGCACACGCAGGTGGAGGTACCGGAGGGCCTAGAGCCTGGACACTTTGTGTTCTCCCGGTACGCTGTCGCGCTCCTTTCCATCCCTCTCTGGGGGGCTCTGGAGAGTGGGAGATGGGAGCCTTGCACAGCTCCGCTCCGTCCGAGGCCTCCCTAAATGGTGCTTACAGACCGGACTGGAGCCAGCCCAGTCCGAGGCCTCCCTAAATGGTGCTTACACTCCGGACTGGGCTGAACCCCTGTCCGAGGCCTCCCTAAATGGTGCTTACAGACCGGACCGGCACTGAGGCACTCTGTGTCTCCTGTGTGCCTGGGGGTAGTGTCTGGCACTTTACGTGTCTTGACACTCAGACGCGCGTTGCCCTCGGGTCCGCGGATCTGGAGGTGTACCCTGTGCTGGGGTCACCCTGGCTGACCGCCCTGTGTGACACAGGGGCTGAGGCCGTAGACTGCTGTTTCTTTGGTTATGATTGCAGTCTGTGTGTGTGTACTGTGTTTTTTACACCATTTCCCGCACTGCGGGCTCCAGCACCTCCATTACAGAGGCTGCTTGGAGGAGGAGAGGCAGCCCTTACGGTGACGTCACCGGGGGGGCGTGTGCGTGTGATTCCCGCGTGTTCCCGGCGCCACCCACGTCTGTACTGGCGGCGGCCATCTTCTCCCTCACTTCCCGGCTGGAAGCTACGGCAGCACGTGTCTGCACTTCAGAGGGAGACCGGAACTCGCGGAGGTCACACACGCACACCGCTTCCTCCCACCGCGTTACTGCGGTCGGTAAGCCACCGGGACACCCGGTTTGTTTGTCTATCGACTTGGCTTATACACCCCCTACTGTGGCTATGTCCTCAGTTAGGAAGCATGCTGCTAAGGCGGCGGATAACACCATGACCTGTGCTACTTGCAAGGGAACTCTGGTGGAGGGGTCCTGCAATAACTGCGGACTCCCAGAAGCCCGGACTGGCTCGGCTGAGGCAGCAGCTTCGGTGCTGTACCCTGAGGTTCAGGTAATCCCAGGGCCATGGGAAGCACAGAACAGGATCAATGAATCCCTGCTGTCCCAGATGTCCTCCATGTCGAAGTCACTGGAGGCACTTCATAGGAGACTGGAAAACCCAGCTACTCCTTCCAGTTACCCCCGGGTGTCCCCCTCTTCTGCTGTGAGACCCCCTAAGCGGGCTCGTCGTGAGGATTCACCCGAGCTCCAGGCTCTCTCTGAGGAGGAGCATTCCTCTGATGGTGAGGAAGATGATGGGGGTTCAACCTTCGGATCTGTGTCTGTGTCTGAGCCTCCAGATGGGGTGGAGGATCTGGTGTCCTCCATCAATGAGACCTTGCGTCTCGTGACTCCCCCTGAAGAGGTTGTCGTGCACCCGAAGGAGGTCTATCAATGGCTGCGGCCAGAGGCTAGACCAAGTGGCTACTTCATGGACCACACTAATTTTGGAAGGGTGATTAGGGCTCCCAGGTTACATCCTGGGCGGCGTTATGTCCGCAAACCCAAGGACAATTGTTTCCCCTTCCCCCAGGAGGTGCTTCAGGAATGGTCGCAGTCTCCAAAGGTGGACGCTTCCATGACTAGAATTGCTGCACGCTCCCTGTTTTCTGCCTCTGATAGCTCCTCGCTGAAGGATGCGACTGATAGACTGGTCGAGCAACTCGCCAAGTCTTCCTATGAGGCTGTGGGGTCTTCTTTTGCCCCTACTTTCGCCACGGTCTGGACCTTACAAGCGATTACTACCTGCTTGGACGGTATCACTGACCTGGCAAGGTCCAGTCCAGAGGTCCTGGCACTCACTGAGAGAGCGAGGGCCTATGCGGACTACGCCAGGACGGCGTCTTTGGAAACTGCCACTCGCTCAGCTGTGGCTTCGGCCAATGCTATAGCGATCCGCAGATTGTTGTGGCTGCGTCTTTGGGACTCAGATGCCACATCTAAGAAGATTTTGCAGAATCTTCCGTTCTCTGGTGACAGACTTTTTGGCACAGAGCTGGACAAGCTGATTAAGGATTCTGCTGAGTCTAAGATACCGCAGAATAAGCCTAAACCACGGTATACCGTTAAAAGGAACCCAAAACAGTGGTCCTTTCGGTCCAGCTCACAGTCATCAGCACCGTCCGCTCGCACGGACCGAGGGGGCAAGCCCGCTTCTCAGTGGCGCGCTAAGAGTCGTCCCAAGAAGCCGGCGGGGGCAACAGCTGCCACCCCCAAACCCGCCTCTACATGACTCGCTCTCTCTTCCTGCCTCCCCACAGGTGGGGGGCCGCTTGTCTCGCTTTCAGGACAAGTGGCTACTTCACGTTCACGATCAGTGGGTTCGAGACGTAGTCTCGCGAGGTTACAGGATAGAGCTGACGTCAAAACCATTATCCCGATTCCATCGGTCTGTTCCATCCCCAGAAAAGACTCAGGCTTTTCACCGGGTGTTGGAGGGACTCCGCAGAGACGGAGTAGTGGTCCCAGTGCCCACGGCAGAGAGGTTCAGGGGTTTTTACTCCAACCTCTTTATTGTCCCAAAAAAGGACGGCTCCTTTCGACCGGTCCTGGACCTAAAATTGTTTAACCGTCACGTGTTGGTTCGGAAGTTCCGCATGGAATCCCTTCGTTCCGTTATCGCGGCTGTGTCGCAGGGGGACTTCCTAGCGTCCATCGATATCAGGGACGCTTACCTTCACGTGCCCATTGCACCGGCTCATCAGCGCTGGTTACGGTTCGCAGTGGGGGACGAACACTTCCAATTTGTGGCCCTACCCTTCGGGTTGGCCTCTGCACCACGGGTGTTCACGAAGGTGATGGCATCCATGATGGCTCTCCTGCATGTGCAGGGTCACGCCGTCATACCCTATCTGGACGACCTATTGGTCAGGGCGCCATCGGAAGACCTTTGTCGGGTGAGCCTGGAAGTGACCATGAGGTCTCTGGAACAATTTGGGTGGCTTCTCAATACTCAGAAGTCGACCCTGGTTCCGACCCAGTCATTGACATATCTGGGAATGGACTTCCACACGGACTCAGCCCTGGTGTCTCTACCTCAGGCCAAGCAGCTGGCGATCCACTCAGGAGTACAGAACGTTCTCCTGTCACCTCACTCATCCCTTCGGGAATTGATGAGACTGGTGGGGCGCATGGTAGCGGCGATAGAGGCGGTGCCCTTTGCACAGTTTCGTCTGCGTCCTCTCCAGCTGGAGATTCTTCGCCGATGGGACAAGAGAGCGATATCTCTGAATCGGTTGGTGGCACTGTCACAACCAACCAGGGACTCCCTGCAGTGGTGGCTCCAGCCACGTCACTTGTCACGGGGAAGATCCTTCCTCAAACCTTCATGGTTAGTGGTAACCACCGACGCCAGTCTGAAGGGCTGGGGCGCGGTGTTCTTACACCACAGGGCTCAAGGCCTCTGGACTCAGGCGGAGTCGACGTTGCAGATCAACGTCCTGGAGATCAAGGCGGTCTATCTGGCGCTCCTGGCGTTTCAGAAATTCCTGGCAGGACGACCCATTCGGGTGCAGTCCGACAATGCGACGGCCGTCGCCTACATAAATCATCAGGGAGGGACCAGAAGCGCTCAGGCCCTCGCCGAAGTCCACCGCATCCTGTCGTGGGTGGAGGAAAACGACTGCCTGATCTCCGCAGTTCACATCCCAGGGGTCGAGAACTGGGAGGCCGACTACCTGAGCCGGCAGGGGATGGACGCCGGAGAGTGGTCCCTGCATCCAGACGTCTTCCGGGACATCTGCAGCAGATGGGGCACTCCGGACGTGGATCTGATGGCCTCAAGGCTGAATCATCAGGTGCCCCAGTACATGGCGAGATCGTGGGATCCTCAGTCTCTGGGGGCGGATGCTCTGATACTGAGTTGGTCCAGCTTCCAGCTGCCGTATGTGTTCCCTCCTCTGGCTATGATTCCCAGGGTCCTGTGGAAGATCAGGTCGGAGTGCAGGGTAGCCATTCTAGTGGCTCCGGATTGGCCCAGGAGGTCCTGGTACCCGGACCTGTGGCAACTATCAGGCGGACACAGGTGGGCTCTTCCAGACCGCGCAGATTTACTCGCACAAGGCCCATTCTTCCACCTCAATTCCAGGGCCCTCAGATTGACTGCATGGCTCTTGAGGCCTGGCTACTGACTTCTAGGGGTTTCTCCCTACAGTAGTGGCCACTATGAATCGGGCTAGGAAGCCCGTTTCCAGGAAGATGTACCACAGGACGTGGAAGATCTTTTTTACCTGGTGTGCCTCTGGTGGACGGTCTCCGTGGCCCTTGTCCATCCCGACGTTGTTGGCTTTCTTACAGTCGGGTTTGGAGTTGGGATTATCCCTGGGCTCTTTGAAATGTCAAGTATCAGCACTTTCGGTGCTATTTGACAGGCGATTGGCGCTCCTCCCGAAGGTACGTCAATTTCTGCAGGGGTGTCACGGATGGTTCCGCCCTACAAGAGACCTCTAGACCCTTGGGACCTTAACATGGTCCTGGCGGCATTACAGAAACCGCCGTTTGAGCCGCTGAGAGATGTTTCCCTACCTCGTCTGTCCCAGAAAGTGGCCTTTCTGGTGGCAATTACGTCTCTGAGGAGGGTCTCAGAATTGGCTGCACTATCGTGCAAGTCACCCTTTCTGGTGGTTCACCAAGACAAGGTGGTGTTGCGCCCACGGCCAGAATTCTTGCCGAAGGTGGTTTCAACTTTTCACCTGAACCAGGAGATTGTTCTCCCATCATTTTGCCCCGCTCCCGTTCATCAGGTGGAGCGCGACCTCCATACTCTGGATCTCGTGAGAGCTGTACGCATTTATGTGTCCAGGACCGCCTCCTTCAGGAGTTCGGATTCCTTATTTGTTCTCACGACAGGTCGCTGTAAGGGGTCCGCGGCTTCGAAGTCTACCTTGGCCAGATGGATTAAGGCTTCCATTCAAGAGGCTTACCGGTCTTCTGGTTTGCCTCTCCCGGTGGGATTGAAGGCTCACTCTACCAGAGCTGTAGGTGCCTCTTGGGCCTTGCGACATCGAGCGTCTGCTCTACAGGTGTGTCAGGCGGCCACTTGGTCCAGCCTGCACACTTTCTCTAAGCACTATATGGTGCATGCCCATGCCTCTGCGGATGCAAGTTTGGGCAGGCGGGTTCTCCAGGCGGCGGTTGCCCACCTTTAAAGGGAACCATGTGTTATCCGTCTTGTTGAGGAACTTTTCCCGCCCTGGGGTATTGCTTTAGGACATCCCCATTGTCTGGGTCTCCCATTATGATGACCAGAAAAAAGAGAATTTTGTTTACGTACCGTAAATTCTTTTTTCTTTAATCATCAATGGGAGACCCAGCACCCACCCAGTTGTTCCTTTGCATGTTTTGCATTTGCTCTGTTCTCTGTTGAGACAGTGTTTGCCGGGTTGTTGAACCGTTTTGTGTACGGCATTCTTCCCGATGTTTCAGGTGTGGTTTATTTCCTCCTCGCAGCTTGTAGACCAAACTGAGGATGTTCCCTGCGGTAGGGGTTTATAAGCGGAGGAGGCGGTGTCTACAAACTTGTAGTACCTAGTGTGACCTCCGGAGGGCAGTGCCCTAAACCCATTGTCTGGGTCTCCCATTGATAATTAAAGAAAAAAGAATTTACGGTACGTAAACAAAATTCTCTTTATCCTCCTTGTAGCAGGGTTTCCATTGTGATGGAGCTGTGGTTCTTGAAGGCTAATAACTTAAAGATTAATCCCATGTCTGCAGGTTAATACCGTTTGGGGATCTGACAGGTTCCCTTTAAGTGACTACAACTGATCTGTTATACCAAATACAATCTGCGGACAGGAGTGGGGCTCAAGTTTTAGAGCGAAAAAAAAAACAAACATTTTATTTTTATTCCTCCAGAAACTTTTCAGTCTCCCACTAGAGATGTTTATACTAGACACTAAACTGCTGTTTTTATTTTAAGGTGCAAATGTCCATGCCTCCACGGCTACAGGAGACACGGCGTTAACCTATGCTTGTGAAAATGGCCACACAGATGTGGCAGAGGCATTGCTTCAAGCAGGAGCTGATTTGGTAAGCGTAACCAAAACTAAATTTAATTTTAACACCTCTTATTACAATACACTCATATGACAAACTGGCATACACTGAGCCGTACAGGTGACTGCGGCCGAGCAGGGTGTAGTCTTTATAGATTCTTCCATAGGCCCACAAAAGCCTAAATAATAAATACTGTCATTTATGTGTAGGTACAATGAAGGTTATATTTGATATCAGATGCCCATGGAAGAAAGTCTGGGGAGGCCAGGGCCAAATCTATATGAGGGCATTTCATAGGAGGCAGAGACACATCAGAAGACTTTCCTCTGGAAACCAGATATCTAGTTATATGCAGTGCACCAATTCACTAATGCAGAAGTACTGACCTCAGATGGGGTCATATGGTCTAGAGGAGGATCCAGCACTATAGTAAAGTCTCCACCTAAGTTTGAGAGTAAGAAAAGCTCATAATTTTACTCTGTAGTTTGTCCAAAACTCAAAAGAAAGGGCGGTATAGACATAAGCAATATTATAAACAAAAGAAGCTATTAAAGAATTAATCATTAATGAAAATGGTCACAAACTACCTGGATCACCTCTGCAGCCACTACCATGATACTGATATTACTCTTGGAATAATTAGAGTACCGTATTTTCCGCACTATAAGGCGCATCTAAAAGCCTATGATTTTCTAAGAAATCAAAAGTGCAGCTTTTAGTGCGGTGCGTCCTATATACCGTGTTTCCCCAAAAATAAGGCATACCTTGTTTGTTCCCGCTGTCTGGTGCCCGCCGCTGTATTCAGTATGCTGCATTTTCTTATTTCAAAACCGGGCCAGCAGCTGCGCAGCTTACAGCCCAGGAGCCCAGCAGCCAATCCCAGCTCCGGAGCTGTGTGCTGATCTCCGCCCAGGAGCCTTGCACCAATCACTCTGCAGGAACCGTGAGCCTATCTGAGGCCAGCTGACGTCAGTCCATAGCCTCTGAATTGACTTGCGGCTCCTGTGCTGTGATTGGCTTGCGGCTCCTGCGCTGTGATTGGCTTGCGGCTCCTGGCCCAGTTTTGAAATAAAAAAATGCAGCATACTGAATACAGCGGTGGGCATCTGACAGCGGGGATGGTGGGTACAAACAAGGTATTCGCCTTATTGTCGTGGAAACAGTGTGGGTATGGGTGTGTGTGTGGAGGATGATGGGGGGGCTACCGAGGGATAGTGGAGGATGATGGGTGGGGGGGGGGGGGGTCCTGAGCTTTGATTTATTTATGGTAACAAGGTGCGCCTTATAATGCGGAAAATACGATAAGTGCTGTGAAAACATTTTAGATATCCAGGTTCCTTTAAACCGTAACTATTGTTAATTTTCATTGCATAAATCAGTAGTAAACATAAAAATAAGCAACTTTGTAATTATATCTTATCAAAATTCAGAGAAGACTCCCATTAATGAGATAGGAGATGGCAGTTGTTGTTGTTCATGAGATTCTACAGATAGAAAAGGAAAGAGAGGAGGAGCTCTACCTCTAGGTCCACCCACCCCCAGCTGCCTAGTTTTACCTGGCTGGTAATCAGAAACAAACTTTTATCACTTTATTTCTTTAACGTTTTTTTTAATTTTTTTTATTTTTATATAAATGCTGTTGAGGATTCGCCATATTTCTTGTTGCCAGCTAGGTACAGCAGACAGTTATGGCCTGCCTTCTACCCCCAGCTGCCTAATTTAATGTTACCTGGCTGGAAACCAAAGATGTAGAGAAGCTCTTTTTTTACATTATTAAATGAAATAATTTAAAACATAGAAGAAAAAAAAAGTGTGACTTGGCATTATTTTTGTTTCCAGCTAGCTATTCCAGTTGCTCTAGTGCCAGTGGCAAACTGGGTTAATAGGGTTAATGGTAGCTGAAGTTTGCCAGCTGGCGCTAAGCTAGAGGTTCCTAATGTAAGGCCAGTGTTAGACCCGTGACAATTGATCATTCACAAGTCTGTAAACGCAGAGGCTACAGACTTGTGTGAGATACCTGGAATAACTGAGGTCTATGGCGTGGACATCCATTATCAAATATGTTTTTCTTGTTTGGTAGGAGCATGAATCTGAAGGAGGCAGAACTCCTCTGATGAAAGCTGCACGAGCTGGGCACCTGTGTACTGTTCAGTTTCTTATAAGCAAAGGTATGTTTTTATTATAATATCTTCCTATCCTAATAATTTTTTTTTTTTTTTAAATTAAACGTATCATATTATGGTGACGATCAAAATAGAAATTGAGGAATAAACCACGAAAAATTTGCTTTGTATTAATTGTTAGGCTCCATTCACACTGTGTGTTTTTGGTCTGTCTTTGCTCATCAGTTTTCGTAGCCAAAACCAGGAGTGGGTGATATAATAAATACAGAATTGGTGATGTGTTTCTACTTTTCCTCCGATTGTTCCCCTCCTGGTTTTGGCTGAAAAAAACTGATGAGCAAAAACGCAGTGTGAATGTATCCTTAAAGCAGGTTTTTTTTTTCTGCAGAAACTGCAAAAAAAATATCTATGTATAAAGTTGCCTCACCCAGATACTTCAGTTCAATTTTGTATTGTGCACCACCATAGACTATGGACTGCTACAAGTGATGTTCTATTAAGTTTACATGATGTTCCTCGCTTCTAACCTGTCTGGTGTAATCGATAATATCCAACTAACAGCCTTAATTGGGCTAACCTGTCATAGAGATGGTTCATACATCAATCTTCAGAGGCAAAAAGTCTATAAGGTTAATGTTACTACTGAAAGTTGAAGTAAAAGAAAACCAATGACTTGCTTAGTGATTGAATGTCCGTTATGTAGAAGGACGGAGCGAAAGCTGTAGGTAGTTATCACATGTACTATAATATGGATGGTAGAAGTTAGTCGATGGTGCAAGATTTTATTGGGTTGTATCCTCATTTTTATTTCCCTTCATTGACATGTATACTATACTTATACAGTTTTTTTTTTTTTTTTTTTAATTTTAATTTGTTGTGCTGATGGCATAGGGACGGTCCTTTTTGTGGAGTCAAAGACAATAAGCAATTAAAAATAACCTTTTATTAGGATGTCATAACCCAAATTAATGGCATGCATGTAATGGCTCTTTAATGCTGTGTAAATTCTTCCCTTTCTTGTAGAAATTAACTGTTGAAATTGTAAGCTAATGAGCTGTGAGTGGGTGCAGAGTTACAACTCTTACCTCCCTTCTATCCCCTGTCCACTACCTGCATCTTGTTTTGACTGATGGGCCACTGTGGTTTAAGAGACGTCTGGGTCAGAGACAGGAAGACCAGGCAGAGGGTGAGCTATAGGGATAGAGGAGGGAGACCAGGTAGAGGGTGAGGAATAGGGATAGAGGAGGGAGACCAGGTAGAGGGTGAGGAATAGGGATAGAGGAGGGAGACCAGGTAGGGGGTGAGGAATAGGGATAGAGGAGGGAGACCAGGTAGAGGGTGAGAAATTGGGGATAGAGGAGTGAGGCCAGGTAGAGGGTGAAGAATAGGGATAGAGGAGGGAGACCAGGTAGAGGGTGAGGAATAGGGATAGAGGAGGGAGACCAGGCAGAGGATGAGAAATAGGGATTGAGACAGGGCACCAGGCAGAGTATGACATCAAAGGGTGAATATAATTTATTAGACAACGCATTTCAGGCCTCCCTGAAATGCCCTGACACGTGGCAGTATGACATTGATTTGCCTGAGGAAGGGGCCAGGGAGACCTGAAACGTGTTGACTTATAAATCAAGATTATATTCACCCTTTGATGTCTTGTGGAATACAGCAGCATGGCTTTTATCTCTACATGCACCACGCTGGGGACTGCAGCAGCCGTGATCTGCTTTTATAGTGGCTGTCACGGTCACAACCACACAAGGTGAAGCCTCCGATACGTATTTAGATAATCTTTTATCTCTCAGACCCTTCATCCCCCACTTTCATTTTCTGAGATTATGACCTTTGGGTTTTCATTGGCTGTAAGACATAATGAAGATTAACAGAAATGGATCTCTCTGTAATGATTCTATAGAATGTGTTTCACTTTATGTATTGAATTACTGAAGTTAACTTTTTGATGATATTCTAATTCATTGAGATGCACCTGTATGTATAACCTCAACAGCGATTAAATTTTAAAGATAATGCCCCTCAAAATATGCAAAACTGCTGTTCTGTAGTTTATTAACCATTTAGCTGCTTTTCAGGAATACTTTCGAAGTGGCATGGCTAGAAAGAAAACTGTTATATTTACCAAATGTTGCTATCCTCTGAAAAGGTCATTATAACTGGCTGACTCCTAAGGCCACCTATAAGTATCATGACAGCCAACAGGACCACACAAACGTGATCTCAGGGTGCTGATGGGTTAGAGAGATCCCCCTTACTTGGTTAATCATCTAGATGTTGTAGTCACTATTGATAGCAGTATCTAAAGGTTTAACTACCATGATCAGAGCCAACACAGATTGTGGCTGTTGCAGCAGGGTGTCTGCTATACTGTACAGCTGACAGCTCCTGCATTTTCATCCATCAGGGGCTGCTATTCACTTACAGCAGGTGAAAGGAGTATTGAACAAGTCACATTTTCTGAGTAAATATACATCTAAAGGTGATATTGACATAATCGTCCCACCATGAGGTCACTAAAGGTACCGTTACACACAGATATCTGTGCAGACATTGCTTGCAACTCACTGGTTGCAGTGAAATCATGCACAGATATGTGTGTAAGGGTACTTTAATGAGCCATCCAATCCACACAGGCAAAAACATCAAACCATAGTTTTTCTGTAAATTTAGTTGTGATGCTGAGAAATGACACAGGAAACAGTATTAAACACATGAAGGAAGAGAGGTGCCATGGAAATTCATGACTAGCTGAGATTGATCAGTAATTGGAAAGCAATCCTGCTACTTAATGAAAAATAACATCTCCTGGTTCAACTAATGGCCTATAAAGAGCTGTCTCGTTATATAAGAAACATCTGATAAGTAAAACCAACGAGCTGTGTCAAGACTTTCTCGAACATACTAACGGCAGTGGTTACACAAGAATTTCTAAACTACTGAAGGTACCAGTGGACACTGTCTGGCTATAATCCAGAGGTGGAAGGAACATAATTTCACCCTAAACTAGCTATGACCAGCTGCTCCCAGCAAAATATCATAGGCGTGAAAAGAATTATCACAAGAGTTGTCCAAAAGCAGAGGATCACCCGTGCAGAACTACAGAAAGACGTGGAGTCAGTGGGTACTATTGTTTCAAATAAAGCAAGAAGTAATCCACTCAAGCTCCATTGTCTGTATACACACGCAATGCATAAGACATGCTGAACAAAAAGCATGTTCAAGTGCATTTACAGTTTGCTCAACAACATTTAGATAAGCCTGTGAAATACTGGGAGGAAACAGTCTGGTCAGATGAGATCAAAATTAAATTTTAGATGTCCTAAGATAAACCATGTTTAAACACCAAAAGGCACTGCATATCACCCCAAAACACTATATCCACAGTGACGTTTGGGGGTGGGAACATCATGCTGCCGGACTGTTTTTCAGCATACAGCACTGTTAAACTTTAATATGATTTAGGGAAGAAATTAGTACAAATGTACATTCTTGATTAAAATCTGCACCTGAAACGAGACAGGTACTCTTAATTGGTTTCATATAAACAAAATAAAGCTGGTAAAAGGCTGGGCCAATCACCTGGCTTGAATCCAATAGAAAATTATGGAAAGAGCTACAGTTCAGAGTTCATCAAAATGGCCTACAGGATGTGAAGAGTATACAAGGGCCAAAATCACACCTGAGCAATGCAGAAGACCAGTTTCTTCATACAGGAGTCTTAAAGCTGTCATCACCAACACAGGCTTTTGTACTAAATAGTATAAACATTTCTGTATGCGTATTCAATACTCATTCACTGTGTCACTTCTATGTTTAAAATCCGCAACATGTCCCTTTCTCTTGTGACTCTGCTGAATTTTGCGTGCACGTTTTCCTAATTGTATTACAGTAGAAGCAGGTAACCTACTGGTAAAGATGCATATGCATTTTACAAATGTGTTCTGTAGTGTTCCCACTGTGGAGACGTGCTAAAAGACACGTGATCCACACTGAATCAATAGTATTATCAAAGCCAGATACCAGAAAGTATTAAACAAAACTGCTTTATTTATAACCCAACATATCAAAAGAAACAAATTGCAGTTTCAAAAACATAACGCACTGAAACTCCATGACACAACCTGCAAGTAACTTCAGAAAATACTATGAAAAATCTATTTAAAGAGCTCTCCTAATACTAATTGTGCGATTGCAGCCTAAATAACCAGGTAGTCCTCTTGTTTTAAATCGGGTGGGGAACTCCAGTCCTCGAGGGCCGCCATGAGGTCATGTTTTCTGGATTTCCTTAGTGTTGCACAGGGGTTGGAATCCTCACCAGTGCAGGTGATTTTATTATATTCTATGCAAAGGAATCCTGAAAACATGGCCTGTTGGCGGCTCTTGAGGCCTGGAGTCCCCACCCCTGTTCTAAAACATCAATGCATTCTAAGCAACATCACCAGGTGGACAGCAGCTTCCCTCCTTCACAGATCCACAGAGTCAGCCAGACTTCCCAGAGCAAACATCCACAAGCTTTATCTCTTTGTATAATATGGCACTGTTTATATTGGGAGGCACTCACATTGCTTTAATCTCTGAGCCCAATGAATAGGTTATTGCTGGATGTAGGGAGGTAACAAAAGCTGCTGGGTGCTAGGAACCTAGACTTCTCGTCTATGCAGTCTGGAGGCTAAAACTTCTGTATAGCCTAGACCCCAGTTACAAAGGTGATGAGCAAAAAAGAGGAGCATGCATTGCCATGTTAAGTCTCATCCCCCGTCCCTGTTTTTTTATAACTTTATGGGGGGCACTGTGTAAAATAAAAGAAGAAAATTAATATTGCAAAAAAGCATTAATAAAATTACAAAATGATATGGCTGTAATAAGTCGCCGTCTCTAACTTCGCTCCCATCAAAAGGTGACCTTAATATAAAAATCTCCATGAAAAGGGGAATGCAACTTAGAATTGCCTGGTTATAAAGTACTGAAACATTTGTTTTTGTGTTCTCTCCACCTTCCCCCCCCACACACACACCTGTGTCTAGGAGCCAACATTAATCAAGCCACTGCCAATAATGATCACACGGTTGTATCCCTCGCGTGTGCTGGTGGACATCTTGCTGTGGTTGAGCTACTGTTAGCAAAAGGAGCAGATCCAACGCACAGACTTAAAGTGAGTATCTAATTTTGCAGCTGAAGTGCAAACTGTAGTGAATGTGTTATCCAAATTACAACCAAGAACGACTTGTGTTACTACTGTACTGTTGTTGTACAAGGGGTAAAAATGTGTGAAAGCTTTGTTAAGGTGATGATAGAACAACAATGTATGTAATACACCAATATAGAGCAGATAGTAAAAGGATGTGTTTGTTTAAAAGTATACCAGGCAAACTGTTGTGACTTATAAGCTTTATTCCACTAAGGCCCAATTCACACATTCATTTTTCATGTATATGAGTTCATATGTAGATCCTGATTCATAAAGTCTGTCATTGTTCATGCCTGTCTTCATGAAAGTGTGTGCTGCAGCCAGATGATCCAATTCATGAAGTACCTGTCTCTTCCGGAGTATGGAAATTCTATCTAGTGGCGCGCACATCCGTGCACTACGCCAGAATCCTCCCTCAAGTTAGGTCCTGGAATAAGATTTCTGGTGCAGACCATGCCACAGCTAGTCATGAATTAAACAAGCTGTGGCACTGCCCTGGTCTTCCTGCCCCAGCTCCGCACATTTTGGCAGAGTAAATTGGGCTTAAGATGCCAACAGACGATAAATTTACTCTGGAGAGTTGTGCCTAAATTTTGCAACATTGCAAAGCTTGTATGCTACAATTCTGGCATGATGGCTTTGATGAATCTAAAACCAAAGCAATCACTGATCTCAGGGAGACCAGTCCATGAAAGCACTGCGGGCAGCCGGCTAAAGCGCTCAAAACAGTGAATTCCTAGGTAAATTGGCCCCCTGGGAATAACGAATATGCCAATAAAGTCTTTGGAGCCTCTTTTAGGAGTTTCACACAGGACTTGTCAGATATCCCTTCAGGAGAGGGCCTAACCATGGGGTGGCTCTTTGAGGAGACCACCATGACTACCATTTAAGTGGCCCTTTAAGCTTGTAAAGAGAGCTGGATATTAACTCAAAGATATGACAAGGGAATACCAAGGCCAGGTATCCATCTATTGACAGCTGTTTCGGGGTGTTGCCCCTCATCATTGTGGAGTAGGATTCTGGCTAGGTGGGAGCAATGCCTAGTAGACCAACAAACCAAAGCAATCTGTGATGTCAGGGAGACCAGTCCAAGGAAACACTGCAGGCAGCCAGCTAAAGCGCTCAACACAGTGAATTCCTAGGTGCATTGCCCCCTGGGAATAACGAATATGCAAATAGTCTTTGAAGCCTCTTTTAGGAGTCTCAACACAGGACTAGCCAGTTATCCCTCCAGGGGAGGGCCTAGCCACGGTCTACTAGGCATTGCTCCCACCTAGCCAGAATCCTACTTCACGCTGATGAGGGGCAACACCCGAAACAGCTGTCTGTGGATGGATACCTGGCCTTGGTATTCCCTTGTCATATCTTTAAGCTTGTAAAAAGCTGGATATTGACTCAAAGGGCCCCTTAATATGGTGGCTATGGTGGTCGCCTCAAAGAGCCAGCCCTTGTTTAGGCCCTCCCCTGGAGGGATATCTGACTATTCCTGTGTTGAGACTCCTAAACGAGGCTCCACATACTTTATTTGCAGCTTTGATGAATCTGGCCCATTGTGTCTGGAAAAATTAATGTCATGCTATGAGGACTTCAAGAAGTGACCTCCTCAAAGCCATACGTTTAATGAGAAAGTTTCATAGTAGGATATTTTAGATTTCCAAAGTGAAATTAATCCAGCTTCTCATTTATGCTAATATATTGCTAGTATTGTTGAATGCAATTACATGGCAGGTTTACCCAAGATAGTCGTTAGACACAGCTACACGTTCAGGTGCATGTAGACACCCTTAATCATGATCAAGGGTGTCTACATGCACCTGAAACATGTAGCTGTGTCTAACGCCCATCATGGGCAAACCTGCCAAGTGATTGCATTCAATGAAACGTGCAATAAATCACCGTAAATGAGAAGCCGGATGAGTTTTTATTTGGATTTCAAGTGTCCGGGCAAGATCAGCACTGAAATATATATATATTCTCCTTCTAAAACTGCAGAGTTTTGGACAATAAGAGCATACTGAGGAGGAGCTGACCTATAAAGCAGAGTGTATGCATGTGTGCGCGTCTGTGTATGTATATATGTGCCTATAAATGTGTATGTATGTATATAAATTATATAATTATAATATATTGTGTATGTATGTCCACACATATGGCCCTGGCCCTTTAAATGCGTCAGATGCCTATGGCTCCACCCCATCCAGTTAGCCCAACCCCCTTTACAATGCTTGTTTTATTATTGTAACCTGGTCATTGTCCCTTCAAAACTCCGCCCCTAAAGTTACCTTCTGGTTAGCTCTAGCCCCTTTACGCCCCAATTACTATTGTAACCCAGGCAATGCCAGGATCTACAGCGTGGTATACATAGATATGTGTACATAATATATATATTGGCACCATTACACTTTAGATGTAAGTTTGTGTTAGATAAACTTTGAGTTGTTTGTTTTGTAGGATGGATCCACAATGCTGATAGAAGCGGCAAAAGGTGGACATACAAATGTGGTTTCTTATTTGTTGGATTACCCCAAAAATGCTATCTCTGGGCCCCCCACTGATATCACTCAGCTGACCTCCACACTTCAGGATCCATTTGCCGTAAGTTTCCTGCACTGTGCTCTTTTCGTGTTCTTTCATTGTAAGAAAACTTAGTTAAAAATATAATTAGTTTCTAGTTTTTATGTCGACCTGAATGAGTGTTACATGTGTTTTAGTTCATGTTTTGCATTTAAACAAGTGCTCATGATCCGGATTAGCAGCAATTTGGATGTAGCCTATTTTCACTGTGTCCAAAATGCGTTGTACAAGCACAGTGGATGGAATTTCTAGGAATCCCATTATCGCGGTGCTTCATGCAGTCTGGCTTACTGAGCTGCAGCATGGCAATTTTGTTTAGTTCAGACACTAATGTTTTCTGCAGGAGAAGACAGTGAAAATCCTCTGCGCCTAAAGTCCTGATGATGGGCACAGAAGGCGCATTCTGCCACAGAGAATACACACCCCTCGTCTAGGAAAGACGCTGCGTCCAGAACGTGATGAAGCCATTGTGGGCACACATAGCCTTTTTAGTGTTTTTTTTTGTTTTGTTACTTTCTTGGAAACCATTAATGGAGTTTTCTGTAGAAATCGTTCTGGGAAGATTTTTTTAGGACTTTGGTGCAGATTTGTTACGGTCTTAACATGCTGGGTTTTGCCATATTTTTCCACATGATAGAACAACATGGCAAATAAAAACGGTGCATTTGCTGCTTATTTTTCACGCCTCTATTTGAAACTTTAAATCGATTTTTCTCTTAAATTAATCAGCAGCATGTCAGTTCTTACAGCATTTTAATCATATGAATAAAAAAGAAAATGCATGTTATGGCATATTTAAGAACATACGTAAGTTGCTCTGCCTTTTTCTGCCAACACACTAGTTTTTGCTGCAAAAAGATCTGCAAATATTCAGTAGGTCCACATACCTTCACTATTGTGCAAGAATTCTGCGATTAGTTAAAGGGAACCAACAAGCAAGATTTAGGGCTATAAAGTGAAGCTTGTTTCTTATAGGCACTGGGATACTGAATGCAATCATACCTTTACTTGAATGATTCCATTTTTGATTGCAGAGAAACGTATCATAAAACCCCTGGAAAACAGGACAGCAGATGATTGATATATGCAGCACTGCGTCACTATTTGGGATTTTCTTTTCCTCCCTGGTTGGCATGACTTTCAGCTGTAAGCCAAATCCTCCCCCTTCCCATCTCTACTTACCCCAAATAGAGACGCAGTGCTGCACACATCAATTATCTGCTTCCCTGTTTTACAAGAGTTCTATAATACTTTTCTCTGCAATCAAACGTGATCATTCAAGTAAAGGTATGATTGCAGTCAGTATCCCACTGCAAAATACCCTTAACAGCTCTAGTGTGATAAATTTGGCACTTTTGCCATTACTGCTTTGTATGTCTTATTCTGTCAAAATGTGAGACAATACTGGTAAATCTGTTACTTTCAAAGTTCAATTTTTTTTTGTTCTCCAAAGAATTAAAGCACGTGGCAAATGTAGTCTGAATCTGTCCTAAAAGTATTTGAACAGTTGATATCAAATATTTAACTCACAATATATGTAGTGAACTAGGTTTCTTGTATCTGTTATAAATGAAAAAACTATGAATTTAGGGTTTACACCTTTATGTTGCTGCAGATTTCTTGCGTACCAATGCATACACTTGCAATGGTTGTGCCACCTCAAGAACCAGATAAGCCTCCAGACCAGATTGATGTGGGGAAAGGTAAGCTCTCAATCAATTATATATTGGTACAAAGAAGTTTTCCTTGTAGTGCTCCTTTATTATAAATATTCCAAACTACACGTGATCCTTTCATATAAGCCTATGCTAGAATGGTTAATGGTGGAATTAGTCCATTTAAATTACCGTAAATGTAAAGGTTTCCATTTTCACCATATTGTGCATACAGTGACCAGGCATTCACATCTCTTGTGACTTTTATCTGGACCTCTCCCCTCTCAAACATTCTACTTCTGATATCTTGCATCAGTAAAAGCACCAAATCACATAATGCCTATTACCAATGCTAAAAAATGAATGGCAAAATAGGTAATTTTTAAAATGTATCACTAGGTCGCCTGACTTTATCTACTAGCTGTAGAGCTTGGCGTTGCCTGGGCACAGTAACTGTGCTTAGTTGTCGCTAAATAGAATAATTTTGCACATAAAAACATTTCACATCCGATATTCAACACTACAGATTTGCGACACAAATTAACTAAATGATTACGCAAGTAATGTATAGTATTTTAATTGCAAGTCATTGAAGAGCCTTTTGATAAATGCCATTTTTGATTTTTCCTTCTGGTGCAAAGATGAACAGATTTTTGGCAGTTCCAACTCTTGAACAGGCCATGTGGAGGGGGCGGAGCTATACATGCATACACATACATCCATGAAGGGGGTGGGGCCTTGTGGAGGGACAGGACTATAAAGGAGGCAGAGCTACGTAGAAGGCGGGGCTATATAAAGGCAGAGCTATGAAGGAGTGTGTGAATACTGTAGTTTGAGCATCTGTCAAACATTTTGTAGGACCCCATGGACAGGAACGGATCTGATTTGGCCCCCATGTTATCCTATGGGCCACGGATCACATCGGATTTGGCCTTATTGTCATCTGATTTTTGTAGGATCCGATTCGGTCAGATTTTTAGTGTACCCAAAATCGGAGACTGCTCCAATTTTGGGCACAGTGGATCAAATTGGACCGAATTGGATTCGACATGATCCGTGGGCCATAACATGGGGGCCTATGGAGCTCTGGTCCGAGAAAACATCTGATGGTTTCTCTGACCCAATTGTAGTGTACTGAGCATGCTCAGTACATTAAAATTGCTCCTAACCATCTAATTCCACTTCCGCAATGCATATATACATTGCGGAAGTGAAATTTAAGTGAAAGCAGGGGTTAAAAATAAAAAAAAAATCAATTCTCACCTGCCCTGCGAACCACCGCCGTCGGCATCTCTGGATGTACAGGACCTGGCATGACGTCATTGTCACATGACTGGTTACAGCGGTAACCGATCATGTGACTGATGACGCTGAGCGGGTAGCCCCACCCAGCCAGGTCCATTCAGCATCTGGAGCTAGATGCCGCACATCGAGGGATCGCAGGACAGGTGAGGATCCCACGGACAGGAAAAAATAGGCAATGTGAAACCAGCCTTAGTCTTAGTACATTTCATTACTGATATTTAGCAAGGTGTAGGAGAAAACCTTTGTCAGAGTTGAGTGAAATCGACTTCTATAGCCTTTTGAACTCCAAATAATGTGATTACGAGAGCAGGGGAAATCAGAGTTCAATCTTAAGATGATGGAGAAAGGCGGATTTCTGGTCTATTAATGTACAAACAAAGAAAACATCCCGCTGAAAGATGTCATAGTCTTCAATTAGCATAATCATTCAATAGAAACTTGGGGCATAAATAGAAATATTAAACCTATCTGCTCTGCAGTGTTAACACGGTTTGAACCAAGCGAAACATGTCATGACCAGATGTATACACACACAATAGAGAACGTTCTCTGAGCGCGTCTTGAAGTGCCGCTCTGTGTTTGATAGCAGCAGGTAGGTGTGCAGTCGTTAAGAAGCCTTTCTGAGCACCCTTTGCTTCTTCCCTTCACACCCCACTATTATTGGTGCAGATGGGTTTCAGTGGCCTGCTGCAGGCACCATGGCTGCCATGTTGGTACTCTTGTGTGCGCGTTATTGGACACATCCATTTTAACTTTATACTGCAATGTAGTGGTTTTATTATTATATGTAAAACACGCAATCAGAGAATTGCAAAATCTAAAAATTAGTACACCATTCCAAATGAAAACTTTGTAAATAAATTTTTTTTTTTTATTTTAACCCGTATTCTAAATGTCTTAAAGCAAAAAAAAAAAAAATGAAAGGACCTGTCAACCCCCCTTCCCCCACCTGCTGCATGGCAATCTAAATGCAGCACTGAATACAGCATGTCTGCTGCATTCAGGGAAGGGGTCCCCTGCTGTGTACCCTGAGATATAGGCTTAGAAAAAGTTAGTTAGAAGCCATGAAGGCAGTCCCTGTGGCTGGAGTGAGTTCGATTGACTGGGGGCCATTCCCTCCCCCTCTGCCTGTCTGTGCCGCCTCCTGCTGTTCTGTTTATGCTTTGTTCAGACTCCAGGGCAGGAATCTGGAGCTGACGTCAGGACAAATGATTTGCATCTGCTCGAGGTATTTTAGTGGGGATTGTTTTTTCCAATTTTTACCGCAGCTGGAATTTTTTCCCCCACATTTTTTAAAATGTATCTTAAAGTAAACGGTGGCATTCAAAGCTACAACTTGTTCAACAGAAAAATAAGCTCTTACAACTACAGTAACGGAAAAAAATATATATGCCTCCTGGGAGAAGGAAAAAGAGAAATAACAACAGGTAGTAAAAAAAAATAAAAAAAAAAAAAAAAATTGACCAAGCAGGGCTGTGGAGTCGGTAAGCCAAAACTCCCAAATCCTCAACTTTCCTGAATCTGACAACGACTCCCTCATGCATGGCATGTTACGTGTTTACATGTTTAAAGGGAACCAACCACCCCAAATGACCCCCCCGGACTGTTAATGTGTCCCTACACCCAGCACACACATTTGGGGCAATCATTTTTGCTAAAAAAAACTGTTTAGTAGAAGCTAAGATATAGCAATATAAACTTTAATAAATTCTGACTGGGTGTTACCTCGCTTGTCCTCGTGCAGTGTCCATGTGCCTGTCAGCCTCCTCTCCCCCCTCCCTTCAGTAAAGCCCTGCCCTTTCAGCCTCTCAGGTTTCAGCCTTTCAACTGATCCTAAACCCACAAACTGACCCCCCCTTATCTTTAGACCTGCCCCGCACCCCCTCTTATCATTTCTAGCCATCCCTTTTGCAGAAAAAAATCGCTTTTGTAAAGTAAGAGAAAAGGTTATTACTTTGTCCAGTGTTTCTGTGGAAGCCGCAAATGCCCCGCCTGTCTGCTGCTGCCTGGTAAATTATGCACACCCATCTCTGCTGCTAAGAGCCTGGCCGCGCCATGAAAGGGGGCGGGGCTCCGGCATGCCGCGATTTAGCCCCGCCCCTTTCATGACGCGGCCAGGCTCTTAGCAGCAGAGACGGGCGTGCATAATTTACCAGGCAGCAGCAGACAGGCGGGGCATTTGCGGCTTCCACAGAAACACTGGACAAAGTAATAACCTTTTTTCTTACTTTACAAAAGCGATTTTTTTCTGCAAAAGGGATGGCTAGAAATGATGAGGGGGTGCAGGGGCAGGTCTAAAGATAAAGGGGGGTCAGTTTGTGGGTTTAGGATCAGTTGAAAGGCTGAAACCTGAGAGGCTGAAAGGGCAGGGCTTTACTGAAGGGAGGGGGGAGAGGAGGCTGACCGGCACATGGACACTGCACGAGGACAAGCGAGGTAACACCCAGTCAGAATTTATTAAAGTTTATATTGCTATATCTTAGCTTCTACTAAACAGTTTTTTTAGCAAAAACGATTGCCCCAAATGTGTGTGCTGGGTGTAGGGACACATATTAACAGTCCGGGGGGGTCATTTGGGGTGGTTGGTTCCCTTTAAGTGACAAATTTATTGTAGGACAATGTGAACATCAGGCTTTAATCATTGATACAATAATCAAGATATTTAAAACAAAATTCATAATAATTTGCATATATTGAATTGAACTACTGTAGTCAATTCATTATATATTTTAGGAGTCGGAGTCTGTCCATTTCATAGCGACTCAGACTCCACCAAAATGGGCTCTGACTCCACAGCTCTGCACGGCTATCGGTGTTAGATTATATTGGCTCTCCATCTGATTAAGGCCACTTTCACACTAGCGGTTTTGTTAAATTGCAGCAGATTTACCACATCTGCTGCCTAACGGCCGCACTTGTGGCACATTTGCGGCAAACACATGCATTGTCTATGGGGCTTGGGGCCAGTATGACAAGTGTGGTATAGCCGCGGTTGCGGCACATGCAGCAGTTACAGCCGCGGGAAAAAAAAAATGCCGCTCCAGCCGCAAGCCCCTTAGCCAATGCATGGGGCTTGCCGCAAGTCCGACTGTTAGGCGGCAGATGCAGTAAATCTGCTGTGTCTGCCGCATTTTGAAAAAAACGCTGATGTGAAAGGGGCCTTAAGCTAGGCCATATGCCTCCAAGTAGCTAATGAGAAGGGTCCAAAAGGGGGGTCATTATGGCTACCTTTGTCATTATAGGATGTCCCTCTCTACAGTTCAGTAATGTGCTCTGGATAACGAGGAGAATGGTAATGCCTTGCTTTTTGCAGCTTTTGCATCTTAATCTCCCTTTCACTTCTGTTCGGTACCAATCTTGATGTGTGTGGCACTAGAAACCTTTAAAGGTGTTCTCTAATGCTCATTTCACATTGCGATTTAGTTAAATCCGATGCTGTCCGATGAAAATCCAACAGCATCGGATCCGAATCAGCCCCATGTTATCCAATGGGGATCGGATAGAAATTGTTATAATTGCCATCCGATTCGCCTCCGATTCCGTCCGATTTTTTGCAGAAGCTGACCTGGCGTCTCCATCAGCTCATGCTCGATAACAGGACCTGGGATGATGTAACCGCTCATGCGTCCTGATGACGATTCTGACATTATCGCAGGTCCTGTAAAACAAATCGGGAGCTCTATGGACATGCCGGGGGAGCGCTGGCAGGTGAGAATATAGATTTTTTTTTTTTTTTTTTTTTATGTTGGAATGACAGGAGGAGTGGGGGGAGCGGGAGGACAGCAGGGGACACCAGGCAAAACAGGGGGGCAGGGGGGCAAAACAGTGGGACAGCAGGGAACAACGAGATGACAGGAGGCAGAGAGGAGGGGGGGCGAGGTGACAGGAGACCAAACTGATCCTGCAAAATGTCGGAATCGGATGCCTATTTGTTATCCGATTGCAGGGATCAATTTGGATCCGATGCTGTCCGATTTTCAGCGGACAGCATCGGATTTAACTAAATCGCAATGTGAAAGTAGCCTAACATGTTCACAAAAACAACTGAAAGAAAGACAGCACAAAATAGGATCTTACCCGTGGAAGAAATGCTTCTATCCCATATAATTGCACTAACCTGTTGGGGTTGTGATCCGCAACCGATATGCAGAGTATGTTAGGCTGCCGCAAACCACCAGGACCATCAAAGGGACTCGTGGAAGGGAGAGAAAACAGTGATAAACTCGTGCTGCCTTCAAAAACCACAAACAATGGAGTATCACTTGACTTTATTATTTCTCTACGCGTTTCATGAGCCACCGCGCACTTTCTCAGGAGAATAAAATCCGCTTCAGACAGGTGTCACCTATGCCACACGAGTTGGGAATAAGTCTTTCAATTCTAACTTATGAGTATAGTTCACCCTCGTGTTATATATTTTCTTGTACATTTTATCTTACTGTAATACTGTTGTACAAAATAAATGAATGCTGCTCTGATCAAAAATGTCATATAAACCTCATATTAATCCTTGTGCAAACTGTGTTTTTTTTTTAACAGGGGCATCAAAGAAGACTCAATATAACCTCCACTCCTCAGACGCTGAATCCAGATCTCCGCCCCAGCAATATCAACCTCCAGATTGCACGGTGGAGGAAACGGAAGGAAAACTCAATGAACTTGGCCAGCGAATTAGCGCTATTGAAAGAGCCCAGCTAAAATCATTGGAACTAATTCAGGGCGAGCCATTAAATAAAGATAAAATTGAGGAATTAAAAAAGAACAGAGAAGAACAGGTTCAAAAGAAAAAGAAGATACTAAAAGAACTTCAGAAAGTAGAACGGCAATTACAACTGAAAACTCAGCAGCAAATTGGCAAAGAGAATGTGGAAGATGCTCCCAATACAGAAACTGATGTTTTTCCCCCTTGTTCGCTCCCTAGTAAATCTACGTTAATAGTTGAAGAGGTGATTTTTCCAGATGAAAAGTGTGACGATTTGGATCCATTGAGTACTGTTTGCAGCACAGTACTACTGCAGTCATGTGAAGGAGACAGGGTGTTGCCACCCATGGACCTGGCGCCAAAATTATCTAATGACTTGGGACTTTCGGGGATAGATTTCAGTGAACCTGTCATATCTTGCAGTAACGTCGCCCTGGATCAGCCGCTTGCCAGTAGTAATATTATGTCAGCTCAAGTTGCAGAAAATTTAATGATCGCTTCTCCAGCGCAAATGCTAAATGATACTCTTGATGACATCATGGCAGGTAGGATCCAGCATTAATTACCAAGCCTATATGTTATGATTAAGTGGTAGGAGTGCTTTGCATGTTGTTCATGATTCACTTCTGTATGGTGGTAAAAACAAATTGCAAGGCAAAAATTCTGCATGAAATAAATGTGGATTTATTTTTTTTTGATATCTACACTTTCTGCTTGTGGTTACTTCTTCATGTGACTTGTAGAAATAACCTTGAGCTCCTCATGACAAATCAAGTGTTTGCTCTTAGGGCGAGGTTTATCCATATGGAGGATTGTACATAAGACAAATGAAAGCTCTGTATAATGTCTAACTATTTTTTGTTTGTTTTGATCAATTTAAAATGTAATTTTTACATTAAACTAGCCGTGGGGCCGTGTGCGGCCTCCCGCTGTAGACTGGTGGTGGTGTGCGGGCTCCCGTTATAAGAATGACTGCTGCTTCACTGAGATTCATGTTCTAGTGTCCATCCTTTTCCAGAAGTCCTTGTCTTTGGCAAGCTTCCCAAAATGTTTTACAGACCTGCATAAGCTGTGTTAGGGTACTTTCACACTAGTGGTTTTTTGAAATCGCGACAGATGCGGTGAAAAAAAACCGCATCTGCCGCGATTACCGCATACCGGCTGCACTTGCGGCACGGTTGCGGCAAGCCCCATACAATGTATATGCGGGCTTGCGGCACGTGCAGCAAGTGCGGTTTTGGCACTTGCGGCAGGTGCGGCCGCGAAAAAAAACGCTTTAAAGGGGAGCTCCAGTGAGAGATCTTTTTAGTACAGTTCCTGCCCTTCTACATGATGAAGCAGAGCTGTACACTGCAGTTCTAGGAGCTATAGACCCCTTATAATTCAATAAAATCATACCTGCTTCTTTGATCTCCCACCTCCTCATGGAACCTTAGATTTCGGTCAGCTTCATTTAGGAGCAGAGAAGGTGGTGTGTTGGGGGCTTGAATGCTGGGAGCCTCGGGATCAGCCTACATTCACACCCCCTCACATTTCTGCCCCATGCTCACATGTACAATCCAGCCCCTGATATACTATCCTATGTGACAGGGGGTCAAGGCTTCAAATAGCAATCATGTCACCAAGCAGATACAAATACATGCTGTGATCCTCTGCTGTATGATGATGCATAATGTTTACTATTATTGTGAGGCTATGAGCACCGGCCAGGCATTAAACTGATCAATTGTGCTCTGCATGGTCTCCCGTCCCCCATAGGAACATGGTAGCTGCCTATCCCTCCAACTTTCAATGGATCATCACTCCACTGGAATGTAGACTGATCCTGCAGCTCCCAGCATCCACGCCCCTGACACACCACCTGCTTTTTGCTCTTACATGAAGCTGCCAGACTGAAAATTCTGGGCTCCCTGAGGTGGGGGCCAGAGCAGAGGAGCAGGTATGATTTTATCGATTTATAAGAGATCTATAGACCCTAAAACTGCAGTGTACAGCTCTGCTATATCATGTAGCAGGGCAAGGACTGTACTAAAACATTTTTTCACTGGAGTTCCCATTTAAGGCCATTCATAAGAACATTCTTAGCTTTATATTCTATATAAAGGTCTGTATACAAACAGATGTGTCCTATACAGGCTTGGTGTAGTCTGATCCTGCAGTCCCTTTGATCTGTCTTCTGATTCTCAAATACTAATTTGGCTATAATTAGGAGCCAGGTAAAAGGACTGCAGGATCAGACTGCACATGGTCTGCATGTCTGTTACTATGAAGACTCAGAATATGATTAGGACTTATGAGAACTCTGGGGAGAGAACATTTTAGTGCAGTCCCTGCCCTGCTACATGATGAAGCAGGGTTGCACACTGCAGTTCCTAGGGTCGCTTATAAATCAATAAAATATTACCTGCTCTTTTGCTCTCCCCCTGTCTCGTGGGACATAGAATTTCAGCCTGACAGCCTCATGGTGTTGCTGAGAAGAGGTGTGTCTGGAGCCATGGATGCTGGGAGCTGCAGGATCATCCTACATTCCAGCCTCACACGTCTGCATGGGGAGGGGATGTGGCAGGGGGTGTGGCTGCCAGCCCTATGCTCACACATACAATCCAGCCTCTGATATACCATCCTAAATGTGACAGGGGAATCCAGGCTTCAAATAGAAATCATATCACCAAGTTGATGCAAATACATGCTGTGATTCTCTGCTGTAAGATGATGCATAATGTGTACTGTTATTGTCAGGCTAGGAGCAGAGGCAGCGTATTACATTTATCGATTCTGCACTGCCGTGGTCTCCCATAGGAACTTAGTAGAGTCTGCATAATCTGTAGCATGGTATAAGTTCACACAAGTTACAGTACACACCTGTAATGTGGGGAGGGGATACCACAGCAGTGCTGAATTGATTAATGTAATCCACTGCTCCTAACCTGACAGTAATAGTACACATTATGCATCATCCTACAGCAGAGGATCACAGCATGTATTTCTCCTCCCATCCACCACGACAGCACAACAGGAGGTTGCCTCTCAGCCCTAATAGGGGCAGAAAACTGAGGTTAAATAGCCCCTCCCACCTCCGATCACCAGTGTTTCCTGTCCCTTTGGGGCACGAAGAGGTTCTCCTGAGGCTGTGGGCCGGTGACAGTCTCTCACCATGAAGCCGGGCGGGGGGGGGGGGGGGTCGATCGGGCCTGTGCTCCTTCCTCCCTGTCTGCTCCGGACCATACCGCTCTCCTGCGCCTGATGGCAACGCTGAGCAGTGCAGCCAGGGTGGGGTCCTCTAGCAGCTCCTCGACCTTCCTTCCTCTCTCCCGAAAGATGTGGCCTGCAGGCTTCGCTCCCGGATGTGACGTCAGACGCTGGAGCATGTCACTTCCGGGTTGCGTTCCATGTGGAGCGCACGTCATTTTTGGGAGTTTCCTGGTGGCAGGTCTCTGGCAGTGGCTGCTGCTACAGGGGATTCCGAGGGAGGGAAGCGCCACATGGTGAATACGCTGCAGTCTACGGATCCCCGATACAAAGATCCCAGATGGGGACGCACTCTGCAGGTAGAACAAGTGCTGATGTTCCTTTATGTCTCATTCTGCCTCCCCTGCCACTGCAGTTGCAGTGCCCAGCGCTGCCTCAGGCCCAGTAGGTTACTGGGTATGAGGTGTGTACAGTTTCCTCCCCCTCTTATTTGGGCTGCATTATTATTCCTTCTCTCCCTGTTTGAGTGATTCAGGGAGAAATGGTACTCACTGAAGCAAAAGGTTAAACCTACCCGTTGGTGCAGAAATCTTGTGCAAAGGGATTGTTGATACTGTTTTGGATCCTTCCTGGCTTCTGTCTTTTTTTTTTTTCTCCCCCGCTTCAGGATCCCTCCTGGCTCCTATGCAGTGGAAGCTATCACTAGGGATTCTACCCCGGACGTATCTGACGCTTCTGGGTCAAAGCCGGTCTGGTGGATGACTCAGATCCACCCCAGAGCAGGGAGGCCCTGAGTAATATTATTTTTCCTCTGGGGACATTGCCATATTTTTTCTGCTGACCACCATTGGGTGGAAGAAGAGGAATCACCACAGTCAGTCCAAATGTGATGTGGGGGTGATTGTGCTTCTGTAAGTCATCTGGTTTTCCCGGTCTGTACCAACCTAAAGGCCATAGTGTTGGGTAATGGAAGTTTCCAGAAACACGCCAGGTTATTCCTGTGGAATGAAAGGGCAGTATCCTTGGGTGTCTGCTCAGTAGTGATGATTGCTATCCAGATGCAGAGATGGTCCATAAGACTACTTTTGCCTGAGATTCTTATCAATTAAATTATTCAATGTATCAGACAGTAGTTAGTCTGCTGAAGAGCTCTTGGGACTCCTCCTTCTTTTGAGCAACATCGCCTCCACCTGCATAGCAGGATACGCCTGATCTCTTCTGCTCAAAAGCTAAGCAGGGTCAGGCCTAGTTAGGTGCTGTTGGCACCAAGCGGTTACGTCTAGAGTAGATCTCTTAGCCCTCATTCCCTGGTTACGGAAGGCGTCTAGTTGTTCCAGCTCATTCTTCTGCAGAATCACTTAGAGCAACGGCTGGAGCTATGGTTGTGTCCAACAAAAGCAAGTTATATTCATTGTCATTCCAAGGGGAATGTGTTTTGGTCCTAAACCAACTCCTGAAAAAACGCAGACCCAGTCCTATCTGCAGCGGACAAAGGGAAGAGTGGTAGCTGGAGCTGCAACGCAGGGGGTAAACTGAGAAGTATTTCTCTTCTCACACCATGTGAGGTCGTGCTGCTATTCCTGTAGGGGAAACTTACCAACTTCCTTCCACAGTGGTGGGCAATACAATCAAGCCGCTCGGTCCTTAAGCTTGTTAGGGGATGAGCATAGTATTCGTCCCTTCTCTCTAACATTGAGAGTGTTTCATTCTCGTCAAAAAACAAATAAAAAAAACTTCAGTCGTCTGGAGTGAGGTCAAGACACTCCGCCTCAGGGAAGCAATAATTCCTGTCCAGAGGAGATATGAGGAGGGGACACTATTCTTGTCTGTAAACCCAGTAGGGTCATAATCCGGAAGCTCCTGAACAGACACATTTCTTACTCCATAATCAGGATGGAGTATATATAACGTCATCCGTTCCCTTGAGAAGGAAGGACTTTTGTGATGGCACCTTAGATACTCAATAACTCGTATCCCCATTAGAAATTCCTGAGATTGCAATACTTTTCGACCTGGGTCCATCATTTTCAGTTATGGGTCCTACCATCTGGTCTATCCTAAGCACCTCGCGTGTTCTCTGAGCTATGGCATTCCTCAGGAAGTGGGGAATAACGGTGTTACCCTACTTACACTTCCTCATCTCCACTCCCGCCGTTTCACGTCTGCGATCTCATATGCAGGCCTTGATTCAGACCCTAAAGTCCTTGAGCTAGGAAGATAAATTTTCAAACTCAAGCCTGAGTCCATCCGGGAAGTTTGGGACTTTTGCTGGACTCTTGAAAGCAGCCCTGCTTTTGTCTACAAATATTCAGGTTCCTCTGTGAGCCTTCATACCTTCATCCCTTCTGAGACACTGTTCTGTTTCCATCCGTACGACCATGTTGGCTCTGGGTTCAATGACAGCATGTCTCCACATGGGTCCGTGGATTGATGTCCAATCCTGACCTGTTGCTGCTCCGCATCCTTTTCTTAGCGGAAAGGGTTACCGTCAGGTCTGGACAAAAGGATGCAACTCCCCCAGGAAGTCAAGCTCCCTTTGAAATGGTGGGTAAACCAAGTCAATCTGTGACAGGGGATTCAATGTGCACTGTCACTGATGGTTACTGTTTTCGCACATGCCAGCAAAGGTGGCTGGGGGGCTTTGATCTCCTACATTGCCTTTCAGGGTCATGGTCTCGCTGAACAAGAGACTGTTCTTCAGCTTTTGGACAAGCTGAAACACTGGATGACTATCTCCAGGCGTCAAGATTCCTGATTCAAGGGAAACTGACGAGACTTTCCGACAGTGTCTACAGTGGCTTATCTCTGTCGCCAAGGAGGCACCCACTACAGAACTTCTGCGGGACTTCTCATCCAGAATATCTTTTGGGCAGTTGAAATTTATGTTTTCCCTTCAGTCCTTCACCTGATGTCCCATCGACCATGCAGACAGACTATCTCTGCAGCCAGGTTCTACTTCCAGGTGAATTGGTGTCTCAGTAGGTGTTCCGGCTGCTGACAGGTACCTGGGGGGCCACCGGAGGTGGATCTCTTTGCGAATCACCTCGTTGTACTGTTGTTCAGTTTTTCTCCCTTCATCACGACAACTGGGATCTCTGTCGATGTCCTGGGGTGTATGGTGTATACTAGCCAGACAAGTCTTCTTTTACCAGAACCGATCCAGACGTTCAGGTAGGAGGATAAACGCGGTACTCTTTGCACCATACTGGCCCAACCGACGTTGATTCGCCATTCTCAACTCAATGTCGTCTACGGACTGATTGTTCTGCCATTGATTCATGCCCTTCCTCATCAGGGTCAGATCCTTCCCTCGCACACAGAACTGTTCATCCCTCGGCCTGGTACCGACGCAGATATTCTGAAGGTTGGAGGCTTATCAGATACCGTGGTTACCACTCTTCAACGCAGTAGGAAGTCATGGATGACTGCACTTTCTGCGAGGGTCTGGGGAGTCTACAATTCTACAATTCCTGCTGTGGTTATTCACCTCCAGACCCGTCTCACCCCAATATAGCCAAGTTCCTGGACTTCCTGCAAGACGGACTTCACAGATGCTTACAATCCAAGTTCCCTTGAGGTGCAAGTTTCTGCTCTGCGCTCTTACTTCGACATGAGTCTAGCCCAGTGTTTCTCAACTCCAGTCCTCAGGGACCCACCAACAGGTCATGTTTTCAGGATTTCTTTAGTATTGTATAGGTGTTCGTTTAATCACCTGCAGAGGGGATAATTCTAACACCTATGCAATACTAAAGAAATCCTGAAAACATGACCTATTGGTGGGTCCTGAGGACTGGAGTTGGAGAACACTGGTCTAGCCGGTCCTCCATGAGTCTGAATTTTCATGGGAACCGCATCACGAATTCGCCCAACAAAGTTCCATTCCTGTTGGCCATAGGATCTCCATATTGTATTGAATAAGACTCTCCTGGAAAATGGTTTCCCTAGTTGGTATCTCATCGGCTGGGATTGTCAATAAGCTCCAGGCTCTTCCATCATCAAACCATTCCTTTCCATACTGATCGATTCCTTCATTTTATTTCGGGATCCCTCTTGTCTTCAGGCTTTCATAGTTTCCAATGGATCTTTCTACTATTTTTTTCAGGATACAAAAAATAAGTCGGTGAATTTCATATGATGGACGTAAGTGATACAAAATTAGTTTTATCCTCAAACGGCCACTATCGGGGAAATTAGATTAAAATGTATTCGTTCAAGAATGGAAGCATCTAGGAAGATGATTGCTCCATGGATCAAGCATGCCATCTTGGTAGCTTGTCCCTTCCCAAGATATCTCTCCTGCAGTCACCTTGGAAGTACGTTCACCCCGAGCTGTGTCTCCTGGACTGGAAAGATGGACGCTTCCCACGAGCAGATCTGCACGGCTGCCACTTGATCTGTAGTTCATGCCTTCACCAACATTACAGGCTAGATGTCCTTAATCGTCCGGCTCTGGCCTTCGGATGGAATATCCTTCCAGCTGTGGACCCTCCCTAGAATTTTTCTTTGGTATTACTCCTGTTGTGCTGTTGTGGTGGATGGGAGGAGAAAACGGAATTAGACTTACCGGTAATTCTCTTTCTGGGAATCCACCACGACAGCACAGGTAATTCCCTCCCTGTTTTCTGTATGTCTTTCCTTTTTGCCTCGTTCCTCCTTGAGTAAGTGATTCATGGATCTTCATTTCTGTTGGTCCTTGGTAAACACTTGTGATAGGAGGTGGGAGGGGCTATTTAACCTCTTTGTGTTTCCTGCCCCTATTGGGGTAGAGAGGCAACCTCCTGTTGTGCTGTCGTGGTGGATTCCCCGAAAGAGAATTACCAGTAAGTCTAATTCCGTTTTCTATTGGCTTGGTGACATGATTGCTAGTTGATGCGAAAACACCCCTGTCACATTACATAGGATGGTATATCAGGGGCAGGATTGCAGTGTGACCATTGGACCGGTGGCCACACTTTCTACCATGCCCCCTCACCGTACAGAAGTATGAGGGGGCTGGAATGTATGATGATCCTGCATCTCCCAGCATTTACACCCCTGACACACCACCTCTTCGCAGCAACAGCATGAGGTTGTCAGTCTAAAATTCTACGTCTCACGAGGAAGGGCGGAGAGCTAAAGAACAGGTAAGCTTTTATTGCTTTATAAGGGATCTATAGATCATTGAACTATAATGCCCAGCTCTGCTTCATCCTGGGGCAGGGACAGTACTAAAAGGTATTCTCTCCCCGGAGTTCTCCTTTAACCTCCCTGGCGGTATGATTATGTCAGGAATTTTGTGCTAAAAGCGGTACCATTTTTTGGCATGGAAATTTGGTGTTATGTACTGTAGGCCTGCAATTCTTAGTAATTACCTGATCAAAGAAGACTCTAGCCTTCCTAGCGGTATTCCCGAGCCTGACTCGGGGTTAACATTCACTGCCAGAAGCGGTAAACCCGAGTCAAGCTCGGGCTTACCCGCGGTCGCGGCAGATGCGGTGAAAAAACGCATCTGCCGCATAGCCGCCACATAACCGCTGCACTTGCGGCACGGTTACGGTAATCGCCATAGTAAGTATAGGGGGACTTGCGGCAGGTGCGGCAAGTGCAGTTTTTTTCGCGGCCGCACCTGCCGCAAGTGCAAAGCCGCACCTGCCGCAAGTCCCCCTATACTTACTATGGCGATTACTGCAACCGCGCCGCAAGTGCGGCGGCAATCGCGGCAGATGCGGTTTTTCCACCGCATCTGCCGCGATCGCGGGTAAGCCCGAGCTTGACTCGGGGTTACCGCTTCTGGCAGTGAATGTTAACCCCGAGTCAGGCTCGGGAATACCGCTATGAAGGTTAAAGACGAACATTACTTGTGCAGCCTTACAGTGTTGAGGCTTTGGCATAGGATAATGTATTGGAGTGCTGTAAATGTCTGTTACAGTAGGTGCAAACAATCAGGAGACTCCTGTGTCATGAACAGTGTTTCCTCTCATGTGGGAAGTCGGCGATCTCCGTGGGTGAACGCAGCTGCCCTGTGCCCACGATTTGCGTTCAGGGCACAGCAGCGTTTCCCTTCATTCACCCACTGAAATCACTTCCGACTCCGCAGTGCTAACTTGACATGCTGCAGACAAGCGGCAGAACTGAAAGCCGCGCGGGATGTTAGGTAATGCTGATCGTGTGCATTCAGCCTTATTTTTTGCTAATTCATCTGCTCAGTGGTATTACTGTTAAGTTTGGTACAAAAGTGCTAAATCTTATAATTAATAAACTTAAACGGTTTATCAGGTCTAATATTACATCTGTGTGTCACTCTGTGGCTGCAGACTTGTGAATCCTCACATCACTCGCACGGTGCTTTGGTGTCTAAACGGATAACTGTGGTCACGTAGCCGAAAGTGTGCGATATACCAGCATCTGACTACTTTGGCGCGGCCTCGCTAAGTACACTTGCATTGAGTAAGGTGGCGCCCATCTTTTCTGATATTTGCTGGGAATATGCATATCGCACAGTTTCTACACCGTGACCACTGTTCTGAACTTCGACACCGGAGAATCCTTACAGAGCACAGTGTGAGCAATGTGGGGATTCACAAGTCTACAGTCATAGCGATAAGAGTGATTACAAATGTTATTTTAGATCAATCAAACCCTCTTAAGGTCCTAAAAATGCAGGAATTCTTTGCTTAGCAATCTGTAGCTGTGCCATTGGGAATTGTGAGATGATGTCCTTAACGGTTGCCTGGATTTACCTGTAGTTACGAATATTTTTTCATTCCATTTAGGTGTATCTGATAAAATATGTTCCGTTTCCGGTAGTGACCCCTCTACAATAGTTTCTTCTTCTGTCCTTCAATCGGCTTCAGCAAATGGAGACCAAGATCCTTTGTTACCAGCCTTTACGTCAGTGGATATAGATGCACATGTAAGTTCCCAACAGAATTGTGCATACTTCTGTAGCTTGTGTTAAAATGTGACCATTTCCCATATGTTTTTTACAGACTGAAAGCAATCATGATACTGCATTAACACTTGGCTGTGCTGGAGGCCATGAGGAGCTTGTGTCTGTGCTAATAACTCGTTGTGCTAATATTGAGCACAGAGACAAAAAAGGTGAGTACCATAAATTGTTGACCGAAACTAGGTTACACTGAGGATACCGTCCTGTGATGGGACTGCTGCTTGTAACCGTAAGCTTTTCTGACATGCAGAGGTGAAGAAGTGCAAACATTTACAGTATTGCTGAGGTACTACAGGGTGGGCCATTTATATGGGTGCACCTAAATAAAATGGGAATGGTTGGTGATATCAACTTCCTGTTTGTGGCACATTGGTGTATGGGAGGGGGAAAACTCATCCAGACGGTTGGTGACCATGGCTGCTGGCCATTTTGAAGTCGGCCATTTTGGATTCAACTTAATTATTTCAATGGGAGGGGAGGGTCATGTGACACCTCAAACCTATTGAGAATTTCATAAGAATAGCAATGGTGTGCTTGGTTTTAACATAATTTTATTCTCTCATAAGTTATTTGCAAGTTTATGACCACTTATAAAATGTGTTTAAAGTGCTGCCAATTGTGTTGGATTGTCAATGCAACCCTCTTCTCCCACTCTTGACACACTGATAGCAACACTGCAGAAGAAATGCTGCGCAGGCTTCCAGTATCCGTTGTTTCAGATGCTGCACATCCCGTATCTTCACAGTATAGACAATTGCCTTCACATGAGTGATGAGGCAAACTGTTTTTGTGAATGGTAAAGTTAACAAACAAAACGGCTGCTATTGGTCTGACACTAACCCACAGTGGATAGATCCCATCAAGACTGTTAGAACACAAACATTGATGGTATGGTGGGGTATATGGGGTACAAAGATAGTGGAGCCATTCTTCATCAATGGAAACCTCAAAGCCACTGAATATCTGAATCATGTAGCTATTTCAGTGCTTTTTATTTCAACGCCTTCCAAGGCTGTCCCAGCCTCTTCATCAGGAATACACCAACATACTCCTGTGATTGGCTGTTGCGCCCCACCCACTGTGCCAGTAACCAGTCACAGAGCCTGGGCCTCTGTGATTGGCTATTAAGCAGGCAGTGCAGAGTGGACCCAGACGTGTCAGCAGCAACGAGACAGATGGAGTATAATGCTTAAATCACAGACTTCTCAGGGAAACCCCTGTTTGGGAGCCATACTGGACACTCAGGAATTTGGGGATGCGGCTGAAATATGTTCAGCAATTTTTTTCTTTTTCTTTTTTTTTTTTTTTCTTTTAAATGTATGTATAGCCCAACCTATATTGCACAAAGTGCAAGTGGCTGTATAGACCCACATGGACAGTTAGTTTCTGAATAATTTAATACTGTATGCTTTGTCTGTTACTGATGAATTAATTAAATAGTGAGACGCTACATTGGAATTGGGAGAGGATTTTTCTAGGTTGACCCTCCAGCTTAGGCGAGAGGGAGTCGATGGTGATCTGTACGCTCTCTGCCCAAGTCTGGAAGGACGGGGCCTTTATGAGGCGGTAGTCTAGATAAGGAAAGACTACGATGCCTCGGGATTGCAGGATGGTCATGATGGCCGCCATGACCTTGATGAACACTCGGGGGGGCCGTGGCAAGGCCGAAGGGTAGAGCCTTGAACTAGAGATGCTGGAATTTTTGGTGACCGGAAAAATGTGAATGTGGAGGTAGACGCCAGAAACTTCACACTCTCCATGGAGGCCATCACTGACCGCAGTGATTCCATGCGGAAGGAGTGGACTTTGAGGTGTCTGTTGAGATGCTTTAAATGTAAAATAGGATGGACAGATCTGTCCTTCCTTGGTACAACGAATAGGTTGTAGTAGAACCCCTTAAAGCGCTCTACTTTTGGGAACGTTGCAATTACCCTGGCTTGTCTCAGGGAGTCGACTGCCCGATGGAATGCGCGAGCCTGCGTAGTGTGCTTCGGTGGCCTGGATTTGCAGAATCTGTTTGGCGGCAGGCTTGTGAACTCTATTTTGTATCTGAAGGATACGAGATCCCTGACCCACTTGTCCTCTACTGCGGTAATCCAGATTTGGCTGAAGAGGAGAAGACGGCCGCCTACTCTGGTGTCTCTTTCCTAGAGGGGACTTGAGTCACGCTGTTTAAAAGCTGCGGGACCGTGCTCCCTGGTTTCTGGTAGTCTTACGGCGGGAGCACCAGGGAATGTTCGTCTTGAACGACGGCTGGCCTCGTCTGTCCTTGGGGAGAAGGGGGGACACGGACCTAGTTGATCTGGGAGTGGTCTGTGGATTGACCCATCTGCCAAGGGGCCGAAAGCGCACCGTCTGACGTTTGGAAGCAAACTGTGGAGGTTTAAATTGCTGGAAGGAGGTGCCTTTGCCTCCCGTCGCATCGGCAATTAGTCTATCGAGGTGGTGGCTCCCGTCCTCGCTGTGCGCCTGCGTGAGAACAGAGGTTAGACGTCGGCGCAGGCGAGGAGGGGGGGTGGACACAATAAGGAGCAAGAACAGAGTAGCAGGAGGCGGCGCAGAGCAGCCGGAGGCAGGGAAAAACCTCTGTGCCAGCGCTGACTCCAGAATAAGGAATGCCCTCCTAACTCAGTAAATGTAAGATTTATAAAGGCAATGCTTCATTAAGTGGTGCGTTTAGATTGCCATGCACCAGGGGGGTGACAAGTCCTCTTTAAACTATTGTAAATAATGTGGCCCATATAACTACTAGAATCAGACTTTAATGTATCTTTATCATGTATAATTAATTAATCTAATTAATGCAAATAGTTATATATGGTGTGCTTCATAATTAGATGGTGTCACCCAGGAGTATTTCACATAAACAATCTTTATTTTTGCCATTGCTATTCTGCCACAATTTTGTGTTGGTTCAATTTTTTTTTTTTTTATCAGATATAATCTATTTCTTGTCTAAATTGTCATTGAGCAAATGCAAGTTGCATCCCATTTCCCTAGCCATTACTGAATTGTTAACCTTTTTAACATTTCTAAATAAAATTGTGTTTTTTAATTAAAGATTGTATGGGGCCATTCCATGTCAAGTGAACCAATGATTATTACGTCTAGATTTTTAATTCTTTTGAGATTTTATTTGATAATAGCATGTCAGACAATGCAAAATGTGAAGAGAATTTTTTTTTATTTTATTTTTTTTTAAGATGATTTTCAAAGTTCGAAAAAAGTGCGAATTTCGGTGTTGCCTGCCTTTACATTTCTCCTCATAACTCAGGCTAGAAATAAGATAGAGAAACAAAATAAACACCATTCTACTCAGCACTGTACAGGCTTTCACTAGATATGTCACAAGAGTAACGTTGTTAATATTTTACCCGTGCAAAAGCAAACGCAAAATTTTAAAATGCATTTCCGAAAAAATCGGCGATATTTAAATATTTCAAAAACTGCCCATATGTCTGCTGTGCTCTTAGCCACATCTGTACCAAATTTCAAGTTGGGATCGCAATGGGATCATATTTTAACATATTTTAGTATTAATAGCGTCAATGTGTCATTCCATATCAAAGTGATCTAAATATGAATATATTTTTTTACCTGATGCCTTTAGTTTTTTTTTATGTTTTTTTCTATATGAAGTACTACCTTAGTTAATTACATAGTTTTGAATTTTTTTTTCTTTTATCAGTTAAATTTTTTACAGATTTTTAAAGTTTTAAAAAAGTGCGAATTTTGGCCTGGTACGGCTTTACATTTTTTTTTATCTTGGGCTAGAAATAAGATAGAGAAACAAAATAAACACCATTCTACTCAGAACTGTCCAGGCTTTCACCAGATATGTCACAAGAGTATATTTTTTTTACCCATGCGAACGCAAAAGCAAAATTTTAAAACGCATTTCCGAAAAATCAGCATATTTAAATTTCAAAAACTGCCCATGAGTCTGCTATGCTCTTAGCCACATCTGTACCAAGTTTCAAGTTGGGATCACGATGGGATCATATTTTAAAATATTTAACTATTATAGTGTCAATTCGAAAATCTTGAATTCTGATCTGTTCAGCCTGTGGTCTAAAGTGTGGGGACATTACTGTATTATTTTGATATGTTATAGCTTAGAAGCAGGAGAGGACATATAGGTGAAAGCTTTGTTAGGGCTCAACCTGAGAATGAACAATATTGTATTGAATATTGTACAAACCAGGACTACGAAGAGGAGGAGAGTTTGTTAAAACATCGGTTACAGGAAGCAGAACTCAGCAATCCCACACTTTCATTCATTCCATGTAGTGAAACAGAAATAAAACAAGGAATTTTTCATTAAGCAAAGACAGTGAAGTCCATGGAGTGGTAGAAGGCGGCACAAGATTGGCAATGGATGACATAACTGGCTATATGACCTGTGAATATGATTGGCGCTGGTGGCGGCTACTATACACTCCAAAGATTGTGAAAAAGTCAGATAATTACTCAGTGACAGGCCGTACATACTCTGACACATAAGGAAATGGCGATTGCTAGTAAGCGTTTATGGACAAGATTACATTTCAGCCACTTAAAAGGGACAAATTGATGATAAAAAGCCACTTTAAAAACATACTATTAATTGTTTGATTAGTTCATAATTTATAGAACGATTATTTAACTACTGTACTATTCTTATTAAACACTTCATAAATGACATGTTTAGTGATATAATAGAAAACAAATTTACATGTATAAATAGGGGTTAACATTTTTGGTTCTTTTAATCTTGTTCAATCAAACTTGGATATGATCTCCTTTCTTCTTTTGGTTTGTTCAATGCATTCAGGTTGATAATGCTGAGCGTTGTGTTCTGATGATTAAGATGTATTTATCCTGGCACTTACGGGATTTGTGTTTTGTGTTTCTTTTTTGTTGCATATAAATGTTTTATTCAATAAGTTGTAATAACTAATACAACCATAAATTAAAAAATATATAAATTTGACAGGTCCCAAGTTGAATCCCTACACAAATATAACCAAGAACACAAGTCATACACAGGCATTTTTTCACAATTTTCAAACTAACATTTATTTCACAATTGCGCATCAAAATTTTGAATTTGATTTTTCCCAAACAAAATATAAAAAACCATAGTCTTGTGACATATCAAATGAAAGCTGTTACTGTTCTGAGTAAAATGATGCCTCTCCCATTTCATTCTTATTTCTAGCCCGAGATAAAAAAAATATAAAGTCACACTAGGCCAAAATTAGCACTTTTGCAAAACTTTAAATATCTGTAAAAAATTAACTGATTAAGAAAAAAATTCAAAACTTTTAATTTGTAATTAACTAAAGTAGTACTTCATATATAAAAAAAATCTAAAGACGTCAGGTAGAAAAAATATTCATATTTAGATCACTTGATATTGAATGACCCATTGACGCTATTAATAGTAAAATATGTTAAAATATGATCCCATTGCGATCCCAACTTGAAATTTGGCACAGATGTGGCAAAGAGCACAGCAGACATATGGGCAGTTTTTGAAATATTTTAATTATGCCGATTTTTCGGAAATGCGTTTTAAAATTTTGCGTTTGCGATCGCATGGGTAAAATATTAACAGATACTCTTGTGACATATCTGGTGAAAGCCTGGACAGTTCTGAGTAGAACGGTGTTTATTTTGTTTCTCTATCTTATTTCTAGCCCTAGATATGATAGAAAATGTAAAGTCATACCAGGCCAAAATTCGCACTTTTTTAAAACTTTAAAAATCTGTAAAAAATTAACTGATAAAAAAATTCAAAACTTTTTTTTAGAATTAAAGTTTTACTTCATATAGAAAAAAAATCAAAAAAATCTGAAGACGTCAGGGAAAAAAATATTCATTTTTGGATCACTTGACATGGAATGACCCTATGTCACTGTTTTTCTAGTGATTCTCATATAAATATTTAAAGTGTAACCGCCGTTTAAATTTTTATTTAGTAATAATGTAGAGCAAGTGATTATGATTATAATAAACTTTCATATATACTTCATAAGTGAAATCTGGAGTAAACCCTTTCAAAATCTTTCCAGAAGATGTCCCCACTATGGTATTTCTAAAATTGACTTATGCTGAGCGGGGTGGAGGGGCATTCACAGATCATCAGTGTCCCAGGTTATCTCATGCAGGGACAGTGTAAACTCAGGCTGTCAGCACACAGCTCCTGTGAAATCTTGGGCTGCTTTCACATTACGATTTTCGGTCATCTGATTGTATCCGTTTCAAAACGGATACAATCTGATCCGAAATCGGATCCCATGTTCCCCTATGGGAATCGGATCGGATCGGATGAGCCACTATTGGCATCCGATTATGGCACCATCCGATCCGATTTAATTACGGGCACAAAATTGCAGCCTGCTACGATTTTGTGTACGTGACTTAAATCGGACAGCATCGGATCACTGCTGATCCGAGTGCCCACAACATGGGAGCCTATTAAGGCAAAGGAAGGTGATGCACAGCTCTCAAATCAATAAGGGGTGCAGTCCTGCATGTATTAGGAATATATGCAAAAAAAAGGCGAAGAACATGCAGATACAACTTGCACACCCTAAATCAAGACCTGTCTTGATTTAGGGTGTGCAAGTTGTATCTGCATGTTCTTCCCCTCTTTTAACATGGGAGTCTATAGACATCGGATCCGAGTTCACCTCTGATCCGATGTCAGCTCTGTATTCCCTGCCTCTCCCTGCTGCTGCCTCCTCCATCTTGTTCCCTCTGCTATTCTATCCTGTCTCCCCGCTATTCTGCTCTGACCCCCCGCTATTCTATTCTGTCCCCCTGCTTCTCTATCCTCATCTAATTCCTATCCTGTCCCCTCTTGTCTTCCCTGTGTGTGTGTGTAAAAAAAAAAAAAAAAAAAGTCACTCCTCCCGGAGTATACATCACCTGTCACCGGCTCCCATGATGCAGCACCATCGGGGCTGAAGAGCCTGTGGTGATATCAGAGAGCCGGTCAGATGACAGGAGGAGTGTGTTTTTTATTTTTATTTATTTATTAAATTTTTTTTTTTTTTACAAGAGGACAGGATAGGGATTAGATGAGGATAAAGGAGCGGGGGGACAGCATAGAATAGCAGAGGGAACAGGATGGAGGAGGCAGCAGCAGGGAAAGACAGGGGACCGCAGGATCCACACGGATCCTGCATAGAATCGGATCGGATGGCTATTTGCCATCCAATTGCAGGGATCCGTGCCTGTCCGTGGGATCCCCCTTCAAAGTCAGATCCCACGGACAGGCACAAAATCGTAATGTGAAAACAGCTTTAAGGCCCAGTCTCGCATAACGACGCATCAGCGATCCCGATAACGATGTGCAGAGATCGCTGCGTCGTTTACACATCGCTGGTAAGATGTCAAACAGGCATCTTACCAGCGATGTCAAAAACGACACACTAGCGATCCAGAATTATACCGAGGTTGTTGTGAATTTTCTCTCCATAACGTAGCATTGAAATCGTTGCTCATTATCTTTGTCAAACACAACGATGTAGCGCTCCCAACGGGAGCACAACGATGCAGGAATGACCCAAAGCAGTGTGTAACGATCAACGATCTCACACCAGGGGCCAGATCGTTTGTGCGTGCCACACAGAACAACATCGCTGTTGCGTCACGAATTTCGTGACGCAACAGCGATCCCAATAGCGATCTCGTTAGCGATCTCTTTGTATGACAGGGCCTTAACCTGACTCCTCCATTCACATTGTGTTGCTCTGCTGATTGAAAGAAGCAGGGCCATGTGAATGCAGAAGAGTCAGATAAGATCTCACAGGAGCTGTGTGCTGACAGCTTGAGCTCGCACTGTCCCTGCATGAGGTATACTGACAATACAGATCGGCTGTAGCCACGCTAGACAACCACACTGTGTACTCCACGTCCCCCACCTTTATATGGTTGTATGGCTGTATTCTGTCTGTGTGTCTTCAGACAGACTAGTGGGGACATCTCGTGGCAGGTTTTTGAAAGGTTTCCTTCCAGATTTCATTAATAAAGTTATATTTGAAAGTTTATTATAATTTGCTCTACATTATTAATAAATTAATATTTAAATGGCAGTTACGCTTTAAGTGTGTAATTTCCTATTTGTCCTAACTTTTATTCTTTAACTACCGTAAGACACACAAATCTCAATTTCCTCCTTCTGTCTGTCCTATTGGGGTGTCTGTAAAAGGTGATCCAACCATGCTAAGAGACCCAACAACCATTGGTAAATAAGACAGTGGGTAATATACATAATCACCTTAGCGCCTTTTATTTAGTTTACAGGAGATAGTGGTCTTATTTATAATTTTTTTCCAAGCTCGTTCATATCCTCTCTATCTCATGAATACTCTTCTGATGTAGATTATGGCTACTGATTTCCTGCTCAAAAATAAACTTCACTTTTCATGGTTTATTCTTCTTACAAGTTTGTGGCTATCCTGTGTGAAGAAAATTTTCACCCTGCCTAGCCAATCTATGTATGTCTTAGTGGGAAAAGAGATGCATCCATATTACCTATAACCCTCTTCTTCCATCCATCAAATGGTACAATAGATGCATAGACTGCCTGTTGGTAAACTGACCCGGCCAGATAAGTATCGTCCCTACTGATGAGATGAAAGCATGGTAGGATTATCTTTAAAAGTAATAGG
The DNA here is from genome assembly GCA_033576535.1 of Allobates femoralis. NCBI lineage: Eukaryota > Metazoa > Chordata > Amphibia > Anura > Aromobatidae > Allobates > Allobates femoralis. Next base: position 542,365,025 of record JARQOC010000004.1, read on the forward strand.
TGCATTTAAGTTTCAAAGTCGACCATGTATATTTGTCTATTCCATGACATGATTGTACTGATGTGATGTTGGAAAGCGTAGTTAATGAACTCCTGTTACGTCAATTCCTGGGACATGTTTAAGGTGTATATTCATTCGGATTTCTTCACATAACTACATATGAATAAGCTGAAAATCCAAAACACATAAGATACCACATGTCCTCTCCAATTGTTTGGTTTATTTTATACTGATAAATAATTTTTTTAAAATTTGGAGTTTACTCTCATCACTCCTCACCTCTGATTCACGCTAGATGCATGGACTGTAAAAAGATGGAACACATTTGTTAACAGGCCTTTGTCCTTGCGCTACATAAGAGCAAGTTGTAGTGTGGGCATATTAAAATAAGTCATTTCCTCTTCATTGTCCATGTGGAATCGGAATACTGAACTTTTGCTGTACCGTTATTACTAAAAAAGACTCTCTTGTATTCTGACTAAATTTGGTACCAGTTTTTATCTGCCATTTTACATCTAATTGTATCATTTTTCAGGTTTCACGCCTCTGATTTTAGCAGCTACTGCTGGACATGCTGGAGTCGTTGAAATCCTATTAGATAAGGGTGCTGATATTGAGGCGCAGTCTGAACGCACCAAGGATACGCCCTTGTCTCTGTCATGTTCTGGTGGTCGTCAAGAGGTGAGTCCATAATATTTCCCTTTTTTTTGTTTGTCAGTGTATGTACTGTAAGGCCAAAGATATACCTGAGTATAGGTTGGTGTACTTGCAGTGTATTGGTGTAAGCTCACACTACGGCCATTTAACAAACCAAAGCTAAAAACAAAATAAGCTTATTTATTCCTACACTACCAAATGTAATCAAAAGCAGACTGAGGGGTACTTCACACACTGCAACATCGCTAGCGATGTCGCTAAAACGTCACAGGATTTGTGATGTAACAGCGACCTCTCCAGCGATGTTGCAGTGTATGACACGCATCAGCGACCTCGCCCCAGCTGTGAGGTCGCTGATCGCTACAAATCGTTCAGGACCATTTTTTGGTCCTTGGTCTCCCGCTGGTCAGCACGCATCGCTGCGTGTGACTACGAAAGACCAACGGCCAGCGGCCTCACAGCCAATGCCCAGCGCCGCACATTAGATGCTGGGCACTGGTAACCAGGGTAAACACTGGGTAGCTAAGCAGCGCGCGCTGCTTAGTTACCCGGTGTTTACCTTGGTTACCGGCAATGATGCTGCTGGGTGGTTGCTGGTGAGTCTGCCTGTTTGACAGCTCACCAGCGACAACAGAGAGACTTTCCAGCGATCTCGGCCAGGTCGGATCGCTGGTGGGATCGCTGTAAAGTCTGTGTGTAAAGGGGCTCTGAGATCCCAGTCCAGAAACGCCCAATAGTATCTCCTTAAACGTATGGATAGACACATGCCAATTACATAACCTTGAGATTATAGATGAGACGCACAGAGAAGAAATGGGTGAGAGTTGGTGAGGGATATAGAATAGGAATGGGGAAAACTTTAGTTTATGTATAGTTTAATATTAGATAATACATATTTTTTTTTATAAAAGAAGCATTCATATATTGATAGACCATGGTATATCACATGCATTTAAATTGTCTTGTATTAATAAAAACACTTGAAAAAAAAAAAAAAAAAAAAGAGCCAATACCTTGCAATAAGTAAATTAATACGGTAGTAATAGAACATATAAATAACACACACTGTTTACTAGTTATTTTATTTAATTTTTTTTTTAAAGCGAACCCGTCACCAGATTTTGGGGTTTTAAACTAAAATCGTCACCTTTAGCAGCACCAGTGTTGCATTGTAAGATGGTGGCTATTCTACCCTGACTCCCCCTGTACATCAAATAAATTACTTTTTAAAATTTTCCATCCTGTAGTAGAACTACCTGTATCCAGTCCAATGGGTTTGATTGCAGCTTGCTCCGTCCCGCCTTTCATCCCCGTCCAACAGCCTCTTTTTCTGATTTGATATCCAAATTGCGTGACACTGCAGATGCTTCTCCAGATTGCTCAGGCGCACTGTGTTCTGCCTTACTGCGAGTAGAGCCTAAAACTCATTTACGCGTGCGAAAACAGCTAAGGTCTTGGCGCAAGCGCCAAATTCACTCGCTTATATGATCGATGCAGAAGACATCATCCTGAGAACCAGGGGGAAATCTCGCGCATGCACAGAGACCTCATCAATTCGTGCATGTGTAGATGAGTTTTCGGTTCTGCCTGCAGTAGAGCAGAGCTCGGTGCACCTGTGCAGTCTGGAGAAATCTATGTGCAGGCGAGCGATTTGGATATCATTAAAAAAAAGAGGCTGACAGACAGCGAGAAGAAACAGGGGACGGGACTGCAAGGAGAGGCGGGCATTGAAATACAGGGTGGGACGTTTTTAAAAGTAATTTATTTGATGTACAGGGGCAGTCAGGGCATAATAACTATTTTCCGAGAATGCAGCCTAGGTGCTGCTTTTAGTTTAATGGACCCAAATCTGGTGACTGCTTCACTTTGAATGCTTATTGGTGTATGTACTGTAGTTTAACCAGTAGCAGGCATACACTTCAGTCATGAATTTTAGTAAATTATCTTTACCTAAGCAATTTTTTTTTGCAAATGACAGGTTGTTGAGCTGCTTTTGTCTCGAGGAGCCAACAAAGAGCACCGGAATGTTTCGGACTATACACCTCTCAGTTTGGCTGCATCTGGTGGATACGTCAACATTATAAAGATTTTGTTAAATGCTGGGGCAGAAATTAATTCCAGGTAATGGCTGTGCATGCATGTTACAGTTTGAAAAGTGCTGCCATTGTCATGTTACTTCTCTGCTAATGAGGATTTGTTTGTTTTACAGGACGGGCAGTAAATTGGGCATTTCTCCCCTAATGTTGGCCGCAATGAATGGTCACGTTCCTGCAGTTAAACTGCTTCTTGATATGGGATCTGACATTAATGCTCAGATTGAGACAAATCGCAATACGGCGCTCACATTGGCGTGCTTTCAGGGTAGAGCGGAAGTTGTGAGTCTTCTCCTGGACCGAAAAGCAAATGTTGAACACAGAGCTAAGGTATGTCTTATGATCTAGAAAAGTAAAATTTTGTAAAGCGAAACCTTCGTTTTAAGTTTTATTTAATAAATCAATAGTGCATGTCAGGGATGGCATGTCCGGGACTCTGCAAATGGGACTTGGCATCCGAAATCCATCAGAAATAGGCAGAAATGTTAGGAGTGGCCAGATCAACACTTTAGTACATTCTTGAAGAAAAAAAAGTGCATTGGTGAGCTTGGGAACTCAAATAGAACTGGACATGCATAGAAGACAACAATGCTGGATGTTCACAGAATTCGTATGGTGAAGAAAAACCTTTTACAACATCCTCAAGTGAACACTCTCCAGGGAGCTAGTGTTTCAGAATCTAAGTCTACCGTTAAAAGAAGACTTCATGAGAGCAAATACAGAGGGTTCACTACATGGTGCAAATCATTTAAGCCTTTCACGACATATGACATATATTTACATCATATGTAGTATCACTGACTTTGTGAGCTTGCAGTTGAGCCCGCATCTTTCCCGGCACATAATGACTGATATAATCAACCATCACGTTCCTTTAACAGCAGCGGTTTGATTAGAGACACCCCCCCCCGTGAATGTTAACCAGTTAAATATTGCTGTCTGTCTCTGATAATCGGATTTAAAACATTGGTAGTGGGTGCGTGTTGGTCTCCGTCTAATTGGCACCCCCGTGAGGTGATCGCTGGGGCACGCTGATGGATTATCACGATAGCTGTACACCACATGGGACAATCGCAGCTTCAAGTTCCCTAAGGGGACTGTTAAATCCAATCTAAAAAAAGCTTTTAAAAATATTAACACAAGTTCAAATCACCCATTTTACCTCCTTGAAGATTAAAAGAAATAAACATTTTTAGTATTGCTGCCATCAGAAGTCTTAGAAAACATATATATAAAACACACACCTTTATTCAAAAATTGCAAACTCAAACAACATAAATGTTAAAAACTAAAGTGCACCGTTAAAGGGAGGAAGGTAGATCTAGGCCCTGCACACTAGTCTCCCTTCTTTCCTCTACCTTACAGTGGGGGTTGGCACCCTACATCAGTGTTTCCCAACTCCAGTCCTCAAGGCACACCAACAGGTCATGTTTTCAGGATTTCCTTATTAGACAGATGATGGAATTATTCCCTGTGCAAGTGATTAAATTATCACCTATGCAATCCTAAGGAAATCCTGAAAACATGACCTGTTGGTGTGCCTTGAGGACTGGAGTTGGGAAACCCTGCCCTACATGAACCAAGTGGCGCCCCCACTCAACGTCGACTTTCCCTCTGCCTGCCCTCACCTGTCTCTATAAGGTATGAAACCGTGCAAGGGACCAATTGTAGCAATTAGAGGGTTTTAGTCCTATAGGTACAGCATGTATTTAGTAGTTTAAAAAGGGTGACTTTCCCTGATAGTATAGCCCTACCTAACGGTGGGGTCGGCGCCCTAAATCATGATGTGATGTCCCACTCCCGCTGGCTGGCACCTAGGTCTGCCCCTACACTCCAAGTCTCCACCTTTTTGGGGGGGAGCTGTAGTGTTTGGTAGTGGGGTGTAGGACCCTATGGAACTTGTCTTAGTAGTTGTTTTCAGGGTCTGTCACCCTACTTGCTTCTGCCTCAATGCGTTTCACTTCTAAGCTCATCAGCAGGCCTTTTCTCTCACACTCCAAGCTGTGTGTGTGCTTGCTGATAATGGCGATATGGCAGGGCCCGTCCGATGGCTTCCTGCCCCCATTTTACTACCTGTGATATCCTTAGCCCTGTCCCTAACCCCTGTTTTTCATAAAGTAGCCTAATCGTTAGTCCATGTCTACCTATTGTCCATCCATCCATCACCCATGCTCTTTTATATTATACTTTTAAAAAGTTTGTCCCCTCATTTCAAGTGGTATACAGGTCTCTGCCTTCCCCTGCCCCTCCGTGAACCGCACGCTGGGTGTGTGGAACGCAAAACCAAAAGTGCGTATACCTGGCGCACCAGAAGGAACGTTACGTCGCTTCTCCGATAACGTGGCCGGCCACACAAGCCCGCCGATGTCGCCGCTTGAGGCGGTATCATACATGGGAATCCATCCTAAAAAGCCATTCTGTTTCTTTTTTTGTAAGATTTTTCGATCATGGTGTCCACCCCAGGGTCCCTTCTTCGCCAACTCAATCACACGGAACAACAGGTTACCCATGTTAGCAACATGGACCCCATTCATGTGTCTTGCTAGTGGGGTATCCCTCCCATTACGAACATGACCTAGGTGTGATCCCACCCTTCGTCTCAGTTATCTCCAAGTCTTACCCACATAATCCAGTGGACACTGGCAGATTGCCACATAGACCACCCCTGATGACTTGGTTACTTACGATTAGGCTACTTTATGTAAAACAGGGGTTAGTGGGTTTGTACAATTTTTGAATAAAGGTTTGTGTTTTATAAATGTTTTCTAATTTGTTGATGAGACCCCAAAAGCATCTAAATTTAATGTGATATGCGATCAGAAGTCTCCATCAAAACTGTATTAAAATATTTAGAAATCTGTTTGTTGAAAAAAAACAAACAGAATTACATATTTTTGGCCACAACAACATTGCAAAAAAAAAAAATGGAAGAAGTAGTCATCAAAACGTGTCTACCGAAAAATTATATCCATAAAAACGTCAGCCCAGGCCGCAAAATATAAGCCACCACACAAATGTAAATGTGTCTACATAATCCTGCTGATCTGGAGACTCGTACTGCCAGGTAAATGTTACAATCTGGTAAACACAGTATAAACAAAAAATATTGTGGAAGTAAACTTTTTTTTTTTTATTTTTACAACTTCACCGCACTTAGAATTTTTTTCCCCCTATTTTCCAGTATGTTTTGCGGTAAAATGAATGATGTCATTCAAAAGTACAAATTGTCCGGCAAAAAAAAAGCCATCATGTGGATATATTGACAGAAAACTAACAAATGTATTTCTCTTGGAAGAAGGGGAGGAAAAATCAAATACAGAAATGTACCATGGCGTAAAGGTGTAAATCAACCTTAAATATAGAAAGGCCAGATTAGACGTTGCCAAAAAAACATCTAGACACCAGCCCAAGTCTGTAAAAGTGACAGCTTTAGTCGGGTGCCAGCCAGTCAGGCCTGGCAAAGCATCACATAAGGGGAAACCCAGCGTTTGCCTGAAGTATGGAAACCATGGATGTCACCAGTCATTGTCTGCAAAGGATGCTCTACAAAGTATTAAAAATTAACATTTTATATTTATGGCAGATTTGTCCAATTACTTTTTGAGTCCCTGAAATGAGGAGGCTTGTTGAAAATCTTTGCAATTCTTAAATATTTCACGCAGTATTTCTGTTCAACCCGTTTAATTAAATCTGAAAGTCTACACTTTAAAGGGATCCTGTCACCCCCAAATCACCTCATAAGCTATTAAAAGCTGTCCCTAGAGCATATTCACACTTACCCTACACTCCTTTTAGCTCCTAAATGCATCTAGTGAAAATAAAGATAAACGTTATTAAACTACCTCATTAGCGATGTTAATGAGTGACTACTGTATTCATAGTCACCCAGGCAGGCTCTCCCTCCTCATAATATCACGCCTTAATAGGCGTGATCTTTAACTCGCATTCAAATGCGCGCCTCCCCGCTCTCCTCTGCCGGCCGGGGCTGCAGTGTGCGCTGTATGACGCGAATGGCGTCATTTCTGGCTTCGGGTGACGTATGTACACCCGCGCCGCTCTGTTAGCTTCAAGCCCCGCACAGCGCATGCGTGCTGGAGGCATAACAGAGCGGCGCGGGTGTACATACGTCACCCGAAGCCGGAAATGACGCGATTCGCGTCATACAGCCGCACTGCAGCCCCGGCCGGCAGAGGAGAGCGGGGCCTTTGAATCAGAGTTGAAGATCACGCGATATTATGAGGAGGGAGAGCCCGCCTGGGTGACTATGCATACAGTAGTCACTCATTAGCATCGCTAATGAGTGAGTTTAATAACGTTTATCTTCATTTTCACTAGATGCATTTAGGAGCTAAAAGGAGTGTAGGGTAAGTGTGAATATGCTCTAGGGGCATCTTTTAATAGCTTATGAGGTGATTTGGGGGTGACAGGATCCCTTTAATTACATCAGTTATTTCATTTTAAACACAATAGTGGCACGCTGAACCCAAATCACAAAAATTGTCACTGTCCAAATACTACTTAACTCTACTTATGACCCTATTAACAAAAATCTGGATCTGTAGTAAATCATCATTGTTCTTGCATCTGATCTGCTGAGCCCATGCTCCAGGTGTGGGACGTTCTTAGGGTACCGTTACACGACGCAATATTGCTTGCAATATCACTGGCAATTTGCTGGTTGCAGTGAAATTATGGACACATTGTTCTATTTTGTTGCTGTGTACAAATGGAACAATGTGTCCATGATTTCACTGCAACCAGCAAATTGCCTGTGAAATTGCATGCAATATCGCGTTGTGTAATGGTACCCTTACAGTATTGTGAGCAATGACTGAAAGCAGGTGGCTCCCTGGAGAAAAGTTAATTCTCTCCACAAGTGGGCACCTTGATAACCTGATTTACTCTATCTGCAGGTTAATATCATCTGACCTGATAGATTCCTTTTAAAGGCTTAGAGCAGACAGGGGAGTAATAAAAAGAAACCCAGCCCTTCTTATCTTAATGTGCTGCACAGTCCATCTCCCTGCTGCACACTTTCTAAGGACTTCTATATAGCCCTTTTCTCTGCAATCATATATTTAATTACTGAAGTAAAGGTATGATTGCGCACAGCATCCCAGAGCCTGTAAGGCACCGGCTTCACTTTAGGGTACGTTCACACGTGGTGCATTTTGCCATGTATTCGGCAGTGCCCCCTTTTTTGTGCACAAGAAAGCGCTACTGCATGACGATAATGCATTTTTCTCGGCGCGCTTTCCCGAGGCCGTGTTAACATGTAGCCTATGGGGAAAGTGCGCTAAGAATTGTGAAAGCGCCCACCCAAATATACGTGGCAAAACGCGGCGTCTGCACGCCTTCCAGCAAAAAGCAACTTTGTCTTGCACTGCTTTTACGCGAGCACTTAAAAGCGTCATGTAAAAGCAGGAATATGCAGCTATTACGCTGCTTGTGAAGGTAGCCTTATAGCCCTAAATCCTGCTGGTTGGTTCCCTTTAATGGCCAGTAATAAACTGATTCTGTCTGCTCTCCAGAGACCTGACCTGTCCCTGCTAGTTTACAGGAGCTTTAATTCCATATTGTAAATGTACAATAGAACAGGATTTAAATCCCCACACATTTATGGCCGTTATTAGGGAAGCGTGGGGCGTAGGGGTGTGAGGCAATAGATGTGACCTGAAACACTGCAAACCTAAATTGCAGTGAAATATGGCTAAATAGTAGGGAATTGTCATATTGGAAGGAGAGCACAATCTCCTTTTCACTGAACTAGTTTTATATGCTGAATATTAGGAACTACTAAAATTATTATATTTGCAAGATGTTGTAAAGAATTGCATCCTGTCCGAGGCTAATGAATTAGGAACTTGTATACAGTCCATAGTCAGTGAAAGTATTTTGGTAATTGGGCCACTGTATGCCAGTAAAACACAGCAATCAGTGTGATGTGAAATGTAATTTCCAGCTTTAGTCCAACAGGTGAAGTATTGGTTACAAAGTCCCTCAATTTTTACACTTTCAAAGGTAACTGGACAGTTAAGTGATAAGTGTTTCATGGTCAATATGGACTTCACACTAAACTTCATTATACATTAAAGAGGCATTCAGCAGCTAGCTTAGCAGCCCCAAAAAGACAAATAACGTGACAACATCCAGCCAAGTAAATTTTGGCTCTGATTACTGTAAATGTCCAACGTACATGCAAAAATTTTGCACATTGTGGAAGATATGACTTGTAGTAATATCCTTGGCCTCCCTCATTTGACAGTCCTAAAATGAATATACATCTGGAAAAATTAAAGCCTTCCAGTTTATTCAGGGTATTATGATTTTTGTTAGTGTATTCCTAGCTTAGAAAGTAATGGCATATGATCAAGTATTTGAATTGGTTTGTAATTAGTGAGGTCCTGACCTCTGGGACCTCCAGTTACATTTTCTTGGAGACAAACCCTTATCTGAAGTCCTAATTTTGACTAAAGCTGATAATTATTGCTGTAAGCTCAAATGGAGGCACCTCATCTCATACCACCTTTTTCAAGGTAGTAAAGTGATGAGCTCCCATGCCTGAGCTGATCACACACTGCTAAAATTATGTGAACATGTGATCATCACTCCAATATGAGTTTTTGGAAATAATATTCTAGAACAGTAGATGTGCTTACTGTGCTTCTAATCTGAAGGTTTAATCTAGACTCTAATGTGCAGCGAGGAGGCGTCTAGCTGCTGCTCAGGGACAATCCAATCTGACTCCTAATTCATTTCTCAGGATTGAAGGGAAAAATCACCACTTAAAAAAAAGGTGGAGAGTCTTCCTAGAAAGCCAACCTAAAGGGGAGGACATATCCAAAGTAACTCGTATTGTTTTACATTAGTATTTCCAGTGAACTTGTGGTGGTGAGCAGTGTCCTCATATTTTTAGCAGTGTATTTTTTTTTTTTTTTTTTTTTTTTTAAACGTGAAGTTGTATTGAAATTTTTGGAAGGTACATAACCAAAAAAATCAGGAGCATTACAATACATATCAACTCAACATACAAATAAAGCAGACTAACCAGGGGAGGGGGAGAGGGGAGGGATGGGGAGGGGGGTGGAAGCTGCAGTAATATCGTACATAATTCAATAACAGAGGTGTTAGTATTAGAGTGCTCACTCTATATCTGGACCAGATTATGCCCAGAGGTCACCCACAGGTCCCACCACCTCAGAACCCTAGTTCTCCTTTTAATTGTGTGGGACAGGGTCAACTCATGCTGAAAGTGAGTGTTGAGGCGGACAAGTACATCCGCAGCAGTAGGAGTCACAGGGGATTTCCAGCAAGCCGCAATACATTGCCTCGCCGCAATCAACACATTAGTGTAGATGGGTCTTAAAGGGCCAGGAATGGCATTCAATCCAATACCCAGCAGTGCCATCTGTGGCAGGAGGGGATTAGGGATTCCAGTAATTCCCAGTAATATACGTTGAACATCTCTCCAAAATGTACGTACACCCGGGCAGTACCACCAAACATGCGGGGAGTCTCCAATCACCAGGCACCCTTTCCAACAGTGGGGGTGTGCCCGAGTCGGAGATGAGATGAATCTGTCTATTCTCTCCGGGGTGAGGTACCACTGCATCTGGGTCTTCCTAGATTGCTCCAAATGCGTTATACATGTGGAGTAACAGGCAGCATGAACTGCTGCCGCCCGCCAGTCCTCAAGTGAGGCAGAAAAGGACAAAAGACCCTCCCATTTAGGCATATAGGGAAGTTTCACCTCCCCCTCAGGTTTCAGTAGGGCTCTGTACATTATGGAGGTTCCATGTCTAGCATGTGATCCATTTTTTATAAATATCTGCAAGGTTGAGTCAATAGAGGCCAGATCTGGGACAGGCCATTCCAGGGTAGTCAAAAAATGCCTAAGCTGGAGATATCTAAAGAAGGTGGAGTTGGGCAGACCCAATTCCGAAACCAGTGTCGAAAATTGTTCCAGACGCCCCGATGAATCCATAAGGTCTGATAGCTGCAACACACCCCGTTTTTTCCAATCCAGCAGATATAAGTTCTGAACAGAATGCTCTGCTGCAGTGAGGGAAATGTAACGGTATAAGAAGGGAAAAAAGGGTCTGCCCACCTGCGACCATATCCTAAGCAAATTTGTCATAGTTCTTAAACAGTTTGGGGTGATCTTGTGACTTAAAAGATTCATTTCTAATAGAAGCCGAGTGGACCCAGCCGGGGAGGATTCCAATTCTATCTGCATCCATCTAGGTCTGAGAGAGTTAGACCACCAGTGTGCCGCTGCCTCCAGAACCGCAGCTCTGGCGTAAGCTGCAATGCTGGGAATCCCCATACCCCCTCTAGCATAAGGCAGGGAGAGGACCCTCCTAGCAATCCTAGGAGGTCTGCCACTCCAAATAAATTTGCTTAGCGCTGCTTGCACTGGGGCGAGGTACCTGGAGGGAATCTGCAAGGGAAGACACCGCAAAAGGTATAGGATCCACGGGAGTACAGACATCTTAACTATCTGGATTCTGGCCAGCCAAGAGAGCTGCATTCCAGAGAGTCTATCAAATTCCTGTTGAATCGTTGTTTGTAATTTATCACAATTATGCTTTATTATCCCTGACAACCTGGAGATCCATACACCCAAATACATAAAACCTTCCTGAGCCCAGTGAAAGGGAAAGAGGTTTTGGAGAGATATTTGCTCTGTTTTGGGAGGTGGAGGGGGAATATAGACGACTTGGAGAGATTTAGCTTATAGTATGATGCTGATGAAAATTCTTTCAAAACCGAGAGGACATGAGGTAGGGAGGTATGCAAGTCAGTGCAGAAAAATACCACGTCATCGGCGTATAGACCAATTTTGTGTTCAAGATTCCCAACTGCCACCCCCCTAATTCCTGGGTGTGTACGAACTATAGAAGCTAAATGCTCCATTATGAGAGCAAATATAAGGGGGGAAAGTGGACAGCCCTGGCGGGTACCGTTTGATATGGTAAATCGGGAGGAAAGAAAGCCCGATGCACTAGTTGCCGCACAGGGATTAGAATAGAGGGCCCTAATAGCATCCCGAATCGGTCCCTGGAATCCAAAGTTCAAGAGGACCCCATCCAAGTATCCCCAGTGCACCCTGTCGAAGGCCTTCTCTGCGTCTAGAGACAAGAGTGCACTGGGGACCCTTTTCCGCTCGAGCAGATCCAGAAGATCCAGGAGTCTGCGCGTACCGTCAGAGGTCTGACGCTCTGGGACGAATCCAACCTGGTCCAGTTGAATCAAGGAGGGGGAGGATAACCGAGAGACGGGAGGCTAACAATTTGGCATAGATTTTTAAATCACAATTAAGTAGTGATATGGGCCTAAAGTCTCCCGGAGTAGTGAGCGGTTTCCCCGGCTTGGGAATTGTGGTTATTAACGCCTCAAGACCTTCAGGCCGGATGGAACCCTCCTGCTGCCAAAAGGTAAATAATTTAAGAAGATAAGGGGTCAGTAACTCAGTAAAGGTGGTGTAATATGCATAAGAGAACCTGTCTGGGCCAGGAGAGGTGCGCTTTTTAATGGACTTGATGACAGAGACAATCTCTTTTTCAGTGATAGGGGCATTAAGAAAGGCCAACTGATCAGTGGAGAGAGTGGGAAGGTTAGCTTTAGAAAGGAATGATTGTATAGACTCAGTGGAAGGCTGGACAGTGTCCACCAACTTCCTCAGATTGTACAAGGTGCTGTAATAGTTGCCAAATTCCTCCGCTATCTGGACAGGATTACGAATAATGGAACCTGAATTATCATGTATACTAGTAATTTTGGCCTGTAATTCCCTTTTTTTGATTCTCCTGGCCAGGAGGGCCCCGGCCCTGTCCCCCATGCTGTAGTATTTGGAGTTAGTTTTCCTTAGGTATTTCTCTGCCGTTACCAATAAGCATGCCCTCAGCGACCGTCTAGCCTCCGTTAACTCATCCTGCGTGGATTTCTGAGGAGAGGTTCTATAAGCAAGGTCAAGGAGCTTAATCCTAGCCAGGAGAGCCGTAACCTTTGCCTCACGTTCCCGTTTAACTCGGGAGGCCAATTGGATTAGCACCCCCCTGAGGACTGATTTGTGGGCCAACCAGAGTGTCTCCGGCCCAACCTCATCATTATCATTGGATAAGAAGTATTGCTCTATCTGCGTCCCTATATGCTGAGTATGAGAGGAGTTAGTTAAGAGATATTCATTCAGTCTCCAGCGAGTGAGGGGCCGAATGGAAGCAGGGTCAGCTATCTCCAGTGAGATCTGTGCATGATCAGACCAAGAGATTGTCGCAATTTTCCTGCGGCTACACAGTGGGTTATCAAGGAGTCGTCTACTAGGAAATAGTCGAGCCTGCTTAATGTGCCATGGCGTGAAGACATGAATGTGTATTCTCGGTCGGTGGGATGGAGACAGCGCCAAATGTCGTGCAAATGGGACTGGGCAACAAGGGCCCCCAAGTCACCCCGGAAAGTCGAGGGATTGGAACAGTCCAAGCGTCTCTCCATGGGCACGTTGAGGTCCCCAGCCACCAACCTACATCCCCTAGCATGAGAGGCCAAGACAGAGAGGAAGTCTCTAAGAAAGGCACTTTGCCCCTTATTCGGGCCATACACAGAAGATAAAGTGTAGTATACATTATTAAGAAGACCAATGACAATTATATAACGGCCCTCAGGGTCTGCAATCTCAGTGATGAGAGAAAAGTCAACATTTTTGTGAATAAAAATGGCCATTCCTGCACGTTTACAGTCAGCAGAGGCAAAAAACTGGGTAGGGAAATCACGAGACGCCATTCTGCGGTAGCCCTCACGCAGCAGATGCGTTTCTTGCAAAAACAGCACATCACTCCTGGATTTCTTCAGCTGACGCCACACCACGCTTCTTTTACCAGGGGAGTTCAGGCCGTTTACGTTAATTGAAGAAAGTGTGAGAGTCATGGTGGAATCCAACAGAATCTATATGAAACCAGTGTGCTAGTAAAAGGCAGGACAAAGTCCATGGAGCATCCCGTGAGGATATCTGCAGCTACAGGGCAGAGGATGGGGAAGGAGAAAAAGGGGAATGGAAAGATAAAAGAACATATCAACAGTCCAATGTCCAGAACAGGCATTTCATCCCAATAAGGGAGGAAAAAGGGAAAAAAAAATAAAAAATTATTCCCGAGTCTGAGTGCACGCCAAGAGCAGCACCCAACAGGGGTTACTCAGTTCTCGTCCAAACAGAGAAATTAGGAAAAGTAGCAAGAGCGTCAAGAATGGAAGGGAAAGGGGGAGATATAGATAATGGGAAGGGAAGAGTAGTCGGAGGAAAGAAGCAGGAAGAGAGCGAACAGGAAAGGAGAAGGGGAATAGGGGAGGAGAAGAAGGGGAAAAAAGGGTGAAAAGGAGGTGATTTCAGACTAAGGGGGGGAAGAAGGGGAGCAAAGTAGAGTAGTAGAGGGATAACAGGGGGGTGGAGTGTATGTCAAAGGGGGGAGATAGGGGGGGGAGAAAGGGGGAATTGTTCAGTGCTAGGAGGGAATGAGAAATTCAACTACCTATTTAAAGGCAGAAAGAAAAAGGGAGAGAGGATGAGAGAGAAAAGAAGGCAGAAAGGAAGAGAAAAGGGCGAGAACAGAGAGACGGCCAGGAAAAGACAGCCTAGAGCACATAGGTGCAGTGTGGAGAGGAAGGAACCTGTATTTGTCGAGTTATCAAACTGTAGACCACTCCGGATCGATGCGGCCTCCTGGCCTGGGTCTTGGAGAGGCGGCAGGAGCAGTGGATTGTGATGTAGATTCAGGCGGCCACAGTCCCCATCGAATTAGATTCTTCTCTGCGTGCGGAGGAATGAGACATGGAATCAGGGCGCCATTACGACGGCTCAATCGCTTGGTGGGGAACCCCCAGCAATACTGTATTCCATGATCTCTCAGGATTTTTGTGTAAGGCCTGAATGCCCTCCTCAAAGCCAGGGTGCCCGGAGAAAGGTCCGGGTAGACTTCGAGAGGCATATTGATCCTGGAGGTGCGGGCTCTGCCTGAGGACACGGAGGAAGTCCTCCTTTAGTTCGTAGTAATGGAGCCTGGCTAGCACATCTCTAGAACTGTCTTCAGGGACCGAGGGAGGCTTGGGGACCCTGTGAATCCTATCCACAACCAGGAGCTCCTGAGGGGTTTCAGGCATCACTGTTTTGATGAAGTCTTTGAGGTATGACCTTAGATCAGCCACCGCCACCTGCTCTGGTATGCTTCTGAGCCTAATGTTGTTGCGGCGCGATCTATCTTCTAAATCTAAGGTCTTTGCGGATATTCTGTCCGTTCTGCTCTGGAGCCGGTCGTAGGAGTCCAGTAGCTCATTGTGTGAGCGAACCACCTCCGCCATTTTCTGCTCCAATTTGTCAACTCGTGTGCCCAGCTCTGCAATCTCCCCCCGCACCTCCGCCACCATAGCCCTCCTATCCTGCTGCAGGGAGGATCGGAGGCTCGCCAGGAGATCTGCCATCATACCTCTGGCGAGTGGGGCATCCATTAGTTCAGCGTCCCCCAGGTCTTCAGCCTGCACTGTGGCGCGGCGCGCAGCTCTCTGTGCACGAGGAGAGGAGGGAGGCACCATCTTGAGGGAGCTGTTACCGGCTAGGAAATAGTCGGTGACCCTCTTAGGGGATTGCCTCACAGAAGGTTTTGTTTTGCCCATCAGTTGCACCGGCGGTTCAGGAAGCTCCGTGCCGAATTTGAGGTGCCCAGGTTCCTTCACTTTCTTGTTAAGGCTGCTTCTGTGCTCAGGCTGTGCAGAGCTCCTGAGTTACACAGCCAGCTCCATTGCTGCCAGCTTTAGCAGTGCATTCTTGTAAAGTGTTATCAGTATTGACAGGGGAGCTAGTAACCTTTTCATCTTGAAGAAAGTGGGATCGAAGTTGAGGTGGCTCCATTTAAGCTTACAGCAGTGATGATCAGCTTTTGTCAATATTGGGATTTCAATGTCTTCTCTCCAAGAAAATGTATGCATGCTTCCATCTGTTCTTGGGATATATGGGGGTCCTAGCAGTCAAGACTCCCAGATCTAACATGTATGACACTTAAAATAAATCTGCAGAAACTGGTCATAATGCATAAACAAAATTCTCAGCTTAAGCTTTTAAATTTACCATTTGGGTTCCACAAACTTCAGGTTGTAAAAATTATGCCTATCACTACTAACATAACTTGTGCAGCAACCACTGGTTGCAAATTGTTTCCTGGTTTCACTTGCAATTTGCTTGCAGTGAAATCATGGACACATTGTTCCATTTGTACACGGCAACAAAATAGAACAATGTGTCCATGATTTCACTGCAACCAGCAAATTGCAAATGCAATGTTGCGACATGTAACGGTACCCTTAATATTTGTCTATGGACAGATCCCTCCTAAACAATCTTATTATTTTAAACAGACCGGACTGACTCCTTTGATGGAAGCTGCTTCTGGAGGTTATGCTGAAGTCGGCAGAGTGCTATTAGACAAAGGAGCTGATGTCAACTCTCCACCTGTGCCTTCATCAAGAGATACTGCTTTAACTATAGCTGCAGATAAAGGACATTACAAATTCTGTGAGCTTCTTATTAATCGGTGAGTGTTACTGATGAAAACAACTTCTCCTTTAAGGGAACCTGTCATGTTCTACATGCAATCTGATCTGTGGACAGCAGGGCTGTGGAGCTGGTGAGCCAAATATCCGACAAAGACTCCTCAATTTTCCTGAATCTGACTCCACCCAAAATGGACACAGATTCCACTATTGACTTCACAGCCCTGGTGAACAGCATAATACAGAGAAGCAGCTAAGCAGAATGGTGTATAGGTTGGAAAATAAATCAGTATAACTTGTATTTCATCCAATGACACCTGGTGATTATATGTATCAGCCCAGTGAGTGGTCATACTCAGGGATTGGGAGCTTTCTTTGTTTGACTGTGTATACAGTCATTGAGTAGTACCGCCCATTGGACTCTGACATCCACAGCATTTGAGTGCATATGAACAAAATGCACAAGTTATGTTGAAACTGTAAGTGCAGCGTCCAGAGGAGCAGGAGAGCTGCAAGTGCAGCGTCCAGAGGAGCAGGAGAGCGGCAAGTGCAGCGTCATAAATTTCTACAAGAAAGGGAAGGTTTTACTCACCATTAATGCGTTTTTACATACAGGCTATTTGTGTGGGGCATGAATCTGATAGCAGCTTCAATTTTAGAGCAGCATACAAAATCTTACCTTATGGCGTCTGTCATCAACTGTTGTCCGTATCACGCGCCGGCCGCAGCCTTATTATCACACCCAAGTGATGTGTGCAAATATGGCACTAATTGGCGGTAATGGACCCTCACACAATACCGCCGACGACCCCAAAAACAGATATTGCAGCCAGCCAGATCTCACCGCCAAATGACTAACTGTGCAGCCCAGTTAGTCATTTAGTGGTGAGTGACAACTGGATATACAAATATGGGGGTGGCTTGACCTAGCGCCCATGGGCACTCATGCCACAGCCATCTTTGTACATCATGGGGGGAGAGCGCGAATGGGGGAAGGTAGCACAAGGGGACAGATCTCACACAGAGGGAAGAGCGAGCGTATGGGAACAGACAGCCCACTGGGGGAAGAGAGTGCACAGGTGGAGAAAGCTCAAAGGAGAGAGCACAAGAATGGAGAAGACAGCACTGAGAGGGGGAGAGCACATAGTGTGGAAGAGCCAACCGCTGCCCCCAGTGCCACAGAAACCCGCCCCCATTGTGATGTCATCCACCCTTCTGATGCAATAGCATCAGACACCCATCTAATACTGAAATAGGTCTCTCACAAAATTGAGGATTTAATTTTGGGATCTTCAGTTAGCTCTCGCCACAATTAATGTGGTCATCATAAAATTAGTCTTCCAGTTCTGAAAAGAAATAAATCACCGTATTTATGAAGCCAGGTTGAAAGCATAGTGGATGAAATTGTTTTTGGGCCACTCTGTTGCATCAAGACCTTGTCAGTTTACTGTAGACCTATTTGGAGATCATATACTCTTACCATCCCTCCAGTAAACACACACTGCCAGATATAATGTACATAGACTGGTTCTGTTTCTGGACTCAACAGCGACTCCCACCTCCAATTTGAGGTTGTTTATGCACTGCTGGTAGATGATTATGGCATTCAGAACTGTTTAAATGCATGTCCATTCCATTGTTGCACTTTAGTAAAAAATAATTCTGTTAGTATACCAAATCTTTTTTTCATTTTTTTTTTTTATTCCAGAGGTTCACATATCGATGTGAGAAATAAGAAGGGGAACACGCCGACTTGGCTTGCAGCTAATGGAGGCCATTTTGACATAGTTCAACTTCTTGTTCATGCTGGTGCTGATGTTGATGCTGCTGATAATCGTAAAATAACTCCTTTAATGTCAGCATTTCGGAAGGTAAAATATGCATTACTGTTGAGAATTTAGGCATGTGTTTAAAGTGAGGGGTCGTGGAAAATTAGTTTAATGTAACTATTATATTTTTTTTTTTTTTTTTTTACAGCCAGAGAGGTGTATTTTGCTGCAAAGGTTTTTACACATTTTAGTTAATACCCAAAATAAAAAACCTTACCGTATGATGTCAACGAGCATGGAGGGGAATGGGTGAGGGAGGCATGAAGAGCAGGGAGGAATCTGAGAACTACCCATGTTGTTAAGCATATTCTTGCTGTGCTCCTTCACACCTCTTGTGTGATATAGAAGCACAACAATACAAGACCTCGAGTAGCTGAGGGTGGGGACAACAATCCCAACCTGTGATGAGCTTTGGTCAGGGACTATATAAGTAAGCCATACCCCCTGATTTGTAACGTAGTATTCCAGAAGGTGACATGAGCTCACACTTAGTAGCTGTAAGGCTGCCTTCACAGTGTTTTTCTCCTTCGCCTCATTGGGGGACACAGACCGTGGGTGTTATGCTGCTGTCCACTAGGAGGCGACACTAGGCAGAATCTGCAAAAGAGTTAATTGGCTCCTCCTCTGCAGCATTACACCCCTGAAGCAGGAAGTGCTTCTCCAGTTTTTGCTTAGTGTCGATAGGAGGCACACCTAAATTTTATTTCTCCTAAAATTTTTGCACTTTTTGAATTTTTACTTCAAGAAGAAGAAAAGTGGGTCTCTGACGAGACTCCCGGCATGGTCCCTCCTCGGCCACCCACTGTTGGGGCACCTGGTTGAGGTCGACTTTTGTTCCCCCCACATGCCGCTCCCTCCTCGGCCCACCACTGTTGGGGGTGCCTGGTTGAGGTCGAGACGACGGTCCTCCTTCCCCAGTTCCCCACTGTTGGGGACTCTGGGTTGAGGTCGAGACTACCCAGGAGTCCTTTGAAAGTGGACAGCAGCATCCCTCCCTAATCATCCCTCAGTGGTTCTTAGGTCGAGACACCGCAGGTAGGAAAACACCATGCTGCAATCCAGAAGCCTCAGCTTGCTGAGTGCCTCTGATGGTCACCGGACGCAGCACTCCTTAATGCTGCAGCTCCAGGAGCCCCAGCTCTGCTGTGTGTGCTCCTGAAGGGGCCGGGGGACACAATTATATGCAGCCGGTGAATATTGCTGCACTAACACTGCAATCCAGAAGCCTCAGCTTTGCTGAGTGCCTCTGATGGAGACCGGACGCAGCACTCCGTTATGCTTTGGCACCAGGAGCCCCAGCTCTGCTGTGTGCTCTCCTGAGGATGCTGGGGGACACATTAGATGCAGTGATCCTGGAGCCTCAGCTTGCTGAGTGCCTCTCATGGACCCAGGACGCAGCACTCCTTACTGCTGCGGCACCAGGAGCCCCAGCTCTGCTGTGTGCGCTCCTGAAGATGCCAGAAGACACAACATATGCAGCTGGTGAACACTGCTGCACTAATACTGCTTCCAGAGGCCTCAGCTTTGCTGAGTGCCTCTGAGGAACACAGGACGCAGCACTCCTTAATGCTGCAGCCCAGGAGCCCCAGCTCTGCTGTGTGCGCTCCTGAAGGGGCCGGGGGACACATTATGCACATTGCAAGGTGCACAGGCTGCCTGTGCTCCTGCAGCAGCCGGCACCTGCATTTATAGCCGGACATCAGGAGATCCAGCCTTCTGGATCCTCCTACGGGGGCCACCACTGTAACGGCGCTGCACGGCCCTGGGGGTCCGGGTCCACTCCGATCCCTCCCCGGACCTCCGCGCCGGTCCGGCGCCATTTGCGGCATGGGATTTGTACTACAGGCCGCGGCTTCGGCCTAGTGCGAAGCCGCTCCCTCTGGCCCGCCCCCGGTCCGCCCTCCGAATGACCAGAATGACGCGGCCGGCGTTATAGAAGGGGGCGGAACAGAGCCACAGCCCCATCATCAGTGGGGCGGGAGGCCTGTTCTTGGCGCCTTTTTTCTTGCTGGAGGCCCGCCCCTTCTCAGCAGCGGCGGCCATTGTAAAAACCTGGCACAGGGGAGACAGTAGCATCTGGGTCAGTGCGCTGGGCCCTGCATTTTTACATACAAGGCCAGGGCACACCACACAAGGGAGCCGGTGGAGCAGTGGATAATGCTCCTGTCTAGCATTACATGTATACACTGCGGAGGAGTAAACTGTTACTCACCACCTGGGAACCCCACTACACTTGGAGACCCACAGTGCTTCCTCCCGACCGCAGCATTCAGGCACACATCTGGTGCCTTGGTTTTTAAGAATCCTGCACGTACAAATCACTCCGCAGCCCTTAGACATTTCAATATCACAGCATCCGCTGTGCTTAGCACGGGAGTACAATAATATAATCATATTCATTTATATAGCACTGTTGATTCCATGGTTACGTCAGTGGTGCGGTCTCTCTCTTGGAGCTCACAATCGGCACAGCTCCGCTGTGCGGCAGTCTCCAATAGCAACTGAAGGACGACAGCAACGCTAACCTGCTGCAGCTTGTCGTCCTCCCTCCGTACACCATGCAAGGTGCAATGTAATAATACACGGGGCAGTGACAACTTGTCACGTTATACGGCACTGATGTATCCTACAGTGGTAATAACATTGCTAATTCTGATGTACATACAAGTCTCCCTATCCAGCGCTTGTGCCACACCACTACATGGTACACCATAACGGACAGCCGTTATGTTTGCGTCTACATCTCTCGGACGCTCGCGGTGGCGCAGTTGGTAAATAGTCTGGAAATAGCCTGATCTGCTATGTTAACCCGGGTTTGAACCTACCCCTAAGCCTGACAGCAGGATAGCAAAGTAGTGGGAAGCGCAAGCTCCTAACCACGAAAATACTGCCAAATTTCTCAAATGACCAGATCAGTGTTTGAGGCTTCAGGGCTTTTACTAGCCCCTATATTCGCTTCAGTCTGGGCAGCGACAACCATTAATCCTAGTCCACCGATCCTACTACTTCGGCCCATGTAACTTGCGTCGTCGCCTCAGCTGACTACCGGATGCACGTAACCCTGGACGCTGCCAATTGCTTTCAATGACAGTTTCCAATGCCATTGCCATTAGACGTCCCTTCTGGTTACGTAACGGGAAAAACGGCCGTGGCCTTCAGCAGCCCCTCACGGGTCTCCCATACCTCAGTGAATTCAGCGCAACCAGGACAGCCCTTCAACCGCTCTTAGCAAGCAGAATTCCGATCTTTTCAGAATTCATTACGGTGGTCACGACCTAGACCAACATTGTCGGTACATGGATGTCACACAAGGACCTGTCCCAGGCTACCCAGACAAGTAGCTTATCCTGGCAGGGCCAGTGCCGCCAATCCACAGGAGTCACTGTGCCCCTATACTGATTTCAGGAGGAAACTGTACGATCTGTACTGTACCTGAAACATCTGTATTCAGCTTGTCTGGATAATACATGTTCTGTATGGAATCTCCACGCTCCATACTTGCAGAAAAGGTATACCTTGTGTCCATAGATATACAGGATGATCCGTCGGCATTGTCCATCGAACAAGTACATTACCAATTCGATTTAACTACAGCTTGCTGAGTATTCACAATCGTCATGGCGGACGTCATGGCTATCCATCAATCCAGGGGTGCCGTCATCCTTCTGTACCTGGACATTCTGCTTATCAAAGCACCGATCCTCAGGGACTGTGTGCACAGTGTCTTCAGCACTGTAGACGTTATAAGAAGTGAGGAAGGCTCGTCAACCTCCACAATTCTACGAATGTTCCAACAAGTCTGATCAGCTGCATCTCAGACCGCTTACACTTTCCATACTCAAGTCATGGAACAAGACCGTCGACCACTCAACAGGAATCTTTCTCCTGTCATCCTTAACCAGGCAGTCTCCCCACTGGTGGCTTCGCCCACTCTCTCTCTCTCTCTTTCTCTCTCACACAGGGAATGCCTTCATTCCTGCATGCTGGAGAGTTCTAACCATTACTGCGAGACTGACTGGACGGGGCGCAGTGTCACCATCACAGAACATAGGACATATGGTCCCACCCGGAATCAAGAATGCCCTTCAATCTTCTGGCGATTAAGGCAATACTCCTTGCACTGAAGCTCTTCAGACTTCTTCTGGCAGGCAGCCACGGTCACACAATGCCACGGCTGTGGCATATGGGTGGATTCCACGAACCCTGTACTGTCAGCCGCTCACATAACGGGTATAGGCAATCGAAAATCGTTTTTTTCTTGAGTCGCCAACAGATGGACTCAGGAGAGTACCCCTTACACCAGACGTCTCCCAACAAATCTGCCGACGCTGGGAGACCACCGCTGTGGTTTTCACAGCATCACGCCTCAATGCCAGGGTGCCAGCCTTCACGGCCAGGTCCCAGGACCCACAGTCATTTAAAGTTGACGCACTAATCCAGGCCTAGACACGATTCCGTATCACATACCTTTTTCTGATCATCATAATGGGAGACCCAGACAATGGGGTTTAGGGCACTGCCCTCCGGAGGCCACACTAGGTACTACAAGAACTGTAGACACCGCCCCCTCCGCTTATAAACCCCTACCGCAGGGAACATCCTCAGTTTTAGACTTAGTGTGCTCGGAGGTACCACACGCTTTGCTTGCACTTCATTGCATTCTCACAGCTTTCGTGATGGCGTATGAAGACAAGGTAAAAGAAGGTCCCAGTCAGGGACCTCCGGCAGTCTCCCTGTTAACCCTTGAGGAACACGCAGGTCGAGGTACCGGAGGGCCTAGTGCCTGGGCACACTGTGTCTCCCGGTACGCTGCCGTGCTCCTTCCCATCCCCCCTGGGGGCTCTGGGAAGTGGGAGATAGGAGCCTTGCACAGCTCCGCTCCGTCCGAGGCCTCCCTAAATGGTGCTTACAGACCGGACTGGAGTCAGCTCTGTCCGAGGCCTCCCTAAATGTGCTTACAGACCGGACTAGAGCCAGCCCAGTCCGAGGCCTCCCTAAATGGTGCTTAGACCGGACTGGTGCTGAACCCCCGTCCGAGGCCTCCCATATTATGGTGCTTACAGACCGGACCGGCACTGAGATACTTCGGTGTCTCCGGTGTGCCTGGGGGCAGTGTCTGGCACTAGTGTGTTCATGACACTCAGACCGCGCGTTGCCTTCGGGTCCGCGGATCTGCGGGTGTACCCTGTGCTGGGGTCACCCTGGCTGACCGCCCTGTGTGTCACAGGGGCTGCGGCTGTGGGCTTCAGACTTTGTCTGTGAGCCTGGGTATTTATGTTTATACCTCCCGCGCTGCGGGCCCCGGCGCTTACATTATATTGTAATGGCGGCCGGGAGAGATGTGGAGCGGCCCATGTGACCTGGATGGGCGTGTGTGTGTGCTTCCCGCGTGTTTCGGCCCCGCCCTCTGCTTCTACAGCGGCGGCCATCTTTTCCCCTCACTTTCCTGCTGGGATCGTTGGAGACTGCTCTGCTGCACTCCAGGGGAGACCAGGTTTTCTTTCCTCGCGGAGGCCGCACACACACACCGCTCCCTTCACCACCGCTGTGCAGCGGTTGGTAAGCCACCGGTTTCCGGTGAATTTTCTCCTGTTTGATATTCCCCTGCCGTGGGTATGTCCTCAGGGAAGAAAGGCGCTGCTAAGGCGGCCAGTACCACCCCTGTCTGCACTACATGCACAGGAACACTGGTGGAGGGGTCCTGCAATAATTGCGGACGTCCAGAAGCCCGGACTGTCACTGCTGAGTCAGCAGCTCCGGTGCTACACCCTGAGGTTCAGGTGATCCCAGGGCCATGGGAGAAACAAAGCGAGATTAATGCTTCTCTGTTATCCCAATTGTCCTCCATGTCGCAATCCCTGGAGGCACTGACAAGGAGACTGGATGCTCCAGTTGCTCCTTCAAGCTACCCCCGGGTGTCTCCATCTTCCACCGTGAGACCCCTTAAGCGGGCTCGCCGGGATGAGTCACCCGAACTCCAGGTCCTCTCTGAGGAGGAGCGTCACGCTGACAGTGACGAGGATGATGGGGGTTCAACCCTCGGGTCGGTGTCTGAACCAGCTGAAGGGGTGGAGGATCTGGTGTCCTCCATCAACGAGACTTTACGCCTCGGGTTACCCCCTCAGGAGACAGCCGTGCACCCGAAGGAGGTCTATCAGTGGTTACAACCTGAGGCTAGACCATGTGGTTCCTTTTTGGACCATACTAACTTTGAAAGGGTGGTTAGAGCTCCCAGGGTACACCCTGGACGGCGTTATGTCCGCAAATACAAGGACAACCGCTTTCCCTTTCCTCAGGAGGTGCTTCAGGAGTGGTCGCAGTCCCCGAAAGTGGACGCTTCCATGACCAGGATTGCGGCACGCTCCCTCTTCTCTGCCTCTGATAGCTCCTCACTGAAGGATGCAACAGACAGACAGGTCGAACAACTCGCCAAGTCGTCTTATGAGGCTGTGGGGTCTTCATTTGCCCCGAGTTTTGCTGCGGTCTGGACTCTGCAGGCGATCACATCCTGTCTGGATGGTATTGCTGGCCTGGCAGGTTTCAACTCTGAAGTCCTGGCACTTACAGAGAGAGCAAAGGCTTATGCAGATTATGCCAGGACGGCGTCCCTGGAGACTGCCACTCGCTCAGCTGTGGCTTCGGCCAATGCGATAGCGATCCGCAGATTGTTGTGGCTACGTCTATGGGACTCAGATGCCACGTCAAAGAAGATTCTGCAGAATCTTCCTTTCTCTGGTGACAGGCTGTTTGGTGCCGAGCTGGACAAGTTGATCAGAGACTCTACGGAGTCCAAGATTCCACAGAACAGGCCTAAGCCTAGGTATACTGTGAAGAGGAACCCTAAACAGTGGTCCTTTCGTCCCAGCGCACAGCCGTCAGCGTCTTCCGCTCGCGCGGACCGTGGGGCCAAGCCTTCTCAGCAGTGGCGTCCCAAGAGCCGCCAGAAGAAGTCGGCAGGTACAACAACTGCCGCTCCCAAACCCTCTTCCGCATCACTCGCTCCCTCTTCCTGCCTCCCCACAGGTTGGGGGTCGCCTGTCTCAATTTCAAGACATATGGCGACTCCACATCCAAGATCAGTGGGTCCGAGACGTAGTCTCAAGAGGATACAGGATAGAGCTGTCATCACAACCCACACACCGATTCCATCGGTCTGTTCCGTCTCCAGAAAAGGCTCAGGCTTTTTATCTGGTGTTGGAGGGACTCCGCAGAGACGGAGTGGTGGTCCCAGTACCCACTGGGGAGAGGTTCAGGGGTTTTTACTCCAACCTCTTTATCGTCCCGAAGAAGGACGGCTCCTTCCGCCCGGTTCTGGACCTCAAGCTGTTCAACCGGCATGTGTTGGTTCGGAAGTTCCGCATGGAATCCCTGCGCTCCGTGATCGCGGCTGTGTCGCAGGGCGACTTCCTAGCGTCCATAGACATCCGCGACGCTTACCTTCACGTACCCATTGCGCCGTCTCATCAACGATGGCTGAGATTTGCAGTGGGGGAAGAGCACTTCCAATTCGTGGCGCTACCCTTCGGGTTGGCCTCGGCTCCCCGGGTGTTCACGAAAGTGATGGCATCGATGATGGCCTTACTGCATGCGCAGGGACACGCCGTCATTCCTTATTTAGACGACCTGCTGGTCAGAGCGCCATCGGAACACCTGTGTCAGCGGAGCCTGCAGGCGACCATGCAGTCTCTGGAGCAGTTCGGGTGGCTTCTCAACATCCAGAAGTCCACTCTGATCCCAACCCAGTCACTGACGTACCTGGGCATGGACTTCCATACGGACTCTGCTCTAGTGTCCCTGCCTCGAGCCAAACAACTGGCCATTCAGTCAGGAGTACACGATATCCTCAGATCACCTCATTCATCCCTACGGGTATTGATGAAGCTGGTGGGACGCATGGTGGCAGCAATAGAGGCGGTGCCCTTCGCACAGTTTCGCCTCCGTCCTCTGCAACTGGAAATCCTCCAGAGGTGGGACAAGAGGACGTCCTCTCTGAATCAGCTGGTGGTCCTCTCCCAGCCGACCAGGGATGCTCTGCAGTGGTGGCTTCAGCCGAGTCACTTGTCAAAGGGACGATCCTTCCTGAAGCCATCGTGGTTAGTGGTGACCACCGACGCCAGCCTGAAGGGCTGGGGCGCGGTGTTCTTACACCACAGAGCTCAAGGTCTCTGGACAAGCTCAGAGACAACGTTGCAGATCAACGTGCTGGAGCTCAGGGCGGTCTATCTCGCACTTCTGGCCTTTCGGAGGTTCCTATCCAGACAACCGATTCGGGTTCAGTCCGACAATGCGACGACGGTCGCCTATATAAATCACCAAGGAGGAACCAGAAGTGCACAGGCTCTAGCGGAGGTCCACCGCATTCTATCATGGGTGGAAGCCAACAGCTGCTTGATTTCCGCAGTCTACATCCCAGGGGTCGAGAACTGGGAGGCAGATTACCTGAGCCGACAGGGGATGGACGCCGGAGAATGGTCTCTCCATCCGGACGTCTTCCGGGACATCTGCATCAGATGGGGGACTCCGGATGTGGATCTGATGGCCTCACGGCTGAATCATCAGGTGCCACAATACATGGCGAGATCGTGGGACCCTCAGTCTCTGGGGGCAGATGCTCTAGTCCTGAGTTGGTCAGATTTTCACCTGCCATATGTTTTCCCGCCCCTGGCACTGATGTCCAAGGTCCTGTGGAAAATCAAGACGGAATGTCAAACAGCCATTCTAGTGGCTCCGGATTGGCCGAGGAGGTCCTGGTATCCGGATCTGTGGCAACTGTCCGGCGGACACCGGTGGGCTCTTCCAGATCGCGCAGATCTTCTCGCGCAGGGCCCCTTCTTCCGTCCCAATTCCAGGGCCCTCAGATTGACTGCATGGCTCTTGAGGCCTGGCTCTTAACATCCAGGGGCTTCTCTCCTGCGGTTGTTTCCACCATGAACAGAGCTAGACGGCCCACGTCACGGAAGATTTACCACAGAACGTGGAAAGTCTTTTTCGCCTGGTGCTCCTCTGGGGGACATGCACCTTGGCCCTTGTCGATCCCGACCCTATTGGCTTTCTTGCAGTCAGGTTTGGAGTTGGGCCTTTCCCTCAGTTCTCTGAAGGGTCAGGTATCAGCACTGTCTGTATTGTTCGACAGGCGCTTGGCGCTCCTCCCAAAGGTGCGTCAATTTCTCCAAGGGGTGTCTCGAGTGGTTCCGCCGTATAGGCGACCTCTGGACCCTTGGGATCTCAACATGGTCTTGGCGGCTTTGCAGAAACCACCTTTTGAACCATTGAGAGAGGTCTCTCTTGCTTATTTGTCACAGAAAGTGGTCTTTCTGGTGGCTATTACGTCCCTGAGACGGGTCTCTGAACTGGCGGCACTATCGTGCAAGTCACCCTTTCTGGTGGTTCACCAAGACAAGGTGGTATTGGCCCGCGGGCGGAATTCCTTCCTAAAGTGGTTTCCACTTTTCATTTGAACCAGGAGATTGTGCTCCCATCATTTTGTCCCGCTCCTGTTCATCAGATTGAGCGCGACCTCCACACTCTGGACCTCGTACGGGCTGTACGCATTTATGTGTCCAGAACTGCCTCCTTCCGGAGTTTGGACTCCTTGTTCGTACTGACGGCAGGTCGCTGTAAGGGGTCAGCGGCGTCAAAATCAACCTTGGCCAGATGGATCAAGGCACCCATTCAAGAGGCTTACCGGTCTTCTGGTTTGCCTCTTCCGGTAGGCTTGAAGGCACACTCGACAAGAGCTGTCGGTGCCTCCTGGGCCTTGCGACATCGCGCCTCTGCTCTGCAGGTGTGTCAGGCGGCCACTTGGTCTAGCCTGCACATTTTCTCTAAGCACTATATGGTGCATGCCCATGCCTCTGCGGATGCAAGTTTGGGCAGGCGGGTCCTCCAGGCGGCGGTTGCCCACCTTTGACGGGGACCGCGTATGCAAACGTCTTTTGAGGAACTTTTTCCCGCCCTGGGGTATTGCTTTAGGACATCCCCATTGTCTGGGTCTCCCATTATGATGATCAGAAAAAAGAGAATTTTGTTTACGTACCGTAAATTCTTTTTTCTTGAATCATCAATGGGAGACCCAGCACCCACCCAGTGTTCCGTTGTATGTTACGGTTGATCTGTCCTCTGTTGGGGCAGTTTATCCGGGTTGTTGAACCGTCTGTTCACGGTGTCTTCCCGAGGTTTCGGGTGTGGTTTTCTGTTGTCTCCTCGCAGCTTATGAACCAAACTGAGGATGTTCCCTGCGGTAGGGGTTTATAAGCGGAGGGGGCGGTGTCTACAGTTCTTGTAGTACCTAGTGTGGCCTCCGGAGGGCAGTGCCCTAAACCCCATTGTCTGGGTCTCCCATTGATGATTCAAGAAAAAAGAATTTACGGTACGTAAACAAAATTCTCTTTTTTCCCTCACTACCACTGATTATCCAGGGCAGTGAGGAAGATCAAACAGAATGGCACCAGATCATCCTTAGGGATCTA
The DNA here is from genome assembly GCA_033576535.1 of Allobates femoralis. Taxonomy (NCBI): domain Eukaryota; kingdom Metazoa; phylum Chordata; class Amphibia; order Anura; family Aromobatidae; genus Allobates; species Allobates femoralis. The sequence continues at coordinate 542,393,606 of JARQOC010000004.1, forward strand.
GATTGTCCCAGACGCGCTTGATGCGCTGATCTCCTCCAACTCACAGCAGACGTACCAGGTCGCCTGCCTGACCGTCCAGATTTACTCTCTCAGGGCCCATTCTACCATCGGAATTCCTCTCTCTGGCTTTGAGGGAGTGATCCCTGAGACCTGGTCCTTTAACCAGGCTGATTTGTGCGCAGCACATTGTAGCGACTACAATCAGGCAAGGAAACCAGCTCCATCATAATTATACATCACTCATAGAAAATCGTTATTTCCTTGGTGCACCTCTAGAGGCCATTCGCTTTGGTCCTACTCCCTACCAAGAATTTTCGGTTTCCTCCGATCAGAACTGGACGCGGGCAAGTCCTTAAGTTTTTTTCAAGTGGCAATTTTCAGCCCTTTCCTTCTTCTTCTACATACGTCTCGCTACCAGATCTAAGGAAATTCCTCCCTTCGAGGGGTTGCCATCTACTTGCGCCATAGCACAGGCCACTACACCCGTGGGGACCTGAACTTGGTCCTCACGGCACTACAAGAACCACCTCTTCAGCCTCGATGGGATGTTACCTTAAGCATCTTCATCCAAATAGTAGTATGGCTCGGTGGCATTTATTTGTCTCTGCAGAAGTATCGGTACTTGCAGCGGTCTCATGTAATTCATTTTTTTCTAGTCTTCCATCTGGACAAGATTGTCCTGTGGCTGGTTCCATTCTTCTTCTACGATAGGTTTACTCCTTCCACCTACATGAAGAAATCTCTCTGCCATCGCCTCGCCTGACTCCAGTCCGTCCGGTCGCGGAGGACCTACGTATGCGGGACCTTGTCAGGGACCTACACGTCTAGGTATCCAGGACGGTGCCCTTCTAAGAGGTCGGATTCTCCTTTTTCTCCATTCGCCTTCCACGACAGCATTGGAGGATGTCGTCCACGCCCTATTGGGGGACAGGAACACAGAGAGGTTAAAAGCCCCTCCCCTTCCTCAGTACTCCAGTGTCTTCCTGTCCCCCTTGGGGCATGGAGAGGTTCCAGTGCTGTCAGGCCGGCAGAGGCAGCATTGGGGTGTACTTACAGCCGGGCCAGGGATGGACGTCGGGGGCGGCCTCCTCCTCCTTCTCGGGGCTCCCGTGGTGGGACCATCCGGCCTTCCTGCGTCCTACGGGGCAAAGCAGGCCGTGTATTGCAACGCCGGAGGCCTGTTCAGCTCTCCGGCGTCTCCCTCCTCCAGCTGCGGTCCCTGGGGCATGCATCAGAGGTGCCGTGGAGGCACTTCCGGTTTCGGGTGCGGCACTTCCGGTTCCGGGATGGCACTTCCGGTTTCGGGCGGCGGCTCCTGTAAGGGCTGTGGCAGGCTGGGCGCGGCTCCAGGGAACCCAGCAGGACTTTCGCGCGCTACTGCCCGCGGCCGGTGACCAGGAGGAGGGAGGGAACAGGTGTTCCTCGTTGGGGGCACGGTACTTCTGGATAAGTACCCGCCGGAAGCTACACCCAGGTAAGGCTGATCCCTGAAACATGGAGGGTGATAGGCTTCCACCTCTGCTTCTGCAGAGCCCAGCGTTCCCCTAGCTCATGTAAGTGTTTCTGGGGGTGGTCACAAGGGGTAGAGTTATTTAAGCCCTGCACTCACACTGGGACCCCCTTCTCTTCCCTTTTTGTCTATAGGGAGACGAGGGCCGTCTGTGAAAGGGAGCAACTGCTGCACAAAATTTCCCTCTTCCTACAACAAGGTGTCGGCCATGACTGACAGGGTTGTCAGGATGGACTCCCCATCCTTGCTTGAGGAGCTCCAATCCATTAGGGAAGAGGTGCAGGCTTCTATCTCGGCACTGCGGGGTTTTGCTGCAGCTTCCGGGCCTTCCCCTCCGTAAGAGAGGAAGCTCCAGGATTGTGACTCTTTGGATCTCATGGAGGCTGGCCAGAGCTCAGCGTTAAGAGGACGGCGAGGATCTTGCCGCTGTTGCCTCTGTCCAGACACGAGAATCTGGACACTACTATTTTTCCACGGAGTCCATGGGTGCATTGGTGGACACTGTCCATTGTACCATGGGAGTAGAGGTGGTGGAATCCCCTTCTTCTGTACAGGACTAAATGTTCAGAGGCCTGAAGGCTAAGCGGCTCACCCCATCCGAGTGGATTGGAGGGTGATGACTTTGTCTGGGAGGTCCCGAAGGTGGACATCCAGGTGGCCAGGGTAGCAATCAGCTGCTATTGTAAACCCATTGTGCATGCCCTTGACACACTGTTGAGGCTAAGCAGCAGGAGCCTCAGTCACGGGCTGGATGGGAGACCTCATGAGAGACCCAATGGGAATCTCTATGGAAGTCTCTATAAAGTCAATGGGACTTCTAACATGAAGGTCTATGGCAGTATTCCATTTGGGAAGCTTAGCATATAAGACCACGTTGCCTTTTTGAAGATTCCTCCCGGTTGAAGGACCCCCTCGTTCGTAAAATGGAGGGTGTCCTCAAACAATCCTGGGAGGCGTCAGCTATGTCTTTAAAGGTGTACATTTCCTCTACATGTGAGCAGGTCTCTCTTTAAGTGGATCACCCAGCTGGAAGATTTCATCCTGCAGGGTACTCCCAGGGAGGAGCTTTGGACTCCATTCCACTTCTGAGACGTGCTACGGGCTTCCTGGCCGATGCCTCTGCTGAGTCGTTCCGCGTTGGCGCCAGGTCCGCAGTGTTGGCTAACACAGCTCGCAGGGCAGTGTGGCTTACAAGGTGGAATGGGGAGGTCACGTCTAAGTCCAGCTGTGTGGCCTCCCCTTGCAAAGGGAATTGGATGACATCATGAAAAAGGTGTCAGACCGGAAAAGGTGTCTCCCGGAGCAGGAGCCCTTTCGAAGGCAGTCCTTTTGGCCTGAGCGCAGCCTTCCCTCCCAGTCTAAAGGGAAGGGTAAGTCTGGTCGCTGGGCATTCCAGTACGGGGACAAGACCCGTAATATCTTGCTCCCCCAGCAGGGGCATCACCAGCCGCCCCTAAACAAGACCGCCTTCCCCATTGCGGGGCGGCTCCTGCGGTTTCTGCCACAGTGGCAAGCAATCTCCTTGTGCCCTTGGATCCTCTCGACCATTTGGGAGGGTCTACGCTTGGAATTCGAGAGCCAGCCCCTCCGTGTCTTCGAGTCCTCTCCCTTCCTCAGGGAGACTCTCGCACGGTTTTTCTTGTCGGGTCTGCGACACCTGTTGGATTCGGGTGTGGGGTCCCCGGTTCCTCCTGGAGAGGAGAGCCAGGGGCACTACTCCAGGTTGTTGTGGACCTCCAGAACACGTATTCTCATGTCCCCATTCACCCGTCCCACAAGCGCTTTCTGCGATTCACGATCTCCGGGGCAGGCGGGACGGTCCATTCTCAGCTTAATGTGCTGCCCTTTGGGATTTCGTCGGCCCCAGAGGTTACCAAACTCATGGGGGAAGCGATCACATTCATCCAGACCCAGGGGATATGTATGCTTCCCTATTTAGACGACATGTTGGTGGTGGCTCCTTCGGCAGTGCTTCTGCGCACAAAGGTCTCCAACACATTGGAGATTCTTCAGTCCCTGGGATGGGTCCCAATCTTCGGGAATCGGAACGGGTGCCTGCAACCCGACGTCAATTTTTGGGAGGCTTGCTGGCCTCCTCCAGACAGACCTCGTTCCTTCCTGCGGCATATAAGCTTTTGCGCCGCGTGAATCTGACCCACTTCCGGGCAAGGGGTCGCCCTCCTTGCAGGAAGCAATGTTCCTGTTAGGGGCCATGACGGCCTGCATTCAGTCAGTAACATGGGCTCAGGCTCCTTCCCGACTGCTCCAGGAACATATACTGAGTTCCTGGGACAGACGTCAGGATTCCTTAAACTCGCGGGTCCGGACCCCGGGGCGGGTGGTAACCTCGCTTTCCTGGGATGAATCCCAGACACCTTCCTGTGACCTCCGTTCCCACTGATGCCAGCGGTTCCGGTTGGGGCACGATGGTAGTTCGCCCACCGTTCCAGGGGATTTGGAGTCGCTCGGTCAGGCGCCAGTCTTCAAACTTCTGGCAGTGGAGGAAGCGCTTCTTGCTGCATCTCACGTTCTCCGGGGTCATCATGTCAAGGTCCTGTCAGGCAACGTGACTACGGTTGCTTTCTTGAGGTACCAAGGCGGTACTCGTGGCTTACTCTTGCAGGGGCTGGCAAGACTGTTCTTTTTGTGGGCAGTACGCCATCTTCTCTCCTCCTCGGCAGTACATCTGAAGGGAATGGCCAATGTACAGGCAGATTCTTGAGCCGCACGGAGGTCCACCCAGGAGAATGGTGCTTCCATCCGGAAGTATTTTGCTCTCTTACGGACAGGTGGGGTGTCCTTTCGATCGACCTGTTCGCTTCGGGCTCGAATACAAAGGTGCCAAGCTTTTTTTCTCCCTGGCGAGGTTGGACCATCCTCGGGGGCTGGACGCTTTTGCCCATCCCTGGGACTTCCGGTTGGTGTATGCATTTCCTCCAATCCCGCCACTTCCCAAGACGTTGCAACGGATTCGGGTGGAGGGGGTGACACTATCCTGGTGGCTCCCCTGGGGCCCAAACTGGCGTGGTACGACGCCATCCGAGACCTGGGCCTGGAGGGACCGATTATGTTAGCCCAGTCTCAACCTACTGTCCCAGGGTCCTCTGTTTCACCCGGGCCCTCAGTGGCTCATCCGGGCGGCCTGGCTGTTGCGGCCGGGATCCTGAAGACCAAGGTCTCTCCCAGGCAGTGATCCGCACGCTTCAGCAGAGCAGGAAGCCTGTGACAAACGCTATTTACGGGAGGGCTGGAATCGGTTCCTGTCCTGGTGTGCTCCTTCCATCCCGACCATGCATCATCCTAATGTGGCCCAACTCTTGGATTTTTGCAGCATGGCTTGGATTTGGGGCTTCGGCCGAGCACTCTTTAAGTCCAGAGGTCGGCACTTGGGCGGTTTTTGCCCAGGATCTTGCTTCCCATCCATGGCTCAAGCAGTTTTTTACTTCTGCTTCGGGGTGGCGTCCCGGATTCGGCCTTCTGTCCCTCCCTGGGATTTGATGCTTGTTCTCCAAGGGCTTGCTCGAAGTCCCTTTGCACCCTTGTCTGCTGCATCCCTTACGTCTCTCTCTCACAAGGTGGCGTTTTTGGTGGCCATCACTTCTGCTCCCAGAGTTGGAGTACTGCAGGCACTCTCTGTCCGGACTCCGTGCCTCGTGGTGTCCGTTGTTCGCATTACGCTTCGGTTGCATTCATCTTTTCTTCTGAAAGTTGTCGGCTTTCCATCGGTCCCAGAATGTGGTTCTGCCTTCAATTTGTCAATCTCCCGCTAATGCGGCTGAGGCCGTGTTTCACTCCTTGGATGTTCGTCGGACTGTCCTCCTCTATCTCCGAGAGTCTGCTTCCTGGAGGTTAGATCAGAACCTGTTTGTTCGGCTTTTGGGAATAATACAGGGAAGAAGACTTCCCAGGCTACCATCACTTCCTGGATCACGAAGGTGATCTGGGAGGTCTACGTCGCTCCGGTCCTTGCTCCTCCGGTGGGGTTGAAGGCTCCTTCAACTCGGGCTGCTGCTACTTCCTGGACGGAGCAGGCTGGAGCTTCATCGGAGCTGATTTGCAGAGCAGCTACGTGGTAGCCTCTCCTCACGTTTTCTCGCCTCTATAGGTTAGATCTGTCCTTCAGTCGGGATCTGTCCTTTTGTAGGAGAGTCCTACAGGCAATAGTCCCACCCTGAGGAGTATCGGTGGTATTCCTCCAATGCTGTCGTGGAAGGCGAATGGAGAAAACTGAATTAGTCCTTACCGGTAATTCCTTTTCTTGGAGCCTTCCACGACAGCATCAGTTCCCCCCCTTGTTGGTGTTTGGTTCCGGTTTGTATCAGATAATCCATGGCTAAGGGTGATCTTGGTAAACACTGGAGTACTGAGGAAGGGGAGGGGCTTTTAACCTCTCTGTGTTCCTGTCCCCCAATAGGGCGTGGACGACATCCTCCAATGCTGTCGTGGAAGGCTCCAAGAAAAGGAATTACCGGTAAGGACTAATTCAGTTATCCTTCTTCCAATGGGCAGACATAAAGACACGTCAGCCTCTAAAGCTCCCCTAACCAGGTGGATTCCTCTAACCATCCAAGACGCTTATACTTTCGAAAACTCATTCCTTCGGGAAGGTCACGGCATATTCTACTGTGGCCGTGGAAGCCTCCTGGACAGTTCGGTGAGAAGTATCGGCGCAACCAGTGTATAGGCAGCCAAAAGGTCAGCCTACACCCATACCCAAGCCAATATAGTGCTTGCACTCAGCCCTCGACAAACGCAGGTCCGGGTATCCATGCCCTCCAGGCGGCAGCAGCCCGCCTGTCGGTGCATAGTTCTTCACTGACCATGTTCAGTGTCACTAGTTCCATTGTTCTTTCCCCACCCAGGGACTGCTTTGGGACGTCCCACGGTCTGTGTCCCCCAATGAGGCGAAGGAGAAAAGGAGATTTTTGTGTACTCACCGTAAAATCCTTTTCTCTTAGCCTCTAATTGGGGGACACAGCACCCACCCTATTGCCCTTGTGGGCCTTTTCTACAGTTCTCACATAGCTTCTCAGCTGTTACATGGTTAACATGTTTACACGTTAGCCTATTATCTCTCTGTTAACTGTTGTCTGTTTTAAACTTGTGCCTGTTTCGCTCCAGGCCTTGTAGTACTGTGAGCCTGTTTAGTTACAGGCCTTGTTATACGATTATGCTTCGTTAACTCTTCACTGTTTTCCACATGCGCCTGCTTAGTTTCAGGCCTTGTGGTACTAGTATTACTCTGCTAACTCTTAACTGTTTACACACGTGCCTGTTTGGTTTCAGGCCTTGTTACACTGTTATTACCTTGTTAGCTATATTTGTTTACACAGGTTGCCTGCGTAGACTCCTGTGTCACTGTTATTATCTGTTAACTCTCCTACTGCTTTAGCACAAAACTGGAGAAGCACTTCCTGCTTCAGGGGTGTAATGCTGCAGAGGAGGAGCCAATTAACTCTTTTGCAGATTCTGCCTAGTGTCGCCTCCTAGTGGACAGCAGCATAACACCCACGGTCTGTGTCCCCCAATTAGAGGCTAAGAGAAAAGGATTTTACGGTGAGTACACAAAAATCTCCTTTTTGCACATCAGTGTGAATCCTTGAATTTCAAGGACCACACGGACAGGTACTGAACTGTTCAAACATATGCCAACTGATGTCCATGGATCAGTGTTTTCCCTGATCCGTCATTAGTACCAGAGATAGGGATGGTCAGAGCTGTACCTTGCTTCTGAGCATGCTCAGAACAGCAAAACTGATCTGTTTTAAGGATTTTTTTTTTCACGGATTCGTGTCCATATACTCCCCATATTTTTTTGACGCAGACAGGTACGTATCTGGGTCTATCCGTCTGTGTCCGCTTTTTTCAAGGCAGCCCAAAATTGCAAATTGCAACCAGCTCCGATTCTGGATACATGTAAAGAAACTGACACACATGGATCAGTGACAAAACTGACACACACTGATGGAAATATAGGACCAATCCATCCCTATAGGGATACATGGGAGGCCAAAACTGATCAGCGGCAATCCATTTTAAAATGGATAGATACTGATCACAGAAAATGCAGTGTGAAGGCAGCCTAAGGGTGCTTTCACATCGCGATTGTTTTTCCTGTCCGTGGGATCCTACGTTTTGAAAAACCCCACGGACAGGAAAGGGCTGCCTCGGAGGTGTGCTTCCTGGTGCTATTTCTGTGTCCGGGGCCGTGATTTTCACGGGTCCCGACACAAAGAGCTGACAGGAGGCAAGCAAGGCACTTTCACTTCCGCAATGTATGTATACATTGCGGAAGTGAAATTAAGTAAAAGCAAGGGTTAAAAATAAATGTGTTTTCACACTTCCAGCGATCCCCTGACGCCTTCATTAAGCTCCCAATGGTTACAGGACCTGGCAAGGCGGGGTTACCCGATGAGCATCATTGGTCACATGACCGCAGTAACCGGTCATGTGACCCGATCAGCTGATCCGGTAACACCACCTTGCCAGGTCCTGTAACCATCGGGAGCTTGATGGAGAGGCGTTGGGGGATCGCTGGAAAGGTGAGAATACATATTTTTTATTTTTAACCCTTGCTTTTACTTTATATGCATACATTGCGGAAGTGAAATTCAATTGTTAGGAGCAGTTTTGGTGTACTGAGCATGCTCCATACACTAAAATCAGGTCCGTGAAACGATCAACTGTTTTCTCGGACCCGCGTTCCATAGGCCCACATGTTAATGGCCACGGATCATTTTTGATCTGATTTGGTCCGCTGTGCCCAAAATTGGAGCAGTCTCCGATTTTGGGCATTGCAAAAAATCAGACACAATCAGATCCAACACAAATCGGATGCCATTAAGGGCAAATCTGATGTGATCTGATGCCCATAGGGATACATGGGGCCAAATCTGATCTGGGGCTGTCCGTTCTACAACGGACAGCCACGGATCCTAAAAAATTGCATTCTGAAAACAGCCTAAGGAGTCTCTAGTTTTAGACAATGTAGAATGAAATACATTTTTATCACCCTGAAAGTACTCCTTTTAAAGCTTAAGAACTGCCGGTGTGTCAGAAGACTACTTTAATGGCTTGATGCTGGGTAAGATGAGCGTAGGACCATCCATTTTGTTTTCACGGCGATAAGGGTTTGTTTTCTCTTTTGTTTGTTTTCTTGCCCCTCACTCGATTGAAAACGCATCATTAGCCAAACGTTGGTATTCTACAGGAAAGTCCAGTAAACGGACTGTTGGCTAAATGGACCTTCTCCCGACATGCTCTGCTTGTGACTTGACTCACACTTTTTGTAATCTCTGTTATCGAGCATATTTCTGAATGCTAGCACCTCAGGAAAGATGACGGCCTCCCCACTTTCCTCAGTTGAGATGTAGGAAAAATGAAGGCACCACTAGTGGTGTGTTTTTTGTTGTTTTTTTTTTTCTCTCTAAAGCACTGGAAGGGTGCTTTAAATTTAAAGGGAACCAACCACCTCAGATCACCCTAATACACAGTTAGTACATGTCCCTGCACCCTAAGGATACCTTTCCAGCACTGTTTTTGTGTAAAATCTTGCATTAGTATAACCGATATAAAGAGTTTATAAACTTACTAGCCTGGAGACATCTGGGCGTATCCCTCCTTCTGTTATACTTCAGGGCTGTGCATTGCATGCCTGCGCTCCCCCTCCCTCCGTGCCTGCTGCCCTGCCCTGATGGGCGTGATCGTTATCTCCTCTGCACAGAGGGAGGGGGAGCACAGCCATGCAATGAATGCACAGCCCTGAAGTATAACAGAAGGAGGGATACGCCCAGATGTCTCCAGGCTAGTAACTTTATAAAATCTTTATATCAGTTATACTAATGCAAGATTTTACACAAAAACAGTGCTGGAAAGGTATCCTTAGGGTGCAGGGACATGTACTAACTGTGTATTAGGGTGATCTGACGTGGTTGGTTCCCTTTAAGTCCATCGCTCGCCCTCTGCCGTCTTAATCTGTGTTTGGCTTCAGTCTTGGGCACTTTGTGACCCGCCACCAGATCACTTGTTTCAGGGAGGTCACAACACAATACAACTGAGCACCTCATTCTGGTCTCTCAGACTTGTGTTGCGCACTTGTAACGTAACTTGTGACTTCCAGCCAGTCAGAAGTTACGGGAACAAGGCAGTGCCACAGGACTGATTCCAAGAAACATGGAATGGTGCTTTAAATGAAAGCTATAAAATTTTACTTTCCATATTTAATTTAATACATATTTCCTTGTCGTCCAAATCTGGGAGACCCTGACATTGGGTGTTATATGCTGCCCCCTGGAGGTCACACCAATTATAGGAGAGATTTTCTCCTCCTTCTCCTCTGCAGCATATACGCCCCCTGCAGGAATACTGTCAGTTTGTAATTTGGTGTCGTTGGAGGCACATCTCCACACTGAAGCTCCTGCTACAGATGAAGCTTAGGGGACCATCGAGGTCCCCCGGCATGGGCCTTCGGCCCCATATGCCGTGCTCCCTCACCATACCCTTTCAAAGGGCCTTTGGTGAGGTGGGAGCCGACTGAGGGGTTCGCACTTCGCTGTTCCCCTGGCCCTTACACAGCCGCTGTGTGGCCCCCTGTGACGGAGTTCAACTCCCTTCCAGTCACAGGCGACGGATGCAGGCTCAACCTCAGGTTACAGAGCTGGCCCCCATCTTTTCCCCTTCTGGGGACTCAGGTATGTGCCGGACACATGGGGGCCCCCGCATCTACGACCACAGACCGACCGGCCCCAGGCCTTGCTGGAAGCACAAACAGCAATTTCCCTCCTTGTCTGTTTTGTACAGCAGGGGGACGGGGCACAGGGCTAATGCTATGGGGCACGCTTCTGGCACATTAGCGGTGTATTTTCCCGACTTCCGCGCCGGACCCCTCACGCAGGCCGGCCGCGGCATTCTACTCTAGTCCCCGGCTTCGCCGGAGGCCTAGGCCGCGATTCCGCCCCCTGCATGTCTATCAACAGCAGGGGGGCGGGCGTTGCTCTCACTTCTCCCCAGCACAAAGGGCTCGGCCTCTGGCCTCTCCCCCTCCTGTGTACATGTGTGGGGCCACAGTTCCCGCGTATTTGCGGGCCCTCCCTGCTTCTGACTCCCCCCACCCACCCCCACCCCTCTCTCTCTGCGGGGACCATTTTGGCCTCATTCTGTGCAGATCCTCAGCATATCCAGCTGCTGCTCTGGGAGACTCAGACTTTGGGATCTGGACTCACTACCATTGGATGTGTGGTAAGTCACACCATTGGTGTGGATTCTCCTCTGTGGCACCCCCCTTCAGTTAGGCTGTTTTTGGTAGCACGTACACAGGATTGGGTCAGACTGTGTGCTTCTAAGAGCAAGGGTAAGTCCCATAGGGCTCCTAAATTGTATGCAACTTGTACAGTGTGCAAAGTCACGCTGTCTGGGCAGATTGTCAATCCCCTCTGCACGGCTTGTGAGCAGCATGGGTCCCTGGATATCCTCGGAACCTGGTCCCAGGTGGATGTCCCTACCCCCTCTGGGATCAGGCATCCGCTCCCCCGGTCTTAACACCAGCTCCTCAGTGGACTGACGTCTTATCTCAGTCATTGTTCGATTCAGTGGCCCTGGCAGTATCACGAGCGATGTCCCAATCTGTAGCCTCCATGACTAGATCCATCATTTAGGCCATTAACCAGGACCCTGACCAGGAAATAGAAGGGTCCTCTTCGGTCCCGGGTCCGTCTCCTTCGACAAGGCGTTACAGGCCCACCCCGTCTCTTGGGGGGCACAGTTTCAAAAAACGACGCCGAGATCCTTCCCCCTCCTCGCCCAGATCCCAGTCAAGGGAGCCTCTGGAGGAGGGCGAGGAAGAGGACTCGTCGTCCTCTGGCTCATACTCAGACCGGGCCTCTGAATCTGTCCCTGAAGGGGACTCCTTGGCTGACAATATTGTCTCCATTATTAACATCCTGGACCTGCCCGCTCCTGACAGTCTGAGCAGCGAGCCAAGGTCTCGCTCAGGGATCCTAAGAGACCTGCCAGCATATTCTCTGATCATCCTGACTTTACGGACACGGTGCAGAAGCCCAAGGCATGCCCGGTAAAACGTTTTCTGCCAAAATCCACGGATCCCAAGTATCCGTTTGCCCCGGCAGTACTATCTAGCTGGTCTCAACCCCCTAAGGTTGACCCGGCCGTAGCCAGATTGGCTACCAGAACCACAATTTGAATCGCCGACAGCTCCTCTTTGAAAGACTCGGCAGACCGTCAAATTGAACTTTTAACTAAGTCAATCTATGACGCTATTTGCGCGGTGTTTCTTCCAGCCTTTGCAGCTGCTTGGTCTCTTAAGGCACTTTCTGCATTTACAGACGCGGTTCATTCCATGACCTACGAGAAAGTTCCTGAGGCGTCTCCCCTCCTAGAACAAATGGCCATGGTATCAAAATATGCGCTCAACCCTGTGCTTGACTCAGCCGGACGTTCAGCTGTGGTGGCCGCCAATTCCCTCGCCATTCGGAGGATTCTCTGGCTCCGGGATTGGAAGGGTTACGCTTCTTCCAAGAAACATCTTATAGGGATTCCCTGTATCGGGGATTGTTTCTTCGGGGAACATCTGGACGAACCTATCAAGGACACAACAGGAGGCAAAAGTACACTCCTGCCCCAACAAAAGGGAAGCAAACCTGCGCAGCAAAAATCTGCCAGGTTCCGTTCCTTTCGTTCCCCTGGCTGGTCCTCCAGACAGTCCTCCTCTACCAACAGAACATTTCGTTCCGACAAGTCCCAGCCCAGGGTTCCTCTTGGCGTTCTCACCAGCAAAAGTCCTCTAGTCCGACGTCCTAGACCAATGGGTGCGAGATATTGTCGCTCACGGCTACTTCATAGAACTGAACTCGGTCCCTCCAAGCCATTTCATCATGACATCTCCCCCTCCCGCCAAGGTCCACACCTTTCACCAAGCACTGGAGGCTCTGAAGCGGGAAAGAGTCATCGGCCTGGTTCCTGAAAGGGAACGGTTTCAGGGATTTTACTCAAATCTCTTTATTGTGCCCAAGAAGGACGGGTCCGTTCGCCCCGTTCTAGACCTAAAGCTCCTCAATGCACACGTCAAAGTGAGGCACTTTCACATGGAATCACTGCGTTCTGTGATAGCCTCGATGTCTCAAGGGAATTCTTAGCGTCCATAGACATCAAGGATGCATACCTACACATCCCAATCGCTCCTGCTCACCAACGGTTCCTGCGATTGGGGACGACCATTTCCAGTTCGTGGCTCTCCCCTTTGGCTTGGCCACCGCCCCACGAGTATTCACCAAGGTGATGGCTTCAGTAGTCGCCATACTTCACTCTCAGGGGCTGTTGGTTATCCCTTATCTGGACGACCTCCTTGTCAAGGCTCCCTCACATCAGGAATGCCGACAAGCTGTTTCCGCAACACTGTCGACTCTCAAGAGGTTTGGCTGGATTGTAAACCTCCCAAAGTCGGTCCTCGTGCCCACCCAGAGTCTGGTGTATCTGGGCATGCAATTCGACACTCAAGCGGCGTTGGTGCGACTGCCTCACAAGAAGACAGTCTCTCTCCAAGCGGGAGTACGCTCCATCCTCCCTCCTCGCTTGTACTCCATCAGGCATCTGATGCAGATCCTGGGAAAAATGGTAGCTTCAATCGAAGCAGTTCCATTTGCGCAACTCCATCTGCGTCCCCTTCAGCTGGAGATCCTTCGTGTCTGGGACAAGAATCCGAGGACCTTGGACCACAAGATCTCCCTGTCCCCCGAAACGAGGGAATCTCTCCAGTGGTGGCTGGCATATCTGTCCCTGTCTCAGGGTCGCTCCTTTCTCCCGCCATCATGGTCGGTGGTCACCACGTACGCCAGTCTCTCCGGCTGGGGAGCCGTGTTTCTTCACCACAGGGCTCAGGGTACATGGTCTCCGGTGGAGTCCTCCCTTCCCATCAACATTCTGGAAATCAGGGTGGCTTATCTGGCGCTTCTGGCGTTTCAGTCTCTCTTAAGCGGCCGCCAGGTGAGGATCCAATCAGACAACGCGACGGCCGTCGCTTACATCAATCATCAAGGAGGCACTCGCAGCACCCTGGCGATGCTGGAAGTCCAGAAAATCCTGTCCTGGGCGGAGGCCACAGGCTCCGTCATCTCCGCGGTCCACATCCCGGGTGTGGACAACTGGGAAGCGAACTATCTCAGCCGTCAAGGCATGGACCCAGGCGAATGGTCTCTCAACCCGGAAGTATTCCAAGCCATTTGCAGGCGGGGGGGGACGCCGGATGTCGGCTTGATGGCATCATTCCTCAACAACAAAGTTCCGGCTTTCATAGCCAGGGCTCACGACCACAGGGCTCTGGCAGCGGACGCGCTGGTCCAGGATTGGTCTCAGTTTTGCCTGCCATACGTGTTCCCTCCTCTGGCCTTGTTACCTCGGGTGCTCCGCAAGATACGGGCGGAATGCCACCGTGTGATTCTAATCGCACCCAATTGGCCCAGGAGAGCCTGGTTCCCGGAACTGTTCCAACTTGCCGACGGCGAACCTTGGAGTCTTCCAGATCGTCCAGACCTTCTCTCTCAAGGTCCATTCTTCCGCCACAATTCTGCGGCACTCAGGTTGACTGCTTGGCCCTTGAATCCTGGGTCCTGACACAATCGGGTCTTCCCCGGGAAGTTCAGGACACCATGAAACAGGCTCGTAAACCTGCATCGCTACAGATTTATCACCGGACGTGGAGGATTTTCCTCTCCTGGTGTTTTACTAAAGGCCACTCCCCGTGGCCCTTCTCCTTGCCAACATTACTTTTGTTTCTTCAGTCGGGGTTGGACACTGGTCTCGCCCTAAGTTCTCTGAAAGGACAGGTTTCAGCTCTTTCTGTCCTTTATTCCAAAAGGCTGGCTAGGCTCCCACAGGTTCGCACATTTATGCAAGGGGTGGCCCACATTGTCCCACCTTACAAGCGTCCTCTGGAACTCTGGGATCTTAATTTGGTTCTCTCGGCCCTTCAGAAGCCTACATTTGAACCTCTCTTGTCCACCCTTTCACAAAAGGTGGCATTTTTGGTGGCTATAACCTCGCTCCGGCGGGTGTCAGATTTGGCGGCATTGTCATGCAAGCCTCCCTTCTTGGTGGTACATCAGGACAAGGTTGTCCTGCGCCCCGTTCCCTCCTTTCTCCCAAAGGTGGTCCCCTCCTTTCCACCTCAACCAGGATATCTCTCTTCCGTCTTTTTGCCCAAACCCGGTTCACAGGTTTGAAAAGAGCCTCCACAACCTGGACTTGGTCAGGGCTCTGAGAGTGTACTTACCTCGCACAGCTCCTCTGCGTCGGACTGACTCTCTTTATTCTCACGGCTGGACGCGGCAAGGGCTCTTCCGCCTCCAAGGCCTCAATTGCGCGTTGGATCAGGACTGCCATATTAGAGGCCTATTCGGCCTCGCACACGTCGCCCCTGGCGGGTCTGAAGGCGCATTCCACCAGGGCCGTGGGCGCTTCTTGGGCTTTGCGGCACCAAGCCTCAGCCCAACAGGTGTGTCAGGCGGCCACTTGGTCAAGCCTACACACATTTTCTAAACATTACCAGGTACATGTTCATGCCTCAGTGGATGCAGGTCTGGGCAGACGCGTTCCCCAGGCGGCTGTTGCCCACCTGTAAATGTCTGAGTTGCCTTTAAGGGTGCAGTGGTCTTTTCCCACCCAGGGACTGCTTTTGGACGTCCCAATGTCAGGGTCTCCCAGATTTGGACGACAAGGAAAAAGAGAATTTTGTTTACTTACCGTAAATTCTTTTTCCTTTAGTCCTTAAATCTGGGAGACCCAGCACCCTCCCCTTTTTGCCCTACGGGCGTACCTGCGTCTCTTATACAGCACATAGTCTCACTGTTGGCCATTGTTCTGGCCTTATATTTTTCCTGTTCGGCCCGGTTGGCCGGGATTTGTTTTATAGTGCAATGTTTTCCTCCTGCTTATATACCAAACTGACAGTATTCCTGCAGGGGGCGTATATGCTGCAGAGGAGAAGGAGGAGAAAATCTCTCCTATAATTGGTGTGACCTCCAGGGGGCAGCATATAACACCCAATGTCAGGGTCTCCCAGATTTAAGGACTAAAGGAAAAAGAATTTACGGTAAGTAAACAAAATTCTCTTTTTAAACATATGGTCATACATTTAGTGAAGTCTCCCATGTTTGTCAGTATCATGCATTCATAACTCGTGGAGCAAGGTCAGTGTTTACCAAATACATTTTTTTTATAGGGTCATCTAAAAGTTGTACAGTTCTTGGTAAAGGAAGTGAATCAGTTTCCATCTGATATCGAGTGCATGAGATACATTGCGACAATAACTGATAAGGTGAGTTCTTGGGTGATCCATTGGGTTATGGTAATCCAATTAATCCAATAGTTTTGAAATTTGATTTTCATTCTTAACCCATTATCTACCAATGTCCCTTTTTTTGGGACGCCTAATCTTTTGCTTCTAGCAACTAAGATTTTATAAGTGGGTCCAATTTTTTGTGTTGTGTTTGTAAAATGAATGTTTTCAAAACAGGAAATCATGTCATTGTCATTTTTAACTGAATATTCTTCCACCCAGAGAGCTTTCGTACACCGATTTTCAAAAAGGAAAATTGCTAATTTGGCAAGTAATGTATTAAGACATGTCTGCATCCTATTTAGTACACACTTTTATGGAATAGGTTATTTTTAACTTAATCTTTTTAAAACTTTTCAATTTAAAAGCAAATGTAATAATCTAATATATAAAAGCCGAAGGCTCACTTCCGTCACTTTGGACAGCACTTCCGTCATTTTGTCATCGGCAAAGTGACGTCAGCACAGCGCTACACCCGTCCAGGGTGGACCAACTTGGCGGCCCTAAGCGGAGCGGGAGTCAGGCAGCCCCGCCACATTTGCGGCCGCCCGTACAGTGACAAAAACACACACATCCCGGGCGGGAGACGACCGGCTTTAGCCGGTCGTCTCAAGCCCACGGGCCGTCGGGCGGAGCGAGCGCGAGCCAGCCGGGAGACTACCGCTGTTAGCCGGTCGTCTCCCGCCTGCCACACACTACGGTCCCGCGGCCGGAGCGAGCGCGATCCTGCCGGGCGACGACCGGCTCGTGGCTGCCCGGAGCTCAGCCGCGGCTACCTATGGCATCGAGGTCCGCGGCGAGTCAGCCGGGAGATGACCGGCTTAGCCGGTCATCTCCCAGCTGGCGAGCCGCTGAGCTCCGTGCTGTACATAGCCGTGGCTGAGCTCCGCCCAGCCGCGAGCCAGCCGCCATTTTCCGCCATGCCGCGATTGTGATTGGTCGCCACTCTGAATGCGGCGACCAATCAGAATAGCGGGGCGCGCTATGCCGCCATATTTGAAATACACTGAGTACAGTCTATTTGAAGTATCATGCCATAGAGCACGCCTCTATTCTGATGATCGCCACGCTGAATGCGGCGACCAAATCAGAATACAGGCGCGCTCTATGGCACCATACTTTAAATACACTGTACTTGGTGTATTTCAAATATGGCGGCATAGCGCGCGCCGCTATTCTGATTGGTCGCTGCATTCAGCGTGGAGACCAACCAGAATAGCGGCGCGCTCTATGGCGCCATATTTGAAATACTGTACTCGGTGTATTTGAAGTATCGCGCCATAGAGCGCACCTCTATTCTGATTGGTCACCACGCTGAATGCGGCGTCCAATCAGAATAGAGGTGCGCTCTATGGCGCGATACTTCAAATACACTGTACTCAGTGTATTTCAAATATGGCGCCATACCGCGCCGCTATTCTGATTGGTCGGCGCTGAACGCTGGCCACTAATCAGCATAGCAGCGCTCGCCACGGCGCCATGTGTAAAATCTGAAGTAATGGGTGGATTTTACACATGGCGCCGTGGCGAGCCATATACCATAGTACTGCTATACATGTGCTGTAAAGCAGAGGTCCCCAACTCCAGGCCTCAAGGCCCACCAACAGTGCAGTTTTTTTTTTTTTGAAACATTGATTTTTATTGAAATAACCAAGTAACATCATAAGGACATTTTATGCAAATTCTAGAAGTAACAATGTCTTTCTCCAAGCATAAAACAGATTAATACAAATAGTGGGGGGGGGGGGGGTGGAGGGATAAAGGGCAGAAGGGTAAGGAGGGGTGATGGATGAATAGGGGTAAGGGAAGTAGAGAAGTCACAGGAATATCAGAGTTACCACAGAGTCAGAATATTTCAAATGCTACTGATGGACCTTGATAGTATTGTATTGGGAGGAGGCCCAAGGGTCCCACCAGCATAGGACCCTGTGTCTCCTTTTGGCCTCATGAGCCAATAGTAGTTCGTGTTGGAAGTGCAGATTCACAGATTGGATCAGATCGTCAGTTGTGGGAACAGTTGGTTGTTTCCAGTAACGTGCAATGCAATTGCGGGCAGCGATTAAGATAAATGTGATCAACGGATGAAGACTTGGAGGGAAGGACTCCAGACCCAATCCCAATAATGCCAATGTAGGTGGCAAAACCACCGGCAGACCCATCAGTTCAGAAAGCATGGCCTCAACAGATGACCAAAAAAGTTGAAGTTTAGGGCAAAACCACCATAAGTGTTGAATTGTACCTTTGTGATTGCATTTCTTCCAGCAGTAAGGTGGTGTCGTTTGGGGGCTCTTTGAGAAGCGGGAAAGTCGCTCCGGAGAGACGTACCAGTCCATTTGAGTTTTTTTTTAATTGTTCATGGTGATTAATACATTTGGAAAATGTAGTCACATGTGTGGCTGCTCTTTGCCACGATTCCAGGTCAGTGGAGAAGTTAAGTTTCTTTTCCCAATTCAACATGTATGTGAGCTTTTTGTCGCCCCTCTCTCTCGCCAAAGCATTATAAATAATGGCTACTCCACGGTCGTTCGATGAGGACGAATTAAAGTATCTCTGCAAATGTTGATCAACGTCAATGAGACTCACTTCTGGTAATTTTTTGGAGTCCAGAAAATGGCGTAGCTGAAGATATTGGTAGAAAGAAGATCATGGGACCCCATATCTATCCGTTAAATCTGAAAAGGCTTTGACTCTGTCCCCCTCCCTCACCTGTCTTAGGTATTCCACCCCAAGCGTCCTCCAGTGAGTAAGAGAGAGATTGTCCACCGCTGCTTCTGCTGCCCGAATGGAGATAAAGTGGTGCAAGAAAGCTATTATTCCCCTAGCATGATATGACCAAAAGTGCAGGTTTTCAGGATCTCCTTAGTATTGCACAGGGGTTGGAATCATGACCTGTGCAGATGATCACATTAGCACCTGTGCAATACTAAGGAAATCCTGAAAACCTGCACTGTTGGCGGGCCTTGAGGCCTGGAGTTGGGGACCTCTGCTGTAAAGTATCGACATATACCATAGTGCTGCTATACATGTGCTGTAATGTACCGCCATATACTATAGCGCTGCTATACATGTAATGTACCACCATATACCATAGCGCTGCTATACATGTACTGCAATGTACCGCCATACACTATAGTGCTGCTATACATTTACTATAATGTACCGCCATATACCATAGTGCTGATATATATATATAATATACAGTCGAGTATTAGAAAAAATGTAGCCGCACTCACCAGAAGTTGATCTTGAAATCGTTTATTTCATCTTCATCCCGACAGTCATGAACAACAGCAAGGGAGGGGGTGCAGGTGGCGGAGGACGACGGCCTGCCGTTTCGCGGTCATGTACCGCTTCGACGGGTCCATAGAGGACTCAACAGTCTTCTTCTTTTTCTGGCAGTGTTCGTGCGGTGACATCAGGGTTCAACCGCGTTCATGGCTTGAGCTATGAACTTGGGTGAACTTTGACTGTCAGTATCAGCCTGCTTCTCGCTCTGCATAGGTGCTTTTTATGCAGAGCGATGTAGTAGAGCTGACATTGCTTTGCTCTCCATGTGGACTACGTCGAATGGAGGATTTAATTTTTTTATAATAAAGAGAGAGTCTCTAAATATATTTTATTTATTTTTTTTATTTCCAATAAAAACACAAGGTTTTTTTTTTTTTTTTTTAGCGTTACTAGAAATTCATGGTGGTCGTATCTAATATTGGTGTGACCCCATGAATTTCGGGCTTAGGGCCAGCTGATAATACAAAGCTGGCCCTAACCCCATTATTACCCAGCGAGCCACCCGGCACCAGGGCCACTGGAAGAGTTGGATACAGCGCCAGAAGATGACGGTTCCATGAATGCACCATTTTCTGGGGTGGCTGCTGACTGCAATTCGCAGCGAGGAGGGGGGGGAGCAGAAAGCTTGGGCCACCCTGCACTGCGGATTCCAGCCCCCAGCTGCCTAGTTGTACCTGGCTGTACCCAAAAACACAACGAAGCCCACTTCCCTATATTTTTGTTTTATAGCCAGATACAAATAAACAGCTGAGGGTTGGCGGCAGCCCGTACCTGCCTGCTGTACCTGGCTGGCATACAAAAATATAGAGAAGCACACGTCAAATTTTTTTTAAATAGTTCATTGAAAAAAATTTAAATAAAATACACATACATTTGGAGACTACATCTTTATTAATCCCTCGACCCTCATGTCTGTGCTGAACACTCTTGACTCTGCTTCATCTGAGACCAAGGGGACGAATAAAGCTTCTATTCCCTTGGTCCCTGAAGGATCGCCCTATTTTTGGGTTCAGCCAGGTACAACTAGGCAGCTGGGGGCTGAAATCAGCAGTGCAGGGTGGCCCAAGCTTTCTGGCTCCCAAATCCCTTCTCCCAAATTCCCCTTCCCCCCCCCCCCCTCCGCGAATTGCAATCCGCAGCCGCCCCAGAAAATGGCGCCTTCAGATAGCCCTTAGCCCTAAATTCATGAGGTCACGCCAATATTGGACATGACCACCTTGAATTTGTAATAAAGGCTCTGCAGAGTCACTTCTCTTCCCTTACCGCTGCCCCACCTTTCCAACAAGGTGGATGCTTTGACCAAGGCCGTACTGACCCGGGCTCTTCCACCTAGGTCAGGACGCAAGCGGACCCATAGGTCACACTTTCCAGTGTCCTCTCATAGCTCAGGGTCATCCCCTACAAGGGAAAGACATACTGATTCGTAGGACTCTGAAGGCCTCTGTGATTCCGGCTCGGATCTGGATCCAGACAAGTCCTTAGACCTGGACCCACCAGACACCGCAGCGCTAGTTGAGGACATAATCACTTCCATTAATCAGGTGTTGGACATATTGGACCCACCCCCTGATGCTACGGAGCACAAAATCTTCTTTCAAAGGGTTAAGAAACCACATGAATACTTCTCGGATCATCCCGAATTCAAGGCGATCCTTCAGAAACATCGCTCACATCCTGAGAAAAGATTTGGCAACCGCTAATCACTGGAGACACGTTACCCCTTTCTGCAGGAGGTAACCCAGGACTGGGCAGATCTGCCTGAAGTGGACCCCCCAGTCTCTAGGCTGGCAGCACAGACACTTCTTTCTCTGCCGGATAGCTCATCCATCAAAGACACAACGGACCGCCAGGTGGAACAGATGGCCCGATCAATCTTCGAGGCCTCAGTGTCTTCCCTAGCACCAGCGTTCGCTTCAGTCTGGGCAGCCAAGGCCATCATAGCCTGGGCAAATAACTTACATACCGCCCTCTGATCAACTGACACTGAGCTGTCAGATCAAGCAGTACATATATCCGTTGTGGCAGACTATTTACCACATGCAGCTCTCGATTCCGCAAATTGTGTGGCAGTAGCGGCATCAAACGCCATCATAATCAGGCGTGCCCTCTGGTTATGGGAATGGAAGGCTGATGCAGTCTCCAAGAAGTCCCTCACACACCTTCCATATCTCAGTGGACGTCTTTTAGGAGAGAAGTTAGATAAATTGATATCAAACGCCACAGGGGGCAAGAGTACTTCTCTCCCCAACAGAAATCAAAACGCACCTACAATCGACGTCATCAAACACTATTCCGTTCCTTTCAGAATACATCCGGCTGGTCCGCCTCACGACCAGCGCAGACTCTCAGCTCCTCACCACGTGAGGAGACCCCACGGTCGACCCAAAACTCAGACTAGAACTGGCAGACAAAATCTCGCCAGTCCAAACCTAAGGGATCCAAATCTCACAAGTTCTCCTCCTCATGACTACTTATTTCCGGACGACACCCCACTGGTAGGCGGCCGACTTTTACACTTTTGTCAAGTCTGGCTGCCTATTATAGAAGACAGGTGGGTCTGGGAACTGGTGTCATCCGGTTACAAAATAGTTTACTTCCTATCCACCAAATCGATTCTTTCTCTCTGTCCCCCCAAATGCACCATCCAAGGCCCGTGCCTTCTTTCAGGTGGTCAACTCACTTCTTCAAGCAGGAGTCATCGTACCAGTCCCTCCAGCTGAGTGTTTACACGGGTTCTACTTCAATCTGTCCATAGTCCCCAAAGAAGGAGGCAGTGTAAGACCCATACTGGACTTAAAACAATTAAACAAATTTGTCAGAGTACGACAATTCTGCATGGAATCTCTCAGATCCATAATATCCATGGAAAGGGGAGAATTTCTCGCCTCCATATACGTACAAGATGCATACCTGCATATACCAATCGCGTCTGTTCATCAACGGTTCCTACGATTCGCAATCGGCCAGGCCCACTAACAGTTCGTGGCTCTCCTGTTCGGACTTGCCACAGCTCCCAGAGTGTTCGCTAAGGTCATGGCGGCCGCCATGACCATTCTACATTCGAGAGGTGTAGTCGTTATTCCATACCTGGATGATCTCCTCCATCAAGGCTCCCACCTTCAAGGATTGCGAACTCAGCTTCTCCATCACAGTGGACACACTAGTCGCCTGGGCTGGTTGGTCAACCTACGAAAGTCGTCACTGATCCAAAGTCAGTCCCTGATCTTTCTGGGCATGCAATTCAACACTTCCAGAGGTCTGGTGCTCCTTCCCAAGGAAAAATCACATGCTCTCAGTCAGGGAGTTCACACCCTTTTTCACCCGTCACCTCGATCCTTCCGGTTTGCCATTAGAGTTCTCAGCAGGATGGGTCACAGCAATAGAAGTGGTTCCCTTTGTCCAGCTTCACCTCAGGCCTCTCCAACTGGCCATACTCAAGTCCTGGGACAAGAGCCCCTTTTCCCTGGACAAGACATTCCGGCTGCCTTCGACGACCAAACGATCTCTACATTGGTGGCTCAGACTGATGTCTCTCTCAAAAGGAAAATACTTTTTAATGGGTCATTGGAAAATTCTAACCACCAATGCAAGCCTGACGGGATGGGACGCGGTATACCGACACCACAGAGCAAATGGTCTCCAACCGAAGCGACCATGCCTATCAACACCCTGGAGATTCGAGCCATCTTCCTGGCATTGAGAGCTTTCCATCGCTTCCTGGCAGCTTCTCACATCAGGATACAGTTGGACAATGCCACGGCCGTGGCATACGTCAATCACCAGGACGGGACCCGCAGTGTCCAGGCAATGAGGGTGGTGCAACACATCCTTCACTGGGCGGAATCAACAGGATCGGTCCTGTCAGCTGTGCACATCCCGGGAGTAGACAACTGGGAAGCAGACTTCCTCAGTCGCCAGGGCATAGATTCAGGAGAGTGGTCTCTGCATCCCCGAAGTCTTTCAACAAATTTGCCATTGCTGGACTTACTCCGGATGTAGACCTAATGGCATCACACCTCAATGCCAAAGTCCCCAACTTCATGGCCAGGTCACACGACCCACGGTCGCTGGGAGCGGATGCCCTAGTTCAGGATTGCAGAAATATAAAGGGGTGGGGGACAAGAGGCGCAATAGTGCCCTATCACTAGTGACACTGTATGAAGTCAGGGTGGTGCTATGAAACCACTCACCTGGTACAGTTGTGATCCCCACAACTGGTTTGAAGGCGTAAAATAATCAAGAGCTGCTGCAGGACCACCACTGACCAGTGGTGATATCCAGAATGATGATGGGAATAAAGGTGTGTCACGGTCTGCGCTGCTCCAGGCTCAAAAAACTCACCAATGAGCCATCCGGTTCCGGCGCCTGCATGGAGAGTCGCACGTGAAGAAGCTCTGGAGCCCACCGCAGAAACCGCAACAAATTCCCGGACTCGGACATCCCAAAGAGCAAGCCACAATGAGCGGGTGAAGGGGCCCACATCACACACCATGGATCGGTATGTGACGAGGGGCAGAGCAGGAGAGGGGAGCGGCGCGGTCCGTGAGGAGCTGCAGAGAGATGGCGCGGTCAAACATGGCGGGAAGTGATGGAGAAGGTGCACAGCTACAGATCCCATGTCTCTGGGGGGGGGGTGGGAGGACAGAGAAGAGGAGCAGGTCGGAGGGAAGCACCCTGAGGGAGATGGCATCATCATAACCCCAGCGTCCACAAGGCAGGAACACTTAGGTATGGGGGGAAATATGGAGATGCTGGGCTCAAAGGAGACCACACAGCACGCAATGGACTATAAATCACTGGCCAAAGCAATTGCCCAATACCTAATTGATGACTTTAAAACTGCAGTTTCAGAGCTGATGGCTGCGTCAACTAAGGACATGGCTACCAAAATAGGACGCCATGATCAACAATTACAGGAGGCAGAAGCCAGGATTTCAACAGCTGAGGACAGGGTGATTGAGTTGGAACACCAAGTCCAAGAACTACAGAAACAAATGGAGTTTTCGGTGACCAAACTAGATGATATAGAGAACAGGGCCCGCAGGAACAATCTGAAAATAGTTGGTCTCCCTGAAAGTATCTCCCCTGCTCTCCTAGAAGATGTATTTGAAGTTGAACTGCCGAAAGCTTTGGGGTTGTCACACAGGTGCAAAACTGAACGCACCCATAGGATAGGCCCCCCCCCCCAGAGATCCCCTGCAGGCGGAGGGGGGAAGCAGCTCCACTAGAAGCAAACAAGCTAATAAAACTCGCCACGCTATCGCGAAATATCTAAATCATAGAGCCAAAGAAGAGATCCTGCGCGCTTATAAAGCCAAGAGAAACCCGCTTGTGATCTTGGGACATAAAGCTCTATTATTTGCGGACTATTCCATTGAAGTGTCCCGGCGTAGGAGAGCATTTGGGGAGGTCTGCACCACTCTGTACAAGAGAAATATTCGTTTCCAGCTCAACTACCCGGCAACTCTACGCTTCAGGTCTCCTGAGGGACAATTGCTTTCCTTTACGGATCCTAAGGAGGCGCTTCTGGTGCTTGAAAGGGGCAACAGGTCACCTCGCAGAGAAAGATCGTCATCAAATAGCCCTGTACAGACGAGGAAGGATCTGGATGCGAGCTCCAACTCTAACTGCATGCAGACTCGAAATCGGGACACAGTGAGATCATATACACTGCGCTCAGATACCCTACCGGGTGAGGGAAGGATGGGACCATCCACCCCGAAACAACGTCAATCCGTTACTAGATGGAACAAAAAAAAGCCGTGACATTTTGCTTGCTTGGCACTACTGCCGGCTTCGTAGTGAAGTCTTTATGAGGTTAAAGAAGAGAAGCTGTTGGGAACTGTCGGGAAAATTTTGGAAGGAAAGAGGAGGCGTCTGTGTGTGTTTTTTTTTTTTTCTTCTTCTTTTTTTCTGCAGGTTTGAGGCGCTAAGACTGGTCAAGTTACTTGCTTCCCAACTGCCCGGCAAGGAGGAGACGATTATAAATGTGTCACCCCTGTGCGGGCTCCCCTCAGGTGATACAAACTCCCTATTGATTTAGGAATGACTTAACTACGCTTTCGAGAATTCGAGATGTTATGCAAATTCTATTTATATGTAGTGGATGTTGTTTCACTACTGCTCACGATCCGATTTTTTTTTTTTTTTTATTGTATTTTTAGTGATAGAAGTTTGGGATTGATATACTTGAATTTTTAAATTCATTGTTTATTTAAAATTTATAAATGGTGCTTGTGGCGGGCTAGTGATATTTGTGGCTAATTCCAGGCAGGAAAAAAGTGGAGTCAATAGTCGACGACAAAGGGAGGGGGGGGTACTATGGGATTTTTCTGAAAGGAAAAGAGTTATTTGAAAATGTCTGCCTAGTTCTAAATTATCTACGCATAGACCGGATTACATATGTAAAAAGTTTGAGAACTTTGCTCCAGCCCCCTGAAAACAAATGTTGGGAGTTAACCAAAAGCCATTACAATTTCTCTTTTTGCTGGAAAGATGGTTAGGTGGGTGTTCTGGAATGTGAAAGGGCTGCGTTCCCCAGCAAAACGCATGATGGTCCTCCGCCATATCAAGAGACTCCATACAGACATTGCAATGCTCCAGGAGACCCATCTGACATCTGAGGAATTCTTCAGACTTAAAAAATTATGGGTGGGGAAGGTTTATGGCTCCAGTGCGGCCAATAGAAAAGCTGGAGTTTTGATATTGATCAACAAATCCTTAGCACACACGGTTCTCAACACGCAAGAGGGCAGACTAATTCACATGACAATACAAATACATGATGACTTGATTAGCGTCTACAATCTTTATGCCCCTAATGTAGCTCAGAAGACTTTTTTGAATAAAATTCAGAACTTGCTCCTGACAGATCATGAAAACAATAGACTAGTAGGGGGGTATTTTAATTTGGTCCTCAGTGAAGGAGACATGGCAGGCCCCTGGTGGCAGGCCCCTGGTGTCCGGACCCCGCAGGGATTCAACCCCTTATGATGACAGTTTTTTGCAAATCTTCTCCACTGACTGCAATTTAAAAGATGTATGGAGAACACTACACCCTTTAGACAGAGAGTATTCTCACTACTCTCACTCTCATGACTCATGGTCTAGATTAGACATGTTCTTTGCCTCACCCGCGATTTTCCAGAGAATAGCTGAGATAAGTCGAGACTATGGTCATCTCCGATCACTGTCCCTTACTCATGGAATCTAGAGAACCTATTAAAAAACGAGTTTATAGCCCATATTCTGGTATAAAATATCAATTTTATTGATATACAGTAAAAAATATATAATTTAATAATTTATAAAAACATTTTATGATGAAACAACCATGATAAATGCATCCAATTTATTACATTAATAGCTATAGGAGGAGGAGGGAGCCATAGTAGACACTAAAAAGTAATATTGCAGATAAGGGTTTTTCAACAATGCCACATTAGATACAGTACCGGGTATATTAGCTGGTTAGTGAAAATAAAAAAAACAATAGTGATGTGTCACCAAATAATTTGAACCATTGCAAAAATTATATCAAAAACACTATTCTATGCTGAAAAATTATATGTGAGTATAATACTATCTCCTGCACATGAATAAAGCAATATAAAGACAAACAGTGTGAGACGAATAGGACACAACACAATCCTACCCTCAATTTCATAAAATATATATAAAAAAAATACATTATATATATAAAAAAATCAAATAACCAGTGCCAAAAAAATATACGTGCTAAAAAAACGTGTGCTGAAAGAACACTTAAATGCACCAGCCAAGATGTGCACTACATGAGGAGAGACTAACTTTCCTCAAGCCAGTGTATACAATGTGCAGAGTATCACATATCCAATTCATTAGCCACTAAATATCACCATGGAGTACAGAATAGAAAGAGTTAAGGAACAAAAAAAGGATTTTTATACACCTTAGCAAAGATGACTATACCAGAACCAAAATGGTACCCATTACCTGTCATACAAGCTTAATTCAAGTACGTAGTTCCCCCAAATTCATCATAATGTATCAAGGACATTGTCCACAAGATTTATACACCTCATATAGCAAGTATATTTACCTATCCTTAGTGGATGCAGAGGACACCCTGACGCGTTTCGCCTGAGGGGGCTTCTTCCTGAGGGTCTGATGGTTGTTTCATCATAAAATGTATTTATAAATTATTAAATTATTATATATTTTTTACTGTATACCAATAAAATTGATATTTTATACCAGAATATGGGCTATAAACTTAATAGGTTTTTGTTGTTTTGAGTTTGCCTAGTGCATTATTGGCTTCGATCGGATTTCATGGAATCTAGAGACAGAATACAAAAAGGCGCTGAATACTTGTGGAGGTTCCCAGACACTATGACACGTGAGGAAAATTTGTAAAATGTTTGGGGAATGGTGGTCGGAGTTCTCTCTCAATAATGGCGTCCACTGTGAAGACTCCACTCTCTTCTGGGAAACTGCAAAAGTGGTTCTTCGAGGTAATGTCATGGCATATACCATGAGACTTAAAAGAAGGGTTAGAGAACAGTATATAAAAGCTAGCGAGGCAGTGAGAGTGGCATACTCTGCATACAAATCAGTAATGAATGATCTTAATAGGGAAAGGTGGTTATCAACTAAAAAGGACTTTGACTTGTGGGCCAAGAAACGAGAAGACCTATATAAGAGTAGGCTAGAATTAGACTTACATAAGTTTGGGGATAAAGCTGGCCGCCTATTAGCGAGACTGGCCAAGGGACGACATACCGCCACTCCAATCAGACTTGTAACAGACAAACATGGCAAGACCTGGTCTGATCCAAAAGACATTGGCATAGTATTTCCCTAGAACTTGGACAATCTATATAAAGAAGACTGGGAACAGGAGTCTGGGGGAGGACATGGTTGGAATCTCTGGAGTTGCCTATGCTTTCCGCAGACGACAAGCAATTCCTGAATGGGGACATTTCAGAGGAAGAGGTAAAGTCAGCCCTTGGAATGTTGAGTCCTGGTAAGGCACCGGGCCCAGACGGCTTTAATGGCGCCTTCTTCAAATCTCTTAAAGATCAAATATCTCCTGTTCTGAAAGATTTGTTTAATGATATTCTTCGAGGCAAGCCAATCCCTGAAAGGATGAACGTGGCACACATTAAGTTAATCCCTAAACCCGAAAAATCACCTACAGACCCAGCAAATTATAGACCCATTTCCCTTATAAATCAAGACCTCAAACTCTTATCAAAAATTCTAGCAGACAGATTGGCACAAATACTGCCTAAGATGATTCCCTCACAAGACCCTGTAAGAACTCTGGTTGGTATGCTATGGAGAGTCTGGCAGGCACGCTGGGCAAATTGAATTGTGATACTTGATACCCATAGTACTTGTTCCAAACTATTTTGCTTTATTCACTTGATAATGGGTAGATAGACCTGATGGAACTAGATAGGCAGACATACTTAGGGAAAGATTGGGGGGGACTATGGTGAGTTACTTAAATGGAGAATGTTAGGTGGCAGGCCAGAACTGGCAACACTAGAAAGGTTGGAATCGCTTATTTTGTTTCTGCGGAACTGTCGTTGCTGGACTGGTTTTACATTAATTATTTATGTTTGCATTCTAATGAGACCCAAACTTATATTACCATACGTGTTTGTACTGCATACTCATATCTTCTCTGTTAATTTTGTTTATGTATGCTACTTGACGTTTTCAATAAAAAAATGATGATTAAAAAAAAAACTCACCAATGAGTCAGATTTTCATCAAACAAATTTCCAAGCTTATATTCTCCTTCCTCCAACGCGTTTCGGCGCCCTACCTGGCACATTGATATCCCTGAGGAAGGTGCCAGGTAGGGCACCGAAACGCGTTGGAGGAAGGAGAATAAAAGCTTGGAAATCTGATGAAAATCTGACTCATTGGTGAATTTTTTGAGCCTGGAGCAGCGCGGACCGTGACACACCTTTATTCCCATCATCATTCTAGTTCAGGATTGGACATGATTCCAACTTCCGTACATATTCCCACCTCAGCCTCTGAACCCCACAGTGGTGCAGAAAATCAGACAGGAAGGTGTCCCAGTCATCCTCATTGCCCCAGACTGGCCCAAACGCGCATGGTATGCCGACATCGTACAGCTCACGGTAGACGCTCCTTGGTGCCTTCCAGATTGTCCAGACCTTCCATCTCAGGGTCCGTTTTACCACCAGAATTCAGGAGCCCTGAATTTGACGGCATGGCCCTTGTGATCTGGGTTTTAACTCAGGCAGTGTTCTCCCAGGATGTCATAGGCACGATAATCAGAGCGCGGAAACCAGCCTCTGGTAGGATTTACTACCGCACCTGGAAACTTTTGTTTTTGCCTGGTGCGCATCTCATAATCAGTCTCTATTGCCCTTCTCCCTACCTAGGGTCCTTGGTTTATGCAATCAGGTCTGGAGGCCAGACTATCCCTAGGTTCTCTTAAGAGCCTAGACTCAACTCTCTGTTCTCTTTCAGCGGCGCCTTGCAACCAAACCGCAGATAAAGACTTTTCTTCAAGGGGTCTCCCGTTTGGTTCCCCCTATAGAAGACTGCTGGAGACGTGGGATTTCAACTTGGTCTTGACGGCATTGCAAGAACCATCCTTTGAGCCTCTTAAAGAAATCCCACTCCGCCTTCTATCCCAGAAGGTGTTTTTTCTTGTGGCAATCGCCTCTCTCCGCAGAGTGTCAGAACTGACAGCACTCTCCTGCAGACCGCCTCTCCTGGCTTTTCAACAGGATAAGGTCGTCCTCCATATGGTCCCATCCTTCCTCCCGAAGGTGGTGTCCGCCTTTCACCTCAATGAGGAAATTTCCTTGCCATCACTTTGTCTAGCGTTGGTTTATTGAGTTGAGAAAGCTCTGCATACCCTGGACCTTGTCAGGGCATTGCATATGTGTCTAGGACTGCGCCTTTCCGGAAGTCTGACTCTCTTCCTTCCTCCGGAAGGTATCCGCAAAGGCAGGCCAGCTTCAAAAGCTACCCTTGCTAGGTGGATCAGATCCACCATTCAAGATGCCTACAGGCTCAAATATTTGCCACTTCCAGACGGTATCAGAACACATTCTACCTGTGCAGTAGGGGCCTCCTGGGCCATTCGGCACCAGGCATATCGGCACAACAGTTGTGTAAGGCAGCCATTTGGACTAGCCTACATGCTATTACAAAACACTACAGGGTCCATACCCAGTCCTCAGCGGATGCAAGCCTGGGTAGACAAGTCCTGCAGGCGGCAGTAGCCCACCTGTAGGGGCTTGTCTTTCTACAATATTCGTTCCATTGCTCTTCCCACCCAGGGACTGCTTTGGGACGTCCTATGGTCCTGTGTCCCCCAATGAGGTGAAGGAGAAAAGGAGATTTTTGTGTACTCACCGTAAAATACTTTTCTCTTAGCCCTGTTGCACATTTCGGCCGTTCTTGAGTTCTCATATTGTTCTTGAGCTTGTACATAGTTGCCTTCCTACAGGCATGGTTATATTGTTATCAATGTTAAGTTTCTCCTACTGCTTTAGCACAAAACTGATTAAGGCAGTGCCTGCTCCAGGAGTGTATACTGCAGAGGAGGAGCCACTGTTAATCTTTTGCAGATTCTGCCTAGTGACGCCTCCTAGTGGACAGGAGCATAACACCCATGGTCCTGTGTCCCCCAATTAGAGGCTAAGAGAAAAGGATTTTACTGTGAGTACACAAAAATCTCCTTTTTTAGTCCAACAGCAATATAATGCGTATGGCAGGCTTAAGGCCTAATCTTCAAACACTGCAATACATTCAATGTGCAATATTCATGAAAACAATGTTTTTATATAAAAAAAAAGTATTACTCCCATTAACCTCCTTACTTTCAGCAGGTTTAAAAGTCCTACTGTAAATAAGGTTAATGGGTGTTATACATTTTTTTATATATAAACATTGTTTTCATGAATGTTGCACAATGAATGTATTGCAGTGCTTGAAGATTAGGCCTTAAGCCTGCCATACGCATTAGATGGCTGTTGGACTGAAAAAAGCGTCTTTAGCTTGCTCAGCAATTTTGGCCAACTCTCCTAAATCCAGGAGCGCTCATTCAGCAGAGTGCTTATATGCTCTCTGAGAAAGCAGTTTCCAGACATGTGGCAAAGCAAAGTGATCTGCAGCTATTTTATTGGTTTAATTTATTAGGTGGTTATTGGACCTTGGGAACGCTCCGGAGAGGTATGAAGATCAGTAGCAGAAGATAATGAATGTTGGTACAGCTCTGTAGGGATGCAGTGTAGGTAGATCTGATGAGGGTAGGAGAGAAAGCTTTGAATGTCTGAGGCAAAGCTTTGAGCACTGATGAAGTAATGTGTTCGCAGTTAAAGCACCACTCCAAGGTTTGTTTGTTTTTTTTTTATTTATTTTACTGCTGGAGTGGTGTTTTAAATCTGTCCCCTACCCCTAGTCTTATACTTTTTTTTTGACGTCTTCATATGTTCTAAACAGCTCTCCTGTGGATCTCCAGCACTTTGTGACCTGCCAGCAGCAGCATGGAGTGAGACTCAATCCATGTCTCAGAGCTTTTTTCTGGCCTCATTCTGGCTCTCGTAGATTTGCATTTAGTTTGTGATGTAACTTCTGACTTATAGCCAGTAAAAGTTGCTGTCTCAAGATGATTCGTATACTATGAAGGATAAATTACGTATTCCCTAATTAAGTCTCAGCACTAAAGAAAAAAATGTTCTTTATTAGATACTACTTTTAAAAACAAACCAGTTTGTGTGGCAAAAAATGTGTAAAACGTGTACAGACAACTCACCCACCCCACAGAAACACAAATATTTACAGTGGAATACCTACCAGTTTCCCTCCAATGCACTAGGTGTGATCTTTTGTCCTGACCTAATGTCACTATACTGTCAAGTGTCCTTGGTCAGATGTCCTACTGCTAGTAATGTAGGTAGATTCAAGCATATGAATGGGAACCAATGGGTAGAAAACCATCTAACAGTCTGATAAAGATACAATAACCCATTGGCTCCCATTCATATGCTTGAATGTATCTAGATTACGAAGCGTTTGACAACTGACCTTGGACGCTTGACAGTATAGTGACGTTAGGTGAGACAAAAGATCGCACCTAAAGCATTGGAGGGAAACTGGTGGGTATTCCACTGTAAATATTAGTGTTTCTGAGGGATGGGTGAGAGTGTTGTCTCTGTACACTTTTTACATACTTTTTTTGCCTCACAAACTGGTTGTTTTTAATAGAAATATCTAATAAAGAACATTTTTAGAGTTGTCTCAAGATGATGCCATGAGATTGTAGCAGTGGTGGTAAAAAGTGATGATGACTTAAAGGTATGTGCCCACATGACGTTTTTACAGCAGTTCTAAAAGCAGCAAAACCCGTACTGGTTTCAAGGTTCTCTAGAGTCCTTGCCATGAGATTTGCTGCATTCCGGTCCTGCAGTTTAATAGCTTTTTTCACATGTTTTTGTGCATTTTTGATGCTGCATTTTTCCAGCAGTTTTGCCATTGTCTGCAGCAAACCCGGAGAAAAAATAAAACATGTCACTTCTGTCCCATCCGCAGCAAAACCGCAGGGATTTGACAGTTCTTGACACTTGCAAAACCAATGTATGGGCAAAGTGTTTCTGTGAACCACATTGGTTTTGCTGGGAATCAAAACCGCAGGAACAAATTAGCATACATTACGATAAAACTAATGGTGAACTGTATGCAGAAATTGCAGCAAAAACACTGTAAAAATGTCCTGTGGGCACATACCCTAAGAGTAAGGGTATAGACCAGGGCTGTGGAGTCGGTAAGCCACAGTTGCGACTCAGACTCCTGGATTTTATCAGGCTCCGGCTCAGGCTCAGGCTCCGGCTCCGACATAAATGGCCACTTTGTAACAATAAATTTACTGTTGTAAAATATTACCATCGTGCTTATTCAGTTTCTCACCATCATATAAGTAATCAGACCACTTGGAGCAAAAACTATATTTATTAGAATACAATTAGAATATAGCAAATAACTTTTATAAACTTTTCCAAACTGTAAGTAAATATGCAATAAACACTGTTATGCAGTTAATAAGAAGAAATCTAATAAATTTGTCCTCAGAAAAAGTATTGCCACTGTCAGATCCTCCTTCATGGATGCCCTCAAATCTGATGTAATTATTTTGAGAGCAGAGAACAACCTCTCTACACTAACTTGGGTTGGTGGCAAAGCAGTAACCACTCGGGCAACATCTCTGACAATGTCAGGATACAGAGGAATCGCTTGTTGCACTGTTATTTTTGATGAATGGTCAAATTTCTCAATTTCTTTTAGTGCACATGAAAAATTCTGCTTAAATGTACTGGCTGTGTTCTTTGAGTGGGATGACTCTTCTATGCGGGAACACTTTGCACGGTCCTTGTGATCCAAATACTTTTCGAAATTAAATTCTTCATCAGTTGATGGTGAGGGTGAAGATGTGGCAGGACGACCAAATTCTTCTTGTTCCTCCTGACTGTTCTGCAACCCTATCATCCTTACTGCTATTTCAAACAGAGCTTCTTTTCCTTTACTTAGCTGTTGATCATCTAGAAGAATCCGATGCATTGGGTCTACATAAACAGCTGCCAAAAGAATGTTATTTTGTAATAGTAGCTCCTCTCTCCGTTTCATTGATGTAGCAATGCCACTTGCAATAAACCCTCCTCTTTGGGACAGGCGAAACATCAGGTTCTTCCACTCCTTTAAGAAAATACCTGGAGTTAAGTCCTCTGCTTGTAATTTTTTAGTCACTGTAAATGGGCGCTCTAGCAATTTTTCCAGCTCAGTCACCTGATTCCACTGACTTTCATTTAGCGTCAGTGGAGGGTTAGCCATGTCTACAAGAAAGGTTTTCAGTTCAACCAAGCGCTGAATCATTAAGTAAGTACTGCCTCATCGTGTGGCTTGATCAATAATTGCCCCTTTTCCGGCATGTCTCTTCAAAATTGAGTCAACTTTAGGGGTTCTGGCAACAGTAGCCAATTTTCTCACCTTTCCAATCAGTGCAGCAGCATGTCCTTCTTGCAGACTGTCTTATAGCCAGCTGTAGCGTATGCACAACACAGCGTATGTGATGAATGAAAGAACGTATTGACACAGTTTCAACAAGATCATCTAAACTATCATGTTGCTGATCATCTGAAGCAACTTCAGTTTGCTCCTCAGGTACAATACTGTGTTCCTCTATTTCAAACATTTCTGTGTCTGTGGACCCAGAATGTTGTTCTAGCTGCTGGTCACCATCATTACACTCATTCATTAGCTTAATAGTACTTATATTTGAAGCATTGTCAGTTACGACAGAAAGAACTTGCTCTTTTTTTAAGTTCATAGTCTTGCAGAACCTTTTCCACCAAGACCTGGAGAAACTCACTGGTGTGATGAGCTTTGGTGTCTTTTACTGCCAATGTCTTGGTAACTATTTCATTTTTGTCACAAACAAATCGGACATTGATGGCAAAAAAGTTCCCTCTGTGACGTGTGCAGGCATCCATTTTAAGAAACACAAAGCGTCCCTTGAGATTTTTTTTAATTTCTTCCTTTTGTTTAAAAGCTTCTTCGATTACTAATTTTCTAATACTCTCTCTCTCCAGAGAAACACCAAGCTTGCGGGCCATTTCCCCATTCAGACACATAAAAGCTGGTCGTGAAAATAATGAAATAGGCACACTATCCTTTATAACAAGCTCTATGATCCTTTTTTTAAATGTATCTACTGTCTTTGTCACTCACAAAATATCTTGCAACTGATGGCTGCAAAGTTCTCTGCTCCTTTGTTTGGCTGGAAGAGCTGGGCACTGGTTCCTTGGTTTGGATGCAGTCTTTCTCTTCCCCTGCTTTCAGTACTTCTGTATGAAAGCGCTGTAAATGTCTCTTTAGATTAGAAGCTCTGGTAGGAGCATTTTTATCTTTGCCTGAATATGCACTGATCTTGGCTTGACAGCATCTGTTTTCGTCTGGATCATTTGTCATACACTGACAGACATAATGTTTTCCATCTTGAGTGATGGTGAAATGTTCAAATACAGCTGATTTAATGTGATGCCTCTTTGACATTCTCAGGTTTTTAACCCCTTGGAGACACATGACACAGCGTTTGTGCCATGAAAAGCAGTGCCATAAGGACCGATGACACACCCCCTGTGTCATTTGGGAAAACGCCCCCTGCAGCTCCTGTGAGGGGGGTCACTCAGGTGTCACTGTTGATGTTATGTGACAACCTCTAGATGACCCCCCAGGAGGTGGATTAACCCCCCCGTGCCCAGGGCCCCTCCGATTGGCAGTTTAAAACTTAAAATTGCCGATCGGAGAAATCTGAGCGATTCTCCCCTCCCCAGATCTGATTGGAGCTCTCCAATCAGATCTGGAGGGGGGGATCGGCGGGTGCCCTCCCCCTACTCACCCCTTACCCCCCCAGGACACAATAGGGGCCCCCCCCCCGCCCCTCCGATTACATTTATCTGCCTGCGGCTGCACTGCCTGTGCAACCGCAGGACATCCCTTCCTGCGGCGCCGCCCCCTTCCTCTTCCAGACCCCCTGTGTCTTGTTCCCCCTCCCTCCAGACCCCCTGTGTCTTGTTCCCCCTCCCTCCAGCCCCCCTCTGTCCGGATTGCCCCCCCCCGCGTCCCCGCCATGCAACCGCCCGCCTCCTTCTGTAATGCATCTGACCGGCGGGCTCAGGCGCCTGCCGATCAGCCTGCAAAGCTCGCTCTCCCCCTGCTCACTCTCCCCCTCCCCTTCCCCTGCTCTTCCGCCCCCATCACCCAGCCCCGCTCACATATTCCGGCGGGCTGCACGCGCCGGTGCAGCCCGCCCGTCAGCCTCCTCTCCAGCTCCGGTGTGGCCCCTCCTCTCCAGCTCCGGTGTGGCCCCTCCTCCTCCTCATCGGTGGGTAAGTATGAATGGATGGATGGGTGGGTTGGATGGATGGGTGGGTTGGATGGATGGGTGGGTGGGTTGGATGGATGGATGGTGGGTTGGATGAATGGATGGATGGGTGGGTGGGTGGGTTGGATGGATGGATGGGTGGGTTGGATGGGTGGGTGGATTGATGTGTGCGTCCGTGGATGTCAGCTTGCGTGGATGTGTATGGATGTGTGCGTGGATGTCAGCGTGCGTGCGTGGATGTCAGCGTGCGTGCGTGGATGTCAGCGTGCGTGGATGTGTACGTTTGTCGCTGTCTGCGTGCGTGGCTGTCTGCGTGCGTGGCTGTCTGCGTGCGTGGATGACTGCGTGCGTGGCTGTCTGCGTGCGTGGCTGTCTGCGTGCGTGGCTGTCTGCGTGCGTAGGGTGTCTGCGTGCGTGGCTGTCTGCGTGCGTGGCTGTCTGCGTGCGTGGATGACTGCGTGCGTGTGCTGTCTGCGTGCGTGGCTGTCTGCGTGCGTGGCTGTCTGCGTGCGTGGCTGTCTGCGTGCGTGGCTGTCTGCGTGCGTGGATGTCAGCGAGCGGGCGTGGATGTGTGTGTGCATGGCTGATGGGTGCATAGGTGAATGGATGGGTGCAACAAGGGATCAAGTATCCTCTTGTTGTAGCCTCTGGGATCATAGTCATGGTGCACTGTATGACAGATCATTGTCATACAGTGCAACATAACTCTGACCCCATAGGCTGTAGGAAGAGGACACTTGATCCCTTGCTGCAATCTCTGGATTGAGCAGAGGCGATCGAGCGTCGTGGGACCTTCGTTGTGGACTACGTCGGAGGCGGTCGAGCGCCGTGGGACCTTCGTTGTGGACTACGTCGGATCTTTATAATACAGATGGAGTCCAAATTTTGTTTTTTTTTTCAAATAAAAAGATTTTTCTCTGTGTGTATTTTCTGACTATTTACCAGAGATTCCTAATGGCGGGTCTAACATTGGCCCTAAATTATGAATCTCGGGGCTTAGTGCCAGCTGCCAATAACAAGCTGGCATTAACCCCTTTATTACCCAGTTTGCCACCGGCACCAGGGCAACTGGAAGAGTCTGGGTACAGCGCCAGAAAATGGCGCTTCAATGAATGCGCCATTTTTTGGGGCGGCTGCGGGCTGCAATTCGCAGCATGGGGGCCCAGAACGCTTGGGCCTCTCCATGCTGTGGAATCCAGCTCCCAGCTGCCTAGTTGTACCTGGCTGGACCAAAAATATGGCGGAGCCCTATGTCATTTTTTTTTTCTAGAATTAGTTCTAGGAAAAAAAAAAAAGGGCTTTGCTGTATTTTTGGGTACCAGCCAGGTACAACGAGGCAGCTGAGGGTTGCTGGCAGTCCGTAGCTGCCAAGTTGTACCTGGCTGGACCAAAAATATGGCAGAGCCCCACGCCATTTTTTTTTTTTACGTCTACCAATAAAATTACAAAAAGCTTTGCCTTATTTTGGATGCCAGCCAGGTACAACTTGGCAGTTGGGGGGCTGCAATCCTCATCGTGGAGAGACCCAAATGTTTTGGCCCCCCACGCTGCAAATTGCAACTCACAGCCACCCCAGAAAATAGCATATTAGAGGTGCCATTTTCTGGTGCTGTACCCCAACTCTTCCAGTTGCCCTTGTGCTGGTGGCACACAGGAGCACTCCATACGTGACATGGTGTCCGCTAACAAGTTGAATGGAAAATTAGCTCCAATTATTAGCGGACACTATGTCGCGTATGGAGAGCCCCTGTGTGCCTAAACATTGGAGCTCCCCCACAAGTGACCCCATTTTGGAAACTACACCCCCAAGGAACGTATCTAGATGCATAGTGAGCACTTGAACCCCCAAGTGGTTCACAAATTGATCCATAAAATTAAAAAAGTACTTTTTTTTTCCACAAAAAAATTATTTTTTCATTTTTACGGATCAATTTGTGAAGCACCTGGGGGTTCAAAGTGCTCACTATGCATCTAGATACGTTCCTTGGGGGTCTAGTTTCCAAACTGGGGTCACTTGTGGGGAGCCCTAATGTTTAGTCACACAGCGGCTCTCCATACACAACATGGTGTCCGCTAACAATTCCAATTGTTAGCGGACACCATATTTCGTATGGAGAGCCCCTGTGTGCCTAAACATTGGAGCTCCCCCACAAGTGACCCCATTTTGGAAACTACAACCCCCCAAGGAACGTATCTAGATGCATAGTGAGCACTTGAACCCCCAAGTGGTTCACAAATTGATCCATAAAATTAAAAAAGTACTTTTTTTTTCCACAAAAAATTTTTTTCATTTTTACGGATCAATTTGTGAAGCACCTGGGGTTCAAAGTGCTCACTATGCATCTAGATATGTTCCTTGGGGGTCTAGTTTCCAAACTGGGGTCACTTGTGGGGGAGCCCTAATGTTTAGTCACACAGCGGCTCTCCATACACAACATGGTGTCCGCTAACAATTCCAATTGTTAGCGGACACCATATTTCGTATGGAGAGCCCCTGTGTGCCTAAACATTGGAGCTCCCCCACAAGTGACCCCATTTTGGAAACTACACCCCCCAAGGAACGTATCTAGATGCATAGTGAGCACTTTGAACCCCCTAGGTGCTTCACAAATTGATCCGTAAAAATGAAAAAATAATTTTTTTGTGGAAACAAAGTACTTTTTCATTTTTACGGATCAATTTGTGAAGCACTTGGGGGTTCAAAGTGCTCACTATGCATCTAAATAAGTTCCTTGGGGGTCTAGTTTCCAAAATGGGGTCACTTGTGGGGGAGCTCCAATGTTTAGGCACACAGGGGCTCTCTAAACGTGACATGGTGTCCGCTAACAATTTGAATGGAAAATCAACTCAAATTGTTAGCGGACATCATGTCACGTTTGGAGAGCCCCTGTGTGCCTAAATATTGGAGCTCCCCTACAAGTGACCCCATTTTGGAAACTAGAACCCCCAGGGAACTTACCTAGATGGGTGGTGAGCATTTTGAACATCCCAGTGCTTCACAAATTAATCTGTAAAAATGGAAAAAGAAAATTTTAGTGGAAATAGAAGTACTTTTTCATTGTTACGGATGAATTTGTGAAGAGCCTGGGGTTCAAAGTGCTCACTATGCATCTAAATAAGTTCCTTGGGGGGTCTAGTTTCCAAAATGTGGTCACTTGTGGGGAGCTCCAATGTTTAGGCACACAGGGGCTCTCCAAACGCAACATGGTGACAGCTAACAATTTGAGCTGATTTTTATTCAAATTGTGAGCGGACACCATGTCGCGTTTGGAGAGCCCCTGTGTGCCTAAACATTGGAGCTCCCCCACAAGTGACCCCATTTTGGAAACTAGACCCCCCAGGGAACATATCTAGATGGGTAGTGAGCATATTGAACCCCCAGGTGCTTCACAAATTAATGAAAAAAAAAGATTTTTGCGGAAAAAAAGTACTTTTTCATTTTTACAGATTAATTTGTGAAGCACCTGGGGGTTCAAAGTTCTCACTATGCATCTAGATACGTTCCCTTGGGGGTCTAGTTTCCAAAGTGGGGTCACTTGTGGGGGAGCTCCAATGTGGAGACGCACAGGGGCTCTCCAAACGCAACATGGTGTCCGCTTACAATTTGAGCTCATTTTGCATTCAAATTGTTAGCTGACACCATGTCACGTTTGGAGAGCCCCTGTGCGTCTCCACATTGGAGCTCCCCCACAAGTGACCCCATTTTGGAAACTAGACCCCCAAAGGAACGTATGTGGATGCATAGTGAGCACTTTCAACCTCCATGGTGCTTCACAAATTGATCCATAATAATGAAAAAAGAGAAATTTTTGTGTAAAAAAAAAAAGTGCTTTTTCATTTTTATGGATGAATTTGTGAAGCACCTGGGGGTTCAAAGTGCTCACTATGCATCTAGATACGTTCCTTGGGGGTCTAGTTTCCAAAATGGGGTCACTTGTGGGGGAGCTCCAATGTTTAGGCACACAGGGGCTCACTAAACACAACATAGTTACAGCTAACAATTTGAGCTGATTTTTATTCAAATTGTTAGCGGACACCATGTCGCGTTTGGAGAGCCCCTGTGTGCCTAAACATTGGAGCTCCCCCACAAGTGACCCCATTTTGGAAACTAGACCCCCCAGGGAACATATCTAGATGGGTAGTGAGTATATTGAACCCCAGGTGCTTTACAAATTGATCTGTGAAAATGAAATAGTACCTTTTTTTTTCACAAAAATTTTATTTTAGCCTAAATTTTTTAGTTTTCACATGGCAACAGCATAAATTTCATCCTAAAATTTGTTGGGCAATTGCTCCTGAGTACACCGATACCTCATATGTGGTCATAAACCACTGTTTGGGCGCACGGCAGGGGTCAGAAGGGAAGGAGCGCAATTTCACTTTTTGAATGTAAAGTTAGCTCCAAAAGTCAAATTGCGCTCCTTCACTTCTGAGCCCTGCCGTGCGCCCAAACAATGGTTTATGATCACATATGAGGTATTGATGTACTCGGGAGAATTTGCACAACACATTTTAAGATCCATTTCATCCTGTTGCCCATGTGAAAATGAAAGAATTGAGGCTAAAAGAACACTTTTGATAAAAAAAATTTTAAATATCCATTTTTTGTTTCCACTTTGCTTTAGTTCCTGTGAAGCACCTGAAGGGTTGTTAATCTTCTTGAATGTAGTTTTGAGTAGCTTGAGGGTGCAGTTTTTGGAATGGTGTCACTTTTGGGTGTTTTCTGTCATGTACACCCCTCAAAGGGACTTCAAATGTGATGTGGTCACTAAAAAAAATGGTTTTGTAAATTTTGGTTGAAAAATGAAAAATTGCTCTTGAACTTTGAACCCTTATAACGTCCTAACAAAAAGTTTTTTTTTTACCAAAATTGTGCTGATGTGAAGTAGACATGTGGGAAATATTATTTAATAACTTTTTTCTGTCACATATCTCTCTTGTTTATCAGAAAAAATAATTAAAAATGTGAAAATTGTGAAATTTTCAAAATTTTTGCCATATTTTTGATTTTTTCACAAATAAACGCAAAAATTATCGACTTAAATTTAATACTATCATGAAGCCCAATATGTCACGAAAAAACAATCTCAGAATCGCTAGGATCGGTTGAAGCGTTCCCGAGTTATAACCTCATAAAGGGACACTGGTCAGAATTGCAAAAAAGGCCAAGGTCTTTAGGGTCAAAATAGGCTGGGTCCTGAAGGGGTTAATTCTGCATTCACAATCCAAATGACAATTGTTTTTCCTAAAAACAATTGTACAAAATTATTGCCAGGTCGTACAACTGATATAGTGGTCAGTAATACTGTTGTTATTCCTCATGTACTCAGTTAACTGATGCAAGTTTGTTGAAAGGACAATACTTCTTAGTCTTCCTCTTCTGAGTAGCAGGCAGCTGTGTGAGATGCTTGGGAGATGAACACCTAGTATGATCTAGTCTAGACGAGGAGGAGCTTTACTACTAAGAATTTGCAACACATTTTCACTTTGTTTCATACATTGTAAGTGGAGAACAGTGACACACAAGAAGTAAATGTCTCTATCTCCAGCAGAACTGCTTATCACTGTTGTTCATAGTTTGATAGAACATAATATATTTGAGTAACATTTATAAAATTCATATGAAAGTTCAATTATGAAATATTAATACATTTTTTTAAAGTCAGAGTCGGTACATTTCTTCCGACTCCAACCAAAACTAACTCCGACTCCACAGCCCTGGTATAGACCTTGGGTGAAAAGCACCACCCCAGCACTGATACATAAAACACCACTCCATCGTTTTTTTTTTTTTTTTTATATGATGAAGGTGGAATGCAATGCTGGGCAAGGATCTGTGAGCACAGAACATGGTGCTTCTGTGCCTTTTAAAGATGTGTTCAATTTTAGACCCTGTAAGTGTCCCAAGACATCAGCACATCTTAAGGCCCCGTCACACCTGGCGATGGGGCTGGGGATGTCGGCGGCGACTGGTGGGTGCGCGCACGTTTTTGGCGCCCCGCCAGTGTCGCTGTCCGCCATTTACATGGGGTGACATCTCCAGCCCCGCGCCGGCGAGCTGACAGGCGGCATCGCCGCCAGGGTGTCTGAAAACCCCAGCGGCGATGCAGTACAATGGGGGAGCCTTTGTGCACATCGCCCCAGATCGGTCAGCTGGTTTCAGAGCACTGCTTTGAAACCAGGCGACCTCCCGGCGGCCCCCCATAGGCCACGCCCCTACGTCGTCGATGTAATCGGCAGCCATGTCGCCCCGTGTGACGGGCCCTTTAAGATTTGAAGTGTCCAAGATGCAGTAACAGAATAGTGCTCTAAATGGCAGTATAACACATGTATTTACGCTGGATGTAATTTTAAATGGAATTCACCGTCCAGATTATGGTAGCAGCTCATGCAGTTAGTCAAATTCAGTACAGAGCAGGCTGGTGAAAACCCCTTTTTCCAGCTGCGTCCAAGGATCTACAACACATTATCTCTAGAAAGTGGTGTGGAAAAAGTCTGTAACCAGTGGACGGCCAGTGAGCACAGGCAAGTGTAGAGGCAGGCCCCTCTTCCCGATGTTATGAGTAGTGTCCAGAGCTCCTTCTATCGGGGTGGCCTGGTCAACATCGACCATGTAAGGCTGCAACTTCACTTTGCCCTGTAGGCCATGTTCAAAAATGGCGTCTGTGCTCATCCCACATGGACTTGGTGGATTCCACTTATTGCACATTGATGAGCTGTGAATCTTATTTCGTGTGGTGGCATCCTCTTGTAGAATTGCAGTGACTACTAGATATAGCATGGAGCTCACATAAACATCACAACTCAAGATTTTTATATTTTTATTTTTCTTATTTTCGTTTATATTCATGTATTCATGTATATTCCAGGATCTTTTGAAGAAATGCCATCAGTGTATGGAAACCATAGTTAAAGCAAAAGACCAGCAGGCTGCAGAGGCTAATAAGAATGCCAGTATTCTGCTGAAGGAGCTTGACCTGGAAAAGGTAAGATTAAATAATATTCTACAGTCTTTTACAATCTGCATTCAATGCTGCTGCTACTAAAATGTTGCTTCACATCACTTTCACAGTCATAATGATTTTTCCAGAATAAGTAGTAGTAAATATTAGTTTCTTCCTCTCTACAGCTGTATTTACATCTTTCCAGATAACTGCCATTGCTACCTCTACTTGCACTTTACTACTTCAGTCAATTTATGACTGCTGCTATTCTGCCTTATGGTTTCTAATTACTAATATTGGTTTCCCAATCTCCACTACTCACTTAACTCGAACTTGGAAGCATCGCAAAGGAAAGTTAAAATTTGTTCAAACAGGTCATTTTGTCCATTGCGGTAAAGTTGGTTGCTACTAACAATGCTATGGTTTAAAATAATACAGAAATAAAAAAGAAAATCATAAATGTGACTGCAGACTGTCGAAACTTGACTGCTGCAGCAGTCTTGCTTGAAGATGAGAATCCAGTCGTCATGTGACCACACTCGTGCCGGAGTGGAGGGAGTGGGGCCCTGACCTTTGTGCCGGAGCGGAGGGAGTGGGGCCCTGACCTTTGTGCCGGAGCGGAGGGAGTGGGGCCCTGACCTTTGTGCCGGAGCGGAGGGAGTGGGGCCCTGACCTTTGTGCCGGAGCGGAGGGAGTGGGGCCCTGACCTTTGTGCCGGAGCGGAGGGAGTGGGGCCCTGACCTTTGTGCCGGAGCGGAGGGAGTGGGGCCCTGACCTTTGTGCCGGAGCGGAGGG
Organism: Allobates femoralis; assembly: GCA_033576535.1. Lineage (NCBI taxonomy): Eukaryota > Metazoa > Chordata > Amphibia > Anura > Aromobatidae > Allobates > Allobates femoralis. The sequence goes on from JARQOC010000004.1 coordinate 542,437,408, forward strand.
AGTGGGGCCCTGACCTTTGTGCCGGAGCGGAGGGAGTGGGGCCCTGACCTTTGTGCCGGAGCGGAGGGAGTGGGGCCCTGACCTTTGTGCCGGAGCGGAGGGAGTGGGGCCCTGACCTTTGTGCCGGAGCGGAGGGAGTGAGGCCCTGACCTTTGTGCCGGAGCGGAGGGAGTGGGGCCCTGACCTTTGTGCCGGAGCGGAGGGAGTGGGGCCCTGACCTTTGTGCCGGAGCGGAGGGAGTGGGGCCCTGACCTTTGTGCCGGAGCGGAGGGAGTGGGGCCCTGACCTTTGTGCCGGAGCGGAGGGAGTGGGGCCCTGACCTTTGTGCCGGAGCGGAGGGAGTGGGGCCCTGACCTTTGTGCCGGAGCGGAGGGAGTGGGGCCCTGACCCTTGTGCCGGAGCGGAGGGAGTGGGGCCCTGACATAATGGATAATGTCACTATTCAACAGTCTGCAGCCACATTAAATGACTGCAGAAATGTCCCTTTTAAAGGAAAGTAACTTGACCTAGGCTACTATAATAGTTTTGTGAATTCAATTTGCACGGTCTCGTGCTGAGCGCTCCAAAACAAAGCTGAGGACTCTGCTGACTGGATAGTCCTTTTATTGAAAAGCCTCCATCCGCCACGACATGTTTCGACGGTGTAGTACCGTCTTTCTCAAGTGGAATTCCACTTGAGAAAGACGGTACTACACCGTCGAAACATGTCGTGGCGGATGGAGGCTTTTCAATAAAAGGACTATCCAGTCAGCAGAGTCCTCAGCTTTGTTTTGGAGCGCTCAGCACGAGACCGTGCAAATTGAATTCACAAATCCTATCTTATTGAAGTGCACGGCTGGAGCAGCTTGCAGAGACTTGAGGATCTGCAGACTGATGGTGGGTTTACACGCCACGATATCGTTTCGATATCGCAACTCAATGGCGCGGGAGCGCGCAATTAGTGCACGTTTCACCCGCATCGCATTGCCTGTTTAGACGCTGCGATATCGTAATACAACGTCCGTGCGATGTCTCCGCCTCCCAATCCAGGATCGCATAGTTAACATGGAGTGAATGGGTGACGTATCAAATCGCATCGTAATTGGGTGTTTACACAGCACGATCTGGCTTCAATCGCTATGCAATATCGGGGCATTGAATAGCACGCTCATTCGATCCCCGATATCGCATTGACATCGTTCCTGCATCGCATTGGACGTTCACACCATACAACGCAGGCACGATATCGGGTCCAACGATTGAACCACGTGACTTTTGATTGAAATTGTACTGCGATATCGCGACGTGTAAACCCGCCATTAGAACTTGAACCAGGAGAAAGGAGACCCTGACCACTTTCTAAATCTACACCATTGTTGTGCGGGGATTGCACAACAGGAATAGGTTAGTGATTACTTAATTGAATCTTCCCACTTGGTAATAATGGTAATGCACTAGTGCGCCCCCTATATTTCTTTTGTCTTTCACTATAATAGTTTTGGCATTAAGTTTCTCCTACCTGCTATTAATCAAAAAAGAAAAAAAAAAGTTTCAGTATTTGTTGAAAAATCATTTAGTATAGTTATTTACGTTGGATGCATTATATGTTACCCAATAGACTTAATGTATTTAACGTTACATTTTTTGTTGTTGCTGCAAAATAATAGTCAAGAGAAGAAAGTCGCAAACAAGCTCTTGCTGCTAAAAGAGAGAAACGAAAAGAGAAGAGGAAAAAAAAGAAGGAAGAGCAGAAAAAGAAACTTGAAGATGATGACTGTAAATTGTCAGAGACGTGTGAGCTGGGTGTTGAGGATGCCCAGAGTGGTGATGGTAAGGTTTTTTTTGTGTTTGCTGCAAATTAGGGTGTTCGGTTTTCCTCTCATTTGTTTTACACCTCCTTGCTGCTTTTATCTACCCACTAGCTGGGTGCCCGATGCACATGCATCGGGATTCTAGAAGAGCGAGTCTCTGACTCGCAATGGCCGCTTCGCGGCCAATGCTTCGGGCGTATCCACATCACCACGCTGACTCGCAGCGCGAGCGGACTCAGAAGGGGCAAAAAACCCATTCGCAATTATATAATAGATCTGCTGTAAAAAAAACAAACTAATGGTCATTTGGAATTTTTTTTCAACTGTGGTGTGCAACCCTCTCTGTTACTAGTTATGGGGATCACTTGTTAATTAGGATATTATAATGAACTTATAAAGATCTTAAATGGCTCATGAGCGGTTTTCCTTAATAATGGCTGTAGCTTAAGCATGACTTGTCATGCTACTGTACCAACAATAGTGTGACATGTAATGACATTGTGCCCTCATAATCACACATTGCTCTGTAGTGAGATCAGACCTAAATGCAGTCTGGCAGAAATTAAGTTTTATCATTTGCATCTACAGTCCCCTCAAGGTGCATCAGCTTCCATCTCACAAGGTCTGATCATACCACATCTGCTGTGCTGAGATAAAGCTTATATATGTGTCCCTACTATGTAATGGATGTGTCTGACCATACAGGGACATTGTCTCCTAATACCACATCTACTGTGCTGAGATAATCTTATATGTGCCCCTGCTATGTACTGTGTAATGGATGTGTCTGACTGTACAGGGACATGGTCTGATCATACCACATCTCTTGTGCTGAGATAATCTTATATGTGCCCCTGCTATGTACTGTGTAATGGCTGTGTCTGACTGTACAATGACATGGTCTGATCATACCACATCTCCTGTGCTGAGATAATCTTATATATGTGTCCCTACTATGTAATTGATTTGTCTGACTGTACAGGGACATGGTCTGATCATACCACAACTCCTGTCCAGGGGAGGATGCAAAAGGGTAAAGACATTACAGCACGGGATCACAGCTGATTCTTTCTGTGAGGTTAAAAATTTCCCTGCCTGTTTTAAAACTTATTTTACTTGATAGAAGCCAGCAGCTATGTTCCCGTGCTGTCCTGTGAGTAACCGCTCTGTATAGTATACTCTGCGTATAAGTGATCAGACCGTGTCCCTGTATGGTCACACAGCTGGGGCACACTTATAAGATTACAGCCAAGGGACATTTTTTATTTTAAATTAATCAAATTTTGGAAATTATTCCAAGATGTATTGATTAAAATGAATTTTGTTTATAGGAAAAACCTTTTAAGTTTTGTGTAGAGAGATATTGTTTTAAACTGTTTCATATCTCCATATATTGAATTGGGTTAGTTGATGCTTGTGAATGGTAGGTCTTATCTAATGCAATAAAGTTAATTGTTAGGGTACCGTCACACGGTGCGACGGCCCCGGAGATGGCGGCGATAGGTGGGAGCGCGCACGTTTTTGGCGCCCCGCAAGCGTCGCCGCCCCCCGTTTACATGGGGAGACACCTCCGGTGATGCACCGGCAATCTGACAGGCGGCATTGCCACCGGGGTGTCTCAAAACCACAGCGGCGATGCAGTACAATGGGAGCCTATGGCTCCCATCACCTGTCGGATCGCAGTCGGCCGTTAACATGGGGCGATGTGTACACATCGCCCCAGACCGGCCGCCTGGTTTCAGAGTGCTGCTGTGAAACCAAGCGACCACTGAAAGGCTTCACCATCGCCTATTTACATTAGGTGATGCAGGGGCGATATTGGTGTCGATAGGCCACACGCCTGCATCGTCTAAGAAATCAGCGGTGCCATCGCCACGTGTGACGGTACCCTTAAGGCTTTTGTAAAATACTACACATAAGATAATGTTTTGAGATTTTTACAGTAAATTAGGATTATTGTAGTGCTTACATGAAAAAATGAAAATGTCTGCCTTAATGCGTTTGGGCAGATGTTTTCTTTTGCCTCGTAGGGCATAGGGTGGTGAGAGACCCCATGTTGGGTGTCCTGACTGTTAAAGCAATCACCCGATCAGCAAGTATAGTGTATGCGTCCGTATAAATAGAATCTGATCCGTGCATGACACACGCCTGGCGTTGGGCAGTTGCTATGGCAACCCAGCAACCTGCGTGTTGTTCTCTTTCCATGTATAACTTTCAATTATTGCTCACACTTTATTTTTCTTACTATAGAGGAAGATGACGTTCCCATAGAGCCACCAAGTGCAACAACAATGACTACAATTGGCATCTCTGCAACTTCTACTACGTTTACAAATGTGTTTGGCAAAAGGAGCAATGTAATCATTACACCGAACACTAATCAGAAGAATAAAAAGAGCAAAATCAAAGACATCCCTTCAGACATGCAGCTAATTGCCCCTGACGAGCATATACCTAAAGTGCGGCAAAAATCTACTAAAACTAAAGTGGATGATGAAAATCTAGAAACTGCTGGAGGGGTAATCTGTGACTTTGTTATCCTCGACCCTAATGATTGCGCCAGTGAGGTCCAAGTTCACAACGGGAGCCAAGAACTTAACTGTGAAATTAACACGTCTAGAGTTAAAAAGTGTTCATTACTGCTCAACAAGTGGGAAGAAAAACCCAAAATAGTAACGGCTAAGATTCCCTCAAGGTTAGTTTTCTTTTTTCCTTTTTTTTTTTTTTTTTTTTTTGTGTGTGTGCTCATTGCAATAATTGAGTAAGGGCCCTTTCACATCAGCAGTGTTTTTGTCCGGAACCGGCCGATCAGGACCAAAAAAAAAAACGCATCTTCCGCATATGCCACCTAACTGCTGCACTTGCGGTTCACTTGCGGCAAGCCCCATGCATTGTCTATGGGGCTTGTGGCAAGTGCTGTATTGCTGCAATCCAGTACTTGTGGCAGGTGTGGCTGCGGAAAAAAAACGCAGCTGACTGCGTGTTTTTTTGCGGCCACAAGTGCCAGATCGCGGCAATGCTATGGATGTTAGGCAGCAGATGCATTTTTTGGGCCGGATCCGAAAAAAAAAAAACGCTGATGTGAAAGTGCCTAATTGCTTTTATGTCTTATGTGCATGAGGCCTTAAAAGGAACCAACCAGCAGGATTTAGTGCTATACAGTGAAGCTAGTGCCTTTCAGGCACTGGGATGCTAAATGCAATCATACCATTACTTAAATGATTCCACGTTTGATTGCAGAGAAATGGTCATAACATTTCTGGAAAACAGGGCAGCAAATGATTGTGTGCAGCACTGCATTACTATTTGGGTGTTTGTTTGTTTTTTGTTTTTTTTTTTTTTGTTACCTACCTGTGGCTCACAGGGGCGTAATAATAAAAAGCAACCCCAATACATACATCAATCTGCTGCTCTGGTTTCCAGGAGTTTTATGACCCTTTTCTCGGCAATCAAACATGGAACCATTGAAGTAAAAGTATGATTGCATTCAGCATTCCATTGCCTGAAAGTCGCTGGCTTCACTTTATAGCCCTAAATCCTGCTTGTTGGATCCCTTTAAAAGGTCAAATGTGGTTACAGACTCCCATCTAAACTAGTAATTTGTGCATACAGGTTATAGAATGCTGAACAGAAGTATACTGGCTCATATTAGATGCCTTGTGGAGAAATCCTGATTTATCCCTTTCATATAAATGAGCTGTTCCAGGCTATGTGGCCGATGCTGCCTGTAAAATAACTCCAGAGATTATTTTAAATGAGAGGAGTTACCTGTGTGAGAGGCTGGCTTCACACCATGTTTTTTGGCATCCTTTTCTGTCAGTTTTGAAAAGGACAAAACCGGATCCTGTTTTGCCTCCCATGTATCCCTGTGGTGCCGGATTGGTCATATATGGCCATCCATTTTATTGAATTCAATCGAGGATACGGTTTTGTCCTGTTTTTTTGGGACCCAAAATCAGAGATTGCACAGTTTTTGAGCGCACTGGACAAAACCGGTAAACTATTCAGGCGAGATCTGAATCATATATAATAGGAGTCTGTAGTGCCGGATCCAGGAGAAAACAATCATTTCCCAGATCCGGTTTTAGTCAGTAAGCATGTTCAGAATAGTTTTAATGATCCTCCCAGCCCAATTTTTGTTCCGGGTCTCTCTATCCATTTGCTCTATCCCCCCCATCCGTTTCCACTCCTGCAAATTACAGGATCCAGACGGACAGGCAAAAACCGCGATATGAATCCAAGCTGACGAGTAAGGCCTCCTTCACATCACTATTTTTTTTCCTGTCTTTGGGGATCATGTTTTTTGCAGGACCCCACGGACAGGAACAGACAGGCTCAGATGTTTACATCCAGACACCATTTCTATGTCCTGATCCGTGCAGGCAAGCGGGGCTGACTTTCACTTTCGCAATGTATATACATACATGGCGAATGTGAAATGAAATAAAGCAATGGTTAAAAAAAAAAAAACCTCGCGCCTCCACCGTATATCCCGCTATGCATCCACCTCTGATGGCTGACCTGAATCTGCTGAAAGGGCGGGGCAACCCGATCAGCTGATTGGTCACATGACCGCATCAGCACGGTTTAAATCGCCTGCCAATCTGTTTTGATGGTGCGCGATTTAAACTGCTCAGCTGATGCGGTCATGTGACCAATCAGCTGATCAGGTTGCCTTTCCCCCCCGCACACCCCACCAGTCAGCTCATTCAGGTCCTTAAGCCATCAGAGGTGGATGCATTGCGGGACTCAGAGAGGTGAGTATTTTTATTTTTAACACTTGCTTTATTTAATTTTACTTTCGCAATGCATGTTAATTAGGGATGAGCGAGTATGGTCTGCGCTACTCGTTACTCGCACGAGTATTCCGGTACTCGGGATGCTCGGCGAGCACTGAGTACCGCCGAGATGCTCGGACTGCTCGGTAATAATAAGCGATCTGACACACGTACACAGCTCCCTTCAGTGCACACATTGAGCTGGCACCTCACAGAGCAGATTCATTGTTAGGATCCCTCTGGGGGCCACAGCAAGGTGATGTATGTGTCAGCGATTTCAAAAAGCCCACCCTCCTGCCCTTTCCCAGCAATACTCGTTTTATAACCGGAAGTCTGTGGGCGGAGCCTGTCACTCATTGACTTACATTGGGCTCGGTGCTCGGCCGAGTACACGAGTATCTTGAGATGCTCGGCCAGAGCACCGAGCACCCGAGCATTTTAGTGCTCGCTCATCACTAATGTTAATACATATATGTATACATGTATAACACTTTGCACTTTATTTTCACTTTAGCAGTTTATTTAGATACACTGCTAAAGTGAAATTACAAGGGAACAGGACTTGGTACACAGCTGCACAGGAGGATCTGCTTTATCACTGCACTAGGTAAGGGGCCCAGTATGCCCTGTGCTGCTGGGCTCTTATTACACCAGGCACTTTTAGCCCCTAGCTCTTGTCCTCAGTATACGCAGCACAGCCCTCAGTATACACAGCACAGTGGCTGCAGCTGCGTGCGCTGCACATCGGACCGGACGGCATATTAGCCCCCCAGTCCTGTGTGCTGATCCGGTTCGCGGCTGTCTGGGTCATCCCGGCCAGCCCTGACTGGATCATGCCGCAGTGTGAAGCCGGCCTAAGACTTCATATTGTATTATGCAAATAGTAATTTACAATGTTAGGTTTAATGTGGAAATGAGTTACCCTGAACCACTCCTAACTTTTGACACTTCATACATACAGAGTTGAAAATGATGTGAGCAGTAGGTTGCCCCCATCCAGTTATAAGGCCCCTCCACTTGCATTACCGAATCTGAAGCTGAATGCGTGCAGCCCTAAACGGGGACAGCGAAGAGAAGAAGGTTGGAAAGAAGTTGTTAGGAGGTCAGTGATTAGTCAACTTAAAATATGAATAAAAAATAATTGCCCCTTGAAGTCCTATAGATCTTTATCTTCCCTTTACAGATCGAAGAAGCTGTCTGTTCCTGCTTCTGTAGTATCTCGTATTATGGGGAGAGGCGGCTGTAATATCACTGCAATTCAAGATGTTACTGGTGCACATATTGACGTTGATAAACAAAAAGATAAGAATGGAGAGAGAATGATTACTATAAGGTATTCATTGTGGAATGTTACTATTTATTGTATATATTACTTCATTAGTATGCATTGCGCCTTGAAATGACCCTATTAGTACTGGGACAACCATTGTATGCTGGAACTAATGTGAAGTCTATGGAAAACTAGTAATTGGTTCCGAAACTCTCAAAAACGCCACCCTAAAATTTCATGCAGGGTAAGGATTACAGAAATTTAGCAGATAATAGATTTTCCACCAAGAGCCAGGACCTTCTCTTTACTCCTGGCCTGTTTTTACCTTCTTGATCAGGCTAATTTTTTTTCAATTCTGACCAATGTTTCTTTATGGTATTAACTCTAAAACGCTTCAATATATTCCAGTGATTCTGGGATGTTTTTCATGACACGTACTTCATGTCGACCAACTTTTACCATCTAACATGACTTGCATTTATTTATGAAAATATCGAAAATTTTATCATTTTAAAATTTGTCAAGATGTTGGATGATCAGACCATGTTCCTGTATGGTCAAGATTGACACACCAATCGCGGCATTCCAGCAGTGAGGAGACTTTTAGCAATTATGCTTCTCTGGGAAATATGCAAATTGTCTCTTCAGTGAGGAAGTAGACAAACTCTAGTGCCAATAATCATAATTAACCCTTTATTGAGCCTTGCAAGCATGACTTAGAATTTATGTAAGGCTAGCTTCACACCACAATTTTGTGCTGTCAGGTTCTGTCCAGTGTTTTGCAGGAAGCATCGGGCAGAACCTGACAGCCCCAGACAAAACAGAACCGGAGGGCAAATATGCCCTCCAATCCTGTTTTCTGCCGGAATCAGCGGCTGCCGCTCTCCAAGTGCTGAAATTTCAGCATAGCGGCTGGAGAGAGCTCTCCAGGTGCTGAAATTTCAGCGGGGGAGCTGTCCAGGTGCTGAACGCAGCCGCCGCTTTTTCAGCACACGGAGTTCGGGAAACTGTCCAATTTTTTTGTTGGAACCAGTGCGATGCGGTGCCCATAGACTCCTATGCTATGGACGCCTTATCAGGGAGGATCCGATTTTGTCTGATTTTTGCCCCGGACACACAATGCTGCAAGCTCCGTTTTTGTGTCCGGGACAAAAAAATGAAATCTGCCGGATCCTCCTGGAGAGCACAAAATCAGATGGCAAATCACTGCCATCTGGCCCCACAGGGAGACGATAGGGGCAAAATCGGATCTGGGGCTGTCCAGTTCACATCGGACAGCCCCAGATCAAACAAATCGTGGTGTGAAGCCAGGTTAAGATCAGAACTCCAATTTGCAGATGCTGCATTTCGGTGTTATTCCCCTCGTCGGATCCCATTCTTTGCACTGTCGAAGGGCATTAATCCTGAAATACAGCATTTGCAAATAGGATTTATGCCTGATCAGAACCCTAATGTCATTGCACGGCTCCTTAAAGGGAACCTGTCACCCAAAATCAGGTCCCTAACCTGTTAATACCTCTCCCTGCAGACTTACAGTACTATCTGAGCTATCTCTGTCTGACCATTTTGATGAGTAGAATAAAGTAGTTTGGAAACTTGCAAAAGCCAGGACAGTGGGGCGATACTCTCGGCGTTTGTGACGGGTAGGCAGGTCCCCTGCGCCGTGCTACCCCCGCCTCGCCGCTCTATTACTCCCTAATGGGCGTCATTCCATCCTGCACAGCGAGGGCACGATTGAATTCTCGCATCCGCAACGTCACCGCTGCGACGCGGTCACGTGACGCCGCGATCCCGTCACTTCCGGGTGCCGCAGGTCTCACAGGCCGACTAAGCGCATGCGCAGATTGCATGCAGAAGAAGGCCCGTGTGAGGCCAGCGGCGCCCGGAAGTGACGCAATCGCGGCGTCACATGACTGCATAGCAGCAGTTACCTTGCGGGCGCGAGAATTCAATCATGCCCGCACTGTGCAGGATGGAATGACGCCCATTAGGGCGTAATAGAGCGGCGAGGCAGGGGTAGCGCGGCACAGGGGACCCGCCTACCCGTCACAAACGCCAAGAGGAACGCCCCACTGTCCTGGCTTTTGTAAGTTTCCAAACTACTTTATTCTACTCATAAATTACTAAAAATGGTCAGTCAGGGATAGCTTAGATAGTACTGTAAGGCTGCAGGGACAGGTATTAACAGGTTATGGACCTGATTTTGGGTGACAGGTTCCCTTTAAAGGGTCAGTTTTGACTTTTAGAATTGCTATTTCCAAATGGTGTCACTAGAGTTCGTCTACTTCCTCCCTGGAGAGACAATTTGCCTGTACGATCAGACATGTCCATTAAACAGTACTGCACATGGCAGGGACACATTTATAATATCTCAGCACAAGAACATTTTTTAACATCCAGTTGTGGAACTCATTATTCAAACATCTGTTGATTTAAATTTAACTTTAAAATTATCTTTGTTCATGGGAGAATGCTTTGAATGTTTTGTTATCCTTTGCAGTGTCTATGAGTTTTCTGTAGTTGCCAGGAATTGGGGCTTGCATCATGTTTTGAACCATATGTTATAGGGTGGCTGTACAGTGAATGTTTATATATGTATTATTGGATGGTAAACTCTTTTTTTTTTTTTTTTTTGTTTGTTTTTTAACATCAGAGGTGGTACAGAATCCACAAGATATGTGGTACAGCTGATAAATGCCTTGATTCAAGATCCTGCAAAAGAACTTGAAGACCTAATACCAAAGGGACTGATTCGTGCTCCCAAGACACTAAGTTCTTCTGGCGCAGGCATTGTGTCTACCAATAAAAGCCCTTCTTTTGTAACTAGCACGGCAACATCATCGATGACGAGAGTTTTGAACGCTTATCAGTCTCCTAAGCAGACCAAAAACATGCCGGAAAATTTGCACCCTCCTATGCATGGACCACTTCCTATGTCTACTAGCCATCCACAATTTGCGCTTTTAACAGCCCAACCCATGCAACCAATCAGACACCCTCACTTACCATTCACTCAGCTTGGAGGCTCTTTTAGACCATCTCCCTGTACATGGGGACCATTTCCTGTGAGATCAAGTAGCAAAATTATTTCTCCAAAACACACATTGCAAGAAACTGATAAATCTGCACAGACTGATGATTCCCTATTTGGAAGTTCAATTTCTACCTCAAAGATAACTGATAGTTCTCAACATTCAAGTATAAGAAACAGCCCTTCATCCGTCAGGAAGCAGTTATTCGCTTGCAACCCGAAAACCAGCAATGGTGTGCCCCTGTCCTCTAATCCAACAAACAAATATCCTCCAGTTTCTTCGATGTCATCTACAACCACAAATAATGTGGTAAATACTAGTGCAGGCTTTGAGGGCCAAGCAGAAAACAGCACTTCTACAAAAAATGTTTCTACAGTCCAAAGAACAGTGCGCCCATTAGATCAGTCAGGAGAAATACGCTCTTCATCTGGGGTGAATTGGCCTGACAACTGCTCATTTGCCAGTGACCAAATATCATTTTGTCCCTCATCCGCACATAACAGTGTCAAGGAGGAGACTTTTTCGGGTACCATGTCTGATAGGAATGAACCAAAGGTTGCTGTTTATATGAATGAAGCTGCTGCAGAGCTTGATGACGGTTGCAGAATTCCACAATTTTCTAATGCTAAGCCATATGCATTGCATAGGATGCAATATAGGAATCCATTAAGCTCAATGATCCCATCAAAACTCATTCACCAGGATGAACATGCTCTCTTTGTTACAGATTCTCAGTCCAATAATATTCAAGATTCTCTCCAGCAAGCAAATATGAAGTCGCCCCTTTCAGCACCATCTATTAATAATCCACAAGTACACTTGAATTTGGCAAGTACACAGATACCACCACCATTTGGTCCTGCACTTAACAATCAATTTTCCAGTCACATTAACCAGGTACCATGCGGTCAAGGTTGGGGAGGATGTCCATCATCTGGAGAAACGACTAATCAGTTCCTAAGTGACCAACCAACTGGTTCTGATAACACCATGCTTGAAAATTTTCATTCTTTAATTGTGACTAATCCACCTGGTTTCAGATCTCCACAAAGGCGTTCATCTGGATCAGTGGGTAAGATTTTATACCCTCCTAGAACTTGCATGTTTGTCACTCAATAGCTTTGACAGCAAGCTTGTCTGTCTTGTGTGCTTATCGTGATAGTCACATATGTCTGAAGGTCGCTCCTGTCACTCAGTGGTCACACGTTAACATAGTAATCACTGAACTGAAATGCTAATATACAAAGTATCCCCACGAGCCTTCTGATAAGATTTATTTTTTAGTTTTGGCACATATTTTTTGTTTTCGTGATTCACATTTAATGTAGTGGAAATGTAGTTCGCAAGGTAATACAGTACCATTGTAATATATCTTCATTAACTTGTTTAATCCTGTTTATATAAGGGGGTTTTTTTGTCAAGAAAACGTGATTGGGCTGAGAGTGTTACTTGCCCTCTGAAACCTCATTATAAATTTGATAACTGATATCAAGATCTATTAACAAAAGCTATCCAAATTGGCAGATTACTATGGGCAACAGGAGACTTAAATAAAACGTGTCACAACCCCAAATGCTATGTATTGGCAGATATGGGGTTAATCTGCAGTTTAATAGCATTCTAAATTTGCAAGGCTGCCGCACTGAAAGCTCAGCTACCTGGAGCAAATGAACTTATTCCTCCTGGTAGCCTCTGGCTTTCTGTCATAGAGGTACAGCTGGTGTGGCTTTATTCACCACTTAGTATATAGTGATTAGGGTCTGTAATCACGCCCCGACAGTGCCAGCTTGCTCTATACTGATTTACTGATGAGCCAGGGTCATGGATACAGTTGCCACTCTCTTACTGAGCGCTGACAAGCTTTTTCGTAAAAGCTGGAGGTTGCTGGGAAGAATAAAGTTTATTTTCTCCCAGTAGCCAGGCTTTCAGCATGGTGGCCACTTTGTTTTATAAACCATTGACCTTTACATTAACCCCATATCTGCAGGTTAAAAGCACTTAACTGCATACAACTCCAGGGGAAAAAAATGGTGGAATCCCAAATTTTGAGGATCTTCAACCAGCTTTTTTACTTCTTGGCTAATAGAAGTCGATTATATGATAAAAAAAAACAATGTTCAGTCAGGTTTAGAAGTGTTTAAAACTATTGAACTGCTTAGCCTCAACAGCCTCTGTGTGCTACCGTATAGAGCAGAATAAGATAAGTCATAGCTATCAAGCTTATACACTTTCTCTGTAACTGATCAATGATTGCATCTATTTTGAAGCATGAATAGAGGAAATGTACACTCAAAGCTCCCATACATATTATGAGAGATATCAGCAGGTTCGGCTCAAAGTGTATGATGGTCCCCAACATGGGATATAGGTAGATAAGGATCTGGCATGTTTTATTTTGGACTGACAATCCTGACCTCTAAGATATCTGGCAGTTTCTCTCTCACAGAAAACACAGGAGCACTAGCTAGGCACAGCGTGCGCTCCTGTATATGAGGGCGTCGGATAGTGCCAACCAAACATTGTTCAGATGACCTGTAAAGTATATGGGGACCTACCAAACTGTGCCATCAGACAAGCTCACTGATTCACTGTTTAACAATGTACAGTGATGAAACCCAATTTAAAATAAATAATAAAATGCCCCGTGAAGCGGTGTCTATTTTTTAACCCTTTCTATCTGAGCCTGTTTTAACAGGTCCCCCTCCTTCTTTGACATATTTTACTGTCAACCTAGCTTTATGAAAGATTGTTTTGTTTTTTTCGAAGGGTCAGTTGCAGTTTTGAATAAGACCATTCATTTCCTTGTCGTCCAAATCTGGGAGACCCTGACATTGGGTGTTATATGCTGCCCCCTGGAGGTCACAACCAAATATAGAAGAGATTTACTACTCCTTCTCCCCTGCAGCATATACGCCCTCTGCAGGAATACTAGCAGTTTGTTATTTGGTGTCGTTGGAGGCACATCTCCACACTGAAGCTCCTGCTACAGATGAAGCTCAGGGGACCATCGGGGTCCCCCGGCATGGGCCTTCGGCCCCATATGCCGTGCTCCCTCACCATACTCTTTCAAAGAGCCTCTGGTGAGGTGGAAGCCGACTGAGGGGTTCACAGTTCTCTGTGCCCCTTGCCTATACACAGTCCCTGTGTGGCCCCCTGTGACGGAGTTCAACTCCTGGCAGTCACAGGTGACTGATGCAGGCTCTACCTCAGGTTACCGAGCTGGCCCCCATCTTCTCCCCTTCTGGGGACTCGGGTATGTGCCGAACACATGGGGGCCCCCGCATCTTCGGAGGATCCGGGTCCAAACTCAGCAGGGCTGTCCCTGCTCCGGCCCAGGACTTGCTGTAAGACAGCAGCGATTCCCATCCTTGTCTGTGTTGTACAGCAGGGGGACGGAGCACAAGCTTAATAGCCGAATCCGGGTCCACAGACCGGTAGTTCGGTCCCTGCAGTGGCCCCAGGCTGGGCTGGAAGCCCGGACACGATTCCCCTCCCTGCTGTCCTGTACATCAGGGGGACAGGGCTAATGGCAGGGGGCACATTTTGGGACATTCGCAGTGTTTTTTTACAACCGCGCCGGACCCCTCATGCAGGCCGGCCTCGACTTCAAATTTAGTCCCCGGCTTCGCCGGAGGCCTAGGCCGCGATTCCGCCCCCTGCTTGTCTATCAGCAGCAGGGGGGCGGGCTTGGCTCACAATAGCCCTAGCATCACAGGGCTTGGCCTCTGGCCTCTCCCCCTCCTGTGTAACTGTATGGGGCCACAGTTCCCGCGTTTTTGCGGGCCCTCCCTCCCTCTGACTCCACCCTCTTTCTCTGCAGGGGCCATTTTGGCCACTTTCTGTGCAGAGCCTACAGCATTTACATTGCTGATCTGGGAGATTCAGACTTTAAGATCTTATCTCATCCCATTGGATGATTCTTCTCTGTGGCATTTCCCCTTCAGTTAATCTGTTTTTGGTAACAAATACACAGGTTTGGGTCAGACTAGGTGTGCTTTTAACAGCAAGGATAAGTCCCGTGGGGCTCCTAAACTGTTTGTAACTTGTACAGTGTGCATACTGCCTGGGCAGAGCATCATTCCCTCTGCACGGCTTCTCAGCAGAATGGGTCTATGGATTCCCTCGGAACCCAGCTCCAGGTGGATGCCCCTACCCCCTCTGGGGATCAGGCGTCCGCTCAGCCGGTCTTCACACCGGCTCCTCGGTGGACTGACTTCTTATCTGAGTCATTGTCCGATTCGGTGGCCCTGACAGTATTGCGAGTTATGCCGCAATCTGTAGCCTCCATGACTGGATCCTTCGTTCAGGCATTAACCAAGTCCCTGAACAGGATCGGGAGGGATCCTCTCAGGCCCCGGGTCCGTCTCCTTCGGCATTGCAGACGCCGCCAAGACAGTTTCCCCCCCCCCCCCCTCCTCTCCCAGCAGGGAGCCTCTGCAGGAGGACGTGGAAGACGACTCGTCGTCCTCTGGCTCGGACTCAGAACGGGCCTCTGAATCGGTCTCTGAATCTGTCCCTGTAGGGGACACTTTACCTGACAATATTGTCTCCATTCTTGACAACAAGACCTGCCTGCTCCTGACACATTGTCTGAGCAGCGAGCCAAGGTCTCGCTCAGGGATCCTAAGAGATCGGCCAGCATGTTCTCTGATCATCCTGCCTTTACGACCACGGGGCAAAAGCCCAAGACATGCCCAGCGTTAAATTTTTCTAACCAAATCCACGTATCCTGGCAGTACTGTCTAGCTGGTTCCAATCCTAAGGTTGACTGGCCGTAGCCTGATTGGCTAACACAACCATGGAAGACTCGGCAGTCCGTTAGATTGGACTCTTCACCACGTCGACCTATGACGCCATTGGCGCTGCTTTTCTTCCCGCCTTTGCAGCTGCTTGGTCTCTTAAAGCCTTTTCTGCGTCTACAGACGCAGTTCTTTCCAGGACCAACGTGAGGGTTTCTGAGGCGTCTCCCCTCCTGCAACAAATGGCAATGAGATCAAAAATTGCTCTCAACGCCGTGCTTGACTCAGCCGGTCGTTCAGCGGTGACAGCCGCCTATTTTCTCGCCATTCAGAGAATTCTCTGGCTCCGAGATTGGACGGGTGATGCTTCTTCCTAGAAGCACCTTACGGGGATCCCCTGTACCGGGGATCGTCTCTGCGGTGAACGTCAGGACGAACAAGGACACAACAGGAGGCGAACGTTCGCTCCTGCCCCATAAAACGCAGACAAGCCTGCGCAGCAGAGGATGCCAGGTTTTCATTCTTTTCGTCCATTTCGTTCCTCTGCCCGGTTTTCCAGACAGCCCTCCTCTACCAACAGGACTTTTAGTTCTGACAAGTCCCCAAGTCCAGGATGACGCCTGGCGTTCTCGCCGGCATACTCTTCTGGTCAGAAGCCATCCATGACGGCCTCTGCTTGACTCGCCCGATCTTAGATCAATGGGCGCGAGACATTGTCACTCACGGCTACTTCATAGTACTGGACGCAGTCCTTTCAAGCCTTTTCTTCATGACATCTCCCCCTTCCGCAAAGGCCCACGCCTTTTCATCAGGTGCTGGAGTCCCTAAAGCGGGAAGGAGTCTTCGTCCCAGTTCCCGTTCGGAACCGGTTTCAGGGATTTTACTCTTCATTGTGCCCAAAAAGGACGGGTCCGTTCGCCCCGTTCTGGTCCTCAGGCTCCTCAACAAGCACGTCAAAGTGAGACATTTTCAATGCAATCACTGCGCTCAGTGACCACTTCGATGTCTCAAGAGGAAGTCTTAGCATTCATAGACTTCAAAGATGCACTCCTGCACTTCTCCATCGCCCCAGCTCATCACAGGTTCCTGGGGTTTGCCAATGGTGACTATCTTTTTTCCAATTTGTAGCCCTTCACTTCTGTTCGGACACCGCCCCACGAGTATTCGCCAATGTAATGGCCTCAGTGGCCTCCGTTCTTCACTCTCAGGGGCTGTCAGTCATTCCTTTTCTGGATGACCTCCTTGTCGAGGCTCCCTCTCTTCGGGATTGCCGGCAGGCCGTGTCCCCTACTCTGTCGACACTCAGGAAGTTTGGCCGGATCGTCAACCTTCCGAAGTCCGTTCTCCTACACAAGGGCTCGTGTATCTGGGAATGCAATTCGACTCTCGAGCAGCTCTGGTGCGACTGCTTCACGCGAAGTCCGTCTCCCTCTAACCGGGAGTACTTTCTATTTTCGGTTGGAGATCCTTAGAGTCTGGGTCAAAGAATCCGAGGACCCTGGATCACACGATCCCCATGTTCCCCGACACAAGGGACTCCTCCGGTGGTGTTGGTGATATCTGTCCCTGTCTCAGGGTCGATCCCTTTCCCCACCGTCCTGGTCGGTAGTCACCTTGGACGCCGCCATCCCCGGCTGGGGAGCGGGGTTCCTTCGCCTCAGGGCTCAGGGTACATGGTCTCCGGTGGAGTCCTCCCTCCCTTAATACTCGGGAATTCAGGGCGGCTTATCCGGCACTTACGGTGTTTCAGTCCCGCCTACGCAGCCGCCAGGGGATCATCCATTCGGACGATGCGAGCCGTCGCTTTCATCGATCTTCGTAGTGGCGCTCTCAGCACCTTGGTGATGCTAGAAGTACACAAGACACTATCCTGGGCAGCGGCCACAGAGTCTTCCATTTCCGCTGTCCACAGCCGGGTGTGGACATCTGGAAAGCGGGCTATCTCAGCCATCTACGCATGGACTCGGGTGATTGGTCTCTGGACCCGAGAGTATTCCAAGCCATTTTCAGGCACTGGGGGTCCCCGGATGTCGAGTGATGGCGTTATTCCTCAACGAGAGCTTCCGGCATTTATTGCCATGCTCATGAACTCTGGGCTCTAGCAGCGGTCGCACTGGTTCAGAATTGGTCCCAGTTTCGCCTGCCATACGTGTTCCTACCTTGGGCCCTGTTACCTCGAGTGCCCTGCAAGATACGGGCACACTGTCTCGTGTGATTCTGATCGCACACCTTTGGCCCACAAGAGCCTGGTTCCCAGAACTGCTCCAGCTCGCCGGCGGCGATCCTTGGAGTCTGTCAGATCTTCCAGATCTTCTCTCTCTGGGTCCATTCTTCCGCCCCAATTCGCCGGCACTCGGGCTCTCTGTTTGGCCCTTGAATCCTGGGTCCTGACTCTCTGCTCTTCCCCGCGACGTACAGGAATCCATAACACAGGCTCATAAGCCTGCCTCGCGAAACTTTTATCTCCGGACGTGGAGAATTTTTCTCTCCTGGTGTTCTGATACCGGCCACTCTGTGGCCCTCCTCCTGGCCTACATTACTCTTGTGTCTTCAGTCCGGTCTAGACACGGGTCTTTCCCTAAACTCTCTGACAGGACAGTGTTTAGCTCTTTCTGATCCTCCTTCCTAGAGTCTGGCTAGGTTCCCACGTGGTCGCACATTTCTGCAAGGGGTGGCTCACATTGTCCACCCTACAAGTGTCCTCTGGAACAGTGGGATCTCGAGTTCGTTCTCTCGGCTCTCCAGAAGCCTCCGCGAGCGTTCCCTAAAACCGTGTTTTTTTTTATTTGGTTCTTTCGGCTCTCCAGAAGCCTCCATTTGCCCCATTAACGGTTATCCCTTGCACACCCTTTTTCAACAGGTGGCATTATTAGTGACTATCACCTCGCTTTGGCGGGTGGCAGATTGGGCGGCGTGGTCATGCACGCTTCACTTCTTGGTGGTTCATCAGGACAAGGTTGTCCTGCGTTCCGTCCCTTCCTTTCTCCCAAGGGTGGTCTCTCCTTTCCACCTCGTCCAGAACATTTATTTTTCTTCCTTCTGTCCAAACCCGATATTCAGGTTTGCAAAGGCCCTCCACAACTTGGACTTGATCAGGGCTCTGAGAGTGTATTTGTCTCTCACAGCTCCTCTGCATCAGTCTGTCTCTCTCTTTGTTCTCTCGGCCTGATGCGGCAAGGACTTTGCCGCCTCCTAGGCCGTGATTGCCCGTCGGATCCGGACGGCCATATTGGTTCACGACGGCCATAATAAACTCCTATTCGGTCTCGCGCACGTCGCTCCTGACGGGACTCAAGGCGCATTCCACTAGACCCGTGGGCGCTTCTTGGGTGTTGCGGCTCCGAGCCTCAACCCAACAGGTGTGTCAGGCCGTCACTTGGTCAAGCCTTCACACATTTTCTAAACAGTACCAGGTACATGTTCATGCCTCAGCGGATGCAGATCTGGGCAGACGCGTTCTCCAGGCAGCTGTTGCCCACCTGTAAATGTCTAAGTTGCCTTTCAGGGTGCAGTGTTTTTTTCCCACCCAGGGACTGCTTTTGGACGTCCCAATGTCAGGGTCTCCCAGATTTGGACGACAAGGAAAAAGAGAATTTTGTTTACTTACCGTAAATTCTTTTTCCTTTAGTCCGTAAATCTGGGAGACCCAGCACCCTCCCTGTGCCCTACGGGCGTACCTGTGTCTCTGGTACAGCACTTAGTTTTTCGCTGTTGGCCATTGTTCTGGCCTTAGACTTTCCTTTCGGCCTGGTTGGCCGGGATTGTTTTTACAGTGCAATGTTTTCCTCCTACTGCTTTTATACCAAACTGCTAGTATTCCTGCAGAGGGCGTATATGCTGCAGGGGAGAAGGAGGAGTAAATCTCTTCTATATTTGGTGTGACCTCCAGGGGGCAGCATATAACACACAATGTCAGGGTCTCCCAGATTTACGGACTAAAGGAAAAAGAATTTACGGTAAGTAAACAAAATTCTCTTTTTTCCCAAATAACATACAGCATAAAAAGGGTCATTTCATATCAAGTGATCCAAATATGAATATTTTTTTTTACCTTTTGTCTCTAGATTTTTTTAATTTTATTTTTTTTTATGACGTACAACTTTAGTTAATTACAAATTAAAAGTTTTTTTTTTTTTTTTTTTTTCTTTCAGTTAATTTTTTATAGACTTCTTGCAAGCGTGAATTTTGGCCTGTATGGCTTTAGATTTTTTTATCATATCTCGGGCTAGAATGGTGCTTAAAAGAATGCATGACATTCACAAGCCGCGTTTGTGTTTTTTTTTTTTTTTTGTTCTGTTTTTTTACGGGAGGCAAAAAGTGCAGGAGGAAGTTGTCACACGGGCAGGAATAATCCTGTTCCCGTGGGACGTGTACTTTCGCTTTAGCAGTATATGTACACACATACACTGCTAAACCGAAATAAAAGAAAGCAATGTTTAAAAATAAAAGAACTTTTGATACTCGCCCCACTGCAGACTGTTCTGGGACGTCCGATCGCTGGGAGGACCTAAATCAGCTGACCAGCGGCAAAGCGATCAGCTGACGTGTCGCCTGACTGCATCAGCTGACCAGTTTTGGCGCCCAGTTTAAATGCTCAGCTGATGTCATGTGACACAAAAGCTGAGCAGTTCGTATTTTCATGAAATAATTTTTTTAAAAAAAGTGACGTGGGCTTTGCCCTATTTTTGTGTCCAGCCAGTTGCGAATTGTAGTTCGCAGTCAATGCAGAAAATGGCGTGTCCATAGAAATGCCACCTTCTGGCGCTGTATTCAACTCTTCAGAGGCCCTGGTGTCGGCTGGGTAATAATGGGGTTAGTGCCAGCTTTGTATTATCATCTGGCCCTAAGTCCGAAGTTCATGGGGTCACATCAATAATTAGACATGACCACCATGGATTTCTAGTAAGCAGATAAAAAAAACAAAAAAAAAAAAAACACAAACAAACAGAAAAATATTTTTATTAGAAATAAAACACAATAATTAGTGACATCTTTATTAAAGAAAATACCCTTCCGACGTAGTTCAGTGCCGTGATGTCCAATCCGGATCCAATATCATCTGATTGGTTTGCCGGCCGGCAAACCGTTTAGATCAGTGTTTCTCAACTCCAGTCCTCAGGACCCACCAACATGTCATGTTTTCAGTATTTCCTTAGTATTGCACAGGGGTTTGAATTATCCGCAGTGCAGGTGATTAAACTGTCATCTGTGCAATACTAAGGAAATCCTGATGCTGTCAGGTGACATAACTGATCGGGTTGCCGCCCGGTCAGCTAATTCAGGTCCTGCCAGCGATCGGACGTCCCGGGACAGTCTGCGAAGTGGTGAGTATCAAATTTTTTTTTTTAAAGGGAATCGGTCAAGCTAGCCCTTTCTCTTATCAGCAGCTGTTTCCTAACCATCCCTCTCTGAGCTAAATGGGCTCTATAACGATTTAGAAAAATGAATGAGCTTACATGTGGTCCCCATGTAGGAGACTGGAAAGGCGGGCTCTGGGCTCCATGAAAACCTCCTTGTGGTGTCCAAACACACCCTGCTAGGCGTCATCCTTCTTGCTGCTTTGCCGCCTCCATTTGGAATCTCCCGCCCTCTCATCCAGTGTAATGGCCTTGAGGGAACGTCATATGCCGGTGCATTATGGGCCTGATCACGTGATCGGCCCAGTTTCAATATGCGCATTGAACATACGCGGAGCCAGGCCGATCATGTGATCAGGCTCATAATGCATGGGGCTGGATATGACGTTACGGCAAGGCCATTGCACTGGATGAGAGGTCGGGAGATTCCAAATGGGAGGCGGCAAAGCAGCAAGAAGGATGACTCAGTGGGGCGTGTTTGGACACCACAAGAAGGTATTCATAGGGCCTGCCTTTCCAGTCTCCTACATGGGGACCATATGTAAGTTCAAATTCATTTTTCTAAATTGTTATAGGGCCCCTTTAGCTCAGAGAGGGTTGATTAGGGAACAGCTAGGAAGGTGCAGGGATAGCTAGTGATAGGAGAAAGGAATAACTTTTTGATTCTAGTTGTATTTTTATTAAGATTCTTTTTAAAAAAAAAAACAGGTGAGGATTTAGTGATAAAAAGGTTGGACATATGTCATCTTTTGTGGTATAGAGAGTGTATAATCAATGGGATACTTATACATATTTTCCTTGTCTTCAACATGTAAAGGGAGGAATGTTTATCTCGCCACAAAGTTACTGAAACCAAGAAGCATTTGGGATAATAGTAACACCCTGGTAGGTGGGCTGACTGGATAATTAGCGCACTATCAGGGTGTCTTGTAGTTGTCCTAGCTGGCACCATTGTATAAGTGAGAGAGAATAGAGAAATGGTGGTGGGAGTATTTATGACATTACTGTATACTTCATCTTAGACCCCTCTCTGTTATCCAACAGAACTCTCTGAGAAGATCACCACCACATGAGAATATGATTCCCTAGGCATACCCGCTTCCCAGCCTGCACACCTGGACTTCAGACTAACAATCTGGTGGCTCACATATGACTAGTGTGACCCACATATCTTTGCAAATCTTATTTCAAAAGCCCCTGATGAGTCTCTCATATTATTTGGGAAGACGAAACGCGTCGGGCAGGGAAGAGATAACCATATTGATGGAAATAACTGATGAATACTAGGTCTATGTGACTTTAGGACCTCTGAACAGGAGTTATAGGTGACTGAGACAATAAGACACCAGGGACAGACCTGGATACCAGACTGACTCTATCAACAGTTGGGTGGGTGGTACCTTTCAATGATACGTAATGTGTCTGTGAGGCTAAACCCCCAAAACCCGCTGTAACAGTATATTATAGTGTCCAACATCTTTAGAATCCTGAGTTCCATATCACATGGACTATTGTTTGTTTGAATATGTATTGGGGGTGGGTTATACACTACAAAGCACTGTTTGTATTCACTAAATCCTCACCTGGGTTTTTTTAAAAAGAATCTTAATAAAAATACAACTAGAATCAAAAAGTTGTTCCTTTATTTGATAAAATTAAAAATAACTAGTAAACTGTAAATCGGTGATCTAGTGATAGGAGAGACTTCTAGATCCAGGTGACAGGTTCCCTTTAACACATTGCTTTGTTTTATTTCGCTTTAGCGGTGTTTGTATATACACTGCTAAAGTGAAAGTACATAGATGTTGCACAGGAACAGGATTATTCCTGCCCCAATGTGACCTCACTTCCTCCAGCACCCACGATTATAGGTGCTGGAATAGGCATTGTCTGAACGACAATGCGTATTCCAGACCTCATAATGGGGCCTATGGGAGAAAGCGCGTGCATATTTGCGCAAAGAATTAACATGTTGATTCTTTTTACACACATGCTTTCTCCCGCAAAAGTGCGGCAGAGAAAAGCGCAGCGTCTGAACGGCAAAAGTGAATTTCCGTTCACCTTGCAGGCAAATGCAGACACTAATGTGCTTTAGCGGGAAAAGCGCGCGTAAAAATAAATCTTTATATAGCACCAACATATTCCGCAGAAAGATGATGGGAGTATAGGTGTATCACGGTCCGTGCTGCTCCAGGGCTTAAACTCACCAAAGAGTCAGTCAGATTTCCATCCTTTATTCTCCTTCATCTACGCGTTTTGGCGCCTAGCCTGGCACCTTCATCAGGGATATCCCTGATGAAGGTGCCAGGCTAGGCGCCGAAACGCGTAGGAGAAGGAGAATAAAGGATGGAAATCTGACGACTCTTTGGCGAGTTTAAGCCCTGGAGCAGCACGGACCGTGATACACCTATACTCCCATCATCTTTCTGGATTATAACCACTGTTCAGTGGTCGGAGGTCCTGCAGCAGCTTGGAATAATATTTCCTAAACGCCTTCAAACCAGTTGTGGGGATCACAACTGCATCAGGTGAGTGGCTTCTCAGCACCACCCCATTACGATTAGTGTCACTAGTGATAGGGCACTATTGCGCCTCTTGTCCCCCACCCTTTTATATTTTACAACATATTCCGTAGCGCTTTACAATGCAGTGGGTAATAAACCGAAAGTACACAGTATAATACAGTAAGAACATACACAATATAATACAGTAATTCCAGTAGAGAAAGAATACAGTACAATTGTATACAATACAATAAGCATGGCATTAATGTAAAAAATACAATACAATGGATAAAGCAAAAATAAATGTGACCCTGCTCAAAAGAGCTTACAATCTACAGCGAGATAGGGGTTTCACAAAGTGCAGGGGCTTATTACACTGATAGTCCAGGCATCTTGAGGAAATGGGGGATAGAAATAAAGTTACATGAGTGGTCACCAGACAATCTGTGTAGATCTTTTGGGTTTGGTGGAGTTTCAAGAAGTTATGTCGAGAGAGATAGTGAACGGGCTATGTACAGTACAAGGGAATTTTGTTAGGGAGCATTATAGGCCGCTTTGAAAAGATGTGTTTTTAGTGAGCGTCTGAAGCCATGCAAATTGTGGATGGTCCTGATTTCTTGGGGTAGAGCATTCCAGAGAATTAGTGCAGCTCGGGAAAAGTATTGCAGGTGGGAGTGGGAAGATCGTATTAGTGCAGATGTTAGTCGAAGGTCATTTGTAGAACGTAGAGAATGGGTGGGGTGATAGACAGAGATGAGGGAGATGTAGGGGGGTGCTGCATTGTGAAGAGCTTTGTGGGTGAGAACAAGCAGTTTGAACTTTATCCTGTAGTGTATAGGCAGCCAATGGTAATGACTGGCACAGAGCGGAGGCATCTGATTAATGATTGGCCAGGTAGGTGATCCTGGCTGCTGCATCAAGAATGGACTGTAGAGGGGAAAGTTTAGAGAGCGTGAGGCCAATTAATAGAGAATTGCAATAATCAAGGCAGGAGTGGGTTAGGGCCACAGTAAGGGTTTTAGTTGTTTCCATGGTGAGAAAGGGGCGGACTCTAGAGATGTTCTTTAGGTGTAAGCAACAAGAGCGGACGAGAGATTGTATATAGGAGGTGAGGGAGAGATCGGTGTCAAATGTGACACCTAGACAGCGAGCCTGCTGCCTAGGTGTTATCGTGGTACCGCACACAGAGAGAGATGTCCGATTTAGGGAGGTTAGTGGAGGGCGGGAGCAAAAGAAGTTCAGGTTTGGAAAGGTTGAGTTTTAAATAGAGAGCCGACATGATGTTGGAAACTGCAGCTAGGCAGTCATTGGTGTTCTTTAAAACCGCAGGGGTAAGGTCAGTGGCTGTAGTGTATAATTGTGTGTCCTCAGCATAGAGATGGTACTGGAAGCCAAATCTGCTGATGGTGTGTCCAATCGGGGCCGTGTAGAGAGAGAAGAGAAGAGGTCCAAGGATTGAACCCTGAGGGACCCCAATAGTGAGAGGAAGAGAGGGGGGGGGGGGGGGGGGGGGGGAGGAGTAGAGCCAGAAAATGATACACAGTGAGCAAGGAGAGCGGTGTCCTTTATACCAATGGTGTGCAGCATAGAGAGTAGGAGATGGTGGTCAACAGTGTCAAAAGCTGCAGAGAGATCAAGAAGAATAAGCAGAGAGTGGTCACCATTACGTTTTGCTGTCAGTAGGTCATTGGTCACTTTGATGAGGGCAGTTTCTGTAGCGTGAAGGGGGCGAAAGCCAGACTGTAATGGATCTAGAAGAGAGTGAGCGGAGAGAACGGGTGAGGCAGGAGTAGACCAGGTGCTCCAGGAGTTGAGATGAAGGGGAGATTGGAAACTGGTCTGTAGTTATTTGTGCAGGATGGGTCGAGAGGTTTCTTTAATAAAGGAGTAATGATCGAGTGTTTGACGGAGAAGGGGAAGATGCCAGAAGAGAGGGAAAGGTTGAAGATTTTGGTTAGGTGAGTGATAATGACCGGACAGCGACTAAAGTAGGTGTGAGGGAATGGGGTCAGTAAAAAGACGCAAAGTTTACGCTTTGTCAGGACGAAGCCTTAGCTTGCTTTCACATCAGCAGTATGGCAATTTTGCGGCAGATGTCGCCGCACCTGCCGGATATACTGCGTAACAGCCGACTTGTGGCACCGATCTGACAAGCCCCATTCATTCTCTATTGGGCTTGCGGTCGGGTGCTGCAAGTGCGGTATTGCCAAATCCGGCACTTGTGGCACAGTAAAAAAATAAATAAATAAAACGCTGTTGGCAGCCTTTTTTTGCACGGCCACAAGTGCCGGATCTGCTGGTTTTAGCAATACTGCACTTGCCGCCCCATAGAGAATGAAATGTGCTTTCCGGATCAGTGCCACAAGTCAGCCAATACGCAGTATATCCGCCAGGTGCGGCGACATCTGTCGGATCTACCGCAAAATTGCAATACTGCATGATGTGAAAGGAGCCTTAATTGTGTTCTTGGTTATATTTGTACTTGAATTCAACTTGGGACCTATGAAATTTTTTTATTTTGTAAAATCCTCTTTGTTGGAAGTTACAGGTTCTTCAAAATTTTCTGCCTGCAGAATATTTTTCTCTTTTGCAAGTTGCTTTCTACAACTGTCACAAATGTTAATGCCTGCATTGAATGATTGATTTATATCAAACATCCAATCTAGTACTGGCCTAAGATTTTTTTCTTGTTTAGTGTCCATTTTTTTCAAAAGGATTTCAACAGCATATATTATAAAATGCTGTTCCTTGAGAAGTAGCAGCCATTGCTGTGTGAGAAAAATACAGTTAATATTAAGGAAGAGGTGTAAGAAAAATAAAGATTTACAGTACTCTTTAGATAGAACTGTTACTATAAAGTGAGTATTAGGGCTAGCGCATACGCAGCTTTTTCTGTCTGTGGATAAACGCTGTGGTTTTGGCACCTTTTTTCTACCCAGTTTTCATTGTATCTGCATTCGTTTTTTTAATCGCTAAAGAACGCGATGGCAATTTTTTTTAATATAAATAGTGGTAAATGCTGCATTTATTGCAGCGATCAAAAAAGTAGTGCAAGCAGTTATTTACTCTCAGGCTGGAAACACTCTCCTAGTTACATGCGAGTCTCTCGGATGAGACTTGGAAGAGGCTGAAGCAGTGACCCTGAATGGCTTCTCCCTGTCTGGACAGGAGAGTCAGCTGTCCAGAGAGGGAGAGGCCGTTCAGGGTCACTGCTCCAGCCTCTTCCGAGTCTCGTCCTAAGAGAGTGTGTCCGAGCCCTCTCTGTGAGTGTTGATGATCACTCAGAAGAGCGGTATGTGTGTATTAGCCCTTAATAAGAAAAGGATTAAACTATTAATATAAATTTTCTCAAACTTTAAACACACTCGCCAATATTGTAGCACACCGACTCCCTTGATGCCTGTGTAGAGACTACTGCTCGTTTAAGAGTGAACGTGTCCAGGCATGTCAGGACATAAAAGTTCTGAAGCTCTGTATTACTTCCTGACTCTATGGTGGGCAGATACTTAACATGATTGACAGAGCTGCTGGCCTGTCATCTGCTCTGCATTCACTTTCTACCCCTGTTCATTCTCAGGTTGAGCCCTAACAAAGCTTTCTCCGCTGTCCTCTCCTGCTTCTAAGCTGTAACATAACAAAATACAGTAATATCTAAAAAGCATGGAATATTTCTTAAATATAGACTCCGCACATTTAGACCACAGGCTGAATAGATCTAAATTCAAGATTTTCGAATTGACTCTGTAGTAGTCATATTTTTAAATATGATTTCATTGCAATTCCAACTTGAATTTTGGTACACATGTGGCTAGGAGCATAGCAGACGTGTATTTTTGGAAATTTTTAAATTAAAGGTGTTTTTTTGAGGGAAATGCGTTTTAAAATTTTGCGTTTGTAATCGCATGTGTAAAATATTAACAAAGATACTCTTGTGACATACGTCTGGTGAAAGCATGTACAGTTTTGAGTAGAATGGTGTTTATTTTGTTTCTCGATCTTTTTTTCTAGGCAGGCAACACCAACATTTTTTCTGAATTTCAAAAATTAAAAATAAAATCTAGCAATTTTTTTCTTTACATTTTTCACTCTCTGACACACTATTACCAAATAAAAAAATAGAGGTAAAAATCATTGGTTCACTTGACATGGAATGGCCCTAACACTGTAATAGCAACATGAAGTAGGAAAAGTTGAATGTACAGAAAACACAGGATCACTAGACCTGTAAATGATATGCAAATCATTAAAAAATTAACACTTTTCGAAACCTCTCAATTTATTTAGCAAAGAGTATGGGCACCACATGCCTTAGTTGCTATCTGTGTGGTAATAAATGGTTGAGGAATGTTCTGCCATGCTGAATGTACTTGGATACACAAACAATCAAGATCCACTGCTGGCAGCTTCCTTTGTAATTGCTTACCAATGATGTCCAAAGTGTTGTTAATGGGAGACAAGTCTGGAGACGCTGCAGGTTAAGGTAGCATGTTTAGGCCACATGGGATCTTCACAGTATTACCAACAAAATGTGACCTGGCATTATGTTGAAAAACGCATTTGAGCATTTTAAGAAATGGCAGTACCATTGGTGTTAGGGACCAGATCAGTATAATGCTGATCTGTTAGCTGAACCCAGGTACACTGAGAATTAAGTATCAATCCAAAAAGAGCAGATTTTCCTGTAATATCTTAACGCTTCCAGTTTTCAGGTGAATTATGGATTTGTGAAAATAAAAATTAAGTTACTCTTTAAAGTCCCATTCCAACACTTAGCTAACAGATCATGAATGAAATAAAACTAAGAGTAATGTACATACACTGCATGCATTAATATACTTACTGGTCACCATCCTGTACCGTTTTTTGCTTGGTTCTGGGCCCACTCCTCTATCATGTGTCTAGCACTGTCTTGTCACCTCACACCATTGACCATTACTTCCTTTTTTTGATGCAAAGCAGTGAATGGCCTGATTTTGAGTATTATAGAGTTTCATTGAGAATGTGATTGCTTGTCACATAGTGGCAGGGTGGATAAAAATCTTGATTTTTTTAAAAAAATCAAAAAAATCAGATTTTTTTGATTTAAATCAGATTTTTTTGATTTAAATCATTTGATTTAAATCAGATTTTTTAATCAAGTTGTACACAAGCAAAACTTTGTCTTTTTGCAAATCTAATTGTTTTACACAAATAAAAATATTAAAACAGTTGATTATGAAACCTAATAATTTTTATTTGCACTATTAAACACTCAGAATTGAACTACAGAGAGTAAGTACTTTTTAACAATAGCCTATCTCTAACGTTTGAAGTAAGCAAACATCTTCAGTGAATACATCAGTCCTTTAAGCCTACTGTTTATTTAGGACTTTTAATAGGAAAACCAGTTGTCCTGCTTTAGCAGTTCCTAAGCGGTTTCGGACTGTTGTGTGCACAAAACCTTTCTTTCCAAGATCTGCTGCTGGCATCTCAACAAAATGAACCCAAATAGGGTCTCTCTTACGACCTGCTGCCATGGCTCACACAGATCACTTATGAAGTTTGATTGTTACTACAGCCTGAGCCAAGCACTGCTGATGTTACTACAGCCTGAGCCAAGTACTGCTGACTATCCAACAAGTTTGGGCATGTCAACTGAATGCAGGGAAAAAGAAACTAAACCAAAACTGAAACCAAGCTAGAAGTGTGGAATTAAAGGGGCAGTATGAACAAAATGTGGAGGCTATTAATAGTTTATACAATTAAGACATGCTGCTTTTAAACACCTACCTATTGCCATATAGTAAAACAAAAAAGATTTTTACTTACTTTGGGGTCCCCCCCTCACCCTGGCGTTAGATCGTTGCCCCTAGTTTCGTCCGTGTAACTATGGGCGCACATGCACACTGCTCTCACTTCTCATTTTAATCGTGATTTATATTAAAAAAAAACCTTTTGATTTAAATCAGTGATTTAAATCATGATTAAAATCATGATTTAAATCGATCCGATTTAAATAGAAAAAAAACTTTTGATTTAAATCGTGATTTAAATCATGATTTAAATCGGCGTGATTTAAATCAATCCACCCTGCATAGTGGTTGTAATGAGCCGACTGGTTGTAGCTGTGGTTACATGATTTAAGAGCGAACCAGTGTGGTGCTAGAAAAAGCAGAAGGTGACTCCCAGTAAGTAGGTTAATGCATGCACTGTATATACATTACATTACAGATTGGTTGGTGAATTAAAATAAAACTACGCTGGTGCTACTGAGTGTCAGAAATATTTAATCCGGTTTCCAGCAAGTTATTTTTTTTTTGGCCTACACTTCCTCTCCGCTCCAACTAATGTATTTATATATAATGTGTGTGTATTCCATTAATAACTTTCCTATTTTGTTCATATTAGCATCCCGTTTTACATACAGCTAACTGGAAACAACTTAACTCTGACTACACAAATAGTGGATTTCCACACTTTTTTGGGGGGTTTGTTAAGCAGCCCAATAGTGTGTTAAGGCCTTTTTAACTGCAGATAAAT
Organism: Allobates femoralis; assembly: GCA_033576535.1. Lineage (NCBI taxonomy): Eukaryota > Metazoa > Chordata > Amphibia > Anura > Aromobatidae > Allobates > Allobates femoralis. The sequence goes on from JARQOC010000004.1 coordinate 542,467,397, forward strand.
TGGTATTTTTAAGGTATGCTTCTAGTTTACAAATGCACAATGTTCTGTGGTCTTTAAAGCTGTTTTTCTCTTTCCAGCATCCTTTGATCCTGACAATTCTTCATTGTCCATGTCGGCGCCATCAATGAACAGCTTGGAAACCAATCTCTATGCAAGTCAAACCTTTTTGCAAGGACATAGTGTTTGCTCCCGTAATTTTAGTAGACAACACTTTTCACCGCATCCCTGGACTAATTCTTCAAATCCATGTATGTATTTACTAACTACACTTGGTACATGCTTTTTCTTTACATAAATTTTAAGCCCATGTTTAAAGGTAGCCTGTTACTAGATTCATGTTGTCAAACCCACGCACAGGATGAATCTAAGCCTGGCTATGCAGTTGTAGCCAAGTATGGTTTTTTTAAGTCCATATTTCTTTGTTTTTAAAAAGTAACGTACTTGGTAACAATCACACAGCCAAGCTCACATGCTACTTCTTGTTTGGGCTGCCTGAAACTGACAGTTTCACTTAAAAATATAGCTAATTATTGTTGCCACTGTCACCTAGCTACATTTAAGCATAATCTATATTTCAGGTCATTCTCTTGGTCCACCAGCTTTGTCTGGTTCTACGTCTCCACTGCCATCTTCAACTGATCCTCAGTTGTCAGCCCCAATACAGCCAACAAACTTCATAAATGACCGTAAAATACCGCCTCCTATTGGAACAGAGCGGCTAGCACGAATTCGACAGAGTGGCTCGTGTACAGTTGGGAACACCTACTCGCCTTCTGTTGGACAGAATGGTATATGGTCATTTGGAGTGAACAGTGAACCAGGTATGAATGCAGACAATTACAGAAAGTTGCAAGTTCGCAGGGTTTCCAAAATTGCCAACATTTATAATCCAATGTGAAAAGCAAAACAATGAAATTCTGCTCACCCCTTGTTTCCTTTGATTGAGCTGAGATGGATCAGTGGTCCTCCCAGGCTGTTTCCAAATGCCCAGAAAGTGCCCACCGCAGTGGTCAAGTGCCATATTTTTAGCACCACGCACAGTTTGTAGAATAATTCTGGCGGAGAACTGTTTGAAGTGTTGTAACATTTTTGCACACCCCATAGTTGCGCAAACCTTTGTGTTTTTATTTATTTATTTTTTTTACCCGGTCCAGCAACTTCTGGCGCATAGGAGTATGAATGAGCGTAGCTAGCAAAGTCATAATTTTCACAACAATAGTAGCATAAATTGTGACAGATATGTGGATCCTTATCAGTCTTAATGAGTCAGTGCTGTTGTTCTGCCTAGTGAAAGGTCTAAAGGGGAAAGCATGATGCAGGAAACTCTTGGTGAATCCTTATTCATGAACAAACTTTCTGCTCTAAATGATGGCTCTAAGTGTTCAGTCGAGAGACCCCATTAGGCTTTGTGCACACGTTGCATTTTTGCTACATTTTGTGATGTTTTTGCCCAAAAAAGGATCAATTTTAGAGATGCCAGCAAAGTATATGACTTTCTAAACGCTGTGCCAATGTCTGCGTTTTTACTGGTCCGGGTTTGGTGCAGAAACCTGATTAGAAAAAAAGAGCATGTCAATTTATCCATTTTCTCTATTGACCCCATTCTAATAGAAACACAGTTTCAAAAACAGAAAAAAAAGGATCAAAAATCAATACGTTTATGATGCGTTTTTTTTCTTTTGTTGAAAAACGGATGCAGTTTTGATCCAGAATTTTCAGGACCACAAACTGAATACTTCTTTTGTGTGGGCACACAGCCTTTACAGTGTTATCGGAAATCTAATTTACTAGGTCTTTCACTTGTTCTTATTACCTTGTGTCTGAAGAGTTTGCTTTTGTTTTTCTTTCAGAAATTATTTATATTAAACTTTTCAACATAAGCAAATATCTTAAATAGTTGTCACATGAATACAAAGACAAGTACAAGTATTACAAAGTTCTTTGTCATAGATTGTTCTCCATCTCGATTGTGAGCTAGCTGAGATAATATCTTGTGGAAATAGAACTATCAGCTATTGACCAAGAGGTGTGGGCGCAGGCAAGAGAGTCGATAATGGAAGGGTATAGAGGCAGGTAGAAACTGAGAGTAGCAAGAGGGGAGAGTAAAAAGGGGGCATAATTTGCAGAGAAGGGAAGAAGGGGAAAATGTTTCTATGCGTAGTCACCAGCATTACTGCTTTTAAAGATTGGGTCAAGTGGTGGGAATTATAGGAACTATTAGGCGAAGAGCGGGCCTTCATTAAAAATGGACCCTTTTAGTCAAGCTCCTGTGTATCTATCCCAATCTTTATCTTGTGCTGTGAGAGACTAAAATTCTCTATAGATGGTCCATTTCAACCACCCACTCCCTGATCATTCGGGCATCTATGAGGCAAAATCTTTAGTCCTATCTTGGCAGATGAAAGGGAACCAGGGACAAGAGAGAGTAGCGCCACTTATGGTGTTGAGGTTACCCGGTTTCCTGAAATTTGAGAGTATGCATCAAATACTGCGGACCAGAAGGGCTGCAGCAACCTACATGACCACCAAATGTACATCGTAGTGGCAGGCTCTTCACCGCATCTCCCGCGAACCGTGGGGAAGATGTTAGGTAACACAGGGCATCTGTAACAGTGTGTCAAAACTTTAAAGTTCTTTTCCTGAGCACTAAAGAAAATGGAGTTTGTGGTTGAGAGCAAATATTTTGAGGCACTCTGATTCTTAGAAAGTAATTTGTAATTCCTCCTACCAGGCTTTAATATATGGAGGTGACCCCTTTGGACACACCTCGGATAATAAGCTGTAGAGTAAGGAGATAGTGTGTGGCGGGCTAATTAAAGACCTCAGCGGGCTTCAAAGGGAGTAGGAGGCGTCGTGGGTATTCTACCCAGAAATGCTTTTACTTGAAAGTACTCCAGCCATGAGAGGGACTTCCCAGGGAAGGACCCCCATAAAGCAGTCAGTGAGGGAAATCTGGAGAACCAGTCAATCACCTGTACCAGCTCGACCCAGTCAGCAGCCCTCCAGCACAGGAACGTATTTCTTCCTATAGCAGGTGGGAAAGCGGGTTGTCAAACAGCAGAATCATGATTCCAGGTCTGTTGGAGACTTTGAATCTGGTAAGGTATCCATCCCAAAATCCAAGGAACACCCTAGTTAAAGGTGTAAGCCCTGTTGCGAACTGTCTGCTCGACATCAGGTATCAAGGCAAATGGGCAAGGGAACCTGTAGTTGGTAACCTCTCAACCGTCACCCATTGCTTGTTGATCTCTCTGAACAGCCAGTCCAGAGCCCTTGACAGAAAAACGCTCTAGTGGTATCTGTCAGGAAGACTCGCCCCACCACTTGCTTTAGTTCTGGCGAATACCCCAAATTAAATACGTGGTTTGTAGATATCCCACACACATTTGTTTAAGGCTGCTTGCAATCATTTAAAGTAAGACAGCTATTGGGACTGTTTGGAATAAGTAAAGGGAACTCGGTAGGATGTCCATTTTTAAGAGTTTGCTTTTTAATGCATTCAATTTGCAGTAGGGTCATCAAATGCTTTCTTTAGGAGTGATTAGTCTGGTGTACAACTTTTAGCAGCATTTTGTGGTGGTGTAATCTTTAATGCATGATTACTGAAATTATTATTTTTTTTTTTTTAAATAGAAATGTTTTCTGGGTGGTCTCAGCCTGTCATGAATACGCAAGTATTCCATCAACCTCAACCAGAAAACTCAGTGTTTTCGCTGCACCAGTACATGGAAAGAGATGAATATGGAGTGTTACATCCTTCTACTGGGTTCCATCGACCAACGTCAAACACTGTTGACTTTTCCAAAGTAAGTGCTTTTTGAAAGGTTTTCCATGGACCACTTTCGAGTAATAAAAAAAAAAAAATAATTTCCCTATATAAATAGTTAAAAATATAAATAAGAACTAAAATATTATGTTGTAAGATTATCAATGATAAGACTTAATACAATGTAGTAGCCATTACACAAACATGTATGGGTACGAGCAGTTGAACAAGTGGTGGGGTGAAAAACCGCAATAGAATGATAGGTAAGAAGTGCTCTATATTGTTAACCTTGAGTTTTTAAACGTTCTTAACACATGAAGTTCTGTCCAATACATATGGGCGAACGCACCGATGTTCGGGTTCAGCGGAGCAGTCTGGCCTTTTTTTTTTTTCTTTCTTTTTTTTATTATTAATAAAAACTGGGTTCGGAATTTGACTTGATTAATTTTGAACCCGAACCCAGACACTTATGAAATGCAGACTGGGGGGCTGTAAAGATAAGCAAACTGGGGGGCTGTAAAGATAAGCAAAACAGTGATTAAACATCAGCATCATACTTGCCAGCGTTTGCGCTTGTACTTCTGGGCTGCTCATTCTTGATTTATTCAATGCACTGGCTCCAACAGCCAATTAGACACCCTCTTTCTTTGACAGCGTCTGTGATTTGCTGTAGCGCACCTCACCCATTGTGCTAGTGTCTGTGATTAGTTGCCATAGGCAACAAACCTGCTGTCATAGGGGTGTAAAAAGAAATCCTTTAAAAAAATGACTTGGGGCTTTGCTGTGTTTTTGATTCTCAGCACAGATAAGGTGGACAGCTACGGGCTTCCACCCCCGAGCTTTCTGGCTTTACTTTGGCTGGCAATAACAAATACAGGGGAGTGAATTCATTTATTTTTTTAAATGTTTAAACAAAGTGTGGACTTCGCCGTATTTTTGATTGCCAGCCAGATTTAAAACCAGGCAGGTAGGAGCTTGTATTCTCAGCATGGTGAGGCACATGGGTATTGGGCCCCCTATGCTAGAAAAAGTGCGCAGCCGCCCCAGAAATTGTTGCATTCATTAGAAGTGCCAATTCTTGGCTCTACCTGGCTCTTCCCGATTCCCTGGTGTGGTATTGGGGTGATAGAAGGGGTTAATGACAGCTGAGTATTGACAGCTTGTCATTAAGCCCAAATTGATAACGGTCAGGTCTCTAAGACCCGCACATTATCAATCCTGTGAAGAAATAGTTAAAAAAAAAAAAAAAACACAACTCGCAGAGAAAAATAATTTCTTTGAAATAAATCACAGACAACTCCCATTTCCTATTTATTAACCCAAACAAACCCTCTGACGATAATCCACAGCAATGGTCCCATGAAGCACACGATACTGGCTCTACTTCATCCAGAGACTGCAACAATGGAACAAGCATCCTCTCGCTGCAGTCTCTGGGATCACTCTGACTGCTTCATGAAGTGGTGATGTCACTCACGGAGGGTCAAAATGCAAGGTGCCTTATTCCCTCAAAGCCAATTTAAGACACTGATCAGCAATAGGGGAATACTGCCCCGCAGCTGAAAAACGATCATGTGACGACAGCTTTTACACCTGCAGACGTCGGCCCCAACTAGTTTTAGAACTGTTTGGGGCCAAATAACCCCATAGATACCGCTGTCATTGATTTCACAGTGGTATTTCAGTGGTTAAAAGACCCCCTTTGGCAGAATCGGCCGCCCACAATTGCAGGTGCCAATCGTTGCCATGGTACCCTGAGGTCGTCTGATTCCATATATAAGCAGGGTCTTACAGGCAGGGCTGTGGAGTCGGAGTCTGTGTCCATTTTGGGTGGAATTAATGGACATTGAGGAGGCTGAGTTGGATGTTTGGCTTACCGACTCCACAGCCCTGCTTACAGGTGCAGTCAGTGAATCTCCAGCACATGTAATTGTGTCGTTCCGGACGCAGGAATACCAATCTATAACACTGTCACATAAATACTGCCGTACGGTAAGCATAAAAAAAGCCCAAAATTTTACTATTTCATCATTCTGACATGCAAATATTTTTGTATTAGATGATCAAAATGTCATATGTAAATGAAAAAAGTTAAAAATGAAAATGCCCAACCATCCCACAGAAAACAAGCCCTAATGTTGCTCATTTGGAAAAAAAAATTATGGATCTCAGAATATTGTGATATGAATTCATTTTTGTAAAAAGTTGTTTTTGATTTGTAAAAGTAGCAAATCATAAAAAAAGCTATGTCTGGTATCGCTGTAACCTTTCTAACCTGAAGAAATCAGTTTTATCACTTTGATCACACAGAGAACTATGCAAATATAAATAAATATAAAAACAATAAGTAAATTGCTGTTTTTTTTTCTCATTCTGCATATGAAAAAAAATCAATCAAATGTTGTATATCTCAAAATAATACCAAAAAAATCTCCAGCTTGTTGTGCAACAAATAAGCCCCTCGTACAGCTCCTACAGCCCTGTTCACCAAAAAATAAGTTACTGCTCTGAGTATGGCAACAAAAAATTATTATAAAATAAAAAAAATATTTTTACTATGTCATAACAAAACTTACAACAAAAAAACAATATATGTCCATGGTCTTTGTAATCGCATTGGCCCACAGAATAAGTCTGGCTTATCACTAATACCGCTCCATGAACCACGCAGAAATAAAAATGACTATTTTTGTTCTTGTCTATTTATTCTACCTCCCAAGAATTGGAATAAGACTGTCACATTCATTATTGCTTTCCTTTGTGCCCTTTCATGAGGGTTTCCATGTGAAACCCAAAAATCGTGAGACAAAATCACAATGAAACCACTCACTATAGTGAGACAGATGAAGCCACTCTGGACTGTGTCCCATCACTTTAGGCACCTTTTTAGCTCATATAAGTGTGGACCACCAAAGTTCAGTGCACACCTAAAAAGATGGTCACTGCAGTTGTAGATTAATTCATTGTGAATTGCAATTTTTACAGAGGGTCACTTTTGGGGTTTTTCTGCTGTTATGGCACCTTAGGGCTTTGCAAACTACCGTATATACTCGCGTATAAGCCGAGTTTTTCAGCCCAAAAATTGGGCTGAAAAGTACCCCCCTCGGCTTATACGCGAGTCATACCAGTATACAGGCCCCCCTCAAAGTTTGGCGCCCCCACCTCACATGATGGCCCCCCGCATGCAGTGCTGCGCATATACATTACCAGGATATCAGCTGTCACCCTCCGGTGGCGGATTGCGGCTCCTGGGTTTTGGGCTCCATCTTCCTCTGTGTCTTCCTGCTTGTCACGTGACCGGCCGGCGTCGTGATGACGTCATCGCGATGAGCCCGGCGGCCACAAAGCAGGAAGACAGAGGAAGATGGAGCCCGGAGCCCAGGAGCCGCGATCCGCCACCGGAGGGTGACAGCTGATATCCTGGTAATGTATATGCGCAGCGCTGCATGCGGGGGGGGGGCCATCATGTGAGGTGGGGGCGCCAAACTATGAGGGGGGCCCTGCTGGGGCCCTGTATACTACCACTGGGGCTGTATATACTACTGGGGCTGTATATACTACTGGGGCTGTATATACTAGGGCTGTATATACTACTGGGGCTGCTGTATATACTACTGGGGCTGCTGTATATACTACTGGGGCTGCTGTATATACTACTGGGGCTGCTGTATATACTACTGGGGCTGCGGTATATACTACTACTGGGGCTGCTGTATATACTACTGGGGCTGCGGTATATACTACTACTGGGGCTGCGGTATATACTACTACTGGGGCTGCGGTATATACTACTACTGGGGCTGCGGTATATACTACTACTGGGGCTGCGGTATATACTACTACTGGGGCTGCTGTATATACTACTACTGGGGCTGCTGTATATACTACTACTGGGGCTGCTGTATATACTACTACTGGGGCTGCTGTATATACTACCACTGGGGCTGCTGTATATACTACCACTGGGGCTGCTGTATATACTACCACTGGGGCTGCTGTATATACTACCACTGGGGCTGCTGTATATACTACCACTGGGGCTGCTGTATATACTACCACTGGGGCTGCTGTATATACTACCACTGGGGCTGCTGTATATACTACCACTGGGGCTGCTGTATATACTACACTGGGCTGCTGTATATACTACACTGGGGCTGCTGTAATACTACACTGGGGCTGCTGTATATACTACACTGGGGCTGCTGTATATACTACTGGGGCTGCTGTATATACTACTGGGGCTGCTGTATATACACTGGGGCTGCTGTATATACTACCACTGGGGCTGCTGTATACTACCATGGGGCTGCGTATATACTACACTGGGCTGCTGTTATACTACCACTGGGGCTGCGTGTATACTACCACTGGGGCTGCTGTTATACTCACTGGGGCTGCTGTATATACTCGGGGCTGCTGTATATACTACTGGGGCTGCTGTATATACTACTGGGGCTGCTGTATATACTACTGGGGCTGCTGTATATACTATGGGGCTGCTGTATATACTACTGGGGCTGCTGTATATACTACTGGGGCTGCTGTATACTACTGGGCTGCTGTATATACTACTGGGGCTGCTGTATACTACTGGGGCTGTATATATCTACTGGGGCTGCGTGTATACTACCATGGGGCTGCTGCTGTATATACTACTGGGGCTGTATATACTACTGGGGCTGCGTGTATACTATACGCGTAATACTACTGGGGCTGTGTATATACTACTGGGGCTGCGTGAATATACTACTGGGGCTGTATATACTACTGGGGCTGCGTGTATACTATCACTGGGGCTGTATATACTACTGGGCTGCTGTATACTACCACTGGGGCTGTATATACTACTGGGGCTGCGTGTATACTACTGGGGCTGCTGCTGTATATACCACTGGGGCTGCGTGTATATACTACTGGGGCTGCGTATATACTACTGGCTGCTGATACTACTGGGCGCTGTATATACTACTGGGGCTGCGTGTATACTACCACTGGGCTGTATATACTACTGGGCTGCGTGTATACTACTGGGCTGCTGCTGTATATACCACTGGGGCTGCGTGTATATACTACTGGGGCTGTATATACCACTGGGGCTGCGTGTATACTATCACTGGGGCTGTATATACTACTGGGGCTGCTGTATATACTACTGGGGCGTGTATTTTTGGCTGCTGTATACTACTGGGGCTGCTTGTATATACTACTGGGGCTGCTGTATATACACTGGGCTGCGTGTATACTACCACTGGGCTGCGTGTATACTAACTGGGGCTGCTGTATATACACTGGGGCTGCTGTATATACTACTGGGGCTGCTGTATAATATGCGTTATACTACGGGGCTGCTGTATATACTACTGGGGCTGCTGTATATACTACTGGGGCTGCTGTATATACTACTGGGGCTGCGTATATACTACTGGGCTGCTGTATATACTACTGGGGCTGCTGTATATACTACTGGGGCTGCTGTATACTACTGGGGCTGTATATACTACTGGGGCTGCTGTATACTACACTGGGGCTGTATATACTACTGGGGCTGCGTGTATACTACTGGGGCTGCTGCTGTATATACTACTGGGGCTGTATATACTACTGGGCTGCGTGTATACTATCACTGGGGCTGTATATACTACTGGGCTGCGTGTATATACACTGGGGCTGTATATACTACTGGGGCTGCGTGTATACTAACTGGGGCTGTATATACTTGGGGCTGCGTGTATACTACCACTGGGGCTGTATATACTACTGGGGCTGCGTGTATATACTGGGGCTGCTGTATATCACTGGGGCTGCGTGTATATACTACTGGGGCTGCTGTATATACTATGGGGCGGTATACTACTGGGGCTGCGTGTATACTGCCATTCGGGCTGTATATACTACTGGGGCTGCGTGTATACTACTGGGCTGCTGCTGTATATACCACTGGGGCTGCGTGTATATACTACTGGGGCTGTATATACCACTGGGGCTGCGTGTATACTATCACTGGGGCTGTATATACTACTGGGCTGCTGTATATACTACTGGGGCTGCTGTATATACTACTGGGGCTGCTGTATATACTACTGGGGCTGCTGTATACTACTGGGGCTGCGTGTATACTACCACTGGGGCTGCGTGTATACTACTGGGCTGCTGTATATACTACTGGGGCTGCTGTATATACTACTGGGCTGCTGTATATACTACTGGGGCTGCTGTATATACTACTGGGGCTGCTGTATATACTACTGGGGCTGCTGTATATACTACTGGGGCTGCTGTATATACTACTGGGGCTGCTGTATACTACTGGGGCTGCTGTATACTACTGGGGCTGTTATACTATACTGGGCTGTATATACTACTGGGGCTGCGTGTATACTACCACTGGGGCTGTATATACTACTGGGCTGCGTGTATACTACTGGGGCTGCTGCTGTATATACCACTGGGGCTGCGTGTATATACTACTGGGGCTGCGTGTATACTATCACTGGGGCTGTATATACTACTGGGGCTGCGTGTATACTACTGGGGCTGCGTGTATATACTACTGGGGCTGTATATACTACTGGGGCTGCGTGTATACTATCACTGGGGCTGTTATATACTACTGGGGCTGCGTGTATACTACTGGGGCTGCGTGTATATACTACTGGGGCTGTATATACCACTGGGGCTGCGTGTATACTATCACTGGGGCTGTATATACTACTGGGGCTGCTGCTGTATATACCACTGGGGCTGCGTGTATATACTACTGGGGCTGTGTGTATACTACCACTGGGGCTGTATATACTACTGGGGCTGCGTGTATACTATCACTGGGGCTGTATATACTACTGGGGCTGTGTGTATACTACCACTGGGGCTGTATATACTACTGGGGCTGCGTGTATACTACCACTGGGGCTGTATATACTACTGGGGCTGCGTGTATACTACTGGGGCTGCTGCTGTATATACCACTGGGGCTGCGTGTATATACTACTGGGGCTGCGTGTATACTACTGGGGCTGCGTGTATACTATCACTGGGGCTGTATATACTACTGGGGCTGCGTGTATACTATCACTGGGGCTGTATATACTACTGGGGCTGTGTGTATACTACCACTGGGGCTGTATATACTACTGGGGCTGCGTGTATACTACTGGGGCTGCATGTATACTACTGGGGCTGCTGCTGTATATACCACTGGGGCTGCGTGTATATACTACTGGGGCTGCGTGTATACTACCACTGGGGCTGCTGCTGTATATACCACTGGGGCTGCTGCTGTATATACCACTGGGGCTGTATATACGTATATACTCGTATATAAGCTGACCCCCCCTACTTTTGCCCCCAAAATCTGGGAAAACCTATTGACTCGTGTATAAGCCGAGGGTGGACCCCAGCACAGGTATACAGCCCCCAGCAGTGTGGTATACAGGCCTCCCCAGTGGTAGTATACAGCCCCCAGCAGTGTGGTATACAGCAGCCTCCCCAGTGGTACATACAGGCCCCAGCAGTGTTACAGCAGCCTCCCCAGTGGTATATACAGCAGCAGCCCCAGTGGTAGTATACAGCAGCCCCAGAGGTATATACAGCAGCCCCAGAGGTATATACAGCAGCCCCAGAGGTATATACAGCAGCCCCAGAGGTATATACAGCAGCCCCAGAGGTATATACAGCAGCCCCAGAGGTGTATACAGCAGCCCCAGAGGTAGTATACAGCAGCCCCAGTGGTAGTATACAGCAGCCCCAGCTGTATACAGCCCCCCCGTGGTATCCAGGGCCCCCCTTGCTGCACACCTGTAAAGTAAGATGTCCGTATACTTATGTCTGCCGCCGCTCTGCTGCTCGGTCACTGCGCTGCTCCGGGTCTTCATGCTTCCTTCTCCGACGCTCGAACAATGACGTCATTTCCTGTGCGCCGGAGAAGGAAGCATGAAGACCCGGAGCAGCGCGGTGACCGAGCAGCGGAGCGGCGGCGATAAGTATACTGACATCTTTACAGGTGTGCAGCAAGGGGGCCCTGGATACCACAGGGGGCTGTATACAGCTGGGGCTACTGTATATACTCGTGTATAAGCCGAGGGGGGACTTTTCAGCACATTTTTTGTGCTGAAAAACTCTGCTTATACACGAGTATCTACGGTACCTCTGGGGCTGCTGTATATCACACTGCTGGGGGCTGTATACCTGTGCTGGGGTCCACCCTCGGCTTATACACGAGTCAATAGATTTTCCCAGGTTTTGGGGGCAAAAGTAGGGGGGTCCGCTTATACACGGGTCGGCTTATACACGAGTATATACAGGTAAACACAATATGTGGTCTAAGAGCCAAATAACCCTCCTTTCTGCTCAGCCCTGTCATGTGGTCAACCAGTAGTTTTTGAGGTTAAATGGGGTGTCACCACTCTCTGGAGATAATGAGCAATATATTTTGAGGTCCAGTTTCATCATTCAACCCTTGTGTAACTGACAGATTAATTTTTATCACTAAAATGCTATTTTTCCACTCCCCAGAATCCCTTAGTCTGTGATGCACATTATAATATGTTATATAATATATATATGTATATATATACAGTTGTACTCAAATGTTTACATACCCCAGCAGATTTATTTTGCTTTCAAAGAATATGAATAACAAACCTTTTTTTCCACTCATGGTTAGCGGTCGGGTGAAGCCATTTATTGTCAAACTTCGTTTTTCTCTCTTGAAATCATGATGACAAAAAAAAACATCCAAATGACCCAGATCAAAAGTTCACATAACCCAGTTCTTAATACCGTGAATTGCCCCCTCTAACATCATTTTTGTGCAAAGAGAAAAAAGTCCACTCCACCACCCTTATTCTCACAAGACTCCCAGGCTACAGGATAAATGCCAGGCATCCATTGACTACAATTGAAAAGGAGAGGTCCGGTGCCACTTGCGCTTAATTTCTTTTACTTCTCAAATCTTTAAATACCTCACAGATGCCCACAAAGCAGCCCTCTACACGTTTCGGAGAACTGCGTCTCCTTAATCGTCAGTGCATATACAATAAAAAAACACACACACATATATACAATAGTAAAAAACACAGCACTCGTGACATCTGTGAATGATTATCTATCTTTAATTAGAATACATTAACTCTTATTTAGTCGATTCAATATACACAGAAAAGGACCATTCTTTCAATTCTATCCTCAATAGAAAATAATCTTTTAGCTTAGATCTTTACCAAAAATTTACCGATCTTATACCAGGATGACAAGCTGTCTACCATATTGAAATCCGGTTATAAAGTTATTCCTAAAAAAGGAAGGGACATTGGTAGCATTTACAGATCAAAATACACCAATTCCAACTTGGCTAAAACACAAGGGCATGTATAAGTGTGGAGAAAAAGATGCAATGTGTGCAAATTGGTCGATTCCGGTGCCGAATTTTGCAATTTACGTACCGGAAAACAGTACCAGATGGGAACTTATGTCAACTGTAACACCTCACATATTGTATACAAGGCCACTTATGTAACATGTAACAAGTGTTATGTTGGTTGTACCACTCGAGCTCTAAAAGTAAGAATGTAAGAACATTTAACTGCCGCAAATCCCAATTCTAAATCTGTTCGTATAGGAATGTCGGGGCTATCTAAACATCTTAAAGATGTGCATGCGGGAAACATTAGCTCTTTGAAAATCAAGGGTATAGAGAGGGTACCCCGCCCTTACCGTGGGGGAAATTTGGGAGCTGCTAATCCAGAATAAGGAAAAAATACGGATAATGCGGTTGAATACACGTATACCATTGGGTTTAAATTACAGAACCGATCTAATCTATTTTTATTGATTCTGTTCCCGAATATTTCTAACCACATTAATGGGAAATCCACATAGGATTTTCATGTAACCCCTCCCCTTTTTTTTTTTAGCAAAGCTAAAACATTATTTTGTATTTTATGGAATTATACCACATGACCTCATATGTTTTTTGTTCACATTTATCATATATGTGTATATTTTGTAGTGACCCCTTTTAATAGTAACGTATTTAAAACTAATAATTACAAGAATTTTATCATTTTTGTAGTTAGATATTATTGACTGGTTCATATTTCAGACCAGATTATTTGGTTAATTTTACATATATACACTTTTTTGCAATAAGTTTGTATTTATTGACTCATAGAATTAAAGGAGAATAGTCCTCTTCTGTGTATATTGAATCGACTGAGGCGGCCGTCACACTCATCAATATCGTGAGCTATTTTCTGGTCATCATAATGGGAGACCCAGACAATGGGGTTAAGGGCACTGCCCTCCGGAGGCCACACTAGGTACTACAAGTTTGTAGACACCGCCCCCTCCGCTTATAAACCCCTACCGCAGGGAATATCCTCAGTTTTTAACTTAGTGTGCTCGGAGGTATCACACGCTTTGCTTGCACTTCACTGCATTCTCACTACTTACGTGATGGCGTCTGAAGACAAGGTAATATGGTCCCTGTCGGGGACCTTCGGCAGTCTCCCTGCTCACCCTTAGGGAACACGCAGGTTGAGGTACCGGAGGGCCTAGAGCCTGGACACTTTGTGTTCTCCCGGTACGCTGTCGCACTCCTTCCCATCCCTGTTTGGGGGCTCTGGAAAGTGGGAGACTGGAGCCTTGCACAGCTCCGCTCCGTCCGAGGCCTCCCTAAATGGTGCTTACAGACCGGACTGGAGCCAGCCCAGTCCGAGGCCTCCCTAAATGGTGCTTACAGACCGGACTGGTGCTGCACCCCCGTCCGAGGCCTCCCTAAATGGTGCTTACAGACCGGACCGGCACTGAGGCACCTTGTGTGTCTCCGGTGTGCCTGGGGGTAGTGTCGGCACTATATGTGTTGGGACACTCAGACCGCGCGCAACCCTCGGGTCCGCGGTTCTGGCGGTGGACCCCGTGCTGGGGCCACTCTGGCTGACCGCCCTGTGTCTCACAGGGGCTGCGGCTGTCGGCTCCAGACTTTGTCTGCAGCCTTAGTATTGTGTTTTGTGTCACGGTACTTTCCTGCGCTGCGGGCCTCGGCGCCTTCATTACTGGGGCTGCCTGAGGAGATGGAAGCAGCCCAGGCGGTGACGTCATTAATGGGCGTGCGTGTGGCTTCCCGCGTGTTTTCGGCTCCGCCCACAGTTGATTTGTCGGCGGCCATCTTCCCCTCACTTCCCGGCTGGGATCTGCTTGAAGTGCACGGCTGCACTCATTACAGGGGAGACCGGAAGACTCGCGGAGGCCACACACGCACACACCGCTTCCTCCACCGCATTACTGCGGTCGGTAAGCCGCCGGTTGTACCGGTTTTTTCTTTAAAGATTGGCTTATTCCCCCTGCTGTGGGAATGTCCTCAGCTGGGAAGAACGCTGCTAAGGCGGCCAGTAACACCACTACCTGTGCTACATGCAACGGGACACTGGTGGAGGGGTCCTGCAATAACTGCGGACTCCCAGAGGCCCGGGCTGATACTGCTGAGACAGCAGCTTCGGTGCTGTACCCTGTGGTCCATGTGGGCCCAGGGCCATGGGAGACACAGAACAAGATAAATGAATCTATGTTATCCCAGCTGTCCTCCATGTCGCAATCCCTGGAGGTACTGACCAGGAGACTGGAAAATCCAGCGGCTCCTTCACATTACCCCAGGGTGTCCCCTGCCTCAACTATGAGACCCCTTAAGCGGACTCTACGTGAGGATTCACCCGAGCTCCAGACACACTCTGAAGAGGAGGGTCTCTCTGAGGGGGATGAGGATGATGGGGGTTCATTACTCGGGTCCGTGTCAGAACCACCAGAGGGGGTGGAGGATCTGGTGTCCTCCATCAACGAGACTCTGCGTCTCGTGACACCCCTGAGGAGGTGAACGTTCACCCGAAGGAGGTCTACCAATGGCTGCGGCCGGAGGCTAGACCAAGTGGTTCCTTTATGGACCACACTAACTTTGGAAGGGTGGTTAGAGCGCCCAGGATTCATCCTGGACGGCGTTATGTCCGTAAATCCAAGGACAATCGCTTCCCCTTCCCTGAGGAGGTGCTTCAGGAGTGGTCGCAGTCCCCTAAGGTGGACGCTTCCATGACCAGGATTGCTGCACGCTCTCTGTTCTCTGCCTCTGATAGCTCCTCATTGAAGGATGCGACTGATAGACAGGTCGAGCAACTCGCCAAGTCTTCTTATGAGCCTGTGGGGTCTTCATTTGCCCCTAATTTTGCCGCGGTCTGGACTCTGCAGGCGATCACCTCCTGCTTGGATGGTATCGCGGACCTGGCAGGGTCCAGTTCAGAAGTCCTGGCGCTTACTGATAGAGCAAGGGCCTATGCGGATTACGCCAGGATGGCAGTACTGGAAACTGCAAATCGCTCTGCTGTGGCTTCGGCCAACGCTATAGCGATCCGCAGGTTATTGTGGCTGCGTCTTTGGGACTCAGATGCCACGTCTAAGAAGATTTTGCAAAATCTTCCGTTCTCTGGCGACAGGCTTTTTGGTACCGAACTGGACAAGCTGATAAAGGATTCTACGGAGTCAAAGATTCCACAGAATAAACCTAAGCCACGGTATACCGTGAAGAGGAACCCAAAACAGTGGTCCTTTCGGTCCAGTTCACAGCCATCAGCATCGTCTGCCCGTGCGGACAGAGGGAACAAGCCCTCTACTCAGTGGCGTCCCAAGGGTCGCCAGAAGAAACCGGCGGGGGCAGCGGCTGCCACCCCCAAACCCACTTCCGCATGACTCGCTCTCTCATCCTGCCTCGACAGATGGCTACTCCAGGTCCAAGATCAGTGGGTACGAGATATAGTCTCCAGAGGCTACAGGATAGAGCTGACGTCTCGGCCGGCACACCGATTCCATCGATCGGTCCCGTCTCCAGAAAAGGCTCAGGCTTTTCATCTGGTGTTGGAGGGTCTCCGCAGAGACGGAGTAGTGGTCCCAGTGCCTTCCGGGGAGAGGTTCCGGAGTTTTTACTCCAACCTCTTTATCGTCCCAAAGAAGGACGGCTCTTTTCGCCCGGTTCTGGACCTCAAGTTGTTCAACCGTCACGTGTTGGTTCGGAAGTTCCGCATGGAATCCCTGCGCTCCGTGATAGCGGCTGTGTCACAGGGGGACTTCCTAGCGTCCATAGATATCCGGGACGCTTACCTTCACGTGCCCATTGCACCAGCTCATCAACGCTGGTTAAGATTCGCAGTGGGGGACGAACACTACCAGTTCGTGGCTCTCCCTTTCGGTCTGGCCTCGGCTCCGCGGGTGTTCACAAAAGTGATGGCCTCTATGATGGCTCTCCTGCATGTGCAGGGACATGCCGTCATCCCCTATCTAGACGACCTTCTGGTCAGGGCGCCATCGGAACACCTGTGTCGGGTGAGCCTGGAGGTGACCATGAAGTCTCTGGAACATTTTGGGTGGCTTCTCAATGTTCAGAAATCGACCCTGGTTCCGACCCAGTCACTGACATATCTGGGCATGGACTTCCACACAGACTCAGCCCTGGTGTCTCTGCCACGAGCCAAACAGTTGGCCATCCATTCCGGAGTACAACAGGTCCTCCTGTCACCACAGTCATCCATACGGGTGTTGATGAAGCTGGTGGGGCGTATGGTGGCAGCAATAGAGGCGGTGCCTTTCGCACAATTTCGCCTCCGTCCTCTCCAGCTGGAGATTCTCCGCAGATGGGACAAGAGGACGATTTCTCTGAATCGGCTGGTGACTCTTTCTCAACCGACCAGGGATTTCCTGCAGTGGTGGCTACTGCCACGTCACTTGTCTCGGGGCCGGTCTTTCATCAAACCATCTTGGTTAGTGGTGACCACCGACGCCAGTCTGACGGGCTGGGGGGCGGTGTTCTTACACCACAGGGCCCAAGGCCTCTGGACTCAGTCGGAGTCGGTGTTGCAGATCAACGTGCTGGAGATCAAGGCGATCTATCTGGCGCTCCTGGCGTTTCAGAGATTCCTCTCAGGACAACCCATTCGGGTTCAGTCCGACAATGCGACGGCCGTCGCATATATAAATCATCAGGGAGGAACCAGGAGTGCACAGGCTCTGGCCGAAGTCCACCGCATCCTATCCTGGGCGGAGGACAACAACTGCCTGATTTCCGCAGTTCACATCCCAGGGGTCGAAAACTGGGAGGCCGACTATCTGAGCCGGCAGGGGATGGACGCCGGAGAGTGGTCTCTTCATCCGGATGTCTTCCGAGACGTCTGCAGCAGATGGGGCACTCCGGATGTGGATCTGATGGCCTCACGGCTGAATCATCAGGTGCCGCAATACATGGCGAGGTCGTGGGATCCTCAGTCTCTGGGAGCAGACGCTCTGATCCTGAGTTGGTCCAGATTTCATCTGCCGTATGTGTTCCCGCCTCTAGCTCTGATTCCCAAGGTGCTGTGGAAGATCAGGACGGAGTGCAGAGTGGCCATTCTAGTGGCTCCGGATTGGCCCAGGAGGTCCTGGTATCCAGACCTGTGGCAGCTGTCAGGCGGACACAGGTGGGCTCTTCCAGAACGCGCAGATCTTCTCGCGCAAGGCCCATTCTTCCACCTCAATTCCAGGGCCCTCAGATTGACTGCATGGCTCTTGAGGCCTGGCTGCTGACGTCCAGGGGTTTCTCCTCTACAGTGGTTGCCACTATGAATCGGGCTAGGAAACCTGTTTCGCGGAAGATATACCACAGGACGTGGAAAATCTTTTTCGCCTGGTGTGCTTCTGGTAGACGGTCACCTTGGCCCTTGTCGGTTCCGACGCTGTTGGCTTTCCTTCAGTCGGGTTTGGAGCTGGGCTTATCCCTTAGCTCCCTGAAGGGTCAGGTGTCAGCGCTGTCTGTGCTGTTTGACAGACATTTGGCGCTTCTACCAAAGGTCCGTCAATTCCTACAGGGGGTGTCTCGGGTGGTTCCGCCATATAGGCGACCACTGGACCCTTGGGACCTCAACATGGTCCTGGCGGCACTTCAGAAGCCGCCGTTTGAACCGCTGAGAGAAGTTCCCCTCTCTCGTCTGTCCCAGAAGGTGGTCTTTTTGGTGGCGATTACGTCTCTGAGAAGGGTCTCAGAATTGGCTGCACTTTCGTGCAAGTCACCCTTCCTGGTGGTTCACCAAGACAAGGTGGTGTTACGCCCACGGCCAGAATTCTTGCCTAAGGTGGTGTCCACTTTTCACCTGAACCAAGAGATTGTGCTTCCATCATTTTGTCCCGCTCCCGTTCATCAGGTTGAGCGCGACCTTCACACTCTGGATCTCGTGAGGGCTGTACGCATTTATGTGTCCAGGACTGCCTCCTTCCGGAGTTCTGACTCCTTGTTTATCCTTACGGCGGGTCGCTGTAAGGGGTCCACGGCATCAAAATCTACCTTGGCCAGATGGATCAAGGTGCCCATTCAGGAGGCCTACCGTTCTTCCGGTCTGCCTCTCCCGGTGGGATTGAAGGCGCACTCGACTATAGCTGTCGGTGCCTCCTGGGCTTTGCGACATCGAGCTTCTGCTCTACAGGTGTCAGGCAGCCACATGGTCAAGCCTGCATACTTTTTCTAAGCACTATATGGTGCATGCCCATGCCTCTGCGGATGCAAGTCTGGGCAGGCGGGTCCTCCAGGCGGCGGTTGCCCACCTTTAAAAAGGGGGACCATGTGTTATCCGTCTTTTGAGGAACTCTTCCCGCCCTGGGGTATTGCTTTAGGACATCCCCATTGTCTGGGTCTCCCATTATGATGACCAGAAAAAAGAGAATTTTGTTTACTTACCGTAAATTCTTTTTTCTTTAATCATCAATGGGAGACCCAGCACCCACCCAGTGTTCCGTTGGATGTTGTCACATTTGACTTGTTCCCAGTTGGAACAGTTTATTCCGGGTTGTTGGACCGTTTGTTCACGGTTTTTCTCCCGAGGTTTCGGGTGTGGTTATTTTTTGTCTCCTCGCAGCTTATGGACCAAACTGAGGATATTCCCTGCGGTAGGGGTTTATAAGCGGAGGGGGCGGTGTCTACAAACTTGTAGTACCTAGTGTGGCCTCCGGAGGGCAGTGCCCTTAACCCCATTGTCTGGGTCTCCCATTGATGATTAAAGAAAAAAGAATTTACGGTAAGTAAACAAAATTCTCTTTATTGTTAGCGATCACGTGCACGCGCGATCGCTAACAATATCCCTCATATCGCTGGTGAGCTGTCACACAGACAGACTCACCAGCGATGTGGCGCAGCGAAATCGCTGGTAACTATGGTACACATCGGGTTACTAGGCGCCGCGCGGCGCTTAGTAACCCGACGTTTACCATAGATACCATCACCCAGCATAGGCTCTGCCGCTGGGAGATCGTTCATCGTGGTGTCACACGCCACGATGAAGCAGATTGAACAAGCGATGATCGCTTGATATGAGCTCCGGCTCTCATATCTGCGATGTCACGATCAAGCGATTTTACATTGTAAAATCGCTTGATTGCACGCAGCGACGCACAAACGATATCGCTTAAGCGATCAAAAAGCAGATCGCTTAAACGATATCGTGCATTAAATTGAAGCGTGTGACGGCCGCCAAAGTAAGAGTTCATGTATTCTAATTAAGGACAGATAATCATTCACAGATGTCAAGAGTGCTGTGTTTTTACTATTGTATATATGTGTGTGTTTTTATTGTATATGCACTGACGATTATGGAGATGCCGTTCTCCAAAGCGCATCCAGGGCTCCTTTGTGGGCATCTGTAATGTTTTTAAAGATTTGAGAAATAAAAGAAATTAGGCGCACGTGGCACCGGAACTCTTCTTTTCAACTCTAACATTAATGACAGCTTGAAATCTTTGAGTCTTTTGTGGTAGTTGTGGATAAGGCTCTTTATTGTCTCAGATGGTGAAGCTGCCCATACTTCTTGGCAAAAAGCCTCCAGTTCCTGTAAATTCCTGGGCTTTCTTGCAGGAAGTATGCGCTTGAGTTCTCCCCAGAGTGGCTCAATGATATAGAGGTCAGGAGACCGAGATGGCCATTCTAGAACCTCCACTTTTTTTTTTTTTGTTTGTTTGTTTTTGTGTTTTACCTCAGAGAATTTGTGGTCACATATTGTAATGTCTGTATACTCTTTTGTGGCCTCCCCAACCCAGGAAATGTGATATCATCAGACCCATATATAAGATTCTCAGCACAGGAGATGTGGTATGATCAGACCATGTCCCTGTACGGTCAGACGCATCCATTACACAGTATATAGCAGGTACATGTATATTATTATGATTAGTGGCGTATATTACATACCGGATATGGCCTCCCTGTCACACTATGTCCCTGTGCTGGCACACACATATCCCCCCCAGTGGGGCATATATCGTGAGGGGGCATATCCGGACAGTTGAACTGTCGGGGAGGGGGCTATAGATGCCTGCACAGGAAGGGAATATAGTGCCTGCAGGGGGGGGGGGGACATAGGTGCCTGACGGGGAAGGGGGGGGGGGACATAGTGCCTGCACGGGGGAAGGGGGGGACCATAGGTGCCTGCACGGGGAGGGGGGGGGGACATAGGTGCCTGCACAGAGGGGGGGGACATAGGTGCCTGCATGGAGGAGGGGGGACCATAGGTGCCTGCACGGGGGAGGGGGGGGACCATAGGTGCCTGCACGGGAGGGGCAGGACTCTAGGTGCCTGCACGGGGGGGGGGGCAGGACTTAGGTGCCTGCACGGGGGGGGGGGGGGGGGGCAGGAGTTAGGTGCCTGCACGGGGAGGGGGGGGCAGGACTCTAGGTGCCTGCACGGGGAGGGGGGGGCAAGACTTAGGTGCCTGCACGGGGAGGGGGGGGCAGGAGTTAGGTGCCTGCACGGGAGGGGGGGCAGGACTCTAGGTGCCTGCACGGGGAGGGGGGGGCAGGACTCTAGGTGCCTGCACGGGGGGGGGGGGGGGGGCAGGAGTCTAGGTGCCTGCACGGGGAGGGGGGGGCAGGACTCTAGGTGCCTGCACGGGGAGGGAGGGGCACGACTCTAGGTGCCTGCACGGGGGGGGGGGCAGGACTCTAGGTGCCTGCACGGGGGGGGGGGGGGGCAGGACTCTAGGTGCCTGCACGGGGGGGGGGGGGGGGCAGGACTCTAGGTGCCTGCACGGGGGGGGGGGGGGGGGGGCAGGAGTCTAGGTGCCTGCACGGGGGGGGGGGGGGGGGCAGGAGTCTAGGTGCCTGCACGGGGGGGGGGGGGGGGGGGGGCAGGAGTCTAGGTGCCTGCACGGGGGGGGGGGGGGGGGGGGGGGGCAGGACGTCTAGGTGCCTGCACGGGGGGGGGGGGGAGGGTCTAGGTGCCTGCACGGGGGGGGGGGGGGGGGGGGGGGGGGGGGGGCAGGACTCTAGGTGCCTGCACGGGGGAGGGGGGGGGCAGGACTCTAGGTGCCTGCACGGGGGGGGGGGCAGGAGTCTAGGTGCCTGCACGGGGGGGGGGGGGCACGACTCTAGGTGCCTGCACGGGGAGGGGGGGGCAGGACTCTAGGTGCCTGCACGGCGGGGGGGGGCAGGACTCTAGGTGCCTGCACGGCGGGGGGGGCAGGACTCTAGGTGCCTGCACGGGGGGGGGGGGGGGGGGCAGGACTCTAGGTGCCTGCACGGGGGGGGGGGGGGGGGGGCAGGACTCTAGGTGCCTGCACGGGGGGGGGGGGGGGGGGGGCAGGACTCTAGGTGCCTGCACGGGGGGGGGGGGGGGGGGGGCAGGACTCTAGGTGCCTGCACGGGGGGGGACTCTAGGTGCCGGCACGGGGGGGGGGGAGGGGTGACGGGACTGGGAGCCGTCACGGGGGGGGGGACGGAACTAGGGTGCCGGCACGGGGGGAGGGGGGGGACGGACTAGAGGTGCCGGCACGGGGGGGGGGGGGGGGGGGCAGGACTCTAGGTGCCTGCACGGGGGGGGGGGGGGGGGCGGGGGGGGCAGGACTCTAGGTGCCTGCACGGGGGGGGACTCTAGGTGCCGGCACGGGGGGGGGGGAGGGGTTGACGGGACTGGAGAGCCGTCACGGGGGGGGGGACGGGACTAGAGGTGCCGGCACGGGGGAGGGGGGGACGGGACTAGAGGTGCCGGCACGGGGGGGGACAGATATATTGATTGACACACTAGCATTCTAAGGGCCACGTCACACACACAGATATCTGTGCAGATATTGGTCACAGATCTCTGGTTGCAGTGAAATCATGGACATATTGATCCATTTTGTGGCTGTGTACAAATGTAACAATGTGTCCATGATTTCACTGCAACCAGAGATCTGCGAACAATATCTGCACAGATATCTGTGTGTGAGACGTGGCCCTAAGAAGGATCCCATTTAACATTAAACATTTTTTTTCTCTTTTCCATCACCAAAGCGAAAGATATGGTACTTTTCCAGCCTTTATTTAAACTTGTCCCAGCTTTTCAAGATATTTTTTTTGCTACCATCTAGTTGTAAACTATTTTATTTTCAAATCAAAGAAAAATCTCACATTTTGACATGTTTTTATAAATCCGTCAGAAATCAAATTTTTATTTTTTTTATTTTCTTGCGGCAAAATTCGCATTTACCTGGATACATTTACCTGCTGTAAAAACAAATGCAATTGGCCTGTTGCATTAGGTTTGTCTGTTAGTTTTTCTGGAGTCTTTTGAGTATTCCTCCAAAAGATAATAGAGCTTAGCAGTCTCCCTCTGTTTGCTTCCAGGGCTGCTCATTAAGCTTCATGAATATTCACTGCACTGAACTCGAATGGCCAATCACAGGTGCTAACTCTCCTTGAGAGTGTCTGTGATTGGCTGTTGTGCTCAGAATATGCCCCACAATCTGTACCGGTATCTGTGCTTGGTTTTCATATATATTATTGTATGGTAATCATCTTGCCGTCATAGTGTGTTAAATAGAGTAAAAATGCGTAGGGGTCCCCTGTAATTTTAATTCTAAGCACAGATAAAGTGGACAGCTGCAGGATGTGGCCCCTCATCTGCCTAGTTTTACCTTGGCTGGCAATCAAAAATACGGTGGAGCTCGGGTTGTTTTATTGTTTACATAATTTTAAAAAGTGTGGGGTTCGCCCTATTTTTGATTGCAAACAAAGGTGAAAACTGGCAGCTGTGAACTGGTATTCTCAGCATAGTAAGGCCCAGAATAGCAGCCCTCAGCACCTCCCAAAATTGGCGCATTTATTAGAATCACCAGTTCCTGGTTCTTTAGCTGGCTTTTCCGATTGCCCCTGGGGTAATAGAAAGCGGTTAATGACAGCTGAGCATACAACCTGGCATTTAAGCCCAATTGGTAATGGTAAGCTCTTATCTACCTTACAGTGAGATCTGCATGCTCAGTAGGCATACCAGGTCTGGTGTCCATTGACTTCTATTTTAATTGATGGTGGATCATACCACATCCAGTCTTCCATTGAGTCCAGAAAAATGTTGATTATGCGTCTTAGCAACTCCATTACCTGCCAGAAATTGGTTTCAACTGCACTCCAATCTAAGCCAATGGGCAAAAAACTGTTTCCTGCTGGATCTGGTTTTTGCTCACCAACCGGATTTCGGCCGGATTTAAAAATAATGCTGGTGTGAAACCAGTTTTATCTGATTTATGTTGTATTGTGAATTCAAAAGGGATGTAAGAGCTTTCTAAACCACATTCTAATTTTTTTTTACATTTTACACAGCATTTGAACTTTTTTGGCATTACCGTTGTGTTAATGACAACATGTCTTATTTCCAAATGCTATAAACCTGTGGATATTTGGTTATTCTGCAGGTTAGTAGTGGTCTAAAACCTAAAAGGAATCAGACAGCTGATGCATCTGCCACTGACTGTATGATCTCCGCTAGATATGTTTTGACTCTGAACTGCTGCAGCATTCCAAAGTAAAACATACAACAGTAGCTGTCTGGGGACCAAGGCACATGTCAGACAGGCTGGTTCCCCAGCAGGTTCTCCTTGTCTGCGGACATTCACAGGTCTCTGCCGTATGTACAGACACCTATCAGTTACTGGTAGTGGTTGAGAAGTCTGTCCAACTAGTCTAATAGCCAGCCAGGGCCCGAGAAGCACTATAAAGTATGTTTCTTTCTGAAACACCACAGCCTGTTCAGAAATGCCCAATCAGTCAGATCTGTAAGCTTGCCTAATGGGGAAGAAGAAAAAAAAAAGTTCAATCACCAAAATAACCTTTTTTTTTTTTTGGTTGCCGCAACATTGCAATAAAATGTCAATATAGACCTGCTTTTTTTTTTTTTTGGGACGAGTTGTACTTTTGAAGAAAATAATTTATTTTGCTATATAGCATACAGGTAAAAGGGGGAAAAAATACTAAGTGCGGTGATATTGCAAAAAAAGAAAAAAAAGTGCAACTACATGTTTATTTTTCGGGTTTTATTTATTCCCCATGTTCACTATATGGTAAAACTGACATGTCTGTATGATACATCAGGTCAGTACAAGTTTGTAGATACCAAACTTGAATACTTTTACAGTTATCTAAGTGGTGAGAAAAAATTCTGAAGCTTTTAAAGAAAAAGAATTGCACTTTTGCACCATTTTCCGTAGCGTTCTCATCTTTTAGGATCTGGGGCTGTGTAACGACTTATTTTTGCGGCTTCAGCTGACGTTTCTAATGATAACATTTTTGGGTAGATGCAGTGTTTGGATCGCCTGTTATTGGCTTTTATTGCTATGTCACAATTTAATTTTGGCATTTGGACTTTTTTTCCCCGCTATGCACTGATCTAATTAATTGATTTAATATTTCAATTGGATTTTCTTAACACGGCAATATCAAATATGTGTATTTTATTTTAAATTTTATTTTCAATGTAGCACAAAAGGGTGGTTTAAACTTGTTGTTTTTTTTTTTTTTTTTTGTTTTCAATCTTACGCTGTCCCTCAGCACTGCACATTCGCTTCTCCTGTGCACAGATGAGCACGTCTCTGAACAGGAGAGATTATCCCTTTTTTTTTCTGGATGCCAGCGCTCGCCAGGCATCCACAGGAAGTGATTACAAACCGCATCCAGGGTTCTCATAGGTCAAGGTAACCATCAAGATCTCATGGTCACATCACGGGACCATCAAGCCAGTGGAGAACAGAGTGATTCCCACCATGCGGTGCTTTGGATCCTGCTCCCAAAGAGTTAAAACCACCTGTTAGCTACAAATGTCAGCTGAATAGATAAGCTAATGTGTGAGGGATGATGTGAGCTCTGTGCTTAAGCTCGCATCAGAGGGATGGTTGTGAAGTGCAATTGTCACACATCAGGAAGAAGTTAAAAATCCATGCGGACTCCCTTTTTAAAAAGTCTTAATTTATATTTTTATGTTGACAAAATGGAAACTAGCAACATTTAAATTTTGTTCATGAAACATTTTGTTCCTTGTTAAATGCACATCTTTAGAACACTTTTAAGGTACCGTATGTTTGCACGGGAGAAAAGTGGTGCTTGTTTTCTGCTGCACCTGCAGACCTATTCGCACCAAACACATTGGCTGTTAGTACGGTTTCATTTTTATCTGCTACGTATATGGTGCTTTTTGCAATTGAATATTCTATGACTCGGCATTTTTGTGGTCAAATCTTCAGGGTATCTGCATGAAGAATGGACACACTGCAGATTTTTCTGCACTAAAATACACAGCATATCTGCTGCAAAAAAAGGAACCCTGAAGACTAGACAGGACTTCATTAATCCCATATACTTTGCTGGGGAAACAAGCAGCTGCATATTTAGTCCAGATCTGCTGCACCAAATACGCAGTAAAATACGCATCGTGCAAACAGACCCTATTAACCCCACAATTGCAGGTTAAGTGTTTTGGTACATGACAGGTTCCCATTAATTGAAATTGGGTATTAAATGTCTGCTCAAACGAAGTCTGTTCCTTATATCCTGTTTTCTATGAGCGTTTTTTATATTTGTACATTGTGTGTGGATATTGGAACCTTTTTTCTTCCTTATAAAATTACCATTGGGTTGGAGCTCCATTGTCAGGGATGACTGCTGCTGTGGGCATGTTGATTGTATTCCTTATTTCAGAATATTGTAAAACAAGAATGTATATTTTAAGCGTCTGAACTTTTTCGTTGTGCTTGCAGGCCATGCCAGGAACATGGACATCACCGCCACTTGGAACTGCACATCTAAAATATGTTAATTGAGATACATCTGAAAACAATTCAAGACTTGGATTGGGATGCCCAGAAGAATTTAAAAGGGTTGTCTACTACTTCGTCAACCTATTTCTAAATGCTAATTAAAGAATCCTTAATTAAAACAAAACTCTCTTCTTGCGCTGATAGGCTGTAGCACTCATGTGACATAAGATCATGCGAGCACAAGCAGTTATAGCGCCTATGTTGCTAGAACAGCACCAGTCTCTGGGGAGAGTTTGTTTGCTTTTTTTTCCTTTTCTTTCTCCCTCTTATTTTACAACTGAAGATGGTAGCATTTCAGAAGGGGTTGTCCAAGTAGTGGACAACCCGTCTAATGTTTTCTCAGTTACGGTTATTTGTTTTCTTAAACGCCACTTATGTTGGGGAAGTTACATTGTATAAGCATATTTCAGCTTTACTCTTTTCTGATTGAAAACATCACTTCATACAATCCTGTTTAAAAGTAATGGCATACCTTCCATTTTTACATACACGGGCTATAATGACTTTCAGTTGAATTTAAGTTCTTGTTTTATGTTCTTCTTGTTAAAATGACCATCCCAAATATTTAATAAAACGTTTCTTCATACTTTGTTTTTGTCAATAAATTGACAAAAGTTAAATACATTCACAAATTATCAAGATCAGGTTAAGAACCTAGAATTGTGGTCTCCTAAAACAGAACTTCAGAGAAACGCTGCACTGTATAGGCCATAGGTGTCCTACCTTTTGGTGTCTCTAGGCCACTTCTGAAGAATAATTGTCATGGATCTCACATTAAATACATAAACATTAACGAAAGGTGATTAGTGAAATAAGGACCATGCAAAGTTTCATGATTTCTGCCACCACAGATAACCAAAACAATCTCTGCATAATTATTAAAATTTTATAGCAACCCATTTGGAGAGCAATTCCAAAGGTTGCAATCATTAATAAAT
Organism: Allobates femoralis; assembly: GCA_033576535.1. Taxonomy (NCBI): domain Eukaryota; kingdom Metazoa; phylum Chordata; class Amphibia; order Anura; family Aromobatidae; genus Allobates; species Allobates femoralis. Next base: position 542,495,212 of record JARQOC010000004.1, read on the forward strand.
AAAATGTAAAATAAAACGCAACATTGAGTTTGGCATATACATCACATAGAATACACAGACTACAGTATACACCAAAGGTTTACACTAAGATTGCTGTATATAAAACACATTAGACTTGGATTACTGTATGAATCATGATGCTTTGAGACTGTGGAATATTTATATCGCCCAGATGCAGAGCTAAAGAGTAGTGATAGCAGGACAGGAGAGGGGAGGCCGAAGTTCTAACTGGTGGAGAGGAATACCACACAATGGGACTAGGCTGTTTAAAAAGAATGTGTTGAGAGAAAAATGGCCTATTGTTTCAAATCAGGGATTTTTCTTTTTTTTTGTTTTAATTATGCTCTATATTTAAAAACAATATAAACCCCTTAAACATGCTGGTACATCCCATTTTGCAGGGTGTTCGAATTCGATGTAAAAAGTGAAAAGATCAGAAAAAATATTAAGCCAATCGATATGCATTATTTGTAACAAACAAAAGGAAAGTACACATCCTTGGTATTGCTGTGTCTGGAATGACTTGATCTATTTAAGGCCTGCATCATTATGTGTAAAAAAAAAATTATAAGTACTGTTGATATCCCAAGTACCACAATGAAAACAAGCCCTCACATGACAGTCAGCACAAAAACATACCTCTCAATTTTTATTAAGTGCTCTTAGTGTATGCAAGGTGCCAAAGCTATTTTAAATTTTATTTATATTTAATTTACGCACATTTGTAATTGTATTGATCTGAAGTATAGATCAGTCTTCACTTAGGCCCCCTTCACATCACGTTTTGTTCCTGTCCGTGGGGATCCTGATTTTTGCAGGACCATACTGACAGGAACGGACCAGCCTGGATTTGTTACTCCGGATGCCATCTCTGTGTCCGAATTTGTGATTTTGACTGACTGGACACAGAGCTGGGAGGAGCCTGAGCCTGCAAAGTGCAGGCAAGTGCTGTTGGGGCTGACTTTCACTTATGCATTGTATCTACATAGATTGCAAAATGGAAAGCAATGGTTAAAAAAAAAAATGCTCACCTCTACGCCAAGTGTCTTGCGATGCGAAGCATCCACCTCCGATGGCTGCAGGACCTTAATCCGGTGACTGGGTGGGGCAACCCGATCAGCTGATGTCACATGACAGCATTAGCTGAGCAGTTTAAACTGATTGGCAGGCGATGTAACCCGATCAGCTGATGTTATCATGTCACACATCAGCTGATCGAGTTGCCCCGCCCAGTCAGCTGATTAAGGTCCTGCAGCCAACTGAGATGGATGCCTCGCATCGCGGGACACTTGGAGGAGACGTGAGCATTTTTATTTTTAGCACTTTATTTTTACTTTAGCAGTGTAAGCAAAGTATCTCCATACACTGCTAAAGTGAAATTACACGGGAACAGAGCAGTTTTAGTGTACTGAGCATGCTCCGTACACGAAGACCGAATCAGGGAAACTATCCTGTTTTTTTTCCCGATCCGCAATCCATAGGCCCCCATGTTATTTGCCACTGACTGCGCCGGATCCGATTCTGTATGATCTGGTCTGCTGTGCCCAAAATTGGAGCAGTCTCTGATTCTGGGTACATCAAAAAATCAAACACAATCGGATCCGTGACAATTTGGACACAATCTGATGGCCATATAGGACCAATCCGTGCCCATAGGGATACATGGACACCAAATCACGTCCGTGGCTATCTGTTTTACAACGGATAGCCACAGATCCCAAAAAATTAGATATGAAAGGGACCTTATACAACAGTGATGTCATAGATAAAAATTAAGTTCTTGACAGTTCTTGAGCAGTTCTGTTTTTGTTCAGTCTGCCTCCCAAAGATTGCAATAAGGTTAGATTCACACTTATCCTGTGCTCTTTTGAGTCTGTTTCCATTTAAATCTGTGAAAATAGGTGAAATGGTGTAAAGACAACATCCCTATAGCACATTCACTATAATAAGGCAGATGGAGACATTTTTGACTGTTTGTCTTATAATCTGGGTATGTTATTAGTATTTATTAAAGCACCATTAATTCCACGGCGCTTTACATGTGGAAAGGGTATACAAAGACAAGTACAATGAACATTGCCAATATGAGGCACACAGGTAAAGGAGATGCACTGTCCACGAGGGCTCACAATCTACGAGGGGACGGGTGAGGATACAATAGGAGAGGGTAGTGTCTGTCGTGCAGTGGTTGGTGGGTCGAGGCTCACAGTAGGTTGTAGACTTGTCTGAAGAGGTGAGTCTTCAGGTTTCTTTTGAAGGTTTCCAGAGTGGGTGAGAGCCTATGTTGAGGCAGAGCATTCCAAGTATAACGTATGTACGGGAAAAGTCTTGTATGCGGTTGTGGGAAGAAGAAATAAGGAAGGAGCAGAGAAGGAGTTCTTGTGGAACACAAGTTGCATGAGAGTAGGTAATGGGAGACCATGTCACAGATGTAGGGAGGAGACCGGTTGTGAATGGCTTTGTATGTCATAGTTAGGGTTTTAAGCCGGGGCATCAGAGATATAGGGAGCCAGTGAAAGGCTTGGTAGAGTAGAGAGTCTGGGGAATAGCAGGGAGACAGGTGAATTAGTCGGTCAGCAGAGTTAAGGGTAGATTGGAGTGGTGCAAGAGAGCTGGAGGGGAGGCCAGTGAACAGAAGGTTACAATAATCGAGGCATGAGATGAGTGCGTGGACAAATGTTTTTGCAGTGTTGAGGTCAAGAACTGAATGGATTCGGGAAATATTTTTGAGTTGGAGTCGGCAGGAGGTGGCAAGGGCTTGGATATGTGGCTTGAAGAGGAGGGCAGAGTCAAGGATTACCCTGAGGCAGCGAGCGTGGGGGACTGGGGAAATTGAGCAGCTTTTGACACTGGATAGTTCAGGTAGGGGGGAGAAGAGGGGGTTGGGGGAAAGATGATCAATTCTGTTTTGTCCATGTTCCGTTTCAGGAAGTGAGCAGAAAAGAAAGATGAGATGGCGGACAGACATTGTGGAATTTTGGATAGGGAGTTTGGAAGGAGATGTCAGGTCCAGAAAGATCTGGGTGTGATCAGGCGATACTGAAGACCAAGGGACTCAATGAGCTGTCCCAGACAAAGGGTGTAGATGGAGAAAAGTAGGAGTCCAAGAACTGAGCCTTGGGGGATGCCGACAGATGGGGGGGTAAGGTGAGGAGGTGGTGTGAGAGAGGGAGACACTGAATGTCTGGTCTGTTAGATATGAGGAGATCCAGGAGAGGGTCAACTCAGTGATACCAAGAGATTACAGGATCTGTAGCAGGAGGGAGTGGTCCACAGTGTCAAAGGCAGAAGATGGGTCAAGGAGGAGGACGACAGAGTAGTGTCGTTTGCTCTTGGACATTGGTTAAGGCTGTTTCAGTGGAGTGATGCAGTCGGAAGCCAGAATGTAAGCGGTCAAAGAGGGAGGAGGAGAGGTGGGAGGACAGCTCAAGATTGACATGCTGTTCCAGTAGTTTTGAGCCAAAGTGGAGAAGTGATATTGGGTGATAGTAAAGGCCCAGTTACAAACACAGATAATTGTGCAGAGATTGTTCACAGATCTCTGGTTGCAGCGAAATCATGGACACATTGTTCCATTTTGTAGCCGTGTACAAATGGAACAATGTGTCCATGATTTCACTGCAATCAGAGATCTGCGAACAATCTCTACACAATTATCTGTGTGTGTTGGTGAGTGGGAGAAGGGATTCTGAGAATGAATGTAAGTCAATATGTGTTAGATTTCTGTGGGGATGATTGAGTTTGCGGAGTGGGGATAGTGTCATAGGGAGAAGAAAGACAGATTGTGGTCGGACAGGGGTAGGGGGGAGTTTGAGAGGTTAGTGAGAGAACATGGGCGGGTGGAGATGAAGTCTAGCATGTGGCCATCTTTGAGTTGCGAAGGAGGACTATTGTGAGACCCCAAAGGAGGTAGTCAGTGAAAGAGGTAGGTGATCCAGGGGGGTGGTAAATGACAGCCAGCTTAAGGTTGCAGGGAGAAAAGATGCAGACTGAATGCACCTCGAAGGAGGGGAGAGGAATAGGGGTAAAGGAGCAGTTGTTGGAAAGGAGCAGGCCAACTCCTCCACCATGTTTGTTATTGGGGCAGGGGGTGTGGTCAAGACTGAGCCTGCTGTAAGAAAGTGCAGTGGGAGAGGCTGTATCAGGAGGGGTGAGCCAGGTTTCAGTGATGCCAAGGAATGAGAGTTTTAGTGTTAGAGGTCATGGGTGAATGAGAGTTTGTTGCAGAGCAAGAGTTTCATAGTGCTCCAGGTAGTGGGATTGGGGGGGCAGGTGCTGGATGAATGGGTCTAAGGTTGTTTAGGTTGCGAAGGTTCTTGTTAGATCATGGGTATAGGGTAGAGATGACTGTGGGAAGATGGTGGGGGAGTCCAGGATTAGGGGATGTGTCATAAGCTAGTTGGAGGAGCAAGGAGAGGGTTAGAATGTGGGAGTGTCGAGCCCAGGCTTTGGGGTACTCGGGTATCAGGCTCTAAGGGAGTTAACTGTGTCACGGGGAGTGGTGGCCACGCCTGATCCTGTGTCCTGGGCCTGTCTTCAAAAAGGGGGTTATATTTACAGGGGATTATATACAGTTTGTTGTGACGCCACCTGTAGTCTCTGGTGATGTGTTGCCAGCGCCGCCACAGTCCGCCGGAGGTAGATGGTAGTGCGTCTAGTGTGGTCAAGTCCTCTACAGGTAGGGCTGGACCTCCGGGGCACCGTAGTGTGAAGGGGCAGCTTGTAGTGAAGCTGGAAATGGTATGGGAAGTGTTGGAGCAGTCTGTGAGGGGCACCGGGAACTGAGAGGGATGACACACGCACGCTGCAAAGTCTTTTACCTTTTCCTGATGTTACGGCAGGTAAAGTTGTCCAGGGCACTGATGGGTGACCAGGTTGCACAGTGGGTCCCCACAGCAAGTGGTTATAAGGCCTCCTCTGTTTTTGTGGTCATCGAAGCACATGCATTCAGCCAGACTTGCCTCCTTTCTCTTCCTGACTCTGGTGTCTGTCTCTCCTCCTGTGCGGTCTCCGGGTTACCCTCTCTGATTACTGTGGTGGTGCACTGCTGCGTCTGGCTCCCTCTCGACCCACAGGGGAACCGGGTAGCTGAAGCCTCCACGGTGTGACGGGGTTCTCTGTGGTCCTGGAGTATCCCACAGATGCGGATCCCCGATGTCTGGTACTTCTTTGGGACGAGCTCCCTCAAGTTGCCTTTTGTCCCCACTTAGGCTTGCGGGACGTCAGAAGGGCCACTCTGGGTCACTGGCTCGGGCCTAACCACGGCACCGACCACCAGGACGTCTTTGCAGCTCTCATAGCGTCTGCACACTCTAACTCCTCCAACAGCAGCAGTATTTATAGGGGATCTCACCTAAAGGTGGTGAGTAGAGCTCCCCCTACTGTGTCGGGGTGGAAGATGTTGCATGTAGTAGGTACCTGCTGTGAAAACCCAGCTGTGCACTAGAGAAGGCTGTGGCTACCTGCGTGAGCAGGGTACCACAGGAGCATGGGAGGTTACGTGGCGGGCGTAAGTGGAGGCAAAGGATTGTATGTGGAGGAATAGTTCGGAGGAGGATGAGAGATGGCTGGGTAGGATGGCGGAATAGAGCACTACTTAGTTGCTGGGCGGAGGGATAGGTGGAGTTAATAGGAAGTGAAGTAGTATTCGGCGAAAGTGGAAACATTGTGTACAGTAACTATGGATTGTAGCACATAGGGATGGGATGGAGCAGGGGATGAGATGCAGCTATGAGTTGGGTGCAACTAGAGGGGAATGAGATGCACCCAGGGGTCAGACACTGCCAGGGGCCAGATGCAACGGAAGGGTGAGTAATGATGAATGTCTTCCAGGACAAGACAAATGCACTACATTTAGGGGTGAGATGCAGCAGGGGATGAGAAGCAGCCAGGGATTGGGTGCAGCAAGAGATGCGTAGGGGTGAGGAAGACGTTTCAATTCGGGATCATGTGCATAACACGTAGGGATGAGATTCAGCTGGGGATGAGATGCAGCCAGGGATCAGATGTGGCTGGTGGATGAGCAGTAATGATGTATTACCAAGTCAAGACAATTGCACAACACATAGAGATGAGATGCAGCAGGGAGGAGATGAAGCCAGGCATTGGATGCTTCGAGGGGTCAGATGCATAGATGCATCCGTGAGGGGGAAGGGGGGTGCAATAATGATGAAGTAGTACTAAGTCCAGACAAATGTACAACACGTAGAGATGAGAAGCAGCAGGGGGTGAGATGCAGCTAGGGATCAGGGGCAGCGGGTGGATGAGCAACAATAATTGAGTCATACCAAGTCAAGACCAGTGAACAACACATACAGTTGTGGCCAAAAAAATTGACACCCCTGCAATTCTGTCAGATAATACTCAGTTTCTTCCTGAGAATGATTGCAATCACAAATTCTTTGGTATTATTATCTTCATTTAATTTGTCTTCCATGAAAAAAACACAAAAGAGAATGAAGCAAAACATTGATCATTTCACACACAACTCCAAAAATGGGCCAGACAAAAGTATTGGCACCCTCAGCCTAATACTTGGTTGCACAACTTTTAGCCAAAATAACTGCGATCAACCGCTTCCGGTAACCATCATTGTGTTTCTTACAATGCTCTGCTGGAATTTTAGGCCATTCTTCTTTGGCAAACTGCTCCAGGTCCCTGATATTTGAAGGGTGCTTTCTCCAAGCTGCCATTTTTGATCTCTCCACAGGTGTTCTATGGGATTCAGGTCTGGACTCATTGCTGGCCACCTTAGAAGTCTCCAGTGCTTTCTCTCAAACCATTTTCTAGTGCTTTTTGAAGTGTGTTTTGGGTCATTGTCCTGCTGGAAAACCCATGACCTCTGAGGGAGACCCAGCTTTCTCACACTGGGCCTTACATTATGCTGCAAAATTTGTTGGTAGTCTTCAGACTTCATAATGCCATGCACACGGTCAAGCAGTCCAGTGCCAGAGGCAGCAAAGCAACCCCAAAACATCAGGGAACCTCTGCAATGTCTGACTGTAGGGACTGTGTTCTTTTCTTTGAATGCCTCTTTTTTTTTTTTTTTTTTTTCCTTCTTCTCCTGTAAGCTCTATGTTGATGCCTTTGCCCAAAAAGCTTTACTTTTGTCTCATCTGACTGGAGAACATTCTTTCAAAACGTTTTAGGCTTTCTCAGGTAAGTTTTGGCAAACTCCAGCCTGGCTTTTTTTATGTCTCGGGGTAAGAAGTGGGGTCTTCCTGGGTATCCTACCATACAGTCCCTTTTCATTCAGATGCCGATGGATAGTACGGGTTGACGCTGTTGTACCATCGGACTGCAGGGCAGCTTGAACTTGTTTGGATGTTAGTCAAGTTTCTTTATCCATCATCCGCACAATCTTGCGTTGAAATCTCTCGTCAATTTTTCTTCTCCATCCACATCTAGGGAGATTAGCCACAGTGCCATGGGCTTTAAACTTCTTGATGACACTGCGCACTGTAGACACAGGAACATTCAGGTCTTTGGAGATGGACTTGTAGCCTTGAGATTGCTCATGCTTCCTCACAATTTGGTTTCTCAAGTCCTCAGACAGTTCTTTGGTGGTCTTTCTTTTTTCCATGCTCAATGTGGTACACACAGGACAGAGGTTGAGTCAACTTTAATCCATGTCAACTGGCTGCAAGTGTGATTTAGTTATTGCCAACACCTGTTAGGTGCCACAGGTAAGTTACAGGTGCTGTTAATTACACAAATTAGAGAAGCATCACATGATTTTTCTAAGGGTGCCAATACTTTTGTCCACCCCCTTTTTTATGTTTGGTGTGGAATTATATCCAATTTGACTTTAGGACAATTCTTTTTGTGTTTTTTCAATGAAGACAAATTAAATGAAGATAATAATACCAAAGAATTTGTGATTGCAATCATTTTCAGGAAGAAACTGAGTATTATCTGACAATTGCAGGGGTGTCAATATTTTTGGCCACAACTGTATAGGTTAGATGCAGCCAGGGGTTAAAAGCAGTGAAGAGATGTCCAGTAGTGGTGAAGGTGTACCAGGGTGAAGGCTGATGTCTATTTGTGGCTGGTCGTGGCTGTCAGCAGGGCCCGGTGAAGGTGCGTGGCAGGCCCACCAGCCTGATTTGCTTGGAGCTGGCTTGGGTCTGTGGTGGAGGCTGGCGATCCAGGAGACGGGAGGGGTCCTGGTCGGGATGAGGAGCGCGGGATGCAAGGGTAGTAGGTGGAGGCTCCCCGCACCGAACGCCCTTGGGTCTGGAGAGCTAGTCGAGGTGGAGGTGGAAGTGGTAGTGGAGCAAGCGCTTCAGAAGTGCAGTGGGGTTACAGGGATACAGCTGGAAGTAAGAGCCTCGCATCAAGGCCGCCACGCCAGACCGGGGATGTGACTGGGAGCCATGCCCTGCCGGCAGCACAGTCTGCACTGCATCCCACCGACAGATTGCAGATGCTGCAAAGCAGGTCAGATTCGGTCATCCAAGGAGCCCAGGAGGGAAGCGGGGTCAGGCAGTGGGTATGTACTCACAGCAGCAGTGCAGCGAGGGGGGTCGGGGGAGCAACAGCCGGCTCCCACCGCAGGTGCCAGATGGTGCTGCACAGAGGGTCCCGCTCCCGTGAGGAAGTCGCCGCAGTCTCTGTCTCTGGAGGCTGTCTGGCTGAAGATGTTATGCTCTGCAGGAGGGGTGGTCACAGGCAGGACTTGGGCCCCAGGGCTGTCGGGAAGAGTGCAAGGGTACCCCGGGGGTTCCCTGTGTGTCCTGGTGGTCTGGGGCACTCATGGTGTGGTGAAAAAGGAGCAGAACAGTAAAATAGCAGCCATCCTACTGGGAAACAGTGAAGCAGCAGCCATCCAGATAGTCGGATACAAGTCAATGGCTCCACAGAGACTTTGTACAGCTACAGCCATCTCTGCACAGCCAAGCATTCCCCCAGAACACCATGTCCCACAGATCACAAAAGACAAGATCCATTACTTCTACCTCCTCAAAGACAACATCCATCAGCAGTGCGGTCGCCATTGCCCGCGCAAATGCTGAAGCTGCCAAAATGCGAGCAAGCTTTGCTGAACAAGAGATGCAGCTTAAATTAGAGAAGGCACACTTAGAGGCATCACTGCAGAAAGAGAGAGCTGACCAAGAGAGAAGGGCACAGTTAGAGAAGGCACACCTGGATGCCGCCTTAAAAAATATAGTAGCGAAAAGGGAGCTGCAGCTGCCTTTGCAGAAGCAGAGTCACTAGAAGCCTCTCAAAATCCAGAGCTGCATAGGCGAAACAGTGTGCTGAGTATGGAGTTTCAACTGCAAGATCCTCCACAACACACATCTCAGTACGTTAATGAACTCCCTGATTCAAACTACAACCCTGATCTGGACCCAAAACGCGAACATGACACCTCCAGTGAAGAAAGCAGGAGCCATCATGAGCCTCAGCTCCAGGACAGAAGCAAGCTCGAAAATGTCGCACAAAACAACTCTGCTAATGACTACCTTGCCCCTCAACTGGTAACCAACGTAAACCACCTTCCTGACACATCGCACGTCAGACCAAAGCAACATGACACCGGCTGGTGCCACTCAGAGGTTACTAACAGATATGAACACATCTCGCACCACTTACCCTTACAGGTGCACCCATCACTAGTATACTCTGCTGACAACCTTTTCACAACAGAATTTGCTAAATTCTTGACGCGACGTGAGCTGATTGCCAAAGGACTCATGAAATTCACTGACCAAGTTGAAAGCTACAGAGCTTGGAAAGCCTCTTTCCAAAATGTCACTAGAGACTTGGGGTTGCTACGCAGGGAAGAGATAGACCTCTTAGTTAAATAACTGGGAGAAGAGTCAGTCAAACATGCAATAAGGATCAAAGACGCTAATATAAGCCACCCTGAGATTGGCTTCAGAGAGATCTGGAAGAGGCTGGATGAGCGTTACGGTTCAGCAGAGGTAATAGAAAGTGCTTTGTTCAAAAGAATCGATGGCTTCCCTAAAATATCTAACAAAGAGCTACAGAAACTTACAGAACTTAGCGACCTGCTAATGGAAGTCCAAGTTGCCAAATATGAAGATGATCTACAGGGACTTGCATTCCTCGACACAGCCAGAGGCGTGAACCCTATAGTCCAAAAGTTACCCTACAATTTGCAGGAGAAGTGGCTCACACATGGTTCCACATACAAATACACGCAGTGTTCCATTCCCTCCCTTCTCTGCTTTTGTATACTTTATACACCAACAAGCAAGAATTAGAAACGATCCCAGCTTCAACTTTACAATGTTATATTCCGCACCGTCACCAGCAACAAATCCACGCAGCTCGTCTGTGACAGTACATAAGACTAATGTTTCTTCTCCAGATTCCAATTACAGGTCTGCTGACTACTCCCAATCAGAGACAAAGATGCAAGACCCCGACAAGCAGTGCCCACTCCATCGGAAGCCTCATCCTCTTCTCGAATGCAGAACCTTCAGAGGAAAATCTATGCCAGATCGCAGAAGCTTCCTGAAAAAACACAGTATCTGCTATAAGTGCTGCTCGTCCACAGGTCATCTCGCCAAGGATTGAAAGGTCAGTGTAAAATGCACAGAGTGTGGCACCACACACACCATAACACAGCTCTACACCCTAGCCCAGCTCCATGGAATACACAAAACACATCAGCTGACAGTGAGCATGGCGGGGAGGAAAGGAACACTTCTACACCTACGCCAGAGATCACTTCACAATGAACAGAAGTCTGCAAAGGGAACAATAGACAGTAGGTCCTGTTCTAAAATCTGCCTCGTCAGAGTGTAGCCAAAGGGCCACATAGACAAAGCTATAAAACTATGCTATCTTTGACGATCAAAGTAATCGATCCCTGGCTAGATCAACATTCTTTGACCTATTCAACATCAAAGGGCCAAGCACTCCCTACTCATTAAAATTGTGTGCAGGTACTGTGACCACAGCAGGCAGGAAAGCTACTGACTATCAAATCAAGTCCTTAGATGGACAATTCTGCCTACCGCTACCTATGATCATTGAATGTAACCAGATCCCAGACAACAGATCTGAAATTCCCACGCCAGACGTAGCAGTCCACCATGTTCACTTAAGATGTATAGCACACCTTATACCTGAACTTGACCATCAGGCCCAGATAACCCTGCTGTTGGGAAGAGATATCCTGCAGGTTCATAAAGTGAGACGTCATATCAATGGTCCGCACAATGCTCCATATGCCCAAAGGCTAGATCTAGGATGGGTCATAATAGGAAACATATGCCTGGGATGCATGCACGCCCCCTCTTCTGTGACAAGCATGCTAACAAATACTCTGGAGAAAGGACGACCATCTCTGTTCCACCCTTGTAATAATGAGTTTCACATCAGAGAAATGCCACACAGCATCCAACTGCCCGAGCATCTAATAGACTTTACACACGACAACAGTATAGTGTTGGGAGACTGTGAGGAGGAGTTAGGGTGCACAGTCTTCCAGAGAACTGAACGGGACAACCAAGGATAAGTTGTTCCTAGAGATGATAGATAAGGGGCTTGTTAAGGATGAGACCAACAGCTGGGTCGCACCCCTTCCCTTCAGAACCAACAGACCACGTCTACCGAACAACAGGAATCAAGCATTAAAGCGTTTCTCTCTCAAGCACCATCTGCAAAAGAAACCAGAGATGAGAGATAACTTTTTCTCCTTCATGTCAAAGATTTTCCTAAACTGGCATGCAGATTTAGCTCCCACTCTCAAAGACTCTGAAGAATGCTGGTTCCTACCCATGTTTGGAGTGTACCACCCTAAGAAACCAGGCCAGATTAGAGTGGTGTTCGATTCCAGTGCTAAGTTTGACAATGTCTCTCTGAATGACGTTCTACTTTCAGGTCCAGACCTCAATAACAAACTACTGGGAGTACTGATGCGCTTCCGTAAGGGTGCCGTCACACCTGGCGACGGCACCAGAGATGTTGGTGGTGACTGGCGGGAGCGTGCACGTTTTTGGCCCCCCGCCAGCATCACCGCCCCCCGTTTACACGGGGAGACAACTCCGGCGATGCCCCGACGAGCTGGCAGGCGGCATCGCCGCTGGGGTGTCTCAAAACCCCAGCGGCAATGCAGTACAATAGGATCCTATGGCTACCATCGCCTGTCAGGTTGCTGACGGCCGTTTACATGGGGCGATGTGGACACATCGCCCCAGATCGGCCGCCTGGTTCCACGTCACTGATGTGAAACCAGGCGAGCACTCAGAGGCGCCGACATCACCCCTTTACATTAGGCGACGCAGGGGCGATATCTGTGCCAATAGGCCACACCCCTACGTCACCTAATACATCGGCGGTGCCGTGGTGTGGCGGCGCCAGGTGTGACGGCACCCTAAGGATTCCATTGCCTTCATCGCTAACGTCCAGCAAATGTTCCATTGTTTCCTTATGAGAGAGAGAGACAGGAACTTCCTAAGATTCTTCTGGTGCAGAGACAATGATCCTACTAAGGAAGTCACAGAGTATCGCATGAGAGTGCACATCTTTGGAAACAGTCCTTCACCTGCTGTCACCATTTACGGACTCAAAGGGTCAGCCCAAGAAGGAGAAACAGAATACGGAGCAGATGTCAGACAATTCATACAAAGAGACTTTCTCCAGGCCCCTTCCACAACAGCATAGCAGGTTGCCTCTCCACACCCTAATTGGGACAGGACGCACAAGAGAGGTTAAAAAGACCCTCCCACAAGCCAGTGTCTTTCCTGTCCTCATGGGGCATGGAGAGGTTTTTTCTCTGTGCTGTGGCGGCCATCGAGCTTCAGAATACCTTTTTTCCTTTTGATGCTGGGCAGTCTTGGTCAGGCTCGGCTCCTCCTCCTCCTGCTCCCATGGTGTTGTACTATAGGACCAATGCCTGGCCCTCCGGATCCCCGGTGGGGGTGATGCGGGCTGTGGTATCCCTGGTCGGTGGCCTCCTCTGCTGGAGGAGCCTGCCGGATGATTCCCGCGCGCATGCACACTGTCCCGCGCGGCCGGAAGTGACACCGGTGGGTGGGACTTCCGGTCAGGTGCTTTCCCGGTGGGAGAGCAGCGCTTGCGGGTCCCGGCGTCGGGACTCGGTGGAGCAACGTGTGGGCACGTCTCCCCTGAAGCGGCCTGCCCAGGACCCGGCGCGGGAGGTGGGGAACCTTTTTTGGACACTGGGAGGGGCAGGCCTTTCTGGATGTAGGCTGCCTTGAAATCGGCTGAACCACGGTAAGCTCCTGTGCGGTGGTGCCCATGCATCAGGCACAGCCCAGTGTTCCCCCTGCCTCAGTAAGCTGTGGGGGGAATTCCTTTGCGTCCGGCTGACGGTCCCTTACCCTGTGGGTTTCCTGGGGAGACGACACTGTCCCTGGGAATGCTTTTGCATGCCCAGCTTGTGTAACGGCTTTCCCATTGTGCTGGGATGAGACTGTGTCGGAGCTGCACGGACGACATGGTTTGGGCTGCTCTCCCTTGCCTGGTGAGGTGGTCCAGGGTAGAACAGACCGTACAGGCTTCCCTGACCTCCCTCGCACCCGCAGCTCCTAAAGCTGGGCCTTCCTCCCCTAAAAATAAAGGAAGCTCCAGGCTGCCCCTTCTGGCTCTGATGTCTTTGATTCAGCCTCTGATATGACCACTGTAGCCTCTTCTTCCTGACAGGCAGCGCTTAGACAATTCCTGGTTTCCTCAGTTACCATGGGGGAATTGTTTGGGGCTGTTCGGAGCACTATGGGTTGCGAGAGGAGCAAGTCCTCTTCTCCGTCAGGACGAGTGGTTTGCTGGGCTTACATCTGCTAAGCTACCAGTTTTTCCGGTTCATTCCGCCTTTCTCACTCTTATCTCACAGGAATGTGTTTCCTGAGGTACGATTCCAGAGTGCTCTCAGTCGCACGTTCCTCCTGAGTTCCCCTGGGTTGTCCCAAGGGTGGACGTGAGTGGGTACGGGCACTCTCCTTTGTAAATACGTCCCATCTTACAGGCCGATGGACCGAACGATTGAGTGCTTTATGAAGCGATCGTGGGAGGCCTCCTACTCTAGCTTACGGGCGAATATCACTTCTTCTTGTGTGTTTAGATCCCTTCTTAACTGGCTGGATCTGTGGGTATCCCATGTTTCACTGGGCACCCTAAGGAAGTACTCCTTGATTCCTTTCCCTTGCCCTGGCGGCACCCTGTTTACTCGCAGTCGCCTCCAAGGACTCAGTCCGTTTGGCAGCCAGGATATCGGATTCTGCCAGCCACCTTTGTGGCTGTCGGTGTGAAGTGGAGATCCCACTTCCGAACTGCGTCTCGGCTCGATCCCCTTCAAAGGTGATTTGGTTTTCGGGCCGACTCCAGGAGATCCTGGAGAAGGCGACTGTCCGCTGGGCTCTTGCGGTGCAAGAGCCCCCCAGGACACAGCCATTTTGTTCCTCTGTGCCTCGGAACTCCCAGCCCCACGGGACTGGGTAATCCGGACTGTGGAGTTCCCAGAAGGGTAGAGAGGATAATATCCTTGTCCCTTCCCGTCTGCAGCAGCAGCAACCTGGCTAACAGTGACTCGGTCCAGGTGGGGGAGGGGAGCCGACTTGCGGCCTTTCTCCCCCAGGGGCGGCAGATTTTGTTGCCGCTGGGTGATGGGGGTCCTTTCGGCTCCTCTTCGAGTTCAGGTCTCCTCCCCCACCGGGTCTCCAGGTCCCCGCCCTGCCTTCACAGGGTGCTCGAGGTATCCTATACGCAAAGGTGCAGGACTTCCTGCATGCTAAGGTTGTTTCCCCATTTCCAAGCCAGGGGGTGGGGTTAGGTCTACTCCCACCTCTTCTTTGTCTGGATGCCATCTGGGGTCTCCCGGGTCCTTATCTGCCTGACATGCTCAACCTACATGTCAGGTACGAGCGTTTCTGGATGGAGTCTTTTCCACTCAGCGATTCCGTTGATGGGTGACACCACCAGATGGCTACAACCGATTTGAAGGACTCTTGCTTCCCCGTTCTTATTTATCCTCGGCATCGGAAGTTCCTCAACTTCGCACTTTCAGTTCACTGTCCTTCCCTTCGGGCTCTCCTTGACTCCCCGGATTTTCGGTGGCCTTCCAGTGGGGTCGGGGCAGTTGTTTACTGCCATATCGGGATGTCATCCTTCTAGTTGCTACCTCCACTCATGCCTTCCTGCCTGGAGCCCACGGCAGTCGTCAGTTGTCTCCCTCCCTTCGGTCGGCACTTTCGGCTCTGGGATCCTTGTCATCCGGCATTCCATCTGTCTTGTGGACTCGGGCCCACTATCGAGCCCTTCCCGACCACATCCTGTCTCATTGGGACAGATTTCTTTGTCCCTGACATCTGGGTTTCACCTCAGTTCAGGTCAGTTGTGACACGACAGACGAGAGGCGGCCAAGCTAATAGTAAGCGTTGGGCTGTCCTGTTCACCTGTATGACAATCGGAGCCGTCCACATAGAGGTCATCGAGTCCCTCGACACGTCAAGCTTCATCAACGCTCTAAGAGGTTTTATCGCTGTCCGTGGTCCTATGAAGCATATACGGTCAGACACAGGTACCAACTTCGTCGGTGCGACAAAGGAATTGGGAATACCTTCAAATCTGGACTACAAGACCCTTGAGAGATTCCTCAGTGACGAAAGTTGCACATGGTTTTTTCAACCCACCTCACTCTTCGCATATGGGAGGATCTTGGGAACGAATGATTGGTCTAGTCCGAAGAATCCTCGACTACTCTTCTCCAAGCAGGAGCAGCGAGTATTACTCACGAAACCCTAATCACCTTCATGGCAGAAGCCACAGCCATAATCAATGCAAGACCCTTAGTTCCAGTTCCCAACAACCCTAAGGAGCCCTTGTTATTGACTCCAGCTACCCTCCTTACCCAGAAAATGGGACTGTCCAGTGCTCCTCCAGGAGAATTCGATGCAAAGGACCTCTACAAGTGACAATGGAGGCAGGTACAAAGCCTTGCGAATACTTTCTGGGACAGGTGGTGCAAACAATATCTATCTACCCTGCAGCCACAGACAAAGTGGCAATCTACTTGTCCCAATCTTAACATAGGTGACCTTGTCCTTGTGAAAGACTCTCAAGTTCACCGGAACCAGTGGCCACTTGGTCTAGTTACTGCGACATTCCCGAGCAATGACGGTAATGTCCGCAAGGTTGGACTAAGAATGACTAAGGGAAATGACCCCAAGACATTTCTCAGACCGGTATCTGAACTGGTCCTGCTGTTACCCTCAGAAGACAGGGATAATGACATCCGGTGATGCCAGACGGGGAGTGTTCTGTCTCCGACATCCAATTAATCTCCAAATGTTTGTTTTTGCATAATGTTGTTATTAATTAGTATAGCTGTAGATTCTTAATGAGCTTTATCTCATATGTAGTGTTCTGGCTCCCTCTAGCGGCCAATGTTATTTATGTAATTTCATTTTCTATGTCTGAATTCTCCTCCTCCTTGCAATGCATTCTGGTAGCTCAGCCTCCATTTTACCTTTATATCTGAAAGGAAGAAGACACTAAGTACTACAGTTCACACAAGATTGCATTGCTGGTACGTAACTATACCTTCTTTAGCTGTGTTCCGATCTAATATTAGCCTATCTTAGCCAGTTGCACTCTAGGTTAGTTACTAGTTTAAAAATGTTAATGCATATTGTGTAACTATGTGGAAAATGCATGTTTGCTGTACCCTCCGCTAATTGTCTGTATTTTATTGCTTTCAGTTTTACTGCGCAAATGTACTGTTACATTCAATAAAAAACAGATTCAACCACAAACTCCTTATTGGACCTCAGTGCAGCGGCTTAACTGCCTGTATAGCTACATGAGCCCCCGGCCCATTTAGTGAGGACAGAACAATGATAATGCACTCTGTCCAATCTGAGATGACCCCAACTTTGACAAACTTGTCAACAATGTGCCTAATTTTGAACACTTCAGCACAAAATTTGCTGAGGTGTACATTCCTTACAGCATCGCCTGTGTTAATATGCTCTTATTCCACTCAAGAGGAAGCTTATATTTTTTAGTATTACCTTCCCAGTAAGTGGGCAAGATGCAGAATAAAAATGTACAAACTGTGCAAGATTACATCAAGATACACCCACAGATTTAGGATTTACAAAGGGAGGGATACCCAAATTGAACCACCTGAATGCCCTCCTGCACTGGGAGTGCAGCCATTGATGGTTCCAACTTATAACTTTTATGTAGATAATGTCTACATCAACATCCTACTCTTCAAGTCCCCCTCTGCCAGAGCTGCCGCAGCATGCAATACTGTGTGCAAAAACCAGACAGGCCTCCTTAGGTCTTTTACTGGGCAGCTGTTCAGAAAGAATGAGAGGTACCTCAAACTTGTTGGTGTGTTCCAACCTTTGACATACTTGATACGTCATGGCTATCATGCGCCTATGTGACTAAAGTCACAATGATCATATGGAGATCCCTGCTGTTTCTAACAGCAGCGCACCTGAGTTCATTGCTACCAGATGGTACTGACCCTGTAAAACTACAATCGCATCAATTGGCTGTTCAACTCTGAACAGCTAATCAGTTATTTCAAATTTTCAGGCAAATGAGATTTGCCTGAAACACCCGAAATCTAGCTATGAATGGAGCTACCACAGCACCGATCATAAGCTGGAGCCTGGCAATGGAAGCAAATTATTGGATTGATTTGTACATGATGTGCGATTTGCTCCAATCAGTGAGTAGAGAGGGCATCTGACCTCACAGTGCCCTACCTCACTCTTGCTTGGAGAAGTGAAGAATGAGGTCACAGTGCTGTTCTGCTGCCGGATATGCTGTGATTTGTGGTGCCACAAACAAATTTTGCCTGTGACACCACTGCTGCTGTTCATTGAAGGAAGATCTTTCTTCCTGTTTCTGCTTTTTGCCAGTCTACCACAATCCCCATTTACCCTCTTTGCCTCTCTTCTAAGCTCCTTCCTGCCCCCTTCTGCCACCAAGCACTAATCAGTAATTGATCACTAATCAGTACTTGATTGCTCATTTTGTTTTTTTTTACAGTTTTTTTTTTTCTCTTTTGCACTACATCTGTGCGTGTGTACTACAGCCGCTGAACCACTGATCTGTGATATACTTTACTGACCAGCATTCATGATCACTTTCAGCAAGGATTTTTTTCTATCCTGTCCATTTTTTTCCCTCCCTTTGCATCACCTTCGTGACTACCTCCTACCGGTGCTGATCAATGACCCAAGTTACTGATTAGCGCCCGTGCTCATATTTGGCAAGGACTTTTTTTTTCTTACTAATCTACTTTTTTACCCATTTTGCACCACATCCATGCATTCATCTTCCAGCCATTGACCACTGATCATGACCCACATCACTGACTGGTATCCGGGATTTTTTTGTGTGTAAGGACTCGGATACACTCTCCTAGTTACATGCGAGCCTCTCAGACGAGACTTGGAAGAAGTTGGAGCAGTCACCCTGATGAACGGCTTCTCTCTGTCTGGACGGGACTGACAGCTGCTTGTGGTTTTGTGCAGTGCCACACTCCCTGCCTAGAGAGGGAGGGGCCGTTCAGGGTGACTGCTCCAACCTCTTCCGAGTCTTGTCCGAGAGACTCGCATGTAAGTAGCAGAGTGTGTCCGAGCCCTATAAATAAGAATCAAATAAAAAAAATAGTTTACCGTATATACTCGCGTATAAGCCGAGTTTTTCAGCCCAAAATTTGGGCTGAAAAGTCCCCCCTCGACTTATACGCGAGTATAAGTATACAGCAGCAGCCCCCAGAGGTATACAGGCCCCCCCATCAAGATCCAGGGCCCCCTCCCTCTTGCGCGGCACACCTGTAAAGTAAAATCATACTTATCAGTGTCCTGTCGCGCCGTCCCCGCTGCCGACATGACGATCCCGGGCTTCATTCCGCGTCTTCCGCACTTCCTGTGATCGCGGGCAATGACGTCATTGCCCGCGACCACAGGAAGCCGGAAGACGCGGAATGAAGCCCGGGATCGTCATGTCGGCAGCGGGGACGGCGCGACAGGACACTGATAAGTATGATTTTACTTTACAGGTGTGCCGCGCAAGAGGGGGGGGGCCCTGGATCTTGATGGGGGGGCCTGTATACCTCCGGGGCTGCTGCTGTATACAGCCCCGGGGCTGCTGCTGTATACAGCCCTGGGGCTGCTGCTGTATACACCCCTGGGGCTGCTGCTGTATACACCCCTGGGGCTGCTGCTGTATACACCCCTGGGGCTGCTGCTGTATACACCCCTGGGGCTGCTGCTGTATACACCCCTGGGGCTGCTGCTGTATACACCCCTGGGGCTGCTGCTGTATACACCCCTGGGGCTGCTGCTGTATACAGCCCTGGGGCTGCTGCTGTATACACCACTGGGGCTGCTGCTGTATACACCCCTGGGGCGGCTGCTGTATACACCCCTGGGGCTGCTGCTGTATACACCCCTGGGGCTGCTGCTGTATACACCCCTGGGGCTGCTGCTGTATACACCACTGGGGCTGCTGCTGTATACACCACTGGGGCTGCTGTATACTACCGAAGGGCTGCTGTATACACCCCTGGGGCTGCTGCTGTATACACCCCTGGGGCTGCTGCTGTATACACCCCTGGGGCTGCTGCTGTATACACCCCTGGGGCTGCTGCTGTATACACCCCTGGGGCTGCTGCTGTATACACCCCTGGGGCTGCTGCTGTATACACCCTGGGGCTGCTGCTGTATACACCCCTGGGGCGGCTGCTGTATACACCACTAGGGCTGCTGTATACTACCACTGGGGCTGCTGTATACTACCACTGGGGCTGCTGTATACTACCACTGGGGCTGCTGTATAGTACCACTGGGGCTGTATATACCTCTGGGGCTGCTGTATACTACCACTGGGGCTGCTGTCTACACCTCGGGGCTGCTGTATACTACCACTGGGGCTGCTGTATACACCTCTGGGGCTGCTGTATACTAACCACTGGGGCTGCTGCTGTATACTAACCACTGGGGCTGCTGCTGTATACTACCACTGGGGCTGCTGTATATATCTCTGGGGCTGCTGTATACCACACTGCTGGGGGCTGTATACCTGTGCTGGGGTCCACCCTTGGCTTATACACGAGTCAATAGGTTTTCCCAGGTTTTGGGGGCAAAAGTAGGGGGGTCGGCTTATACACGGGTTGGCTTATACACGAGTATATACGGTAGATTAGATGACGGGGCTAGATTAGGCACAGTAAAATTATACTGTAGTAATTATCTACTACAGTATTTTTTACTGAATAAATTCAAAGTTATTGTCAGTAAATAATTTACCTCAGGTGATAGGGTTAGATTAGGGACAGTAAAAATATACTGTTATCAACATCTACTAAAATATTGTTTACGGACTAAAGTCAGGGTTAGTGTCAGTAAATAATTTAGATCTGTTTATAGAGATAGATTAGGGACAGTTAAACATATACAATTTACTACAGTATTTGTAAGTCAGGGTGTCACTTGTGGCTGCTCAATACTTTTTTTTTATTTTTCTTTTACTGACATCTACTTAGTAAGTTTATTTTTTATTCTACAAAATTTGTATGTTTTCCTTTTTGTTTTATTTTTTTCTACATTCTTTTCTTCTATTCTTTTTTTTTCTTTACTAATGAATAAAACGTTTACACCACACACAGACTTAAAATGAAATGTCCCACTCGCCCAAAAATTTCATTAAGGCTGTGTTCACACTGGCGTTTTTGGGCTGTTTTTGCTCATCAGTTTTTGTAGCAAAACCAGGAGTAGAGCAATCAGAGGAAAGTCTAATAGAAACACGTCACCACTTCTGGATTTAATCACCCACTGTGTTTTGGCTACAAAACTGTTGAGCAAAAACAGCCCAAAACGCCCAGTGTGAACACAGCCTTAGTCAAGTATGTATATGTAGGGATGGGCTAGCATAATCGCAAGTATGCGGTACTCGGTACATAGCAAGTATTTCACTACTCGCCTCGCAATATTTGGATCTCCCACCCAGCATTAGCCAATCACATTAATGCCACCGCCTTCTTCGTTGTGCTCATATGCTCTAAGTCATGCCGTCGCCATTTTCTGCACATTGCATGCAGAACACAGATAGTGTAGGGAGAGTGTGAGCAGCTGCTAGGGAAAGTTGTGCTTGTGCGAATCGTACAGAAATCCTCTGTAAAACCCAAAAGCTCTTGTGAGAGCTACCAGTATTGTAGTAGTAGGTGACTGTAGTGCAGGGAGACAGGCAGGAGCGTTACAGTACCACATAGTAGAGTCAGCAATATTTCAGCTCTTCTCAGAGCTGAAAGTATAAGGTTAAGCAGTAGTGACCGTTTTCCCAGCTATTCTTAGGGTCATTTACCCCTGCATGCCAATTTTTTTGCTGTTTTATTGCTGTGTTCACATTGAATAGCACGCACAGTACTGCACAACTGACACGCAGCCAGCACCGCTGTGTTGTGTGGTGACTGGCATGCATAATATATTGCCTTAAACCTTAGGGCAATTTTTTTGGTGCCGTTGCGGTGCTGTGTTCACACCGAATAGCACGCACGGTACTGCACAACGGACACGCAGCCAGCACCGTTGTGTTGTGTGGTGACTGGCATGCATAATATATTGCCTTAAACCTTAGGGCAATTTTTTTGGTGCCGTTGCGGTGCTGTGTTCACACAGAATAGCACACATCGTAGTCATTGTTGAAGATTAACCGGGCACTCCGTGAAATAGGAGCAGACTCTGGCTGTTCAGCCTAACAGCCTTTAGTCCCTAGTGTAACGTGTTGCACATTTGGTTACAGGAGTATAAATATCATGGTAGAAAAAAGATAGCGGCACTCACCGGTTTGCTGTACGGTCCTTTATTATACCTTGCCCGGCAGGCTGGTGTGTAGTGATGCGGGGAGAGGGAGTGTGGGACGGTGGACGACTGCAAACGTTTCATTGTGTTCTACTGCTTCTTCAGATCCACAGGACTTGGACCCATAGAAGCGGTAGAACACCGCAAAATGGTTGCCGTCGTCCACTGTCTCACACTCCCTCTCCCCGCATCACTGCATACCAGCCTGCCGGGCAAGGTGTAATAAAGGACCGTATAGCAAATCGGTGAGTGCCGTCTGTCTTTTTTCTACCATGATATATATATATGCACACATGGTACTGCACAACTGACACAGCCAGTGTCAGTGTCTTGTGTGATGACTGGCGCGCATAATATTGCCTTAAACCTCAGGACAATTTTTTTGGTACCGTTGAGGTGCTATGTGTAAAACACAAAGCAGTAATAGGCTGTAGTGCTACCTTCCACAAAGCACTAATTGCTTCTTGTTCCCCAATATCTGCATCTGAACATCTGCAGCTATGTCAGAAAAAAACCAAAATCCTAAAAACATTGTTGTGAAGGGACAAGGACATGGACGTGGGGTTGTCATTGGTTCCCGACAAGGCACAGAGTCTGGGAGACAGAAGAAGGTTGATGCATCTGTGTTCCTGGTGAAATTTCCCAGTCTGGAATGTAAACGGGTCTGTAGGCCAGAAGAGCACTAGCAGATATTGTCTTGGATGGCTGATAAGGCCTCAACTAAATTTTCTAGCAGCACCCAATCATCCACGTCCACACAGTCTCCTGTCCATACAGAGAATGCTGGGTCATCTTATTCTCAACCAGTTCCTAGTTAATCAACCCATCAAGAGTCACAGGAAACATTTGACCCCAATCTTGGCCACTCCGAGGATCTGTTTGGTCCATATCTTTTTGTTGCCTTTGGCCTCTCACCGCACGACATTGAAGAGGAACATGAGGAGGTATCGCCTGTTCATGGCCAAATATTTGAAAACCCACGGCTAGAAGAAAGCCACTTTCATCCACGTCTAAAAAAAAAAAAAAGAGAGACACAGAGAGGCGCAAATACGTCTTATTGTTTGGATAAGATTGTTTGACCGTGAGTGTATCTGCTCACCTGGTTCGGTTGTGATAACCCACAACCAGTATGCTCGCCGGGACAGCTGCTGCTGGATCTGCACTTCCATGTGCACAGTGGTGGTGTTTTCAAAATCCAGAGGAGTAGTGCTTGTATGATCCGCGCTGCCATCGGTATAAAAGACAAGGAAGACAAGGCTTCTTCTGATCCGCGCTGCCGTCGGTATAAAAGACAAGGAAGACGAGCCTTCTTCCATGCTGTTTTTCCCTATGCGTTTCGGTGCTGTTCCAGCACCTTCCTCAGGGAAACCCCTGAGGTGCTGGGACAGCGCCGAAACGTGTAGGGAATTAAAGGAGCAGCATTGAACAAGCCTGGTCTTCCTTGTCTTTTATACCGACGGCAGTGCGGATCATACAACCACTACTCCTTTGGATTTTGAAGACTTTCATCCACGTTATATACCGGGTGAAGAGGTGGAGGCTGATGGTGATGACACACAGTTGCCATCTGGCCAGCCAACAATATTAACCGGAAGGAGGATGACATGGACAACGAGGTGGTCGATGATGAGACCACCGATCTGACCTGGATCGTTGGCATGTATACCCAGCACAGCAGCACAGAGGAAGAAGGTGGATATGTAGCACCAACAAAGGCACCAAGGGCTACTGGTTTGAGCAGAGTGCGAAGAGTGTAAACTGTTGCCAATCCCTCTGTGCCCCAAGTCAAGGCAAGGGTGCATTCAGCCGCTGTATGGAAATTTTTTTCAGATAGTCCTTCTAAACCAAATGTTGTCATCTGTAGCTTCTGCCATACAAAGCTGAGCAGAGGCCAGGGCAAAGGTAACCAAAGCACCACCAGTATGCGGAAACACATGGCAGCCAAGCACCCTAGTCGGTGGGTGGAACAACATGGTACCAAATCGGTGTCTGCGGGTCAAACCACTGCCATGTAAACTGTGATCTGTCCTTCCCAATCTGTTGGGTAGGAAACAGGTGATCATACCTCTTGCTTACAAGCTGCGGTTGCACAGATGCAGGACATAACAAGCTCATCCACTTGTTAGTCCCAGCCAAGTATCCAGTTGTCTGTGCCCCAGATCTATGAAAGGAGGCGTAAATACCAAGCCACGCACCCACAAGCACAAATACTGAACGCGCACATTGCCAAGTTGCTAGGTGTGGAGATGTTGCCGTTTAGGCTTGTGGGGACACAGTCTTTTCCGTGATCTGTCGGCTGTGGCTGCCCTATGATACTCTGTTACTAGATAAAATCCGCTACACACAAAGATCAAAAATTCTAGCAACAAAAAAAAGCTAATGGCTGACATGTATTAATGCACAGTGTGAACTGGAGCAAAAGGCACAGTAGAAAACTACTCAAAGCTTATGTAAGGAATAACATGAGAACTTAGCTGATGTGATGGCCATGACATCCGAGCCCGGTAACCGCGGCAAGGTCTCTCATTCTACCGGGTCCTACTCTAGTCGACTTATGTCTGCAGTGTGTACTTGCGTGTATGGGTATATGCCACTAAATGCAATTAATGTAGTAAGAGATGTTTGGGCTCCACCTAGTTTGGGTGCTTTGAGGTAAAAGTCAAAGTCAATAAATGCAGAACCTCGGCACACCAATAAATATGGAAACCAGGAATCGTTCAAAAATAAGATGATTTTTTATTGGACATATTCCAGCATAGTATTAATCCGACGTTTTGGCCAGCAGGCCTTTATCAAGGATTATCTACATGGATATGAACATATAACAAACATGGGGTAAGTATACATAGTATGCTAATGTCTCAATACCATACATCAAGAAAATAAGTTTTATAGTATAGTAAGACCATACAATTTAATTTGTGCATAACAAGTATAGCAAAATAAATAAAAGACTTTATACATCTTGTGTTTGTAGCACACAGAGTTATCAGTCAGCAACATAAAAAAATTTGAAATGGAATTTTTTACCTATAAGCTGAGTGTCCGTGCCTATGAGTCTATGGAGTGCAGTCGGACATCACATTGTGCAGACGTGATGTATCGCGGCCATGTGGTATATAGTGAAAATAGGAAATAAAATCGTTTGTAGCATAGGTACGTAAATATTGAAGAAAAGGAAAAAATAGGGGGAGTTCGTTCCCCTGAGAGATAATAGGATGTGCCCAGAAGATGTTGAGAGATCAGAAGGATTGTATAGACTAAGTCTAAAGTTATATCTGAAAATTGTCAATATTCATATCCCGCATTGTTGCCACTTATGGATACTAAGTAATATAAGCTACAGTGCATACCTTGACAATGAAACAGCGGCTTGTGATGCTCCGTGTTTATTTCATATGTGTACAGAACACTTTGGCAGTAATTTTTCCAATTCCCTCTACATATGCAAAAATTGCTATGTGTTAATGCACTTAATGTGACTAGTGTGGTCTATACTTAGATATCTCTATATGTATAGCGTTTACCTAAAGAGATTAGTAAAATTACATCTTACTGCGTTGGAAAAATGGATTATATGCAACAAAAGGGGGTTCATATGTTCATAGCTGCAATCTCTGAGGAGCAGTGAGAGATTAATGATTTTCAGAGAAGATTAATTCACCATATCAAAGTTAAATATGAAGTAACCCTGCAGTACTTACTCTCAAGTCAGGCAGGAAGGAGTGAAAGGGACAAAGTTCTACAGATAAAGTGGAAATCTGTCAGAAAATAGATCTAAGTAAAGACAGGAGTCAGGTAGGTATTATGCTACCAGTTACCTTATTGTGTGATGCTTATGTGGCGTCCCCCGCTGTGTGCGCCTTAGTGTGCCATGCCCTGTCTTAAATAAGCTGCAGGCGGGACTTTTGTGACGTGTTTCCGGCTTGCACATTACCGTTTCCGGTATTTGGACCACACAGCGGTTGTGGAACGCATGACTATTGCACATGCGTTGGGTAATATTGCGCATGCGCAGTGCGAATCAATGTAAAACATAGTGCGGCAACGCTGTGATACCTATACCCAGGAGCAGGAGGGAGGTGAATGAGGCCATTCTATACCGATGTGTCACGGTCTCTGTTAAAAGAAGAATGGAGAATTAATAATTGAAATAGAAACACAAAGATAAAAAGAATTAATTATTAGGTCTATAGCATATATACAGTGTTGGCCAAAAGTATTGACACCCCTGCAATTCTGTCAGATAATACTCAGTTTCTTCCTGAAAATGATTGCAATCACAAATTCTTTGGTATTATTATCTTCATTTAATTTGTCTTCAATGAAAAAAACACAAAAAGAATTGTCCTAAAGCCAAATTGGATATAATTCCACACCAAACATAAAAAAGGGGGTGGACAAAAGTATTGGAAATCATGTGATGCTTCTCTAAATTGTGTAATTAACAGCACCTGTAACTTACCTGTGGCACCTAACAGGTGTTGGCAATAACTAAATCACACTTGCAGCCAGTTGACATGGATTAAAGTTGACTCAACCTCTGTCCTGTGTCCTTGTGTGTACCACATTGAGCATGGAGAAAAGAAAGAAGACCAAAGAACTGTCTGAGGACTTGAGAAACCAAATTGTGAGGAAGCATGAGCAATCTCAAGGCTACAAGTCCATCTCCAAAGACCTGAATGTTCCTGTGTCTACCGTGCGCAGTGTAATCAAGACGTTTAAAGCCCATGGCACTGTGGCTAATCTCCCTAGATGTGGATGGAAAAGAAAAATTGACGAGAGATTTCAACGCAAGATTGTGCGGATGGTGGATAAAGAACCTTGACTAACATCCAAACAAGTTCAAGCTGCCCTGCAGTCCGAGGATATGGAGCAAGATTTCACAATGGGTGATCCTACCCAGCCCAGCCAATTTCATCAGGCAAGATTGGGGATGAAGATGATGTGGAAGATGAGGAGGGAGATGACTTCTTTTTCACTGGTTATGAGGGGACCCCTCATGCTACAGAGGGGATTCCCAACCCCAGCTTCATGACTGTCCAGCAGGGGTGGGCTGGAGAGGAGAAGGTAGAGGAGGAGAGTCAGTGTGAGGCGAAAATGGGTATTGTTCCTCCTTCTGGGGTCACAGAACATTTGCCTCTTTGCAGCTTGGCACACATGGCACACTTCATATCTAACTGTCTGTGCCAAGACCCTTGCGTGATCCACATTTTCAACAGCAACTTATACTGGTTGGCCACCTTTCTAGACCCACGGTACAAGGACAAATTTCCTTCGCTACTGTTGCAATCACCAAGGGGTTTCACAATTGAATCCTTCAAGATGGCTGTTGTTAATAGTTTGATGGCAACATCACCCTCAGACACCGCTGCTAGCAGAGGTACCAACTCTGTGCAACAGCATGCATTAATGGGGAGAGACGCGCCCAGCAGGTCTAAAAAAGATGGTGGTAAAATGTCTACAAACTGGGCCATCTTCAATAAACTGGCTCATCAGCAAGGCTGCTTGACCGGTAACAATGTCAAGGAGCGAGAAGTTGAACAAGATGGTCAGCGACTATTTAAGTGATCATACATTTGTCCTTCCTGACACTTCTGTTCCATTTAATTACTTTGTATCCAAGCTACATTGTTGGCCAGACCTCTCCTTATATGCCTTGGAATTGCTGGCCTGTGGTGCTGCTAGTTTAATGTCAGAGCGTGTTTTCCGTGCCGCTGGGGCAATCATCACAGATGCACGCACACGGCTGACTACAGAGAATGCAGACAGGATCTCTCTCCTCCAGTCAACCTGAAAGAACATTCAACCCCAGCCATGTCTGTCTCCTGGGCTGAAAAGGCGGATTATTTCATTGAGCAGATCTGCAAAGGTGCCACTTGGTCTTCAGGTCATACCTTCACCAAGCACTACAGGCTAGAGGTCATTAAACATAAAAATCTTGTCTTTGGAAGAAAAATCCTTCAAGCTATGGTCCCTCCCTAGAAAATGTTTCTTTGGTATCACTTCAGTGTGCTGTTGTGGAGGTTGGGAGGAGAAAACGGAATTAGACTTACTGGTAATTGTCTTTCGGGGAATCCTCCATGACACCACAAGTAATTCCCTCCATATTTTTGACCAATTTTTTGCATCCTTCCTCCTTGTGTAAGTAAATCTTGGAACTTCATTTCCGTGGGTCCTTGATAAACACTGGTGATAGGAGGTAGGAGGGGCTATGTTACCTCTTTGTGTTTCCTGACCCTATTAGGGACAAGAGGCAACCTCCTGTGTGCTTTCATGGAGGATTCCCCAAAAGAAAATTCCCGGTAAGTCTAATTCCTCTTTGAGGGACCTCCACGGGGAAATGTTGCCCTGGTAATATATGGACAATTTGAGCTCCAGAAGTACTGTGGCCCACTTCTTCCTGAGTTCTATATATCAGAGCTTTGATTACTACCTCCTGGAAATGAAGGAAGGAACCAGTCTGGCCTGCACATCGTGCTAGCACAAATGTGTTGTATAGTGCGATTTGTACAATGTGCACGGTCAGTTTCTTGTACCATACCTTAGACTTTCTCAAAGCATGGTAGGGCTGGAGGACTTGATCAGAAAAATCAACTCCCCCCATGATTTTATTGTACCCCAGGACATAGTCTAGTTTGTTGACCAGTGTAGAGGTACCTCATATAGTGGTGGCAGTGGTGCGAGTGCCATGAATTGTGGTCAAGAAAAGGACATCTTTATTGTCCTTGTACTTGACCACGAGCATGTTGTTTTTACATTGGGCCCTGCCCTCTCTTTCTGAGCAGTTGCCCAATCAGTGTCTTAGGGAGACCCTTCTGGTTTTTGCACACTGTACCATAAGCTGCGGTAGCTCTGTCAGAAAGGGACTTGAAGAGTGGAATGCTGGCATAGAAGTTATCAACGTACATGTAATAACCCTGATCCAGCAGTGGGTGCACCAATTCCCACACAACTTTCCCACTCAGTCCCAGAACAGGGGAACATTCAGGGGGTTGAATTCGGGTGTCCTTCTCTTCGTACACTCTAAACCTGAGTGTACTCTGAGGTACTCTCGCAAAGCTTACACATTTTGATCCCTTACCTGGTCATCTTACTAGAGATAAGCGTACACTTTCACTGAATTTTTTTAATGCAATTTAAATCAATGGGAGGCAAGATCAAGGGACTAGAAAACATCTTAAAAGGGGCCCTAACAATGCCAAACTGCTCATATTACTGCCAGACCACAGGAAAAGGGACAATCTACCTACAGTACAAATAGTGTCATGGCATAGCATTGGTGCATGAGACACTCTGTGCCAGCCTGCACACTCTTCAAAATCAGTTTAAAGTAGGAGGTGGCTCAACGTCACTTTAATTTCAGAGGTGGGTGAAACTCAGTTTGATTTGACAGATGGATGACTCACAGGGGAAAATGGTCAGCAGTTTTATACATTAAGGCTAAGTGCCCAATTTGCATATTTGTTTGGGCTGCTTTTTTCCAGCTTTAAAAAAAGTTGGTTCAAAAAAGCATGCATGCTTTTCTGCTATGTGACCACTGTGCTTTCTGCTTTGTTATTGTAAGTGCTGCATTTTTCAGCTCATATGGCTGGCAACTGGAAAATGTAGCCCAAAAAAAGAGCAACGCATGCGTTTTTGGCACCACTGAAAAACACACATATGGGGCACTGCTTTTTGAAAATCACATTGAATTTCATTACAAAACTGTGGATCATGTGTTTTTGGTGCAGAAAACACAGCACAAAAACACAGCAGAAAAGCACAGTGGGCGCATAGCCTAAGTAAAAGGAGGAGTAGGAGTAAATGGAGGATGAAAAACAGGTGTAGTCATGTCAGTCAGAGAGCCCTGCTCCAGTCATACATCAAACACCAAGGAGACCCTAACAAGAGTCCCCACTTTTTAAAAAAAATTAGTGCCACACTACAGCAAAGTGGTGTGAATCTTATAGATTTTGTATTGAGCCACAATGGCAGCAAGGCAGGAGGCATAGGCCCAGCATTTCAAGGTTGATTATTTAGGAAGTTGTGCACAACTGTCAGGAGCAGGTAATATGCCTTGTTCCAGTAATGAGCAGCAAAGAGACCCTAACAAGAGTCCCCACTTTTCAAAAAATTAGGCACAACCACCACTAAAGTGGCAATAATTGCCCCAGAGGTGAAATGCTGTAATGTGGATTTCAATGCAGCACACTGAAAGGTACACTGACGCCTAGTCTCCCCATTCTGACACTGGGATGCAAAAGTCCTTGAAGATCCATGACTTGTTCATCTTGATAAATGTTAGGCAATCTACACTGTCAATGGACAGCTGGATGTGCTTATCCATCAGGACACTACCAGCAATGCTGAATACACGTTCCGAGACAACGCTAGCTGCTGGGCTGACAAAATTTCCAAGGCATGAGTGGCAAGCTCAGGCCATTTTTCCAGTTTGGAAGCCCAAAATACACAAGGTTCTAGTTCAACAGTTATGGGATCGATATTGAGCTGTATATATTCCTGCACCATCCTCTCTAGGCGTTCACTATTACTCAGACTTGACCTTTCTTCTGGGGTTGCAAAGGAAGGTCTAATAAAACTGTCAAACGACTCCCAGAAATTGCTTGTAATAGGTACAATGCTGCTGGTAATGTTTCTCTGGTGACGACTTGACGTCCCCTAGGTTGGAAGTGTAGAACTGCGATGTGCACTCTGTCCGCCCCTGCTGCTTTGGGGAGAAGCAGTCCTCAAATTGTTTAAAAGCTTCTTTTGATACTCCCGCATGCGTGCGTCCCTTTCCAGGGTGGGAAGCATTTGACCAAATTTAATTTTGTACCACGGATCCAACAGTGTGGCAACCTAGTTAGTCTGCATTACTTTGAATCTTAATAATCCAAGGATCATGTTGCAGGTAGTGCAGCAAAAGGGCACTCGTGTCTTGCGCATCCAGGAGTCTCAAGTCCTTGTTGTGTTGGTGGTGGCGGGATAACATTCCTGCTTAGTTTCTCCGTTCTCTCCCGCCAACATTGCACAACAGAATGGTGACCCAAATCTCTCTCATCTGTTGAGTCTTCCTCTTCCTCCATGTCTTCTGCGCCTTCTGCACCTTCATCAACTGTTTGTTGGCTACCGTGATCTCTTGTCGATCCCTCTCCTCCACCCTCCAATGCCACCTGCCTCTGTTTAGACGACAGTCCAGACCTTTCAGATCTTGTTATCCTTTCTACATATGCCTCCTCCTGTACTTCGTGTTCTTCCTCTTGGACCACCACCTGACTTCGCATACTGTTCAAAGTGTGCTCCAGCATGTAGATGACTAGAATAGTCATGCTGATAACGGCATCTTTAGTGCTAAACATCTTAGTCGCCATTTCAAAACTGTGCAGAATGGTGCAGAGGTCCTTGATCTGTGACCATTCCAGTACTGTGATTTGCCCCACCTCAGGATCGCATTAGCCCAGGCTGTATGTCATGACATACTGCACCAGGGCTTGTTGCTGCTGCCATAGTCACTGCAACATGTGCAGAGCGGAATTCCATCGTGTTGGCACATCGCATATCAAGCAGTTAACCGGTAGGCCAAAAGACCTCTGTAGCGATGCAAGTTGTTGAGCTGTAGGGAACAAACAGCTAAAGTGAGCACACAGCATCTGTGCCCTGTGCAGCAGCACATCTAGGCCGGGAAAATGGGATAGAAATTGCTGGACGTCCAGGTTCAGGACATGAGCCATACAAGGCACGTGTGTCACCTTGTCCAGGCGTAGGGCTGCACTCAGATTTGCAGCATTGTGACACACATCCTTACCTGCAGGTTCAGTGGAGACAGCTATTGATGAAACTCTGTCTTCAAAGCTGTCCACAACTCTCCAGCTGTGTGATTCACATTTCCCAGGCATTTTAAAAGTAAAGACAGCCTGATGCTGTTCAGCCCTGCTGGCAGTGTAGTAACATCTACTTGATTCCTTCTGCACAGTTGGAACATGTCACATTCCCAGAGAGGTTTTGGGGGCAGGTGTAGGCCCTAGAGGAGGTGGAAGAGGCAGAAGCAGTGGAGGAACTACTATTTACAGAGGTTTTTCTCCCAGACCATGGGGATGGCAAGACTTTTCCAGCAGCCTTTTCCCCTGCAACCACCAGAGTTACTCAGTGCCCAGTCAGTGACATGTAATGCCCCTGGCCATGCTTACTCATTCAGGTGTCTGTGGTGAAATGCACCCTATCACACAAAGTGTCTCAAGGAAGCAGTGATGTTATCTGCGACATGCTGGTGGAGCTGAGGCACAGCTTTCTTCGACAAGTAGTGGTGAATGGACATCTGGTACAGGGGGACTGTGACGGCCATGAGCTTTCGAAAACCCTTGGTATCAACCAAGCGGAAAGGCAGCATTTCTGTGACCAATAAATGGGGAGATGGTGACATTTAACCTCTTAGCTTTGACATGGCTGAGAGGAAATGGTATTTTACTTGACATAATCTGCTGGAATGAGTGCTGGCTGCTGTGCTGAGACAGGGTGGAGTAGGGTATACTGGAAAAATTACTGCAGTCTGAGGGAGGTGCAGGCAGAGAGGTTATGTTGCCTTCATGAAGAGGTGTTTCTCTCGATTGTATTGCAGAGCTGAACACCAGCACGCATATCCACTTCTAAAACAGGTGACAGGCTGTAACACTGGCTGTTGCGGGCAAAAAGGTGGATGTTGTGCGGCCGAATGCCTGTATGACAACAGTCCCCACAGGCACAGAGGATGAAGAATTCACAGATGTCCTTGATGGAGTGGTCAGTGGTTGGACAGGGCTGTTACACTACATTTTAGCACACTGAGTTTCCCACTGTAATTTATGCTGTATCTCCATGTGACGGTTCATACCAGTGGCATAACTAGAGTCTGGTGGCCCCGATGTGAAATTCAGCCCTGCCCTTTCCCCCTTCCCCCGCGAACACACACATTAGTCGGATGTATGGGCCCCATGTAACATTCATTATATATTAATGTCCCTCATCCTGCTATATATGGTCATCCTACTGGAATATGGAGCTTATCCTTTTATATATGTCTCCCATCCTGCTATGGTCCTCCTCCTGGAATATGGCCCTTATCATGAATTATTTGTCCCCCATCATGGTTGATATGATCTTCCTCCTCCTGCCACGATAGTCCTCCAATTATTATAATGCATCCCCATATTCCTCCATATATTGCAATATACCCCCTATAGTCCCCCATTCATAAGGTAGCCCCAATAGTCAACCAATTATTATAGTGCACCCCCATTGTCCTCCATATAGTATAATACAGCCTCACAGCCCTCTATATAGTATAATACAGCCTCATAGCCCCTCATTATAGCATAATACAGCCTCACAGCCCTCCATATAGTTTAATGCAGCTTCACAGCCCTCTATATAGTATAAAGCAGGCTCAGTTCTACACATAGTGCAGCCTCTATAGTGCAGCCTTATATATGCAGCCTCATAGCTCTCTATATAGTGCAGCCTTATATTTCTCTATATAGTGCATTATATATGCAGCCTCATAGTCTCTCTATATGGTGCAGCCTTATATATGCAGCCTCATAGTCTCTCTATATGGTGCAGCCTTATGTATGCAGCCTCATAGCCTCTCTATATGGTGCATCCTCATAGCTCGCCATATAGTGTAGCCTTATAGCCTCTCTATATGGTGCAGCCTCTCTATATGGTGCAGCCTCATAGCTCTCTATATAGTGCAGCCTTATATATGCAGCCTCATAACCTCTTTGTATGGTGCAGCCTCATAACTTTCCCTATAGTATAATGCACCCTCTCCTCCCCCCCCCATAATCCGAGCTCTCACTTACTAAATTAATAAAAAAATATGTTCCCACCTCTCCCTGTTCCCCAGCTGCTAAGCTTCTTTGATAAAGAAAAGACTCAGGAGGCGGAACTGTACACTGCATAAAGCAGGAAGTGCTGCCTACTCCTAGTGTGGAGGCGGCACCAGACTGCTGTATGCGTACCACAGTGGAACGCATAATGAAAGAGAAAGTGAGGGGCAGGAGCAGCAGGAAGCAGGAGGCTTCCTCCTCCCCTCCTCTCCCTGACACACGGGCCCCATACGGCATGTGCTGCTGCGCAGTGACATGACCCTTATAGGTCCGCGCCCCGTCACAGCCGTGACCCCTGTGAATTTTACAACCCGGGTTCAGACATGAAGTACTCAAATTATTTATTTTTTGCCTCTGCTCAGATTTTGCTTACAGTTTCTGTAAATTACATGAGTTTGGGTCATCCTTTGCGATCATGAAAAAGGCCCAGGCTAAGCAAAGCTTAGCGCTTATGAAAACTGCAGAGCCACCACTGCTTCTGCAGAGAGGCAGAGTTGTGCATGAGGATGCATTGCTTGATGTGCTCGCAGCACTGCGTCTCTGTCCAGGAAGCCGAAACCTAACCTTGTCCGCTTCATGATCCTCGTCTTTCACCTGCTCTGCTGGGCTCATCAACTGCCTTCTTGTGGGTTGACAATAAAGGTACAGTTACACGGCACAATGTTGAAACGATGCCGGCGACGATCTCGTGAGCACGTGGTCATTTCCAACATCGTTGGTAAGATGTCACACGTCTAGATATCGTGGATGACTCACCAACGATGTTGAGCAGGTATCGTTCGCACAACCCAGCGAACGATACCTGCTCATGCATGTGGATGGACGAGGTCGTAAACGACATAGTTATCGTGGTGTCACACACAACGATATACCAGGTTGGCTGATCGTTGTTCTTGTAATTTGAGAACATGTTCTCAAACCTGCGATCAGCGATCCAACGACTTATCGTAGTTGAATCTCTGTGTTACACGCAACTATGTCCCAATGATGTCACTTGAAAGACTCCAAACCCGTGACGTTTAAGCAATATTCTTAACAATGTCGTGCCATGTAACGGGGCCTTTAGTGTGATCTAGAACCTCATCATCACCCTCTGTGTTGTCACATTCCTCGCCCTCAGAGCTACCATCTTCCTGCCCTGATTGCAAACTTATGTAGGCGTCCGCCTCAGGTATCTGAGTCTCATCATCATTTCCAGCCTCTTTGTCTCCAATAACAGGGGTTAAAGTTTGATAATGAGGCTCTACATTATGCCTGGACCTTGTTCATCCGACCCTGGATCCGACTCACAAAGATTTTGTATGTTGATGCAGATCATTTCTTCCTCCTGAGCTTTGGAGCTGACTTCTGATTCCCAGGCTATAATATGTGTGAACAGCTCTTCAGACTCTATCTTTGTTGGCTCACTGTCAGTAGGGCAGCTGGAGACTTGTGACACCTGTGAGGACTGCACTATGTGCCTGTGGAAGTTGAGGTGGAGGAGAGGCCACTTGATGGCGCGCGTGAAGTCTATTGTAGCACCTGCTCTTTCTGGGCTTCATCTACAAGTCGAACCGATGTGCTGCTGCTTAAGAAAGGGATCATACGAGACTGTCCAGTAAAAGAATTTGACATTTTTCTTTGCCTAGAAGGCAGTGTTTGTTGAGCAGAACTTTTGTTTACTTTACCACATACCCCACGGACAACAAGCGTTTTCACCTTACCACCACGCCTATTTTCCATTCCCCCATGACCACAGCTTTTCCACTCATATTTGATGTTAAGAGATTTGCAAATCAGTTGGTGTAGGTCTACATAATCTGGGAATGTGAATGCAGCCGACCAGATTGGCAAAGAAATGGAACTAGACCAAACATGTGGTTGAGACCTGTATGTGCCATTAAAATGGTTTTGGCACAGAGTTTACAAGCACTACTGAACCACAGGGGGGTTTGCAAAACCACTGGAACTAAGCCCTAAGAAAAATTGGCTAACTGAAGGATGTGGCCACTGGGCAGAAGTGACCAAAATGCCTGTCAGCACAGGGTTGGTGCAGATGACCAGACGCAGACCACTGTACCACAGGTGGCTTGCCACACACTGCTACTAAGCCCTAAAAAAGTCTGTTTTAGGAGGATTTACTGAACCTACTCTATCTCTCTATCTAGAAAGAAATAGAATTGCTAGCTAAATAGCGAACACAGCATCAGCAGCTTAGGAACTGCAGCAGCGAGGCTGTTACTGAGTTCCAACACTGATAAAATGTCGATGAGGGCAAATAGCTGGTTTTTATATGGCAAGGACATTTGACATACCCAGCCAATGACAGAAGCCCTTGTGTTCAAAAAGTGCTATTTGCTTACTGGGTGCTGAATAGATGCCAGACTGACCCACCCACAGTAATTGCAAGAAAGAAAAAAATGGAGACTTGCCCTCATCTCTGGTAAGTTATCTGACTTTGAAAAACTCAATTTCCGTGAGGCCAGCCGTATCAAATTGGATTCCTGATTACGCCATAACATCAGGAATCTGCGGATCATAATCTTCAGGGGGGGTGAGGTCAATAGGGGGTCACTAACGCTGGCTTGGGCGTCACTGACAGAGCGCTGTATCCTCCAGTGTCTCTGTGGGGGTTCAGAATTAGGAAAAGGAGTGGGAAGAATTCAGGAAGGTGATATTCTCTCCCTCACTATCATTGTCTGAAGCAAAGACAGCGTATGTCTCCTCTGCTGAGTCCCGTCTATGGGACGAACCGTGACTTTTTTGCGTGTGTAATGTAACCATTTTTTGTTCAGGTGTGTGTGTTAGTGTTTGGTGTAAACTTTTATTTTTAGGAAAGAGAAAAAAAGAAGAATATAAGGTAGAAAGATAAAAATAAGGCTACATTCATATACAGCAATTTGGCTGTGTTTTTGTGAGGATCCGATTTTGGTGCAGAAACTGCACCAGAAATGGATCCTCACAAAACGCAGCCTTGTGTGTGTGAACATGTGTGGCGTTATCTGCTGTGCTATTTATAATCACCTCCCCGCACTCTTATGGCGGGTTTACACGTCGCGATATCGTATTACGATTTCAATCAAAAGTCACGTGGTTCAATCATCGGAGGCGAAATCGTTCCTGCGTTGTATGGTGTGAACGTCCAATACGATGCAGGAACGATGTCAATGCGATATCGGGGATTGAATGAGCGTGCTATTCAATGCCCCGATATTGCATAGCGATTGAAGCCGGATCGTGCTGTGTAAACGCCCAATTACGATGCGATTTCATACGTCACCCATTCACTCCCATGTTAACTATGCGATCCTGGGTTGGGAGGCGGAGACATCGCACGGACGTTGTATTCCGATATCGCAGCGTGTAAACATTCAATGCGATGCGGGAGGAAAGTGCACTAATTGCGCGCTCCCGCGCCATTGAACTGCGATATCGGAACGATATTGAAGCGTGTAAACCCACCATTACAGTGATGTCCTCTCTTCCCAGAGGACACACAAGACCTGTGAGTGTGTGACTGTCTGACGTCACTCAGTCACATGGTGCAGTACCAGGTCTTCGAACACCAAACCGACAACTCTCAAATCCTGCAGATTCCCAGGACGAGAACATCGCTGGAGATCACTGTGGGAGTGCAGGGAGGTGAGTAAATAGCGCAGCAGATAACATCAAAAGCATTGACGTGCTCATTCTTTGTGCAGATCCACTTTTGAGCCCAAAAGTGAATCCACACTAAACGGATCATCTGAATGCAAAATTGTGAAAAGCATGGACTTGGCTGGGACCGCAAATGTCACTGCTTTTTACTGCAAATAGCAGATCCTCACATAATGCAGCACATACGGTGCACTAGCGCACCATGTGAATGTAGCCTGACAGTATAAAACGTTGGTATTCTGTGCAGTAGAAAAAACTATAGCATAACTACTACAAGATTTCTTTCACTATTACTAAATGGACGTCAGTAAAAATAAATTGCTGAATGCCTGCAACTGACGCTAGCCTGACAAAAATTCTGTAAAAAAATACAGTAGTAAACGGCGAATACTGCTGTATATTTTTGCTGTCCCTAATTCAGTAAAAAACACAGTAGTAAGTGGCAAATACTATTGTATGTTTTAACTGTGCCTAATCTAGCCTATCAACTACACTAAATAATTTTTCTTCAATTGTTGTTTTACTTTCTTTTTTTTTTTTTATACCAACAACTAGATGCCGATCAGTGATTTGGCGTCACCAATCAGTTTCAACGGTTGAAGGAAGCACGTATGGGTGTGGTGCTCAATGGGAGGGGATTGCGGACAGAAAAAAAAGTCCTGTCCTAAACTGAGCACGGATGCTGATCAGTGAAGCGAGTTACTGAGATGTGCTCAGCGGCCGCAGGATGCACACACAGGGTGTGGTGCTCAACAGGGGAAGGTCACGCACAGAAAAAAAAAGTCCTGGCCAAAACTGAGCATGGATGCTAATTAGTGATGTGGATCACTGATCAGCGCCCAGCGGCTGCAGGATGCATGCAAGGCTGTGGTGTAAAAGTTGGATAAAAAATGGACAGGAAAAAGTCCTGTTGAAAAGCGAGTATGGATGCTGATCGGTGATGCGGGTCACTGATCAGCGCTCGGCGACTTAAGAACACATGCCAGGCAAGTGACGCAAAAAGGGGGGAAGAAAAAGACTGGAAAAAAAGTTCTGTTGAAAAGCGAACATGGTCACTGATCGGTATTGAGAGTCACTGATCAGCGCTCGGCGGCTCCAGGACACACGCAGGGAAGTGACGCAGAAATAGGGAGAGAAAAAGACTGGGAAAAAAAAGTCCTGTTGAATATTGAGCATGGACGGTGATGTGGGTCACTGATCAGCGCTCAGGAGCTCCTGGACACATGCAGGGAAGCGATTAAAAAAAAAAACTAACAAAAATCAAGCGATTGAGTACTGATCAGTGTTCGGTGTGGGGGGGAAGAGGGAGAGAGAGATGCTAAGAAGCAGAGTACAGAAAAAAGCCTTCTTTCTTCCTTCAGCAGCAAGAGCAACAGGCAGAAGAAACTGGAAAAGTGTTGTCACATGCAAAAATTGTGTGTAGAATCACAAGTCCCAGCCAGATCATCAGCAGAATGGCACAGTGACCACTCTCCTAACTTCTCTAACCAAAATGACCCTGAGGGTGGTCACTGGGAGGTCAGACTGCTGATCTGCAGCTCTGATTGGGCCTATAATGAATGCTTATAGCTTTCATCATAGCTGGCTGTTCAGAATTGAACATGAAATCACAGCGATTGTCATCGCGGCAATACTGGATTGTACCAGAATTTTCAAGCGATCGCTGTGACAGCAGCTGCAGCGATTGCTTAAAAGCATGAAGTATTGGGTACGTCCAATGTCAGAAACGCAAAGGTTTCCTGGACGTATTCAGTACGTCCAGTGTCAAAAACAGGTTAAACTAAAAAAAACACTACATCAAATTGGGTTAATCTTGCATTTGGTGGTGGGGCTGTTGATTGGACTTACAGAAGAAGTGCTGGTGGGGTTTATTTGGCTGCTTTGAGTTGACTATTGGTGAAGAGCGAATCTGGGGATTTTGTGGAGTCACTGACCATGTGGGTAACAAGTAAACTCTTCAGTAAGGAACGAAATGGATCCTGCTGCAAATGATCCCTAAATTCTGAGAGAAAACGTCAAGAAAATTCAAGATAGGCAGGGGTGATATGGGGACTGGTGCTGATAAACATGGAAAAACTTTTTCCTGTAAAGATTAAAAAAAAAAAAAAAAAAAATGTAATGAGCATAATATATATTGATCTTACCTACACCATGCAAATGATGGTCTTAAAAATACCAAGGTGTGGTAGTATTTATATTTTTTTTTATCCGTGTAGCAAACCAACGTGGGGCATTCATCTCTGCATTAAAACTTCCTGTAGTGATCTCTAATCAACTGCCACTGTTTAATGACTTTGGTCCTTGTAATGATATGAAAAAGTCTTAATTATAAAATAGTTTACATCTTTTCTCTGAAAAAAAATGTTATTACAGTAAATACTTTTCAATAAACAAATGACCAATACTTACGGCATTCATCATGTGTTCTTTGATTGAGGTCCTTCCAGCTGTATATTAGCATGGCACACACCTGATTCCAGGATCGCTGGATGATATTTTTCTCCCATTGGTTGATGTGTTTTAGGTCCCACAATGCAGACCTTTCTTGCATCAAGTGGATGAGGTGGTCTCCATCTATTGGGAAGTCCACATCCTGTTGTTGATGCAAAGGCCTGCTGGAGCATTGTGAATAGTGATGAGCAAGTAGCAAAAGATTCGTAATCGCTATACTCATAATGAGTACTTAGTAATACTCGCATACTCATCTGAATAGTGAGTCCAATGTTAATCAAGTAGTCATAGACTCCACCCACACACGTCCGGCTATAAATCGAGCATTTTATAGTAATGATTACACTCGTTCATCACTAGTTGTGAAACATACAATAGAAAAATTTGTTGAAAACAAAAAAGTACAACTTAAAAACATTACAACTGTTATCAATTATAATGTACTTACACCCTGCCAACCACTGCGCTGTTCACGCCGACAACCCTAGGAGGAGGTTCCAGAACACCCTCTAGGACAGACATCAGAAATAAAACCACCAAAAATTTACATACCGTGATACCTCTATTTTCGTTGATAATTTGTCAGAAAAGGATCGCCAAACAAACAACAACGAAGAAAACTGAGGACTTGCCAAAAACTGTAACACATATTTGCTTGGGAAAAAAAGGAAAATAAGGCATTGCTATAAACCGACACATATTTGCTTTAAAAAAAAAAAAAACTATGAAAGTGGAAAGCTACGATAAATGATGTCAACTAAAAATTTAGGTATCACTGTAATGTGATATGTTACGTTGTGTGATGCATGATGACAAGGTAGTTACTCTCCGAGCCAGCAATCCTGCATGGCTCCACCTCAACTCTCCTCACTAACTTCCGCTGCTTACGCAGGATCCTTTTAAAGAGGAAAAAGTCAAATATTTATATTCACACATTGCATGTATAATACAGAAATATGCGTTTTTGGTGAATGAGACACTTGCCAACATGTCTGGGGAAGCTGGGCTCCCACTGCTATCTGCACATTCAGACATGGTGGATCGCTAGCAGACAGACGGGTCAGCAGGACAAGGACAGTTCAGGACAGCAAGCGATGGCCTTCCAACTGTGAGTATAAACACAGAGTACATTAAAAAACTGGCTTGTGGACTACAACTACTAATCAATGATGACAAATACTGAAGTGAATGAGGACAGAGATACACATTCTAGGCACAGTGTCAAGATAATCAGATGCAGCAACAGCAACACCACCCAGTAATGACCAGCAGGGTAAGACCGAAGTAGTCCAGCTGTGAGTTGAAAGACAAAGTACATTAGGAGACACAGGTTGAGAATACACAATG
Source organism: Allobates femoralis (assembly GCA_033576535.1). Taxonomy (NCBI): domain Eukaryota; kingdom Metazoa; phylum Chordata; class Amphibia; order Anura; family Aromobatidae; genus Allobates; species Allobates femoralis. The sequence continues at coordinate 542,536,310 of JARQOC010000004.1, forward strand.
TAAGCACTAGAGATGAGCGAGTACTAAAATGCTTGGGTGCTCGAAGTTCGGGCCGAGCATCCCAAGATACTCGTGTACTCAGCCCGAGCACCGAGCCCAATGTTATCCTATGGGAGACCCGAGTATTTTTCTGGCATGACCCCCGGCTGCATGGATAAACCCTAAAAATGTCACAAAAGTATCAGAACAGTGCTCAAATGACATGGGAACAGCATGGGGAAGACCCCTGTAAGCATTTCAGACCCCAAGGTCACTGCTGTGAACAATGTTATCAGAGTATTACGCCACTTTTACGGACTGTCAAGAAAACGTTACAAAATGAAACCAAAATGGATTTTCCTAGAGAAAATATTAAGGGCTCATACCCACTTGTGAGACAGAGTTGGTTTGTTAGTTTTTTGGATTACATGAAAGATTTAAAAAAAAAAAAAAAATTGTGTGGCACGCAGATGCCCCTGAGAAGAGACGTACATGAAGGCCTCTTTAAATAATGTGCCCATTTTAAGGAAGTGGGTCTTTTGTAGTATTGCCCTTTGGCAGGGCAGCCAAAAATTGGGAGGCTTCCCAATGCCCCTGGAAAGAGACGTGCATGAGGGCCTCTTTAAATATTGTGCCCATTTTAAGGAAGTTTGTCTTTTGTAGTATTGCCCTAGGCAGGGCTGCTAAACATTGGGAGGCACCCCAATGCCCCTGGATAGAGGTGTGCATGAGGGCCTCTTTAAATAATGTGCCCATTATAAGGAAGTAGGTCTTTTGTAGTATTGCCCTAGGCAAGGCAGCCAAAAATTGGGAGGCACCCCAATGCCCCTGGATAGAGGTGTGCATGAGGGCCTCTTTAAATAAATTACCCATTTTAAGGAACTGGGTCTTTTGTAGTATTGCCTTAGGCAGGGCGGCCAAAAATTGTGAGGCACTTCAATGCCCCTGGAAAGAAACGTGGAGGAGAGCCTCTAAATATTGTTCCCATTACAAAGGAGCGGATCTCCTGTACTTGTAATGCCCATTCTGTAAGCATGGACTAAAACATTACCCCTGGAGGGTATACATGAAACTACTGCCTAACTTTTGAACGGTTAGAGTCATCATCATAAATATGATGTAAAAAGAATTCTGTTTTCGTGCCATCATGAACCACGGTTGCACTGATCATATGATGGTGGCGGATGATGAGAAGGAGGAGCAGTACAGCAAGTAGCCAAATTCATGAAGTGTGTACCCATGTGTGGGTGTGCGGAGGTGCATGGCAATTTAAGGGCACAAAATTTTAATTCCGCTATCATTTGGTGGTGGTGTGGTGAAGTCAGGCCCAATGCAACCCTTGTTCATCTTGATCAGAGTCAGCCTGTCAGCATTTTCAGTTGACAGGCGGGTGTGTTTACCAGTAATGATTCCACCTACGGCACTAAAAACATGCTTTGACAAAACGCTAGCGGCAGGGCAGGCCAGGACTTCCAAGGCGTAGAGAGCCAATTCCTGCCACGTGTCCAGCTTGGATACCCAATAATTATAAGGCACAGAGGAGTCTAGGAGCACTTTTGTACGATCTGCAAGGTACTCCCTCAGCATCTTCGCAAACTTTGCAGTCCTTGTGACACTATCCGCACCTCAGGGCCTGTGCTACGGAAGGTGCTGAGAAAAATGTCCCAGATCTTTGAGAGTGTTCCTCTACCTCTGCTGGATTAGACTTGTGCCTCTCTCGGCCGGACGCCTTGGTTGTCCACCGAATCGTGACCTCTGCCGCTAGCCTTTTCAAAAGGGAATTTTTTGACGAATTCTGCGACTATTGCCTTCTGGTACTGCAGAATTTTTGTAGACCTCTCCGCCTCGGGAATAAGAGAAATAAAGTTTTCCTTGTAGCGTGGGTCTAAAAGTGTCACCAGCCAGTAATGAGTGTCCGCCAAGATGTTGATAACGCGAGGGTCACGAGACAGACAGCGTAACATAGTCAGCCATGTGCGCTAGACTGTTAGCAGGCAAGACTTCAGGGTCCTCACCAACAGCATGACTGTCCATGCTGGCCTCATTCTCCTCCTCCTCTCCCCTGTCCTCTGGCCATCCACGCTTAACCGACGGTATGACGGTTGTGCATGTATTACCGTTAATTCCGCATGAAAGTAGCTCTATTTCTTCATCCTCCTCCTCCTTGTCATAGTCCTCCAATGCTCGTTGGAATGAGATGAGGCTGGGCTGTGTGTAATCACCCAGTACGGTTTCTTGCTCCAACTCATCGTGCTCCGCCTGCAATGCATCGTCTTTGATTTTGTGCAGAGAGTGTTTTAGAAGACAGAGAAGATTGATGGTGACGCTAATCATGGCATCATCACCGCTCACCATCTTGGTGGAGTCCTCAAAGTTTTGGAGGACGGTACATATGTCGGACATCCATGTCCACTCCTGAGGTCTTATGTGTGGAGATTGAACCGTATACCGACGGCCTAGTTGATGCTTGTGCTCAACAACTGCCCTCTTATGCTCACAAATCGTGACCAACATGTGCAGTGTGGAATTCCAATGCGTGGGGACATCACACACCAGTCTGTGAGCCAGAAGCTGCAAACGTGGCTGAAAGTCGGCAAGGGCGGCAGAAGCAGTAGGTGACTTTCTAAAATGGGCACACAGGCGGCGTACTTTGACGAGCAGATCCGACAGCTCCGGTAGGATTTAAGAAACTGCTGAACCACGAGGTTGAGCACATGGGCCACGCATGGAACATTTGTCAGCTCAACTCGCCTCAGTTCAGCAGTGTGAGCCAGTGATCTGCCTGCTGTTTTAGAGCTGTCCACAACTCTTCAGCATTGTGGGGTTTGTCACCTACGCATATTAGCTTCAGCACAGCCTGTTGCAGCTTAGCCAAGGCAGTGCTGCAGTGCTTCCAGCTTGGGACTGGTGTGGAGGGTGAAGTGGAGGAGGAGGCTGAGGAGCATGACGTTTCGGAGCTGTACACTGTGGTTGAAACCCTGACTGAGTTAGGGCCTGCAATCCTTGGTGTCGGAAGGACGTGTTCCGTCCCAAGCTCAGACTGGGTCATGGCTTCCAGAATATTAACCCAGTGTGCCGTCAGCGAGATGTTCCGGCCCTGCCCACAAGAATTTGTCCATGTGTCCGTGGTTAGGTGGACTTTGCCTGAAACTGTGTAGTTAAGGGCACGTCTGATGTTTTGTGACACGTGCTTATGTAATGCGGGGATGGCACCCCGTGAAAAATAGTGGCGGCTGGGGACCGAGTAACGTGGGACAGCTGCCGCCATCAGGTTACAGAATGCTTCCGTTTCCACTAGCCTAAAAGGCAACATTTCCAGCGCAAACAGTCGCGAAATGTGTGCATTTACAACTGTGGCATGTGGGGCATTGGCAGCGTATTTGCGCCTGCATTCCAAAGATTGGTGTATGGATAACTGAATGCTGCGCTGGGACAAGGACGTGGTTGATGATGGTGCTATTTCTGCTTGTGCAACTACAGGTGAAGGACAAGAGGCATCTTCGCATGCATTATGGACAGGGGATTGTCTTGCACGCGCAACAGTGGAAGACGCAGCAGTGTCACCCGCAGACACTGCTCCTGAACTCTGGTGTATATCCCACAAAGTCGGGTGCTTTGCTGACATGTGCCTGATCATGCTGGTGGTGGTCAGGCTGCTAGTTTTGCTACCCCTGCTGGTGCTTGCATGGCAGGTGTTGCAAATGGCCTTTTTGGAATTATCTGCAGACACCTTAAAAAACAGCCAGACTTGAGAAGACCTAACAGTTGTACTGGCATCTTCTGTCGTGTTGTAGTTCCGGGGAACGGTTGCCTGCCTTCTGCCTACGGCCACCACCCTGCTTCTTCCGGCCTATTGTGATGCTACGCCTAACTCCCCCTGTGCACTGCTGTTCTCGCGCTGCATGTCCTCCTGACAGGTTGGGTCAGTTACTGGATCATCCACCACGTCGTCTTCCACTTCCGCACCCTGGTCCTCCTCCTGACTTTCTGGCAATTGTCTCATCATCGTCCACCTCTTGTTGAGACACGTTCCCACCGTTGCCTTCGTGAGACCGTGGCTGCTCAAATATTTATGCATCGGTACATACGATCTCCTCATTACCCACTTCAACTGGAGCTGGCGAGAAGCCAGAATCTACGAATGGATAAGTGAACAGCTCTTCAGAGTGTCCAAGTGTGGGATCAGTTATGTCCGGGGCCGGGCACTCGGCACGGTGGGAGGAAGGAGGATCAGGGTGTGGAAGACAAGGTATTTGTGGTGGTGCCAAACTGACTGGAAGCATTATCCGCTATCCAACTAACAACCTGTTGACACTGGTCTTGGTTTAATAATGGTGTACTCCTGCGGTCCCCTAGAAATTGGGACAGTAAGGTCGAGCGAGATGATGTGGGCGTTTGTCACGGCGCAATTCGAGCTTGCACACGGCCTCGGCCTCTGCCTGCACCACCATCACGTCCAGTTCCTTGTCCCTTGCCACCGGCCTTGCGCATTTTCAATGTTGTGCTGCCTGTATACAGCTAAATGAAGGCGTCCAAAAGATGTTTTTTAGCTGCACACTGAGATTACAGGTTAGAGCGGTTTAATCCCGGCAGCTGGAACGGTCAGACACAAACGCTGGCGCGTATACCATGTTTTGGCGTATACTACATGGAGCTACAAGCCACTCCTGGCGCACAAAAATGCTAAATGAATGCAGACAAGAGTTGGTTTTTAGCTGGACACTGAGATTAGAGATTAGAAGTTAAATCCCAACAGGTGTACCGGTCAGACAGAAACGCTGACGAGAATACAGTGTTTTGGCGTATCCTAATTTCCGCTACAACCCACTCCTGGAGCACAAAAATGCTAAATGAATGCAGACAAGAGTTGGTTTTTAGCTGGACACTGAGATTAGAGATTAAATCCCAGCAGGTGTACTGGTCAGACACAAACGCTGACGAGAATACAGAGTATTTTGGCGTATTCTAATTTCTGCTACAACCCACTCCTGCCTATAGAGAGCTAAATTAATCCCTAACAGCACTGTTTTGGGATGGATGAGATTTCCAGCGTGTCCACCAGCCCCAGATGTGATGCAGGCTGGTATACTGGCACAACAAAGTTTGCTATATACCCTATGTGGTGAATCGGCCACTGAACCTGGCAGCTCCACAGCGCCTCCTGTTAAACCCAGGTCAGTCAGAGAACTGCCTGAGGATAAAGAAGGGCCGCAGCTGCCCTGCCTGTGCTGGTTTATCAAGGCACCTCTCAGTGAGTGTGGTATTTGCCTTCTAGTCCGCAGCTAGAAGCACATATAATATCCTCCACCCCGTCACTGATAGAGACCCCGAATAACCCCAAGCACAAATGCTGCCACCAGCTTCTCGTTTAATATAAGTCCGGTCCGTGGTCGGGCTTATATTGGGTCAGAAACCAACCCAGGTAGCGTTATATGAGCACACGGACGTGGGAATCGTGATCAAGATAAAAAGAGCAACTCGAGATTAAATTTATATATTTAATCACCCTAATGGTACACTAGATATTAATATTTACAGTTATTATTCAGATGTTACAAATATTACAGTCAGATATGCCAAAAGGAGGAATGGAATACACAGAATTACACATACATGTGAGCAGTTACCTTAGTGCTGATGGCACCACAAGGGCGGCGTGGCACCAATCTGTTCCTTGGGTAATCTCTGGCCTTGGTGGAAAAATGCCCATTCAGAAGAAATACAAGGTGGAGATGGGGCAGATGAGTTTTATACATTATGGGCTGACCCCTGTCTCCACCCATCTCACACCTCTGGGATGTCTCACAATTCCCACCCCTCTGAGGGGAGATATGGACACCCAGATTCCATAAGCTGACCTAGCCGTGTCCATGGGCATCGCAGACGGAAGATAATACTTTCATATTTTTAGTTATGATTTTATCTTCGTCTGGATATGAAACATGGCTACTCTGAGTACCCCCTACGAGCCAATATCCTGTTTAGATGGCTTCCAGTCATCCTACATTCATGTGAATACCAGCCTTGTCACCGTCTAGATGTGTAGAGTTCACTTTTATATTCGATAGTATCACAGGGTGGACGGCTTATGAGATATTAATAGTATAGTCACGGCTCCGTCCAGTCTCCTCTCTCCTGGCCTCCTGTCACCCTTTGGCAAAACCTTTCTTAGGAAGCCCCATACACCTACCTGATTGCATATCAAAGGTGAGGATGGCTCCTTTTGTGTGGCCTTGTTGGCTGGCAGCTAGGTGCTAATTACTCTGCCTTCCAAGGGTTAGGGCTTATCTCTTTGTGAGTGAGATGTGCCTTGTCAATTGCTTTCTGGGAGGGATGGAATATGGGGGATATGGCAATATTCCTTACCAATATTCATCACACCTCCCCCTTTTAGACGGCGCTAGGGGATGGCACATTCCTGTGTATCCCCGTGCGCCCGTCAGCTACCTCCCCTTGGCAGTGTAACCCGTCAGCGTTACCGTGGTCCTGGTCACTCTGGTGGTGAATGGTGAAGTCGTATTGCTGGAGCGCAAGGCTCCCATGTAACAACCTTCCATTCGTCATGAGGACCGTGTGTAACCGCTGAGGCGGTTGTGGTCTGTCCCCACGATGGAGTGGCGTCCGCACAAGTGTGGCTGCAGACGCTGCAGGGCCCACACAATTGCCGGAAACTCCCTTTTCCATCGTGGAGAAGGCCGCCTTCCTCCCTGGATCCCACAGTACCCTCTCTCCTCTGGTGGTGGAGACAGCCGTCTCCGCGAGGCGGCTCGGCACCTCAGGACTGGCACTCGCTGGTAGTGCAGTCTCAAACCCCTGGCTAGGCATAGCCAGAAGCGGAGCAAAGGCCTCACTCCCACAGAGACCCTCTGGGACCTGTTCTGGATCAGACACGGGTTCAGTTATCCCTCGACAGAGTGAGGGCCCAGAAAGCAGTGTGTGACCTGCATTCTCGCTCCTCAGTCCAGGGACAACAGCGACTTGGACAGCTGTCTCCCGGGGAATAACATCACCTCCCCATCGGCCCTACTGGCCTGGGACAACTCTTTCCTGTCATGCTGACAGGCCGGGGATACAGCTTTCCCATCATCCTGACAGGCCGGGGATACAGCTTTCCCATCATCCTGACAAGTTAGGGGCAGCCCCTGCCCCTCATCTTGACAGGTCACGGGAAACGTGTCCCCGCCCCTCTGACAGGTGTTGGGCACTGAGGTCCCATCACTCTGACATACAGGGAGTACCCCTATGGCACCCGGACAGGGTATGGGTACAACTTTCCCATAGTCCTGACCGGTTGGGGGTACCATTTTCCTATCATCCGGACAGGTTATGGGCTTGAGCCGCACATCCCCTTGACTGGCTGTAGGAATACCTGCCCCACTGCCCCAACACGGTATGGGGATCGCCTGCCCATCTCCGTGGCAGTCAGTGAGCACAACTGCATGTTGGTCCCTGGGCCACACCTCCGGTGACCCCTGCTGGACCGTTGCCTTGCACAGCCATCTTTGGTCCCAGACCACCTGCTTGAGGCCTGAGTCCAAGGGAGGCTGTGCCACCCGCTCCTTGAGCACTTTTAGGCTGACGTCAACTCTTGACGCCACCTGACACCCCTGACGAGACGTGGTCAGCGAAGAAGCAACTGCCACGTCCTCCGTCAGTTCCACGGGACCTGTCTCCTGGCCTCCGTGTAGACCTTCCCCACTGCCCTGACAGGTTATGGGGACCGCATCCCCATCCTCCTGGCAGCCAGTGGCTACAATTACCGGTTGGTCCCTGGGCCACACCTCCGGTGACCACGGCTGGACCGTTACCTGGTACAGCCGTTCTTGGTTCCAGACCACCTGCTCGCGGTCAGAGTCCGAGAAAAGCTGTGCCACCTGCTCCTGGAGAGCTTCCAGGCGGTCGTCAGCCCCTGACACCCCTGACGAGACGTGGTCAGCGAAGAAGAAACTGCCACGTCCTCTGTCAGTTCCCCAGGACCTGTCTCCTGGCCTCCGTCTGACTCGGCAGCCACTTGGTCTGAAGGGGAGAAGCCACTGAAACTCCGCGAGGCTCCCTGGGCTCCAGCACCCCCACTCCTGGTGACAGCTGCTATGGCTGCTGTAACCATGGGCAGTGCCTGCTTCCCCTCCGCTCCTGACCAAGTCGCCGGTTCAGGCGGACTATCCTGGCCTCCTGACATCCCGGTGGTGGGGGGTTCCTGCCCTGGGATCTCACCTGGTGGCTTCACTTCTCCTGTGACAGCCCCATACTCCCCGACATGTTCCACCCCCTGCAGCTCCTCAGAGCTCAGCGTCTGGGCCTTACCTGGCAGCACCACATTCCCTGTGGGTACTCCGACCTTGATCGTTGGCTCCTTGGCTACAATACCTTGCTGCTTACAGCAGAGAGCAGGGTCACATCCATCTGTGTCTGCTCGTTCTGCAGTTATCAGCCCCCTCAGCCCCCTCTGTCTCACTTCTGAGAACAAAAGGTGTGCTGGCTGATCCTGGCCTAAGGCCGTTCTACAATTCCCTTTATATTCCTCCCTCCTCCCTGTCAGTGTCAGTCCTGGGTGTTCTGTGTTGTGTGGAGTGTCACTGCAAACATCATCAACATCATCAATAATAACATCATCATTAATAACGTCATCCCCATCAACACTCCCAATATTGGACAGTACACATTCTGGTGGATCAGAACTGGGGAGGTCAGTGGCCACATACTTGGACACTAGCCGCCCCAAGTCTGACCCAAGCAATACATTCGCCGGAATATTAGCAGAGACCCCCACCTCCCTCACTCCCCTCCCCGCACCCAAGTCCAGATAAACCCTGGCAACAGGCAATGCGGGTTCCACGCCTCCAATTCCGGAGACGGCGATGGACTTTCCGGGGATCAAGTCCTGGGGGGAGACCATTTCGGGTCGCACCAAAGTCCGTTCAGCGCCGGTGTCCCGCAGTCCCATGGCCACTGAGCAGCCTATGGTGACGGGTTGAAAATTGTCCAGGGACCTACCACCACCCCCACCCACACACAAAACAGTGGCCGTTTGCTGGGTCAGGGACGGGGCCTGTTGGCGCTGGGGACACATAGCCTTGAAGTGTCCTGGTTGGTTTCAGAGATGACACAGTCTGGGTTCTGCTGCCAACCTGGAGAGGGGAACAGGGGGTGATAGAGGGGCTGCCCCCTGCATTCTGGGGGCCGGGGTCACGGGTGCAGGGTTGGTCTTACCCCCTCTCCAGGTGCTGCTGCAGGTCCTCCTGGTCTCAGGTACTCGGTTGTTCGTGTACTCGTCTGCCAGGACCGCGGTCTCACAGGCCCCCTTCGGTTTCCGGTCGCGGATGAACTGTTGGAGGTCCTCGGGACAGTTCCACAGGAATTGCTCCATCACGAACAACTCCTGGATCTCCTGGGCTGTGCTGCGCTCCAAACCTTTGATCCAGTGGTCAGCTGCTCTCAGGAGGGCCCGCATGTGGTCGGTCCAGGTATCCTTTGGACCCCTCTGCAGGCTTCGGAACTTCTTGCGGTAGGACTCCGGGGTGAGGTTGAACTGTCGGATCAGGGCCTGCTTGATGCTCGCATAATCTGGCGACTCCCCGGCAGGGATGTCCCCCAAGGCTTTTATGGCGTCACCCTCAGACGGGGGGTCAGGTACTGGGCCCACTGGTCTGAGTCCAGGTTGTACTGCCTGCAGGTCTGCTCAAAGGCCAGCAGAAAAGAATCCAGGTATCCGCCTGCCTCCAGAAGGGGAAAGTTCTCAACTCGGACCTTCGGTGGCTTGGGCTCCTGGTTGGCTGGAACGGGCTGCGAGATCCCGAGCTGAGCCAAGGTGAGCTGGTGCTGGCGCTCTGCAGCCTCACGGCGCTCTGCAAGTCTTTCTGCAGCTTCACACTCTGCAAGTCGCTCTGCAAGTCGCTCCGCAGCTTCACGCTCTGCATGTCGTTCTGCAAGTCGCTCCGCAGCTTCACGCTCTGCAAGTCGCTCTGCAGCTTCACGCTCCTCAGCCTCATGTCGTTCTGCAGCTGCCATGAGGGTCTCGTAGGCGCTCTGGTCTCCAGCTTCAAGTCGAGCCAGGGCAGCTCGAAAAAGGGCATCCGAGCCCATCTGGCTGGAGGGACCAGCAGGTGGTGATCTGCCCACTGCGGGGCTGAGGACAGGGGGTCTTGGCCCCACTGCAGAGTCGACCACTGGGGATTGGCTCCTTGAGGACCTGTGCATGGTATCCTCCTCGCCTAGACCAACAGTGTCCTCCACCACCTCTTGCATATCAGCCACAGCAAGTGCCCTCTGCAGCGCTTGGCTCCTGGTACCCTGGGCCAATTTAGCACCTCCTGGTCACTGACACACAGCTGCAACCTGATGCACCCACACACCTTATATTTGCACTCTGACTGTCTAGTGTTGAGTTGATCTTAGGACCCTGACAGCAAAAGCTACTGCCAGCAGCCCTTAGTGTTAGGGAGTTGGGTCCACAACACTATTATCTTGATCCCACCGCTGCCACCACTTGTGGTGAATTGGCCACTGAACCTGGCAGCTCCACAGCGCCTCCTGTTAAACCCAGGTCAGTCAGAGAACTGCCTGAGGATAAAGAAGGGCCGCAGCTGCCCTGCCTGTGCTGGTTTATCAAGGCACCTCTCAGTGAGTGTGGTATATGCCTTCTAGCCCGCAGCTAGAAGCACATATAATATCCTCCACCCTGTCACTGATAGAGACCCCGAATAACCCCAAGCACAAATGCTGCCACCAGCTTCTCGTTTAATATAAGTCCGGTCCGTGGTCGGGCTTATATTGGGTCAGAAACCAACCCAGGTAGCGTTATATGAGCACACGGACGTGGGAATCGTGATCAAGATAAAAAGAGCAACTCAAGATTAAATTTATATATTTAATCACCCTAATGGTACACTAGATATTAATATTTACAGTTATTATTCAGATGTTACAAATATTACAGTCAGATATGCCAATAAAAGGAGGAATGGAATACACAGAATTACACACACATGTGAGCAGTTACCTTAGTGCTGATGGCACCACAAGGGCGGCGTGGCACCAATCTGTTCCTTGGGTAATCTCTGGCCTTGGTGGAAAAATGCCCATTCAGAAGAAATACAAGGTGGAGATGGGGCAGATGAGTTTTATACATTATGGACTGACCCCTGTCTCCACCCATCTCACACCTCTGGGATGTCTCACAATTCCCACCCCTCTGAGGGGAGATATGGACACCCAGATTCCATAAGCTGACCTAGCCGTGTCCATGGGCATCGCAGACGGAAGATAATACTTTCATATTTTTAGTTATGATTTTATCTTCGTCTGGATATGAAACATGGCTACTCTGAGTACCCCCTACTAGCCAATATCCTGTTTAGATGGCTTCCAGTCATCCTACATTCATGTGAATACCAGCCTTGTCACCGTCTAGATGTGTAGAGTTCACTTTTATATTCGATAGTATCACAGGGTGGACGGCTTATGAGATATTAATAGTATAGTCACGGCTCCGTCCAGTCTCCTCTCTCCTGGCCTCACAGTGATATGGGACGTGTCACCTTTTGGCAAAACCTTTCTTAGGAAGCCCCATACACCTATCTGATTGCATATCAAAGGTGAGGATGGCTCCTTTTGTGTGGCCTTGGTGGCTGGCAGCTAGGTGCTAATTACTCTGCCTTCCAAGGGTTGGGGCTTATCTCTTTGTGAGTGAGATGTGCCTTGTCAATTGCTTTCTGGGAGGGATGGAATATGGGGGATATGGCAATATTCCTTACCAATATTCATCACACCCTGCCTCCCTGTATACAGCTCTATTAGTCCTCAGAAGGACTGTTGTGGTAATTAGATTAGCAGCCCTGTGCCTACACTAGCTGAAAGGCCACAAATCTGTCCCTCAATCAGCAGCACCTCTCCCTACACTGACTGTCTGTGGAGCAGAGTGACGAGCACAGCGCAGTCAGGTCTTATAAAGATTTGATCACGCTGTGCGGCCAGCCAATCACTGTAAAGCCACAACCAACAGGGCTGTTGCTTTACAGTGGCTGTTAGCCAATCCCTGCATGCGGGCTGGCTCTGTAAAGAGCGCCAACCCGCAGGGAGGTTGACCCCGAGCATAGCAAGAGTATCGCGAGATTACTCAGTACTCGTCGAGTACCCCAAGTACCGAGATATTCGTGCGAGTATCGAGTAGTGACAAGCATACTCATCCCTAGTAAGCACAATATCAATATACTCACAATCAAATGCAGCAGCAACATCACCACCCAGAAATAATGACAAGCAGGGTACGACAGAGATGTACTCCAACTGTGAGTTGAAAGACAAAGTTTACAGTAAGGATTTCACACATAAGAAAGGTTCAACAGTTTATCTGCAATATTAAGACAAAAGCAGAAATAATCACACAATTTGTCCAGAAAATTACTCAAAAATACAGACATGTGAATAAGGCCTCAACATTCAGTCAGCAAAGTGAGAAAAAAAATCCACAATAAAATTCAAAAAATGTACCAGCAAACGTATACAAGAAAAACAGGCGGTCACTATGTAAGGAGAGTGATGAGTCACTACTCCCTTCAAAGTCACAGACCTTTAGATGGTGCAAAATATACTTGTGTATTTTATTCCATGGTCATGTACAAGCGACGTTTCAACCACTCCTGTGGTCTTTATCAAGTTTAGATTGTTACAAAAATGACCTCCTTAAATAGTGCTCTACCCCACCCATAATCAAGTATTCACCAATCACCAACAGTATCCAGCAATAAATATATAAATAAATATATCGCTTGTACATGACCATGGAATATAATACACAAGGATATTTTGCACCATCTAAAGGTCTGTGACGCTGTCCGTTTTTTGTTTATGATATTTTGATACGATCCGGATTTGGACTCTCCGGTGTGGACGTGCGTCCAGGTGCTGGCCTGAGGAACGTATGGCCTAGCATTAAACCCCATGTGCTGTGACCAATTACCTTAGATGTGTACTCCCTTCAAAGTGTCCGTGTAAAAACCAAAACACATTACATTTACATCGCTAGGTCTCATTCACACAACAGGAATTTAAGTATTTCACCACTGTTTCTACACCAAAGGCACACATCAACACAAAGTTTGTCCATGAATTTAATGGTAAAAGCTGCAGAAAATTAAAGTCATGTGAATGAGGCCTGAGGCATACACATTGCAAGCACATTGTGAATCCATTATAATTTGTGACGCCACCTGTAGTACCTGGTGATGGGTCACCAGCGCCGCCACAATCCTCCGGAGGGCAATGGTATTGCGGCAAGGATGGTAACGCTCCCTACAGGTGGAGCTGGTCCTCCGGGGCAGCGTTGCTGTGAGCAAAAAGGTTGAATTTTGGTAGCACAAAGACACGGAGGCAAAGTCACTCTTCCGGGTACTTTACTGTAAACAGTCAGCAGCAGTATTCAATGTCCACAGTTCAGCAAGATGTTAAGCAAACAGGTAGCCCTACGGGTGGCTGCAAGTGGATGCCAGGTGGTATGGAGGTACCCGTGGTATGCCTTAGTTGACGAACCCGTGTCCTTTCTTCCCCACCTAGGATTAGTCCAGACCCATTTAGTCCTTAAAGGTACTTTAGGGGCTCCCCTCCCTCGCAGTGAAGAAGCAGGTGGACCGCTCCGTGTGGCAGGGTGCTGCAGCCGATGAACAGACCGCAGCAGCTGGTTGATGACGTTAGAGCTGGACTCTGGCCATGTCCTTGGGTCCAGCGTTCCAGTGGTGGACTGGGGAAGGTCCCTGGAGTATGGTCGCTCCATGCTGGGGTTCCCACTTTCTCTCTTGGGCCCAGACTCACGCGTCAGACACCCTCTCTCATCTCAGGATCCCCTTTCATCTTTCCTCAGGATCAGCCTGGAGCTGTCCTGTTAGACCTCCCGACTCGCTCCACACTCCTCCTCGACTCCTCATTCCGACTCTCACTAACTGACCAACTACCCTTTAGTCTTCAAAAGATTTTTATTGTTTTATATAATAAAGAGACATTACAGGCTGCCTGGGGTAAAAAAAAAACAAGCGGACTCGAGAAACACACATACACACATCAATAACTGAAGTAATTAAACAATGGACTGTTAAGTCCTCTCAAGACCATTAGGAGGGAAGTGGGAGGGGAAGAGAGGGGAGCAGAAAAAGGGAAAAGGGAGCAGGCCGTCCCCCGCATATTTCACATTGTTATAGCGTCTTTGGGTGAGTAGTTCAAGAACGTAGTTATGCAATCAGTCATCCGCTCTCTCGCTGGTTAAAAAGTTAGTTTCTTGTGTCATGAAGCGAGATTGAAGCTGATCTCTTTATATTAACCACAACCGAAAGTATGTAATATGAACCAGCAGAGTCATGGGGGGCGGGACACGGCAAGGAAGCTAGTATTCTCATGGGAAAGGAAAGAGGGGGGGAATGAGGGCGTTAGGGGGGAGAAGAGAAGGAGGAGGGAGGGGGTAGGGAAGTAGGGAGAATAGCCGGAGGAAGCTGGGAAGAAGATATCAGCAAAGGGGGAACTAGAGAAGTCATAAGCGAGTGAGAATAAGGAAAAGGAAAAGAAAAAGAGAGATCAAAAGAAAAAGAACCCCTTGTGTCCATTTCAAGGTGGAGGTTTGTCTGTGAGTGGGTGCACTGCCCAGAGGGCCCAAGCGTCCGCCACATATCGTCGCGTGGGGGCGTCTAGTGCCAGGTGGTATTCATGTGCGAATATCACGTTCAGACGTTATGTGAGATCTGCCATAGTGGGAGGAGCCGAGGCCTTCCAGGTCGCGGCAATGCAAAGTCTGGCCGCAATCAGAATATATGAGATAATATGACGAGGAATCGGCGGTAGGGAATCCGCTCCAATGTGGAGAAACGCGAGCTGCGGGAGAAGGGGAAACTTCAACTCCGTGGTCACCTCTATCTGGATGGCCACCAATGCCCAAAATTGGGCTATCAGAGGACACAACCACCACATGTGTGCAAGATCACCTTTTTGGCCACAAAGTCTCCAGCATAGAGGAGAAGCTCTACTACCAAATCTTGCCAATCTTGTAGGAGGGGTGTACCATCGGAGGTGAACTTTTTTGAGGGATTCTAGATGATTGATACATCTTGTCGCTCAAGAGACACAGCAAATCGCTCCCTCCGAGTCCTCATCTCCCACCTCAAAGGACAGGTCCCTCTCCCACACGGCTACGTAAGGCGGACGCCCAGGGGAGGCCAGCTCCAAAAGGCCCCCGTAAATAATCGAGAGGCCCTTGGGTTTAGGGGCCTCAGAAAAGAGGAAATGTTGGAACGGGGAGGGGACGGGGCTCTTCAAGTCGTGCCAGCAGTCCTCAGACTCGAGAAAGTGTAGAATGTGAGAGAACTGAAGGAACGTACTTCTCAGTTCCGAATTGTTTCGGGTAAAATTCGCAAAGGAGGATAACTTGGATCCCTGCATCAAATCTGCCAGAGAAGTTATCCCCAATCTCTGCCATGTTGAGAGATTTAGCGAGGGGATATGCACCTGCAGGGCTGTCAAGGGGATCCTCTCCGGAGGGAACTTAGTCCAAGTCTTAGGGGCCTTACCCCACTCTGATAGGAGCGTTCGGACGGTTCCCAGCGGATGGGATATCTTAGTTGGGCCCAATGCAGCCCCCCAAAAGATCCTACCAGGTGAATCCCCAGGCGAAAAGTCTGTCTCTAATTGAGTCCAACCCAGGGAGGGAGGACCTCTGCAAAAGTCTCTGACCGCTTCTAGACAAGCTGCTTTGCAGTAAGAAACAACATCCGGGACTCCCATTCCGCCCCTCCTCAACCTCAGGTGTAAGGTCCGTCGATTAACCCTCGGCCGACCTGCTGCCCATACAAATCTGTCAAGTTGATTTTGAAGTTGAGTAAGATGGGTTTTCGGGTATGAGACCGGGACACAGCGGAATAGGTACAGGAGTTTCGGAAACCAGAGCATCCTAACTGCCTGAATTCTGGCCATCCATGATAGCAGAGGGAGAGAGCTGGAGTCCAATGACCTCCGCAGGGATGCCATCAGGGCTAAGATATTTGCATGTGCTACCCTCTGTGAGGGGCACAACATTCTGCCCAAATACAGGATACCTCCGGGCGCCCAGTTGAAGGCGAAACGTCCGGAGAGATCCTCAGACTCCAGCTGAGAGAGATTGAGGGGTAAGGCCGTTGACTTACTCAAGTTCAATTTATAATACGAGACTGCCGAGAAAGCATCCAAAGCGTTAAGTATAGCCGGGAGTCAAGCACCAGGGGAGACCAGGGGCATCCCTGTCTGGTCTCATTTGATATACAAATCGGGCGGGAGAGGAACCCAGACGTAGAGACTCCAGCTCCTGGATTCGAATACAGGCTTAAAACTGCCTTTAGTATAGGGCCCGAAAAGCCAAACCTCGTAAGGACTTCCTGTAGGTAGCCTCAGTGCACCCTGTCGAACGCTTTTTCTGCGTCTAACGACAGGAATACACTGGGGGGGCCCTCGTTGTTCATCTATTTCTATGAGGTCTATCATACGTCGGGTTCCATCTCTTGCCTGTCGACCCTCCACAAAGCCCACCTGGTCCGAGTCCACCAGGAATGGAATAACCTCCGACAGACGAGCTGCCAGAAGCCTAGCATAAATTTTTACATCTGTGTTTAAAAGGGAAATCGGCCGATAATTCCCCGGGGAATCGGACGGCCTCCCTGGTTTTAAAATCGTCGTGATCATCGTAGCCTCAAGAGCCTCAGCCTGCCAGGCATTAAAGAGTCGGAGCAGGTAGGGCGACAAGTGATGGGAGAAGACCTTGTAATATTCGTTTGCCAAGCCATCAGGTCCTGGGGACGAGTTTAACTTCAAGTTTTGAACTACCGCCCGAACCTCCATCAAGGAGAAGGGTGCGTTCAACTCTTGCAGTTTGTCCGGAGGAACAGAGGGCAGGTCTACGCGTGCCAGGTAATCTCGTATACGTTCAAGAGTCTGTTGCGGAATAGTGGGGTCGTCTTTCAAGTTATACAATGATGAGTAAAAGTCTGCCATCACGTCGGCGATCTTATTTGGGTCTCTGAAGGTCTGCCCCCCCCAGTCGTTTTCATGGAAGTCACCATCGACTGCACTACACGTTTTTTAAGTCGTCTGGCCAAGAGTCTACCTGCTCTGTCTCCAGCAGCATAAAATCGTGAATTAAGTTTTCGAAGGCCAAGTTCATGTTGATATAATAGAAGGGATCTGAGATTAGTGCGCAATGCTAGAATTTGAGATGTTATCTGCGGCGTCTGGGCGGATTTGTTTATCTTTTCCAACTCCGCAATCTGCTCAGTGAGCTCTCTCTAGCGTTTATCTCTTGCTCGCTTTTGCTGTGAGGCCTTCTGAATGAGGAGGCCCCGAAGCACCGCCTTGTGGGCAGCCAACAGCGAACCATCCGAGACCTCCCCATTGTCATTCAGTTGGAAGAAGTCCTCCAAACTGCGATCCAGGGAATCCACGGTGACCCGGTCAGACAAAAGGCTGACGTTCATCCTCCAACGACGGGGCGACACCACCTTCTGCCCCAGGCGAATACCCAGAGGGATAGGGGCGTGATCCGACCAAGAGATCAAGCCTATTGAGGCCGACTCACAGCGGAGCAAAGTTGCATCCCCAACCAGGAAAAAAATCAATACTGAAATAGGACTTGTGGCTACTGGAGAAGAACGTATAGTCCCTCTCGTCGGCATGGAGGTATCGCCACATGTCATGGAGACCGAACTCACGGCACAGCCGGAACAAATCCAACCCCCGCCTTGATGACGAGGCTGAGGAGTCCAGCCTGACCTCCATAAAAGCATTGAAGTCTCCACAGATCACGATGGAGTCCTCCACTGAGTCTCTCAGTTTCTTAAATAAGGAATTCAAAAATTTGTATTGTCCCACATTAGGCGCATATAGCGCAACAATGGTGAACAATTCCCCGGATATGAGGCCCTTCCAAATGAGGAACCTCCCCATGGGGTCAGACTCCGTCGATTTAAGTTGAAATTGTAACTTATTACTCACAATCACGCAGACACCCGCTTTTTTTACAACATTATTAGCAAAGAAAATATGAGAGTAAGAAGGGTGCAGCACCCTGTGGTTATCTGTGGCCAGTAAATGCGTTTCCTGCACGCACAGAACGTCCGTCCGAAGTCTGCGAGCCTCCCTTCAGAGGAAGAAGCGCTTCACCGTGGAGTTCAGCCCTTTTACATTGAGAGAGACGATCTGCAAAGATGAGGCCGGCCCCGCCATGAGTTACTAGGACCTAGGGCAACAGATGTGGAGATAAAGCGGGAATGCAAAATCTCAGGGGCTGAGAAAAAAAAAAAAAAAAACACTCGTTAGAGAAAGGGACACTCGAGTAGGAAAGGAAAGGACAGGAGAGAGGAGATAGAGAAAGAAGAAGATGCGATAGGAAAAGCTGGGGGGGGGGGCGGGTGTAGGGGGGGATGGAAAGGGGAAGGGAAAGGGTCAAGATATCAGTAAGAACACACAAATGTAAACCAGCGTGAACGGAGTCCCTCAGGGGCCCAGGCCAGCGGGCAAAGTGGGGAAAACGTGAGAATGATCACGATCACCTCCAACCCACAAATTCCGAAACCCAAAAGGCCTCTCCGGGGGCAGGAGATCCCTCGCTCACCGGTGTCCCAAATAGGAACCTTCCCGGAGCCAACGCGAGGGTCACCTAGAAATAAAAGTTAAACAAGCCTGAGGCATGGCCGAACAGATGTCAGAACATTGATTCCGGGCTTCGGCTAGCGCGGCTTTCACCACTCCGGTGTGATCCATGTCGGGTTACATCGAGGGCGACCGGTGATGAGTTTCCCGAGACAGAGAGATTCCACGCACGCCGAGCCTTGCGTAGTTGCGATGGAAATTGGAAGGACTGTCTCGCCCCCTTGTAGCGAAAGTTCAGGGATACCGGGGAACCCCAGATGTATTGGATCCCCCTCTCACGTAGAATTTTGCATCCCGGGGCGAATTCCCTGCGTCTGGCAAGTGTCCCTGGGGAGAGGTCCGGGAACACTGCAGCAGCGGCAAAAGGATCTGGTAATGTTGGATGTGAGCGCATGGCACGCAGAAGAGTCTCTCTCGCATCAGGTCGCAGGAACGAGACAAGGATGTCCCTCGGGATGTCCTTGGCCATTTTAGCCGGTTTCGGTAGCCTATACGTTTTTTCCACCTCCAGCAGCGCAGGGGCGACGTCTGGAAGCGCTGCCGCAAGGAACGCAGATACGATGCTCCGAAGATCCTCCTCGCGATCCAGCTCTTTTACTCCCCGGAGCTTAACGTTGTTTTTGCGCAGGCCATCCTCCAGGTGGAAAAGGGCTAACTGCGTCGTCTTCATCTCTCTGTCCATCACCGCATAATCGTCAGCAAGGTTGTTGTGAGCAGCTGCGAAGTCCGTCATCTTAGTTTCAAGATGGGACGTTCTTTCTCCCAGGGCCGCCATATCTGAGCGCAGATCTCCTATCAGGGATCGCAATTCCCCTAGCATGGAATCCCTTAGGGACTCCAGCATGTCCCGAAGGGATCGTTTTGTCACTGGTGAGTTGTCCCTGCTCGTGGACCTTCTCCCCTTAGATCCGGGAGGGGAGCGTGGAGAGCGCGGTGAGCGTGCTGGGGAGGATGAGGGAGCTGCAGGGGCCATCTTAGCCGGCGCCATTTTGTTGGGCCTCTGACCGTCAGGCCCGTAGAAGTCAGTGAGCTTACCGTCCGTTTCACGGCGACGGGAGCTCGCTCGCGGCATGTCCGTTTTGTGGAGGAGGTGTTCGCCGGTCGCTCAGAGACGGTGGAGCCCGGAAAGAGCCGGTTGTAGCCGTTAGATCAGCCTGTGCGACGGAGCCCTCTCAGCAAGCGTCCGGCGCCATCAGCAGCAGGACACGCCCCCTCCCAACTACCCTTTGACTCCCTCTAGAGGTGACTATATCTCCCTCCCAGGAGTAACCTCCCACCACTACTCTAGTGTGGGAGTGCAGGAATGGGTCCCAACCACCAGCCTAACATCCACTTGCAGTTGGGGAAAATTACACTGCTTTTATGAGTGTAATACCCCGGTGTGACGCCTTACCATCGGGGGCGCTACAGTTACCCAGCCTCTGTGAGTAGGGCACCTGTTTACTTTCACCGCTCCATCCCCCCATCACCACCACTCATCCACATCAGCCCCTCTCCTTCCCTCCCCTATGTACAGCTCCTATGCTCTCTTCACCTTGCTGAAGAAACTGTCCATCATGTTTCAGAGTATTGCATTATTAGCCATGTCTCAAATCCAAAAACTATTTTCTTTTTCTCTTTTTACTGCTGCTCTTGTCAGGTGATCTCTCCTAATCCTGGTCCACCGTCTGCCAATTTCAACCTCTCCCCCACCTCACATAGAAACCGTACTAACCATATTAACATTACTTGAACACCCTCATGTCCCTCTTTTAATTGTGCACTCTGACATCCATGGTCTGTAGGAAACCAGCTTCCTTACATTCACGACTACTTTCTCACTAACTCCATTTGCTGGCCCCCACTGAAATCTGGATCCAGAATTCAGACAGTTTCCACTGCTGCTAATTCTCATGGCGGTTTACATTTTATCTATTCCCCCAAGACCTGGGGACAGACATGGTGGTGAAGCACTCCTGTCCCCACAGTATGCTTTTCAGGTCCTCCCCTCCCCCTCAGCTCCATCACACTCTTTCCCTTGAGATCCACACCATTAGGCTCTTCCACAGAGCAGAAGTTATATACTGCCCCCTAGGTTCACCCACCCAGTTCCTCAACCATTTTTCTGTGTGGGTGCTGCACTTGATGTCCTCAGAATTAGCAAACCTTATTCTGGGGAACTTCAACATTATCATAAACAGTCCCACCTCCCCATCTGCATCCCGGCGCCTACCTAGTTTCTGTGAGTAGGGTGTCCATACAGGACTATCCAGTCTCTGTGAGAAGAGTATCCATACAGGGCTACCCAGTTTCTGTGAGGAGGACGTCCATACATGACTACCCAGTTTCCGTAAGGGAAGTATCCATACAGGGCTACCCAGCCTCTGTGAGAAGTGTATCCATACAGGGCTACCTAGCCTCTGTGAGAAGTGTATCCATACAGGGCTACCCAGTTTCTGTGAGAAGGGTGTCCATACAGGGCTACCCAGTTTCTGTGAGGAGGGCGGTCATACAGGGCTACCCAATTTCCGTGAGGAGGGCGTTCATACAGGGCTACCCGGTTGCTGTCAGATTATCCATACAGGACTACCCTGTTTCTTTGAGGAAGGCGTCCTTACAGGGCTACCTAGTTTTTGTGAGATTATCTTTTCAGGGCTACCCTGTTTCTGTGAGATTATTCATATGGGGCTACTGTGTTTCTGTGAAGAGGGTGCCCGTATAGGGCTACCTAGTTTCTGTGAGATTATCCATACAGGGCTACCCTGTTTCTGTGAGGAGGATGGCCATACAGGGCTACCGTGTTTCTGTGAGATTATCCATAAAGGTCTACCCTGTTTCTGTGAGGAGGACATCCATACCAGGACTACTCAGTTTCTGTGAGGAGGGCGTCCATACAGGACTTCCCAGTTTCTGTGAGGAGGGCGTCCATACAGGACTTCCCAGTTTCTGTGAGGAGGGCGTCCATACAGGGCTACCTAGTTTCTGTAATGAAATTGTCATGACCTCCACATTGCCTGTGTTGCTCTAGGTTTGTGGAGACTGTCATGGTGGGTTTACACGCCGCGATATCGGCGTCCAACTCCGACAAAAAGTCACGTGGGTCGCGAGTTGGAGCCGATATCGGGCGCACGTTGTACGGTTTGAGCGTACAACGCGATCCTGGAACGATGCCAAAACGATATCGGAGTTGAATAGCTGAGCTATTCAACTCCCCGATATCGCAAGGCCGTTGTAGCAGGATCGCTGCGTGTGACAGCCCAACTCCGATGCGTACTCGCACCTCACCCATTAACTCCCATGTTAAATGGTCGTTACTGGGTTGGTGGGCGTACACATCGGAGGGACGTTGTTTCCCGATATCGCAGCGTGTAAACCGGCGATGCGATATCGGGAAAAGCGCTCAAAAAATGCGCGCTCCCGCGGCGTTGCCTCCGATATCGCGGCGATATCGGGACGTGTAACCCCACCATCAGGCTTTGCTGGCTCTGTGCCCCAATCACCTGAATTGAACTCACTTAATTAAGAGCCTATTTAAACTAGCTTGCAGCTCTGCTCTGGGTCAATTGTACATTTGCTTTTGACTGTGTAAGGACTTTGTGTTCTGAACCAGACCCTGCCTTTGTTTCTTACCTGTACATGACCCTCTGCTAGTGACCTGACTTCTCTTCCTGTTTTGTACCTACGTACTCTGTTTTTGTGTCTCCGGTTTCCTTACTTCGGCTTGAATTGGATTTTGCTTGTTAACCCTTTGCTGTACTGTGCCGTTTCCTGGACCTGACCGCGAATTACTTTGACCTCTCTTTACTACCAGTTAGTATATTTGTTATATTTACTTTCCTTTTATTTAAGTTATTTTTCTGCTCCTCTGAGACTAGTTACTTGTGACCAGCGTCACAGACATTATCCTACAGCACTGCCCAGTTTCTGTGAGGAAGGAGTCCATACAGGGCTTCCCAGTTTCTGTGAGATTATCCACACAAGGCTACCATTTCTGTGAGGAAGGTGTCCTTACAGGGCTACCTAGTTTTTGTGAGATTATCCATACAGGGCTACTCAGTTTCTGTGAGGAGGGCACCCATACAGGACAATCCAGTTTCTGTGAGGAAAGTATCCATACAGGGCTACCCAGTTTCTGTGAGGAGGGCATCCATACAAGACTAGCCAGCCTCTGTGACATTATCCATACAGGGTTTCCCAGTTTCTGTGAGGAGGGTGTGCGGACACTGGCATCCTCTGATAATCGGGCACTGTACAGCTCCACAGAGCGGTGACAAGTTTCCTTAAGTTGACCCCCCTCTTTCTCTCTCCCCCGGTCTCTCTCTGTCTCTCTCCCTCCCCCGGTTTCTCTCTCGTTCCCTCCCTCTCTCTGTCGCCGCAGCGCCGCCTGTCTCCGGTTCTCGCGAGATCTGCGTCCTGTCTGTGGGAGTTGCAGGGAGAGGGGAAGAAGGCAGGCGGCATCATGGCGGATAGAGATAGTGGAAGCGAGCAGGGAGGAGCGGCAATGAGCTCCGGTGGCAGCTCGTTACACCCGGCGTCAGGGATCGGGGGCTCGGCTCTGCAGCACGACACCCAGGAGCTGGCCTCTAAGCGGGTGGACATTCAGAACAAGCGCTTCTACCTGGACGTTAAGCAGAACGCTAAGGGCCGCTTCCTGAAGATCGCGGAGGTCGGGGCCGGGGGCAATAAGAGCCGGCTCACCCTGTCCATGTCCGTGGCGGTAGAGTTCCGCGACTACCTGGGGGATTTTATCGAGCACTACGCGCAGCTGGGACCCAGCAACCCGGACATGGCGCAGGACGAGCCCCGGCGGGCGCTGAAGAGCGAGTTCTTGGTCCGGGAGAACAGAAAGTATTACATGGACCTGAAGGAGAACCAGCGCGGCCGCTTCCTGCGGATCCGCCAGACGGTGAACCGCGGCCCGGGCCTGGGCTCCACACAGGGCCAGACCATCGCGCTGCCGGCGCAGGGGCTGATCGAGTTCCGCGATGCCCTGGCCAAGCTGATCGACGACTACGGGGTGGAGGAGGAGCCCGCGGAGCTGCCCGAGGGCACCTCCTTGACTGTGGACAACAAGCGCTTTTTCTTCGATGTGGGCTCCAATAAGTACGGCGTGTTCATGCGGGTCAGCGAGGTCAAGCCCACGTACCGCAACTCCATCACCGTCCCCTACAAAGTGTGGGCCAAATTCGGACACACGTTCTGCAAGTACGCCGAGGAGATGAAGAAGATCCAGGAGAAGCAGAGGGACAAGCGCGCCGCCTCCGAGCAGCAGGAGGAGGAGCCCGACGACGGCGACGACGATTGATCTCCGCCCACCGCGGCGGCGACGACCAGTTGATCTTCGCTGACCCACGACAACCATTGAAATCCTCCGGCGACCACGATCGATCTCCGCCGACCACGACCACCAACAAGCGAACTGTTAATAAGTCGTCGTCGTCGGGAGCACCGCCCACCAACCTCCACAGACTGACACATCGTGTCACTCCCATCGCTGGATGTCGTCCACTTCCCCACCTCTAAACAGTAAGCAGCTGCTAAACAGAGTAATAACATTATCTATGAACTGTGTTTCCTACTTGATGATAAAAGCAGAAAGGATTTATGAGTGTTTATGTCCCCGATTAGCCCAGAACTTTTCTACACCGCTCCCGTGATGATGGCGCTCTGACAGACACAGGTCCTTTCATGTCGCTAATAACATTTGACTTTAGCACAAAGAGATATTTTAGAAGATTTTTAGTTTTCGCATTTTGTTACCAAATGGCCAGGCTGGGCTGGAGGTGGCCCCTGCTCGTCCGTGCGCAAGCCAGGGCTATAGGCATGCTGTGTGTCTCCATGTTATGCAGAGGTTTGTAGACCCCAAGGTACATAGGTTATTCAATAAAAGTGCTCTCTTTTCTACAATATGCATTGCATCTGGACCTAGAGCAGAAATGGTCGGTGACGATTGTGATCATGAAACAAATGATTAAACGAGAACATTTTAAATGAAATTTTGTTAATTTGTGATTTTTGCCAGTTTAACTGATAATTTATTTCCAGTCTGAAGCTTGTTCCTCTTTCTATGTCTGCCATGTATATATCTCTGTATTTATAGACTAAAGGTTTATGTATAGATGCTGCAGTATGTTTTGTATTACACATGGAAACAAATATATCATTGATGACTTTTGATGCACTTCTAAATCCATTATTAAAGAAGGTTTTTAAGTAGGTCCTTTTCCTTATTCTCAAAGCCCTGTTCACTGGTTGTGTTGACCTGTGCCTCCGCCGCTGCCCGTCCTCACAGGGAGCCGCTACTAACCTTCTTTTTGCTGTGTTTTTCAGCTGCCTCCTGTACCATCACAACACTGTATTTGTGTTTCCTTTGGCTTAGGACGCATGGGAATGAATATCTGCCCATTCAGATGCCAAGGAGGAGTAGTCGGGTCATCCTAGCCAGTTATTGGATACTTATGTGCAAATGACTGTGATGTACGTATCCCTTGGTCTACTTGCCACCTAAACAATTGTCCAGCCCAAAGCTTAGAATGGTAGAAAATAGCAGAGTGATCTTCCCCTTACCAGTCCTGTGACCGTTCTCTGTATTCTTGTCTCTAGGCATAACATTCCAGTATGGACATAAGATCCCTGCAGAGGTGACCTCACCGGTGTCCACTGCAGAGGTCACATATCCATTTATAAAAACGTCATTGCTTGAGGGAATGATACAGAGACCGTCGGGGGACCCTGGCAGCACTTGGATGGTATTGGTAAGGTCAGCTATAATACATTCAATATCCATGGTCTAAGTACGGGCCACAAATTACACATCAGTCGTGAGTCTCCTGACCTGCACTCAACAGTTTCATACATGCCTGTAAGGCTGTTGAGTTTGGCTTCAGGGAATAACATTGGTCCGTATGTCACAGTCCAAACCTAGACTGGGACTGTCAGGAGTTTGAAAGCAGATATCGCATTTTTCTCCCATTCTAAACTTTTAGTAGAAAAATTAAAATGAACTGAATAGCACCTTTTAAAGGGAACCTGTCACCGGAGTGTTGCAACCTAATCTGAGAGTAGCATAATAAAGGACCCAAGATCCTGATTCCAGTGATGTGTGACTTATGTGGCTGCTCAGTGTAGTTTTAATAATGTAATATTTATTCATTTATATAGCGCTATTAATTCCATAGCACTTTACATACATGAGTAATGCTGTTTTCTCCTGGAGCTCACAATCTAAATATCCTATCAGTATGTCTTTACAATGTGAGAGGAAACCCACGCAAACACGGGGAAAACATACAAACTCCTTGCAGATGATGTCCTTGGTGGGAATTGAACTCAGGACCACAGCGCTGCAAAGGCTGCAGTGCTAACCACTTGAGCCACCGTGCTGCCCTTTGATAAAATCACTGATTACTCAGATGGAGATTATCATTAGTCTGGCATATTCACAAACTGCTAAATCTGCAGCAGAGAAAACAATTTTATCAAAATGACAGCAAGCAGCTCAGTATGTGACACATCGTTTGAATCACGGTCTCTGTCTCTACATTAAGCTGCTCTCAGATGGGATGGCAAAAACCTGGTTTTCCTTTTAAAGGGAATCTGTCAAGAAGATCAGCCAAAAAAAAACACATACACGGCAGGCACGCGGGTCTGGAAAATGTAAATTTATCGACACATTTTAGGACTTCTATTTGTTGCTGCATTCACGATTATTAGGCTTTTACATTGATAATCCCTGTCACACTGGGCATAACAACAAGACATGACAAGTACTGCCTCCCAAGGTTGGTCATATTCATGAGACTACTGCTGGGCATGTCAGAGCAAACCCAGAACCCAAGTGTCACATTTAGACTGCCCTGCAGTGTCTGTGACCTGCTCGGCAGTAATTTAAATGGGAGTAAATTGCCTTTTGTGCATAAAGTGTTAATGCTGTTGCTGTGGCTCTGCAGTATGAGTTGCTTTTGCTGTGTGATGTGGTTGAGCACTTCTCCAGCCTTTAAATAGTCCCATAACCCATCACCTGATGTCACTCATAGAGTTCATACTCTGTGTGATCACTGAGCTGTTTGGATGCTGTGTGCAGTTTCTGCTGTAGGCTTTTCGGCGGCTGCCTTTTCCTTGAAGTTCAACAACGTGTATGGGGTTTAGCTGTGCTGGCCTCGACCCTGGGGTGGAGATGATAGGTTGTTAGCCTAGGGCTGGTAAGGAGC
This sequence comes from Allobates femoralis, assembly GCA_033576535.1. Taxonomy (NCBI): domain Eukaryota; kingdom Metazoa; phylum Chordata; class Amphibia; order Anura; family Aromobatidae; genus Allobates; species Allobates femoralis. The sequence continues at coordinate 542,563,129 of JARQOC010000004.1, forward strand.
AGGGCAAGGGTGGTGGCCCAGATATCCTCACCTTCAGAGGTAATTCTGGGAACAGGGTCAGCTAGGGACCCCTAGTCTAAGGGTCAGACTAGTACCCGAATACCTTTGCCCTTCACTGCCATCCAGCTACCTTATCCCCTCATCCAGTATATCCATCCTGTGACACCGAGGTTGGTCATGTCCATGAGGCTGCTGCTGAGCACAGAAACAACCTTGGGATGCAGAACTCTGTCTCTCACGCCCATAGCACCTAATGTTTAATTTACATGTGAATAAAAATGCTAATTCTAATTCAGCAAGAGATAGATGGTATAAATGTGTCGATGGACATTTTGAATGCCTGCGTTCCCATACGTGCACTATTGGGGGAGATTGATCTCGCCTACAGATTCCCGTTAATTAAACAAGGCTCAGTTGTTTATATAAAACTTAGATGTACATTTTATTATACAGAATACATAAGGGCATGGAAATAATCAAGGCCAAACACAATATATGGAAGAGAGCCTCAATGCAAACTCACTCATTTCTAGACTGTCACCCCTATTTAAATGACTATGCCGATCTCCAGCACTTTCTTCTGTCAATATGCAATTGTTTAGGATCATTATAAAAAAAATATATTTACAGTGTCATTTATTATCACCTTCTAGGTTAGTGTGAAACTGCCAAGTAACATAGAACTACTGGCCATGATGGCTTCAGTAAATGCCCTTCCCCAATCAGTCAGAGAGACCAGGAAAAAGGCCTGCACCCCAAAGACTCCTTAGAGCTTCAGTGAAATGTGTAATTTCTGTACACTGCGTAGGAGAATGGACAGAGCTACATGGGTCAGAACTGTAAGTTTATAGTTCTATATATAAAGACATATGCTTCATCTTCGGCCTGAAGTGTAGGTTGTGTCATGTGGACCAATGCTTCACAAACTGGTGGGGAGGCGGCTGTTACAGAGTAGGAAAAAGATTCATGTGATGTCTCTGGTTGCTGTAATTCATGGTAAAGCAACATAAATAGGACCTGTCACCCCCCTGGTTCTATGCTAACTGAATGAAGCACCGAATGCAACGTGTCTGCTGCATTCAGGGAATGGGTCCCTCCATGTTTCTAACGCCCTGTAAGTTGTTAAAAAGACTTTATAAAGTGTACAGATAAGGAGTCCAGAGGGACTTACTCAGTAATGAGTCATCACTGTTGCTGGTGTCCTCCCCGATTCCAGCCCTCAGGAGGCTGAACAAGAGAGGGCTGGAGGTGGCACAAAGAGGGCTGGAGGCGGGGAGGACGCCAGCAACAGCTATAACTCATTACTGAGTAAGGCCATCCGGACTCCTTATCTGTACACTTTATAAAGTCTTTTTAACAACTTACAAGGGGGACCCCTTCCCTGAAAGCAGCAGGCATGCTGCATTCAGTGCTGCATTCAGTTAGCATAGCACCAGGGGGGTGACAGGTCCTCTTTAAAGCAATCTATGTTTAGGTGTTGTAACGTTCAGATTCTGATTCCTGTGATCTATCACTTATTGGGCTGCTTGTTGCAGTTTTGATTAGATCAATTTTATCTGCAACAGATCTACCAGTTCTCTGATTGCTGAGCTCTGTCTAAGCTGCCCATACCACTGACAGTTTTCTGCCTATGCCCAGTATACAGTCAGTAGAAGGGAAGGAGATATATAGAGCTCATGAATTTGAAGGACTGTGGCAGTGGGTTTACTAGTCCTATTACATATTATGCATTGCTTATACAGCGCCATCAAATTTCAAAGCACTTGACAGAGATTATAATGTCCGCATTGATCTCGCAACTAAGAATAATAAAGCCGTGTTTGACCTGCAGAAATCATCAAAATCACTGCAAGAAGCTTAGTAAGTGACACATCACTGTAATCACCAGCTTTAACATTATACAAAGGTTAAGAGACAAATGAAAGAAAATAGAGCAATATTTTAGATTTTGACACAGATTTTCCCAACAGCCAGTGAGACCTGCAAATCACCTTGGTTTGTTTTGTGAGGCCCCACTAGAAAAGGCTTGAGAAGGCCTGTTCTAGGCCACCGCTTCTCTGTTTTTTCCAGTTAGGGTATCATCTATTAGAGCATGATGCTATGGCATTGGTTCCAGAATCAATAATCTTGTTAACTTTACATGTCGTTGGTAACCCAGCATTATGTTATAAGTCGCTCAGAAACGGTCAACTCTATGGGTATTCCCAAAACTTTAGTGAAAAGCCCTAATTTTTTTGTATAGCACATACCCCAATCCCCACGTGAGATTTCACCTAACTTCCCAGATTTCATTGTTTTTCTGTTTTTCAGTTAATAAAGCATATTTACTATCCAATAAAAGTGCTGCAAGTTTCTAATGTACTTTTTCAGTCCTCGCCATTGTTACGATGCATATTTGCTGTCAGTGAGTGGAAACATTCCTGCTTACATCCTGATCGATGAAATCTACAAACCCGATACTTCTTACAGCGGAGAGCTGCACCAGGTGTATTCATTTAGTCCCTGAAAATTGTTTCTATACCTTGATGGCAACCAAGATATCAGATAAAGGTGGGACATTAGGAATTTGTATGCAACAATTATGGTACGTTCACATGGACAAATGCGCTTGTGGACCTTCAGTCTGGATTTGTAACTGAAAAATCCAAGGCGTAATAAAGTAGAGAAGACTTGATTATAACTAATATCTTCCACGACTTATGGGGACAAATAAATTAATCCACATAGAATTCACGCACATTTTAACCCCTCCAACATAGCCACAAATTTGCACCAAAAACTAGCCTGTGAAGAATACTCCTTAGGAATGTACCCAGGGGTCTTCTGAGGTTTGGAGAAGGCAGCAAATGGCAATCTATTTTACTGTGGTTCCAAGCTGTTGCTTGTTTAGTGTGCCATGGTGTGCTGTATAATTCACCAGCAGCCATTCCTTGGTGCATGACGTGGCACTGTTACGGGTGGAAAATCTCTGCAGGGACGTCACGTCAGCGCTTACCTACCGCTGATGAAGCAGAAAGACTAAGGAACAGTTTAAGATGACCCTGATACAGGAACATGACTATATAGTTGTCATGTGTGGTCGGCCCCTTTGTATGCCTTTAGGTACTTCCCCCACTGTGGCTGGTTTTTCTATATTCAACATGTCTGCCAGATTAACATGGGGAGTGGTGGAAAGTCCAAGTCATGACACCTCTGACCGTCCTGGGGAATAGGAGGGTGGTTCAGCCTTTTCACTGCTCCCTAGTGGTGGCCATGTTGAATGCTGGAGAAACTGAATGCTAGACTTGGTGAAGGTGGCAGCAGGGAGCAATCTGAGGGCACCAGGTATGGTGACACTATGTAACAAATATATAGACACTTCTGTGTAGAGTGGAGAGTCACTTAAAGCAAGACCTAATTCTGACCTCTGAAGACCCCCTTTAAGCTTAATTATATAAATTACCATTAACAACCCCTAACCATATGGACAGTGGTTTTTTTTACCTTTTGTACATGATTGGTGGTCATACAAAGTAGTGTTAAGTCATCATGACTGCCATCAGCCTCACCCTGTTCCCCAGTGATTGTGCTAGGTGTTTTGCCATCCTCTGGTGACTACTACTACCTCTTTTGCACTTTACTCTTGTACCTCCCTTCTGTTCTCTGTCTGGCCCGCCACATAGTGATATGTTTAGTGACCTCACTGTCTACAGTACATCCACCCAGGCCCTCACCGTTCTTCCCCTTATGTCTCCAATACTGTCCTTAGTAATTCCTGCAGCAGAAATGTCTATAGCAACCTCCTCCATGATATTCGGCTCATCTGACATTGGCCTCTTGTAGCAGATAATATGGTGTTAAGGTAACCTTGGTCATTGGCTCCAGTTCAAACGCGCACATATATAATATACTATATATATATATAATTATGTACATATAACTATAGAGATCTAATGGTTTTGTAATGAACGATTTTTATAACTTTTCTTTTGTGTATAGATGAATGAATTTAAAGATCTATTTATTGGGAATTGTGTGCACTTTATTTGTATAATTGTATGTATGTTTATTTTTGCCGCACTTACGCACCTTTTTTATGTGTATATATTCAGATATATACCGCACAGCAAGCTTCTGTATTATATGCTCCTATTATCAAGGGATCCGTCAGATCCCAAAACGTGTTTTGTGTATTTTAATAAAGTGATCCTCTATCACCATTATCTTACTTTCATCCACTTCATGTGAGGATGGCCTCTTTTTTTTGAGCAATAGTGTCACTGTTACCTTCACCTTTCTCCTGCTTTTATGTGACCCAACCTCTGCCCATATTTATGATATGGAGGTCTCACAGAGGGGAAGAGATCTATTTCTTATGCTATCAGTCTGAGAAGTTCCACTCCAGTTTTGTGATAACTCATATGCGAGGGGTTGTCCTGATCATAGCTTTCCTGTGATTAACTTCTGGTTTTGGGTATATTACATAAGTATAATCGAATTCTTATACACCATTTTATTTAAGAATTAAAGAATGCAAATGGATTCCGTGGAGCCTCGATTAAGAGTCTCAAACATGGGACTAGCCAGACATCCCTCCAGGGAAGGACCTAGCCCTGAGGTGGAATCCTTGCGGAGACCACCATAACCAATGGAGTCCGTGGAGCCTCGAGATCAGTGAGTGCTTTGTGATTTTATTAAAGCATTACTCACAAAAAGTTAGGGATATTTGGCTCTTGGGTGAAAGTTATGGGAATCGTAAAAAGTTCACGCTACAGTGATATTTTATTATAAAAGTAGGGCATTTAGGTAGAAACATGCAATGGAGATTTCCTCATCTCAAATAATTTTTTAAAACAAATAACAGCATAGGTTGGAAAACCAGAACAAAAATTTCAGTGTCTCAATAATTTTTCATGTGGCCTTGAGCATCAATTACAGCTTGACGACAATGTGTCCTGCTGTTCACAAGTCAAGTTATTGTCTTCTGAGGTGGCATCTCACTCTTTTTGAAGGATAGAACTCAGGTCATTGAGGTTCTGGTACAAAGTTATGAGCTTTTACATGGCAACTCAGCTGATCCCATAGGTTTCCGATGGGATTCAGGTCTGGAGATATTGCAGGCCTCTATTTCAGGTACTCCAGTCTCCAACAGCCGATCCCTAATGATGTGATTTTTATGAGCTAGAGAATAGTCATTCATGAAGATGAAATTAGGCTTGTGTTGTTCATGCAGAGGCACACATGAATGGTTATTCAAGTGGAAGGTGCTTGTCACTGTACCATTCACAAAGTGTAGGGCAGTTCTTTGACTAGACACACCTGCTCACACTGTAACACCACCGCCACCAACAAAGGCTCATCCGGTGCCAACAGAGACAGATCCTCTCGTTGGTGGCCTTCATTTCTGCTCAGCGTGAATCAACTTTCATCAGTGAACAACACTGAGGCCCACTGGTCACTTGTTCAGGGTAGATGATCCCTGGCCAATTGGTAGTGTGCTCAGGTACCTTTGCAGGTCGACTAGCGGACAGACCATGCTGATGTTAATGGTTTTGAATGGTCTGACGTGACACTTGGGTGCCTCACACCACCCTTAAATGTTCCTGGAGTTGTGGGGCATTCATTGTCCGGTGCCACAGATCATTGTTCACAATGAAGCGATCAGTGTGATGTGGGCAAAGGATGTCAAAATGTGAACAGCATGATGAGGAGGACCGCTTAAATATCAATTCTAATTGAACCCTGAGATGTATTGAGCAATTCATGGATCAAACACCTGTTGTGAATTTTGCCATTAAAGGTAACCAACCATCAAAAGGCACAATAAATCACTTTTATACTTACCAAATTCTTGTCGCCTGGGCGTTCCTCCAGGGTCTCTGTCAGCGAGGCAGGTCTCCTCGCTGCTGTCCGTCTTCCTTCCAGGGCGGCATCTTCTTCCTATGGATTCAAAATACCCGCCCATTGCGTCCTCGCAATGAGCGGGTCACGTGCTGCAGGCCCCGCGTCACTTCCGCCCGCCACTGTCACTGGTGCACTCAGACCGGCTTCTGAGCATGCGCAGATGGCATGCTGAAGCCGGCCTGGACACGTCACAGTCCCAGCAACGCGGTGGGCGGAAGTGACGCGGGGCCTGCAGCACGTGACCTGCTCATTGCGAGGACGCAATGGGCGGGTATTTTGAATCCATAGGAGAAGATGCCGCCCTGGAAGGAAGACGGACAGCAGCGAGGAGACCCGCCTCGCTGACAGAGACCCTGGAGGAACGCCCAGGCGACAAGAATTTGGTAAGTATAAAAGTGATTTATTGTGCCTGTAGTTAGATTTAGTCAGTCAGGGATGGTTAGAATAGTCATTTAGGGCCCCAGGGACAGATATTTAGAGGTTAGATAGGTATTTTTTGATGGTTGGTTCCCTTTAAGCTCCTTGTGGGAGAACAGCAGGTTCTGCAAAAAGTACTGAAACCTTGAACAGTGGGACAGGTGACTTCAAAAGTGTAGAGGTCATGACATTCCGTTCACATGAAAAGGACAGAGTGCATTTTAGGTTGATCCTGGAAGTTCACCTGAAAGCCGAATATTCCTAACTTTTTGTGTGTAGTATATGTTTGAAATCATCAGTTCCTGATGCTCAGTGACGTACTGTTAAACTAGATGTCTACTTTAAAGGGAAATGGTCAAGATCTTTGACTTTATAAAAGGGCTCTTTTGCTTTCTAATTAAGGAACGTGTGTTTCCAAGGGCACAGTCGGATAGCCTTAAGGGCCTGTCACACGTGTCAATGTCGCCCGCGATATCGCTCATCTGTCACAAATTATTAATCGCCTGAGCGATGTGGAATTATCGCAGGTAAGATGTCACACGCGTCAATACGACCCAGTGATGCGGTGATGTCGCCATCTTGCGAGCGATTTTATTTAGTCGCTTGTACGTTGTCAAAATAGAAAATACGTCGCTGAGTTTAGTGTCACACGCAGCGATGCACAAGGTCTACTGAGCGATGAGCAAATAGAAAAACAAGCGGTGTCAGAGGTTTGGAGCGCTAAAGAAACCACGGGTTGGTGATTAAATTACCGATAATTTATTGCACGAACAGCAGGGGTCCAGTATGCCACAACGCGTTTCGACGCACAGATGCGTCTTTCTCAAGTGGATCCACTTGAGAAAGACGCATCTGTGCGTCGAAACGCGTTATTGCATACTGGACCCCTGCTGTTCGTGCAATAAATTATCGGTAATTTAATCACCAACCCGTGGTTTCTTTAGCGCTCCAAACCTCTGACACCGCTTGTTTTTCTATTTGCTAATCTCCTTCTCCCTTGTTGGGAGTGCGGTGTGTGAGCTGCTCTAAGATCCACAGTACCTGGCAGTACATCATAAAGACCCACCCTTGAATGATCAACTGATACACAGTGTGGAGCTGGGACGGAAGCCAGTGCAGCGAGTCTGCCTCTTCGGGTGGAGGAGTGAAGGAGCCCACCTCCATCTCCAGAGGAACTAAGGAGCCGACCACCAGGCCCGGAGTATCTGAGGAGGAGGGAATATTGGCCCTTGTCACTACAGTGATCCACATTAAGCCATCAGTCTGGTTGTGCGGGGTGTTGCACAACCAGTAAAGGTTAGTGCAAACATAGTAAAACCGTGTATTAAGTTCCTCCAGTTGCAGTGTGGCGCAATATCTGTTTTTTCTTTTAATTACTGAGCGATGAGCGACAGGGTTTACATCTGGTAGTGAAACCTGCGATCGGCGATCAGCGATATATCACTGGTTGCATCGCTTGGTCACACGCTTCAATGTCGCTCCTGCGTCACTTTTACGTCGCTTGAGCGACTGAAAATCCGTGACGTATGAGCGACATTGACAGCGATATTGACGCGTGTGACATCCCCTTTACAAACTGATAGCAATGCCAGGAGTGGCTGTGGTTTCTTGACCCGAGCATGATTGCTTCACATATTTCTATATATGTGGACCCCCCATGGCCAGTCCTTGCTTTGCGGTCTGATCTCGGACCGCTTTGTACAGATGTCAGAATGTGCCCTCCACATGTCACTATATACCAATTTTGTAATTCTGCAATCTGTAAAAGCAAAACTAAGCCTAAATACTGTTCACTGCTTACAAATAAAACTATAAAGGGAATCTGTCACTTGAGTTTTGCTATCCATTTGAGTCCATGATTTCAAAGATGTCATTTATTGCACTGCCTTTTAAATAAAGTTTTGTTGAAATCACATTTTTTTTTTCTGAATTCAGAGCTCTATATAATCCTGCCCAGACCACAGAATGACAGTTCTATGTATGCTGTGCATAGGCAGAATGCTGAGGGTGGGTTTATACAGAACTGATTCACTTGTCCACTATTGACAATCTCCTGCTAAGTCTTTTTATCAAAACTATTAACAAGCAACCCAATCAGTGACACATGACTGGAGTCGGGATGTCTGTCCCTTCATTCTATTGCTCTCTGATAGGTAACAAAAACATGTTGATAAATTCCACCTTGGTGTGCACCATAAATTAATTACACCAGAGTTTTGGCCCACTCAGCTTTATAAGTGTCCCACAATGTCTGCAGGATAAACTGTGTTCATTTGTGATCTGTTATCATATAGAAATGTCTTTAATCAGGTGCTTTATTTTAGATTTATTGAGCCTCCGAAAAACAAAAATGCAAAGTTTGGACCCCGACTTGCCCAATGCCATGATGCATTACATAACTAGATATGGCTGGTACCGTCTGCCTGCCGGAAGGACAATGTGAATACCTTCCTCTGTGCTCTCCAGGAACACCATAGCAAAGCTCAACCAGGCTACTACATCCACGCCAATGTTAGCTGCTCCCTACAAACAGGTCTTGAAAATGTTGTGGAATTAAGAAACAGGTGCAAAACTCGATCATGGTTTGAGTAAAGACATTTCTTACCTGTGAATGAGCTGTTTTAAATCAAGCATTCTATAGACCTATGTACTTTTAAAGAAGTTTATTTTACATGTCAATGTAAAGTAAATCCTGGAAGCTTGCAGGTTCCACTCTGGCCACTATGCTCCATATTGTCCTGTTCTGTGAAGGTCACATTTCAGCACTCATCTCACTATCACTGGAAGCCTTACAATATAAGCTAATACTTCTATTGTAAATCATTACACAGGATTACACTATTCACAATGGGTAAAGGATGCAATATATGCCCTGGGGCTATAACTAGAGTCCTATGAGCCAGAGGTTCACATTTGCACCAGTATCACCAGCTTGTTGCTTTTAATGACACCAACCCTTAGGTCTTGTGCCAAGGTGAATTGTTTGATGCTTTTTTTATGCAGATTTTGAGAATCTGCATGTCTATCCTGAAGCCAGCAAAGTCTATAAGAGTTCAGAAGTGGTTCCTCCACGTTGTTTTTTTTTTTCCTTGCAGATTTGGTGCAGATTTTTTGTATTTGCACCAAATTGTCAAGGAAAAAAAGCAGCGTTAGCACAGCACTTCTGAACTCACATAGACTTTTTTGGCTTCAGGATAAACATTATTATTTATATAGCGCCTTTAGATTCCATCGCACTTTACATCGTAAGGGGGTAGACAAGGACAAGTTCAATATATTCGTGTAGTCCGGACAGACAGGAAACAGGAGGGGATGGGACATGCGGATTTTGATGCAGGTTCTCAAATCTATGTAAAAAAAAGCATCCAACAACGTACCATGGGCACAAGGCCTTGACACGTATGGGTACAGTGCTGGTGGCAGAACTGTGGAATTGGAGTCGGTGCCTATTTTGGTGGAGTGGGAGTCTGTATAAAATGGACCGACTCCAACTCTTAAAATATAATAAATTGGGTATTGTCGTTGAAAGCAGAATGTCCTGATGTTCTATCTAAATATCTTGATTATTGTATTATAATAATTAAAATCTTGATGTTCACATCGTACTACAATCATTTTATCACTAAAACATGAGCCATGTATGAAGGAGTCGGAGTTGGAGTCGGCGACAGGGAAATTGAGGAGTCCGAGTCAGTGGTTTGGCATACCGTCTCCACAGCCCCGGTTGCTGGGGGCGCCTACGTGAGAGGGCTCAAGAGCTGAGCGCCCAGAGACGAGTTCCAGTCTCTGAACTATTTAAATGTAAGTCTCCGACTGTGATGTGTACATTGAGTAGGTGCCAATTCTTGTGCGCGCTGATACGTGGGCAGTCTTTTTTTTTTCTTGCGGGACAAGTTGTACTTTTGAATGGCAGCACCCGTTTGACCATGACATTTTTTTCCCAGCTTTCTAGTAAATCACAAGTGTTGCAAAATAGATCAACTAGTGCAAGTCCACAATTGTTTACTATTTACAACATTCATTTTTACGGCAAAGTGTTTTAGTCAAGAGGTGAAAAAAAGAATTACTTGTCACCATTCGACATTTGAGAGATGTGACTGTTTCAATTCTCAGCATATAAAGCTGTAATAGGGCTTGTGTTTTGCACCTCGAGCCAAAGTTTTTCTTGACATCAGTACGGGGTAGATAATGTGATCTGATCGCATATTACATTTTGTTGCGGTGGTCAAAAAACTGCAATGTTATCTTTTTTATATTCTTCTGTCATTACACTCTTTACCAACTATTTAAATTTATATCCTGCTTTAATTGGACTTTTAGAAATGCAGCACGATATCACTATGTATTTTACTCTTAATTTTCTTCTTAACCTTTAAATGGAGAGATTTCAATATATTAAATATAATAATTAAAAAAACCAAAACTTTTTCTTTAGCAGACCCCCCAGCTGTGATGGCAACCCATCGGCACCTAGCAAACATCACAGGCCACATGCCAGTGGTCACTGTGCTGTTCCCCCAGATATAACTACCTTTTTATTTGTTCAGTTTGTATATAGTAGGAAATTATTATTTATTATTATAACGCCATTAATTCCATGACGCTTTACATGTGGAAAGGGTATACCAAGACACATACAGGGTACATGGACAACATATGGCATACAGGTACAGAAGGAAATCATTTGTATTTGTTTGTTATTCGTTAAATGTATTAGTGTCTTGCTGCACTGCCAGACAATATTTGAATCCTGCTCACGTTTGTTTCTATTACGTTGGTTCAAACGTGACATGTCATCACTTGGCAGTTGTTGGGTCACTTGCTCCAAGCAACCATTTTGTATCGTGTTGCTGTGAGACTGGAACCGCACAGACTCCGCTCGTGAAGACATCAGTTTCCGGCCAGCAGCAACAACGTCAGCGGCTTCAGAGAAAGTTACAGTATTTCATCATCAGCAAGCATTCTACTGTGTCCGGACTATAATAATCCAGGTCCTGAGTTGAACCGTCGCTATGGTTTTACATTTGAGTCCATGGAAGCTGAGTCGGCACAGGTCCTGTCTGCTCCTTATTTTGGATACAGAGGTAAGAAATCTCACAGCACCCATCAACCAGCTGTACCACTATTGACCTTGTGAGGAGACAGAACAGGCATACGGAATGACACACCTCTCTGCCGACCCATAATAAATGCCGCTGTCAGAGAGTGACATTGGCATTTAACATGTTATAAGCCATGGGTAGAGCTCCACCCTACCTTAGATTTAGAGGCAGATGAGGTTTAACTTGTGTGAGCCCACATCAAAGTCAGTGAGCCAGCACATGGCATATCATAAATGGACAAAAAAATAAAATAATCAAATCCTAGTGTATGTAAATATATATTTAACAACAATTTTAATTACCGTAAAAATTAATCAACCCATATGGTAAATGCCATAGTAAGAAAAAAATAAAACAAAATGGCAAAAGTACCGTATAACTGAGGATGAATTTTAGGATCACAGTGCAAAACCATTTTCAAGGGTAATACAAAGTGATGCCAAAATGTGGAAGGTGTCACCAATGACGATTGTAATTCTATAAATTGGAGCTGTGCTGTTCACTGTGTCATAAACAGGATTAGATGCATGGCTCAGCCATCTGTATCACACATGAGATACATGGCTAAGCAGACTGTATTCCAAATAATAAACTTAGATACACAGCCCCGTTGACTGTATCAGACATGATAGGATTAGAAAACACTGCTGTGTGGACTGTATCACAAATGATAGGATTTGATACATTTTCTCAGTGAACAATCACATGATAGGATTAAATACACTCATTTTCTTTGAACACTGTGGTAGGTGCGGGGCCGAAGCCTACTACTTACGCAAGGTTACTGAGTTAACTGAGCTGTTCTTCAATGGAAGAAGTAACTGCTGCAGCTCTTTTCTTAGTGAAAACAACACTGGTGGTGACTTCAAGTACTGAGAACAGCTCATTAGCCTGGCTTAGTAATACAATGTCACGCTGCTCTACCTGTGCTCACTACCGCTATCCCAGACGTCATGTTACCTCTTGCTGCTTACCATTGCATGGGTGTTGATAGATAAACTGTAGCTCAGAGCAGAGCTCTGGGCTACTAAAAAAAAAATCTGCTTGCTTCCCCACAGTTGTGAACTTCAAAATCCAGGGGGCGTTCCTACTTCACAGCTGAGACAGCCACATCATACAGTCATGACCGAAAGTGTTGGCACCCTTGAAATTGTTCCAGAAGATGTGAATTTCTTCCAGAAAAATTGTTGAAATTACACATGGTTTTGTCCTACACCTAGAATATCTTGGCACCAACTGCAGCAACCCTGGCACATGCTGCAAATATGGTTTCTCCAGCGGTACTCCAGGTGCGCTGAATATCTGTTGAGAAAATCCAACCTGGCCAGAGGTTTCATCCGTTTTAAATTTTTGCTGAAAACATACAATGCTACTATTACTCTCTCCAAACAAGCTTAGTTCAACATACAGTGCCTTCTGAAAGTATTTGACCCCCTTGAACTTTTCAACCTTTTGCCACATTTCAGGCTTCAAATATAAAGATATAAATTCTAATTTTTTTGTGAAGAATAAACAAGTGGGACAATTGTGAAGTGGAACGAAATTTATTGGATTTTTTTACTTTTTTAACAAATAAAAAAACTGAAAAGTGGGGTGTGCAATATTATTAGGCCCCCTTGAGTTGATACTTTGTAGCGCCACCTTTTGCTGCAATTACAGCTGCAAGTCGCTTGGGGTATGTCTCTATCAGTTTAGCACATCGAGAGACTGAAATTCTTGCCCATTCTTCCGTGCAAAACAGCTGGAGCTCAGTGAGGTTGGATGGAGAGCATTTGTGAACAGCAGTTTTCAGCTCTTTCCACAGATTCTCGATTGGATTCAGGTCTGGACTTTGACGTCGCCATTCTAACACCTGGATACGTTTATTTTTGAACCATTCCAGTGTAGATTTTGCTTTATGTTTGGGGTCATTGTCTTGTTGGAAGATAAATCTCCATCCCAGTCTCGGGTCTTTTGCAGACTCCAACAGGTTTTCTTCCAGAATGGTCCTGTATTTGGCTCCGTCCATCTTCCCATCTATTTTAACCATCTTCCCTGTCCCTGCTGAAGAAAAGCAGGCCCAAACCATGATGCTGCCACTACCATGTTTGACAGTGGGGATGGTGTTTTGAGCGTGGTGACCTGTGTTGCTTTTACGCCAAACATGCGTCTTGCATTGTGGCCAAAAAGTTCGATTTTGGTTTCATCTGACCAGAGCACCTTATTCCACATGTTTGGTGTGTCTCCAAGGTGGCTTGTGGCGTACTTCAAACAAGACTTTTTATGCATATCTTTGAGAAATGTCTTTCTTCTTGCCACTCTTCCATAAAGGCCAGATTTGTGCAGTGTACGACTGATTGTTGTCCTATGGACAGACTCTCCCACCTCAGCTGTAGATCTCTGCAGTTCATCCAGAGTGATCATTTCCCTTTTGGCGGCATCTCTGATCAGTCTTCTCCTTGTTCGAGATGAAGGTTTAGAGGGATGGGCGGGTCTTGGTAGATTTACAATGGTCTGATACTCCTTCCATTTCAATATGATTGCTTGCACAGTGCTTCTTGAGAAGTTTAAAACTTGGGAAATTTTTTTGTATCCAAATCCAGCTTTAAACTTCACCACAACAGTATCTCGGACCTGTCTGGTGTGTTCCTTGGTCTTCATGATGCTCTCTGCACTTGAAACAGAACCCTGAGACTATCACAGAGCAGGTGCATTTGTACGGAGACTTGATTACACACAGGTGGATTCTATTTATCATTACCAGTCATTTAAGACAACATTGGATAATTCAGGGATCCTCACTGAACTTCTGGAGTGTTTGCTGCACTGAAAGTAAAGGGGCCGAATAATATTGCATGCCCCACTTTTCAGTTTTTTATTTGTTAAAAAAGTTTAAAATATCTAATAAATTTCGTTCCACTTTACGATTGTGTCCCACTTGTTGATTCTTTACAAAAAAACTAGAATTTATATCTTTATGTTTGAAGCCTGAAATGTGGCAAAAGGTTGAAAAGGGGGCTAAATACTTTCACAAGGCACTGTAAGTCACTAGACAACAATCCTAAATGACTGCTTGACACTCATCACTCCCTCCTCGGTCCAAGAGTGCAGACTCCAAAGACCAACCTCAGCGCTGACTATCTGGCTATCTATTTTAAAGACAACATTGACCACATATGACAGGAAATTTCCTCCCAGCCTCATAATATCATGCACTTTCTTCCCTCCTGGACTTCATCCAACTCATTTTTGATCTTCGATCCAGTCACAGAGGAAGAAGTTGTCTGACTCCTTTGCATCTTCTTGCCCTACTACCTGCATCAATGACCCTATTCCCTTACTTTCCTTCCTCCAGCTGTCACCACTCACCTAACTAAAATATTTAATATTTCCCTCTTATCTGGTGTTTTCCACTCATTCAAACATGCCAGTATACACCCATTACTAATAAAAAAAATACCTCGACCAGAACTCTGCCTCTAACTATCGACCTGTCTCTAATCTCCCCTTCATCTCTAAGCTCCTGAAAAGCTTCGTCCACTCCCATCTGACCTGCTATCTCAGACAATTCTCTTCTTGACGTTCTACAATCCGGTTTCCACTGTACTGAAAGTGTCCATACTAAAGTTTCTAATGATCTACTAACAGCTAAATCTTATGATCACTACTCCCTGCTGATTCTTCTGCATCTCTCCATTGCATTCAATACCGTGGATCACTAGCTCCTCCTCTTCATGCTCCGCTCTATTGGGCTTAAGGACAATGCCTCCTCCTACCTCTCTGACCGCTCCTTCACTGTATATTTCGCTGGCTTCTCTTCTCCTCTTCCCCTCAAGGTTGGAGTTCCTCAGGGTTCAATCCTAGGTCCCCTTTTCTTCACTCTGTACACTGCCCCTATTAGTCAAACCATCAGTAGATTTTGTTTTCAGTACCATCTATGCTGACAATACCCAATTATACACCTCTTGTCCTGACAAACATCACCTCTGCATTATTACAAAATACTAGTGATTGTCTGCTGTCTCTAACATCATGTCTTCTTTAAACCTTAAGCTGAATTTGTCAAAAACTGAACTTCTTGTGTCTCCTCCATCTACTAAACTTCCGAGCCCTATTATTACCATTTCTGTTTGTGGCTCTATCATTACTCCCCAGCAGCATGCCCTCTGTCTTGGGGTTATATATGACTCAGATCTCTCACTCCCCATATCCGATCACTCGCTCGCTTATGTCACATCCATCTCAAAAATATCTCTAGTATTTGACCTTTTCTTACCGTTGACTCTGCAAAAACTCTTACTGTTGCACTTACTCATTTTTGACTGGATTACTACAATTCTCTACTAATCACTCTCCTTCTTAATAAACTCTCTCCTCTCCAATCCATCCTGAATGTAGCAGCCAGGATCAAATTCTCCAAGCACTTCATCGATGCCTCTATCCTGTGTTGGTCATTGCACAGGTTGCCCATCCAATACCGAATACAATATAAAATGATCACTTTCCCCCCAAGCTCTCCACAGTTCTGCACCCCCATACATCGCCACCCTCATCTGTCATCCTACATGTGCCTTTTGTTCCACAGCCGACCTAAAACTGACATCAACAATCCAAACCTCCCACTCATGTCCTGATTTCTCGTGAGCAGCACCAATTCTCTGGAACAGATTACCAAGGACAATTAAATTATTTCCAAATACCCATAGTTTTAAGTGGGTCCTAAAACACATCTATCGCCTCACCTCACCTATCTAACTATTCCCTTTCTGCCCTTTTCCAAATCTGGCCTCTTGTGTTTTCTGTTTACACCCTCCATTAACTAAATAGCGCTTTATCTGTACATGTACAAATCCTGGTTGGTGACCGGTTCTTGCAGCATTACATGAATCCCATATTTATTATATTGAAAGCTAGACCATACACTATTTTACTTTTTGTGCCTACCCTTTTGCTTCATAGACTGTATGCTTCCAAGCAAGGCCCTCACTCCTCATGGTATTTGTCAATTTTTTTTTGTTTCTCTGTATTGTCTCATTGTCTGTACATGTCCTCTCTGAATTGTAAAGTGCTGCGGAATATGTTGGCACTTTTTAAATAAAATTATTATTCTTATACACATGTTTATTTTCCTTGTGTATTGGAACAGCACATAATTTCACAAACAACCTCAAAAATGGGCTGAACAAAATTTTTGGCTCTTTTCCAAAATTGTGGTTAAATAACTTTATTTCAATCATGTAATGCTCATTTAGACTTACCTGTGGCAAATAACGGGTGTGGGCAATAGGAAGATCACACTTGAAACCGGATAAAAAGGGGAGAAGTCCACTCAATCTTTGTATTGTGTGTGCCACACTAAGCATGAAGAGCAGAATGAGGAGAAAAGAACTGTCTGAGGACTTGAGAACTGGAACTTCAGAAATATTTTTTCCTTTTTTGTGTTTGGTACGAAACATAATTAAAAAGTTTACATGCCATGACACTCTAGCTAATCACCTTGGACATGGACGGCAGAGATAAATTCAGAAAGGTTACAGTGCAGGATCATCCATATGGTGATTATGCAGCCCCAATCATGTTAAAAAAGAAATTCAAGCAGTCCTGCAGACTCAGGGTATATCAGTGTCAGTGCAAACTATCAGTCAACGTTTGAATGAAATGAAACACTATAGCAGGAGACTCAGGAAGACCCCTTTGCTGGCACTGGGATATCAAAAAGCTAGACCGCAGTTTGCTTCCTCTTTCACTGGGTGCTTTGTATGCAAAGAATCATGAAATCTGAAGATTACCAAAAGGATTTTGAGTCGCAATGTAGTGGCCAGTATCAGAAAGTTGGGCTTTCCTCCTAAGTCATGGGTCATCAAGACAATGACTTCAAACATACTTTAACTCTTTCATGACCTTCAATGTACTGGTACATTCAAGGTCGCCTCTCTGCCTTTGATGCAGGGTCATACTCTGAGCTCATACGTGATCAGCCCCCACAATGCACCGGGCCGGATATGACGTTTTGTCCGGCTCATCAGAGTACCACAGAAGGCGGGAATTTCAAAAACAGCTGACAGGTTCCGTTTAAAGGGAACCTGTCACCCCCTTTGGCCGTTCTAACCCCTGCCTACCACCTTATATATGATGTATTTGGGGTTCCTGTGACCACCATATATGCCCAGCGCGGTCTTCCTGCGTAGCTCAAAAATGAACTTTTAATATCTCCCGCGTGGTATGGAAATTAGATGAAAATGGTCCAGGAGGATCTGCTCAATCTGGGCCTCACAGCCCCACTGGTTGAAATGCCCTCCTCATTCCTGTGAAAAGGCCGCCCCTCCTGTGTATGTCACATTACTCTTGCACCTGTGCAGTGGCGCAGGTCTGCATGCTCAATGCAAGCGCACCTGTAACCAAGTCTCGCGAGCACAAAATTACAGCACAAACAGCACAAAACTACATCTCCAGACCCACCAGAGGTACAGAAATACATCCATATAACCCACAATAGTGCAGAAACACCAAGTCAAAACTCTCAGTACAGAAATACATCACCAAAACCCTCATCAGTGCAGAAACACAGCATCAAAACCCTTCTCAATACAGAAATACATCCATATATCTCCCATCAATACAGAAGCACTATGTCAAAACCCTCATCAATACATCACCAGACCCACCAAAGGTACAGAAATACATAAATAGAACCCTCATCAGTAACACAATTCATCATCAGAACCACCATCAGTACTTTATAAAACAATTGTAATGTCAGGTCAGACCCATACACATTTGTACTGCATGAACCTACAACTCCTACTACATCCTTTGCAATGGTAAGGAATACTGGGAGTTGTTACCAGCCATCAATAAAAGCATACAGGAACCACAGTACTCATGAGAATTAGTCATTATCACAAATAATCATTTACATCCAGGTATCTTATAGATGACATTGTCTCTGATTGGGGTCGTCTTTTTATTTTCTTCATCTTGTCCAGACATCTTGATGACTTTTCACATCCACAGCTCATCTCTGGTCTTCTGCAGCATATCCCGGCATGATACTCCTAAAGAAAGCAGAATTGTCAACATTCTCTTAAGTAAAAATATCTGCCCTACACTGTGCCCCATAATTGTTCCTCCTCACTGTTACCTGCATATAATATGATTTACACACTGTCCCTCATGGCACATGCCCTACACACTGCTCTCCCTCCATACTGGGCCCCCTGGTCATACTGTTCTCTAACACTATGTCCCCCTATACTGCTCACTGTTTATACTGTTCTATCTCATCAAACTCCCCATCCTCAAAATACTGTCCTTGCATGCTGCCCCCTCTCCATACAACCCCACACTACTCACACTCTATTCTGTGCCGCAGCCATCCCCCTCACTCCGCATACTGTGTCTACACCGATCCCCTCCTCACTCCACATACTGTGCTACAATTATCCCCCTCACACCTCATACTTTTTCTTCACTCTCCCATAGACAATGCTAATGCTATGGTAAAATGCAGCTCTGGTCTTCCAGTTCCGGCCCCGATGGCGGCAGCACGGAGGTGAAGAGCTCCAACTATCCTTGGCCAAACACCCGCAACATACGACCGCTTCGGGGGTGGCCCCGTTCGGGATTGGGTGGGGAGAGTAGCGGGAGTCCCGGAGACATCGGAGGACTCCACTCCTAGCACAAAGGATGCCCTCGCGAAGTACCGCAAGAAGCCGTGCGCAACGCGGCCCGACGCACCTCACCTCTGGCCTCTGTGAGGAAAAGACCAGCAGCAGCCACGACACAACCAGAGGTGAGCGGTTGAGGGAGACCCGTGGAAGCCGGTGATATCCCCCACAAACCCGCCGCTGCTCCTGGAGGGTAGAGGGGAAGGAGGAGCCCTGCTGCCATATTGCCTTCTGTAGCTGCGGCCCTGTGGCTGCGAGGTGCGGGGGAGGGCCGAGAGTGAAAGCAGAAACAGCACATAAGGCATAATACAAGGGGGACTCTGCGGGAGCCCCACAGACCCCTGGGATACTGACTGCGACCCTACCACGGTTACAAGACTGTGTAAAGCATAAAAGGATGCCATCATGTTCATAAGAGGTGTGGCAGGAATGAGAAACGTGTCCAGATACAGATCACTGTCCAGTGGGAGACAGCCGCTCTGTGTACAGTACCAGTTTGCGCAGTAGGCGTCAGGTCACTTTGTGACACAAGTGGCGATTTGGGGAGCATTGTGCAGATTCTGGGAGTCTGTTGGAGAGTTGGATCCAAAGGTGGATGCTTCCATACTGCACGGAGCCAGGTGATCCCTGCTTCTCTCCGGGTCCCCTCACCACCCGGAGGGTTGCGGGACATACAGCTGACACAAGACTCAAGGATAAGGCCACATTACTGACTTGTAGCTTATACTACATCTGTGACGGTGAGACGGAGGTGAATGAGACGGTGGTTGCATAACAGTGAACTCATACAGAGTGGCGGCAGGGCTGCATCGGGTGATACCGGTACATCTGATATGGCAAACACGCTAAAAAAGAAGGAAAAGCTCACACAGGCCCCTCAGTCTCGAGTGACGCAACGGAGGGAGGCAGACGACAGTACTACCAAGACACAAACCAGGGGGGAGGACTGGGGAATTGGCCCAACTACAGGAGACCCAGAGATGCCACCTAACTTTGTTGACGCCTTCACAGCCATGGCTAAAAACCTCAAGAGCCACCTATCGGACAGCCTTCAGGTCATAGTGAGAGACACTGTAAAGATGTCTATGGTGGCAATCAAAGAGGAACTGTCACAACACGACAAACGACTGGAGGAGGTAGAATAACGCCTCTCCGATGCGGAGGACAGGATATCCCAGCTGGAGGGCGAATTGGTGGAGGCTGCCTGCATCTCGAGATGGACAAGAGAGAAAGTCGAGGACCTAGAAAACAGGTCAAGACGAAATAACTTAAGAGTGCTGGGTCTCCCTGAAGGCATTCTCTATACTCACCTGAATGACATTTTCGAAAAAGAAATACCGACTGCATTAGATGAGGCAGACAAATGCAAGGTGGAAAGGGCTCACAGGCTGGGACCACCTCCTACTGCAGGGACAAGACCACCGACCGGAGGGAAGGGAGACGGCGAAAGATGGGAAGTGCCCCAAAAACCCCGTCAGTCTATTGCACGTTATCTAGACTTCAAAGAAAAGGAAAGGATACTGCAGGCCTTCCGGAAGAGGGGACAACCTTTGTTCATCAGAGGTCATAAGGTGGTCATTTTCAACGACTACTCGCCGGAGGTGTCAAGAAAACGGAAACTGTTCAATGAAATATGCAGCATTTTATACAAACGAAAGGTGCCTTTCCAACTCCTATACCCTGTGACCCTCAAGGTCTTGGATGGCAAAGATCCCACTCTGCACTTCAGGGATGCTCGGGAGGCACTGAGGAGATTTACGACCAGTACCAAACAATCGGCAAAATCTGGAAGAGACACTCCGATTCCGAACACGTCTCATAACATGTCACCAACAAGGAAAGCGGAGTCTGAGGCTACGCTGTCGCCCGTGACGGACACTGAACCAGATGAACCTGAACCTGAACGCCGAGATTGAGATTTCACTTGAAACCATAATGACGATGGACGGCACTCTTGATAGATAGAGATAGTAGCTGGACATCGCTCACGAACCCCTGGATGACAAATTGATTGTCTGATCGGAGGATTTCAGGGGGGGCGCATCCACCTCGGAAGTCTGCCCCTTATACGTCCAGTGTTCCAACTTGAGTTCATTTACCCCTTCCTTTGACTTCCCTGCCCCCTGCCCCTGTCCTTATCCTGCTCACTCAACCCTGTCCACCATTGACCGTATCCTCCCCCCTCCCTTCCCCCTTTTCTCCCTCCATCCCGGCCCTCCTGCTCTTCCCTTCCCTCCCTCTCTCCCTCCTTTCACACTCTTTCCCTCAACCGCCTGCTCCAACCTAATTACCCATTCTATTCTTTTTCTATTCCCACCCCCTCCCCCCCTTTTTTTTTTCTTTCTCCCCTATACAGGTGATGCATTCTCTTATGTACACACTGGAGACTGTCTGAGATTGACTGGCAGATGAGAGGGGTGTGATCCGATGTTGCATCGGGGGGGACTCCTGATCCCTTCCTCCCAATGGGGCCACACCAGGAGACTTTATTAGAATGCCCAATAGGGCCGAGGGGATTGGATGGAGGCTGGAGGTTGCCATCGGAAATATGGAAGTCCATTGTCTTCAATTGCTGATAGGAGGGAGGCTATGGTTACTAAGACTTTATGTTGGAGTGGATTGTTGGGGAGGGGGGTGGGAATTATATTGTTGTGGTTGGGAACCTAGACCTGAAAGTATTACGTTAAAGTTGGGGAAGTTAACTGCCATCTGTTTGTCTGGTCATTGTAAGCCCTCGATACGCCGCTATTACCACCCACCGTATGCACCATGGTCAACATCTTGACCTGGAATGTGAAGGGACTGAAGTCCCCAGGTAAAAGGAATAGGATCCTGAGGCATTTAAAAAAGCTGAAAGGGTCCTGGAACCCCCGACACATGTTGGTGTTGCGAGGAAGAGACGGGTACAATGTTACACATCTGGTGGAGTTGTAAGAGGATCCGGCAGTTTTGGTCTGAGATATTTAACACATACACCCGGATAAAAGGTAAACAGGTTGATTGTTGCCCAGAGTCTGCACTGCTATCTATCTTCCCTGGCCATATTGGGCTCCAGAAGAGGGATATTCTTCGTTTTTGTTTCTCGGCCGCACGCGCTGTGATCCCGAGGTTCTGGAAATCAACCCGGGTTCCATCCTTGATTGATTGGTACAGGGAATTGATGGACATCTTCCGAATGGAGGAACTTACAGCAGAGGCATCAGGATCTAGTGACAAATTCTTGAGGATTTGGTTTGATTGGATTATGTTTCAAGATTCTGCCGACTTTAAGAATATCTTGACCGATACGGCTATAATGGCTCGACAATCGGTAGACGGGGAGTCAGAATGACATACACCTTCCCTCTTTCCAATGCCTAACCCTTCTCTTTTCATGACCCCATTTACTCTTGATTGTCCGTCTATTTGGCTTTTCTTTCTACCCCTTTCTCCCCCCTTCTTTCGAGACCCCAGTTGTTAGGTGAGTTTGTGTGAAATCTTCACTGGCGGACTAAATGGGCAGCACTCTAAATACCCGGTAAAACCAGAGAAGTTGAGAACAGTTATTGATTTGCAGTGGAGTTTTATGCATTCATGTGATCAGTATATTTCTTCTCTCACAGAGGTGCTATACGATTGCATATTTGTTTATTTTGAATTGTTATTTAAATGCAGCAATTACGATATCAAGAGAAGATGTATCCGGATGATGGCTGCTTACGTTAACGATGATTCTACCAATGTAATCTGTTTTATTTCTTATTAATGTACCAACCAAATTTATGCCTATTTTTGTTATGTCTTCAAAACCCAATAAAATAAGATTAACCGAAAAAAGCTGAAAGGGGATATAGTTTTACTTCAAGAGACCCACCTCTGCAAAACGAGATGTACCGCATGCAAAAAATGTGGGAGGGTGCAGTGTTTGGATCAGGCGCCCAGGGGAGAAGGGCGGGAGTGTTCATCCTGATAAATAAATCACAAACCTTGAAGCTGATATCCAGTGACCACGACGATGAAGGGAGACATGTCAGTGTGTCTCTTGACCTTTCTGGAACAGTGCTACACATACACAACATCTATGCCCCCAACTCAGACCAAAAATCTTTTTTCTCCTCCGTCCATGACAAAATTCTTGCACACGACTGCCAGCATCTCATCCTGGGGGGCGACTTTAATACCACCATGTCTAGAGGGGAGGACAGATGATCGGACTTGCGACAGAGACCTGGGGATGTAGGTACGGGAAGAGGGAGGCCGGAAGACCTGAATCTGCAGTCCTTCGCGAAAAACGTGGGTCTGCGAGATATCTGGAGCCTAAAAAACCCATTGGGAAGGGAATAGACCCACTACTCCCATCCACATGGGGCTTGGTCGCGGATCGATTTCTTCTTGGTGGGAGATGGGATTACTCATAGAACAAAAAATGTAGACATCGGAGACTTGGTGATCTCGGACCACAGCCCTGTTGGTTTGGAATTATCGGATAGGTACCCCAGGGGGACGGACTTCAGAGGGACACTAACTTTAACTTTATCAAACTCCTGGGAGAATGGTGGTCGGTGTATGCTTCGGACAACGCCGCCCACCGAGATGACCCTTCTCTGTTTTGGGACACTGCCAAGGCAGTATTGAGGGGAAAAATAATGGCCTACATGGACACAATAAAAAAGAAAATTTAATCCATGTACATTAAAAATATAGCGAGGAGGTTTGGGCGGCTTATGCTGCATTTAAAGAGTGCCCTGACCAACACAAAAAGGACTTATGGATTAAACACAAAAACAACTTTGATGAATGGATAAAAATGAGGGATGGTATATAGACATGGTGACAAGGCGTGGAGACTGCTGGTGAATATAGCACGGGGTCATCGTCCCAAAACGCTCATAACCTCAATGTTGGACACGGATGGGAGATTGACAACAGACCCCAAAAGGATGGTGACCATACTACGCAAATTCTATGCGACCTTATGCAAGACCCCAGGAGAGGAGGGAGGGAAAGGGCAAGAGTGGTTGAGAGAGGCGGGAGTGATAAAGATCTCAGACACTGACTTGAGTTCGTTGAACGCAAAATTTGATGACAAAGAGGTGCTAGACGCAATCAAGTCACTGAGTCCCAACAAAGCCCCGAGACCTGACAGATTCAGCGGTGGGTTGGACAAGGCCCTGAAAGATCAGGTGGCACCATGCCTAACTGAAGTTTCAATGGATTGATGGAGGGGGCGCCCTTGTCAGACCAGATGAACCTGGCCCACATAACACTTATATCGAAGGAGGACCGGCAGCTTGAGAAATTACAGGCCGATATCCCTCATCAATGTTGACCTGAAAATTGCGTCCAAGATTTTAGCGAGCCGTCTTGCCCTGATACTGCCAAAATTAATAGGAGAGCAGCAATCGGGGCTCATTAAGGGACGCTTGGCGACCAGCAATATTAGGAGAGCCCTGCTGGCGGTCGACGTGGCTGGGACGTCGAGGGTGGGAAGAGGGCCGGATCTGGCAATGGTCATCCTGGACGCCGAAAAGGCCTTAGACAACGTCCGTTGGCCGTGGCTGGACCTGGTCCTGGACAGCATAGGACTGATAGGCCCAGCACGGACATTTTTGAGTTGCCTATATACCAACCCAAGGGCACGGATCTGCATACCAGGCTTTTTGTCTGATGTTTTCCCCATTGGACGAGGCACTCGTCAGGGATGCCCGTTGTTCCCCCCTCCTTTTTATGGTTAATCTCTTTTTATTAATATTGAAAAAAAGGACAAAACAGTACAAGTACAAGTCATATGAATAATTATAAATCCAAACATCAGTTGAGGAATACACAATAGCAACATCAAGACCAACTATCTAGCACTGTATATTCTCATTTTTATATATCTTCCTCGGGTATAAGGTAATCTATTCCCTTTTCATCAATCCCAGATAGGGGATTGAGAAACCCCTCACTTAGTCAAGGGATCTTCCACAATAACAGGGGTTGATAATCTCTTGAAAAATATGGTATCGTACTTCCCTTTGTCAAGATGGACTGCAGCAAACAAGCAACTATTACTGGTGTATAACATAGTAACTTTTTTCCAATTTCGAGTTATCAGAAAAATATAGGCCTCATAGGACCTTCAAAAAATCCAGTCCATCTGGAATAGGTGTATCTCTATCAGAGTTCCACTTAGTAACATGAATATTACTCTTATCAGTTTTGTTAAAACCCCAGCCAAGGGTATATGAAAATATAATCTTCATACCTAAAACTATTGAAAAACCTTAAGTAAGAAAAAAAAAAGGGGGGGGGGTAGAGATATTAGAAGGGAAAGTATGAACAGAGCTAAAGTAATTGGGGTCAGGATAAGAGGAGAATGGGTCACAAGAAGGGAGGGAAATAAGGGAAAAGGGGGGACCTCGATCTGGTGCCGTCCATTTATCATACCATCTATTCAACCTCAGATGTAGTACTCCCAAAGTCAGCAGAGTCTTGGTACAGAATCCATTCAGTCCAGGTCACTGAAAATTTGTCACGAGACCCCGACGCATCAGCCGCTAATTCCTCCATTCTAAATAGGTCCATCAGCTCTTTGAACCAGTCAAGTAGGGAAGGTACCTGAGGAGTTTTCCAGAATCTCGGAATTAGTGTACGGGTGGCTGATACACAGAAGCGAAGTATATCCTTCTTGTTAAGCCCTATGGGGCCTGGAGAGATGGATAATAGAGCAACTTCAGGACAACACTTTACCTGTTTACCCATTATTTGTGTATAAATGCCGAACACCTCAGACCAGAACCGCTGGATTTCACCACAACTCCACCAAATGTGGAGCATTGTCCCAGGTGCTCTCCGACAACGCCAACAATTGTCTGAAATCTCAGGGAACACTCGGTGTAAGTCAACAGGGCATAAGTACCATCTGGTGAGCAGTTTATAACTCCTCTCCTGTGCAATACAGGCACTAGCCAATTTGTGTGTAAATAAAAAGCTTTTCTGCCACTCGTTGTCTGTGATGTTCCTATTTAATTCCCTCTCCCTGACCGTTGGAAGTGTAAGGGGTCCTGATTGCGCAGGGAACCTAACGCCACATAAAAGGCCGAAATTTTGCGCCTCGGGGGGGAGTCCTGTTGGAACAAATTCTCCAATAAGTTTGGTGTCAATCTCACCCTGCACTCACGCCCGGACGGGAAAAGAAATGATTTGCATTGGAGGTATTCAAACCATCTAAGAGGTCTAGTAGGCTCTCCCCCCTCCTTGTTAATTTGGCGCTGGAACCGTTGTCGAGGATGCTGGTCTCGGGCAAACTATTCAAAGGCATCCAGATGGGAAAAAAGACGTTACGGGTAAGCCTGTTCGCAGACGATATAGCGTTATACTTCAAAGACCTTCAGAGGGACCTGCCGGGGTTCTGAGTCACCCAGAGAACTTCGGAAATTCTCGGGCTTCAAACTCAATAAAACCAAATCTGAAATTCTCTTCCTGGGGGAAGGGGGCACTTCCCTGAAAGTTGGTGAGACATCTTCAGCTCTGGTCCAACTGCTACATGGGATCCTCATAGCCAAGACCCAACTGAAATACCAGGGTATTTACATTGCCAGATCAGGGGGGCTCACATACCGATCAAACTATGGCCCTCTGATACTTAAAATTGAATCTGAATTGAAGAGATGGGAGCCCCTACCACTGACTTTACTTGGGCATTGCCACCTGATCAAGATGATCTCATTTGCGAGGCTGCTATACCGACTCCAAACTCTGCCCTTACTATTAAAACTTGTGTATGTCATAAAACTAAACAAACTCTATAAAAGGTTCATCTGGAGCGGCAGGAAGCCCAGAATCGGGTTGGGCACCTTGATGGCGCCAACGTGGGGTGGGGGACTAAACTTCCCAAATATTCGTGGGTACAATCTAACTTGTTTGACACGACACACTGTCGACTGGATGAAAGGGACAAGTACATTTTCTGACTTCTCTCTGGAAAGCGAGTTGTGTCTCCAGTGGAGTCTGGTCTCGATGCTGCATGCTCCTAGCTTGACTCCACCCCCCTTTATTAAATCAGCGTCCATCTTCAGAGACACTACATCCTCTTGGAAGGTGGTGCGCAAAAAACTCCATCTAGCGTGGAGAATTTACAAACATCTGGAGTTATGGAGGCACCCGGCATTTCCAATAGGAAGGAAAAACAAACTTTTTACATACTGGAGGGAAAAGGGGATAATGAAGGTCCAAGACCTGTTCCACACATCAGAACCTAGATGGGCGACTTGGGACGAACTAAGGAACAGATTTGGGCTGCAGGAATCACATACACTCCAATACAACCAAGTCCGTAGTCACATAATGGCCTCGCTGAAGTCGTTCGACGCAGAATATATTAACAATGGATGGGACACTGTACTAGCACTAGACCCCTCAATCACAAATATATCCACTATATTCCATTCTCAGAGGGACCATTTACTCCCGAGTGGGAATAGCAGGCTGTTCCAGGGGTGGGTGACGCAACTACAAGACCCAGAAATAGACACCAAAATATTGGCAGGCTGGAAACAACTGTGGGAGAACATAGTAGACAAGAAATGGAGAGACTCCTTCATCCGTCTCATTCATAGGGCCATTCTGGGCTTTAATCTTAGGATTACCAACGACAAACCTGACAGACTAAACTACTGCCCCAAATGCAAAATGCAAACGACCGAATTAATACATGGGTTGTGGTTTTGCCCTGACGTCAGACATATCTTGGTCAGGATCAGACAATTGACAAGGGAAATGATGGACATAGATATTCCACTAGATCCCCTGAAGTGGATTTTCCACGACGCAAGAGGCACCAAACTGGGGAGGGTTGAGGCACATATTTTTCACCTAACAGCAATGGCAACCAGAAGACTGATCCTGGGGAGGTGGTTGGCTGAGTCCTCACCACAAATTAGCGATATTGTGGCTGAATTAAAAAAGGTGATGTCCTGGGAAAGAATGGAAGCTGAAAAGGACGTAGACAAGCTGACAGACAAGTTTTTCAAAAAATGGAGTAGATTTATATCCTCTTAGCTATCCAACGAGGAGATGAAACACACCATCCTTTCCTGGGAGGAATTGAGGGGCACCCTGGGTAATTTAAAACTATAAGGGCCACTTTACACACACCAACTTATCTGTCCAACTTCTGACCAACTTACTGGTTGCAGTGAAATCATGGACACATTGTTCCATTTGTACACAGCCACAAAATGGAGCAATATGTCCATGATTTCACTGCAACCAGTAAGTTGTTCAGAGGTTGGACAGATAAGTTGGTGTGTGTAAAGTGGCCCTAAGATCTAAGGACATCACACCGACTCGAGTATCTCGAGTGGGGTACGGAAATATCTTCCGCGTGTAAAATGAACACTTTTCAGGCATTTTTCTAGCTTTATGCTCTTCTCTGGAACTGATGGCAGAGGGAGGAGGGAGGAGGGTGGGATTTAGGGCATTTGTTATTTTGTTTCTTGTTTTTCTTTTTACTTACCAAGCAATTCGATGTTTTCTTAATGGCATTGAAATGCTGTACTGTTCATTTACCATGTTATGGATATAAAACCAATAAAAATTATATTGGAAAAAAAAAATGCAGCTTTGTGTTTTGAAAAGAACTGACATGCTAATTTTTTTCAAAATGCAGGAAACCCTGCGCACGTTTCATTTTCTGCACACCAATTAAAGCAATATTTGTGGACAGAGTTTCCTGTTTCACATTGATTTTGCAGGAAAACAAAAACACAGCTTTATATTTGCATACATTAACACGAAACCATGGTAAAAATGCATCACAAAACTGCAGCAAAAGCACAATAAAATGCACTGAGTTAACGTAGCCAAGCAGTTCTCATCAAACACCAGATCACATACAAACATAGTTATCAGATTTTGTTTGGCCAAAAGATATTTTAAAGCCTGACATCACGACAAGGTAGACTCTACTCTCTCCTTTTTTTTTCACACCATGATCAGAGTGCACATTACCACATAGTGACCGAATAATACCACATACAAGAAGAAATACCGCCACACCATGAACAGATCAAGTCTGAGAGCCTCATTCAGGCTCTCAAACTTTCATTGAGGGCTTTTAAGAGCAGCTTCTGACTTTCCCCCCATGCACGGTGTCTCCCCTCTATCTGCCTGTCTCCCCACTTTGTGCTGTCTCTCCCCAGTGTGTACTGGGTCTCTCCCCCTGTGCATTTTGTCTCTCTCTCTCGCGTGTGCTGTCTTCTCCCCCTATGAGCCATCTTCTCCCCTTGGGTGGTCTTCTCATCCTGTGCGCTGTCTCTCCCCTGTACGCTGTGTCTATTGCCCCCCTTGAGCTGTCTTCTCTGTGTTGTGTCTCTTGCCCCCCTTGAGCTGTCTTCTCCTCCTGTGCACCGTCTCCCTTTTGTGAGAGGTGTCTCTTGCCCCCTTAAGCTGTCTTCTCCTCCTGTGCGCTTTTTCCTCCTGTATGCTGTGTCTCTTGTCCCCCCGAGCTCTCTTCTCCTCCTGTGTGCTGTGTCTCTTGCCCCCCATGAGCTGTCTTCTCCTCCTGTGCGCCGTCTCCCTCTTGTGAGCGGTGTCTCTTGCCCCCTTGAGCTGTCTTCTCCTCCTGTGAACCATCTCCTTCTTGTGAGCGGTGTCTCTTGCCTCCCTTGAGCTGTGTTTTCCTGTGTGCTGTGTCTCTTGCCCCTCCTTGAGCTGTCTTCTCCTCCTGTGCGCTTTTTCCTCATGTATGTTGTGTCTCTTGCACCCCCCTGAGCACTCTTCTCTTCCTGTGTGCTGTGTCTTCTGCCCCCCTTGAGCTGTTTTTTCCACTGTCTCCCTCTTGTGAGTGGTGTCTCTTGCCCCCTTGAGCTGTCTTCTCCTCCTGTGTGCTGTGTCTCTTGCCCACTTGACCTGTCTTCTCCTCCTGTGTGCTTTCTCCTCCTGTGTGCTGTCTTCTCCTCTTATGTGCTATCTCCCCCCTGTGCACAGTGTCTCTTGCCCCCCTTGAGCTGTCTTCTCCTGTACATTGTCCTTGTTGGCTTCTCCTCCTGTGCACTGTGTCTCTTGCCCCCTTGTGCTATCTTCTCCCCATGTGAGCGGTGCTGCGATGAGCACAGACTCCAACTGCTGGCAGCTTATGAATACTAGTAAGCTGGCAGCAGATCTGGCTTACTATTGGACAGTCGAACGCTCATCACAGTAAAGCACATGTGGGGAGATGGTAGTGAATTGGGGGGGCAAGAAACACAGCGCACAGGGGGGAAGAGAGACATGAAGAGCTGGGGACTCCATCGGCAAGCAGCATGGACAGTGTTCCTGACAATGAGTGGGCCCACCCAGTCATCCTGGACCCTGACTCTTGCCCAGGTGCTGACACATGCACACATACATAGACAAGCAAACATACACAGACATGTACACAGATATATAAAAAAAAATGTACAACAGACATGATTATACCCAAACACAGACACACACATATACATACTCACATATATATATATACACACATACATACTGTACACATGTGCACACATATATAGACACATACACCCACACATATATACACAGACACACAGATTTATAATGTGATAACACGCTCGGGGATCGCCTTTGCTGGGATCAAAGGGCACGTAGTTTCTGCATTCAACTCAGGTGGACAGCAGAGATCCGTGTGCAACTGATGAAGTGTCTCATACACAGAGAGGCTTTCGGTGTTCCCAGGCTGAGACCCCTGCCCAGCATGGCATGTCCTGCTCCCTTCTGCAGGACGTAGGGAGACGCACACCATATGTCCTCCACCTTTGCAGGCTCCTGCCAAACTGGCCTCTTCCCACAGGTGCAATCCAGTGTGTTTTGTAATTACTCCTTCACACAGACCTCAGCTTTCAGCAGCAGCAGTTAACCCTGTGTGTGCTGCTACCGAGCCAACCTGCACTTACGCGGTGCATGCTGCAGGGTTTAGCATTCCCACATTACCGCCGGTCACGTGAGTCATGCCAGCCCACCTCCATCTGCTGCCCACCCACCTCAGTCTTCCGGCTGCTGCGGCCTGCGGGGCTCTCAGCTCAGGAAGGTCCTGCACTGTCATCACGGCCTCATCTGATTATAGTGGAGACTCCGGTGGAGGCGCCATTACTACAGTCACCATGGAAACAGCGCTCCCAGTCAGGAGGGGGCTGACGTGTGGTCCTAGGAGGTGGTGGTGGGGCGGCCTGTCTCCAGGGGGCTCTTGTGCAGCGTCTCCAGGGGCTCTTGTGCAGCGTCTCCAGGGGGCTCTCTGTCAGCTCTGGAGCGAGGGAAGCACTGCTGAGAGGAGGACCGCGGAGGACCAGGCAGCTCATCGCATCGGCGGGGTATGTGAATGTCTCTGCTGCTGTGCTGTGCACAGTGCAGCACAGGCAAGTGAGGCAGGGTCCAGGGATGTGCACAGTGCGGCCCTGCAGGGATGCAATCCCTGGGCCCTGTGTACACTGTGAAGTGCACTGTGAGATGCACATGGCAGGGCCCAGGGGAGTGCTGGGATGTGCATCACAGTTCATGGGGGGGGTGATAGAATGTGCATGGCAGGCAGGGGGAGTGATGGAATATGCATGGCAGGTGGGGGGGTGATTGTATATGCATGGCAGGCAGGGGGGTGATGGGATATGCATGGCAGGCAGGAAGGGGGGCTGGTGGGATGTGCATGGCAGGAAGGGGGGTGATGGGATGTGCATGGCAGGAAGGGGGGTGATGGGATGTGCATGGCAGGAAGGGGGGTGATGGAATGTGCATGGCAGGAAGGCGGGGTGATGGGATGTGCATGGCAGGCAGAGGGGGTGATGGGAAGTGCATGGCAGGCAGAGGGGGTGATGGGATATGCATGGCAGGCAGGGGGAGGGGGGTGCTGGGATGGATGTGCATGGCGGGAGGGGTGCTGGGATGTGCATGGCAGGCAGAGGAGGGGTTGCAGGGAAGGTTGTGGATGGGAGATAGGGTGCTGGGATCGGATGTGCATGGGGGACGTGGGGAGTGCTAGGACATGCATGGCATGGGGGTGCTGGGATGTGCATTGCAGGGGGAGTGCTGGGATGTGCATGGAAGGGGGAGTGCTGGGATGTGCATGGGACATGAAGGGTGCTGGGATGGTTGGATGTGCATGGGAGACAGGGGGAATGCTGGGATATCTGTGCATGGCAGGGGGAGTGCTGGGATGTGCATGGGACACAGGGGGTGCTGGGATGGATGTGCATGGGAGACGGGGGGTGCTGGGATGGATGTGCATGGGAGACGGGGGTGTTGGGATGTGCATGGGAGATAGGGGGTGTCGGGATGTGCATGGGAGACAAAGGGTGCTGGGATGGATGTGCATGGGAGACGGCGGTGCTAGGATGTGTGCATGGCAGGGGGAGTGCTGGGATGTGCATGGGAGATGACGGGTGGTGCTGGGATGTGCATGGGAGATGGCAGGTGGTGCTGGGATGTGCATGGGAGATTGCGGGTAGTGCTGGGATGTGCATGGGAGATTGCAGGTGGTGCTGGGATGTGCATGGCAGGCAGGGTGTGGTGCTGACATGTGCATGGCAGGCAGGGTGTGGTGCTGGGATGTGCATGGGAGACAGGGATTCTGGGATGTGCATGGGAAATGGGGGGGCTGGGATGTGCTAAGTTGGTGTACCCCTCTGTGTCATGTACTTTGCATTGGTGGGGTTACTCTTGGGCTCAGTGTACCACTCTGTGTGGTATCTGGCAGTGGGGGGGTCACTCTGGGCCTCGGTGTATCCCTCTGTGCTGTTTTGGTGGAGTCGGAGTTGGAGTCAGTAGAAAATGAACCAACTCCGACTCCTAAAATATATAACAAATTGGGTACAGTCATCTGTTTTTTGCTCCGTGTGGTATGCAACTGCTATGCGAATGTCTGACATTTTTCTCAGATTCTCAGATCACATCAGTGTGCAATCTGTTTTTTTTTTCTCAGCAGCTATTACAGTATAATCATTTACAGGAACATTTTACAGTTGTCTGAGCTCCAAAATGATATTGTATCAGTGAAAAAACAGATGCCTCTCGGATGGTCAGTGTGCTGTCAGTGTGTGGTATGTGATTTTGTCGGACCCATAGACTTGCATTGGCGAGTCTCACGCAGTGAATCGCAGACAGTCGCAGCATGTTGCAACTTTTTTCTCACCCAGAATCTGGCTGAGAAAAAATCGTCTGACACTCGCCAATCTGCTCTCAGACATCGAATAACATTGGTCAGAGTGCAATATAAGATCACGCATGTAGTCCTACAATGTCTGCTGGAGATGGTATGAGGAGGGTTTATGGCTCATTTAGTACACACACCATACTTCATGTTGTTAACCAATTAATGCCCTCTTGTCCACCGCACTACAGGATCAAGGGGAAGAAAGCGAGACAGGAAGCGTCATGGCATCAGAGAGCCCCTGACCTCGAAATAGAAGATCCTCAGATCCTGGTATTGTGACATAATATAAGAATAATATCTTTGCACTTATATTACACTATGAACGCCACAGCACTTTACATACATCATCAACACTGTCCCCATTGGGGCTCACAATGTAAACATTCTATCAGTAGGTCTTTGTAGTGTGGTTGGACAAACCTACAAACCTTGTATATGTGCTACATCGAATGTGGGGGAAGAAGCTGCAAGTATGGGGGGAGAAGCTACGTGAAATTTGGGGAGACAGGTGGGATGTGGGGGCGGGGACGCGACAGGGAGGTCCATGACGGGGTGGGGGCGCTATGGCTGACAGTGCCTAGGGCAGCAGGAACTACAAATATGGCCCTGCACACACCCACACACACATATTTACACAGACACACGTACATATATAAACACTGTACACACTCCCACACATATGTACACAGACACACACATATACACATATACATACTGTACACACACACACACATATATACACACACTCTACACACACACATATATACAGTTGTGGCCAAAAGTATTGACACCCCTGCAATTCTGTCAGATAATACCCAGTGTCTTCCTGAAAATGATTGCAATCACAAATTCTTTAGTATTATTGTCTTCATTTAATTTGTCTTCAATGAAAAAATACAAAAAGAATTGTCCTAAAGCCAAATTGAATATAATTCCACACCAAACATAAAAAAGGGGGTGGACAAAAGTATTGGCACTGTTAGAAAAATCATGTGATGCTTGTCTAATTTGTGTAATTAACAGCACCTGTAACTTACCTGTGGCACCTAACAGGTATCGGCAATAACTAAATCACATTTGCAGCCAGTTGACATGGATTAAAGTTGACTCAACTTCTGTCCTGTGTCCTTGTGTGTACCACATTGAGCATGGGGAAAAGACAGAAGACCAAAGAACTGTCTGAGGACTTGAGAAACCAAATTGTGAGGAAGCATGAGCAATCTCAAGGCTACAAGTCCATCTCCAAAGACCTGAATGTTCCTGTGTCTACCATGCGCAGTGTCATCAAGAAGTTTAAAGCTCATGGCACTGTGGCTAACCTCCCTTGATGTGGACGGAAAAGAAAAATTGACAAGAGATTTCAACACAAGATTGTGCGGATGATGGTTAAAGAACCTCGACTAACATAAAAACAAGTTCAACCTGCCCTGCAGTCTGAGGGTACAACAGTGTCAACCCGTACTATCCGTCGGCGTCTGAATGAAAACTGACTGTATGGTGGGATACTCAGGAAGACCCCACTTCTTACCCCGAGACATAAAAAAGCCAGGCTGGAGTTTGCCAAAACTTACCTGAGAAAGCCTTAAACGTTTTGGAAGAATGTTCTCTGGTCAGATGAGAGCTTTTTGGGCAAAGGCATCAACATAGAGTTTACAGGAGGCATTCAAAGAAAAGAACACAGTCCCTACAGTCAAACATGGTGGAGGTTCCTTGATGTTTTGGGGTTGCTTTGCTGCCTCTGGCACTGGACTGCTTGACCGTGTGCATGGCATTATGAAGTCTGAAGACTACCAACAAATTTTGCAGCATAATGTAGGGCCCAGTTTGAGAAAGCTGGGTCTCCCTCAGAGGTCATGGGTCTTCCAGCAGGACAATGACCCAAAACACACTTCAAAAAGCACTAGAAAATGGTTTGAGAGAAAGCACTGGAGACTTCTAAGGTGGCCAGCAATGAGTCCACACCTGAATCCCATAGAACACCTGTGGAGAGATGTAAAAATAGCAGTTTGGAGAAGGCACCCTTCAAATATCAGGGACCTGGAGCAGTTTGCCAAAGAAGAATGGTCTAAAATTCCAGCAGAGCATTGTAAGAAACTCATTGATGGTTACCGGAAGCGGTTGATCGCAGTTATTTTGGCTAAAAGTTGTGCAACCAAGTATTAGGCTGAGGGTGTAAATACTTTTGTCTGGACCATTTTTGGAGTTTTGTGTGAAATGATCAATGTTTTGCTTTTTGCTTCATTCTCTTTTGTGTTTTTTTCATTGAAGACAAATTAAATGAAGATAATAATACCAAAGAATTTGTGATTGCAATCATTTTCAGGAAGAAATTGAGTATTATCTGACAGTATTGCAGGGGTGTCAATACTTGTGGCCACAACTGTATATACACACATACACATTATACACACACACACATACACACACAAACACAGACACACACACATATATAGACATATACACACTACACACACACACACACACACTCATATATGTACACACATAGACATATATACACAGACATACACCTATGTACACATACACACATATTAGCTGCGTTTTGTTAGTGATTTACCAGCTTCCAGCTTGCCCCCAGTAGAGCAATGATCCTCTCTGGAGGGAAGGAAAGTGCAGGTCGCTGTGTGACATCACAGGAGACCGCGGCAGTGTCTCCCAACTGTGATGTGGCTGGGTACATTTAATGGAAAGCAGTGCCAGCCAGAGCAGCCCATTGCCCCACTCCACCTTCCACTCTAACCTCCTCTCCCCACCAGCACAGAAAGGAGATGAGCTATGCGCTCCTGCTTGGAGCGCATTGCATGCTAATTAGCCATGTGGTGG
This sequence comes from Allobates femoralis, assembly GCA_033576535.1. Lineage (NCBI taxonomy): Eukaryota > Metazoa > Chordata > Amphibia > Anura > Aromobatidae > Allobates > Allobates femoralis. Next base: position 542,599,170 of record JARQOC010000004.1, read on the forward strand.
CTTTCCTGCAGCAGAGGGAGACACGGCTCCCTCTGCTACAGCAGAGACAGGGTCCCCAGGCCAGGGCTTCATAAAACCAAGTAATTATCCAGGTAACCGTGCCCCTCTTATTCACCATGAAGGGCAGTAATACCCTGATGGCAGACCTGGTGACAGGTTCCCTTCTGAAGGGGGGGGCCCCACGCTGGATACGGCCATAAAGTTACCTCTAACTGTTAAACTAGTTAAATTTTGATGTCCATCTCTGCAGCTGCATTTAGCGTGGACTGGCAGGGATTGCGCCATGCCCTGCTATCAGCTGTCTCGTGAAATGATTGTGTGGGGCTGATGGTTTGTCATGACAGCCAAGGTTCAGCTGATGAACCCTGTGTCTATGATGGCGAACTTCCTGTGAGTTCTGGCGTTCACAGGAGATGATCATTTGTGTTGTGCTGATGCACCCCTCTGCACAGCACAAGTGAGTGGACAATGGAAACTTCAAATCCCCTAAATGGATTAGTAAACTCAGTAAAAAGTGGAAAAAACACATAACATATGAAATTTAAAAAAAAAAAGTACATATCACTCCCCCTTTTGCCCCATTGAAAATTAAAGTATGAAAAAAAAAAACTACACATTTGGCATCTCCACATTCAGAAATGCCTGATGTATCAAAGTATAAAATACAGTTATCCAATCTGTAAACTTCGTAACTGAAAACATTTTACACCGCTAGAATTAATTTTTTATGCCACTGAAACCTTGTAATAAAATTCAATTAACAGGTGATCAAAACATTGCATCCACCCAAACATGATATTTCTAAAAACATCAGCTCAGGGCATAAAAAATAAGCCATCACACAGCTTCAGATCTCCAAAAATTAGAATCCAGATAAGGGTTAAAAGAGCTGGGATGTCACGCCGCGCTGACCATAAAGATAAACCCAGAGTTAATCACACACTCTGTTTATTTAAGCCTACGCGTTTCATGGCAAACACGCCACTTCATCAGGGCATCCATTAATTTATACAAAAATGACAATGTCACAGGTCTTGGAAAATGTCAAGAACTGCTCCTCTTCTTTTTGGGGGGTGGGGGGGGGGGATTTATTCCATCAAATAAACAAAATTGGCCTGTCCATGTGAAGTATCTACAAATTCGTACTGGATTGAGGAGTCACACTGCCAGGTCAGTTTTACCATATAGTGACCATGTTAAATAGACACACACAATTGTAGAATTGCACTTTTTTATGCGATTTCACTGCACTTGGAATTTTGTTTCCTGTTTTCCAGTGCACTATATGATAAAATGAATGGTGTCATTCAAAAGTACAACTCATCCCGCAAAAACCAAGTCCATAAAAATGTAAAAAGTTATGGCTCTCTGAAGAAGGGGAGAAAAAAAGAGGCACCCAGGAATGGATGGCAACAAAGCACTGGAGAGATCTGTGTGGGACCAACTGTAAAGTTGAGTGTGCCAACAATTTTGTCCGGCCCAATTTTTGTTGTGAAATTATGTCCAATTTGCATTTTTGTCTATTGCGTGTTCCAGTTCACACAAAATGAAATAAACATGTATAATTGAAATAATTTTCTGGGAGGAATATTTCATTTTATGGAACAATTTTAAGGGTGCCAACACTTTTGGCCATGACTGTATCAAAGTGTTGAACACTGACCGCAAGCAGTCTCCATGCCTTGGGGGTGTCATATTTGGGGTGTGTGAGTGTGGTGCTCACACAAACACCGACTGCAGGATAATTGAATAAATGTTAACACATGACATTTTGCATTTAAAATAAATGATCGCATAATTATTATTGTAAAAATAAATTACAACACATTCACTTTACAGCAATACAAAACTTGCATAGATTCCGTTACTTTAATCATACAGAACGGGAGACTGATTTGTAAAAACAAAACTCAAAACATGGTGAAATTGCATGTTTTTAACATTTTATCCTATGTGGATTTTTTTAAATCTGTTTTACAGTACATTTTATGGTATAATCAGCAATTAAAAATTAAATCTTATCTCTGTAAAAAAAAAACCAAGACCTTATGACTATCAACATAAAAATTAGAACGCTATGATCACATTTTATTGCATTTTTGCAACGGAAGTGATACAATCGAGAAATGGTAATTCTGGTGTTTCTAATTTTTTGGGGGGCGTTCACCTAATGGGATAAATGTTTTATACATTTCTCAACATTGATTTTGCTACACCAAGAACAAAAAATCATCTAATTTTCGACATCTCAACATTAATATATATTGTTAATGATATGCAAATGAAAATGCAAACAAAATATCCAAAACATCTCGATTTATTCACTATTGAATATAAGGGCTACGCACAGAAATATACGCACTTACCTGTCTTTGTTGCTATCAATGAGGTTATTAATAAGCAATATTCTGACACGTTGAATGCACTTTGATATGCAAGTCATCAAGATCCACTGCTGTCAGCTCCTTTTATAGTTGCCTATCAATGGTCCCAGGTGTGCTCAATGAGAGGCAAGTAAGGACAAAGAAAAAAATGCGACCACAAGTCCAATATATATACAAAAGTGAAAAACGTTTAATATATAATCAGGACTCAAGGCTATACTTCAACCAGAAGGGCAGAGTTTTTACAGACAGAGATGCTAGACAATATAATCACATACGGTAATAGTACTGATTTATACAATAGGAGTATATGTATCCATCACAGTCACAGTTTCAATACACTTAGGGTTTGTTTATACAGTCAAAATACATATATTATTATATAGACACAGAACATTGCTTACGGGGATTAATCTCCACTATCAACACCTCCATTCAGTATGGATTAAATATTGGGGTGCCTTATGACACTTATAGTCATAGTGTTGAAATGCATTTTGACACTTGGATATAAGCCTGATAATTGTGTCAAAATACTAATAATAGACACCACAATTAGTTATTAATATATATATATATTTCACCCACAGAAATCCATCAGAGCAGGCATTAGTAGTGCTTTAGAACCATAGCTATTATATCAAAACCCCAATTGCTACATGTGCTGCTGTTCCACATATATTACAACCTGTCACTATGTGCATGCAAGGTGAACATTATCCCACTTTGTACATCTGCTGCCCATAATTTGTAGCCAACACGCTACAAAAGACCAAAGAGGAACTACTGCTTAGCAAAGTGAATTTAGAAACTAAGCTGAGACTGAAAAAAAGTAGTAGTGTGAACAGGCCTGTATAGCAAGTTCACTACCAACTCCAAATTGTATGGTATAACAACTAGAAAACGGCGGTGGAATGGCTTAGTACGTTTTTTGCAAAAAAGGTATGTACCAAGTACCCTTGTTTTAGTAGCATTAGCTTTTATTTTTCATTGCAAGGTATTTGGAGACATCTAGTTGTTATCACATGCTTAGCAAAGTGGTGCAGCTGAAGTAAAAGTGGCCATAATTACCTCCTAATAGCACATAGTCTGTCCGGCGTCCTCACTGCCTGTAAGCTGCTCGCCCTATGCGCATTTCGGTCAATCCGTCAGGGAGAGTGCCAATTGTGCGGAAGGGGAGGGTTTAAAAAGCCCCATCAATTAATCAGATCTCTGTGTCGTGCATCCATAGCAATGCACTATGCACCGAGGTCGAGTGTCAGACAGCGTCATGGTGGGCCGAGACAAGAATCAGGTGATCCACATCAACGCCGCCCATAATGACGCCGACCGAGTGACGCTGACCCCACAGACCTGGCACACAGAGCGTACAGACCGACAGGAGAGGAACTGTGTATGGCTGCATCATACCAAAGTGTATATAGGGTTCCTTGCTATCTACATTATATAAATCTGAGCATATAACCTAATGAAAATAAAGACATAGCACAGTAATATGTTAGCATAAAACTACAGAAATCACACAATTTACAATATAGAATGTACCACATATATGATCTTATATATTGTGCACACATATGGTGTTACAAACATGATTTACAAATTGTGTATATAAGAAATGGATATATATCTCTGTAGCAATTAGTGCTATCCATAGTTAGGTCTGTATTCATACATTGCTTGATCCACAATGATGTGATATATTTTCTAGATGTGAGAACCTCCATACAGTGTTGATGCTTTCCATCACAGCTCCATAACAATATTGGAGATGGATACTGAATAAAAGAGAATATATATTTAATTAATAAAAACAATTCAAAAAGGAAAGAGAAACCCTAGACCACCCCTAGGACATCACAAGAATGGAACAAAACTATTGTTTTCATTTAATCCCTGGGGGAATCTGGTTTTTAATGTCCAAATCCATCGGGCCTCTAATTGTCCCAGACGTCTGGTAATGCCACTACCTCTGATCCCAAAACTTAGACAGTCAATCCCTTTCACACGTAGGGATCTACTGTCACATGTATGTTTTAATTTAAAGTGTTTGAGGACTGTTTTGAGAGTTGTGTCGTCCACCTCATCTTTGCCAGCCTCAATGCCCAGGACATGCTCTCTGACTCTAACTTTAAGTTGTCTCATAGTCATGCCCATATATATTTTAGGGCATGGACATGTGGCATAATATATTACCGCTGTTGTTTCGCAGGAAATTTTCTTTAGAATTTTGAATGTTTTACTGCACCTAGCGTCAGAGAATAAATTGGCCCTGTCGACATTGGGGCACGCCACGCATCTACCGCATGGTGAGCATCCTATTTTTGGTTTAAAACCACTTAAAAAATTCCGACTCATATCCCCCTCATAATGGCTCCGAACCAGACAATTCTTAAGATTTTTGCTTCTTCTAGTTGTTACCTGAGGGTGTTCAGGTAGAATGCTTGCGAGAATTGGGTCTGCTCTCAGAATATGCCAAGGACGTTCCAGAGCCTTTCTAACTTGGCCAAATGCAGAGTTATACTCCGTAACAAATCGAATCAAACCGAACTCACCAATTTTAGCGGTTTAGAAGAATACAATAATGAGTTCCGAGTTGTCTATTTGGCCCCGTTATAGGCCCTTTCCACTGACCGCTTACTGTATCCTCTTTCGAGGAACCTTCTGGTCAGTTCCTCAGATTGTTGTTCAAAATCTACATCTCTGGAGCACACCTTTCTTAAGCGCAAGAATTGCCCAATGGGGACTGCATTGACCATGTGACGCATATGTGATGAGCATGCATGTAGGAGCGTGTTGGTGGCTGTGGGTTTCCAGTATAGGTTCGTCTGCAGTGTATTGATATCATCCTTGAATAATGTTACATCCAAGAAGTCAATAGACCTCCTGGATCACTGGTAGGTCAGATGTATGTTGTGCCTATTGGAATTCAAGGTATCCATAAAACCCTTTAATGCATCCTCTGTATCCTGCCAGATCCAAAATATGTCATCAATGTTCTGCGTCCAAAAAGGGACGCGTTCCATTGAGACATCAGGATCTGACAGGAATAGGTCCCTCTCTCACAGCCACAGGAAAAGATTTGCGTACGCCGGCGCAAAAGACACGTCCATTGCGGTATTCGGGAGCTGTAGGTAGAAGGTCCCCTTAAAGATAAAGAAATTGTGGGTTAATGAGAATTCCAATAGGCACAACATCATCTCAGTCACCCCATCGCTATGCCTAATGTTAGTGTATAGGGACTCCACGTCCCCACACACCAGCAAAGATTCAGGTCCCACACATAGGCCATCCACTTTCTTAAGGAGATCCCCCGTGTCTAGAGTGAAGGACAGCAAGGTCTCAACCATTGGTTGTAGGATATCATCAATCCATCGGTTGACGTTTTCTAAAAAATTCCCATTGCCGGATATTATAGGTCTTCCAAATGGGACCATAGAGTTTTTATGGATTTTGGGGAGTCAATATAGTGTGAAGCCAGGGAATTTGAACTTAAAACAGTTTGATGATCTCTAGTACAGGTTGATCCAAGACAAACAATTTTTATGCAGAGGTAAAGTAATTTTGTATTTTGTAAGTATAAAAACAATATAAAAATTCAACAGGAGTCTAGCGCAAAAAGACCTATGCAAGCAGCTCAATCCTTAAAAGTCAAATATTTTATTTCTTCATAATTAATATCCATCCATGACATATATTTGGCACATGATTAATGCAGTATATGGCCCTTATGGCCACTTTACACGCGGCTACATTTGTAGCTTATCCACAGGTAACTTACTGGCTGCAGTGAAATCATGGAGACATTATTCCATTTGTACACAGCAACAAGATAGAACCATGTCTCCATGATTTCACTGCAGCCAGTAAGTTACCTGTGGATAAGCTAGAAATGTAGCCGTGTGTAAAGTGGCCATTAGACAACTACGCATTTCAGCATTGAACATGAGGAAGGCTTAATGCTGAAACGCGTAGTCTAAAGGCCATAGACTGCATTAATAATGTGGCAAATATATGTCATGGATGGATTTTAATCAAGGAGAAATTAAATATTTGACTTTCACGGATTAAGCTGCTTGCATAAGTCTTTTTCCACTGGACACCTGTTTCTACGATTGAGTTACAAGTGAGGGCAAGCCTCCGCCCAAGTTCATGCGGGGCATGCAAGGATCTGAGACTGGAAAAGATGGGTGAACTAGCTTTGGACTTTATTTTTTTATAAAAAAGGGGGAAATCTGGCACTCCAAAAAGACAATTAGTCCAATGTATGTTTTTGATGGTTTTATTTGTGAAATCAATTCAATATTTCTTATTTGTAGTGGTATCAGTCATTCATATAAACGTTTTCGGCTTATCGCCTTCTTCAGACACAAACAACTGATGATCAAAGCAGAAAAAAATTTACAATGAATAACATGAAACAATCATGGATAACACACAAGTCTTTACAGAAAATATTCACAAAAAACCAAGCAACCTCTAGAGGGAGCTATATATTAGTAAAGGATACAGAAAAGAAAAAAGGGGAAGGGGAAGAAAATTTATATTACAGAACAATAGTTCAACACAGTTCAGAGTTCCATCATAGTGAAAAAGAATTTTTGATAAACAAATATACCTGTATAACACTTTTTCGTATGCAATATCTCTTCAAATTAACAAAAAAGTTTCTTTGCACAATGTGTCTATAGAGGAAAAAAAATACACTTATCAAAAAGTAAATAAGAGTATATTCCTATCCTGAGGGAACTAAACACTACTCGACCCTCCAGAGAACACTCCTTACATCTAGCTTAATCAGGTCTTTGGTATATTATACATATACCATAAGTAACAAATGGAAGCAATAAAAAAAAAAAAAACACTAATAAACATGCACTGGAACAGAAATAGTACGTAAAGAACCAAAAACGAAACACGGTGCGTGCATGATGCGTGGTGGACAATCACTTTACCTTATGCTAATAACTGTGCAATTCAATATTGAAATTAATCGTCATATCGAAAACAGACCCTTTGGGAATATTCTAGATAGAGAAAAAAATAATTTGTAAATTACTTTTATTGTAATCAATATGACACCATATAGTCACCTAATCAAATCCATACCTCTTATGTCGATTAATTGAGATAACACTACCACAACAAAATGTAATGGGAATCAATCATGAAGTAAATACTGAAAATAAAGATAACAGTGCCATCAGGTCAAATCCGCATTACAACAGCAATTTAAGTACTCAACTTAATGTCATACCTTAAAGTACAGCCCAAGAACTAAGGGATAGCCAGAAACCTGGCAAAATAACATAAAAGTCAATCAAAAAGCAATTCAAATCAGTATAAAGATAATTGTATCGCTCCTAGCTACTTACTGGTGCTGTTCATTGCAGGGCCATGGCAGGAATGCACCAAACTACAGGGAAAGCCAGCTTATATAGTGCAAAAGCGGTCAAATACCTCCCATTTCCGGTATTTGGACCGCAAAACGTGCTGTGGAACGCACGCGTAACCGGAAGTGACGTCGCGTCACTCATAAACATGCATAAAGACAGGGAAAACAACAGGAAGCGATTGTCATGGTAGTGTTTTCCTGTTAAAAGCGCTACTGTTGTCAGGGAAACACTGTTAAGCCTAAAAAAGAGGAAATGGGGAAAAATAATAAGTAAATAAGATAATATAGATGCAATAATCGCTAAGAATGTACTGGTAACTATATATATCAAAATTGTATACAAATAATCCTTAATGAAAAAAGAATAGATATACATGTATTATTCTGGTAATATCATATATAAAAGGAACTGCTTGACAATTGTATACTAGAACAACCCCCATGGGTCAACAATAAAATGTCAGTAGTAGTTTAATGGAGAGAATTAGAACAGAATATGTCAAAAATTGAGGGAAAAATCATGTCACGACACCTCGTATTCCCTGTTGAGACCCAAAGGAGATAAAGTTTGGAGACGGTGTATCCAAAACGATTCCCTATCTTTCAGGCGTTTGATCCTATCCCCTCCTCGTCTAGCTAAAGGCACCTGTTCCAGGACTTGAAAACGGAGTTGAGAAACTCCATGTCCCCTATCTATAAAGTGGCTCGGTACCAGAAGCAGAGTATTACCACACCTAATGGTGGATTTATGTTTACTAATGCGGTCTCGGATACGCTGGGTAGTCTCCCCAACGTATCCGAGACCGCACGGACACTTCAAAAGATACACCACATAAGACGAATCACAGGTATAATACCCGTGAATCGTGAAAACCTTCCCAGATCTAGGATGCGTAAAGGTTGATCCCTTCACCATATGGGAACACTGAGGGCACCCAAGACAAGGAAAATTTCCTTCTCTTGGAACACCAAGAAACCTTTGTCTGGTTACTTTTTCAGGACCTGTATCAGCTCGGACCAATCTGTCCCTTAGACTTTGAGATCTTTTATAACAAAATAATGGTGGAACATTAAATTCCATGATATCCGGGTAAGATTTCATAAGAATAGGCCAATGTTCCTTCATGATTTTCTTAATTTTATATGAATGAGGATGAAACGTGGATACAAAAGCCAGTCTGGGGGAGGGATCAGATCTTCTGCATTCAATCATATTGCGGGGTGATGCTAGATGTTGTGGATATCCCCTTTTAACAAATTTTTGAGTCATCTCACCATGTCTAGTTATCAGCGTAACGGGGTTCGAGACAATTCTTTTAATCCTCATATGTTGAGAATGAGGCAATGATTGTTTTACATGACGTGGGTGACAACTTTCATAGTGAAGAATACTATTCCTGTCCGTAGGTTTAGTATAGATATCCACAGATATTCTGCCTTGATCACTCAACATAACCAAAGTGTCCAAGAAAGAAATCTCCTGTAAACTACTATGAATGGAGAATGTTAAACCTGGAACAAGTGTATTTAACCGGTTATACATTTCTTCTAACTCCATGATTGTCCCTGTCCACACAACAAACACGTCATCAATGTAACGTTTCCAAGTTAATGCCCTAGACTGTATCATAGGGTCAAATAAGATATAATTATGTTCAAAATAAGCCATAAAGATGTTAGCGTAGGGGGGCGCCATGTTAGACCCCATGGCGGTCCCCCTACGCTGCATGTAAAAACTGGTCCATAAACAAAAAATAATTGTTACGGAGAACCAATTCTGTAAACTCACTGCAAAACTCTCTTTGCTGGATACTGAGCTTGCTATACGTAGCCAAAAACCACTTAATGGCCTCTAGGCCCAAATCATGTCCTATGGACGTGTACAAGCTGTCCACGTCCATAGTGACCAAAATGCTATTAATTGGTAACATCCCTAACTCCCGGATGACTGTAAGAAAGTGAGATGTATCCTTTAAATATGAAGGAATCGAGGGAACTAGAGGAGACAGAATCTTATCCACCACTTTAGCCAAAGACGAAAGTAGAGACTCAGTGGACGCTACAATAGGGCGTCCAGGAGGATGTAAAAGATTCTTGTGCAGCTTCGGCAAAGTATAAAATACTGGCGTGATGGGATGCTGTGCAACAAGAAATTCAGCTAATTTAGAGTCAATGGTATTATTATTTAAATAATACTCAACCCTCTTAGTTATTATGTTCCTAATGGAACCAGTAGGATCACGATCAATCGGAGTATAAGTTTCTATATCACTCAATTGCTGTTTAATCTCATTGACATAATATGACCTGTCCATAATTACCACAGCACCCCCTTTATCCGCCGGCTTGATAATAACCTGTTTGTTAGCCTGAAGTTGGCGAATAGATTGTATAACATATGTTGGAAGATTCCTTTTTACTCTATGCTTTCCTCGTTCTATTTCAATAATAATAAGATCATCAACATCCTGTGTAACCAATTATGTCTCAACCGGATGGTAGTTCTTAGGGGGCTGAAATTTACTAACAATGCGTAAATTCAGGTCCTTCAGGGTGAACTCAGAGGAGGAAGAGGTGGGCATTGGGAGTACATCATTGCCTAAACGGCCAAAATGTGTTTTAAGTCTAATTGTTCTAAAGAATCGCCTTAATTCCTGGTCAATCTGAAAGGAATTCAGATTCTGAGTCGGACAGAAGGAGAGCCCCCTCTGTAGTAACTCCAAATCAGAAGGTGAAATAATTTGAGAAGAAATATTATATACCAAATCTAATTGACCTACCTGTGGTCGTGGTTGTGTTGGGTAACGGTAATTACCCCGACCTCTTCCACCACCCCGTCCAGTCCTGCGTCTGCCTCCATAGTATCTTGGTTGATAGAATGGATAAGGTGGATATCCTAAACCCAAGCTCTCAATACTACTCCCTGAACCATATAAATCCTGCCTGGGATATGGCCAATTATTGGGATCCTTGTTGCGCCATCTATAGACTCGTCCATTAACATAGTCATCTTGGTCACGCAAGAACTTCTTTTTCTTGCGATCCTGGACTACCTTCCGGAAATCAGCTATGGTCTTACGGGTCTTATTTTTAACACTCGAAAACTCACCAGATGATAATGTATCTTTCAGTTGTTCTTCAATAGTACTCACTTTTTCAGTCAATACAGAGAGTTCTGTCTGCAAGTAATCAATAGTAAGTGTCATTAAATCAAAGGAACATTTGTTCAAGATACTTTCGTATTGGTCGCAATACTCAGTATTATCCCCAAAGAGGGTAGGACGAAGATTTACTCTTATCCCACGAGGGATACGTCTATTTCTAAAATACTCTGCATGAGTGGTTTGATGAAGTTCAAGAGCAGTTTGACGTCGTAGTAATTGCTCATAATCCTTTTGTTGCGTCTCCTCAGGTGTAGTTGTCAAGAATTGAACATGAGGAAGGCTTTATGCTGAAACGCGTAGTCTAAAGGCCATAGACTGCATTAATAATGTGGCAAATATATGTCATGGATGGATTTTAATCAAGGAGAAATTAAATATTTGACTTTCACGGATTAAGCTGCTTGCATAAATCTTTTTCCACTGGACACCTGTTTCTACGATTGAGTTACAAGTGAGGGCAAGCCTCCGCCCAAGTTCATGCAGGGCATGCAAGGATCTGAGACTGGAAAAGATGGGTGAACTAGCTTTGGACTTTATTTTTTTATAGACAATGCACAAATTTGAATCACCCACCTTTGTCCTTATTAAAAATAAGCATATCTGATATTGCCTCTTCCATACATGTAGAATCAAAATATATAATTAATCTCTAACAAGAAAAAAATATATATTTTTTTTTCAATCATTCCTCCATAATTACATATCTGCACCAAATTGGTATCAATAAAACAATCAGCTCCTCACACAAAAACGCAAGCCCTTTCACAGATTAATCAATGAAAAAGTAATAATGTTAGGAGTATCAGGAAATGGTAACAAAATCAACATTTTTTTAAAACCTTCTGAATTTTTTAACTCCACTTATGTGAAATAAAAATCTTTGCAAGTTTGGTATTGCCATAATCTTACTGACCTGAAAAATTGTGAGTCATATTTCCCACTGAATATTCAATGTAAAAAAAAAAATGTTCACAGTCTCCCAGCACATCGAATGGTAAAATGTAAGATGACATTTAAAACTACAACTTGTCCCACAAAAAAAATCAAATTTCATATGCCAGTAGGTTAAAAAAAGTTATGGCTCTGGGAAGGTGGGTGTATAAGGTGGGGAACGAAAGCACAAAAACAAAATTGGCTGCAGAGGGAAGGGGTTAAGAATCTTTACCATTAAACATTTTAAATGAAAAAAAAATATTCAATATAAATTACATTAAGCATTAGACTTTTCAATTTCACAGTAACTTTAAAAATATTTTATTTATGGAGATCAGTTTTCAGCAGGGCTCTGGCGTCAGTAAGACAAACATCCGACTCCGATTCTTTAATTTCCCTGAATCTGTCTCTGACTCTAACTCAACCAAAATGGACACCGACTCCGACTCCACAACCAGAGCTGTGAAGTCAGTAAGCCAAACATCCGACTCTGACGCCTCAATTTCTCTGAATCCAACTCAGATTCCACCCAAAATAGACACTGACTCCACAGCCTTGCTTTTCAGCTGTCAACTCATCATCACATCCATTTCTTACCTCCTCTCACGTCTCTTTTTCCTTTTCTTATTTTTCTTCTCCTTTTTTATTTCATTTTATTAATCTATTATCATTCATTATCCCCCCCCCCCCCCCTTTTTTTCCTTTTTAAATGTTTCTGTTTCATTTTCCATTGCTTCATTTTTTCCTTCATATCTTATTCTAGTTTCTTCATTATTATTCTAACTTTTGTATAATCGTTTCCATGACATGTATAGATTTTTTTTGTCCCTAATTGTAATATGTATAAACTTTCCAGTAAACTGATGAAGATCTGTTCGTTGAACTGAAAAGTTTAAACTCTGGATTGGTACCATATCATTTAATATATTTCACTATTTCATCATTTTTGAGTGCTGACTTTATTTTTTACTTAGTTATGGGACAGGATCCTATTTGTGCACCTACACCTATTTCCATAAAGGTACTGTCACACGGGGCGACGGGGCTGGAGATGTCGGCGGCGACTGGCAGGTGCGCGCACGTTTTTGGCGCCCCGCCAGCGTCGCCATCCCCCATTTACATAGGACGACATCTCCAGCCCCGCGCCGGGAAACTGACAGGTGGCATCGCCGCCAGGGTGTCTGAAAACCCCAGCGGCGATGTAGGACAATGGGAGCCTATGGCTCCCATCGCCTGACAGGTCGCCAGCGGCCGGTTACATGGGGCGATGTGTGCACATCGCCCCAGATCAGTCGCCTGGTTTCAGAGCACTGCTCTGAAGCCAGGCAACCTCCCGGCAGCGCCGACATCGCCCCTTTACATGACGCGACGTAGGGGCGATGTCGCCGCCGATAGGCCACGGCCCTACATCGCCGATGTAATCGGCGGCGATGTTGGCCCATGTGATGGGCCCTTAAGTGCTGTGCTTTCTATACAACATCTCATCATCTCTGGCAGAATTACAGTAAAAGGTGACTGGAAAACGTTGGAGTGCACCACTAGTGAAATGGACATACATGTCTCCCTTCTTACTGCATGGGTTACAAAGCAGCCCAAAAGTTCTTCTACAAGAACATCTCTAGACTGCAGTTCCTGATGTCCATGGATCTGCTTTAAGGCAAATATCTAAATTGCTTACACAGAGCAAGAGCATATGCAAAATGGCTGTACTGATTCACAATGTCCAAAATAATCTATAGTCACTAAACCAATGGTTAGAAAAATACATTGTCTCAGTATCTGTTTTTAATCACTAAAAAAAGTTTGTAAATGGTCTTTTAAGGTTACGTTCACACTACCATTCTTTTTAATCCTGCAAAGATACAGTTTTTCATCAAATACAGGGTCCTGTAAAGGATCCTGGTTTTGCCCATTCATTTTAATTGGTGTCTAGTAGTATCCTGTTGCATCAGGTTGCTACTGGATCCTGTTTAACTAGTGGAAAAATATATTACATGTAACATTTTTTGGACCAATTCAAAAACTGTATACATCCAGATCCAGCATTAATTATAATGGAAGTAAATTATTACTGGATACGGTTTTATTGGATTATGCTAGATATGGTTTACCAGATTATGCCGGATACGGTTTTACCAGATCATGCCAGCTCCAATAAAACTGGATCCAGCATGCCTACTGAGCAAAAACCCTCCCCCAGCAGCCTGGAATTGTATATATTCTGCTTTCTCAAAAGGTTCAGACAATGGTAACAGATGGTAAAGTTCTGTTTTTATCAGATCCAGCAGACAGATCCGGTAAAAAACCGGAGCGGTACCATCCAGTTCAGTCCGTTATCTAGTTAGAGTAACGGATCTGTGCAGAATGTTAAAAAACTGTGGTGTGGAATTACCTTAAGATAAACCCATTAGTACATTTACAGTTACTTTATTGAAACATGAAATACTACCACTTTACAAATTGTTAGTGTAACCTCATGTGGAATATGCAGTTCAGTTCTGGGTGCCAGGTAATAGAAAGAATATCCTGGAGTAAGAAAAAGTACAAAGAGCCTCATTATGATAGGGTATGGAGGATCTTCATTATGAGGAAAGAATAAAAATAAATGTATTTTGTCTTGAGAAGAAATGTCTAAGGGGGGAGCAGGATTAGGTTGTACAAGTACATAAATAGCCCATATGAAAAGTATGGTCAAAACCCTCTCAACAGACAAGTTTGGAGAAAAAACGGTCGATCTCCAGAGGAGACAAGTCTTATTGACCATAAGAACTATTAATCTGTGGAATAGTCTACCACAAGAGCTGGTCACTGTTCAATGTTTCAAAAAGGAGCTTTCCGTAGATGCTTTTATAGAAGAAAATAACATATCAGTTATGTACATGTGTAAAGTTATTTGCTAAATGTTTAGTGTACAGTGGATGGATAATTGGAATCAGAAGAGAAGGCATTATGGGTGTACCTGTACCCCTTACTTTTATTCTTTCTCATCCATTTGTTGAATTTGACAGACATTTGTTTTTTTTCAACCATGTTAACTATAAATGCAGAACTTTGAAGTTTCGAACCACAGCAACAAAAGAATCAACGTGGATAAAGAATTCCCTCTCATTATTTCTCTTTGGCTGATATGGCTCATGGGCAAAGTGATGCTGTGTTGTAAGACTATTAAGACTCCCGGCAACAACAAGGATCTGGACCTGTTTCAATACATTGATGCTACTGCCAGGAAAGACGAGCTTCCAAACCGTTGGTATGAATATAACAAGATTTATTATGAAAAACTCGCCACTGATTTTATGGGGAGCAAAAGTAAATTAAACTTAAGTATAACAGTAAATGGACTACGCAGTAAATTTAACCCCAGCTACCCTTATACAAAAATAAATCATTGTTTTTCTTTTTCCCTACCAGGAGAACGCCAACATATCCCTGGTCCCAGTGAGAGGGTGTCTTCCCTTGGGTCAACAATGCCACTTCCCCCCCTAAGTGTGACCAGATATAAACAGGGCTGGTTCCTACGGAGAAGCAATGATATGTGACCTTTTTCACAATCTTAATACTACCCCAATCAATTAACTCTCTGGGATCCTAATGTAATCTATCTCAGCTGTGCAGCTAGGCCAATTAACAATCAAGTTCACACAACAACTATAAGATTTAATACAACCGTTTTTCATTTCCAGTCACTGGAATCTGTTAGCAATTTTATTTAATCAGCAGTCTCTGCAGAAGATTCAATCCAGATAGATGGGTGCCTTCAGAGCTCCACCACAGGCTGTGGCCTTTTGGAGCTTCGCACTGAGCTATCTGTGGTTGTTGATAATGTGAACACAAGTCATGTTTTAGTGACACAATCCCTTTAAAGAAAAATCATTCAGATTAGTCCAATTACCTGGCTCACCCTAACCAGCTCATTGGACCGATCAAATAACATTTAGTATAGGTGGATGAAAAAGTACCTTATCCTTGGTTGTAATACAGAGTACTATACCCTCTATGAATGCTGCATCACTGCTCATAAGATGGCTGCCTTCTTCCGTTGCAAACTTGCTGATGGGCTTCCCCGCTCTCTCCACTGAACAAGCGAAGGGTTGATTGTCCCAAGTGTCACTGTTCACAAGAGCACACAATTGCTGCAGTCAACAGGGGACTAAGTTAACTTGCTTAGGTCCTTTCCCCTATTTTTTTCTTTTTGACAGGAGCTTTAACAACGCGTGTCTAGTCCCTGCTCCATCTCTGTGGTGACTGACTGCTCTCACCAACCAAGCCTCAATTCTATCCTCCTTAAGTGGCAAAGTGATGATGCACTAAAAGTATTTTACCCAGAGCAACAAGGTTGCATTTTCAATGCACAGTTCTTTTGTTAAATACATTACAGCATACATAAAATTATTCACGCTTTGTTTTTCAATACTTCTCAATAAATTCAGAACAACAAGTATTACTGACAACTAGTAGCCAGATGTTATCATTATGGGTGTGACCAACATCCATAAATATAACTGAAATGTATAACTTTCCACACCTTTTTACAAGACCACATGCCTTAAAATAACATCGTCTTATTTGTAACATAGTTATGAAATGTTGAGGAAAATATCAGTTGCCTTATGACTTCAATTATTTCCCTCTTGGGAAGGGAAGACCAGCAAAAAGCGACAAATTGTCAAACAGTCTTGTAGAAAATGAGGCCGCTCTCTGTTTTTTTTTCTCCAAAAGGAACAATTAATGTTCTAACTTTGAAATGTAAAATATGTGCCTCCATGATCTGAAACTTTTCACCAAGCACTGTTCTTCATATGTAATCCATTATTTTAATTTATATAATATGTCATTTAAATATACAGCAATTATGCCTGTTCTTACATTAGTTCCAGGTCAATAGCTATTACATGAAAACAGACTGGTACTTTTTACTATTTGATGTTTTGGTAATTCAGCTCCTTCAGAAGGATACTGAACGTTGAAGGCTGGAAGCTTGACAAACAATGCTTGGATGTAATATAAAACTCCATCATATGGTGGCAAAGAAAATCATCAGTGCCGGAATGAATGTCTGAAGGGCTACCATCATTTATCAGTTTCAAAGAGTGATATTATGTATAAGGACAAATTTGTGCTTTCTTTTGAAATGAGATGAATGAAGTGGAAAAAGTAGACATAAACCTTCTTCCTTATACAGACTATTCGCTATGTCTTTTCATTACATTGGAGTGAAAGTTACCATATTTTTTGAACTATAAGATGCACTCATCCTGAATATAGCTTCCATACTGGTATATCATCCCCCGTCCTGGATATGGCACCCATCATCCTCTATATGGCATCCCACATCCTCCATGTTACACCTCCTATCCTGGATATAGTACCCCCATCCTCTGTACAGCACCCTCCATTATGAATATGGCATCATCCATTCTCCATATGGCTCCCCCATCCTAGATATAGTACTCCCATCCTCCATATGGCACCCTCCATCCTGGATATGGCATCCCCCATCCTCCATATGGCATCCCCCATCCTTCATTTGGCACCACGCATCCTGGATATAGTACCCTATCCTGGATATGGCATCCCCCATCCTCCATATGGCATCCCCCATCCTGGATATGGCACCCATCATCCTCTATATGGCATCCCACATCCTCCATGTTACACCTCCTACCCTGGATATAGTACCCCCATCCTCTGTACGGCACCCTCCATTATGAATATGGCATCATCCATTCTCCATATGGCATCCCAATCCTAGATATAGTACTCCCATCCTCCATATGGCACCCTCCATCCTGGATATGGCATCCCCCATCCTCCATATGGCATCCCACATCCTTCATATGGCATCCTCCATCCTGGATATGGTACACCCCATCCACCTTATTGACCCCCTGCTGCCGCTTACACAAAAATAACAATCGGTGTAACTTACCTGTCCACAATTTCACTCATCTTTCCCTCTGCAGCATTGGTCTCTTCCTCTCTGTGTGTGCCAGCATCCAATCATGTGACCGGGGCTTACAGCGATGACATCACTGTGCTGTGCCGGTCACATGATCTGGTGCTGTCACACACAGGAAGATATCGATGCTGCAGAGGGAGAGATGTGAGGAGAGGCAGACAGGTAAGTTACACCGTTTATTAATTTTATGTGTGCGGCAGCAGGGGGGCCATATAGCTTGACGTGGGGGTTATATCTAATATATAAAGCTGAATGTGTGTGTGTATGTATGTGTGTATGTATGTGTGTATGTATGTCCAGGATTGGCATCTACACCGTCGCAACTACAGCCACAAAATTTTGCACAGTCAAACGTCTGGACCCCGAGAGCGTCATAGGCTATGTTGTGAGGCGAAATTTTAACCCCGCGCGTTCCAGTTCACCAAACAATTTTGCCCCTATCTACATAATGGGGAAAAAGTGAATGGAAAAGTGTTGAGGAAAATCGACAGCTGTCAGCTATAGCCACAAAATTTTGTACAATCACACGTCTGGACCCCGGGAGCGTCATAGGCTATGTTGTGAGGCGAAATTTTAACCCCGCGAATTCCAATTCGCCAAACAATTTTGCCCCTATCTACATGATGGGGAAAAAGTGACAGTTACCAGTTGACAGTTGTGAATGAGAGGGGCTTAATGATAGCGCCAAAGACTAACAGCAAATACCAGCATATAGTCACTAAGGTGGGGCCCCAACATGAGATATTCACCACGCACGGGGACATGTATACACACCACACGCCCACAAACAGTAACAGCAAGTGTATAGTCGCTAAGGTGCAGCCCCAATATTGGATACTCACCACGCACCCGAACAAACACACACACACCACAAAGAGACACACACAACACAGAGACACACCCCCACGGGGACACACACACACCCTATAGCGACACATGCACTCACCCCACAGGGACACACACACACAACACAGACACACACACCACACAGACCCCCCCACAGGGACACACACACATACACACCCTATAGGGACACATGCACTCACCCCACAGGGACACACACACACACCACAAAGAGACACACACACACCACACAGACCCCCCCCACAGGGACACACACACATGCACACCCTATAGGGACACATGCACTCACCCCACAGGGATACACACACCACAAAGAGTGACACACAACACAGACACACACACCCCACACAGACACCCCCCCCCCACAGGGACACACACAAACATACACACCCTATAGGGACACATGCACTCACCCCACAGGGACACACACACACCACAAAGAGACACACACAACATAGATACACACACACACCACACAGACCCCCCCCACAGGGACACACACACATACACACCCTATAGGGACACATGCACTCACCCCACAGGGACACACACACACCACCAAGAGACACACACAACAGAAACACACACCACACAGACCCCCCCCACAGGGACATACACACTCTATAGGGACACATGCACTCACCCCACAGGGACACACACATACACACACCCCAGGGACACACACCACACAGACAGACACAGATGTGCACAAATCACCTCACACAACTCGCCTCATACGTCTGCTATCTTTAATTTCCAAATATAAATATCTGATTAAAAACAGCCAATGTGCAACTCATGTGCCATATAGGGAATTAAGGCAGATGTCAGTCACATGAGCTGTCTATTATGTGTATGTGTGAGGTAACATATACTGCCCGGCCGGGGGGAGGGTTTACTGTTGGCTAGAGATTTATTAGGCTGCCTATAGCAACCAATCACAGCTCAGCTTCTATTTTCTTACAGGTCATTAATATGACATATTCAAATTCTATTTTGTTATAGCTAACATCAGTTATTTATTAACCCGGGCGTAGCCGGGTAGTACAGCTAGTATACTAATATAAACTAAATCTACTGTTATATGTACCTCTCCCCCACCCACCTCTCAGCATTAAGAGGTGATGGACAGCGGGAATAAGTGAATATTACAGTAGACTAATGAGGGGGATATGTGGTCACTGGCTGCTTTTACGGCCCACGTCAGCCTTCTCCAGCAGGTCCAGAGCCGCTGCTCCCCCCAGCACAGCCCCACAGTATCACAACATGCACACAGCTGCTATATTCGGACTATAATACGAAAATGTATTATATACAGTACTATATAATAGTTTTAGGCAGGTGAGGAAAAATGCTGCAAAGAAAAAATGCCCATTTTGTGAATGGAAAAATATATATGGATATTATTTGTCTTCAAAACAGCACCATTGCTTCTAAATGCTCTTAAACACAGTTTTTAAAGGCATTTAGCAAGGAGAGTGTCCCAAACATCTTGGAGAACCAATTGCAGATCTTCTGTGGATGTAGGCTGGTGTAAAACCTTCTGTAAGGGTGTTTTCACACAGCGATTTTCTGTGATCCGTGGCTGTCCGTTGTAAAACGGACAGCCACGGATGAGATTTTGGCCCCATGTCATCCTATGGGCACGGATCACATCGGATTTGGCCTTATTGGCATCTGATTTTTGTCGGATCCGATTCTGGCCGATTTTTTTCTGTGCCCAAAATCGCAGCCTGCTGCGATTTTTGGCACAGCGGGTCAAATCGGACCGAATTGGATCCGACCTGATCCGTGCCAAATAACATGGGGCCTATGGAGCGCGGATCCGAGAAAACAGCTGATGTCTCCTCGGACCCGATCTTAGTGTACTGAGCATGCTCAGTACACTAAAATCGCTGTGTGCCATCTAATATCACTTCTGCAATGTATATTCATACATTGCAGAAGTGATATCCAGTGAAATGAAAGGGTTAAAAATAAAAAAATCATTATCCTCACCTCTCCACGATCCAGCGATGCCTCCTGCGCTCTGTGCTTCTAGGACCTGGCCTGACGTCACAGTGCAGTCACATGACCGGTTACCGCGGTAACCGGTCATGTGACTGTGACATCACGCCAGGTCCTGTTGATCAGAAGAGAAGCTGGAAGCACCGCGGGTGTCGTGGAGAGGTGAGAATAATGATTTTTTTATTTTTTAAGCTCTGCAAAGAGGGAGGACAAAGAGGGGGGCAAAGAGGGGACAAAGAGGGGTCCAACAGGAGGACAAAGAGGGGAGACAGAGGGGACAAAGAGGGGAGAAAGAGGGGAGACAGAGGGGACAAAGAGGGGAGACAGAGGAGAAAGGTGACAGGAGGGAGAGAGGAGGGGGACGAGATGACAGGAGGAGCAGGGATAGGAGAGAGGATCCAAACGGATGCTGCTAAATATCGGAATCGGATGCCTATTTGGCATCCGATTGCAGTCATCAGTTTGGATCCGTTGCTGTCCGAGGGGTGCAGCAAAAAGTCTGATCCCCTCGGACAGCACAAAAACACTGTGTGAAAGCAGCCTTAGGGCCCTTTCACATCAGCGGTATTTTCAAATCGCGGCAGATGCGGTGAAAAAACCGCATCTGCCGCGATTACCGCATAACCGCGACACTTGCGGCACACTTGCGGCAAGCCCCATGCAATGTCTATGGGGCTTGCGGTAAGGGTGCGGCAGGTGCGGCAAGTGCGGTTTCGGCACTTGCGGCAGGTGCGGCCGCGAAAAAAAACGCTGCAGCGTTTTTTTTCGCGGCCGCACCTGCCGCAAGTGCCGAAACCGCACTTGCCGCACCTGCCGCACCCTTACCGCAAGCCCCATAGACATTGCATGGGGCTTGCCGCAAGTGTGCCGCAAGTGTCGCGGTTATGCGGTAATCGCGGCAGATGCGGTTTTTTCACCGCATCTGCCGCGATTTGAAAATATCGCTGATGTGAAAGGGCCCTTACTCATATAATTCCACACAGACTTGATGGTGAGACCATGTTTCTGTGAGGGTCATACCACTTACAGGACTCATTGTTATACTTTAGTTTAATGATAGTTCTTAATGACATTGCCTAGATTAATACAATTAACCCCATTTACCTTTAATGTAGAGTCTACAAAAAATATCAAAAGGAGCGGTCCTCAGCACAAAACTGAAGGTTAAGTTTGGGTGATGTAATGATGTTTTATTAAGACGTATGCATTTTATATTACAACAAAATGATTTTTTTTCCTTTACTAATGTTATTTCACAGCAGACGAGGGGTAATACTAAGGGAGTCTTGTTTCGCCCCTAGTTATGCAAGTTTATACGTAGGGCGTTTCAATACCTTTTTCATAGCTCTATCGCCGCCAGCTGTTCATCTAATATATAATTCCCCTAACGCACTTCCGTAAGTTTCGGCGCTACTTCCGTCGTCGTGTCCGTGGGCACGCGGCGCCCACGCGACGAGTGAAGCATTGCCCGCGCAGCGGGCATTGCGAGTCTCCCGCCCCGGCGACGATCGACGAGAGCCGAGCGCCGTGGCCGAAAATAGAACCGAGGGCCCGGCCATGCACAGCTCTAAAGACCGCTATGTATCTCAATGGGAAGTGAGGCGCTATGCTCATTGGTCGGCGCCAGCACACAGCGACCAATGAGCATAGCGCCTCACTTACAGCGGTAAATTTGAAACTCAAAGTCCTCCATGTATCTGAATGGGAAGTGAGGCGCTATGCTCATTGGTCGGCGCCAGCACACAGCGACCAATGAGCATAGCGCCTCACTTACAGCGGTAAATTTGAAACTCAAAGTCCTCCATGTATCTCGATGGCCAGTGAGGCGCTAAGCTCATTGGTCGCTGTGTGCTGGCGCTGACCAATGAGCATAGCGCCTCACTTCCCATTGAGATATAATGGAGAACTTTGAGTTTCAAATTTACCGCTGTAAGTGAGACGCTATGCTCATTGGTCGCTGTGTGCTGGCACCGACCAATGGTTCAATTAAAGGTTATTCTATAACGAGCGCAGGGACACAGATGAGGCAGGTAGTTATGGATCAAGAATCCTCTTTATTAACCACAACATGTTTCCACGAAGGCTTATCGTCCTCCTCAGGTGGATTTCTAATGGTATATCCCTGGACAACTTAAATACTCCATCCCACCAATCAACAAACATCAATCAGTGAGGTCATCATATTAACCATATCTTCCCTGTGGAACTAGTATTCAATATACTTCAAACAAGATTGTGCAGACTGACAGGTGGCTGGCCCTTGGACGGCTCCTCCGGCCTTAAGAATACACTGGGGTTGTGCGGAGGCGGCACAACCCGAAAAGGTGAGAGCCCCCCCTGTCACAACCTTTCCTTCCCCTTCAAAGTGCATGTGGGTTCTCCCTATGGGAGCGCTTTTCTCTCTCTTTTTGTATGGCACCGACCAATGAGCATAGCGCCTCACTTCCCATTGAGATACATGGAGGACTTTGAGTTTCAAATTTACCGCTGTAAGTGAGGCGCTATGCTCATTGGTCGCTGTGTGCTGGCGCCGACCAATGAGCATAGCGCCTCACTTCCCATTGAGATATAATGGAGAACTTTGAGTTTCAAATTTATCACTGTAAGTGACGCGCTATGCTCATTGGTCGCTATGTGCTGGCGCCGACCAATGAGTATAGCGCCTCACTTCCCATTGAGATATAATGGAGAACTTTGAGTTTCAAATTTACCGCTGTAAGTGAGGCGCGAAGCTCATTGGTCGGCGCCAGCACACAGCAACCAATGAGCTTCGCGCCTCACTTCCTATTCAGATACATGGAGGACTTTGAGTTTCAAATTTACTGCTGTAAGTGAGGTGCGAAGCTCATTGGTCGGCGCCAGCACACAGCGACCAATGAGCTTCGCGCCTCACTTCCTATTCAGATACATGGAGGACTTTGAGTTTCAAATATACCGCTGTAAGTGAGGCGCGAAGCTCATTGGTCGGCGCCAGCACACAGCGACCAATGAGCTTCGCGCCTCACTTCCTATTCAGATACATGGAGGATTTTGAGTTTCAAATTTACCGCTGTAAGTGAGGCGCGAAGCTCATTGGTCGGCGCCAGCACACAGCGACCAATGAGCTTCGCGCCTCACTTCCTATTCAGATACATGGAGGACTTTGAGTTTCAAATTTACCGCTGTGAGGCGCGAAGCTCATTGGTTGCTGTATGCTGGCGCCGACCAATGAGAATAGCGCCTCACTTCCCATTGAGATACATGGAGGACTTTGAATTTCAAATTTACCGCTGTAAGTGAGGCGCAAAGCTCATTGGTCGGCGCCAGCACACAGCGACCAATGAGCTTCGCGTCTCACTTCCTATTGAGATACATGGAGGACTTTGAGTTTCAAATTTACCGCTGTAAGTGAGGCGCAAAGCTCATTGGTCGGCGCCAGCACACAGCGACCAATGAGTTTCACGCCTCACTTCCTATTCAGATACATGGAGGACTTTCAGTTTCAAATTTACCGCTGTAAGTGAGGCGCGAAGCTCATTGGTTGCTGTATGCTGGTGCCGACCAATGAGAATAGCGCCTCACTTCCCATTGAGATACATGGAGGACTTTGAGTTTCAAATTTACCGCTGTAAGTGAGGCACAAAGCTCATTGGTCGGCACCAGCACACAGCGACCAATGAGCTTCGCGTCTCACTTCCTATTGAGATACATGGAGGACTTTGAGTTTCAAATTTACCGCTGTAAGTGAGGCGCGAAGCTCATTGGTCGGCGCCAGCACACAGCGACCAATGAGCTTGGCGCCTCACTTACAGCGCTAAATTTGAAACTCAAAATCCTCCATGTATCTCAATGGGAAGTGAGGCGCGAAGCTCATTGTACTCATGACAGTAGCAACATTAACCCCTTACATTCCGTTTTATCTGTAATTTCTATAACACAGTGTGTAGTTGTACTGCCACTGCGAAGTTAACCCCTTATATACCATTTCTGCCTTAACTCCATACTTTGTAGTCTCTATTACTACTGCCAGTCGGAACATTAACCCCTTATATTCCATTATTGTTGTTATTTCTATTACACAGTGTATAGTTGTAATGACACTGCGAAATTAACCCATTATATACCAGTTCAGCATTAACTGCATATTTGGTAGTGTTTATAACTACTGCCACTGCTACATTAACCCCTTGAACACCATTTTGGATATAATTTACAGCGCACTCCTTCAATAACATTTTTTATATCATTATAAGTTCCTACTCTGTTATAGTCCTGTTAGTCGGACATTAACTCTTTCTACACCTCCACTATTTTGCTACCCTCACAGTTTTGCCTACATCGCCTACTTAGTCATATATCTGGTGTTTAAGTCTATTATTTAAAACTCTTAAAAAAATTATATACAGATTCTAGACTCCCGATTGTTTAGAATCGGTCTCACAGCTAGTCTAATATATAAAGCTGAATGTGTGTGTGTATGTATGTGTGTATGAATGTCCGGGACTGGCATCTACACCATCGCAACTACAGCCACAAAATTTTGCACAGTCACACGTCTGGACCCCGAGAGAGTCATAGGCTATGTTGTGAGGCGAAATTTTAACCCCGCGTGTTCCAGTTCACCACACAATTTTGCCCCTATCTACATAATGGGGAAAAAGTGACAGTTACCAGTTGACAGTTGTGAATGAGAGGGGCTTAATGATAGCGCCAAAGACTAACAGCAAATACCAGCATATAGTCACTAAGGTGGGGCCCCAACATGAGATATTCACCACGCACGGGGACATGTATACACACCACACGCCCACAAAGAGTAACAGCAAGTGTATAGTCGCTAATGTGCAGCCCCAATATTGGATACTCACCACGCACCCGAACAAACACACACACCACAAAGAGACACAAACAACACAGAGACACACACACACACACACACCCACGGGGACACACACACCCTATAGCGACACATGCACTCACCCCACAGGGACAAACACACAACACAGACACACACACCACACAGACCCCCCCCCCCACAGGGACACACACATACTCACCCTATAGGGACACATGCACTCACCCCACAGGGACACACACACACCACAAAGAGAGACACACAACACAGAGACACACACACCCCACACAGACACCCCCCCCCACAGGTACACACACAAACATACACACCCTATAGGGACACATGCACTCACCCCACAGGGACACACACACACACCACAAAGAGACACATACAACATAGATACACACACACCACACAGACCCCCCCCACAGGGACACACACACATACACACCCTATGGGGACACATGCACTCACCCAACAGGGACACACACACACCACAAAGAGACACACACAATAGAAACACACACCACACAGACCCCCCCTCAGGGACATACACACCCTATAGGGACACATGCACTCACCCCACAGGGTCACACACATACACACACCCCAGGGACACACACCACACAGAAAGACACAGATGTGCACAAATCACCTCACACAACTCGCCTCATACGTCTGCTATCTTTAATTTCCAAATATAAACATCTGATTAAAAACAGCCAATGTGCAACTCATGTGCCATATAGGGAATTAAGGCAGATGTCAGTCACATGAGCTGTCTATTATGTGTATGTGTGAGGTAACATATACTGCCCGGCCGGGGGGAGGGTTTACTGTTGACATATTCATATTCTATTTTGTTATAGCTAACATCAGATATTTATTAGCCCGGGCGTAGCCGGGTAGTACAGCTAGTATATATATATATATATATATATATATATATATATATATATATAAAAATAAATAAATATGTGCAGGTGCAGCTCAATGAATCAATGACTTAGAGTATCATCAATGTTAATTTATCTCAGGGATTCAATACATACAGTTGTGGCCAAAAGTATTGACACCCCCCTGCAATTCTGTTGGATAATACTCAGTTTCTTCCTGAAAATGATTGCAATCACAAATTCTTTAGTGTTATTATCTTCATTTAATTTGTCTTCAACTAAAAAACACAAAAAGAATTGTCCTAAAGCCAATTTGGATATAATTCCACACCAAACATAAAAAAGGGGGTGAACAAAAGTATTGGCACTGTTAGAAAAATCATGTGATGCTCTCTAATTTGTGTAATTAACAGCACCTGTAACTTACCTGTGGCACCTAACAGGTGTTGGCAGTAACTAAATCACACTTGCAGCCAGTTGACATGGATTAAAGTTGACTCAACCTCTGTCCTGTGTTCTTGTGTGAAAAAACTGAATATTATCTGAGAGAATTGCAGGGGTGTCAATACTTTTGGCCACAACTGTAAATGAAATGCATATATTATATAGAGTCATTGCAATTTCATCCTTGAGTGCAAATTCCAGTTACCTGAAGTTGCATCATTCATCTGTACAAACAATTATTCACAAGAACAAACAATGTGGGAATATCCAGCCATCATACCGCTCAGGAAAGAGACGGGTTCTGTGTTCCAGAGATGAACGTGCTTTGGTCCGACATGTGCAAATCAACCCAAGAATAAAGCAAAAGACTTTGTGAAGATGATGGCAGAAGTTGGTATAATTGTGACATTATCCACATTGAAACGAGTACTGTATGAACATGGGCTGAAAGGCCACTCTGCCAGGAAGAAGCCATTATTCCAAAAGAAACATAAAAAAGCCATATTAATTTTTGCAAATGCATGCAGCAACAAAGACCTACTGTTCCATGCACTCTCTCCCCTGTGTGCTGTTTTGTCCTCTTGTGTGCTGTCTTTACTCCTCTGTGCCCTCTCTTCCCCATGTATGCTCTCTCCCCCTTGTGCTGTCTCTCCCTACTTCGCACGGTTTTTGCCCCCTACGGGCAGTTTCTCATCCTGTGGGCTGTCTGTGGACTGTCTCTTCCCCCTGTATGCTCTCTCCCCTTTTGCTGTCCGTCTCATTGTGCTGTCTTTTCTCCATGCAGTTTCTCTCCTCAGTGTGCGCTGTCTGCCCCCTTGTGCGCTCTTATCACTGTATACTGTCTCTCCCCCTTGTCGTGTACAAAGATGGCGACCTATGTGCGCATGTGCTTGCCGAGTAATGCCATCATTGCATACCTAGGTGGCATAGATTTTGGCCACATGAGTAAGTGCTCTAGCAGGCTCCACACTCACACATGGCTTGTTCACCATTTGTTGCAAACAGGAGGTCTGCAGGACCTGTCTGACATCACAGATGACATGTGACACAGCAACAGTATATAGTATATTACATGAGCTACACCTATGGGAGGTATGTGGTTAGCCAAACCTGCCCAGCTCTTTCTGACTAACCTATACAATTAAGCCTGTAATAGATTAGCAGATTTGTAGAACAACAAGTCCCAGCAAAACACCTTGGATTTTCCATCACAGCAGACCTCTGACTGTGTGAAACATACCAGCCACTTGCAATATTGCCGGTCGTTACTTCACATAGGCCAGGGTCACATTTGCGGTTGGACCCTGGCCTGCCGGATTCCGGTTTCAACTTAGCAATTTTTCCATCACCGCATAGCGTTTCCGCTATGCGGTGCTGGAAACCGCAGTCCCTAGTTACCCGGTGTTTACCTGCACGACCTGTCACACAGGCAGCGGCTCGGAGGGCGTTTTACAGCGCCGCACAGGAAATCGTGTCTGCAACGGTTTCCTGTGCGGCGCTGTAAAGCGCCCTCCGAGCCTCTGCCTGTGTGACAGGTCGTGCAGGTAAACACCGGGTAACTAGGGACTGCGGTTTCCAGCACCGCATAGCGGAAACGCTATGCGGTGATGGAAAAATTGCTAAGTTGAAACCGGAATCCGGCAGGCCAGGGTCCAACCGCAAATGTGACCCTGGCCATAGTGCATGTGTGTGTGTATGTGTGTGTATACAGTGTTGGCTAAAAGTATTGACATCCCTGCCATTCTGTCAGATAATACTCAGTTTCTTCCTGAAAATAATTGCAATCACAAATTCTTTGATATTATTATTTTCATTTAATTTGTCTTCAATGAAAAAAACACAAAAAGAATTGTCCTAAAGCCAAATTGGATATAATTCCACACCAAACATAAAAAGGGGGTGGACAAAAGTATTGGAACCCTTAGAAAAATCATGTGATGCTTCTCTAATTTGTGTAATTAACAGCACCTGTAACTTACCTGTGGCACCTCACAGGTGTTGGCAATAACTAAATCACACTTGCAGACAGTTGACATGGATTAAAGTTGAATCAACCTCTGTCCTGTGTCCTTGTGTGTACCACATTGAGCATGGAGAAAAGAAAGACCAAAGAACTGTCTGAGGACTTGAGAAACCAAATTGTGAGGAAGCATGAGCAATCTCAAGGCTACAAGTCCATCTCCAAAGGCCTGAATGTTCCTGTGTCTACCGTGCGCAGTGTCATCAAGAAGTTTAAAACCCATGGCACTGTGGCTAACCTCCCTAGATGTGGACAGACAAGAGATTTCAACACAAGATTGTGCGGATGGTGGATGAAGAACCTCGACTAACATCCAAACAAGTTCAAGATGCCCTGCAGTCCGATGGTACAACAGTGTCAACCCGTACTATCCGTCGGCGTCTGAATGAAAAGGGACTGTATGGTAGGAGACCCAGGAAGACCCCACTTCTTACCCCGAGAAATAAAAAAGCCAGGCTGCAGTTTGCCAAAACTTACCTGAGAAAGCCTAAAACGTTTTGGAAGAATGTTCTCTGGTCAGATGAGACAAAAGTAAAGCTTTTTGGGCAAAGGCATCAAAATAGAGTTTACAGGAGAAAAAAGAGGCATTCAAAGAAAAGAACACGGTCCCTACAGTCAAACATGGCAGAGATTCCCTGATGTTTTGGGGTTGCTTTGCTGCCTCTGGCACTGGACTGCTTGACCGTGTGCATGGCATTATGAAGTCTGAAGACTACCAACAAATTTTGCAGCATAATGTAGGGCCCAGTGTGAGAAAGCTGGGTCTCCCTCAGAGGTCATGGGTCTTCCAACAGGACAATGACCCAAAACACATTTCAAAATGCACTAGAAAATGGTTTGAGAGAAAGCACTGGAGACTTCTAAGGTGGCCAGCAATGAGTCCAGACCTGAATCCCACAGAACACCTGTGAGGAGATCTAAAAATGGCAGTTTGGAGAAGGCAGCCTTCAAATATCAGGGACCTGGAGCAGTTTGCCAAAGAAGAGTGGTCTAAAATTCCAGCAGAGCATTGTAAGGAAACTCATTGATGGTTACCGGAAACGGTTGATCGCAGTTATTTTGGCTAAAGCTTGTGCAACCAAGTATTAGGATAAGGGTGCCAATACTTTTGTCCGGCCCATTTTTGGGGTTTTGTGTGAAATGATCAATGTTTTTCTTTTTGCTTCATTCTCTGTTGTGTTTTTTCATTGAAGACAAATTAATTGAAGATAATAATACCAAATAATTTGTGATTGCAATCATTTTCAGGAAGAAACTGAGTATTATCTGACAGAATTGCAGGGGTGTCAATACTTTTGGCCAACACTGTATGTGTGTGTATATGTGTGTTTGTGTGTATATGTGTGTGTGTATGTATGTGTGTGTATCTTTCTTTCCCCTCTGGTGATGAGCTCTCCCACTGCTCCTGCCTGCCATTACTACTTGCAGCCTCCTGAGGACTGCATCCCATCTCCTCTTGCACAGTCTGCAGAGCCTTAGACTTTCCTGCCAGCTATATGTGGCAGGGATGGGCTGCGGGAGTGAGTGGTGGGGGGCTGTGGGCGGCGTGTGCAGCTTTGGCTTTGGTTGTGTGAGTGCCTTATTTACACACCCATCACTTGGGTGTGCAAATATGGCTGTTGCGGTGGAAGTGGTGTGCGTGTGATAGGATGACATCAGGATGGAAGTCGATGATGGATGGGATAGCATGAACATGTAAATAGATTATGGTAATCCTAATTGACCTAAACAGGAAAGTTTTTGTCTGATTTCATGTCAGATAGTGGGAAAAATATGCATATGTCTCTTTTTATATAGTGTATGGTTTCAAATATATATTTATATTGTAAGGTAGAGACCGGTTATATTCAAAGTGGCCAGTTTGTGTCGCACAGGAAGAGGTGTGCTGCGGTCTAAATCCAGATTGTTTGGCTGGGATTTATAGTTCTATGAGTCTTTTTAGTGTTGAGAGCTAGATTTAAGGGTTAGCCAGGAAGTGATGGGTGGATCTGGCTAACCACATACCTACCACGGGTATTTCTCAGCTGATATCATGTGACTGGGTCTAGGTCACATGGTCAGTCAAGTCAGGTCCTGTAAGTTAGCAGCAAATGGATGAGAGACCAGATGTATTTGCAGTGTGCCCAGAACCCCGAACGAAGAGAAGGACATAAAATCCCTATGTAAAGACTGACCAAGGCCAGTGTATACTCTGTATGGACACTGTTTATGTTGCTGTAGAGTCTGAAGAAAGGTTCAAGCTTGTGTATCTGTGCGGTTTATTGAGGTTGAATAAACCAAATGAGCTTTCAACTGGAGAATGTTTTCCTTTCGATGCCTCTTTGACCAGCAATGTGAGTGAGTAACCCATTATACTGACAGATATACAGTTAGGGCCAGAAATATTTGGACAGTGACACAATTTTCGCGAGTTGGGCTCTGCATGCCACCACATTGGATTTGAAATGAAACCTCTACAACAGAATTCAAGTGCAGATTGTAACGTTTAATTTGAAGGGTTGAACAAAAATATCTGATAGAAAATGTAGGAATTGTACACATTTCTTTACAAACACTCCACATTTTAGGAGGTCAAAAGTAATTGGACAAATAACATAACCCAAACAAAATATTTTTATTTTCAATATTTTGTTGCGAATCCTTTGAAGGCAATCACTGCCTTAAGTCTGGAACCCATGGACATCACCAAACGCTGGGTTTCCTCCTTCTTAATGCTTTGCCAGGCCTTTACAGCCGCAGCCTTCAGGTCTTGCTTGTTTGTGGGTCTTTCCGTCTTAAGTCTGGATTTGAGCAAGTGAAATGCATGCTCAATTGGGTTAAGATCTGGTGATTGACTTGGCCATTGCAGAATGTTCCACTTTTTTGCACTCATGAACTCCTGGGTAGCTTTGGCTGTATGCTTGGGGTCATTGTCCATCTATACTATGAAGCGCCGTCCAATCAACTTTGCAGCATTTGGCTGAATCTGGGCTGAAAGTATATCCCGGTACACTTCAGAATTCATCCGGCTACTCTTGTCTGCTGTTATGTCATCAATAAACACAAGTGACCCAGTGCCATTGAAAGCCATGCATGCCCATGCCATCACGTTGCCTCCACCATGTTTTACAGAGGATGTGGTGTGCCTTGGATCATGTGCCGTTCCCTTTCTTCTCCAAACTTTTTTCTTCCCATCAATCTGGTACAGGTTGATCTTTGTCTCATCTGTCCATAGAATACTTTTCCAGAACTGAGCTGGCTTCTTGAGGTGTTTTTCAGCAAATTTAACTCTGGCCTGTCTATTTTTGGAATTGATGAATGGTTTGCATCTAGATGTGAACTCTTTGTATTTACTGTCATGGAGTCTTCTATTTACTGTTGACTTAGAGACAGATACACCTACTTCACTGAGAGTGTTCTGGACTTCAGTTGATGTTGTGAACGGGTTCTTCTTCACCAAATAAAGTATGCGCTGATCATCCACCACTGTTGTCATCCGTGGACGCCCAGGCCTTTTTGAGTTCCCAAGCTCACCAGTCAATTCCTTTTTTCTCAGAATGTACCCAACTGTTGATTTTGCTACTCCAAGCATGTCTGCTATCTCTCTGATGGATTTTTTCTTTTTTTTCAGCCTCAGGATGTTCTGCTTCACCTCAATTGAGAGTTCCTTTGACCGCATGATGTCTGGTCACAGCAACAGCTTCCAAATGCAAAACCACACACCTGGAATCCACCCCTGACCTTTTAACTACTTCATTGGTTACAGGTTAACGAGGGAGACGCCTTCAGAGTTAATTGCAGCCCTTAGAGTCCATTGTCCAATTACTTTTGGTCCCTTGAAAAAGAGGAGGCTATGCATTACAGAGCTATAATTCCTAAACCCTTTCTCCGATTTGGATGGGGAAACTCTCATATTGCAGCTGGGAGTGTGCACTTTCAGCCCATATTATATATATAATTGTCTTTCTGAACATGTTTTTGTAAACAGCTAAAATAACAAAACTTGTGTCACTGTCCAAATATTTCTGGCCCTAACTGTATAAAGTGTTTACCACATATGGTGCTAGAATGTGGAAAATGGTCCAGGAAGCACATGTGGGGATTACAACAGTACAGCCTGGTTGCTGGAGGCAGCGGTCCAAGACACAAGCAACAGGTGTGGATTGGTGTTCAGCTGCGAGGGAACCAGCAAACAGAGGTGACAGGAGGTCCAGTAACAGCCCAGTGAAGCTGAGCAGCCATGAGTGCAGCAGCTCATGCAGATGTGGTCAAGGAGCTGTATAAGCTCAATATGCACAGACAACAGCAGATGCTGTCAATTCGCAGCAATGTGGCAGCAGTGGACCAGTTTTTAAGTTCTCTTGTGGGGCCAGTGAGGACAAAGGCGAAAACTGTGTGAACTGGAGCCTGAGAGCAGTGGTAGAAAGCCACGAATTGTAACCGAAAGGGGAGGAATCCCAAAAAGGGGTGGTGGCACAAAAGGAGGTGGAGTCCCAAAAGCGGTGGTGACCCAAAATAGAGCAGAGTCCACAAAAGGAGTGGTGGCCCAAAAGGTGGCAGAGTCCCAAAAAGGTTGGGGCTCACAAGGGGGTAGAGCATCTCAAATCCAAAGGGATGGCATAGATGGATTATAGCCAGGGAAAACTATATTCATGCTATTTGTGTCCAGTCTGCAGAATGGACTATCCACCCTGTGAGGATCCACGCGTGTGTTCTGTGGAAGTGACTGCTGAATGCGTGACTGGACTTGTAGATTCAGGGAGCTTGGTGACCCTAGTGAGGGCCACACCTGATGTCTACCTGATGCCCGGAAGGAAGATCGAAGTCACCTGCATCTATGGGGACACTAAAGAATATCCATTGTCCAGAGTAGTCATTGCGATGGCCAGGGTCTTTGTAACCCATGATGTTGGTGTAGTCCCTGATTTAGTGTGTCCAGTTATAATAGGCCGGGACTCTAAATTATATTTGGACTTGTGGGAGAAAGAGGCAATGCCAGTTGCTCAGATAAGAGCTGGAACAGCCTAAAGGAAGCCCCACTACAGCAGGATATGGAAAGGGTTTCTTGTGTGGTGTTTATGCACAATAAGAAGGAGTTAACAACGTTTAAAATTGACGGTTCAGAGTTAGGGGTGACCCGAGAAAGTTATGTGTCTACCCAACTTGGTGACCTGACGTCAATTGAAGTGTACCATAATATGACTGGTACTGAAATGGTAGTTCCAGAGAAGGGAGCTGGCATTAAATAAACTAGCTACATGGGGGTTCACCATACCATGGGGAGTAAAACAGACTCCGGGGGTGGCTGTCACTTTACTAAGAAAGAAAGGGAGTGCAGTATGGAAGAGCCAAACAAGGTGAGAAAATCCCCCTCTTGTCGCCAAAAGTGCAAATGCTACAAAGAAGCTCCACAAGTGGTCTTTGCTGAAAAATTAATGGAAGAAAAGGTGATGTTGTGTGTTTCTTTTCCATGTGGGTCTTCTTCCAGAAGCTGAGGAAACCAAAATGGAAGATGAAGAGATGTTGCCAGTAGCAACCACTGGTGCAGTGACAAATAATAATGTGCTTTCAGAGAAACTGACACAGTCTAACGACAAGATGAAGTCAGGGAGAGAGAGCCAGCCTAGAAAATGGAGTGGATGTCCTCTCCAGTTTCTGAGCAAGCAGCTGATGGTCGGACAGTTGGTGGTGCTGTAATAATTTTATTTATATAGCTCCAAACATATTATGTAGCACTTTACAATTCATAGGGGACATGTACTGATAATATGGAACAATACAGAGAAGAAAAAAAATTACAGATACCATGAGGATTCAGGGCCCCGCTCACAACTTACAGTCTATGAGGAAATAAGGGAGGCACAAAAGGTAAATGGTAAAAAGTGCCGTCATATATGGTCCAGCTATCAATATAATAAATAGGGGATTCACATAATGTTGCATGAACCAGTCACATGCAGGATTTGTACAAGTACAGATAAAGTGCTATTAAGTGCATGGAGGGAGTAAACAAATGACACAAGAGGCCAGATTTTGGAAAAGACAGACTGGGAATAGTTAGATAGGTGAGATGGTGGTCTAATCTAAAAAGATGCGTTTTTAGGGCTTGCTTAAAACTATTGGTATTGGGAATTAATTGAATTGTTCTTGGTAGTCCGTTCCAGAGGATTGGCGCAGCTTTTGAGAAATCTTCGAGACGGGAGTGTGACGTTTTGGTTGTAGATGATGTCAGTCTTAGGTCGTTTGCGTAATAGAGGGCACGTTTAGGGCAATAGACAGAGGTAAGGGAGAAGAAGTATGGCCGTACAGAACTGTGGAAGGCTTTGTGAGTAAGAGTGATCATTTTATATTGAACTCTGTAGTGAATGGGCAACCAATGCAATGACTGACACAGGAAAGAGGCATCAGTAAAATGGTTGGAGAGGAATATGATCCTGGTTGCTGCATTCAGGCTGGATTGGAGAGGGGAGAGTTTAATAAATTGAAGACCAATTAGTAGAGAATTGCAATAATCCAGACAAGAATGAATAAGGGTGACAGAAAGTTTTAGCCGAGTCAACGGTAAGAAAAGGTCGAATTCTAGAGATATTTTTGAGGTATTGATGACATGAGTAAGCGAATGATCAGATGTATGGAGTGAAGGAGAAATCTAAGTCAAATATGACCCCAAGACAGGGTGCGTGTGCTGAGGAGTAATGATAGAACCACCTACCGCAATGGCAATATTAGGTTTTGGAACATTAGTAGAGAGAGGAAACAGGAAAAGTTACATTTTTGACAGATTCAGCTTAAGGTAGAGAGAGGACATGATGTTAGAGACAACAGACAGACAATAACTGATATTTTGTAGTAATGCAGGGGTGATGTCAGGGGTAGAGGTGTATAATTGGCTATTGTCAGCAAAGAGATGGTACTGAAAGCCGAATCTCCTTAAAAGGCGCACAGAGGTGTGGGGTGGAGATGTAGATTCACTAGACCACCGAATTGGAGGCCGAACCATAGACAAGAACAGGCTGGATGTGCTGGTAGTGATAAAGCAAAGGTCTT
Source organism: Allobates femoralis (assembly GCA_033576535.1). Classification (NCBI taxonomy): domain Eukaryota; kingdom Metazoa; phylum Chordata; class Amphibia; order Anura; family Aromobatidae; genus Allobates; species Allobates femoralis. Next base: position 542,635,096 of record JARQOC010000004.1, read on the forward strand.
TAATGAGAGATCTCGTCAGTTCAGTCAGAATGATGCAGACGAATAGATTACAGTCGATGAGCAGCTTGCATGGGGCTCAGGGCAACTGAGAGGTAGTCCAGAGGTCAAGATGCCAGAGGTATAGAGGCGGTACTCAGTCCAATGGAATAGGCACAGTGGATGTTGTAACCTCTGGACAGGCAAGTGCTGGTGTAATGGGCACTGAGGCAACGTGGTGGGTGCACTGCAGGATGGACAGGTAACATACTGGAGAGACGGTCCTCAGGCACATGTGGCGGGCTCTAAGGTGAGACAAGAGGTATAGCTAATAGGGTAATACCAAGGCGAGTACTTAGGCAGGGAACGGGAGTGAGACCTGAGGGAAGGCAACACAACTAGGGTCAGGTGGTGTTGCTCAGGCACCACTTAGAAGGGGAAGGTGCCTTATGTAGATGTAGCCCTGCACCATTAGGCTGAAGGGTGAAATTAGGAATAGATGTACTGGCCCTTTGAATTTAACTAGTGGGTGGCACGCACCTCCTGAGCACAATTCCCAAAGACTCTGCAGACAGGATGCAAGCCCTGGGAGTAGAAGGAGGTGGAGGGAGTGCAGGAGGATGGTGCGGGACCACTGGCTGGGGGACTGTATGTGGACCAGAGCAGACTGCAGAAAGCCGTGTGATGGCTGCCGGTCAGTGGCAAAGCAAGTGGTGCGGCCTGGGCTGCGTATTGGGCACCGTCCTCTCAGCTCAGAAGAGGTTGGCCTCGCAGTTTGGGATGTAACACTCCTGATGGTTTGTCCAATAGAGGCAGTGTAAAGAGAGATGAAAAGGGGACGTAGGACTGAACCTTGGGGAACACCAATAGTGAGGGGAAGCAGAGAGAAAGAGGAGCCGGTGAAAGAGACAGTGACGGAGCGGTCAGAGTTTGTGGGACGAAGCAAGGAACAAGTCATAGAGGGACACCACAGGGAGGGCGCCCGAAAAGGAGTGGCGACCCAGACAAAAGGAGGAAACCCAGTGCCTGACCTTAACAACAGTCCGGGGGGAATCCTGGTCCACAACGGGTTGCCGGCTCTGAGTCACAGTGAGGCGAGTCTAACCCTGAGTTGTCGGTACTAGTGGGTCGTGGGTTTGCCCAGCAGCCCCGACCTCATCCAGAACGCGCAGCCCCACCAGGAGCACTAAACCGGGTTGAGCCAGCTAGAGAAGAAAAGTAATCTCATAGCACCCAACGGGCCCGGTAGACAAGTGGGTTGTGCAGGACAGCGCAAGGATAGTAAGGAGGCGCATGCAAAGACACAGAGGACAATGAAGGTACTAAGGAAGGAACACTCTTGGAGCCTCAAAGAAACTTTATTCTCCCCAGTGACTACCCGGCCAGCTACCCACAAAGACTGTGTAACTGTGTACCTGAACTACTACCGTAAGAACTGTTGCTAGTAAAGTACCCGTACAGAGTCAGCAAGCCTCCGGTGTCTTATTCTATTAAGCTAATCCACAGAGCTGCTACCACGACAACCAGTACAGCAGCTACACTGCCCCGGGAATCCTGCCCCGCCTGCAGGGAGCGTTATGAACTGGCTGCAATACCACCATTCCCCTGCGGTCTGACAGCGCCACTGGTGAGATCACCCTAAACTGCAGGTGGCGTCATGAGACTTTATTATTTCTTTTATTATTTTTCCCCTTTTATCCAAGTTACCCCAGGGTATGGGTCCAGGCAGACCACCAGTGACATCCTTTTACAGTAAACACCTGGATACCGAGTTCCCATAGACCCTTGGGCGGGTCATATGCATGAAGCATTTAAGAAGGCTGTGGGAGCCTCTAAGGTGTACTGGACCCCAGAAGCTTTACAGCTGGTGGTTCTGTCCACAAAGAAAGTCACAGTGGATCGTGTGGCTACCCTGAGCGACATATACTTAAGATGTGTTTGCACGAAGCAGATGATCCGGTTGATAAACGAAGAAGCACCTAGAGAGCTGGAGCTTATGAGGAAAACTCAAAGTATGTGGGAAGAAGCCATCCAGTTGCCTTGTGCTCTTGTGAGGAAGCTCATTGGGAGAAATAGCCAAGCCATGCAGGGAATGGTGAAGAAGTCTGGTTTGGTGAAAGTAAGCATTCCACATGATAACCAAGACAAGATACCTGATGAAGATGGTACGGTGTCAGTCTTCACTGTCAGTACAGAAGAAGATTTTGCTTACATATGGATGCTGATTGAATACTGTGTGACGTAACTGGGAGATGTAGAACAGTTGAATCTAGCAAGACTGCGAATTGAGAGACAGCATCGCCAGAGAAGCAGAAGATGGCATCCGTCTATAAATCATGATTCCCAACAAAGAAGTGGGAATGACTATAGCGGAGGCTACATCCAGAAGACAAAAGAAATGGAGTAACGGTTCTTCAGTTAAGAAAAGCTATGGCTTTTTGCTTTCTTAAACATTCCGCCTATACCGATCCCAGACTGGTTGTCATTGGAGGGATTCAAGAGATTTACCGCCTCGGGCCGTACCCGCAACTCCTCAAACTATGATTCAAGACAAAGGAGTAGGTCAACTAGAGGCAGCCCCCGAACACCTGCAGCTACCAGCCCAAGAGGACGGAGAGGGGGATCCCGTGACAGTTCCCCAATCTGAACAACAGTTTGTCTGTTTACCCTTTTTCTTTTCTGATTTGAACTCATTGTAAATGGGAGAACTGGAATGGTGTAAAAAAGCTTCACTAATATTCAGCTTATACAATAACATTGTTATTAATATTTCCTATTTTCTATTTACTGCTCCGTGGCGAGATATCTGATCGTTGGGGGGGTGTTGCCAGGGATGATTGGTGGGAGTTGAGAGTGAGTTACGATATGATGTTGTGCCGCCGTTAGATGGGAGAATCTTTTGAAATGTTAGTGAGTCCCGGGTCTGCGGGGGCTACTATGTGGTCATCTACAACCCCTAGGATTCTCCTAATTTTCCTTTTCTGAGGGGATCCATATTTCCGGCTAGTCCGGTTTAGACAGTTTACGTCTCTTTATTATTCCTTTGTCTCTGGTCTAATTATCCTCTATAGTTTTCTCTTTTGATCTCTTTTATCTCTTTGTTGGTTTTTATCTCTTTTTTGCCCCCTTCTTTCTCTTATTTCTGTGTCCCAGCTACTGCTTAATAATGCCGCACACTCATCTAACCGAAATAAAACTGGGTATGCTGAATGTGAAAGGCCTGCACGACCCAGGCAAAAGATCAATATTGTTTAATTATTTAAAATCTAACAAAATACATGATGCCTTCTTTCAGGAAACCCACTTATGTGCTGCCAAGCTGTTCAAACTTTCAAATCATTGGTTCCACACGGTGTATCACAGTTTCTCAGCAGATACCCACTCCTGTGGTACCATTCTCGGAGTGATGGAGATGGAAGACATCTGATGATCAAAGGTAAAATTGCCTCCCAAATGTACACTTTTGCCTCACTTTATCTCCCAAACACGGGACAAATATCTTTTTTATTGAAATCCCTGGAATAGGTAGAGGATTTTTCGGAGGGGACTCTAATACTAGTAGGAGACTTTAATGTCACCCTTGACCTTAAAATAGATACTTCATAAGGTAGATCTGGGCTATCTAAAGCGGAGCAACGACAACTGAGACGAACACCACATGACTATCAGCTACTAGATGCGTGGTGCCTGCTCTATCATGAGAATAGAGATTACATATTCTACTCTTTGACCCATGATATCTACTTTAGACTCGACTACTTTCTCTTACGACATGCTGACTTGACTAGTCTAAAAGACGCAGATTATGAACCCACTTTTTCCGATCATGCATTGGTCTCGGTTTCGCTTGCGTTCACCTCCCCAGTTCCGCGACAATGGCAGCTAAATGCTTCTTTGCTAGATGATTCAATATTGTTCCGGGACATAACTAAAACAATACAAGGTTACTTTGACCTTAACGCCTACACAGATCTCTCACCGGTGACGATATGGGAAGCCCTTAAGTGCGTGGTAAGAGGTGCCCTAATACAACATGGAGCCAGATTGAAAAAAGAGAGAGAGGTGGAGACCAGAGTGTTACTATTGCGATTGAGAGTTTTAGAAACTCAACATAAGCAACTTACTTCAGGGAATCTGAGGAGAGATTTGCTTGACGCCAGGGAAGCGTTACGGGCAGTACTGTTTAAAAAAGCTAAGGGTGTCCTTTCCACATGTCGCCGTTGCTACTACGAGCACGGTAATAAAGCAGGCAAATCCTTGGCTAAAGCGTCGCTTATTCAGAAAGCAGCCACATATGTTCCAGAAATTGTCTCTTGAACAGGGTTGCGTCAAGCAACACTTCCCTTGGATATAGCTGAGACGTTTCAAAAGTACTATGCTTCCCTATATAATATAGATAAGTCACAGTCCCTGGTTGCCTCAACATGTTTTAAATCTCACATAGGAGATTATATTAAATCTTGAGGTTTACCGACTCTGCCGGAGTCGACAATACAATCTTTAGAAACCCCAATATCGGATCAAGAAATTGGGGAGGCTATCTCTTCTAAATCTGGCAAAGCACTGTGCCCGGATGGGTTTACGGCTCAATATTATAAAAAACTACATGACTGATTACTCCCTTATTTATGAGCCTCTTTCAATGCAATGGCGGAAACAGCAATACCCTGAAAGATGCCTTAAGGGCAACTATTGCTGTAATTTACAAGTCTGGGAAGGACCCATTACAATGCTGCAGTTACCATCTAATCTTGTTGCTAAATACTGATATCAAATTATTTGTTAAAATTCTTGTGAATAGATTTTCCCCTTTGATAAATGGAGTCGTTCATCCGGATGAGGTGGGTTTTGTACTGGGGCAAGAGGCTAGCGACAACACTGCCAAAGTAATAAATTTAATATATAAAGCTAAACTCTCTAGCATTCCGTAGATGCTGCTATCGAATGACACGGAAAAGGCATTTGATCGCGTTAACTGGTCATTCATGGAAGAGACATTGGCCCACGTTGGTTTGGGGACAAGGATGCTTTGGTGGGTGTTGTCCCAATATTTGGTTCCATCGGCTAGAGTTCGGGTGAACGGCGTCCTATCTAATTCATTTGACATTACAAACGGCACCTGTCAGGGATGTCCGCTGTCCCCACTAATTTTCATTTTAACTCTTGAACCGCTATTGAGACATATTAGGGCAAGGTTTGATATTACTGGTGTGCAGGTGAAATTGTGTATGCATAAAATCCCTGCATACGCCGATGACCTGTTGTTCTTTGTGACGAACCCTGAGATCTCCCTCCCTAACATTCTGAAGGAGCTGGAGATTAATCTTTCAAATTTTTAAATTAATAGATCTAAATCTGAAGCATTTAATATCACTCTCCCTCCCAGGCTTGTGGATCGCCTAGGAGATGCTTTTGGGTTTCGCTGGTCATCCCGATCCATACGCTACCTAGGACTACAGATTATGACAGATGTCCGAGACCTTTATAGGGCTAATTTTCCTAACCTCGTAAGCTCAGTTCGTGCGGATTGTGAGAGGTGGACGAAATCAACTTTTACATGGACAGGCAGATGTCAGCTTTTTAAAATGACCATCTTGCCTAAGATTTTATACTATTTACAGGCGCTACCAATTAAACTTCCATCGATTTTTTTTAAGACGATTTCTCAAATCCAGACAAGTTTTATTTGGAATAATACAAGAGCCCGACTGGCAAAATCAGTATTATGTAGAGTAAAAAGAGAGGGGGGAGTAGGTCTGCCAGATATTAAGTTATACTACTTGGCGTGTCACTTTGCTAGGGTCATACATTGGTGCAATGTTATAGTTAGAAGGCGTGCACTCTGAGACTTATTTCACTAGTCGAGGTGCCGATTGAGGGGTCTGGTAAACCCACGTTAGAATTAATGTCAAGAGACAATTGCACACTCATATGTTAATTTGCAAAAAATTAAAGAGTCTTTTTATTTGAGGAGCAGCGAGACACCAACGTTTCGGTCCTTCCCGGACCTTGATCACGGTAGTTGCTGCAAGTTACAAGGTATACAAAATATATCGTCAGTATATACAAAGCACTATTTACAATATATACAATTCACAATGACAAGCCCTAGAAAAGTGTCAATAGACACCTATAGTTAATAAGAGTATGTATTTTAAAAGATTCTATGAATTATTACATTAGTCAATAAGAGCAAGGGAGAGGGGTCCTCTAGAGAGAAATAGGGCAGTATAGTACTTCTTCTAAGATTGACATAGTCCAACAAAACGTGTTATCTATAGTTCTAAAGAAAATATAAAATCATAAACTCAGTTACCCTCTTTCCTCTTTTTTTACCTTTTTTTATCTTTTTAATCTTGAGGTCTTGTATTCAATGAATATTTATAATATACTTCCATAGTTACCTTTAAGGGCAATTGGATTGAGGGGATCCTCGGACCCTATTCTGGGGTGCCTGATAATAGGAGAATATATAGTATAATAGGAGGGTTCCCACAGAGATAGTAGATATGGTGTCTATAGATAGATATACAGGTATATAAGTATGTGGAAGCAATGTCACAATAGACATCCTATTGATAGTTAATTTCTTCCAGATTATATTGTCAGAATTGTCTCACCTTATTCCGTTTTCGTTTTGGCCTGGTGTGGGGTATTTCATAACTATATGTGCGGCCCTGCAGCTGCCCAGCCGCCCTATAAAGGAGCGAGCCGGAACAGTTTGCAGACGCCGGCGCATGCGCACAAGTGGCGTAAGTGCGTCACCGTAAGTGACCGCGCCTGTGTATAACTTTGTTGCCATAGCGATCGTGTTGTAAGGGGCGGAAGTGCGTCACTGATGGTGACTGCACTTGTAAAGCGCCCTGCTATTGCGGACATACAGGGGGGAGGGTGCTTATAATTTAATCAACACAACGTCCTATTCGTTTAATAATAGTTAGGGTAGGGCCATATCATATCATCACGCACTTCCGCCCCTTACAACACGATCCCCGCGCGGCCCCCCCGCTCCCCCACGGTGATAATAAAAATTAAAAAAAAACTTCAGTGAGGATACTCACCCATCCGATGGCTCGCTCCACCTCCGTCTTGTAGCTCCCAGGGCAGGACCTGTCGTTGCCTGGGAAACCGATCAGACGGAGGTGGAGCGAGCCGGCGGACCGGTGAGTATCCTCACTGAGTGTTTTTTTATTTTTACTATCACCGTGGAGGAGCGGGGGGGGGAGCCGAAGGAGGGGGGACCGCAGGTGCCGCAAAGAGCAGAGGGGGGCAGGAGAGGCAGGAAGAGTGGGGGGGGGCCGCGGGGAGCGGGGGCAGGAGGAGCGGGGGGGGGGCTGTGAGGAGAGCCGCCACTGCGGCCACCGTCGGCCGGACCATGTATCCCGGCAACAGCGGCGCTAACACGCCGCTGTTGCCGGGCTCCAAATTGGCGCGAAATTCAAACTTTGAATTCGTGCGCTTATTTGCATACTCTGCGCTCATTGGTGCCCGCATCCAGCGCGATTTCCGTGACAGACAGAGAACATTAGACAATTATATAGTAGATATATAATTTTTATTATTTGCTGGCTTTATATTACTTTTATCATTTACTAGCTTTCAGCTTGTATGCGACTTGATGGATTAACCCACTGTAGGAAGATTAATCATGTGCAAACCTAGATAGGTCTACTAGGGTCTCTTCTAATGTTTTCTTTATTGTATCAAGCAATTGAGTTGCTGGTCTTCCTCTTCGCCTTGCTCATTCTATTATTCCTACCATGATGTCTTTCTCCAGTGATTTCTCTCTTTGTATGATGTGACCACAGCAGGCAAATCGTAGCTTTAAGTGATACGTCTGGCTTTCTTCATTCTAAAAAAAGATTTGTTTTTCCTTTCTGCCATCCTTGGTATTGATAACTTCCTTCTCCAACAAAACATTTTTTTTTCCACATAAAATTTTTATTAATAAGAATTTTGGACAAGAACAAATCAAAGTCATACTGTACAGCCCGTCTCCTTCAAAAGGAAAAAATAGGATAGGCCATACAAGAGAATAATATTCTGTCAAACAATGGGGGAAAGAAAAGACAGACAAATAAGAAAAGGGGAGGGGGGAGAATTGAGGGGTAGGAGAGGAGAGGCCTTCCTCTGTATAGACCTGTATAATCCCTTCGGGAGGTAAGTGCGAGCTAAAATATATTCAGATTATCGAAAAGAACTTATCAGGATGTGATCGTGGTAGCCATGGGGTGAGATGCCCAAATTTTCCATTTATTTAACGTGCAGTTTTTGCCTTGTTTATCCAATGCCAAATAATATTCTTGCTGAAATATCAAATTCGTTTTTTGTGTTGCTTCTGTCAGTGTAGGGGGGATGTGCGATTTCCACTTAGCCACCAGACACAATCTGGCTGCAATAAAGATGTAGGACATCGTCCCTCGAATAATTGCGGGGAAGTTCTCAACATCTATAGTTAAAATTGCCAGTTGGGGGGAGAGATTTACCTGTAACCCTGTGACTGAACATATAAGACTATCTATCAACATCCAGGAGGGAGAGATCTTGCGGCATGTCCACCACATATGTGACATGGATCCCTTTTCTCCGCACTGCCTCTATCATAGCGGGAAAAGTCCCTTACTGAATTGTGAGATATGAGTCAGGGTTATATACCAGGAGAGGTGTATTTTCTTAAGGTTTGCGACATGATTTATACACCTAGTCGCCTTTTTCACCTCAGAAGTGGTGGTATACCAATCCTCTAAGGGTACCTTTACACGCGGCTACATTTCTAGGGTGGCTACAGGTAACTTACTGGTTGCAGTGAAATCATGGAGAGATTATTCCATTTGTACACAGCAACAAGATAGAACCTTGTCTCCATGATTTCACTGCAACCAGTAAGTTACCTGTAGCCACCCTAGAAATGTAGCCGCGTTTAAAGGTACCCTAAGGATGAGGAGAAACCCAAGTCCAGCTCCCACTTTTCCATGTAATCCAACTTGGTTTCATAATGCATGCCCAGCAAAGCTTTATATATGCCCGACATGCCCTTGGTAATCCCTGAATCCCTGAATAAATGTTTGTATTCTAGGTTTGAGACTCGGTTCCCTCAAGCCCTCCAGGTAGGAACCCGATTTAATCAGGTGTCTCACCTGCAGAAACTGCAGGAATGTTGTTTGACAATCAGGGTATCTGGCACAGAAGGTCTCAAAAGGAGGAAACTTTTCCTCCACCAAAATCTCATCCAGTGTGTTAATCTCAGTGCCTTCCCAATTCTTCACAAGTAAAGAAGGTATATGCAGCTGCAGAGCCTTAATAGGAATAGCACTTGGAGGAAATTTCATCCAATTACGTGGCAGCCCCCTCCAATAAGAGAGCAAGGTTTGCATGGTGTCCAGCGGATGGAACCAGCCAGTCGGTTGCAGAGACTCGGCAGCCAGCAAGCCCTCGCAGGGAGCTGCGAACTGATAAAATAGATTCAATCTGGATCCACCCAAGGTGTTTAGGGACATGCCACCATGATTTAGCCTCCTGAAAAATGATTGCCCTATGGTAGTCTGCAAGCTTTGGCAGACCCATGCCTCCATGCAAGCAACTCAAGTTTTTTTGTTGGCCCAAATATACTTATTCACTTGGTGTTGTAACTTAAACAGTAATGTCTTTGGGACCCTAATAGGGATGCATCTGAAAAAGTATATAATTTTTGGAAGAAGGAGCATTTTTAGGGCCTGCAATCTGGCCATCCAGGACAATTTGTGGAGAGGGTGGGATGATATGTCTTTAGAAAGTTTAGAATGCAGATTTCCAAAGTTTATGTGGGCCAATTGTCATGAAGAACATAGTGTAATGCCTAAATAGGGGATCCCCTCACATAACCGTTTAAACGGAAGTTCACGAGTAAGATTGGTAATTATAGATTCCGAAACGTTTATGAGAAGTATAACCGATTTTGCAGCATTCAGTTTATAAAAATATATATGGGAGTATGTGTTTAGAACATTCATAATCGCAGGGAGGGATTGGGTTATATTAGTACAAGTAATAATGACGTCATCGGCATAAAGGCCGACGACGTGATGTTTGTGGGCTACCCTAATTCCTGTAATGTCTGGGTCCATGGGTCGATCACTAAAGCGAAAATCACCGGCGACAGTGGGCAGCCTTGGCGGGTACCATTAGTGATTTGGAAGGCAGGCGACAAGAACCCAGAGGAAAAAACTCTGGCATTGGGCTGTGAGTACAAAGACAGCACCGCCGAGAGGAAGGGGCCATCCAGGCCAAACCTCCTCAAGATCGCTTCCAGGTAACCTATGTGCATGCTGTCAAACGCTTTTTCTGCCTCAAGGGACAGGAATACACTGGGCCCCCCAGCCATCTCAGCCACTTTTATAAGGTCCATCATTCTCCTGGATCGATCCTTCGCCTGCCAGCCACAAAACCCACCTGATCTGAATCCACTAGACCCGGCACCTCTTCCATTAATCTGTTAGCTAATAATTTTGCAAAAATCTTAAGGTCGCAGTTCAGTAGAGAAATGGGTCGGTAGTTTTCGGGGACATCTGGGGGCTTACCCGGTTTAGGAATGGTTACAATAGTTGCCTGTAAATTTAACAGAGAAATTGAGCCCCCTCTCTGCCAGGGACTAAATGCTCTTAAGGGGAACAGAGCCAACACTTGCTGGAAGGCACGGAAATATTTATTAGGTAGTCCATCCGGTCCTGGGGCGGAATGGACTTTAGTAGTTCCAATTACTAATTCTATTTCTAGTGCCGTGAAAGGACGGTACAACTTTTCCAGCTGCGTCTCTGTGTCTTTAGGAAGGCTCAGCATCCCCAAGAAGGCCTCAATTAGCTCCGGGGTTTGTTGTGGCATGTTCAGGTCATCTTTAAGTTTGTTCAATTTAGAATAGAATTGTGCAAATATAGTCCCAATACCAACGGGATTTCTTGCCGTTTGTCCATTGCTATCAATCATTTTTTCTATTGTGCTTTTGGCCTCTCTCTTTTTGATCCTCCTCGCCAACATACAGTAGCTGCCACTTTATCCCCAGATTCGTAAAAGCAGTTTCGGAACAACAGAGATATTTTTCATGTTGCATAAGGAAAAAAGATTTCAATTGATTCTAGCTTCTATCAAAAGGGAGGAGCCTCTAGAAGACGGGTTGGCTTTATTAATTTCCTCAAGGCACTGCAATTGGAGAAGAACTTCTGCCCTCTGTTTATTTCTTTATCTGAGATGCCTTTTTGCAAAAACATTTCCCTAATAAATGCCTTGTGGGAGGCCCAGAAAGTTTCATCTGTTACAGCCCCGTTGTTATTCAGATGAAAAAACTCAGTGAGGTGAGCTTTAATCTCCTTTGTAATGCCCCATTCCGACACCAACCCCCGGTTCAATCTTCAAGTACTTGGAGGGGGAGGGTGACTGCCCAGGAACAACTCAAGGGACATCGGGGCATGGTCGGACCATGTGATCAGTCCCACGTCCACCATAAGGTAATCAATCCTGGAATAGGACCTGTGTCTGTGCGAAAAGAAGGAGTAATCCCTCTCTGTCGTATGGAGGTACCGTCATATGTCATGAAGGTGAAATTCACGACACATCAGTCCGAACTCCGTCCTCACCCCACTGCCCCAAGAGAACAATCCAGAATGTGGTCGGAAACAAGGTTAAAATCTCCTCACACAATATTCAGACCTTGAGCCTTCTCACCTAGTCTCTCGAGGAAAGGATGGAGAAATTGCAGTTGCGCTTCATTTGGGGCATATACAGTAGCAACGGTCATAACTACCCCTGAACGAGAGCAAGTTAAGATGATATATCTTCCCGCCAGGTCAGATACCAAGTTTAACAATCGAAATGATACAGAATTTTTAACAAATATACATACTCCTGCCTTTTTTTCAGGTGATTAGCAAAAAACATATTAGAATATAACTGGTTGTGTAATCTATAGTTATCCTCTTTGAATAAGTGCGTCTCTTGAACATAAATAACATCTGCTCTGGACTTGATCACTTCTCTCCAGAAGAGGGAACATTTAACTGGAGAGTTTAACCCTCTCACATTAAATGAAACGACTTTCATAGACATTGATACATGAGTATAATTTATAAAGCCAGCAATAACATTCTATAACCACAGGAAGGCCAATGACGAGTGTAGGGGGGTAAGAGGGGTAGGGGAGAGGAAGAGAAAAAGTAGGGGGAAAACACAGAACTTAACAAAATCAAGTATGTAAACATCATGAAAGGCCTAGGTCCTCTTAAGAGGGGCTGAACAATAAACTAGCCTCATGTGCAACAGCATAAAAAGATCGCCTTAAGTGATGGAAAACTGGAGTGAGTTAAACCGGAGCCCTCCGAACTAGCACAGAGGTGGCGGTCACCCCAAGGGAGGTGTCCTTAAAGGGTCTCCAGCATTGAGGTCCTACATGATTGCAGTTCAGTCAATGCGGTCAGCCAGCTGTCTTCCATTCCGAAGGTAAAACGGTGCCCTTTGCACGATTGCCCGACCCTGGAGGGGACTGCTCCGGATCCTGAACAAGGCTCCATGCTTTGAGAGCCTTCCCTGCCTGGGGGATTGGAAGACTTGATTCATCGTCCCTTAATATCTGAATTTAACTCTCACCGGGGAACTCCAGCTATACATTATTCCCCTGTCCCTTAGGACCTTATAATGGGGGGCAAACGCTCTCCTCCTAGCCAGGGTCCCCGCAAAAGATATGGAAATACTGCCAGCTTTGAGATGGACTCAGGGAGGGAGGGTTTCTTCCGCATAGCTTGGAGCCAGTTGCAGAAAAGAAAGGACTGTGGTTTGCAGGTCCCCTACTCCTCCAGCCTCTGCCAACCCTCTGATTCTCATATTGCCTGCCAGGGTTTTATCTTCCAGGTCCCAGATTCTAAGCTGCATTTGTTGAACCTCTCCCCCCATATAAGCAAAATCATCAGCGAGTTCATTATGTGCAGCGGCATACTCTGCCATCTTTGTTTCAATATGATGGGTCCTCTCACCCAGGGTCGCTATGTCTCCCCTCAGCTTCACAAGCAGCTCTTTAAAGTCCTCCTGTATTGATCTCCGCAGTGAGCTGACAATCCCTTTCACAAACTGCTGCGTTACTGGCGCTTCCTCCTCCTCCCTATCTGAGCGCTCTGTGGGGCTGCGGGAAGCACGAGAGGGGGTAGAGGGGGAGCGTGGAGGAATCGGCGTCATTTTAACTGCCTCTGCGGGAGACTTCTGCGCTGGAAAAAAGTCGTTCACATTTTTTAGTTCTCCCCACTTTCTGGATGAAGCCCTCTGCATCTCTCCTCACTCAGGCCGGTCTCCGGGTGACTCCCCAGGGTTTAGGTCAGCAGTCCGCTGTTATTCTGCAGCTTTTCCAGGTCTGGATGCAGGAGCTCAGAATTATGTGACTGGCGCTATTAGGTCCCAGGCCACGCCCCACCCAGCAAAACATTTTGAAGTTGTTGATTATTCTTCTGTCTTGTTTCTTTATTATCCATGTTTCACTTCCATATATTAGTACAGAAAAGACCAGCCTATATATGAGCCATTTCTTCATTGTCAGTGAAATCTTCCTTGACTTGAAGACCTTGACCAGTGATTTCATTGTTAATTTTGCGATAGCTATTCTCCTATTGAATGTTCTCCCTGCTTCTTGGGTCATCATTGATCTGAGTAGGTTGAAGTCTTTTACAGATTCTAATTGATTGCCATCCATCTCAAATGTGTCCCTGTAGTACTTGTTACTAGTCTATATCTGTCTTCTTTGTGTTGAGCAGCAGTCTTATGTTCAAGCTTTCCATTTTGACACGCCGTATAAGTCCTTTATTCCATGCAAATTTGTTGCTATCAGTGTTGTATTGTCTGCATGTTTTAGATTGTTGACGATTCGTCCACCAAATTTGATTCCTTTTTTTTTTTGAGAGTTCAGCCTTCCTGAAAATAGGTTTTGCATATAAATTGAAGAGAAATTTTGATATGATATAGTCTAGTCTGACGCCTCGCTGTACTTTGAACCATGCCATGTGACCATGTTCCATTCGGACTGTTGCTTCTTGGTAGATGTAAAGGTACTAATGAGGTAGATCAGATGGTTCGGCACACCTATACCCTACATGATATTCCAAAGTTTCTGATGATCAACACAGTCGAAGGCTTTGCTGTAGTCGATGAAGCAAGACTAGAGCTCCTTGTATTCTTTGGCCTTTTCCACTGACCATCTCATGTTAGCAATTACATCTCTTGTTTCTCTGCCTTTTCTGAATCCTGCTTGTTCCTCTGTCAGCTTTTTGTCAAAATAAGGCTGTAGCCATCTTTGTAGGATGTTCAGCAGCATTTTTCTGGCCTGGGGTATGAGCGCAATAGTCCATTAGTTTCCACAGTTGATAACATTTTCCTTCTTTACAATAGGAAAAAACTTCAATTTTGTCCAGTCCTTGGGCCATTTACCAGTTGTCCATATCTGTTGACACAGGCATGTGATGACATCAAATGCTTCTTCGGAAGACTTTATTAGCTCCATTGGAATATTGCCTCATCCAGGTGATTTGTTTTTTGACGAAAGCTTTATTGCAACAAAGATTTCGGCTTTCAAGATGTTCGGTTCGCGATCATTTCCATTCTCAGTCTCTTCTCATATTACTGACTCATATTTGTAATGATGCTCTATATATTCCGTCCATCTTTCCTTGAACTGTTCTGGCTCAGTTTATTCCTGTTGGCATCTTTTAACATTTCTAGTCTGAGTTGAAACGTTCATTGTAGTTGTTTGATCTTTTGGTATGCCTTCCTGATATTACCCTTCAGATGTTTGATTTTGTTTTTATCTCTGTACAGTTCTTTTAGTAATAAAGTTTTTTTGTCTGCTTGAATTGCACTCTTTCTATTTTTACTGATGTGTACTCTCTGGCTTCTTCGGTAATGATTGTCCTTATATTTGTCCGTAATTCCTAAGGCTTCCTTTCATCGTTGTCTAATGATTTAAATTGGCTGTGCAGACCATTTCAAAAAGCTTCAGGTATGTTGGTGTTCTGTTCTTGCTACATGGACTCTGAGCATATAAGGATAATCAGGCAGCTAAACCGGTATACTTCGTCCAATAAGAAGACTGTTGGTGAAGTCTGTGTTTTATTGAATGTGGTAGTCTGATTCAGTGAAACAGCAATACTCTCACAAGAGGGATGAAATGGAGACTGTCTACCTGTAGGAAGCATGGAGAGAAAATGGAGGCTGAACTATCATAATACATTGCAAAGGGGAGGAAAAACATGGACCTTAAAAATAGAAACATGATGCTGGTAAAAAGTTCAGCCACTAGAGGGAGCTAAAGTGCTATAAACCAACTAAATAAGGGATACTAGCTTTGCAAAGAGGAGAACACTCTATAAATCAACCTAGTGAAGGGAAACATAGGTAGATATTAATACAGAGCAAACAGTAAATCATACAGATTAAATGCCTGGAGGTATAACAGTTGGTCAAAACAAAGCTGTAAACAACTTGTTGTCTAGTCTGTTTGAGCAGCTTGACTCTAATCTTTGCTGTCAAAAGTTCAGGACCAGTTCTACAGTCAGCTCCTGGCCATGTTTTGTGGTAATGATCGACAACCTCCATCTTTGGCGATCATATATGTAATCAATCTGATTCTTATAGGCCCCATTTGGTGATGTGTAGAGTTTCCATTTGTGATTTTAGAAGGTGTTCACGATGGACAATGGCTTTGTCATAAAAAAAAGTCAATTAATGTTTCTCTAGCCTCATTTGTTTCAGTCCAAAGTTTCCAACAACAGCCTGATGTTTACCATGGCCCACTTTGTCATTCAAAGCTTCCATGATAATAAGTCTTGTTTTGGTGTTTTGTCTATTTCTTTTTGAACTTGATCATAGAATAGTTCAATGTCCTCCTCCTCAGAATCTGTTGATGGTGAGTAGACTTGTATAATTGTGACATCAATTGGTGCACCCACTGTATTGTACTGCAGGACAGTGGCGACCAATTGTCGGTTGAAAATAAAAGCAACACCATCTCTTTTTCTGTCATCATTTCCAGAATAGTATGTAGCACCCCGGGGTCCCGATGTTACACCTGGAAGCAAAAAGGGGGTTCCCTATTCAGGTGGCACAGCATCCAACACTTTCCTGTCTCCAGGCCAGAAGGGGGAGGTCTAGAACCTGGCTTGAGGGGAGCTTGCCTATATAAAGTTCTGTCCTGGAGGTGGGGTGAGTCAGAACAGCCATGGAGTGAGTCTGAGGAAGAAGGAGAGGAGTACCTGGGGAGCAGAATGACATCTCGCTCAACCCGGATGAGAGCGCCAGAAACCGGACGCCGGTGTCCAAGGCTGTTCGGGTACTAATGGCCCTGCAGCATAAACCTGGTGAGGCAGGGGATTCCATATCACCTGGCCTACCTAACACCTGGAGCATACTAAAGCCCAGGGTCTCCACTGAGGAGCAACCCCTGGAACTGGGCTCGCGCTGCTTGCTATACAGGTACAGACTGAGAAAGGGAGAGAGAGGCCACAGCATAGCTTCATGCAGCAGCGGGGACTCACAAGTAAAAGCACAGAAGGGAGGACTCCAACCCACCTGGCTAGGTGGATCTCCTGATTGCTTCCAGGCTGCCCGGGTCCACAGTAACATCTCAATTGGTGCCTCGGACTGTAATTGCAATGAACAAGTAAAGGTAAAGAGACTGCTACGCCCATGTCTGTTGTTCCTTCAGCACGCTGAACCCTGCACTCCTAGCGAACTATCTCTTTCATAGACTGCTCATCCTGCGCCTGCAGAGTTGCATACTGATTTTACAATCCAGCAGTGGAGACTGCCTGAAGGGGCTGAGAGCATTATACCAACACTACCAATACGACAGCTCTGGGGAATAGCCCTATCCGTGGAGGGCTCAACATCCTTGCTGCCAGCCCTCAACATCCCCAAGGTTCCTAACTGCAGCGGTGGCTACAGCTGGCCACAATCCACGGGTGGTGTCACTTTCATTCCTAAAAACTGTCCCGTTTATTGACCACCCAGGGCCACGGAGCCAGATCTCGACCTCCATGACTCCCACAGTAGAACTGCCGCCCAGTTCTGAGTACCCCACGGCCCTAGTGGGCGAGTCAAGTACACCCAATGTTTATTTGACTAGAAATGTCTGTATTGAGTCCATCTTAGTTTGCTAATTCCAAGTAAGTCAAGTACTGTTCTGTAGATTTTGGATTTGACGATGTTTAGTTTGCCTTGGTTCATGGTTCGTATATTCCAGGTTCCGAACTTTATGATAATACTGCAGCTTTTGATCTGCCATTTTGACTAAGCGATATCAGTGCCAAGATGTCATCGTGGCTCAGAACCTTGGACGTCATGAGACTTGATCATACTCAGGTGGACCATCGCCTCTTTCCCAGTAGCTTGTTGAGTACCTTCCAACCTAGGGGTGCATCTTCCAGCACTATATCGAATTCCTTTAGTTGTATACTTCATCAAATTACTGTATATGTATGAATATTTAAACCACTCCTTTTACCCAGTTAACAATAAGGAAATGTAAATCATAAAAAGCTATACACATGTGGTATCTCTGACTCCAGAAAGACTGGTCAGTCAAGTTATAAAATTAAGAAAACAAAATTAAAACTATGTAACTGAGTTTTTCAGTCACCACTACAATGATAGAAAATGTAATAAGAAGTGATCCAAGCATACTATGTACCTCCATATTATATAAGTAGAACACTAGTCCACCTTGTAAATAACAAGCTCCCACACAGCTCTATTGATGGTATTACCCTGTTTCCCCCGAAAATAAGACACCGTCTTATATTAATTTTTGGTCCCAAAGATGCGCCATGTCTTAATTTCAGGGGGTGTCTTATTTTTTCATGAAGAAGACTTCATATTTATTGTTAAACAAAAAAATTAACATTTACCACCAACACACAGGGACATACATGGACACGGACACACACACAGGGACACGGGCACATGGACAGGGACACACAGGGACACGGACACACAGGGACACACACAGGGACATGGACACACACAGGGACACACAAACAGGGAGACGAACAAGGATACACAGGGACATGGACACACACACAGGGACACGGTCACACACAGGGACACGAACACACACACAGGGACACGGACACACACACAGGAACACTGACACACACACAGGGACACGCGCAGGGACACACACGCACAGGGACACACACGCACAGGGACACACACGCACAGGGACACACAAGCACAGGGACACACACGCACAGGGACACATACGCACAGGGACACACACGCACAGGGACACACACTCACAGGGACACTTCTCACCTATTAGCCGCTTTCAGCTCCCAGCCCCCTGCCACTGTCCCGATCCATATATTCCAGCGACGCTCTCATCCTCGTCCATCAGAAGCCGTATGTGTACATTGCCGAATCATAGGCTGCTGCTCGGTGGCGAATCACAGGCTGCGGCCGGGCGGCTAATCACAGGCTGCGGCAGTCTGTGATTGGCAGCCCGGCCGCAGCCTGTGATTGAGCAATGTACACATATGGCTTCTGATGGACGAGGATTAGAGCGGTGCCAGAATATATGGATCAGTGGGTACCGGGACAGCGGCGGGCAGCAGGACAGCGGCGGGGGACTGGAGGATGACTCAGAGCTGCATGCCCCAGTCTTCTGATCGGCGGACATGCAGCCAGCAATATACCGGTATGCTTTATTTTTGGGGGTGCCTTATATACAGCAAGGCAGCAACCCCCCCTAGTATATCTTATTTTCGGGAGGGGGCGTCTTATTTTCGGGGAAACACGGTATAAAAATGTTACAGGTCTCAGGATATAGCAAAACAAAGCATTTTTTTAAAAGTTGTTAAGGGCCTTTTCACACTGTTTTTTTTTTTTAAAATGCGGCAGTCGCGGTAAAAAAAATGCATCTGACGCATTTTCCGCCTAACAGCCGCCCTTGCGCAAGCCCCATGCATTGTCTATGAGGCTTGCGGTAAGTGTGGTTCTGGCTTTTGCAGCAGTTGCGGCCGTGAAAAAAACCACGGTCAGCGCCGGTTTTTTTGCAGCCGCAACTGCCACAACTGTCGGAACCGCACTTGCCGCACACTTATCGCAAGCCCCATAGACAATGCATGGGGCTTGCCGCAAGAGTGCTGCAAGTGTGGCCGTTAGCCAGAAAATGCGGCAGATGCGGGGTTTTTTTTAACCGCGACTGCTGCATTTTTCAAAAGACCCCAGTGTGAAAGGGCTCTAAGGGCCCTTTCACATCAGCGTTTTTTTTTAAATCGCGGCAGATGCGGTGAAAATACCACATCTGCCGCGATTACCGCATACCGGCTGCACTTGCGGCGCGGTTGCGGTTTTTGCCATGCAAAGTATAGGCGGACTTGCGGCAGGTGCGGCAAGTGCGGTTTTGCACTTGCGGCAGGTGCGGCCGCGAAAAAAATCGCGGTCAGCCGCGGTTTTTTTCGCGGCCGCACCTGCCGCAAGTGCAAAACCGCACTTGCCGCACCTGCCGCAAGTCCGCCTATACTTTGCATGGCAAAAACCGCAACCGCGCCGCAAGTGCAGCCGGTATGCGGTAATCGCGGCAGATGCGGTTTTTTCACCGCATCTGCCGCGATTTCAAAAAAACGCTGATGTGAAAGGGCCCTAAGTCAGTAAAAAGAATAAATTAACGTTCAGTATCTTTATAATCATACTTACCTGGAGAATCACGTTTCTGGGTTATTTTTATTTGCACAATGCCGTAAATATTAACCCCTAAGAATAATGGAATTGCAATTTTTTTCACCATTTCACCGTACTTTGACTTTTATTAAATTAAAGTCTATGGCAAAGTCAATGGTGTGATTTAAACCTTTAACCTATTCTGCAAGAAAACAAGCCCTCATATGCGTGTTATTAGTGCAAAAAAAAATAGTTATGGCTATTTAAAAAAGGAAAGAAGAAAATGAAAATGCAAAAATAAAAATTGGATTGGAAAAAGCATTTTAACATTATTAAACACCTATATAAATATATGTTTATCCACATATAATATAATATAATATAATATTTAAAATCCAGTAATTGAAGTTTGTTTTACGTATTACTTTTCATGCTTGCATCCCTTCTTGAGCTATGTTCTGCTAATCATATCATAAACACTGTAAAAGTGATATTGTCTGGGGCATTTTCAACGTGTTTTGGCAAAAGTCTACAAAAATAGACTACTACTACTATAGTCCATCATTAAAATGGCTGTTTAAGAAGGTAAAAAGAAAATGTGGCACAAGTTCCTAAAACAATATCAGCAGATGGAGCCAAAGAGCTAAAAACCAAGGAAACGACCTCTAAGGCTTCTAAAATAGGAACCTTTGTTGCAGTGTAGCTAGTTTGGTTTGGTGTTGAGGGATCACTCAA
Organism: Allobates femoralis; assembly: GCA_033576535.1. Taxonomy (NCBI): domain Eukaryota; kingdom Metazoa; phylum Chordata; class Amphibia; order Anura; family Aromobatidae; genus Allobates; species Allobates femoralis. The sequence goes on from JARQOC010000004.1 coordinate 542,655,466, forward strand.
GAATTCTTTTGTGTCGCGTGTGCAACATACAAAGATTTCTGCCAGAAAATATTGTAAAAATAACAATAACAAATGACCAAAAAATGTGCCATGCAATGTGTTGTAGACTGCTGATCTACTGACATTTTTAGTATATAATTATTAATATAATAATGATGTTATGAGCTTAACCCCTTCCACCCCTGAGCATTTTTCATTTTTGATTTTTCCACCTCTTCTAACAAGAGCCTTAACTTTTTTTATTTTTCAGTTCTTGGTTTTTGCTGGACAAGTTGTACTTAGAATTACATCATTCGTTCTTCAAATAAGATGTTGTTTACAAAGAAAGGGCAATAGGGTCACAACCAATATGTCAGCCTGGAAAATGTGCCAACGGCTGCCGCAGGATCCACATATATGATGGCAAGCTGATTAAACTGGAACTAGATGAAACCCACGGATAAAAATCTGCGCTGCTGTTATAAATGATGTGATCCAGAAAAAGTTGTAATAAAGATGGTGATTTATTTGACGCGTGTCCCTGCATCTTCTTCAGGAAATTCACCGAAATCCATCTGTAATTTTCCAGAGGAAGAAGCATATACTTATGTCTCAGTTCTTACCTGTCATCTATCTCATGGGTTGATATCAGCAAAGCTGTTTTAGGCACTTAATTCGTTATGCACAGTACTGTCCCCTCCTCACTTCTCCTTCCGTCCTCTCTGGTCTGTGATCTGGGCGTTTGATCAGGACGCCACAGATCCTCCTGTCTGCCGCTGGGGTTTGTGTGTCTTAGCGGTGGACCTCGTGCTTCCAGTCAGCTGTTCGAATGTCACAGTGACGTAGCGGTCATGTGTCAGTACTAGGCGATGCTATTGCGGGGCCTCTGCGATGTCAGTCTGTAGCATCACACCAACATATTTCTGAGGGCTTGGCCTCCTTTCTCAAGGTCGTGACTGCTAATGATTGATTGCTATTTATGTTGTGCCTCATTATCTTATTGGCTGCTGGGTGCTGGATGGTTCTTTCTATTATAATTAGGTCCTCCTCTTTGTTTACATTCCTGCACTTGTGCTGCTATTGTGCTGTGCTTATATCTAAGGCTGCTATCACATAACGTTTTTTTTCCTGTCCGTGGGATCCTACTATTTGTAGGACTCCACGGACAGGAAAGGACAACACAGGGGGTGACCTATTCTGTGTCCGGATCTGTGATTATCACGGATCCGGTCTCAACTGGGCACTTTCACTTCCGCAATATATAATATACATTGCGGAAGTGAAATTAAGTAACAGAAAGAGTTAAAAATAAAAAATCTGTGTGCTCACCTGTCCGCGATCCACCGCTGCCTCCAGCAAGGTCCGGGCGCATATAGGACCTGCGGTGATGTCACAACCCGATTAGCTGATCAGGTCACATGACCGCAGTTACCGCGATATGACCCAATGTGACCCGATGACGCTGACGATGACACTGCCGGGTTGTGACATCACAGCAGGTCCTATCACCCGGAGCTTGCTGGAGGCAGCGGTGGATTGCGGATAGGTGAGCATACAGATTTTTTATTTTTAACTCTTTCTTTTACTTAATTTAACTTCTGCAATGTATGTATATACATTGCAGAAGTGAAATTGAACGGTTAGGAACAATTTTAGTGTACTGAGCATGCTCAGTACACTAAAATCGGGTCCGAGGAATGATCTGCTGTTTCCTCGGACCCGCACTCATAGGCCCCCTTGTTAAACCCCGAGGATCGGATCGGATTTAGCCTAATTGCCATCCGATTTTGTGGGATCCGATTTTTTGCTGTGCCCAAAATCGGAGCAGTGTCTGATTTTGGGCACAGCAAAAAATCGGATCCCACAAATCGGATCCCACAAAAAATCGGAGCAGTGTCTGATTTTGGGCACAGCAAAAAATCGGACACAAATCGGATCCCACAAAAAATCGGATGGCAATTAGGCCAAATCCGATCCGACCCCCATAGGATAACATGGGGGCCAAATCGGATCCGTGGCTGTCCGTTTTACAACAGACTGCCACGGATCCAACAAAAACGTGATGCTTTTTTAAATTGGATTAAACCTAATTGGATTAAACTTCTTCAGATTGATGATTGATTTCCTGTTGACATCATTAAGAGGTGTCTTACATACATTGTCTGTTGTGTACTTTTTCTTTCCATTCAACATTAATGGCTAATAGGTTTATGTGCTGTATTCTGCTTCACATAGAGTGGATATATATGGAGTTGTCTATTATTACTTTTTCTGTGTTGTTTGATGTGGCTGAATGGTTATATTCACATGTCTTTTTATAATATGTTTTTTCTTTTCAATGTCTTTATGTGTTTATTTATATGTTTATTTATAGAATGTGACTATATGTTGGATATGTTCGCACCCTCCACTTAAGCCAACCCATTCAACCTTTCTATCAGCAGCAAAAAATACTTAAGGAATCTAAATCTGAAGAAATACTTCATGAAGAATCCACAGAAAGAGACCCAAGGAGAAAATCCAGCATTTATACATTCAGGACTATCTAATAAATCAAAGTTCAATCCTATAAGTGAACAGTCAAAAGTAATGACAACCTTCGAGTCACTAGTGATCCAAAACATCCGTAAAATATGTAAAAGGAAGATGAAATACATAAAGAGAAACATAACAAAAAAAGAAAAGAAGGCCATTGAAGAATTGATAAGACCAGCAGACAAAGGGGGGACCATAGTGATAACTACATAGAGGAAGCCAAAAAACAACTAAGTGACACAAAAACTTACCAAAAATTTAAGCAAGATCCTACTAACAAGTATTTGAAAAAACTGCAAGCCTATGCTCAAAAAGGAAGTAAACTGGGAATTTTGACCAAGAGAGAACATAATTATATTTTAAATAAAACACCAAGGGTGGTGATATTTTACCATAACCCCAAAATCCATAAAGACAACCCCCCAGGAAGACCAATAATCTCGTGGATAAATAGTCTGACAGCCAATCTATCAAAAAACATAGATTGAAATCTACAGAAAAGTGTACAGCAGTTACCTGCCTATCTAAAGGACACCACCCATACAATTCAAATTCTAAAGGAAGTGACCTGGCAGTCCCACTATATTATAGGAACAATGGATATCAAATCATTGTACACTGTAATAGAACATGAAAAAGGGTGCAGTGCCACTAAATTTTTCTTGGAGAACACAAGCATAATGAAACAGACACAAATTGATTTCATAGTAGAGGGTATACATTTCATCCTCAACCACAACTATTTTAAATTTAGAGAAGAATTCTACCAGCAACAGTGGGGTACCGCAATGGGCACAAAATGTGCACCCGGGTATTCTAACCTATACGTCAGTAAGTGGGAACAAGAACATATATACAAAGGAGAGAGATAAAGACCAGGAATATACCTATGGTATTAGTCTCAAAAAAGAAAAGGAAAACTGGGCACTATCCGTGGTGTGCAACCGGTGAGATCCAGAGCGATCCTCTCTGACCGAAGGTATAGATCGAATGGAGGTGCACACTATATGTAAGTGACCAAGTTTAAATAGCAGACAAATAGACAGTGGCACTCACCATGATGATCTTTATCACTTTATTGCGGTATCCAAGAACACATTCCGGAAAAACAAACTGTGGGGGAGGGAGGTGCGGGAGCGAGGATGACAGCAACCGTTTCGCAGCTCAGCGGCCACTGAGCTGTGAAACGGTTGCCGTCGTCCTCGCTCCCGCACCTCCCTCCCCCACTGTTTGTTTTTCCGGAATGTGTTCTTGGATACCGCAATAAAGTGATAAAGATCATCATGGTGAGTGCCACTGTCTATTTTTCTGCTATTTATACCTATGGTATTGATTCATAGAGGATATTATTTTCATTAAATTGGGACAAAGACGAGGACGCACTATATACATTCCTGGAAGAAATCAATCATAATGAATATGGACTGGAATTTACAGCAACCACCAGTAAGGAAAAGATAAACTTTCTGGACCTGGAAATTTTTATTGAAAATAATGAAATATGCACGAGAACACACAGAAAGAAAACAGACTGCAACAGCTTCATCAGTAAGACGAGTTGCCACCTACCAAGTTGGCTAGGAAATATCCCCACTAGTCAGTTCATGCGATTGAGGAGGAACTGTACGAAACAGGAAGATTACGAACAAGAGGCCAACACGATGAAACAAGAGTTCCTAACCAAAGGATACGATACAGCAAAACTAGATGAAGCAATAGAAAGAGTAGGGAGACAAAACAGACATTGCCTACTACAAGAGAAAACAAGGGAAGAAAAAGAATTGACCATAAAAGAACAAATCAAAAAACGTCCGGTAATTACAGAGTACCATGACAGTCATCGGAATTTTAAAAGAATTTTAATGAAGCACTGGTCTATATTAAAGACAGACAAAATAATTGGAGAAATTCTACAAGAGCAACCGATAGTTACATTCAAAAAGGCTAACCCCCTGAGCCTACTAGTTGCCCCCAGCGACAAACAAGGAGGTAACTCAGAGAAACACCAATCAGGTTCCAAGGGCTTTAAACCATGCAAATTATGTGCAAACTGCAGAGAGAGACCGATACCAAATACAAAGAAATAAAAGAATTTACGGATTCTTCTGGTTTAAATTCCTTTTCCATAAAAGAAAGAATGTCATGTCAAATCAAGAATGTCATTTTTTTTTTTTAACCATTATGTTTTTATTGAAGTATATCAAAGATGATTACAACGAGTATGCAATTCACCAAGTAAACATAACAAGGCTCTATCATTAAAAATAAAGGTCGAGCCTGAAAAATAAAGAAAATTATTATTCACAATAATGAAAAATGAAGAGGGAGGAGGGATAAAAAAGGGGGGAGAATGGGTGGGGATAATTAAACATAAATAGCCTTCACAAGTATAATTTCAGGTCATATGAATTAGAAATGCATAACAGTAGTGAGTAGTGATACCAACCCGCCTCATGAATATGTTATGGGTCGCAACTACATCATATTCAGCTTATTCACCTATTGATTTCTATAATATTAAAGACTGACTGTACCCAGGGATCCCACCAGTTCATAATTTTATTTCTCGTGGGGAGATCGTGAGCCAGAAGAGACTCGTGCTGGAAGTGCAGATTTATGCGGTTAATCAGTTCCGCCTTAGATGGGGGGCTTGGGGACCTCCACTTGCACGCCAGGCACAATCTCCCTGCCACTAATATATTAGTAACAATAGGACACAGCATTTTAGGGATAGAGTCAAGGCCCAGGCCCAATAGAGCAACCGGGGACTCCAACGCCAATGGGAGCCCCGTAAGGAGGCCCAGTAGGTCCTCCACCTCGCCCCAGAAAGGTTTTATAATAGGGCAATCCCACCAAATGTGGGCAGGAGACCCCAATGCGGAGCAACCCCGCCAACACTGGTGAGATGTAGGGGAATTTCTGTTACCAAATTGAGCCACTCGGTCTGGGGTCAGGTACCAGCATAACTGGAGCTTCTTTGCCTGCTCCAAGTGGTTTATGCATGACGAGTAAGGAGACACATGGGTGGCTGCCTTCTGCCAGGCCTCCAAGGGGGCAACAAACCCCATATCCCTCTCCCACTTAGTCATATACGTGAGCTTCTGCCTGGTATGTTGGTTCAGGAGCGCTTTGTAAATGATGGAGACACCGCCAGAGCTGGCGCCCCTCGACTTAAAGAACGCCTGCAGAGAGCCGCTAAAAGACTCCTGGGACAAAACAGGCAGTGAGACAGAGGCCAGGAAATGTCGCAATTGTAGATATTTAAAAAAATCATTTTTGGGAATAGCAAATTTGTCCATCAAAGCAGAAAAAGATCTCAAACCACCCTCCTCCATAATTTGGTTCAAAAATTGAATTCCCTTCAATTTCCAATTTCGAAGTGATATGAGCCCAATGGAGTGTTCCACTGCATCAAGTGTGATATATCTATGTAGGAAGGATAGTAACTCTCCTCCCTCTCGGGACCATATTCTCATCAGGGTTCTCATAGAAGACAAATCTCCCGGAGCCGGGGAGTATCTCAACAAATTTTTTTCTAGTAATAGTCTAGTGGATTGTTTGGGAGCAAAAAAGGTTTCAATTTGGAGCCATAGAGAGGTCTGTTCCTGGTCCCACCAACTCCTAGCTGCCTCGAGGTGTACTGCTTTATAGTAGGAGTGAACGTCCGGGACTCCCAACCCTCCCGCTGTGGCGTGTAAAGTGAGAACCTTGGTTGCTATTTGGTGTGGTTTCCCTTGCCATATAAATCGACCCAGTAATGATTGGAACGCTCGCAGGAATTTACCCGGGATATGGAGGGGGAGACACCTCAATAAGTATAATATCTTAGGGAGGTAGGTCATTTTAACAATTTGGATCCTGGCTATCCACGATAGGAGAAGGCCAGAGTGACCCTCCAATTCTCTTCGGATTTGTTTGAGCAGGGACTCGCAGTTATGGCGGATAATTTTGTTTAGTCTAGTTATGCGCAAACCTAAGTAAGTGAAACCCTCCTCTGCCCAAGCGAATGAGAACTGCCCCCTGATGACCTCCTGCTCAGATTCTGCAATATTAATGGGATAGAAAGAAGATTTAGACATGTTCAATTTGTAGTAGGATGCTTGGGAGAACTCCTCCAAGACTTTCAAGATTTTCGGGATCGTGGAAGGGAGCCGTGAGCACATAAAGACACCAAGAATATCATTTATGTGGTAGTGTGCCCCTGTGAAAAAATGGATATTGGGAGGACTAAAAGAAACCTCTACTTAAGAATAAGAGAACATATCAGAAGCATCAAGAAAGGACACATCGGCCATCCATTAATCAAACACTTCAAGGAACATCACAAATCAAAGTGCAACAAAATGAGATTCTTCGCAATTAAAACCATAGACAATGACAAAAGAGGAGTGTGAGGTAGCGAGCCGGGGGACTCGCTTGCTGCGTAATGACGCCAACACATGTGTATAATTTTTCACGTAACTACCCGTTTATTTCTCAACAGCATCAATTACCGAGTTAGTACATTTAACATATACACGTCACATAATACATTGATATTACATTTAACATTACACATATACCATTATTGTAACCCGGGACCGGTAACCACCTCTCTCCCCATTGGAGTTCTAACACTTGCTCCCATGGTAGCTACGGCCTCCGGCCTATATACACTTTACACATAAATGCATAAGTTACATTTCGACGATGACCCCTCCGGGGTCATAACAGGGATGTGGGTCCCAATGGCGGTACCTGCCGCCTGGCTTTAGTGACCCAGCTTGATGACTCCATATATATATATCCCGTAGTCAGGATTCCTGCCTGACCGGGACCTTACATACCACATGTGATCCATCATACACTATCCATGGATCACATGCATCCACACATCTGCTCACAGCCCATCATAATACATCCATGGACTGTGGCTCCTCCATGGTCCATTACAGGGATTGGCAAACTTTAGTACCCGGGAAACTCATCCGTTACCTACTAGGAGCCCTATTACCCCTGTGTCTGGCACCACAGGCACACCCACACCATTAGAGGCTGTGGTTGAGGGACGGGTACCCACTGCAAGCAGCAGGGCAAGCCTCCCTCTCGTCCCACAGGGACGGAAATCCTCCAATATCATCCACACTAGCTGGGTCACTTTCTCTCCCCATCATTATACATGGCTCTTACATATAGGCCATCGTCTCTCATTCAGGGCAATTACCTAAGCCCTCATACATTTATAGTTAACACATGTCCCTCACTGACTTTCTAGTCGGACCTCGGGCGACTATGCCCGCCTGGCACAATTCATACACCAGGTGCACGGTTCACACAAGCATTTGAGTACTGCTTTCTTACCGGGTACGGATCCGGGTCTCGCTACCTGTGACACAGGTTCCACCAGGCATCCCCACGGGCTCCTTTCCCGGACGTGTTTCACCCCATGCCCGGTCCAGTATCCACCAGGTTCAGCCATGGCTTCCCCTTCCAGGTGCTGCCACGACCCCGGACCTAGGCACCGGCATGGAGCTAGCATGCTCCCATTATTCCATCACACACAGAGCTCTGGACTGGACGGCTCTGCACTTTGGCTGTTCATAGATCACCATCCTCTCAGGCTGATCTCTGGCTGATAATGAATCTCTGGTCTCTGAGTGAATCTCTCAATCACTCAGCTAGCAGGCTCTTATCGTACCTGCCACTCCCACACTGACTCAACCAGCTGGGCTGCTATTCCTCCAGACACACCCACCTGACACACCCACCTGGGCTTTCAGCAATCACTCAGTACATTCCTTTCCTCAGGCTTCCTCGATCTCATGAGCCACTCACTAGTCACATGAAACCTTGTGTTTCAAGTTGGTTCACACAATATCATCACAGGAAAACCGACCAGTGTGCACAGGATCACCCTGATCCTGCATGTGATGCGCCCCGGCCATGGGGATCATGCCGGCGGTGCCTCACAGGAGGCAATCATATAATAAAAATGTCAAGGGAAGAAACAAAATGGATTTTCCAATTAAATACGCTGGCATCTAATGGTCTTAACCAAGAACTAGAAATATATGGCTTTGAATAAAATACACCATCAAGGCCATAATATTAAAAAAAAAAACATGAAAACCCACTCAATAAACATCAAAGACAGCCAGAAGAGAATATGGTGTCAAGAGATTTGTATGATTACATTCATATATACTGTGTCTTGTGTATTTTTATAGCCTTTTATATTCTACTATTATTTTATATAGTTTTATATCATTTTATATCATATTTAAACCATTTTAATGATAATCACCACATCATAGAGGACACCTCTATCAGTCCTAGCACCTTATATTTATGCTTTTATATTTTAATTATTTTAATAGTTTTATTATATACAACATATAGTCACCATTCTATAAATACACATATAAATAAACACATAAAGACATTGAAAATAAAAAACATATTATAAAAAGACATGTGAACATAACCATTCAGCCACATCAAACAACACAGAAAAAGTAGTAATAGACAACTCCATATATATCCACTCTATGTGAAGCAGGATACAGCACATAAACCTATTAGCCATTACTGTTGAATGGAAAGAAAAAGTACACAGCAGACAATGTATATAAGACACCTCTTAATGATGTCAACAGGAATTCAATTATCAATCTGAAGAAGTTTAATCCAATTTAAAAAAGCTTTTATAAAGACTGAAGGCCACTTCACACACATATCTGAGTCCAATATCTGAACAGATCTCTGGTTGCAGTGAAATCATGGATACATTGCTCCATTTTGTGGTTGTGTACAACATGGAGTAATATATCCATGATTTCACTGCAACCAGAGATCTGTTCAGATATTGGTCTCAGATATCTGTGTGTGTGAAGTGGCCTTTAAGCCCATCACATATAATGAGATTGTTAGCGAGATCATTGTTAAGTCCCAGAGTTATGTGTGACACTTAGCAGCGATCAGGCCAATGCTGTCACATCGCTGATCGTTACAAAGTGCTCTGGGTCATTTTTAGGCCGTTGGTCTCCCACTGGGAACGCTGCATCGCTGTGTTTGAAAGGGACAATGACCAACGATCTCAATAATACACCCGAGAGTGACAATTCCTAACGACCTCCTATCATTTCAGATCGTTGCTGAGTCGCTGGTGAGATCTGACTGTTTGATATTTCACCAGTGATCCCAAAGTGACGCACCAGCGATCCCTAAGGATCGTTATCGTTGTCAGGATCACTATTGCGTCGTTGTTGTGACCGGAGCTTTAGATATAAGCACAGCACAATAGCAGCACAAGTGCAGGAATGTAAACAAAGAGGAGGACCTAATTATAATAGAAAGAACAACCCAGCACCCAGATGCCAATAAGATAATGAGGCACAACAGGCTCGGTCTGGATCGCCGGGTAACCGGTTAAAAGTCATGGTGGGCCCCCAGGCATTGTGGCCCCGCCCCCTAACGGGCCCGAACGGGTCCCCCTGGAGCAGCGATGGAGAACGTCTGCAGGGGCGGACTGGGCCGGGGGCAGATTTGCCTCCCAGGCTGGTTCCCTGGCGACTGCTCAGGGCCGCTGGAGGATCGGCAGTGATTTACATACAAAGTGCACATTCCGCCCCTGCGTCTTCCCGTGGGCCGGTGGCCAACATGCAGCAGTGTGTGGTGAGGTCATCACGCTGGGACGTCATCACACGCTGCTGGTGACTCAGTCCCAGAGGAGGAGCCAAGGGCACAGTAGTGGCGGGAATGAGGAGCTGCAGTGATCCACAGAGGAGCTGGTGAGTGACTGAGTGACTGAGTGTGTGAGTGACTCAGTGTGTGAGTGTGTGAGAGTGTGTGTGTGTGTGTGTGTATGTGTATTCAGTGTTGTATGCAGCTAGTCTCCCACCACACTGCTTCTATTAATGAGTCGGCAGCATGTCAGTAGATAGTGAAAGTGAAACTTGCCGGCTGATAACTAGAAGCAGCCTGCAATTGGGTAGGAGGGAAGCTGCACACAAAGCTGAATTCATGGAGGGAGGTAAAAGACAGCAAAACAGCAGACTTAGGGGTTATGGGGGTTGGGGTAAGAAAAACAGCCCTTAGGGCCACCAGTGGGAGAAGAGACCTAGGTCACAGGACCTCTGTGTCAGGTGGGGGAAGATGAGAGCTAAGTCACAGGGCCCCCTGTGTCAGGTGGGGCGAGAGGAGACCTAGGTCACAGGGCCTCCTGTGTCAGGTGGGGGGAGAGGAGACCTAGGTCACAGGGCCTCCTGTGTCAGGTGGGGGGAGAGAAGACCTAGGTCACAGGGCCCCCTGTGTCAGGTGGGGGGAGAGAAGACCTAGGTCACAGGGCCCCCTGTGTCAGGTGGGGGGAGATGAGACCTAGGTCACAGGGCCCCCTGTGTCAGGTGGGGGGAGATGAGACCTAGGTCACAGGGCCCCCTGTGTCAGGTAGGGGGAGATGAGACCTAGGTCACAGGGCCCCCTGGCCAGGTGGGGGGAGATGAGACCTAGGTCACCGGGCCCCCCCACCAGGTAGGGGGAGATGAGAGCTAAGTCACGGGGCCCCCCTGTGTCAGGTGGGGGGAGATGAGACCTAGGTCACAGGGCCCCCTGTGTCAGGTGGTGGGAGATGAGACCTAGGTCACAGGGCCCCCTGGCCAGGTGGGGGGAGATGAGACCTAGGTCACAGGGCCCCCCGGCCAGGTGAGGGGAGATGAGAACTAAGTCACGGGGCCCCCCTGTGTCAGATGGGAGATAGGAGACCCAGGTCACAGGGCCCCCTGTGTCAGGTGGGGGGAGAGGAGACCTAGGTCACAGGGCCCCCTGTGTCAGGTGGGGGGAGAGGAGACCTAGGTCACAGGGCCCTCTGTGCCAGGTGGGGGGAGAGAAGACCTAGGTCACAGGGCCCACTGTGTCAGGTGGGGGGAGAGAAGACCTAGGTCACAGGGCCCCCTGTGTCAGGTGGGGGAGAGGTGACCTAGGTCACCGGGCCCCCTGGCCAGGTAGGGGGAGATGAGAGCTAAGTCACGGGGCCCCCCTGTGTCAGGTGGGGGGAGATGAGAGCTAAGTTACAGAGCCCCCTGTGTCAGATGGGGGATAGGAGACCTAGGTCACAGGGCCCCCTGTGTCAGGTGGGGGGAGATGAGACCTAGTTCACAGGGCCCCCTGTGTCAGGTGGGGGGAGATGAGACCTAGGTCACAGGGCCCCCTGTGTCAGGTAGGGGGAGATGAGACCTAGGTCACAGGGCCCCCTGGCCAGGTGGGGGGAGATGGGACCTAGGTCACCGGGCCCCCCCACCAGGTAGGGGGAGATGAGAGCTAAGTCACGGGGCCCCCCTGTGTCAGGTGGGGGGAGATGAGACCTAGGTCACAGGGCCCCCTGTGTCAGGTGGTGGGAGATGAGACCTAGGTCACAGGGCCCCCTGGCCAGGTGGGGGGAGATGAGACCTAGGTCACAGGGCCCCCCGGCCAGGTGAGGGGAGATGAGAACTAAGTCACGGGGCTCCCCTGTGTCAGATGGGGGATAGGAGACCCAGGTCACAGGGCCCCCTGTGTCAGGTGGGGGGAGAGGAGACCTAGGTCACAGGGCCCCCTGTGTCAGGTGGGGGGAGAGGAGACCTAGGTCACAGGGCCCTCTGTGCCAGGTGGGGGGAGAGAAGACCTAGGTCACAGGGCCCACTGTGTCAGGTGGGGGGAGAGGAGACCTAGGTCACAGGGACCCCTTGTGAGGGGAAGAGGGGGGTGTAGACTGGTCAGGGAGGTGGGAAGAGGAGACACAGGGCCCCTGTTGGGGGGGGAGAGAAGACGCAGCGGTAAGGGCCTCCGTTTGGGGAGGGGGTGAAACACCGCACGGGGTGGTGGGGGGGTACAGTGCACAAGGAGGGGGGCACGGGGGTAGGGGGGCTGAGGCACATACACAAGGGAGAGTGGCACAGGGCACAGTCAGTGGAGGAGGGAGACACAGCACATGGGCGAAGAAGCACAGCACACACAGGGGGAAGAGTCACAGCGCACAAGGGGGAGGCACGGGGGGGGGTTGAGGCACAGGCTCCCTCTGTCAGGGGAGGGGGGAGATATAGCACACAGGGGAAGAGATACAGCCTGCAGCCTATATATCATGTATATATATATATCTATATATATATAGATATATATATACATAAAAAGCCTGTAGCCTCTATATTACATATATATCCAGCCCCCAGCCTCTATATTATATATGTACAGTCTCTCAGCCAGTACGGGGCCACTGAGATGCTTTCGCTCGGGGTACACAAAAACCTGGAGCCGGCCCTGTGTGCGTGTCATACAGTGGTGCTGTGTGTGTCTGTGTGTTATACAGTAGGTCTGTGTGTAGGGGGATATCTATATTTCTGGGGCAGTATAGTGATTCTTTTATTTTTAAGGGCATCGTGTCAGAAAGTGCTGCTGAAGATGGAGAATAGGGAAGAGTCTGGAGAGACAAGCTGTGGATGTCAAATCTCATCATGGCGCCTGTGCTACAATGGAAGAAAAGGAATCGGAACAACTCCAATTAGAGAAGTCATCTACAGTATAAGGTACCAAGATGTAAATGTTTGTGATCCTACCTGCGTCTCATTTGTACTGTAGTTTCTATATGGTCAGCAGTCTGATAATGACTGGTAAACACAACTCCCAGCATCTCCTTACCATTTTTAAAGACATGCTGGGAGGTATAGGTTCATATGACATAAGTGTATCATGGGGTTGATTTGACACTGAAATTGATTACTGTAATAAGCTTGTCGCTACATTCATCTATTGACAGTGGTTCTGGCACTGCATTCATGTATTAACGGTTCTGGCCCTGCATTCATCTACTGATAGTTTTGGCCCTGCAGTCATCTTCTGATAGTGATTCTGGCCCTGAATTCATCTGTTGATGGTGGTTCTGGCACTGGATTCATCTACTGACAGTAGTTCTGTCACTGCATTCATCTGTTGATAGTGATTCTGGCTCTGCATTCATCTACTGATGGTAGTTCTGGCCTTGCATTAATCTGATGGTGGTTCTGGCCCTGCATTCAGCTACTGAGGTGGTTCTGGTCCTGCATTCCTCTGCTGATCCTGATTCTGCTGCTGCATTCCTCTGCTGATGGTGGTTCTGATCCTGCATTCATCTACTGAGGTGGTTCTGGTCCTGCATTTCTTTGCTAATGGTTCTGACCCTGCAGTCATCTACTGTCGGTGATTCTGACCCTGCATTCATCTACTGAGGTGGTTCTGTACTCATCTACTGAAAGTGGTTCCAATCTGGTACATGACTTTGTTAAAACTGAAATCTGCTCCAAAAACTCACTGTAAGTTATGGTGTGTTTACACTGAGTTTTTGTAGCAAAAACTCTCCAACTGCTCCTCAAATGCTCAAAACTTGGTTGTAATGATGTATTAATTGCGGTGGTGATGGTGATGTAGTCATGTAAGTGGCCCTTGGGAATGATTCAGCATGCATCTGTTTCTTGGCTTGAAAAATGTTGTGTACTTCTGGGCAAGATGCTGGTCCAACTACACCACACTGATACAGACACGTCACACTGCACAATGGTGGCTGTGTCTGCTGAAGTGACATCACATAGCTGTCCTAGTACTAAGTATATAGGGTCAGGGTACAAGAATACTGATCACCCCCTGACAAGTCCGCACAGAAGTCTATACTGTTAGGTCATTGGCCGCCCTGTGTGAGTTATCGCCAGAGTCTGAATTTTGCTGCAGATCAGGTCATCTTGTCAATGCCGGGTCTTCTGCTGCAGATCAGGTCGTCCTGTCACTGCTGGGTCATCTGCTGCAGATCAGGTTGTCCTACCACTGCTGGGTCATCTGCTGCTGTTCAGGTCGTCCTGTCAGTGCCGGGTCTTCTGCTGCAGATCAGGTCGTCCTGTCAGTGCTGGGTCATCTGCTGCAGATCAGGTCGTCCTGTCACTGCTGGGTCATCTGCTGCAGATCAGGTTGTCCTGTCACTGCTGGGTCATCTGCTGCTGTTCAGGTCGTCCTGTCAGTGCCGGGTCATCTGCTGCAGATCAGGTTGTCCCGTCAGTGCTGGGTCATCTGCTGCAGATCAGGTCGTCCTGTCAGTGCTGGGTCATCTGCTGCAGATCAGGTTGTCCTGTCACTGCTGGGTCATCTGCTGCAGATCAGGTTGTCCTGTCACTGCTGGGTCATCTGCTGCTGTTCAGGTCGTCCTGTCAGTGCCGGGTCATCTGCTGCAGATCAGGTCGTCCCGTCAGTGCCGGGTCATCTGCTGCAGATCAGGTCGTCCTGTCACTGCTGGGTCATCTGCTGCAGATCAGGTTGTCCTGTCACTGCTGGGTCATCTGCTGCTGTTCAGGTCGTCCTGTCAGTGCCGGGTCATCTGCTGCAGATCAGGTCGTCCCGTCAGTGCCGGGTCATCTGCTGCAGATCAGGTCGTCCTTTCAGTGCCGGGTCATCTGCTGCAGATCAGGTCGTCCTGTCAGTGCTGGGTCATCTGCTGCAGATCAGGTTGTCCTGTCACTGCTGGGTCATCTGCTGCTGTTCAGGTCGTCCTGTCAGTGCCGGGTCATCTGCTGCAGATCAGGTCGTCCCGTCAGTGCCGGGTCATCTGCTGCAGATCAGGTCGTCCTGTCAGTGCCGGGTCATCTGCTGCAGATCAGGTCGTCCTGTCACTGCCGGGTCATCTGCTGCTCCTGTATACTGTATGTAACACACTATTATATACAGGTAATACGTGACTGGTATACTATCTGGTGTCTGTAGTCACAGTGCCTATGTGTATGTAGTGTAGTATAACTGTATGTGATCACCTTTTAAGAGTGTAGAAAAGCACAGCTTACTTTGCTTTACTACCCATCTAAAAACCTATATCCAGTTTAAAAATAGTAATATGTGATTTTTCTAACCAATAGAAATGCTCATCTGAGCTGATCCGAGTGCTGTCAGTTATATCTACAAAGTGAGGGTAGGGGTGGGGAGTGGTTCACTCACAAGTTATATCTACAGGCAAAACTCATAGGACATTACAGTAGTGTGTGAACATAGCATATGAAGCAGCTGCAGGTAATCATGTTAAAGGGTTTGTCCAGTTTTAAGCCACAAGTCTGCAGTCACTCTGTGTCATTCTATGTGACTGCAGATTTGTGAATCCTCACAGTGCCTTGATGACTCAATGGGCATGTGACTGCAGGTATGTGATTTGCATACATGCGGTCACATGCCGACTAAACTTTTTCTGCTTAACGCAACTGTATTGAGCAAGGCCAGAAACAGTCTAGTTGGAATGTGGCTGGGAATATACATATCGCATGTTTATGTTCACAAGACCGCCTGTTCCCGGCACTGGAGAATCCTCACAGTGCACAGTGCACACGATGTAAGGATTTATATAGTGACTGTATACGTGTAGCTTAAGACTGGTCAACACCTTTAAGGAATGGCTGCTACTCATGGGCCAGTGCTGTTTGCTTGCCCCCCAGGCTAAAATTTGCCAGCCAGCCCCTGCCGCTAAGACCTACCTTCCGGCACATTGCCAGAGACCGCAGTGCACGGCCGGCAGCTGCATTGTTTGGCTGCCAGCCCTGGCAGCGTATATGCTGTGAGGAGCAGAGAGAGCACTGTCTGCAGCCGGGAATTCCTTACACAGCAGGCAGTGCCAGAGCGAGGACGAGGTGTGTGGGCGGGGACAGCACGTGAAGTCCTGCATCCCACATGAAGAGGAGCAGACAGAGCTGCAGCAACAGTGTGGAAATAGATGAGGTATGTGTGCCCCCCAGCAACAGCTGCAGCAATCAGTGTGCCTCCCCCAGCAGCAGCCATATGTCTCCATCTTGGCACCAGCAATATGTGCCCCCCCCCCTAGCAGCAACATTACTGTGCTCCTTCAGCTGCAGCAATAAACAATATGTGTGCCCCCAAGAAGAAGCTGCAGCAATCAGTGTGCCTCCACCAGTAGCAGCCATATGTCTCTCCCTTAGCACCAGCAATATGTGCCCCCCCGTAGCAGCAACAATCAGTGTGCTGTCCCCCCAGCAGCAACAATATGTGTGTGTACCCGTGCAACATGGAGGGGGTCCGTCCTGTGCAGCATAGAGGGGGGTCCCGTGCAACACGCAGGGGGCCCTGTGCAACATGCAGGGGATCCTGTGCAACATGGAGGGGGTCATGTGGTGGTATATACAATACAGTGGTGGTATTACTATGTGGAGGGCACAGTGGTGGTATTACTATGTGGAGGGCACAGTGGTGGTATTACTATGTGGAGGGCACAGTGGTGGTATTACTATGGGGAGGGCACAGTGGTGGTATTACTATGTGGAGGGCACAGTGGTGGTACTACTATGTGGAGGGCACAGTGGTGACATTATTATGTGGGGCAGTAAGAGGAGCGCTGTTTTTGTACCACGCAGCATGTGCAGTAGTAGGGACAGCAGCAACGGCTCAGTATTGGGGGATCAGTAGGATGAGGAGTTTGTCCAGTTTGGGAATAGATCGGGCTGGAAATGTGAGATGTCAGATGTGTCTTTGTTGTAATCTATGTAGATGGCTGGAGAAGTTGTCATGTCCGTCTGGGGACCTAGAATGGGGGAACATGGGGGCCCAAGACGTTATTACTATATGGGGGCCAGAATGAGGAACATACATTATTGGTTTACGGTGGGAAGTCGGGATATATTTACTGTAGGGGCCAATCAGGCAACATTATTACTGCTGTAATATAATTTACTTTTCCATGAGGGGAACCAAAGGGAGGCCTTGTTACTGTGCGAAGCGGCACGATGTCGCTTTTTTGGTCGTTTGATGTAGTGTAGAAATCTTGGGAAAAGTGTGGAATGTGCTATGGAAGTGATCAGTTTTATACAGTAGATAACTGTGTTATTTTCTGCAGAGATTAGTCCTGGCTAGAAGACGTGATATTTGTCTGCGACAGGGGAAGAAGAAACCTGAAGATGAATGACTTCACCAAGATACAGCTCTGGTGAGTAGGTGTATTACCTATCCACGCACACTATACACTATATACAGAGCTCCTGTGTATAATGTCACTGGTGTTCTCTGCATCACCTGTACACTGACACTATATACTGAGCTCCTGTGTATAATGAAACTGGGGATCTCTGCATCACCTGTACACTGACACTATATACTGAGCTCCTGTGTATAATGTCATTGGTGTTCTCTGCATCACCTGTACACTGACACTATATACTGAGCTCCTGTGTACAATGTCACTGGTGATCTCTGCATCACCTGTACACTGACACTATATAGAGAGCTCCTGTGCATAATGTCAAAAGTGATCTCTGCATCACCTGTACACTGACACTGTATACAGAGTTCCTGTGTACAATGTCACTGGGGATCTCTGCATCACCTGTACACTGACACTATATACAGAGCTCCTGTGTATAGTGTCACTGGTGATCTCTGCATCACAAGTACACTGACACTATATAGCGAGCTCCTGTGCATAATGTCAAAGGTGATCTCTGCATCACCTGTACACTGACACTATATACAGAGTTCCTGTGTATAATGTCACTGGTGTTCTCTGCATCACCTGTACACTGACACTATATACTGAGCTCCTGTGTATAATATCACTGGGGATACTGACACTATATACTGAGCTCCTGTGCATAATGTCACTGGGGATCTCTGCATCACCTGTACACTGACACTATATACAGAGCTCCTGTGTATAATGTCACTGGTGTTCTCTGCATCCCCTGTACACTGACACTATATAGAGAGTTTCTGTGTATAATGTCACTGATAATCACTGTATTTACACTGATCAAATATACAGAGCTTTTTTTAATCTTCATTATTGTAGTATTATTGGTCACTATTCACACTGAAGAAGAAACAGCTGGGCACCACAGAGTACTGACACGTAGTAGTGGGTCTGGCACCAAACTTGTGGTTTATCAGGTAAGAGGAGAGGGGAAGGAGCAGACGACGGCAAACCATTTTGAGCTGGGTGGTGCTTCTATGGGTTGACCGGATTTTATTGGTCACTATGTAGTGGCATTATGTGCTCTGGTCATGGCATTGTGTATTTATCCCTTGAATGTGGAATTATTCAATTACATTATGTCGGTTATATGTGGTCTTATCATGGTGTGGCAGTATTTATACCTTGCACGTGGTAGTATTTGATCACAGTTTAGTAGTAATATGTGCTCTGATAACAGTGTGGTGGTATGTCTCCTTTATATGTGGTATTACTGGTCTTGGTATAGTGGATTGTGGTTGATTATTAGTTTTTTTCTGATATCAATAAGGGGAAAATTCTTTATTTCCAGTAGATATTAAAAACTTGGTTGCTTAACCCCTTTCTGTCCTGTGACACAGCAGCAGCAAAATGCACTTACAGAGGTTCTCCAGAGAAAGCAAGTAATTATCTCGTCTAAGGCCACGTTCACACAGTGAGTATTTGGTGAGATTTTCACTTCAGTATTTATAAGACAGAAGCAGGAGATGGTGAGAAATGCAGAACATATTACCTCTGATTGCTCCACTCCTGGTTTTGTCTTACAAATACCGAGGTACAAAACTCACCAAATACTCAGTGTGTGCACATGGCCTAAGAATGTGATAAGGTATTAGTTGGTGGGGGTGCGACTGCTGAATGTGCAGCTTTTATCCCTATTATGTGTCCAAAAAATAGAAAAATATCCAGCATAGAGTCTTGAGATCTAGATCCTTAAAAATTCATTATATTAGAAAAGTATTAAAAAGCACATTTAAATCAATGTCCTTAAAGACAGTCCTTAGTCATAGGTTTGTTTTGTCCCTGTTAGACTGGAGGTGATGTACAGCTCGCCCATGATCCCTTCACTCCCTCAGTGGCTGTGAGCGCTGTGTTTGCCTTTTTATGGGAGCTCCAATGATAATGAATGGAGCTGCGGTCACATCATTACCGGCCGCTGCAGTTAATAAAAGGGGTAAAAGTGCCACATTCTTCCGACGATGTGGTTTTGATTGGTCGGATTCCACCAATAACTAAGTCATCACCTGCCGAACCTGACGATTGTTGGTAACTTGTTTTCACCAAAGTATCCCTTTAATATTACTACAGTAATGGTACACTGCAGTAATGGTGAGCGCAGAGTGATGTGCAGGAGTAACCACTATAATGGGTATAGCGGCTAACAGGTATTTGCATATAGCGGGTGAGTGGGCCCCTGGAGTCAATTTCCCTGGTGGGCCCCAGACACCCCAGTCCGACCCTGAGGCACAACATAAATAGCAATCAATCATTAGCAATCACAACCTTTAGAAAGGAGGCCATGCCCTCGTAACCTCGTAAACAAGTTGGTGTGACGCTACAGAGTGACATTGCACAGGCCCTGCAATAGCACCGCCTAGTACTGCCACATGACTGCTACGTCACTGTGACACTCGAACAGCTGACCGGAAGCGCGAGGTCCACCGCTGAGACACACAAACCCAGGTGGCAGACATGAGGATTTGTGGCGTCCTGATCAAACGCCCAGATCACAGACCAGAGCGGATGGCAGGAGAAGTGAGGAGGGGACAGTACTGTGCATAACGAAGTAATTGCCTAAAACAGCTGTGCTGGTATCAACCACTGAGACAGATGACAGATAAGAACTGAGACATAAGTATATGCTACAGAAATCCCAAGAACCAGACTTGAAAAGGAGGAATAGGAGGAGAAGTAAGAGAGAGAAGTGGAGAGTAAAAGCAGGAGTGAAGGTAACACATATAGCCACAAAACCTCAGAGGAGCTATAGGAGCTGTGCAACTGATAATAATATCCAAAATCATTTCAGGCCATCAGAACTAACACATTTGTCTGACATACAACACAGAAGCAGAATTGGCTAAAGTTAACAATAAAGATAAAAATACAGCCACATAACCATTATGGTACCTTTACACGCCGCTACTGAGGGTAGCAACAGGTAGGCACCGCACGTGCACGCGCGCGTTTTCAACGGTTCCTAACAGTACCTGATACCGCAATTACACGCCGCCACAAGGTGCTCCACAGAAGGTATTTTCGGTCCCCGGAAGTGCCGACGGGTGCCGCAGGTTACCTTCTGTGGAGCACCTTCCCTGATTTACACGCCATCACCACAAGGGAATCTGGGCGTACATATTGTGCGCCGTAACTACATAGGCGTGACAGAGTCGTGTATTACGCGGCGCTCGTACGGTGATTGGACAATGCAATAACATCATGACTGGCCAGCCAGCGCATGGAGGCTGCCTAATACATGACGCTATAGCAAATGTGGAGTGTGACTGGTCAGATCGTTAAATATGCCGCCCTGTGCAGGGACAGCCAATGGGTACACAGTAGTCCCCACCAATGATAGCTGATGGGGCGTGGTTTACATGACGCTGTAGCATGCCCCATGTAACTCAAATACCTTGCCTGTGCCCCGATTACACGCCGCTACTATAGGGTTTATACCTGCTTGTTTTTCAGCACGGCTGGAAAACAGGTATCCAAAGAGACGGGTGGCAACAACCTGAATTACACGCCGCCACTTTGCGGTGTTTTGAAGGTACAAGGTACAATTGTCTCCGACACCTGCCCGTTTCTACCTTTCAGTAGCGGTGTGTAAAGGTACCATAAGGTTTATTACAGGTTACAAGGTGAATCCGGCAAGCCTGCTATCAAAAGTCACAGCTGAATTACCAGTGTGTTCATAAAAGGTAACCACCAGCAACCAAAATAAAAGAATAGCATGTAGACAAATACCAAGGCAAAACAGATAGAACCACCTATATTTACAGTCATGGCCAAAAGTGTTGACACCCCTGCAATTCTGTCAGATAATACTCAGTTTCTTCCTGAAAATTATTGCAATCACAAATTCTTTGGTATTATTATCTTCATTTAATTTGTCTTCAATGAAAAAACACAAAAGAGAATGAAGCAAAAAGCAAAACATTGATCATTTCACACAAAACTCCAAAAATGGGCCAGACAAAAGTATTGGCACCCTCAGCCTAATACTTGGTTGCACAACCTTTAGCCAAAATAACTGCGATCAACCGCTTCCGGTAACCATCAGTGAGTTTCTTACAATGCTCTGCTGGAATTTTAGACCATTCTTATTTGGCAAACTGTTCCAGGTCCCTGATATTTGAAGGGTGCCTTCTCCAAACTGCCATTTTTAGATCTCTCCACAGGTGTTCTATGGAATTCAGGTCTGGACTCATTGCTGGCCACCTTAGAAGTCTCCAGTGCTTTCTCTCAAACCATTTTCTAGTGCTTTTTGAAGTGTGTTTTGCATCATTGTCCTGCTGGAAGACCCATGACCTCTGAGGGAGACCCAGCTTTCTCACATTGGGCCTTACATTATGCTGCAAAAGTTGTTGGTAGTCTTCAGACTTCATAATGCCATGCACACGGTCAAGCAGTCAAGTGCCAGAGGCAGCAAAGCAACCCCAAAACATCAAGGAACCTCCGCCATGTTTGACTGTAGAGACCGTGTTCTTTTCTTTGAATGCCTCTTTTTTCTCCTGTAAACTCTATGTTGATGCCTTTGCCCAAAAATCTCTACTTTTGTCTCATCTGACCAGAGAACATTCTTCCAAAACATTTTAGGCTTTCTCAGGTAAGTTTTGGCAAACTCCAGTCTGGATTTTTTATGTCTTGGGGTAAGAAGTGGGGTCTTCCTGGGTCTCCTACCATACAGTCCCTTTTCATTCAGACGCCGACGGATAGTACGGGTTGACACTGTTGTACCCTCGGACTGCAGGGCAGTTTGAACTTGTTTGGATGCGAGTCGAGGTTCTTTATCCACCATCCGCACAATCTTGCGTTGAAATCTCTCATCAATTTTTCTTTCCCGTCCACATCTAGGGAGGTTAGCCACAGTGCCATGGGCTTTAAACTTCTTTATAAGACTGCGCACGGTAGACACAGGAACATTCAGGTCTTTGGAGATGGACCTGTAGCCTTGAGATTGCTCATGCTTCCTCACAATTTGGTTTCTAAAGTCCTCAGACAGTTCTTGGGTCTTCTTTCTTTTCTCCATGCTCAATGTGGTACACACAAGGACACAGGACAGAAGTTGAGTCAACTTTAATCCATGCCAACTGGCTGCAAGTGTGATTTAGTTATTGCCAACACCTGTTAGGTGCCACAGGTAAGTTACAGGTGCTGTTAATTACACAAATTAGAGAAGCATCACATGATTTTTCTAACAGTGCCAATACTTTTGTCCACCCCCTTTTTTATGTTTGGTGTAAAATTATATCCAATTTGGCTTTAGGACAATTCTTTTTGTGTTTTTTCATTGAAGACAAATTAAATGAAGATAATAATACCAAAGAATTTGTGATTGCAATCATTTTCAGGAAACTGAGTAATATCTGACAGAATTGCAGGGGTGTCAATACTTTTGGCCACAACTGTATGACCCCCATCCTATTATATATGTCCCCCATCCTGGTGTATATGTCTCACATCCTAGTATATATCTCACTCATCCTGGTACATGGCCCCCTATCCTGGTGTATATGTCCTTCATCCATGTACATGGCCCCCATCCTGGTATATGTGTCTCTTTTCCTTGTACAGTGATGGAGACTGGCATTTTCCATGTTCCTGCAGGCATTAGCTCAGCCTCTAAAGTCCAGGACTTCCAGAAAACAGTTGTGGATCCTGCCTCCTGTACCTCCAACTCCATCAAAGCAATCTTCACTCGGAACGTTTAAAAAAAAACAAACAAGAAAGAAACAAGTTTTGAATCATAAAGTGCACCCACGCTCTGTTAACTTAGCTGATGACACTTGAGGGTCGCGTGTAGCTTTTTTGACCACTTCTTTTTGTTTCTGTCATTTATAATACCCCTTCTGGTCACCGAGTTCCCATGTGTGGTCAGGTTGTGATTTTGCTTGAGTTTGACTATTACGAGTAAATTGGACCCATGTGTTCGGAGGTGACGATGCCTATTTTTGACGCCATCCAGGGCTCCTGTGTGGAGTCGCTTGGGGGGCCTGTTTTGCACTGTTTTTTTTTGACTGTTCATATATTTTCATATATTTTCATAAGCTTTTTGTACATTGTGCTATGCTACTAGATTAGTGATACTTTATAATAACTAACACTGCTCCTGCATCTAATTCTGACATATGTCAGTACCCTTTCTTGGGTTTTACATACTGTGCCCATTTACAGGTATATGCTTAGCCCATGAGCTGGTTGGTTATGTTCCACAAATGTGTTAGCCTTGCCGGGGTTGAGGGCCTACTGAGTGGAGCAATATTGCCCGCTGTAGGGGCTTGGCTGGTTGCTCTTTGTTCAATCACCTTCCCAACTAGGGTGTGTCTTTGACACTACTTTTCAGAGTTTTCTCTGATATTTCACTGCACCTAGAGGCCTAGTGGCCTCTTGGGGTGTTTAGCCGGAACCCTGTCTTCCGGCTGAACTGACTCTTTTTCTTTTTCTCCTTTTCTTGGAGCTACATTCCTCTTTACCTCTCTGGTTTTTTTTTTCTTTTCCCCTTTTCTGTTTTTTTTCCCTCCTTTCTCCCTTTTCCTCCCTTGTTTATACCTCCCCGCACTTCCCACTTTTCCCTGTCCCTTGGTGACCCGGTAGTACTCTACGCCAGATCCTAAGACTCTCATGGCAACCCTACAACTTTGCTCACTTAATGTCAGAGGATTTAATGTCCCTGAGAAACGCTCGAAAGTACTATATAGCATGCATAAAAAACGGGTCGATATCCTCATGTTGCAAGAGACACATTTTCGATCAGACAGAATCCCTAAGCTTAACCATAGATACTACACACAGTGGTTTCATGGTAGCAATTCTGACTCTAAATCTAAAGGAGTCAGCATTGCACTGCACAAGTCTTTGCAGGCACAGGTGGTCGCCTCTAAATCGGATCCGAATGGTCGATATGTGTTCTTAAAACTGAAAATTGTTCATGATACATTTACCATAGCTAACATTTATCTGCCCAACCAGGATCAGGTCCGAGCATGCAGAAAATACCTACGGGACCTCTCAGCCTTTGCGGAAGGCTATGTGATTATGGGAGGGGACTTCAACATGGTGTTGGACCGCACTGTTGACTCTTCCTCGGGCAGGTCGGCGGTGTCCCCCTCACAGCTGGAGAGCCTGCGTCGGGCCTTGAGGGACTCGAGGTTAATTGATGTCTGGAGACTACTGCACCCCACTGCTCGCAATTATACCTTTTACTCCACGGTACATGATTCTTATAGCAGATTAGACTATTTCCTGATTAGCAATGGGCTTTTGTCCCTTAACCCAAAGTCTGATATTGATACGATGCTATGGTCAGACCATGCTCCGGTCTTGCTTTCCCTTCGGCTGCCGAGCCTCTCTCCTAGAGAATGGACTTGGTCCTTAAACCCTGGACTTCTCGAAGATATGACCTGTCAGGCGGCCGTTCGGACAGCAATCACGGACTTCCTAGATTTTCACAAGAATGATCTCACAGCTCTCCCGTACCAATGGGAGGCCTTGAAGGGGGTTATACGAGGAGTATTTATCCAACAGGGGGCCCGACTGAAAAAAGAAAGAATGACTAATATTATGGGATTGTTGACCCGTGTCCAAACCCTAGAGTCGGAACATAAACAAACAAGAGATATCAAAGTACTTGCTGACCTCTTACGGACACGTAGTGAGTTGAGCGCACTGTTGGATACGACGTTAGCAAGGCAGCGGGACCGCTTCCATAAGTACCTATATAAGTACTCTGATAAACCCGGTAAAGCTCTGGCGAGGTTCTTGCACCCTCGCGCTCCCACCACTTACATCCCTACCATGAGGTCTGCTACGGGTGATTTAGTCCATCTTCCTGCAGAGATTGTGGATTCATTCAGAGCATATTATGACTCTCTCTACAACCTGAGGGGTCCGTTGTCTGATATGTTCCCTACCGAGTTTCAGTCTCGAGTGGATGATTACATTCGTGACACGGAGCTCCCGCCTATGACAGAGATAGAATCTGAGGCCTTGGAGGACTCCCTCTCGGAACAGGAGATATTGGATACGATAAGATCCTTGGCCAATGGTAAAAGTCCGGGTCCAGATGGATTCTCTGCCGCCTTCTACAAATTATATGCGACTTCCCTGGCCCCCTTTATGACCAAACTATTTAACTCCACTTCGGCCACCTGCCCCTTTGCCCCCCAAACACTGATGGCTACAATTACTGTGATCCCTAAACCGGGCAAGGACCCCCTGTTATGCGCAAGCTATAGACCTATTTCCCTCATCAATGTGGATGTGAAGGTGTTCGCAAAGGTGTTGGCCAATAGACTGAGCCCTATTCTTCCTGGGTCCATCCACAACGATCAGGTGGGTTTTGTGCAACATAGGGAGGCCAAGGATAATACAGTAAAGACTCTGCTTCTGACTTCGTACATGCGCACGGGAAGGATACCAGCCTGTTTTGTCGGGTTCAAATTTACTGTTCCACTCCCTCGCCAGTCATCCCAGATTAGACTATGAACACGTGGTACCAGATAAGAGTAAATCAGACCGAGAGAGTACGGTTCAAGCTTAGTACGTGTCCAGGTTTAATAATGACAACATACACGGCAACAACTACTGAACTCAATATCCGGGTACAGGGCATTTTATAGTCTAAAAGATAAGCATGTAAATGTCCATGGCAGGGTGGGAGTTAGGTGGAGTTAGGCTAATACATCTATCTCTGTTAGTAATAATTAGTCTTTTGTCTTCTGTGTTGAGTCCATCCTTTGTCACGTCATGATGTCTTCTCTTGGCCTCTGGTATGCAGAATATCTCTAGCTTCCCATGGTACAATCTGGAACCGGCACAGTAGTGACCAATCAGCTCCATAGTTTCCTGGGCACCTCTCCACATTGTATCTTCTCTTCAGACATCCATCTGAAAGACACTTTGTTTACACATAACTTGGGTTCATGGATGAGAGGGAGAGAAGAAAGAGAGAGAGAAAGAGACATAGAGAGAGAAGAGGAAAGGGAATAAGAGAGGGAGAGATATAGCTATTGGATACTAGGTTAAGGAAAAAACTTATTGTTTCATTTAATGCTATATGAGTATAAAAACTAAGATTAATAGATAAGATATAATTCATCCTCCACAGTTTATTATCTATTGACGCTGAAAAGGCATTTGACCGCCTAGGCTGGACCTTCCTACGTGCATCTTTGAAGCAGTTGGGGGTGGGACCTACCATGTTGGAGAGAATCTTTGCTCTATATCATAGACCCACGGCCCGTCTTAGGGTCAATGGCACTTTATCCTCGCCCATTGACATAAGAAATGGGACTCGTCAGGGCTGCCCCCTCTCCCCTTGCTATATATCCTTGCTATGGAACATCTAGCAGTGGCTTTGCGGAAGGTACCAGATGTCAGGGGTCTGCGGATTGGTCAGCATGAGTTTAAGTTGTCCCTATACGCTGATGATTTATTGTTATATATTTCCAACCCGGCTGTGGCTTTCCCTGTACTCCTCAGAGAGTTCCGTAAGTTTGGTGAGGTCTCCAATTTTAAGGTCAATTTGTCCAAAACGGAGGCGCTCAACATCTCCCTGCCTGATGACCTGATCTCTCAACTCAAATCGTCCTTCTCCTTTAGGTGGCAGACCACTGCATTAAAATATTTAGGAATCTTGATACCGGCTGACCTTAACGCAACATATGCTCTGAACTATGTCCCTCTCCTGCAGAAAACCATATCAGATCTTAAACGGTATAACAGACCTCAGCTATCTTGGTTCGGGCGGGTGGGAGTGATCAAAATGGATATTTTACCCCGATTCCTCTATCTCTTTCAGACAGCTCCTGTGCAGGTTCCGGATTGTTTTTTCAGGCGTCTGCAATCGGCCATTAACAGCTTTATTTGGGGAGCAAGGAAACCACGGACACGGTTTTCAGTCCTAGTGAGACCTAAAGTTAAAGGGGGGGTAGGCCTTCCTGATTTTAAACGTTATTATCAGGCAGTCTTGCTCTCTAGGATTGTCGACTGGAGGTTCAGTGATGCCCATAAACAGTGGGTGCTCCTGGAGAAACTTCTATCACCCTCCTCCTTGTACTGGCTGCCTTGGCTGGGGGGGACTGGACGCCCACCTGTGACGGGCTTCCCTCCCCTCACACAAACTGTTTTGAGGTTCTGGGATAGATCATACACGAAATTACGTTTGACTTCCCGATTGAGCAGACTGAGTCCCCTTTTTGACAATCCAGCCTTCCCCCTGCAATGAATAGATCTAGGTATC
Organism: Allobates femoralis; assembly: GCA_033576535.1. Lineage (NCBI taxonomy): Eukaryota > Metazoa > Chordata > Amphibia > Anura > Aromobatidae > Allobates > Allobates femoralis. The sequence continues at coordinate 542,683,182 of JARQOC010000004.1, forward strand.
TGTGCTGGTCACAACTAGATGGAGTGGGGCTGGGACAAGTGAGGGATAGGCTTGCAGGGCTCTCCGGCGTGGGGGGGTTGCGAGGTCCTGACGATGCGGCTCCTTTGTCCTGGTTGGAGTTTATGCAGTTGCGAAGTTTTCTCTCCAATATTTCAATAGGGGCGCTAACTCCGTTTGAATCCCTGATGCTCCCCACCGAGGGTCCCTCCCATGTGGTTTCGGTGCTCTATAGCCTGATCCTGAACTCGCTCCACACTGGCACGCTTGGATTTATGGAGGCTTGGGAGAGAGATCTGGGGATCACCTTTTCTGAGGCAGACAGCTTAAAAATTTTTACTCTTGTGCACAAGATGACAATGTCTAGTCAAGCGCAAGAGAGAAATTATAAATTGCTGACGCGTTGGTACAGATGCCCTACCCTGCTCCACAGGATTAATCCGGAAGTCTCAGACACTTGCTGGAGATGCGGTTCTGCTGTGGGCTCCATGCTTCATGTCTGGTGGTCCTGCGATCTCCTGCAACCCTTCTGGGCCTCGGTTTTCGATGCCTTCCATCTAATGACTGGGGTCCGCCATGAACCCTCTCCACAATTAGCTCTGTTATCTCTGATACCCGGCTCGATAACCTCCATCAAAAAGGGAATTCTGAGGTTCTGCCTAATAGCTGCCAGGGCAGTTATTCCCCGACACTGGAGGTCCACTGAGGTCCCCTCTACAGTGGAATGGATATCTGAAATGGATAGGTTGCACCGTATGGAATCGCTTGCAACGGGAGATAGTGACGCCGGGTATGAACAGGGGCGCACTTGGTTCCTCTGGCAATCCTTTAAGGAGGGCCAGGGGTTCTTGACTTGGTTGCGCACCTACTCGTAATTTCCAACACCTGGGCGTCTAGACTGCTGGGTCTTTCCATTCCCCCCCCCTCTTACCCCTCCTACCCCTTTCTAATTTTTCTCTTTTTTTCTTCTCCCTTCTTATGTCTCAGTGTATACATTTCTCATTGGCTGTGTGTGTTTTCTAAGTTTTGATCCAGACGTGATTTTCAGGTAATGAAACATGCATTCTCTTGTTGGGGGTTTTACTGGTGTCCCTTTGTACCTGATTTCTTACAGCTGTAATATGCCACTGTACTAGGATCTGGATTCTGTATTGGTTATTTCTATTGTTATGCTTGTTTGAAACTTTAATAAATATATTTACAGAAAAAAAAAAATAAAGTGCACCCACATTTCCCCCACCCCCAATTTTGGAGGAAAAAAATGCATCTTACAATCCAAAAAATACGGTATGTGTATAACAAAACATGCGTAATTGCAATAGTTTTCTGGGAGAAATACTTCATTTTCTCAAACAATTTCAATGGCCCTAACATTTTGCCCATGACTGTGCAATGCCTTTTGGTATGTAAGGGTTTTTCCATTGATGTTACTAAATGACTAGAAAATTGTCTGAAAGTGCATGGATAAAATAACGATAAATATATAACACCACCATAGAGGTGACTAAAAGTAAATTAAAAATATTCGTTATGTACAACATGTAGAAAACTTTCCCATTTAAAACATTTTTTTTCCTGCTATTTAAATCTTCAGAAAATAACAGTGTGAGGGTTCACTCACACTTGCATATAATCATTCCCATTCTCATCCAGAAAAGTAGGACAAGTGTCATTTGTTTGGTATTCCATATGCAATGTGCTATGTGAGTGTGGGATTTTTTTTTTCCCGTCTAGCATCTGTATGCAATGCGTTTTATTTCTCAGCAGCTATTATTCAAAAGTCATTTACATTGCTTGATTGAATAACACTGGTTCAAGTGCAATAACTTTTTTTATTGGCTTGCACTTTTATTATTTATGTGTAAGTGTGAGTCAACCTTTAGAAGCATCTTTTTTAACTAAAAGTCAGGAGAAAGCAAGCAAGTTCTCAAGACGTTACAAAAAGGCTCCCAGCTGACTATCATGTGACTTTTGCAAGAAATTAAATTGTGCACAACGTTTTGCACTGCAATATTATTTTTTCATTTTATTGGACATAAAAAACGGTTATAGTCTAACTTTTGAATGGTTAAAGTACTGTGTATCTAATAATATATTTGTTATTCTACAAGGTCTTGTATGGTTGTTCTTGAGCCCAATATTGTTTATATTTGAATCGTAGACATTTTATTTTAGTGACAATCTGGGTACTTTTGTAACAAATTTACATATCTAGCACTGGAAAATAAATAAGTATACTGGAAACTTCAGTTGCACTGAGAGCAAATATCTTGATATTCTTGAAAGATTATGGTCCATATTTAGGTAAAATCTTTCTAAAGTAGCTGTATAGGATATCACGTTGGCATGAATTGTATGGGTGGTTATCATGTCTATTTTCTACCTTTGTGCAGAATTATTTGTGTACTGTTTTGTTTCTGTTCACTTAAAAAAATTTTTGTAAGCAGGTAGCAATTCTAGTTGTTTAAAATATATATTGTTTAGTAGGAATGGACTTGACCTGCCCCAGGGCCGTGGGGTACTCGGTTCCGGGTGTTGGTTCATGGGGGATGTCACTGAGGCCTGTGCTCGGTCCCGTGGCCCTGGTGTTCGCTGAAAAGAGTCAGTAAAAATAATAAAATAGTTTGTGACTCCACCTTTGGTTCCAGTATGGTTAACGGGGCTGCGGGTCAAATTTTCAGGGTGATGGTAGGGCAGCCAGATGGTTACGCTCCCGGTAGGTGGAGCGGGATCCCTGGGGCAGTTGTGGTATATGAGGATTGCAGAACAGTCTATGGAGGGAGTAGGATCTGGGGCCGCAATAACAGTCACACACAGGGTTAATATTTCCATACCTTTTACTGATGATTCAGGTATAGTCCAGGGTACAGTCTCTGATGGTACAGGTCCGTGTGGTCTGGTAACAGTTCAGGATCTCCACACCCGGCAAGTTATGAGGCCTCCCTGCTGCGCTGTATCTGTTTTGGTACCAGGCTGTCTGAAGCTAAGCCCTGACCCCCTCTTGTGGTCCTTACTTGCATGGCAGACGGTGAGAACCCTGTTGCTGGGCACCACTGTATCCACTGCGGTCCCTGGCTCATTTAAGTGGCTGTGCCTTCAAGTGGTGCTGTTGCCAGGAGACCTGGAGTCTCCCTGGCCTTCGGTCTTTACTGCTGGGCTGTCAGATCCCTCACAGTCACAGATTCCGGTGTCAGGTTTTGGGTGCTGTTCCTCTGGGGCGAACCGGTATGGCTCCACTCCCCCTGCTGCTACTACTCCTTGCTTCCGACCCTCACTCTAGGGTCCCTCACTCAAGCTAAGGGCTCTCGCTGGTACAGGCCTAGTGCGGCTCCGTCACCAGGACGTCTTCACAGTCCTCCCTGGAACTGCACTGCCTAACTCCGCCCCCAAGCTTGAATTTATAGGGGACCTCGCCTGAACTCAGCTTGTAGAGCTCCACATTCAGGTCTGGAGTGGAAGGTGTTGTGTGTGGGCTTACCTGATGTGGATATCCTTCTCTATCCCAGGAGTGTCTGTGGCTACCAGACCCTGGGGTGCCACTGCAGTAAAAAAAGGGGTTATCCACAGCACCTCGTGGAAAGGGAATCCTCTGGGTTCCTCACATTTGGGCGCACGTCCTAGGCCAGGGAGATCCACCCAGCTCCAACAACATCCAAACAGAAAGTAAGAACAGCGCCTCACAAGCTGGTAGCTTATATCTTCAAAACTTTATTCCATCCACCACAGCACAACGTTTCGGTTAACAACCTTCTTCAACTGCACTTGAAGAAGGTTGTTAACCGAAACGTTGTGCTGTGGTGGATGGAATAAAGTTTTGAAGATATAAGCTACCAGCTTGTGAGGCGCTGTTCTTACTTTCTGTTTGGATGCCTGGGGTGCCACTGACTTCTATTTTGGCAGCATTCAAAAGATTTAGCCCTTTTTCATATTTCTGGATAGATTTTTAAGATGTAGAAGAAAGTGACAATGGCCAATAGTAGTGCTAATAGTAGTGTAGGATTTTGTAGACTACAAAGACGTAAAAAATATTTGCTTACACTTTAAAAAAGAAATGGACATCAACTGCTTTCCGGCTATATGTTTTTTTTTTTTTTTGATAGGATTATGAGTTTATTTTACTAAAACAAATCAGATCAAAATTCAAACCATCGGGCTGTTAATAAATATCCAAATTTATCTAAAACCTTTTGACAAAATGAAAATAAGAGACAAAAAAGAATTAAAGAATCTTAATTTATTGCATCGTATGCATGAATCAACATAGTATTCATATCACACTCTGAATTTTAACAAGGCACCATAAATTCTACAAAGTTTGGTTTACATTTATGCAATTTAAGTTTGTAGTAATGTTTCTGTACACCGTGTTTTTGCCTTGTATTCTAACAGACATCACTTAATATTTGAAGTCAAAGTGGTTTACAATGGAATATATTACAATAACAAGATCATATCAATGAACCACATTAAAACCTGTGATACACATTAAATAAGAGCTTATAGAGATATTCACAGATGCATAAGCAAAGTTACCTTTCAGTTATCTAATAGAATGGTAGAAGTTAGCGAAAGGTGAAGTTGAGCAGCATTCTGTCTACACAGCTTATGATCATTTCACATGAAGATAATACTTGCCTTGTGGCTTATTGGCACTTTTATCTGCTAAATTGTTGGATGGTAATGAACATTTACATGCATTCTCAGGTTTAAAAGAGAATAACACACTGGGTTTATGAGCTCACCCAGGTATGTTTGACTCGGAAACACTGTAACGTTTCAGAGAAAAGAATACTTTTTACAGCCACTTGTAGTCGCGCAGCAGATTAGTTGGACAGGCCAGCTCCGGCGCCTTCTATCCACCTGCTTTCCCGAATAGACAGGTCTCTACCGTGTTTGGCAGACACCTGTTAATCCAGAAGCCGCCATGGATCTACCTGTACCACTACAACATGACTCAATCCCTGGCGGCTGTTAGCACTAGAAGTCCCAGAAATTTTGAGCTCCCCCCTGTAGTCCAGAAAGAGGGTCAAATGACCCTTAGTCCAAACTGAATAGAACTAACTAGAAACTAAATGGCTAAACTCAATGGAAACAACAACCTCCTGTGGTGCGACAGTAATGGCCTTAATTACAGTACAAAAGACGGTGATTAGAGGATGTTAGCTAAAATCCTTCAGGTCATTCGACTCGTCTCTGGGTTCCAAAGGTAGAAATGTTAAATGGCCCATCTCTGGGACTTCTAGTGTTAAAAGTATGTTTGACTCTGAAACGCAGCAGAATTTCAGAGTCATACATACCTGACTGAGTTTATGAAGCCACTGCCTGATTCATGCTGCCTGTAGCTTGGGCAGCATGTATCAGCTGCCAGGATCTCTTTAACATGACTATATTTTAGCATTCATATTACAGCCACTGCACCTGGAACGCATAGTCGGGGTTGCAATTGCACTTAGGCCCCAGAGCCTAAGGTGTCCAACAGGTCTGTTTGGTCCATACTATAGGACCAATAATATTAAATATCTGGGATAATTAGGGACAGTATTGAAGATTTTGCTTTGGAGCCCATGAGCTTTAAGTTACGCTACTGCCTGCAGTTCTATTGGGATATCCATGGCACAGTATGTCTGTGTGAAAAGTGCCTATTTTCCTAAATATTTGTTCATATAAATAATATTTTTTTTAATTTACAAACCTGCTTGGTCTTGAAGAATTGGGTCTTCATTCTGTGCTTATGATAGAATGTATTTTGCACTATTGCCCTGTTAGGCAATTGTTAAAATTTTGTATAAAAAAAGCGAAAAATAAGGTAGTAATCCAATGATAGTTCCGAATTGAAATGTAAAAATGCAGACTGATGGAATAACTATAAATGTGAAGTAAGTAGTTAGATTAATGTGTTTTTTTGGCGAGTGGCATTATATAGCTTTTGCTTTGGCTCAATCACTCTTTTCGTGTACAGTGCCTTTCTACAACATGTTTATGAATACAGGATTTCTATGATCCTATCTATATTCTATGCTGTAACTTTTCCAAATCTCTCTCTAGAGGGCTTATTTCTTGATTTGACATCACTCCTTTTTATATCATATCCAACTTGAACATTGTGAAAATGATTTCAACTGTCTGTTTTTCATTATGAAGATGTAGCTTTCACTAATGCTTTATTGTGGTTTTTAGATGCATAGCAGCCTACATTTCCCAGTAATAAAAAAAATCATGATAAAAACTTGTAAACCTCTTTAGGTGAACAAATGCACAATAAAAATCTATGTTTATATTACAGCTTATGTTTTGATATGCTTTTTGTATGCTGAATATACTATTAAAAAGGCCACAAAGTGTTGCAATCTTTACAGCTCACTGCAGTGTGCTCCTTTTCTCTGTGGTCGCATGCAGCTAGAATTTTATGATTTTTCTTCATAGCAAGAATTTCTATGTGCTTTACTATTACATCTGTTATATTACATCTTATGTGAAAAAACAAAAAAACTCCATATGTAGAGCATGCTGCCTTTTGATTGTGTTTGCTGCATTTTGAGAAAAAAATGACTTTAGCACTAAACCTGTCCACCTTGGATTGGTTATATACATGAACCTGTCACAAATCACAATCAATATATACATAGATATAACTACTGTATATATGCATACACAAATATAACCCTATATATATTACGTTGCAAGATTTTCTACATACCTGCCTACAACTATACAGGCTGAACCAAATGTAGGTGGAGAGAACCTTATTCATTCAGATTTTGAGATACTTATATTGGTCCTACAACACCAGCACTTTAAATACCACCCCAAACAGTAACACCAGGATGTTTTAGTTGATACTGTAATTTCAAAAACATATTCTCACAATACCAGTAAACACATTTACTAGTGTATCTCAATCATCAAAAAGTTAATTTATTTCAGTAATTCAATACATAAAATGAAACGCATATATTATATAGAGTCATTACAGAGTGATTTATTTCAAGTGGTTAATTATGTTAATGTTGATGATTATGGCTTACAGCCAATGAAAATCCAAAAGTCGTAATCTCAGAAAATTACAATATTATATAAGACAGCTGAAATAATGATTTGTAACTCATAAATGTTGGCCTACTGAAAAGTCTGTACATTAAATGCACTCAATACTTGGTCAGGGCTCCTTTTGCATGAATTACTGCATCAATGCAGTGTGGCATAGGAGCGATCAGCCTGTGGCACTGCTGAGGTGTTATGGAAGCCCAGGTTGCTTTGATAGCAGCCTTCAGGTCACCTGCATTGTTGGGTCTGGTGTCTCTCATCTTCCTCTTGACAATACCCCATAGATTCTCTATGGGGTTTAGGTCATGCATGTTTCCTGGCCCATCAAGCACAGTGATAATGTGGTTGTTAAACCAGGTATTGGTACTTTTTGGCAGTGTGGACAGATGGAAAATTAAATCTTTATCTCCAAAAAGCTTGTCGGCAGAGAGCAGCATGAAGTGCTCTAAAATTTCCTGGAAGATGGCATTTGGTCTTGAATAAACACATTGGACCTACACCGGATGACATGGCCCCCAAAGCATCACTGATTGTGGAAAAGTCACACAGGACCTCAAGCAGCTTGGATTGTGGCTTCTCCACTCTTCCTTCAGACTCTGGGACCTTTGTTTCAAATACTAAATTTAGTTTCATCTCAAAAACAATACCTTGGACCACTGAGCAACAGTACAGTTCATCGTCTCCTTGGCCCAGAAAGAAAAAAGCTGAAATGGAAGATGGGCGCACAATAGTGTATATTTGACTGAACTTTTTGGATAACAGGGGAATAATGAAATCCGCTCACCTGTTAGGGTTGTGAGAAGTCACATCCGCTTTTTCCACCTTTGACAACTATAGATGTCATGCTTTTCCACGGTTTGCAGCAGTCCTCCCTGGATATGAATCCAGGATTGCAGATAGGAGAAAAGGGACTAATGGATGCGCTCCCGCTCCAAATAATTCCAAATCCAAAAGTTGTGTGAATTCATCAGGTGGAATTTATTCTACGCGTTTCAGGGACGAGCCCCTTCCTCAGGATTACCACAAAAATGACATGTCTTTAAGGGACCTGTCCTCGAAACGCATAGAATAAATACCACCTGTTGAATTCACACAACCTTTGAATTTGGAATTATTTGAAGTGGGAGCACGTCAATTAGTCCCTTTTTTCCTATCTCCTTGGCCCAGGTAAGATGCTGTTTGCGTCGTCTATTGGTCATGAGTGGCTTGACACAAGGAATGCAACAGTTGTAGCTCATGTCCTGGATACATCTGTGTGTGGTGGCTCTTGAGGCATTGACTCCAGCCGCAGTCCACTCCTTGTAAATCTTCTCCAAATTTTTGAATGGCCTTTTCTTAACAATCCTTTCAAGGCTGCGGTTATGCCGGTTGCTTGTGCACCTTTTTCTACCACACATTTTCCTTCCACTCAACTTTCTATTAATATACTTGGATACAGCACTCTGTGAAGAGCCAGCTTGTTGTTTAGCAATGACCTTTTGTGGCTTACCCTCTTTGTGGAGTGTGTCAATGACTTCCTTTTGGAAATCTGCCAAGTCAGCAGTCTTCCCCATGATTGGGTAGATTACGCACCAGACTAAGGCTAGGGTCACACTTGGAAGGCACAATCCAGTAACCTATTAGATTGTGTCTTCATACTAATTTGCAACAGTTAAAATGCAACCCTCATTCCGGATCTGAATGCATTAATGCATCCGGTTTTGGAATGAGTATTTTTGTAATTTTAGAAACTGCATCCGGATCTGGGTACCTTGCGGTTCCCAGTGGGTTCCCATACGGTCCCATGTTAAAAAAAATGGATCTGGTTTTACAACCGCTCCGAAAAATGCAGCCTGCATGATTTTTCCCGCAGGCTGCAAAACCGGATGCGGTAACTGTATTGCAAATAGTGCAATCCGGTTTTACAATGGAAGCCTATGGGCTGCGGATCCGGATCCAGTTTTGAGCATTTTTAATGCTCAAAACCTGATCCGGATTAATAGAAAACCCACAGGTGTGACCCTAGCCTAAGGGACCATTTTAATGCTTAGTAAGCCTTTGCAGGTGTTTTGTGTTAATTATCCTAATTTTCGGAGATAATGACCTTTGGGTTTTTATTGCCTGTAAGCCATAATCATCAACATTAACAGAAATAAACACTTGAAAAAGATCACTCTGTTTGTAATAACTCTATATAATATCAGTTTCACTTTATGTATTGAATTACTGAAACAAATTACATTTTTGATGATTTTTTAATTTATTGAGATGCACCTGTATGTCTTCTAACATGACTGGAAAATTTGAAAGAAGCTTCATCCGCCCACACAATGTTATCTAAAATTATTGGATTTTCTCCAATTGTGTTCAGTATGATCTCAGAAAATTGCATCCGCCTGTCTGGGTTATCTTCCAATAAGCCACAAATTAACACAACCCTACCACAAACCGTATTCCTCCTACTGTCTCCTACTTTTGGCTTTTGGTTCACCCTGTGTATGTATATCTATAAATAAAGATCTCTTTTCTTTCTCTCTCTCTCTCTCTCTCTCTTTATATATATATATATAGGCAGATGAGTAGAAAATCCTGCATAGTAATAATGCATAAAAAATAAAAATTTCAATTGATAAATGCAATGTGAATGAACATGAGATAAATTTAAATGAAATCAATATTTGCTGTTATCATTCTTTGTCTGCACAGCACTATCAAAGCATCAATTCTGCTAGGTACATTTGCACACATTTTTTTTTAACAACTTCACGTCGTAACTTTAGGTCGTGGTTGGGAAGGGGTTGTCACAAAATGACAACTTACGACATGGCGATCCCGCAGGTACAGGAGCTGTGCCAGCACGATTGTCACTGGGTACTCAGCTCAGTAGGTGATTGCTGAACCCTGACTGTGCAGAATAGGAAGCAATCAAAAAATATTATGCGGCCCAAAATGGTACCAATAAAAACTTCAGCTCATCCTGGAAAAAAACTAAATCTCACAGAAAAAAAAACTATAGTCCTCAAAATTCAATGTTACAAAAAAACTATTTTTTTATTATGTGTAATAATAACCAAACCTAAAAAAACATATAAATTTAGTATCGCTGTAGTCATACTGACCTAAAAAAACCCACCTGACCACTTATGCTGCAAGGTGAATGACATAAAAAAAAAATAGAGACAATTCTTTAAAAGATATTGATTTATTCATTCTTTCTTCCAAAGATTACACTAATAGAGACAATTTTTTAAAAGACATTGATTTATTCATTCTTTCTTCCAAAGATTACACTAATAGAGACAATTCTTTAAAAGATCTTGATTTATTCATTCTTCCTTCCAAAGATTACACTAATAGAGACAATTCTTTAAAAGATATTGATTTATTCATTCTTCCTTCCAAAGATTACACTAAGTTCCTAGTAAATCTATGAAAAATGTGTTTCAGAAAAAATTCCCAATTGAGAATTCACTGTAGTGAGTCAGATGGAATCACTTTGAACTCCCGTCTAGCCTGTGGTCCAGCAGTATTTATATTTTTACATATCGTTTTATGCATGCTTACAGCGCGGTCAACCACAGTTTTGAGCACCATTGAAAAGAAGGACACTGCTGAACAGAGGTCTAATGGAGTCAGGAGAAACTCTGCTTTATAGTGAATAGTCCATTGGAGGGTTCACCTGAATCACATATTTTGAAGAAGTAGATGGAAACACTAATGTAAGTGCTCAGCATAAAGCACGGGATAAATTTGAACTATTCCATAATAGTCTGTACCCAAACTGCCACCAGTAGCATTCAACTCAACCCACAAAAAACACAAGTCTCCGCTCAGGTCCATCATCTATTAGTGGAAATACATGGGGCTTCCATATTACTGGTAGCAGAGAGGCTACCATATTGACCAAAATTTACCATTAACATGAAGTGCAATGTGTCATCAAATAACACATTCTAAGAATTACTGGGAATTATTGAAGCCTCCCAGAGTTATTAAGTTATGAGGTGACTCTGGTCAAAATTTTAAATATTGGCCTGGTCGATGAGGTGAAAACAGGTGTGGGGTAAAGGGATTAATTAACAAAGTATAGGGTTTTTTTTCAAACATTTCGAAGAACTAACCACAGATCTGTATATGGAGGATTGTGCAAATCTTTCTATTTATGTATTAAAGGACACACTCAATGATGTTGAGATCAGGGGTCTTATGGACCATATCATCACTTCTTGTTCTTTATGCAGAACATAGTTTTTAATAACATTAGCTGTACATTTGGTGTCATCCTTCTGCAGAATTAACCTGTATCCAATCAGACTCCTTACTGTTGATATTACATTATGGATAAGTATCTGTCAATATTTCTCAGCATTGCCGATTAGTTATGAGCGAGTGTAATTGTTACTATTCACTACTCGCACGGATAGTACAGTATTCCCGATACTCGTTACTTGGCAAGTATCGCTGGTGCTCGTGAGTAATGTGTCGATCGTTATCGATCTGACACATATTGCCGACTCCCTTCAGTTCACAAAGTGAGCTGTCGCCTCAGGGAGAGCAGATTGGATGTTAGCCTCTCTCTGGGGGGCACAGCAAGATGTTTTATGCTGTAGAAAAGTAAGAAAGCCTCCAAATTAATTCTGCAAAAGGGCAATGATCCCCAACTTACACTCGATGTTATTAAGAACTATCTTCAATTTGAAGAAGAACACAGAGTCCTGAAAGTGATGATATGACAACCACAGAGCGCTGATGTGAACATCATCAAGTCTGTTTGGGATTATATGAGGAAACAGAATGATTTGTTCAAGTCTATATCCACAGAACATTTGTAGTTAGTTATGCAAAATGTTTGGAGCAACATCCATTTCGAGTATAATTGTACCTTATAGGATTGGTGCCTTGATCCTGTTTTGGAGGCAAAGGGTGGTCAACCCTAAATATTAATTTGATTTAGATCTCATTTTTTTCATTCAGTTTGCATTTTAGTAATAAAAATAAGTTATTAACATAAAGGAGTGACTTGTATGTCATCCAATCCTTGGGGTGCAGCCCTAATTAAAGCTTTATCCATCTGCTCTCTTACGCTGTGTCCACTATGCATATTTTTTGTGTTGCATTTGTATGTACACAAATGCAGCAAAAGCAGCACAAACCTATTGCGCTTGTACTGCACTTGTGCACATACAAACGCAACACAAAAATACAGCACATACATGGTGACACACAAAGACAGACTGATTCACACAGAGACAGACAAACAGACACAGACAGACACTTTTTTACCCTCTGGCGAACCCATGGTGATTGGTGATATCTTCTTCCCGGGCAGCAGAAGGACTTGTGGATTTTGTCCGATCAGAGTCTGGCCATGTGTCAGGTTGAGACACATGACCGGTCACATGAAGGAGTGCTGGTCCAGTCACATCTCCCAGTGCCCGAAATGAAGATATCACCTGGGATCTCCAGGGAGGGTGAGTATTGCTATAGAAATCGCTTTAATAAAGCATCACAACCGCACTGTGGGAATACTCATGCATTTGTGATGCTTTTTTTTTAGTTAGAATGGAGTCTATTGGGAAAATGCAGCCCCAAAACGAGCAAGTTACCGTATATACTCGTGTATAAGCCGAGTTTTTCAGCACAAAAATTGTGCTGAAAAGTGCCCCCCTCGGCTTATACACGAGTCACTATACAGCTGAGTGGGGGGTGGCCGGTGTCCGGGGGCTGGAGGAGGCAGGGGGAGGCTGCACTATGAGCGGCCGGTCACGTGGGGCCGCTCATTAGTGCAATGCAATATGCACGGCATCCCCCTGTCCATCAGCGGCAGGGGGAGCCGTGCATATTACATTGCTCTCCCCCAGTAGTTTATACAGGCCCCCCGATCCCCCCCCCCCCCGTAGTTTATACAGGCCCCCCGATCCCCCCCGCCCGTAGTATATACAGGCCCCCCGTAGTTTATGCAGGCCACCCGATCCCCCCCCCCCGTAGTATATACAGGCCCCCCGATTCCCACCCTCTATGTAGTATATACAGGCCCCCCGCGCTCTATATACAGGCCCCGGTTGCAGCCACGGACCTGTAAGAGAATCGCTTTCATACTTACCCTCCTCGCTGTTACCCGCGCTCCTCCGGTCTCCTTCCCGCTTGTACCCGGCGCGTCCACAATGACGTCATTGTGGATGCGCCGGGAAGAAGCTGGAAGGAGACGAGGACGCGCGATGACAGTGAGGAGGGTAAGTATGAAAGCGATTCTCTTACAGGTCTGTGGCTGCAACCGGGGGCCTGTATATAGAGCGCGGGGGGCCTGTATATACTACAGGGAGGGTGGGAATCGGGGGGCCTGTATATACTACGGGGGGGGGGGATCGGGTGGCCTGCATAAACTACGGGGGTGGGTAATCGGGGGGCCTGTATATACCACACTGCTGGGGGCTGCTGCCTGTATATACCACACTGCTGGGGGCTGCTGCCTGTATATACCACACTGCTGGGGGCTGCTGCCTGTATATACCTCACTGCTGGGGGCTGCTGCCTGTATATACCCACTGCTGGGGGCTGCTGCCTGTATATACCACACTGCTGGGGGCTGCTGCCTGTATATACCTCACTGCTGGGGGCTGCTGCCTGTATATACCACACTGCTGGGGGCTGCTGCCTGTATATACCACACTGCTGGGGGCTGCTGCCTGTATATACCACACTGCTGGGGGCTGCTGCCTGTATATACCACACTGCTGGGGGCTGCTGCCTGTATATACCACACTGCTGGGGGCTGCTGCCTGTATATACCACACTGCTGGGGGCTGCTGCCTGTATATACCTCACTGCTGGGGGCTGCTGCCTGTATATACCACACTGCTGGGGGCTGCTGCCTGTATATACCACACTGCTGGGGGCTGTATACCTGTGCTGGAGTCCACCCTCGGCTTATACACGAGTCAATAGGTTTTCCCAGGTTTTGGGGGCAAAAGTAGGGGGGTCGGCTTATACACGGGTCGGCTTATACACGAGTATATACGGTAATTGTAGAGACATAAAAAAAAACAAAAGCAATTTCTACAACAAAAACGCAGCACCTGAAAATGCACATGTGGGTACAGCTTTTGTAAAATCATGTGGACATTCATTACAAAGCTGTGGGTGCTGCGTTTTTGGTGCAGAAATGCAGCAAAAAAAGTATCAAAAATGCACAGTGGGCACATAGCCTTAATCTGTACACATACGGGGAATCATTCTTTACCACCTTGTTATTCACTTATTCACTAATAAGGTAAAAGTGATGCCTTGTATTTTTAGGTATAGTAATTTTTTTTCTTTATTTGATTTAAAGGGGTGTTCCCATGAACAGAGTTGATTTTAAAATTAATTTTAATTAATAGATCTTGGAATAATAATAATTTCCACATTTGGATGTTTTTTAAAAAAATGTTCCTGTGCTGAGATAATCTTATACATTTGTCCCTGCTATGTACTGTGTAATGGATGTGTCTGACTGTACAGGAACATGGTCTGATCATACCACATCTCTTGTGCTGAGATAATCTTATATATGTGTCCCTGTTATGTACTGTGTACATGGGTGTACACACCCATTACACAGTACATAGCAGGGACACATATATGAGATTATCTCAGCACAGGAGATGTGGTATGATCAGACCATATCCCTGTACAGTCAGACACATTAATTACACAGTACATAGCAGGGACACATATATAAGGCATTGTTCACACACAATTTGCGTTTTTTTAGCACTCCAAAAACCAAATGCGTTTTTTTAAGAGTGCCAAAAAGTGTCTTTTATGTGTCTGAAAGGATTAGAATCCTTTTTGGACTTTGTCATTTTTTCAGCAAAATCTCAGGGAAAAACGCTAGTGTTAACGCAGGGTGCCTTTATGTGCCCTGCGTTAACGCATGTGTTTCCCATAGGGCCCCATGTTAAAAAAACGCATGCGTTTTTGGAAACAACCCCTGCGTTTTTTTCCAGCACCCAAAAAACGCTGCATGCAGCGTTTTTTGGACTGGGGGAAAAAAACGCAAGTGGAGCTGAAAAACGCATGTACACTCAAACGCACCCTGCGTTAACGCACCTGCGTTTTTTTTAACAGCCCAAAAAACGCAGAGATGGTCAAAACAACTGATATCTGTGAACAAGGCCTAAGATTGTCTCAGCGCAGGAGATGTGGTATGATCAGACCATGTCCCTGTATGGTTAGACACATCCATTACACAGTACACAGCAGGGACACATAGATAAGATTATCTCAGCACAGGAGATGTGGTATGATCAGACCATATCCCTGTACAGTCAGACACATCCATTACACAGTACATAGCAGGGACACATATATAAGATTATCTTATCACAGGAGATGTGGTATGATCAGACCATGTCCCTGTACGGTCAGATATATCCATTACACAGCACATAGCAGGGCACATATATAAGATTATCTCAACACAGGAGATGTGGTATGATCGGACCATGTCCCTGTACAGTCAGACACATCCATTACACAGTACATAGCAGGGACACATATATAAGATTATCTCAGCACAGGAGATGTGGTATGATCTGACCAAGTCCCTTTATGGTTAGACACAGCCATTACACAGTACATAGCAGGGACACATACATAAGATTATCTCAGTATAGGAACATTTTTTTAAACACATCCATTTGTGGAAATTATTATTCCAATATATTTTGGAGAAAATCAACTTTAAAATTAACTTTGTTGGTGGTAAAACCTTTTTATTAACTGATATGCTGAATATGATAAACAACAAAGTGAGATAAGCAGTAACAGGAGTGTATGTTTCCTGTTTGTTTATTTTTTTAGGAAATAAGTTTAAAACCAATAGCAACCCCCTGTTTGATGGGTCACTAATTCTGATTGCCTCACGGGTCAAATTTGAACATGCAAACATTAAAGAAGGGAATTGTGGACCTTGAATCTATTTGTTAGTTGATTGTATTTACGGTTTGCACCTGTTCACATTTGTCTGGTAGGATGCATGGGTCAGTTTTTTATTTCAGAAATTTGAAGATGGGACAGGGTGAATCCAGCTTGACCAGTATTTGCTGAAATCAGTTTTAAGGAAAGGCAAGACCCAGCTTGAAAGAAGGATGTAAATATTGGATGGGTCCCATTCCGTGTAAAATATTTTAAATATCTTGCATATAATAAATACAAATAATAACAGTTGTATGTTTTGAGCATGAAAGGGTTCTTGTGACCTCATGCATATTTGATTTGCAAAGCCTACACATGTGCAGGGGCGTAACTACAACAGGTGCAGGGGTTGCAATCGTATCAGGGCCTTGGAGCCAATGGGCCCCAAAAGTCCCTTTAGCCGTAAGAAAAAGACTATTGCTATTAAAGATTTGCAATAATTGGGGGCCCCGTTGGAGCTTTCGCATCGGGGTCCATGAGGTCCAAGTTACACCACTGCACATGTGCAAAATGTTATGATTGAATACATTTATACATGTATTGTTGTCACTATATCCACACAAAACATAAACATTTGTGATCGTTAGATGCTTTCTTATGCAGTTTCAGACATGCACATTTCCTGTTTGTTACAAATAGTTTCCTTACATAAAATGATTTCCAGTTAATGTTCAGTTTAAGTAAAGCTCTGCATTCGACACTTAGTTATATAGCCATCAAGTGTAACATAATAACACATTATTGTATGTAAAATTAAATAAAATTTACTACACTGTGTTCAGTATACTGAAAACTTGCTACATGAAAATCAACAAGTAAGCTAGCAGCAACTGAAAGTTCCCTCCACATGTGATATATGCCAGCCATGTAACATAAATGACGCCATTCTCTTACAGCAGCGGTTGGAGTTGAGCTCCGATAGCTGCTGTTAACTATTTAGATGTTGTTGTCAATCTCTGCATCCACTAGCTATCACCGGCTAATGCCTGCTGCAACATGATCTCTTAGCACCGATGGGTTGCCATGACTTGGAGCCGGGAGCTGGGAGCCTGCTAAAAGGTCTCCACTGCTGCCACTCCTGGGAATCTTAGCTATGGGATGAGAAGAAATTAGAAATAATTATAAAGCAAAAGGTCAGCAGCATTTACCTGCCCAGATCACAGAAATTAATGAACGAACTGGATCCCACAGCCCCATTGATAAAGACAAAGGTAACACCAGTGCAATATACTGATGAGACAAGCACTCACAACTCACTATTCATGGAGCACACATAGCTGGTCACACACATATACTGTAGTGCACAGTGCCAAGCTTACAACTATTAGTGAATTTTTGAGGGTATTTTTGGCTTTGTTTGCATCCTTAGTATAGGATCAAAACAACGAGGACCCTTGACGTGAATTTCAAGCTTGCGTATTTTGTCAAAAATATTGACTAATGCCCCATATCATATATGTTTTTCTGGAATCCATATTTTTTTATGCAGGATGAAGTCAAGTCCATCAATGTTGATCTTATAAACAAGGGTTTAAGGGTCCCTGTAGGGTGCATTTATTGCATGTTGGGCAGTCCACCTAATCTAATAGTATTGGCGTAACTAATAGACACTGAGCACCACCTGTGCGACTAGAGCCCTATACAAGCCTTATGTGTGTTATTTCAATACTAAGCAATCACCCCCTCCATGGATAGTAGGTTGTGAGTGGTTGTCAGCAGTATTTTGCACTAGTGTTGCCCTTGTCAAGGTGGATGCTGCAGCCTTTCAGTGCATTAGCTTCTGTGACTTGAGCTGGTGAATACTGTTGCTTTTTATGCTATGTTAAGTTTTTTTTTATTTTTTTTAAACTTTAATTCCTTTTTTTCACTTGACTTTCAATTTTCATCAAACCATTTAGTAAATGGAAAAAAAGGAAAAGTCACTGGTCACTACACATACACATATGGTTAAAATTGTTGGTACCCCTCGTTTAATGAAAGAAAAACCCACAATGGTCATAGAAATAACTAGAATCTGACAAAAGTAATAATAAATAAAAAAAACTATGAAAATTAACAAATGAAAGTCAGACATTGCTTTTCAACCCTCTTTCCACTGAATTAAAAAAAAAAAAATTAAACTGATGAAATAGGTCTGGACAGAAATGATGGTACCCCAGAAAATAATGTGACAAAAGGGACATGTTAAATCAAGGTGTGTCCACTAATTAGCATCACAGGTGTCTACTATCTTGTAATCAGTCAGTCACTGTATATAGGGCTACAGAAACTCACTGTGTTGTTTGGTGACATGGTGTTTACCACACTCAATATGGACCAGAAGTGAAGGAAAGAGTTGTCTCAGGAGATTAGAAAGAAAATTATAGACAAGCATGTTAAAGGTAAAGGCTATAAGACCATCTCCAAGCAGCTTGATGTTTCTGTGAATACAGTTGCTCATATTATTCATTAATTTAAAATTCATGGGACTGTAGCCAACCTCCCTGGACATGGCCGCAGGAGGAAAATTGACAAATCAAAGAGACAGATAATATGAATGGTAACAAAGGAGCCCAGAAAAACTTTTAAAGAGATTAAAAGTGAACTTCAAGCTCAAGGAACATCATTGTCAGATCACACCATCCATCATTGTTTGAGTGAACGTGGACTTCATGGGAGACGACCAAGTAAGATAACATTGTTGAAAAATAAGAAGAAAGCCAGACTGGAATTTGCTAAACTACATGTTGGTAAGAATGGGAGAATGTCCTGTGGACAGATGAGACAAAAATGTAACTTTTTGGTAAGGCACATCAACTCTATATTCACAGATGGAAAAATGAAGCATATCAAGAAAAGAACACTGTCCCTACATGGAGGAGGCTCTGTTATGTTCTGGGGCTGCTTTGCTGTATCAGGCACAGAGTGTCTTGAATCTGTGCAGGATACAATGAAATCGCAAGACTATCAAGGGATTCTAGAGAGAAATGTGCTGCCCAGTGTGAGAAAGATTGGTCTTAGTCACAGGTCATGGGTCTTGCAACAGGATAATGACCCAAAACACACAGCTAAAAACACCCAAGAATGTCTAAGAGGAAAACATTGGACTATTCTGAAGTGACCTTCTATGAGCCCTGAACTAAATCCTATTGAGCATCTTAGGAAAGATCTGAAACATGCCGTCTGGAAAATGCAGCCTTCAAACACGAGACAACTGGAGCAGTTTGCTCGTGAGGAGTCAGCAAAATCCTTGTGGAGAGGTGCAGAAGTCTCATTGACAGTTACAGGAATCGTTTGATTGCAGTGATTGCCTCAAAAGGTTGTGTGACAAAATGTTAAGTTAAGGGACCATTATCTCTGTCCAGGCCGATTTCATGAGTTTAATCTTTTTAAAAATTCTGTGGCAGCAGGGTTGAAAAGCAATGTCTGACTTTCATTTGTTCATTTTCATAGATTTTTTATTATTACTTTTGTCAGATTTGAGTTATTTCTGTGACCATTGTGGGTTTTTCTTCCATTAAATAAGGGGTACCAACAATTTTGACCATGTGTGTACCTAAACAATTGCAATAGAAACCAATCCAAACAAGAAAGTTGGTAAAAATACAACTATGAACTCACAGCATAAAAAAACAATTCCTCAAACATCTTTATTCACAGGACAATAAAAACATTCCAAATCTCAGAAAATGGCAACACAAACATATTTGAATGCAAGTTTGTCCTCTTTTAGTACAAGGGGTTGATGTGCTGAAAGGACTGTCCAGGATTAGAAAAAAAGGGTCTGTTTTTTTCTTGAAACTACAAAGCTCGTGTCTGTGAACTGTCTCGTATTGCATTTTTTCTAATCTTGGACAACTCTAAAGGCCCAGTCACACACGTCAATGTCGCCAGCGATCTGATCTCTGACGACATTGACGGCTGATCGCTGGTGAGCTGTCACACAGGCAGACTCACCAGCGATCATTGGACCAGCGACATCGTGGAAATTATTTAAATATCGTTTCCACGATGTCTGCAGGCTGGAATCCAGGGTAAATTGCGGGTAACTAGGCAGCGCGCGCTGCCGAGATACCCGATGTATACCTTGGTTACCAGTCTTCTCCGCTCACCGGCTTGTATCCAAGGTACACAGCGGGTAACTAGGGACCCTAGTTACCTGCTGTGCACCTTAGATACCAGCCGGTGAGCGGAGAAGGCTGGTAACCAAGGTATACATCGGGTATCTCGGCAGCGCGCGCTGCCTAGTTACCCGCAGTTTACCCTGGATACCAGCTCCCAGCGCTTCCTGACAGGCGCTGGGAGCTGGCTGATCACGTCTCCCGGTGTCACATGCAGTGGTGCTGCGTGTACACCGGGCGACCATCGCCAGGTTTTTGGTCCAGTCCGAAAACCTGGCGACCATCAACCAGCGATTTATCGCTGGTTGATGTGCCCTGTCACACGCGTCAATATCGCTGCAACGTCACATGCAGCAGCGATATTGACAGCGATATTGACGCGTGATGGCCCCTTTATGAACAAAATTATCAAACGTCATGTTTAATGTCACCATTATGCTAGATTTTACATTTTCTGGCTACATAGCTTAATCAAAGGTGGAGCTTCACTTTAAATGTAATGCATGATGGACTTCACACCTTGGTAGATTTATTCATAAACAATGTTTTATGGCATTGTGTGTTTTTTTTTGTTTAAATATGCCCTGAATATTTAGGCATTATTACTTAGTTTATTGAACTATTATATACATTAGTGCAATAAATAGCTATATACAATACATACCATAGACGGAAAAGATGCAACAAGTTTAAAACAGTGCAAATTCTCCCAGTAAAACTATATCTGAAGACCAAAATACATGTTAAAATGTACATGTGTCAAAAGTAACCTCTAAAATGTTCATCTAAAAAAGTATAATTCACATCTCATTATGTATATTGAAACACCACCTCTAGGCACGGCTTGTAGAAGCATTGTGTCTGATGATGGAGTCATTTGTAATATTAGCAGCATTTGTTTTTAAAAAGTGAGGCTAGTGCAGGATCACGCAACTGTGACACCTTATGTCATTAACATGAAAAACTGTATCGTGGATTCCAAAGACACTCAATGATTGTGCTCACATACGTGTTTTGTTATACTTGCAGCATATAACAAATATGTTATTGCATGTTGTTAATGGTATTTTGAGAAAATAAAAAAAAAAACACTTGGGTTAGTGCAGTTTTTCTGGTTACCTGCTACTCATTGAAAAAGAGCACCTGCGTCGGTTAAAAGAGAACAAGGTATTTTCAAGTTACGTGAAGTCTTCCAGCATTCCTGAATATATTTGCAAATACAAAGTACAAAAATAAAGCTTTTCCTCATTTTTTTCAAAATTGTAAAAATATTCCTCTGGTGCAGTAATCTTGAAAATGTGATAGTGAGCGCTTAATAAAATGCTTTTAGCACAAATTTAGTGCAGAAATACCACCGCACTAGGAGAGCAGTGTTGTTTTTCTTTACATTAGTATTTTTGGTCCGTTCTCAGCACTAGATTCAAACTGGAAAGATTTTATTATAGAAGCTCATTTTTTTAATGTAACCATTTAACCTGGCTTTGTTGGTCGTATTCTTTTAGTCCTTTTAGTTACTGTTGTGTATTTAAAAGGCCTCTGTATCTGCACCACACCCTTTAAGTATCTTTTCAAAAAATGTACATCTTGCTGGGTTTCCCTGGTTTTTGGTCCCTTTCGAGGTCTCCCTTTTTTGGTAAAGCCAACATACCAGCCGGAATATTTTGCTGACATCAAAGCTGTATAATTGTTTTCTAGCACTTTTTCAATAAAGACGCATTCTTTGCTTCTTCCATCTGGCTGTAAAATACAAAAAGAGAAAATTGGCTTGTCAAGAAATAACTTGTGATTCCTATGTGCATTAATAAAGTACATCAAATGCATACCGTACACAATGTAGTTGTGTATACTTTCAGTGGCGTAACTTGAAGCTCATGGTGCAAAAGGTCCAACGAGGCCACCAATTACTGCAAATCTTTAATAGTGTTAGTCTTTTTTTCTATAGCCCAAAGGGACTTTTGGGGCCCCCTAAGCTCCACGGTCTGGGTGCGATTGCAACCCCTGCACTTGTTGTAGTTATGCCCCTGTATACTTTTCATATGCCTTACAATAGTCAAATTAAACAAATTCACAAGTGTCATGGTGAATTTGTTGCCGAAATTTCTTTGACTGCATCATTCATCTGAATGGCAATCCATGTGCTTGCTGCCAAAATAACCCCACAAACCATACCAGTCTACATGCAATGGCCCCCCAATTCACAGTTGCACAAAACATGTCATATTATGTAGACTATTACTTTAGCTTACAGGACAAAGTCGCACAACAGTGATTAAATGTTGGACAGATACTAGTAAAGGGTGGAAAAGCTGCTCATGCTCCCCTTGAAGAACTTGTGGTTATATAATGCATTGCTATAACTTATACCCCAAGAAATGGGCAGAATGGAACCTTCTCATGAGTCCTAACTCCCTTACATAGGTCCTGACGTTGTATAGGCCGATATTATTACAACAATATTCTCTTATATCTATCCAAGTCATCTAAGGGCTTTCCATACCCTGGTTATAATCCCTCCCCAACCCCTGTTCTTGCTCCTTTCTGTTATCTTTTTGTGATTTTAAAATTACTACAATCAACGGCATCTATTTGTCTAAATATTACTGGTCATTTGACCCAAATGCTAACTGTTATTATATAAATGGATTTATTGATGATTATATACCCTATACATATTGCTATGTTACGTTCGTCAACATCCTATAGCTTGATGTCTACACTATGATATACATTTACCAAAACTTATTTAGCTGAAAAATGTTGATAAAAAATTGTATGATCTGTACATTTTATCTGTTTTCAATAAAAAACATTTGAATATATAATGCATTGCTATATTTAACATGTTTTTTTTATTTTGTGCCCAGTAACAGTGACTTATTAGCAGACAGGGATAATAGTTGAGGATTAGCCCAGGATGGGAGGAGTTATGTGGACACAAAAAATACCTTCCTGTTTATAAAGTCAGATGGGGATCAGTGTTAAGAAGTAACAGTCCAATCATATAGCTGCTTTCAGACTTGAATATAAATGGTGTTGTGTGCGAAGAGAGAAACCACCATATAGCAGATAGGACATTCTTTACGAAAGCAAAGATTAAGTGGCAGCAGGATTAAGGATGTCATGCAGGAGGTTAGTGAAGACAAAGAGCAAGATAAGGTTCTTATTTCAGGTCACGGTCCATATTGAGCTTAGGGAGCTCAACAGAATGAGGTCCTTATTCCATGCCAGAAGGCCTAATAAATGGTATGAAACATCAGTCGGGGTAGTAGCTGGGCAGAAGGCCTAAACAGAAATCTAAGCAGCAGAAAGGATTCCTTATCTCAGCCAAGCGGGTCTTAAGAAAAAAATTTGCTAACGTAGCTAAAGGTTTAGGAGTCAACATAAAAGGACACAAGTTCTCCTGCGGAGAGCTGAAGAAGTATTGGCACAGCAAGGATCATGTAGCACTCATCAAATGGACTTTCAAAATACTAATGGGGAGTCGCACCAATGTACCTTAATCAGTGGGGTCCTCACAAATCAACTGGGAGTTGAGAGCACATATAGTGTGAAGTAGCGACGCATCTAAAACCATTTGGTCATCACAGGTTAAGATAGTTTCATAGTTTTTAAGGTTAAAGGTAGACTTTAAGTCCATGAAGTTCAACCCATAGCCTAACATGTTGATCCAGAGGAAGTAAAAAAAAAACTTATGTGGCAACACTAAGCTCCACATTGGGGAAAAAAAATTCCTTCCTGACTCCACATACGGCAATCAGACTATTTCCATGTATCACTGCCCTATCAAGAAATATAGTGTGCATAACTGGTAATATATTTTTCAACAAAGGCATTCAGGCCATTCTTAAATCTTAGAAGTGAATCACTCATTACAACATCCTACGTCAGAGTTCCAAAGTCGCATTGCTCAAACTGTAAAGAATCCACGTGTGTGATTATGGTTAAACCTTCTTTCTTCTACATGTAGAGGGTGCCCCGTTTCTGCACCTGCTCTAATTCAGCTATGTCTTTCTTATACACTGAAAAAGACCTGGGTGTATGGGTAGCTGACAAACTCACATTTAGTGGCCAGTGTCAGGCAGCTGCTGCAAAGGCAAATAAAATAATGGGATGCATTAAAAGAGGCATAGATGCTCATGAGGAGAACATAATTTTACCTCTATACAAGTCACTAGTGCGACCACACTTAGAATACTGTGTACAATTCTGGTCTCCGGTGTATAAGAAAGACATAGCTGAACTAGAGCGGGTCCAGAGAAGAGCGACAAAAGTCATTAGAGGACTAAGGGGTCTGCAATACCAAGACAGGTTATTAAACTTGGGGTTATTTAGCTTGGAGAAACGAAGGCTTAGGGGTGATCTTATAATAATGTATAAATATATGAGGGGACAGTACAGAGACCTTTCTAATGATCTCTTTACTCTTAGGCCTGAGACTGGGACAAGGGGGCATCCTCTACGTCTGGAGGAAAGAAGGTTTAATCATAATCACAGACGAGGATTCTTTACTGTAAGAGCAGTGAGACTATGGAACTCTCTACCACATGCTGTTGTAATGAGTGAGTCACTACTAACATTTAAGAAGGGCCTGGATGCCTTTCTTGAAAACTATAATATTATCAGTTATACATACTAGATTCTTTGATAGGGCGTTGATCCAGGGAATTAGTCTGATTGCCGTATCTGGAGTCAGGAAGGAATTTTTTCCCCCAATGTGGAGCTTAGTGTTGCCACATGGTTTTTTTTTGTCTTCCTCTGGATCAACATGTTAGGCTATGGGTTGAACTAGATGGACTTAAAGTCTTCCTTCAACCTTAAAACTATGTTACTATGTTACTATGTTACTTCACTGTTATCTGTGACCAAGTCTGAATGTGTTCCATTAATAACCACCTTTTGCTTCCTATCACTGAGCAGTTCTTAACCTAGTTACACATATTTTCCCCTATACCCATTATTCTCATTTTATGCATCAAACCTTTGTGTGACACCATATCAAAAGCTTTTGAAATGCCGTATACACAACATCCACTGCATTTCCTGGTCCAGTCCGGAACTTACCACTACAGGGGGAGTGACATTTTGGAACACAGATTATGATGGAATGGTCTGTGGGTATCATGTCACATTTGGAGAGCCCATGATATGCATAAATTTTAGACCGACGCTGTGGATTTCCTGCATTTTATACTGCAATTTTCCCACATTTTGTCAGTGTATTTTTGACAAATCGCAGTACAACACCTTCCCAGGTAAATATTTAGATGATTATAAGTGTTATGCCCATGCTGCCCATTTTCCCGTGGTGGAAATGGTGCTAATTTTCCAGTGGAAAAATCTGCAATATATTAATGCTATCAGCATATCTTGCTGCGATTTTCACCCATAGAACTCAATGTCAGCTCCAAAATACTCAGTAAATACAAAACACTGTTCACACAGTGTTTGTTGTGTATTTATTAGTGGGGATTTTGCACTGATAATGTGGGGCTCTGCTGTATTCTTGGTCACCAGCATAGGTACAGCAGGCTGGTATGGGTTTCCACCCACCCCCAGCTGCTTAGTTTTACATGGCTGGTAAACAAATATATAGCAGAAGCATTTTTCTTTTATTTCTAGAAATAATTAAAAACAAAACGAAGTTGGGCTTTCCATATTTTTGGTTGCCAGCCAGGTACAACTAGGCAGCTGAGGGCTGCAACCCACCCCCAGTTGCACCTGGCTGGCAACCAAAAATAGGGCATGTTTTTTTTTTTAAATATTTCTAGAAATATTTGTAAAAAATGACGTGGTGCTTAGCAATATTTTTGTTGCCAGCCAGGAGCAACTAGGCAACTGGGGGCTGGAATCCTCAGAATGGGGAGGCCCCAACGTTCTGGACCCACACGCTGCGAATTGCAGCCCACAGCCACCCCAGAAAATGGTGCATTCATTGAAGCATCATTTTCTGGTGCTGTACTCGACTCTTCCAATTGCACTGGTGCCAGGGTCAAACTGTGTAATAAAGGGTTTAATGCCAGCTTTGTATTGGCAGCTGGCACTAAGCTGAGGTTTCTAATGTCGGGCCAACGTTAGACCCGGCCATTAGAAAACCTCTAACTAAATGGTAAATAATACACCACACAGAGAAAAATCATTGTATTAGAACAAAAAACAGAAAACATATCTCAACTCCATCTTTATTACTCCCACATACCCTCTGATAGTAATCCACAGCAATGGTCCCGCGACACTTAATTGCCTTCGCTATATCCAGAGACGGCAGCAAGGGATCAAGGGTCCCCTTGTTGCAGTCTCTGGGGTTACACTGATTGCAGTGTATGGCAATATCCATATAGTGCAGCTGTCAGTGCTGCAGACCAAAGATCACATGATCTCTGAGGCTTGGGTCAGGTGACCAGATGTCACTATGGCAACGTCAGGCCACCATGGGGATGATTGCAACATCACAATCACATTACGATGGACCGGTCAGTGTGGTGAGACAGGTGAGAGCGTGAGCTCCATCTCCCCAAACACAAACTGGTGCGATCGGCAAGATCGCAGCATTTAGAGATTGCAGTAGCCAGGGATGTCACATCACTCCTCCCCAGCCTGATCTCCTCTATGCAGGGGATACAGTAGTTGTGTTTCTTACAACCCAGTCAAGTGAGTTCCCTGACTATTCATCATACTTGTCACTATATGAGACCCTATTTGCTTTTGTTTCCTTCCAGCTTGTGTGAGGATAGCATGCTGTAAGACTTAAAAAACAGAAAGCAACTAAGGTTCTTTTATCTGTGTGCATGCTATTGTTTACCTAAACGAAAGGGTTTGTTACAGTGTGATTACCATTACCATTACAGGACTAAAAATGCCGACATGACAGTCCAAAATGCCTGTGCTGTGATTGACACCTCACAGTGAAAGCACAGTGAATTCACAATCTCTGTTGAGAGGTTGCAATGAAACAGACAACAGGTAGAAATGATAGGCAATTAGTAAGACACTCACTATAAAGGAGTGGTTCTGCCGGTGGTGAACACAGACCATTTCTCAGTTCTCATCTTTTTTGGCTGTTCACTTTTGCATTTTATCAATGTTCTCACCCCTAGAGGTAGCATGAGGTGGTGTCCACAACTCACATCAATGCGAGCTGTGGCAAAAAACGTTAGCTGTGTCTGTAAGCACAGTGTCCAGAGCATAGAGCAGATGCCAGGAGACAGGCCAGTGCACAAGTAAACGTGGAGGGAGGCCATATGTGGGCAACAACCCAGCAGCAGGACCACTACCTTCTCGTTTGTGCAAGAAGGAATAGGAGGAGCAGTACCAAAGCCCTGCAAAATGACCTCCAGCAGGCCACTAATATCCATGTGTCAGCTCAAACTGTCAGAAACAGACTCCATGTGGATAATATGAGGGCCCATAGTCCACAAGTGGATGTTGGGCTTACAGCCCAATACCGTGCTGAGCAATTGGCATTTGCCAGAGAATACCAAGT
This sequence comes from Allobates femoralis, assembly GCA_033576535.1. Taxonomy (NCBI): domain Eukaryota; kingdom Metazoa; phylum Chordata; class Amphibia; order Anura; family Aromobatidae; genus Allobates; species Allobates femoralis. Next base: position 542,710,740 of record JARQOC010000004.1, read on the forward strand.
CTGGCAGATTCGACTTTGGTGCTCTGTGCTCTTCACTGATGAGAGCAGGTTTACAATGAGCACATGTGACAGACATGACAGGGTATGGAGACGCCGGGGAAAATGTTTTGCTGCCTGCAACATCCTCCAGCATGACCGGTTTGGGTACCAACTGTCTGTTTCATTTTCAAAACAGCAGAAGAAATTGATTCAAGATCCGGGTTGCTTTAAAACTGGACAGGTTGATTTCACTGAATTGTGATTGACTTGGAGTTACTTTGTGTTGTTTAAGCATTCCCTTTATTTTTTTGAGAAATGTAGTTACCATCAAGTAGTTGTGGAGTAAAATACCTTTTTTTAAAGAACTGGTGGTCTACCTTAATGACTTGGCTAACATCTGGTACTGGCCAGCCTAAGCCATCAGCATTATGAGGGCCTGCAAAGGCATATTGCCTCCTTAACACAAGTTTACATGTAATGACCAGAGGTCCGATGAGGATTCAGTGGACCACAAACCGAGATAAAATGAGAAATAAGTCAGAACAATTCCTTGCGTACTCTCACAGACACACCCAGCACACACTCCCTCTTTCATGTATCATGCTGGGGTGGAAGAAGCCCAGGCCTTGTCCACAACTACTGCCCTGTGCTACATTACATACAGACAGCTCATTAGTCAGAAAATACACATGTCTGAACAAAGCCTAAGAGTACATATGAATTTAATGTGGATTTACTGTTTCGAAAGAATTGACATGCCGCAGATTTTATAAATTCCACACAACAGGTTACCGTAATTTATAAAGCAGTTCATTGCATGTGAACTTTGCCTAAGGCTGCATTGAGATGGCTTATTTCTTCACACACTTGTTCTGTATTTTTCATGTATAAAACACATACCCATTATATTTAATGGAGACGTCCGCTATGCATTTGTAAAAAATCATGGCAATATGGTCATTTTTGAACCGAATCAATTTTGATTCAAAATTACCCATATAAGTCTATGAATTCATGAAAATCATGGTTAGCACATGTGACATGGCGGGCATCAGTGCACCATCCATAATTAACATTGTCATGAATAGGTGAAGCTCTGTACTTTTTTTTGCTTTAATTCTGCTGTATGAGGAATTGATGAAACACTGGTGTAAAAACTGATTAACCAAACTCCGATGAAAATTACATCCAAAACACTAATGACACTTGGATTGATTTTTGTGTATGTGAAATGAGGGCTACCACTAACCTATTATGACTACTCAAAAACAATGATTAAGGTTGACAAATGGAGTATGCAAATGGGACTTAAATGGGGTGTATTTAGTCTTAATGTCTTCTTTAACAAGAGTTTGAAAGTAGAATAGTTTCAAAAATTGGGGAGTTTGGGGTATGGTTCTTGTGTTTTGGCAAGTCAAGACCTCTGCAAACTGAAATGGTTCCTGAACAAATTATAATAAAAAGGAGACTCCAAAGTACACATGGTGTTCCTTCCTTTCTAAGGAATGGAATTAAAGCCACATATGGGATTTCTAAATACTGCAGTTATAAAAGAACTGTTTTTTTTCTGGTTTGTTCTGCTGCTTCACAGGCAAAAATATTAAAATTGAATGTTTGAAAAATAAAAAAAGAAAGGTTTACACTTCATCTCCACATTGAATTCCTGTGAAACTCATAAAAGGTTAAGAAACTTCCTAAATACTATTTTGAATTCTTTAAGGGGCCCACTTTTAAAACATCAAGGAATCACCTTAGTAAATAAGAGAATTCCAAAATTATTGCCACCTAAAGTCACACATATCCACAAATGACAAATATGAAAACTGGAACTGAGTCCTAACAACCTAATTAGGAACCTTTAATGAGAAAAATTGCAATTGCTAGCAATCCTACTGCATTGAAGCACAAACATAGCCGTTAAATTTAGAAGAATACATGTAAAAGTTCAGCGCTCCTGTGTTCTTTATGAGAGACTCATGCCAGATAAGATGGTAGCTTATCACCAGAAGACAATGGGCAGTCTGAAATCAGGCACGCCAAGTCAATATTTCCCCCAACAATAAATTGTCCATCAATATTAGACTGTTGGCCAAACCTTTCAAAACACAGTGTTTGACCAACATTAGTCTAATGTGTATGGGGGGACCAAGGACTCTCTTAACACCCTTGGCTTTAGATATTGAAAAGGCCTCTGATTTTCTGCCTCAGCCTTTCGTGCAAGCAGTTCTTTTAAAAATGTGATTCTGTGACTCTTTCAAAAGCAATTATAGTATTACTAGATGGGAGCCCGATGTTGCAATGAAATAACGATGGGGGTCGGATCTATGGCGCTGGCAGTCTTGTGGCATCACCCTGTGTGCGCTACCTGGCCCCTCCCCCATGCACACTTGCTTATCCCCATGCATAGATGTGAGTGAGCTCTCTGCCCCCGCTGTCTCTCTGCCCCCCTCTGGTTGCTCTCTGCCCCCCTCTGGTTGCTCTCTGCCCCCCCACTCCCCGTAGTGGCTCTCGGCCCCCACTCTGTGGTCACTCTTAGCCCCCACCTGTGCTGTCTCTCTGGACCCCCCTTTGTTATCTCTGTGCTCTTCCCCTGTGGTCACTGTGCCCCCCGTCTGGTGGATCTGCACTCCCTGTGCTTGCTCTCATGCTGAGGGGCAGAGCGGGGCAGAACAGGGGCAGAGTGGAGTGGGTCAGAGCAGGGGCAGAGTGTAGTGGGGCAGAACAGGGGCAGAATGGAGTGGTGCAGAGCAGGGGTAGAGTGGAGTGGGGCAGGGAAGTGGCAGAATGGAGTGGGGCAGAGCAGGGGCAGAATGGAGTGGGGAAGTGCAGGGGCAGAATGGAGTGGGGGCAGTGCAGGGGCAGAATGGAGAGTGGAAGAGCAGGGACAATGTAGAGTGGGGCAGAACAGGGGTAGAGTGGAGTGGGGCAGAGCAAGTGCAGAATGGAGTGGGGCAGAGCAGGGGCAGAATGGAGTGGGGAAGTGCAGGGGCAGAATGGAATGGGGGCAGTGCAGGGGCAGAATGGAGTGTGGAAGAGCAGGGACAATGTAGAGTGGGGCAGAACAGGGGTAGAGTGGAGTGGGGCAGAGCAAGTGCAGAATGGAGTGGGGCAGAGCAAGGGCAGAATGGAGTGGGGCAGAATAGAGGGGGCAGAGCAAGGGTAGAGTGGAGTGGGGTAGAGCAAGGGCAGAATGGAGTGGGGGCAGAATGGAGTGGGGCAGAGCAGGTGCAGAATGGAGTGGGGCAGATTAGAGTGGGGTAGAGTGGGGCAGAGCAGGGGCAGAATAGAGTAGGGCAGAGCAGGGGCAGAGTGGAGTGTGGCAGAGCAGGGGCAGAATGGAGTGGGGCAGCATGGAGTGGGAAAGAATGGAGTGAGGCAGAATGGAGTGGGGCAGATTGGAGTGGGGTAGAGTGGGGCAGAGCAGGGGCAGAGTGGAGTGGGGTAGAGCAGGTGCAGAATGGAGTGGGGCAGCATGGAGTGGGAAAGAATGGAGTGAGGCAAAATGGAGTGGGGCAGAAGAGAGTAGGGTAGAGTGGGGCAGAGCAGGGGCAGAATAAAGTGGGGCAGAGTGGAGTGGGGCAGAGCAGGGGCACAATGGAGTGGGGCAGAGCAGGAGCAGAATGGAGTGGGGCAGAACAAGGGCAGAGTGGAGTGGGGCCGAGCTCTCCTTCTGCCCACCTGCACTGTCTTTGCCCCCTGGCCTCTATTTGCCCCCCCTGCTCCCCTGCACTCTCTCTGCCCTCTTACCTTCCTTCCCAGCTGTGACAGCTCTGTGTGATATCTGGGAAGCACTGAAGAGTACAGGGCCTGTAGTGATGTCACAGTCATGTGAATGATCACATGACTAACATAACCAAAGGTCTTGTGCCTTGGTAAATTGCAGATTATCGATAGGGAGAGATGCGGGGGTCTGTGGGAGCAGCGGGAGAGGTGCGATGGGCAGTGTGTGCAGCCGTGACTTCTGTTGTCTGTGCTGCCGGCAACCTGCGCCAGATTCTAGGACATCCAGAGGGTAGTGGATGACAGACAATTTAAGGTAAGTATATTAGATACACTGATCACACAGACTACTTGAAGATTCTATTGACAAAAACTTCACCTATAATAATTAGTTGAGGCACATGTCAGGGATGCCCATAATCTTCAGTTCTGTCTGCATTAGCTATACAGCCCCTGGCAATAGCCAACTGTATTAGCCATGAAATCAAGAGGGTTAACACAGGTAATCTTCAGAGTTTGTTTGGAGATGATTTCTTGCTTATATTAAAGAACCACTGCAGCGTTTTTTTATTGCCCAGCTGGATTGAGTTTTAAATGTAAGTTCCCCCGCCCCTTGTCTCATTCACACCTTCTGGCGCCTTCACCTGCTATCATTCTTGCTCTGTTGAGCTCTGGCAAAAAGGGAAATGCCTCATGGAGTGCACTAGAGGTGAGTTTTCAATACATCTCTATGGAAGCTTTGTTCTAGCCTTTTTTAGGCTCTCATAGAGATGCATTAAGCAACTGTGAAGCAGCTTCTGACTTACAGCCAGTCAGAACTTATAGGCACAAGATGGCACCATGGGACGGGAGCGGCATCGGTAAAAGACAAAGCTGCTGGAAGGTGAGTTTACGACGATGGACAGGGAGTTTACATTAAAAGTGCCACTCCAGTGAAAAAAAACTGCTGGAGTGGTGCTTTAACAAATCCCCTTAAGATGGTCTATAGCATCCCCCAGACTTTCTGATGCATGGTAAACTAAGGGCCCTTTCACATCAGCGTTTTTCGTAATTCGCGGCAGATGCGGTGAAAAACCGCATCTGCCGCGTTTGCCGCATAACCGTTCCACTTGCGGCGCGGTTGCGGTTTTTTCCATGCAAAGTATAGGCGTACTTGCGGCAGGTGCGGCAAGTGCGGTTTTGTACTTTCGGCAGGTGCGGCCGCGAAAAAATCCGCGGCTGACCGCGGTTTTTTTCGCGGCCGCACCTGCCGCAAGTGCAAAACCGCACTTGCCGCACCTGCCGCAAGTACGCCTATACTTTGCATGGAAAAAACCGCAACCGCGCCGCAAGTGGAACGGTTATGCGGCAAACGCGGCAGATGCGGTTTTTTCACCGCATCTGCCGCGAATTACGAAAAACGCTGATGTGAAAGGGCCCTAAGATCTCTTTTCTACTTCAACATATAAGCTTCCCTTTTTAGAATCATAGCTGAAGCCATGCATCTTTCATTTTTTATCTACTTTTATTACCCTGTCTGATAAAACTGAATTTGGCACTGTAAAGTCTGTTTGCAAACTATAGACAACATCCCCTGGAGTTTTGTCGCTTATGTATAGCATAACAAATAAGCCTAGATAAACTTCCTTTCATACTTGAAATAGGATTCTATGGAATAGAGTCCTGCATCTATATTTTGCACTGACAGATTATACAGGCAGATGTTCTTCCTCAATTTTTATAGAACGAGTAAACCCCATAAAACTAGCAACACAGCCTATTAGCCCCTTCAGCATGCTGCCATAGCAGCTCATCCTCATGTGGTGCAGCAATCCAAACTGCTTACCCTTATGCTTAATGCAATGATTGTCCGAGTGAATAAACTTATGATTTGTGAAAAACTACTAGCAATTCTTATAGGTAAGGCTGCTTTGTTAGAGAAGACCAGACCCCCATGGATAGCACATATTGATGTATCTAATCTAAATTTTCTACAATTATAGGTTTGTACATGGTGGGCCATCTATATGGACTCACCTAAATAAAATGGGAATGTTTGGTGATACCAACTTCCTGTTTGTGACACATTAATATATGGGGGGGGAAAACTCATCCAGATGGGTGGTGACCATGGCGGGCATTTTAAAGTTGGCCATTTTGGATGCAACTTTATTTTTTTCAATGGGAAGAGGGTCAAGTGACACATCAAATTTATTGAGAATTTCATACGAAAAACAATGGTGTGCTTGGTTTTAACATAACTTTATTCTTTCATGAGTTATTTACAGGTTTATGACTATTTATAAAATGTGTTCAAAGTGCATGTGTACAGTGTGCTGTGATACCCCTGAAACATATGCCTGTTGAACACAGTTCTCGATTAATTCTCTGACACAAGGGTTTGTCCAAATGAGCCTTAATGGGCCTTGAGTGATGGTGTCAGAGTCAAACCGGCCACTTCAAAACCTGACATGGAGCACAGCAAAGGGCAGCAGTCATAAAGGAGGGAGGTGTAGCCCAGTACAGTCCCAATGAGTCAAATGTGTAAAAGTACCCAACACCCCTCCCCTTTAAATGCTTCTTTCAGAAGGGACTACATTAGAAGAAAGAGGATACTCAGCATTAAATCACTTGAGCAATTTTGAAGCATTAATGTTCTTTAGGATGGAGTCACACTACCGTATGACTCGCGCGAGGATCGCATCAAACTGCTCAGATCGGTGGGGCGCTCTCCTGACCTGAGAGTGACAGCTTCATGTATTTCTGTACAGCTGTCCCTCTCAGGTCCCCATAACCACTGACCTGTTCTTGCTTTTTGATGCAATCCTCATGCGAGTTATACGTGAGTGTGACTCCAGCCTTATTCAATATCCCTACCCGAGATCTTATCACTTCCAGTCTATTAAGTAAAAGAGGTCCCCACAAACCTTCTTACAGTCCAGAACCTAGTTGATCTCGTATTCTGTTAATAACCTATAATATTCCACTACCTATTAATATATAAATAGGAATCTCCAAAAATATACAGAAAACCGACTTAAAAAAAAAAAACATTTAACGCCCAAATATATCTACCTTACTTTTATCTAATGCTATGTGACTTCTTTAATATATTTTGATAAGTATAGATAATACCACCTTTGCTTTAGCTGTATTTGTTTACTGCCTGGCTTACATACTTACTAATAGGAAGTAATGCATAAGCTATAAGTTATTTCCATGATATAATAGTATACCGTAGTTTGAATACACATAATTGCCTATCTGAATGATACCGTCTAACACTTTGTCCTATTTCCATCTTGACATGAGGACTATACAATGATTCCCTGTCCCTTTCTGAGATTTTGCCTCTATTATATTCGATATATGACATTTTAATCATATGTTTGCTGTTATGTCTATTTTTGCTATTGTATATATTTCTTTGCATTATTTGGGCATTAAATTGTCTATTTTTATATTGGTTGTATGAGCTCATATTCTGTGTCTGAGTCAGCATTTGGAATCTTTAGCATAGGAGATAGTTTTAGACAGAAGGTGACTGGTAGAGATGAGCAAATAAATTTGAGAATAATTTATACTCGTGGTTTTATGCATCGACAGAGTGGAATTTGCAGTTTCACATCACTGATCTCAGCAGAAGGCAAAAAACACAGTTTCAGCTATGTATTACATAGTAATTACAAGCTCCCCTGTGGTGGAACACAGTAGGGATCTGCTTCAGACTTACCAACAATGATGTACAAGGACACAGGCAGCTATACTGATGTACACGTCAGAAAATAACATTGGCGAGGCAGGGTCAAGAACAGAGTACACAGAAGAATAATGTGAATTCTACACTTAGTTTAGCTTGATGAGAACTTGATGAGAGGTAGGACTTGTCAGCAGCACAAAAGTACATGAAAGAATTTAGAAAGGACTAGGGGTGTATTCACATACCTGTGTGAATGTCAGTGTGCTGTTGAAAGAGAGAGCGAGGGAGGGGTCTGCAGAACTGAAGAGCAGGGTGCTGCTGGAAAATGTAGTTTTAGCAGTGTAAGATTATGACAGCCCATTAAACTATGTGAAGATGGATGCACAGAAGGGCAGATAGCGATAAACAAAATACACCAAGGTACATTATATAGTATATTAACAATTAAAATGCATTTACTGTGCTTTGTGAAAAATTATACAGTTGTGGGAATAACCTTTGTAAGTCTTTTCCATACAGGCAGACTATACAAACTGCAATATGTATACGCAAATCTATAGATGGCATTATAGCTTTAATTTTAAAACCATAAAACATCCTTTTAATGGTATGGAATAGTGACAAAGCAGAGGCTACCAAATCTATGGACTGAACATCAAATTTGTTGAGCTATAATGCCTTGTAAATTTATTCATCCCACCTTGGCATTTTTTGTGTTTTACTACCTCACAACCTATTAAAGCATTAGATGAAAGGTGGTAATTCGAGCGCTGCCATCTGTCCGTTGGTTCCAAAAAATCCAAGGAATCACAAGATGTTAAAATCAATACCTTTAATGTCTAATTCTTACGTGTTTCGTGGTACTTCAGACCACTTTATATATATATATACAGTTAGGGCCAGAAATATTTGGACAGTGACACAATTTTGGCGAGTTGGGCTCTGCATGCCACCACATTGGATTTGAAATGAAACCTCTACAACAGAATTCAAGTGCAGATTGTAACGTTTAATTTGAAGGGTTGAACAAAAATATCTGATAGAAAATGTAGGAATTGTACACATTTCTTTACAAACACTGCACATTTTAGGAGGTCAAAAGTAATTGGACAAATAAACATAACCCAAACAAAATATTTTTATTTTCAATATTTTGTTGCGAATCCTTTGGAGGCAATCACTGCCTTAAGTCTGGAACCCATGGACATCACCAAACGCTGGGTTTCCTCCTTCTTAATGCTTTGCCAGGCCTTTACAGCCGCAGCCTTCATGTCTTGCTTGTTTGTGGGTCTTTCCGTCTTAAGTCTGGATTTGAGCAAGTGAAATGCATGCTCAATTAGGTTAAGATCTGGTGATTGACTTGGCCATTGCAGAATGTTCCACTTTTTTGCACTCATGAACTAATGGGTAGCTTTGGCTGTATGCTTGGGGTCATTGTCCATCTGTACTATGAAGCGCCGTCCAATCAACTTTGCAGCATTTGGCTGAATCTGGGCTGAAAGTATATCCCGGTATACTTCAGAATTCATCCGGCTACTCTTGTCTGCTGTTATGTCATCAATAAACACAAGTGACCCAGTGCCATTGAAAGCCATGCATGCCCATGCCATCACGTTGCCTCCACCATGTTTTACAGAGGATGTGGTGTGCCTTGGATCATGTGCCGTTCCCTTTCTTCTCCAAACTTTTTTCTTCCCATCATTCTGGTACAGGTTGATCTTTGTCTCATCTGTCCATAGAATACTTTTCCAGAACTGAGCTGGCTTCTTGAGGTGTTTTTCAGCAAATTTAACTCTGGCCTGTCTATTTTTGGAATTGATGAATGGTTTGCATCTAGATGTGAACCCTTTGTATTTACTGTCATGGAGTCTTCTCTTTACTGTTGACTTAGAGACAGATACACCTACTTCACTGAGAGTGTTCTGGACTTCAGTTGATGTTGTGAACGGGTTCTTCTTCACCAAATAAAGTATGCGGCGATCATCCACCACTGTTGTCATCCGTGGACGCCCAGGCCTTTTAGAGTTCCCAAGCTCACCAGTCAATTCCTTTTTTCTCAGAATGTACCCAACTGTTGATTTTGCTACTCCAAGCATGTCTGCTATCTCTCTGATGGATTTTTTCTTTTTTTTCAGCCTCAGGATGTTCTGCTTCACCTCAATTGAGAGTTCCTTTAACCGCATGTTGTCTGGTCACAGCAACAGCTTCCAAATGCAAAACCACACACCTGAAATCCACCCCTGACCTTTTAACTACTTCATTGATTACAGGTTAACGAGGGAGACGCCTTCAGAGTTAATTGCAGCCCTTAGAGTCCATTGTCCAATTACTTTTGGTCCCTTGAAAAAGAGGAGGCTATGCATTACAGAACTATGATTCCTAAACCCTTTCTCCGATTTGGATGTGGAAACTCTCATATTGCAGCTGGGAGTGTGCACTTTCAGCCCATATTATATATATAATTGTATTTCTGAACATGTTTTTGTAAACAGCTAAAATAACAAAACTTGTGTCACTGTCCAAATATTTCTGGCCCTAACTGTATATATATATATATATATATATATATATATATATATATATATATATTGCAGAAAAAGAGTCCAATGACCGGGCACTACACCTGTGGAGCTCTGCTTAAAGCCTGTCGGCTTGATACTGGAACCCGCAGAAGTATCACTACACGATACGAAACGGTATTCTGAATGACTTCAAATCGTTTATGAATCATTTGTGTGCAATAATTATATGGAAACTATTTGGTTCCCTGTACGTCATAGGAGTGTGCATGTTCCTAAATTATTGTGTTGTGCAGTGATGCATTAAAAATAAAAATTGTGTTTGTGCAGGATGATTGTGAAAAAAATTACTACTAATCAATATGAGTGATTGAGGAGGTCCTTAACTCCAAGAAATTCCCACCATTGTGATTGTATAGTCAGATACGCCAATCTCTGCTTGGGAACTTTACAACTCCTTCAGGGTTACCTTTGGTCTCTGTGCTGCCTTTCTGAATAATACCCTTCTTGGCTGAAAGTTTTGGTGGGTGGTCCTCTCTTAGTCTGGGTTCACACTTGCGGACCCCTCCGCAGCGTTCTGCGGAGGGGATCCGCAAGCTGAGTGCAGCCTCCGCAAGCCCCTATATTTATAATGTGAGCGCACGGTGCTGCGCCTGACTGCGCATGACCGTGCCCTCCCATTCATTTGCCTGTGTGATTTGTACGCAGGCATATGCCTGCACACAAATCACACACTCTCGTCCGTACCAGGAATGCAACATGTCGCGTTCCTGGTGCGGACAAATATGTCATTTGTGCGCAGGCATATGCGTGGATTGGTTAGTGGTGCCTCTTGCTTAATTATGTTGCAGATTCTGTGGCCTTTCTGAAAAGGTGTATATATACTGACAGTGCATGTGACACTTAGATTGCACATAGGTGGACATACTTTAAAGGGAACCTGTCACCTTATGCTACCCCCCCTGACATATCACTAGCTGTCCCTACACCTTCCTAGCAGCTCCCTAACCATCCCTCTCTGGATGTAAACGTACCCTATAAGAATGCTTAAAAATGACCTAACTTACAGGCTGTCGCTCAGTCAGGAGATTGGAAAGGCGGCTGCAGGCTCCATTCTCCCCTCCTCGCTGCATCACTGCACGCCACACTGGGCGTCATTATTCTTTCTTCATGTCCTCCTCTGTTGGAATCTCCCGCCCTCCTCTCCTCCTATGATGCACTGGCCAGTACGTCATATCCAGCACGGTGCATTGTGGATCTTAGTCATGTGGTATGGCACCGGCTTCTGGCACATGCGCAGTGCGCATATTGAAACCGGCGTTGTACCACGTGATTAAGACCCACAATACACTGGGCCGGATATGATGTACCGGCCGGTGCACCATGGAGGAGAGGAGGGTGGGAGATTCCAACAGAGGAGGAAATCAAGAAAGAAAAAGGACGCCCAGCGTGGTGTGCAGTGCTGCAGCGAGGAGGGGGGAATGGAGCCTGGAGCCGCCTTTCCAGTCTCCTGACTGAGCGACGGCCTGTAAGTTATAAGTCGTTTTTAAACATCTTTACAGGGTGGATTTACAGCAGAGAGGGATGGTTAGGGAGCAGCTAGGAAGGTGTAGGGACAGATAGTGATAGGTCAGGGGGGGTAGCATGAGGTGACAGGTTCCCTTTAAATAAGCCTGTTACTTATGAAGGTATTTTCTTGCAATACAAAATTTGAAGGGCTCCATACAAAAAGGAAAGCATACCCTGTTTCCCCAAAAATAAGACACTCTCTTATCTAACTTTTTGCTCCAAAAATGCACTATGTATTATTTTCAAGGGACGTCTTATTTTTCCATCATCCCCCTCCAAGCCCCAATATTCCCATGCAGCCCCCAATATCCCCACCATCCCCTTGCCGCCCCCAATATTCCCATGCAATATCCACCCTGACTTATTTTAAGGGAAACCGGGTACATATGCACACAGCAATTTTTATTTATTTTATCCCATAAATTTAATTTTTTCCCATATTTTTGTCACTTCACTTCCCCAACTTAAACTATTTGGCGCTGATACATATTTAAACACAGGTTGCAATGTAACAAAATAGGCAAAAAGCCAGTTGGGGGGGGAATACTTTTGCAAGCATTGTAACTTTTATTCATTACAATACCAGGAATAATAGTGATATCCTTGAACTTGTGATTTCCAAAAATGAACAGCGGAACATTTCTATAAGTATATATTTTGGGTTGGAATGTTTTGTGCAATATCCAGACTGATAATAGACTAAATGTCCATGTGGTCCACATTCTAAAATGTCAATACAGAATATGCTGCTTCCATGAGATTATGAAGCTGAGACGTGAGACACAGCTTGACTCTCCATAGAAAAGGCTGACATGGTTTGCATTCTTGATCACTGTCTACACAATGCTAAACAAAAGATGTATATAGAGATAAGGATGAACTGAAAATACTTCCTCCTCCAAACTCAGTGATTATGTGATCTCTTGGAGTAAGGAGAAAGTAGGAACTGCTGACTCATTTGAGACTCATTTGAAACTCATTTGAAACCCGGCCAGCTCATTCAGACAGGAGGCTGAATTTCCCTGTAACCAGGGCTAATAAGTCACCAAATATAATGGAAGTGGCAGAGAATATCCTCATAAAGCAAATAACTAAAGCAGCGAATCACGGAGAAGTCATCATTATGGGGGACTTAAACTGCCCTAAAATAAATTGTGTAACAAAAACCTGTAGTTCCAACAAAGGTAATAGGTTTTTGACAACTATGAGACAATTACCTTTCACAACTGGTTCAGAACCCAACAAGAAGTGGGACACTGCTACACTTAATATTAGCCAACAGGTCAGACTGCATATTGAATATATGGGTTGGGGGGTCACTTGAGTAATAGTGATGACAAAATAATGTTTTCTTGTATCCATTAATAAGATGTACAGTAGAGGGGCTACAAGGACACTAAACTTCAGGAAGGCAAATTTCCAACGGTTGAGAGATTATCTTAGTGCAACAAAATGAGACAATGCCCTGAGACATAAAAGTACACAAAGAAAATGGGAGATATTTATTAGCATCCTGATTAGGTCCTGTGCACAATATATACCCTAGAGGAATAAACAAGCTAGAAATAGGAGGAAACCACTTTTGCTAAACAGAGCTGTAAGGTGTGCAATAAGTGACAAAAAGAAAGCATTTAGAGAATTAAAGCAAGTAGGTAGTGGTGAGGCATTAAATAATTATAGAAAATTAAATAAGTTCAGCAAAAAGCAAATCAAGGTAGCAAAGATTGAGACAGAGAGGCTCATTGCCAGAGAAAGTAAAGATAATCCAAAAATATTCTTCAACTACATAAAGAGTAAGAAATTGAAAAATTATATATTGGTCATCTTAAAAATAGTCTGTGTGAAATGGTTGATGAAGATGAGGGAAACATCAATATGCTAAATGCCTTTTGTTCAACAGTATTTAAACAATAAAATCCTATGACAGACATCATGATCAGTAATAGCATAAATTCTCCATTAAATGTCACATACTTAACTCAGCAAGAAGAATGGCACCATCTAAACATTCACTTAAGTTAACAAATCTCCGGCCCGGATGGCATACACCCGCATGCACTGTAGGAATTAAGTACCGTCATAGAAAGACCATTATTTTTAATTTTCAAAGATTCCATTATAATAGGGTCTGTACCACAGGACTGTCACCTAGCAGATGTGGTGCCAATATTCAAAAAGGGGACAAAAACTGAGCCTGGAAATTATAGGCCAGTAAATGTAATCTCTATGGTGAGTAAAAGCCTTAAGGGTTTCTTAAGAGATACTATCCTGGAGTATCTCAATAATAAAACCATAATACCCTTATAACCCAGTATCAACATGGGCTTACAAGGGATCGATCCTGTCAAACTAATCTGATCATCTTCTATGAAGAAGTAAATTCCGTACTTGACCAGGGAAATGCAGTGGATGTTATCTATATGGACTTTTCAAAAGCTTTTGATACGGTGCAACAGAAAAGGGTTGATACATAAAATTACAATAATGGGGATAGGTGAAATATGTGGAACTGGGTTAAGAACTGGATCAGTGATAGGAAACAAAGGGTTGTATTTAGTGATGAGCTAGTGGTGTAATATTTGTACTCGCTATACTCATAACGAGTACTTTTTAATACGCGAATATCCGTCTGAATAGCGAGTCCAATCTTAGTCAATTAGTGATAGGCTTCGCTCACACACATCCCGCCATAAAACGAGTCTTTCCAGGACAGGGTGGGAGGGTGAACTTTTTCACAATTCTACTGCATAAAACATCTTGCTGTGCCGCCCAGAGGGAGCCAGACATCCAATCTGCTCTCGCTGAGGTGCCAGCTCACTTTGTGTACTGAAGGGAGCCGGCATTATGCGTCGGATCGATAACGATCAACCCATCACTCATGAGCACCAGCATTACTTGCCGAATAACAAGTATCGCGAATACCGTACTATTCAAGCAAATAGCAACAATTACACTTGCTCATCACTAGTTGTAATTAATGGAACACATTCGGGCTGAGTCACAATTAACAGTGGGGTACTACAGGGGTCAGTATTGGGTCAGCTTCTTTATAATATATTTATTAGTGACCTTGTAGGACATACAGTTTTGAATTTCAATGTTTCCGGATGATATTAAACTCTGCAGGGTAATCAATATAGAGGAGGACAATTTTATATTACAGGCGGATTTATGTAAAATGAAGGCTTGGGCTGAGAAATGGCAAATGAGCTTTAATGGGTATAAATGTAAAGGCATGCATTTGAGCAGAGGAAATACAATTTAAACTTATGTACTTAATTGTAGTACACGGGGTAAAACTGTCACTGAAAAAGACTTGGGTGTATGGGTGGATGGCAAACTCACATTTATTGGCCAGTGTCAGGCATCTAATGCAAAGGCTAATAAAATAATGGGATGCATTAAAAGAGGCATAGATGCTCATGAGAAGAACATAGTTTAACCTCTATACAAGTCACTGGTACGACCACACTTAGAATATTGTGTACAGATCTCATCTCCGGTGTATAAGAAAGACATAGCTGAACTAGAGCGGATGCAGAGAAGAGCGACCAAGGTTATTAGAGGACTGGGGGTATGCAATACCAAAATAGGTTATTAAACTTGGGGTTATTTAGCTTGGAAAAATGAAGGCTTAACGGTGATCTTATTACAATGTACAAATATATGAGGGGACAGTAGAGAGGCTTGAGACAGGGACAAGGGGACATCCTCTACGTCGGAAAGAAAGCAGGATTACCGTATATACTCGCGTATAAGCCGAGTTTTTCAGCCCAAATTTTGGGCTGAAAAGTCCCCCCTCGGCTTATACGCGAGTATATAAAAAAAAATAAAAAAATACCGCAGCAGCCCTGGAGGTATACAGGCCCCCTATCAAGTTCCAGGGCCCCCCCCACCTTGCGCACAGCCTGTAATGGAAAATCATACTTACCAGTGTCCAGTCGCGCCGTCCGCAGCTGCCGACATGACGATCCCGGGCTCCATTCAGCGTCTTCCGCATTTCCTGTAGTCGCGGGCAATGACGTCATTGCCCGCGTGCACAGGAAGTCGGAAGCCGGAAGACGCTGAATGGAGCCCGGGATCGTCATGTCGGCAGCTGCGGACGGCGAGACTGGACACTGGTAAGTATGATTTTCCTTTACAGGCTGGCGCGCAAGGTGGGGGGGGCCCTGGAACTTGATGGGGGGCCTGTATACCTCCGGGGCTGCGGCTGTATACAGCCCTGGGGCTGCGGCTGTATACAGCCCTGGGGCTGCGGCTGTATACAGCCCTGGGGCTGCGGCTGTATACAGCCCTGGGGCTGCGGCTGTATACAGCCCTGGGGCTGCTGCTGTATACAGCCCTGGGGCTGCGGCTGTATACAGCCCTGGGGCTGCTGCTGCTGTATATACCTCTGGGGCTGCATATGGGGCTGCATATACCTCTGGGGCTGCATATACCTCTGGGGCTGTATATACCTCTGGGGCTGCATATACCTCTGGGGCTGCTGTATACTACCACTGGGGCTGCTGATGTATATACCACTGGGGCTGCTGCTGCTGTATATACCTCTGGGGCTGCATATGGGGCTGCATATGGGGCTGCATATACCTCTGGGGCTGTATATACCTCTGGGGCTGCATATACCTCTGGGGCTGCTGTATACTACCACTGGGGCTGCTGATGTATATACCACTGGGGCTGCTGCTGCTGTATATACCTCTGGGGCTGCATCTGGGGCTGCATATGGGGCTGCATATGGGGCTGTATATGGGGCTGTATATGGGGCTGCATAAACCTCTGGGGCTGCATATACCTCTGGGGCTGCATATACCTATGGGGCTGCATATACCTATGGGGCTGCATATACCTCTGGGGCTGCATATGGGGCTGCATATACCTCTGGGGCTGCATATACCTCTGGGGCTGCATATGGGGCTGCATATACCTCTGGGGCTGCATATACCTCTGGAGCTGCATATACCTCTGGGGCTGTATATACCTCTGGGGCTGCTGTATACTACCACTGGGGCTGCTGCTGTATACTACCACTGGGGAGGCTGCTGTATACCTCACTGCTGGGGGTTGTATACCTGTGCTGGAGTCCACCCTCGGCTTATACGCGAGTCAATAAGTTTTCCCAGTTTTTGGGGGCAAAAGTAGGGGGGTCGGCTTATACACGGGTCGGCTTATACACGAGTATATACGGTAATCATAATCACATATGCAAATTCTTTAAGAGACGTCAGACCATGGAACTCTCTGCCGCATGATGTAATAAGTGATTCACTACTAAAATTTAAGAAGGGCCTGAATTTCTTGCTTGAAAAATAAAATATTACCGGTTATATGGTGGCTGTAAGTGGAGTCAGGAAGGATTTTTTTTTTCCCAATGTGGAGGTTTTTTTGCCTTCCTCTGGATCAACATGCTTGGCTTTGGGTTGAACTAGATGGATTTAATGTCTCCCTTCAACCTTAAAAAATTATGAAACTTTAATATGATAGCTCTAGTTAAAAGGGAAATCAATATAGAAAGAATGTATTATTATGTTAACGTGCCAAACAAAGGTCTTTTAAGATGAGGGCACTGTGTGAAATACATTAAATAAATTTAAAAATGTCAAAATAAAATAAATAAAACTAAGCTAAAAAAAATAGCCCCATTCCTGTTAAAAACATTTTGTTCAATATATAAAATAATTTTTACAGCAAGGTATTCACAGTATAAAAAGTTTTTAGTGATCCTTTGTAGCTGTAATACATATAAAAAAGGGAAAATTGAACATGCATCTCCTTATTTTCTTTATGTTTCTTGATACCCCCCCCCCAAAATTGAAAGAATAAAAATGACATAACAATTAAACCCTATGTAACATAAAAGAAGAGGAAAACCTGAATATCCGAACGAGAAACTCTTAGCCGGTCACAGTGTATGTATGATGAAATCTGAAAATATGCCTTGTCAGGAATGGAGGAAAATGAACTGGTTATACATGTTAGAAAAAATAATCCTTTGAATCCTGACAATTTTGGAAACTGGTTTAAAATATTCACTGAGAGTTTTCATAAGAAACATGTCTTTCAGAGCCAAAGACATCCCGGTAATCATAAGAAGAATGCTTTGAACAAATGGGCCCTTATTAATCTGTCACAAGTGAAAAATGATTTTGTCATCACATTTGATTTGGGTCACAAAGAAGTTACAAAAACATCCCGCCATTGGCATATCAACAGACCTATCAAGATGCGCCATCAAGGAGCACAGTTGACTGTCACAAGACGGTGGCCGGTAAGGGGTTAATGCCCCTCTGTGAAGATACTATTCCAAAAAACAGAGTTATGTTTAGGAGATCGATTATGTCGAGCAATGCTTTAGTCCCCAGAAAATTAAATAGTAGTAAAAACAATCACTCCAGTCAACTAGCTCCTCATTGTCTTTATTGCACACTGATAAGAAAAAGGGTAATGATGTTTTGAACTTTTTGACTTTCAGACTCCATATCTCACCATCTAATACAGCTTTGAGCGTGAGACTACCTACATTTTATAAACAATCAACTTGGCTATATCATACATAAATTTCACTTGCAACTATTTCTCATATGATTAGCTATGAAGATTCTTGTGTAGTTATTCCCCAGGTAGTGTGCACTCATGGTACACAGTAGGTAGGATATGATGATATATTCCAAAACCAAATTTTATTATCACAGCATACAACACGTTTCACCTTTTATGAGCCTTCTTCAGGTATTACATTTAAGCTAGCACTGCTTTGTACATTTTATTTACATTTAGTCATTGCACATCATTTTTGGGCGGGTGTCTTCCCGAGGATTAACCTTTTTCCGACACACCCAGATCACTCTAACTTTATCAAGAGTTTTGCACGCTTAAAAGCATAAAAACTAAAAATCAAATCCAATTTTCAAATATTTTCCTAATAATATATATGAAATTCATAAAGAATATATTATATATCTCATTGATATCTATGTATAACAAATTAAAGATTATCTTTTTTTATAAAGTATGTATAAAAGAGTATATAAAACTATATATGAATATACATTTTTTTTAACTTTTTTATTTTTTATCTCTTTTTTTTTGGAGTAGGAAAAATAAGATCTATGTAGTATAATGGAATTCCAATGTTTTTATTTTTATTTACCCATCAGGGTATAATGTTCGAATCGAAAGGTCCAAGGGATTCTTTTCGATTAAGCGTTTGTATTCTATTTAAACAATTTGGAGCTATTTGTTCAACTGGGGTGATAATAATATTGAATTGTTTATTATGTTTTAAACATAGATGTCTAGATAAACTATGTTCAAGTATTCCATTTTTTGCGTTTTGCCTGTGGCCTTTCCTGCGGGCTTGCAAGGATTGTGTTGTGCATCCCCCATATTGTAGGCCACAGACACAAGTAATCACGTATATGACATAGACTTTGTCACATCTAAAATTTTGTGTGATTTTGTATGTCTCACCAGTGCTATAGGATGTGATAGATCTCCTATTGTGTCCAATGATGTTACAACTGCAGCTTTTTCTAGAATCACATTGATACACCTCTGGTTTTACATCCATGTGTTTTTTAGAGAATTTTTTCTCTTTGTTTATTGGTTTTTGTCCCTCGTTCGATGTTTTTCTGAGGTTACTTGGTGCTAGAATACTTTTTACCGTACAACCCCTACGAAAGGTAATCCCAGGCTTCTCAGGTATACAATTTTTTAAGAATGGATCATTCTTCAACAAATACCAATGTTTGTTCAAATATTTCTTATTTGGATATTGTCACCATTGAAGGCTGTAATAAAATTATATTGCCAACTTCCACTGTTTTCCTCCTCTTTATCATTTGTTTTTCGGTATTTCTTGTTCCCCTTTTGTGCTGAGGCATTGATCCTGATTTTTTTCTAAATTGGATTTATACACCCCCATAACACGTTTTTTGGGGAATTTTTTATCCATGAATCTATAGTACAATATTTTAGATTGTTCTAGATAGTCCTTTTTGAAAAATCTTTATTCTAATTTGCAAGTGAAAGGTCACTGGTTTGAATGGAGGAGCAGCCATGAAGATGATTTCCCAAGAAAAGATAAACAGCATCATCCTGCTTATCAATAGTGGTCGATTGACCAAGCATATTGCGAAACTGCAACATGTGAGTGCCTGAGAATGTGAAATGAAGTCCATTCATTCAAAAGCCAAGAACTGGATGTCCAGGCAAGATATCAGAGTCAACAAGTAATATCATCACAATGTCTAGCAGTTCTGGTGTGACAAAACAGTAATGGAGGTAGCTTGTATGTTTTGTGATAGTGAGATCACAGAGGTCCATTCAAGCACTGTGTAATGCATATTACACAAGTCTGAAATGGTGGCCTGATAAAAGGTGAAGTCTCGATTTCAATACTGTCATAAGAAGTGTTGGCTTGAGTATGAAAAGTGGACAATAAAAGATTATAAACGGATGATGAGGCAAAAGTCAGTAGACTAGGTTCAGATGAATGCAAATTGGACTGGGAAAAACAAAGAAAAAAGGGGCTAAATAACTGAAGAAACTGTCAAGGTAGGTTGAGGAAGCCTGATGATATGGGCTTGTTTCACAGCCAAAGGCATTAGATATTTAACCAGGATCAATGGTGGTCTTAATGTTGAGTTGTATGTGAGTATTTTACAAAACAAGTTACTTTGTACACTCAAGTACTATGGGTATTAAAATGACTAAATATTGTATCAGCAAGACAACGACCCAAAGCATATCTCAATATTGGCAAAGAAATGGTCAATAACAATAAAATAAAAATACTGGATTGGACCCCACAGTCCCTAGATCTCCCTAGATCTCAAGCCATTAGAATAATTGTGAGTAGATTTGAAGAAAAGCTGTATACATTCCCACGTGAGTCGACCAATATTGGAAACATGTAGCAGAGACCTGTAATTAGATTTAGATTGAGACTTGCTTAAATCTGATTGAGATCAAGCCTAGAAGGATTCAGGCATTGTTGAAAGCCAAAGGTAGATATACAAAATAGTAGCAAAATAATAAAAATGTAGATTTATTTGTAGCAAAACATTAACAAAGAAGTGACATTACAACAACCTGCATAACTAATCATATACATAGTAGTTGCAAGTCAAATATACAGTTGTGGCCAAAAGTATTGACACCTCTGCAATTCTGTTAGATAATAATCAGTTTCTTCCTGAAAATGATTGCAATCACAAATTCTTTGGTATTATTATCTTCATTTAATTTGTCTTCAATGAAAAAACATGGCAGTTTGGAGAAGGCACCCTTCAAATATCAGGGACCTGGAGCAGTTTGCCAAAGAAGAATGGTCTAAAATTCCAGCAGAGCATTGTAAGAAACTCATTGATGGTTACCGGAAGCGGTTTATCGCAGTTATTTTGGCTAAAGGTTGTGCAACCAAGTATTAGGCTGAGGGTGCCAATACTTTTGTCTGGCCCATTTTTGGAGTTTTGTGTGAAATGATCAATGTTTTGCTTTTTGCTTCATTCTCTTTTGTGTTTTTTAATTGAAGACAAATTAAATGAAGATAATAATACCAAAGAATTTGTGATTGCAATCATTTTCAGGAAGAAATGTAGTATTATCTGACAGAATTGCGGGGGTGTCAATACTTTTGGCCACAACTGTATGTATGAATTTATGTTGCCACGATGATTATCTATAAAGTGAAGGTAGTCTCATGCTCAGAGGAGCAGTGGATTGTAAGATATGGAGCCTGAAAGTCAAAAGTTCAAAACATTGTTACCCTATTACTCGTCAGTGTATAACCTGTGTATAGTAAAACAGGAGAATATTAGAGTTGAACAAAAAATTCAGAAAACATGTGGTTGAACACGCAGACTGAAATGTAAGCTGGAAGGCAGCCAGATAAATCCGAGACATGAAAAAAAAGGAAAAAGGAAAAATAGATATTTCTTAATTCCCGTAAGATGGCTAATTCAAAAGCATTTATTTAAAGTTTCCACAGGAGAATGACCACATTTATTTTACAAATAAAATGGAAATTGAGATTCTATTTTAAAGAACCCTGCTGTGCAATATCTTTTTGACCTTAAAAGATGTTTTTTGCAATGTATTTATAGAAAACAAAGAGAAGGCTGAGATATTAAACCCACACTTTTCAGCAATGAACTGCGTATGTCAAGGATCATTCAGCAAGACAAAAGTCAAAGATCACCAATATAACTAAATTAAGGCCCCTTTCACATCAGTGTTTTTCGCTGATCGCGGCAGTTGCGGTGAAAAAAACGCAACTGCCGCGATTACCGCATAACGGCCGCCCTTGCGGTTCACTTGCGGCAAGCCCCATACAATGTCTATGGGGCTTGCGGCAGGTGCGGCAAGTGCGGTATCGGCACTTGCGGCAGGTGCCGAAACCGCACTTGCGCACCTGCCGCACACTTACCGCAAGCCCCATAGACATTGTATGGGGCTTGCCGCAAGTGTGCCGCGATCGCGGCCGTTATGTGGTAATCGCGGCAGTTGCGTCTTTTTCACCGCAACTGCCGCGATCAGCGAAAAACACTGATGTGAAAGGGGCCTAAGGGCCCTTTCACATCAGCGTTTTTTGAAATTCGCGGCAGATGCGGTGAAAAAAACGCATCTGCCGCGTTTAACGCATAACCGCGACACTTGCGGCACACTTGCGGCAAGCCCCATGCAATGTCTATGGGGCTTGCGGTAAGGGTGCGGCAGGTGCGGCAAGTGCGGTTTCGGCACTTGCGGCAGGTGCGTCCGCAAAAAAAAATGCTGTCAGCCGCGGTTTTTTTCGTGGCCGCACCTGCCGCAAATGCCAAAACCGCACTTGCCGCACCTGCCGCAAGTCCGCCTATACCTTGTATGGCGTTTACCGCAACCGCGCTGCAACCGTGCCGCAAGTGCAGCCGGTATGCGGTAATCGCGGCAGATGCGTTTTTTTCACCGCATCTGCTGCGATTTGAAAAAAACGCTGATGTGAAAGGGCCCTAACACAAGTAGAAATGCGTTTGCGTTTCAGAAAATTAAATACTGACAAAGCCCCTAGGCTGGAAGGTATTAATCCATAAATATTAAAGGCTGTTGAGCTCAGTAATTGACAAACATCTATATCTTATATTCTTCCTTGTAACAGGGTCAGTGCCACAATATTGGAGGTTGGCTGATGGGCTACTGTTATTTAAGGATCCATGCAACTACAACAAGTACATCAGTAGTGTCCACATTTTTTAGATCATTAAAAGAGATGACTTGTATGGACAAGTGATATAAAACATAACTTTGTGTTGAATATATTGCTATGTTTGTAGAGTCTATCCTATTGTTAACTTCATTTCAGATTCATAGGTTCATAGGGTATAATTCAAGAATACAAAAATGGGGAAGGGAAATTTTCTTGGTTATCAGGATTGTATCAAAGGATCGTTTTGCTAACCCATATTATTTTTAATAAGAGCCATACTTGGAAGCTATCAGAGTAGCAAAAGAAGGGAGACTAATATGATAAATCAACTAAACTACCAAAGCTCAATTATTTATGTTATAGCCACTTGTATGGGAATTTTGACATCAAACATTATTTAGTGCCTGTTCTTGTTGCTTCCATCAATACAATTTGCCCATATGAAAAAGTCCCTTGGATACTGATTAAACATTTTCACACTCTCTAAAGAATATGGATAATACTTCCACAATTAGGCACCTAGGATTAGTATTCTTGAGTGCAAAGTCCCAATTTGCAACCATTCCATTGTATCATTACCAACCCATTAGATTCATATTGCACATTAGCCCTTAGATTGAGGTTAATAATGGCATTGAGGTACCAATATTTGTCAGTCTTATTTCGCAACACTATCCCAAACTCATCTAATGTCTATTTGTCACCTAACATATTATAGCTCTATTTTATTATGGTATTAGTATTATTCTCTCATCTGATTGCACACTTGCCCCTATTTTTACATGGATACATTCCTTTCCTGATAAACCATTAGGTTAGACAACCCACATACTTATATCCGCTGTCTCTCATTGATCCTATTATATAAGAATAAAGTGGAGTTGAAAGATATATGTTCCACTTTTTATTAGCAGTGTATAATCTTAGACTTAGCCTGCCACACGACTGAATGTCTCAGAAGTATGCAGTTTTGTTAACAGCTATCACATGTATAGAAATCTATTCAAGTCCTGCCTCAACGCGATTCATCCAACCCAGTTCTCTACTGGACTCATCAGGAGGAGCACTATGACATTAGTCTTTACCCCAAATTAGTGCATCACTTGAGAATATTAAGAAGAGACATATAATTACCAGCCAGTATGACACCACATGGCACTGTGCTCTTATAACCTACCGCCCGCCTACAGTCCTGATATTCATCTGACCTGGCCAATAATGTCTCCCCTTATAGAGGAACAATCGCAATCAGCCATGTCATGGTCAGAGATATCGGGTTTACGTCAGTTGCTGACCATGACATACCTAATCGTGAATGGTTCTCTATAAGGAGGGGCATGATTGGCCAGAGCAGATGAGCGTGAAGACTGTGCCCAGGCGGTACTTTAAAGAACATGGTATCTGTTTGGTTGCGTGTCACTTTCATTGTGGCCAATAATTACATGTCTCTGTTTAATATCCCCACATAATGTACTCATTTGGGGTAAAGACTAATGGAATAATACGTCTATTGATGAGTCCACTAGAGAACTAGGGTGGATGAAACGCATTGATAAACATTTATACATGTGTGCGGCTGTTAAAAAAATGTAATACTTTTTAGGCAGTTAGTAGAGTGGCTTAGGCTAGAGTCACATTAGCACCATGAAAGCGCTAAAAATAAGCGTTTTTTTTTAAAGTCCAAATGTTGAAAAATGCTAGCGTTAAAGCTTCCATAGGCTCCCATGCAAAAAATGCATTGTGAAAGTGCAATGTGTTTGATGCTAGCGCTTTTTAACATGGAAGTCTATGGAAAATGCTTGCGTTAATGCATGGTACATATGTGTACCATGGGTTAACGCATGGTATATATAGGTACCATTGGTTAACGCATGGTACATACTGTATAGGTACCATGGGTTAACGCAGGCGTTAAAGCTAGCGCTAAAAATGAAAAAAAAAAATGCCATAAAAATGGCAAGGGGAAAAACAGTATCCTTTAAAGCGTCCTTACCAAATGTGACCCTAGCCTTAGTCACTGCAATCATCAAGAGATGTTAGTAATAGGACGGATTTATTCTTTGGGCCAGACTGATTGCAGTGATACAAGATTTATGTCGTTTTTTTCATGCTTTGCTGCTATCACGCAGTAAAAATGCTTTTTAATAATAAGAATGTTTTGTCGTCATGTTCTGAAAGCTGTAACTTTTTTATATTTTGTAAGACTGTGACGAGTTGAAGATTTTTTTGGTACCGTTTTACAGTATATAACAATTTTTTATCACTTTTTTTTCTCAACTATAATTTTTATTGAGCAATTTTCAATAATAAACAAACACTGAATGCCTCAGTAAAACAATATAACAATGGAGACATAAGGGTATTATGCACATTTGTGCCCAGTCCCTGGGTAAGGGGGTACCTTGGGGTCTAGCCGTGCCCCCTCTTCAGCTCCTGTGGATCCAGAGGTTTTTATCATCTTTTTATTCAGATTTTTCAGATGCAGAATGAACAAAAATCTGCAATTCATTCTTTTTTTCTGTTTTAATGGTTCAACATGCGTCAAAGTGATAAGACCAATTTATCCTTCATGTCAGTACAGTTGCAGCAATTGGAGACTTAGGCTGGAAACACATAAGCGTATGAAAAATCTGACCATTTCTCATCAAGGAGAGTAGGACAAATGACATCCGTTGGTATTCCAAATGTCACGCGAGTGCTATGCGAGTGTGCAATTTTTTTTCTCGCTTAGCATCTGTATGACATGTGTGTGCTGTCTGTATGCAATTTTTTTTCTTAACTATCACTGTACAATTATTTAAAGAACCATTTTCAGTGTTCTGTACTGCAGAATGATAATGTAGCAATAAAAAACTGATGCTACTAGGTTAGTCAGTGTGCTGTCCGTTTTTTCTTGCACCCATTGACTTGCATTGGCGAGTTTCGCACGATTATCAGATCCACTCGCAGCATGCTGCTACTTTTTTGTTATCCAGCATCCAGATGAGAAAAAAGCTGAACGCAAGCGGTCATCTGCTCAGACTCATTTATTAACATATGTCAGAGTATAATTCGAGATTTTCTCGCATTGCACTCTTCCGATTTATATGCCCATGTGCCTCAGCCCATACAGTGCTGTGAAAAAGTGTTTGCCCCCTTCCTGAATTCTTATTCTTTTGCATGTTTGTCATACAAACATTTTTCAGATCACCAAACACATTTAAATATTAGACAAATATAATACAAATAAACACAAACTGCAGTTTTTAAATTAAGGTCTTTATTATATGGGAATAAAGAAACCCAAACCTATAGAGCACTGTGCAAAAAATGATTGCATCACACCCCCCTTAAAACATAAAGTAACTGTGGTTTATCACATCTTTGGGAAGATTAGTTCAATTTCACTAGCCTCACCCAGGCCCGATTGCTGCTATACCTATTCTCCATCAACAAAATCACTTAAATAGGACCTGCCTGACAAAGTGAAGTAGACCAATAGATGCTCAAAAGCTACACATCACACTGTGATCCAAAGAAATTCAGGAACTGATGAGTAACAAAGTAATTGAGATTTATCAGTCTAGAAAAGGTTATAAGGCCATCTCTAAAGCTTTAATCCAAAGGACTGTGCTTCTATGATCTGCGCTATGCTGTAAACGGACAAGGACCACAAAGGATCTGTAGACCTGGATAACCATGATTACATGGTTGTTCCCTGAGGAAGGAATGAGGATTGCTCTGAAATGTGTAAGAAATAAAACACCATTGTCTACAGATCCAATGTGGTCCTTG
The DNA here is from genome assembly GCA_033576535.1 of Allobates femoralis. NCBI lineage: Eukaryota > Metazoa > Chordata > Amphibia > Anura > Aromobatidae > Allobates > Allobates femoralis. Next base: position 542,737,162 of record JARQOC010000004.1, read on the forward strand.
TCTGTTTACAGCATAGTGCGGATCATAGAAGCTCCATCATTTTGGATTTATATTTTTTCCACCACTGTGCATGGGAGCTGTACCAAGCACAAACATTGGTTGTTAATCTCACAACCGACTCAGGTGAGCACTAACAATTATTATCAGCAATTTCATAATAGCGATACGACCCTATTGCACCTTTTGTCTCTCTATCTCTAGATATTTCTAAAGATTTGGTACTTCAGCAATTCACAGTGAGAACCATTATCCAGAAATGACAAAAATATGGAACAGTGGTGAAACTTCCCAGGAGTGTCCAGCTGACCAAGAATACCTCAAGAGCGCAGTGAGAACTCATCCATGAGGTCACAAAATACCCACAAAAACTTCCAAAGATGTGCAGGCCTCAATTGCCCCAGTTAACATCAGTGTTCATGACTTCCTTATATGACAAAGACTGGGCTGCTCTGCATGATAATAGACTGATTACTACAGCTACTGGACAAACTGCTGGTAGGAGTTCTTCCCCTTGTCCAGGTTGTCCCCTTGTCCACTCAAAAGAAGGATTTTTCTGGCTGTTCCCATCCTCCCCACATAACTGGACCCTGAAATGCCAGTCTGGAACTCTGGAAGAACAAAGATCTGCAAAGAGGAATGAGTAGCAATGCTAGGACTTATAATTCTACTGCTGGAGAAGTGTACAGCAGTTATCTATAAGGGAGCATTGCTGGGACCTCTGGTTCTATTGATGGAGACGTGTACTGACACTATCTGTAAGAGAGTGTGTCTGGGACTTATAATTCTACTGCTGGAGAAGTGTACAGCAGTTATCTATAAGGGAGCATTGCTGGGACCTCTGGTTCTATTGATGGAGACGTGTACTGACACTATCTGTAAGAGAGTGTGTCTGGGACTTGTAATTCTACTGTTTGGAAGCATACTTAAGCTATACACATCTGCTGCAAAAACAGTAAGTAGTTACTGCTGGGACTTGTATTTCTACTGTTTGAGAAGCATACTGAAGCCAAATACTAGGCAGGACTAGAGTGACTTGCTATTTTCATTATATTAAGTGCACCAATGGTTACAGCAAGCGCACCATCATCCGTGGCAAAGGGGCCCCAGTCTGGGACTATCATTTGTATAGCTGCAGCCATTTGTAGGTTTATGGTGATTGGATAGGAGAGTGCTTGTTGTTTGTCAAAGTGGAAGTATCCCTAAGTCGACCCCTGGCAGATGAGGAAGACCCCCTCTGCATTCCCCTGAAGCTTCTAGCAAGATTCGAGTGGAGGTACTGTGCCATATCAAGGTGAGAACTACCAAACACCCTGCCCATGGCAGTGGAATAAAGGGGTGTTACACCTGCATTTATAAACTGCATTTTGTGTTTACTTGTGATATCTTTGTCTAATTGTCTAATTTGTTTTAAATTTGGTGATCTGAAACATTTACGTGTGACAAACATGCAAAAGAATAAGAAATCAAGAAGGAGCAAACACTTTTTCACACTACTGTACATAGCATTTATTATGTTTTGCTACTTTTACCAGCTAAAAACTATATTGTACAAAAGTATATTCATTTTTGCATATATATATGCTATATTGTGAGATCTGTAAGATTGTTTTTACAAATGAGCCATTTTAGGGCTTGATTTTTGTTTTAAGGGTTTGGCATTTTCATTCATACCATATGACTTTTTGTTGGCTTCTTATTAAATTTATTATGTGTCAGTACAATGAAAAAGCAACATTTTGTTGCGTGTTTTGTATTATTTTTTTTACATTGTTCATCATAATAAGGAATAAGTACATGACAAATTTAAAATTTAGGTCATTCTGGTTGTGGTAATATCAATTATGTATACTGTTTATTTGTTCAATTTGCTTTAAACAAACACTTTGTCTTTAGAGGCAAAACAGTTTTTATTATTTTTGAGCGCATTGTATGTTTTTTTTTTTTTTTTTTTTACTTTTTTACACTTTTTTATTGTATTTTTTGTTTTAATCTTTTTCACTTAGTCCCACATTGATATATGAATATTTTTTAGCAGAAAACAGATTAAGCTAAGCAGAGAACACATACTGCTAACCTCTCAATGTGTCTGCAAGGAAAAACAATGGGTTTTTCCTGGAGGGAAGACTTTAGAAGATATGCCAGGTCAGGTGACAGTTGTATCGCAGTTACTAAATATAAAATGCCTGGCCCACAGAAGACAAGTTGGTGCCAGAATCCTGTTCCAGGCAGGCTGTGTGACACTGAAGTGGTTATTCAGCCCCATCATGACAAAAGGGTCCTGGAGTGATCAGTTCCTCAAGATGGCTTGAGCTATACCTTAGCAGAGAGGATGATCCGTGACTTAAACTGAAAGGTAGATTGGTGAATAAAGCTCAGTTCAAGACCCTGACACACCCCAGTAGGAGCCCAAGATATGCACCAGTAGAGCAGCCATGACCAGCAGAAACACTTGAGAAAAAACAGACTATGCCGGTCAAGATCCAGAGCCCCGACTTTGTGGTCAAGTCGCAGACTATGCCGATCAAGGTCAAGATCTGAGACATTACTTTTTGAGCAGAGATACGGTATTGAGTTTAGATTTAGGCCATGTTTCTGTGTTTTATTTCAAATATATTATTTTACTCTGTGTTGTGTTTTTAACTATTTCCTCAAAGGATTGATAATGGGCAGGTCTCATAGAGGTCTGACATTATCAATCTAGGCTTAATGACAAGCTGTCAATACTCAGCTGTCATTGACCCCATCTATCACCCCCGATGCCACTCCATTACTTATTTGCAATTTTTAATTCTGCAACATACACTGCATTTGACTCCATGAGTGTTTTCCAGAAATAAAATTTGTCAATGCATCCAAATGTTCTGGCACTTAAGGCTTCTGTAAACAGAGACCACAAGCTATGATAAGAAAATCTGTGCTCAAAAAAATCATAGGGCGCTCCTTTCCTCCCAAGTCCTGCTGTGTGCCCAAACAGTGGTTTTCCATTACATATGGCGTATTGTCGTACTTAAAAGAAATTGCACAACAAACGTTTGGTTCCAATTTCTCCTGCTATCCTTGGGAAATGAAAATATTCGGTGCTAAAACAACATTTTTGTGGGAAAAAAGTCTACGTTTTTTCATTTTTCACGTGTCTATTTTGTTAACCTCTGTGACACACTAGCAGTTTCAAGGTGCTCACTATACTTCTAAATAGATTACTTGGGGATCTAGTTTCCAGAATTGGGTCACTTTTGCGGGATTTCAGTTGTTTAGCTACATCAAGAGCTAACCAAACGTGACATTAGAAAAGGTGATTGTGATCAGAATGCAGAGCACTCAGGCACATGTGACAGGGACAAATAGATGTATAACAAACCTCATTTATTTGACACACCAAAACGCGTTTCTACAGCGGTCCACTGTCTTCCTCAGTTGGATTTACAGGGGAGTGAACATGCTGACATTAAATAATGGGATTAAACAATCACAGATGTAGTCATTTTAATCCTTTCCTAAGCGCTGATAAGAAACTATGGCACATACAAAACTAATTAAAACAAGCAAGATACAAGATGATACCCACACCCACATATACTGTTGTTAAACAAATGTAATTTTCTTAATGATTTCAGCTTGTATTTTATGGTACTTGAACTGATGTAAAAACTATGTAATTTTATAAATAAAGGTGAATTATGTATGATTACTTCTCTCCATAAGGTAGATAGCAAGTTCCCAGACTTTATGTATGATTAGTGTTTGAAGTTTCATGTATCACCCTGGGCCCCATTGTGAGAAAGCATGGAAGATTTTGAGGTTAATTGTTATGAAGTGAAACTAAAAGTGTTGGACATTTGATGTTTATCGGGGGAGAAGGGGTTAATAAAAAGCATTACTGCATTTGCAGTGATGCTTTTCTACTACCTTATGACTGTCTAGGATAGTGGGCCGGATACGTTTGTGAGGGTAGGGGTGGGGAGAGTTCAGAGTAGCATCTGACTCCATTTTTATTTCCCGACACATACTGGGTGGATGCTTTTGGCTGTTCACCAGCAGAACTGAGTACAAGTCTAACACATAGTGTACAACTGGAGAGGATGGTGCAGGAGTATCTCGGCTCAATATTTATGCCATCAAGGAGGTTTGACCCTTTTGGATTTTGGGCTTCAAAACTGGAAGAGTGGCTTTAGCTCGCAAGTCATACCTTGGAGGTGTTGTCATGCCCGGCTGCCAGCGTTTTTTCAGAATGTGTCTTCAGCTCTGCTGGTGGTGTCCTTAAGGATAAGCGCATCCGACTGTCCCCTGAAAGTGTAGACAGTCTAACTTTCATCAAGATGAAGAAGTCATGGATCTCCAAGGAATTTTCCACAACAGTCACAGACTGGGCAGACTTGGCAATGGTGTACTTTACAGTGTGCTGCATTGATCTTGCCATTATACAAATTTTATTCTGGGTCACTTGATGCCATTTTCATGGTGTCTGGTCCTAATTTTATAAGATGTGGCGACTCTTCTTGGAGTCACTTAGTTGTGGGTTTCCTGAATTTAGCAGGGCTCCGTGAGCATGACGCCTACATCTGTCCCTCATCCTCCTGTCCCTGATCAATATTAAGGCTTTAAATGCTATGGCAGACCAGGCCCTGTTCCAGACCCTGTGCCATGCATACAATTTTTATTTCGGATCAATTGATGCCACTTTAATGATGTCTTGCCCTAATTTTATGAAATGTGGAGAGTCTTTTTGTGGCCTCTTTGTTACGTGTGTCCTGAATTTAGCAGGGCTCGCTAAGTATGATGCCTACACCTGTCCCTCATCCCCCTGTTCGTGATCAATATTGAAACTTGAAATGCTGGGCCAGACCTTGTCCCAGGCATCCATAGTGCGTCATGATAAAAATTTTAACTTTGGGAAATAAATGCCACTTTTCCTGGTGTTCTCCTCTAACTTGAGCTGTTTTGCAGCTTTTGGGAACCCTTAAAAAAGTGTTTTCTATGCCTCTGGTTTTGCCTTCATTTGAATTCAATAGGATTCTGTAGGTTTGGTGAATGACTGTCAATTATGTCACTGGAAGTTGGTCTTCCAGGACCCGTGCATCTGTGTTTGCCCCCCCCGCTGCCGACAAAGCGGTGCAACAGACATTGCGTGCCGATACACCTACATTATGGGCCACATCCTATATATAGCCTAATTTTTGCACAGCACCTCGTGCCCCCTGAACCAGCCGATACACAAAACACATGTCGGAGGGCCACCTGGCACGCATCTGCTTGAGAGGAGAAATCTCACTACTAATGGGTAAGCTTGTCTAAGTGTGGACTATACCTAGCACCTTAGATTGATTGTGAGGGGGATAGCTCACAGGGCTGGTCCCTATCATACTAGCCCCACACCTCAGTCATAGACAATAGCACCTTCTCCACACTATTAGACTGCTCAGCTAAGTATCCTATACTCTCTCTCAGAAGTAGAGTGCCTCTCTCTTTTCTCTTCACCTTTTACTTCATCCTTGTTACTGGTTGTTATTCTGTCACCATAGTGCATTGTCTAAGTCCTCATGCAATAAAATAAAACTAACTTTACTGCATTGTACACTTGTGTGGACTTCTGTGGGGTTTACACATATGGTCATGTATACACATTTTTTTAAAGTGTGTATATTGTTCTGGAATAGTTTTGCCCCTATACTAAATGATGTCCATGCACAGTCCTGTATTTTGTTTGTGTTGTGAACTGTTTGCCTAACTATTCATCAAACATCTTAAAGTTCAGTGAACCGAATCTGAACTTCAAAAGGTCACTCACTTCTACTTTTGGGTAAGGCTTTAAAGACGATCCCTCTTGTGGTTTTTCCTGCTGGTGATGTTTTCATTTGTATATAAACTCATACTGCCATTTCTTTATGCCAGTCAGTGGAATACCAGCTAGGGTTCATCTCTCTGCTCTTTTTTTAACTTTACTCTGCACTTATCTTCTCTTTATTTTTAGAAAGTAGGCGGCACATTCTTTAGCAGCATATTCCTTATCTTGTATTTTATATTTGTTTGTTTTACAAAATCTGAATGGATCACTTTCCAGTACAAATTTCCTTCATATAAGGCCTTCTACTTCAACAGTCATTGTAGGATTTTTCTTTGTTAAGAAACAAGATGGAGGGTTGTGTCCTTGTTTGGATTTTATAGAGATTAATGGGATTACTGTACATAATTCATACTCTCTACCTTTAATTACTGATCTGTTTAATCAACTAGCGGGGGTCAAGAGGTTTTCCAAAATGGATGTGAGAGGAGTATGTAACCTCACACATGTACGCCAAGGTGTCAAGTGGAAGACTACCTTGAATACACCCAAAGGTAGCTTTGAAAATTTGATGATGTCATTCAGTTTCACCAATGAACCAGTGTTTCAGGACTTTATAAATTACAACTTTTCTTCTCCAGTAAGTACATGGACCTGTGAACTAATTGCACTTGGCACTTTCTGGACGTCTATTGGTCATTGTTGGTCATGTTTATGACTTGTTTTTATGTTTGTAATATAATGCACTAATAAAATTGATTATATATTTTCCATACTCATGGGCTGAGTGCTCCATTTTTTGGTACAAGGCGATTTTCTTTTATTTCCTCTTTACTCTGCATCTTCTGTTTGTTGTTAGAAAGTCCACAATATATTCTTTAACAGTACATACCTCATCTTGTATTTTGTATTTTGATTGTTTGTTTTGCTCATTCTGGGATTAGTTTCTATTTCGGCACACCTTCCCTTCTTTAGGTAAAGTGCACTCTGCTCTGACTTCTAGTTCTTTAGGAGGAACGTGAAGTGCTCGATAGCCGATCAGGCAGAATAGGTTCGAGTTGCTACTGTTTAGTCTGTGGTCAGGACTGTCCCAGCTCACGAAGGCATCATTAGTGACTGCGGGAAAAGGATGTCTATTCTATTCAGGAACTGGCAGGGTCATTTGCACTTTTTAGTGTGTTGCCTACTTCTCGTGTGAGTTGCTACACAACCATAACAGAAGGTATGGAAGAATTGCTAATAGATAAAAGAGAACTATCATTTTGAAATTGAGATGCTCCCAAATTTCCACCTTCCATGGCTTACCTAAAGTCTGCAAAGGGTATCCTCCACTTAGGGGACACCCGATTGTCTCAGGTATAGGAAGCATTACACAGGACATCAGCACATACGTTGACTTATGCCATTTGTGTTGGCTCTTCCATTCTATGTCTGGGACACTATGGACATACTAAGAAGATTGGAGAATAAACACAAAAAAAAAGTGCTTTTTTAGGAAGCCTAGATCTGGAAAGCATTGTATTGTTCAATACAACTTGTAGCTGGATGTGAGGTGGTTAAGCATTCTCTGGGTACAAGAGGCACTCAGTTATGGAGACATGATATATATATATATGTATATATATATATATATATATATATATATATATATATATATATATATATACACATATACATATATATATATATTATGGAAATTTGTGCTATCATCCAATTATTTCTTGTTTCATGGCTGGTACTTCCAACAGTTCAGCTGCACAGCTATGGGGAGCCCTTGTGCTCCCATACATGCAAATTTGTACCTGGGCTGGAAGGAGGAAACTATAGTCTTCAGTGAAAAAAATGAAAAGTGAACTTTGCAGATTGCCATGTGGCTTTGATATACAGATGACGTTGTTATATTCTGGATTGGGACGATACAGCAGTTTGAGGCATTTGTTTCTTTTTAAGTGGGCTTCACATTTACTTCGGTATTTGAGAAATATGAAATTTCCTTTTTGGACATTATGATTTCCATCAAACCTCTAGGCTGTCTTCAAACTTCAATATATAACAAAAACTATTTTCACAAACAGCCACCCCTTTCCACTGAAAAAGGGTATTCCAAAATGCTAGTTCCTTACCTTAAGATGTAACTGCTCTTCTTTTGAGTATTTTGAAATTAAAGCTAGGAAACTAAATATTAGATCTGAGAAACGGGGATACCCTAGTAATATTTTAAAGTTGGCTTACCATGAACAAAGGCAGTGAATTGTTCAACCACCGAGTAACAAAAGTGAAAGAGAAGATGGATAGTCTTATCTGCCTTATACGATCTGTCTATGGAAGTAGTGGAGGTTTGACAAACATATTGGGAGATCTTGAGGATGGACCCTGATTTAAAAAATCTGGTGACAATAAAAGAATCAATAACATATTAGAGGGGTCGGAATTTGAGGGAACAAATAGTTTATGGCCACTTGCCTCTACCATTTGGAATAGGTATCTAATTGTAGTGTTTCAATCAGCTTTGAGGTCAACAACATTAGGTGTGATTATTTTATAATGTTGTCATCTTTCTTTCATATTCCTATATATGCTGACTATTAATCTTCATATATTTATCTATACTATAGTTATTTTCTATGTATAGTACCTATTACTTTTCTTGAATTATGAGAATTTCAGGATGCAAATACTTGATTTTATTGTTTGAGCCTTTTTTGTTTTTTATAGGATGTCTCTAATATTGCATTTATTACATGCTATACACTTTTGATCGGTTCACCCCTCCTCCTCAGGCGGGAAGGTTCTTGTTTTTATGTGTCAATCCCATTATTGTGTCCTTTTTTTATGGATTCTCTAATATAAATTAATGTTTTACTGTTAATATTTTATGCATCTTTTTTCTGACAACTTAGGAGATGAGGAGGTGGTTTTTTTTTTCTCTTTTTATTTTGATTTATCTACAATTCATTTTACAGAAAATAATGTTTAACATTTTTTCCTTTAAAATACATTTTATCTTACGTTTAGTATGTTTTATTGACAGTGCATTCTTCCCAGCAGCAACCTGAAAGTCTAAGATGTGTCCAGGCATCTTCCCCATGCTGTTCCCATTTCATTTGAGGGCTGTTTCTATCAATATCAGTGATTTTAGGGCCTCCACAGTCCTCCTGTTATAGTCTTCCGGAAAAATGCTCGAGTTTCCCATCAAACACCATTATACTTGTCCATTATACTTGTCACTCAAGTCAAGCCTGTCTGTGCATCCAACCTGCTTGATTTTAGTGCTCGATCATCACTAGTGCTCCCTAACACAGATTTAGGCAAATTTATAAACAATATTTAAGAAGAAAAGGCCTTTTGGGTACATAGAAAAAGTCTTAGATCTTTGAGTTCTGCTCATGAAAAATGGGAGCTAAAACAAAAGTGTTGTGTTTATATTTTTGTTCAGTATATATGTTACATATATGTCAATAAGAAGAAAGACCTGAGGGCACCACAGATTGGTAAATCAATGTACTGGGATCAGCTCCAACATGTCAAAGAACTGTAGTAAATAAAGAGAAAGAAACATGTTAAAGGGAACCTGTCACCTGGATCTAAGCCCCTACACTATCACTACCTGTCCCTGCACCTTCCTAGCTGCTCCCTATCTATCCCTCTCTGAGCTAAATCCGCCCTATAAAACTGCAGAAAAATAACTTATAACTTACAGAAGTCCCTGAGGCTGGGGACTGAGAAGGCAGCCCCAGGCTCCGTTCTGCCCCTCCTCGATGCAGCAGCACACGCCCCGCTGGGCGGCATTATTCTTTCTTCATCGCCGCCTCCTCCATTTGGAATCTGTGCTTTACACCTATCATGTTGTGATGCGACCTCGATGTGTCCCCTGACTGAGACACAGCATATGGGAGATTGTATCTTCTGCTCGGTAGCAGCACACACAGGGTGAGCTGCTACTGGAGCTAAGTGCTGATTGAAATCACTGACCCCCAGGTGTGCAGGTGAATAGGAGATGATATGTGCTGCCCTGGGCTGTGGGGAGGGGGTGGAGGGTGTCAGGACAGCAGCAGGAGCTGCTGGGATTGTATGAGGTTCTACTCGGCTGTGCCCCGATGTAACAGGCCAGACTAACCCCCCGACCAGAATATACTCGGGGTTAAAGTGGCCTAGGCCAGATTATACCCCTCCATATACCACAGCAGCTGTAGATCAGGGCTCCAAGCAACACATGGGGGCCCGAGGCAGCACAAAGTGGCCCCAGGCAGCAGAAAGTGGCCCTACGCAACATACAGGGGCCCCAGGCAGTGCTATGGCCCCAGGCAGTGCTAGGGGCCCCAGGCAGTGCACAGGGCCCCAGGCAGCACAAAGTGGCCCCAAGCAGCACAAAGAGGCCCCAGGCAACATACAGGGGCCCCAGGCAGTACTAGGGGCCACAAGCTACACACAGGATCCCAGGCTACACACAGGGGCCCCATGCAGCATACAAGGACCCCAGGCAGTGCACGGGGCCCCAGGCAGTGCACGGGGCCCCAGGCAGTGCACAGGCCCCAGGCAGTGCACAAGGCCCCAGGCAGCACAAAGTGGCCCCAGGCAGCACAAAGTGGCCCCAGGCAACATGCAGGGGCCCCAGGCAGTACTAGGGGCCCCAGGCTACACACAGGGTCCCAGGCTACATACAGGGGCCCCATGCAGCATACAAGGGCCCCAGGCAGTACAAAGGGGTCCCAGGCAGCGCATGGGGGCCAGAGGCAGCACACAGGGGCCCCAGGCAGCACAAAGTGGCCCCGGGTGACCCACTGCCTGGGGCCCCTGTATATTGCCTGTGGTCACTTTGTGCTGCCTGGGGCCCCTGTGTGCTGCTTGGGGCCCTTGTATGCTGCATGGAGCCCTTGTGTGTAGCCTGGGATCCTGTGTGTAGCCTGGGGCCCCTGGTACTGCCTGGGGCCCCTGTATGTTGCCTGGGGCCACTTTGTGCTGCCTGGGGCCCTGTGCACTGCCTAGGGCCCTTGTATGCTGCATGGGGCCCCTGTGTGTAGCCTGGGATCCTGTGTGTAGCCTGGGGCCCCTGGTACTGCATGGGGCCCCTGTATGTTGCCTGGGGCCACTTTGTGCTGCCTGGGGCCCTGTGCACTGCCTAGGGCCCTTGTATGCTGGCTGGGGCCCCTGTGTGTAGCCTGGGATCCTGTGTGTAGCCTGGGGCCCCTGTGTGCTGCCTCGGGCCCCCATGCACTGCCTGGGGCCCCTAGCACTGCCTGGGGCCCCTGTATGTTGCGTAGGGCCACTTTCTGCTGCCTGGGGCCACCTTGTGCTGCCTCGGGCCCTCATGCATTGCTTGGGGCCCTGTGCACGGCTTGGGGCCCTGATCTACAGCTGCTGTGGTATACGGAGAGTTATAATCTGGCCTAGGCCTGTTTATACCCCGGGGTATAGTTTGGGCTAGGCCAGAATATACCAAGGGTATATTCTGGCCCAGGGGGGTATATTCTGGGCTAGCCCAGTTTATACCTCGGGTATATTCTGGTCGGGGGGTTAGTCTGACCTGTTACATCGGAATCTGGAGGTCTGTGAATACCTGAACTGTGTGCTGTGTGAGTAAATACCTGAGTCACTGCCTTCTGTCGTGCCGATCCTAACCGCTACCTTACAGTGTAAAGTGGGTGGGAGATTCCAAATGGAGGAGGCGGCGATGAAGAAAGAATAACGCCGCCCAGCGGGGCGTGTGCTGCTGCATCGAGGAGGGGCTGAATGGAGCCTGGCGCCGCCTTCTCAGTCCCCAGCCTCAGGGACTGCTGTAAGTTATAAGTTATTTTTCTGCAGTTTTATAGGGCGGATTTAGCTCAGAGAGGGATAGATAGGGAGCAGCTAGGAAGGTGTAGGGACAGGTAGTGATAGTGTAGGGGCTTAGATCCAGGTGACAGGTTCCCTTTAAGGAAGGAGCGATCACCGAATCTGATACAAGTTATACATTTTATTACACAAACTCCGTACAAAGCAGCAATACAATAAAATAATTTAAAAAGACGAAGGCCTGCAATCGTGATAGGGGAGGACCCTTGCTGTTTGTTAGATAACAATTACACCAAAGTTAAGAGTCCGTCAGAATTCTGTCTATCCTGAAATCAATACATACCAGGGGGCGGACTGGCCCAGGTGGCAGGGGGGCAAGTTCCCCCTGGGCTGGTGGTATAGCCCTCATCTAGGGTCGCCCCTACTCACAAATGGGCCGGCCGGTGGCACTTTGCGTCCGGAGATGTGTAACAGCAGGAGATGCGGCAGACACCCCCCCTCCTGCTCCTCCAAATCTCTGACAGCAACCCCCCCCCGCCGCTCCTCCAAATCTCTGACAGCAACCCCCCCCCGCCGCTCCTCCAAATCTCTGACAGCAACCCCCCGCTCTTCATCAAGGGCTGGCAGGGCAAACCTGCCGCCCGGCGTTAGAAGCACCAGCCCGCCCCTGATACATAGTAAATCCATACAATAAACTTGCAGTAAGTAAACACTTATGCACAGTTGTGGTTGAAGGTGCAGGTAACCATATGCCCAAAAATCATAAACAACAGGAGTGACTATAGTAAGCAGTCTGTCACAGATAGACAATCGTAAACTAACACCGGGTGAAATTGTTATTCTCCTGTTGCTGTGCAATGGGCAACAATAAACTCAAGCTCTGTTAATACCAGTCTTTGTGTGCAAGTGCACAAAGGTAGCAGGAAAGAATTGGACCAAAGCGTTGCAAAAATCAGGTCAGGCAATTAATATCATTGCCTCAATACTACCTGAATGAGGAATGGTTGCCAAATACAAGCAAGGGGGGCCCCTCGGTGCCTCACGCATTCCGTCACACTAACGTGACTTCATCAAGGGAGAGCAGGAGAAATGATTATATTTTATTGCTGCTTTGTACAGAGTTTGTGTAAGAAAATGTATAACTTGTATCAGAGTCGGTGATCGCTACTTCCTAAATTTGTTACATGTCTGTCTGCATGCATGGGCTCTGTCTAGATATGTGTCTGTATGTACATGCTGTGTATTATGTTTTCTGTGTATACATGTGTGTATGTGTCCTTTGTATACATATATGTGTGCATGTATATGCTGTGTAAACATGTGTATGTATGTGCTCTCTGTATACATGCTTATGTGGGTATGTATGCACAATATATATACTTGTGTGTATCTAATATATAAAAGCAGAAGGCCACTTCCGTCACTTTGCCCAGCCCTTCCGTCACTTTGTCATTGGCTAAGTGACGTCAGCGCTGCGCTACACCTGTCCAGGGTGGACCAACATGGCGGCCGTAAGCGGAGCGGGACTCAGGCAGCCCCGCCACGCTTACGGCCGCCTCTACACACAAACACACGCTCAGGAGACGACCAGCGTCAGCCGGTTGTCTCCCGCCCGCCACACATACAGCCCCCCCGCGCCTTTTCCTGCCCCCCCCTCCGCAGCTCCCCCACTCCTGCATATTACCACTGCGTTCAACAACACAAGCACAGTGGATGGGATTTCTAGAAATTCCATGCCCATTGTGATACATGCCCATTTGTGCGCAGCATTATCTCACCTGCAGTGTGGGTTTCCACACTTCTGCATCTCCACAGCATGTCAATTTATTGCTAAGGCTGGTTTCACATAACGTTTTTGTGCCTGTCCGTGGGATCCAACTTTGAAGGGGGATCCCACGGAGAGGCATGGATCCATACGGATCCCTGCAATCGGATGGCAAATAGCCATCCGATCTGCAGGATCCGTGTGGATCCTGCGGACCCCTGTCTCTCCCTACTCCTGCCTCCTCCATCTTCTGCCCTCTCCTATTCTATATGCTGTGCCCCCGTTATTCTTTGCTGTGCCCCCTCTTCTCTATCCTCATCTATCCCTATCCTGTCCCCTGTCCTCTCCCTGTGTGTAAAAAAATTAAAAACTCCTCCGGGAGTATACATCACCTCTCACCGGCTCCAACGCTGCAGCACGATCAGGGCAGAAGAGCCTGTGATGATGTAAGAGACCCGGTCAGCTGACGAGTCATGTGACCGGGCTCTTACATCATCACAGGTCCTTCAGTCCTGATCGTGCTGCAGCGTTGGAGCCGGTGAGAGGTGATGTATACTCCCGGAGGAGTTTTTTTTATTTTTTTACACACAGGGAGAGGACAGGGGACAAGATAAGGATAGAGGAGGATAGAGAAGAGGGGGCACAGCAAAGAATAGCTGGGAGAGAGAACAGAATAGCATAGGAGAGGGAAGAAGATGGAGGAGCAGAAGCAGGGAAAGACAGGGAATACAGAGCCGACATCGGATCCGAGGTGAACTCAGATCCGATGTCTATAGGCTCCTATGCTGTGGGCACTAGGATCAGCCTCGGATTAGCAGGCTACGATTTTGTGCCCATGATTACATCGGATGGGATCGGATGGTGCCAAAATCGGATGCCAATAGTGGCACATCCGATCCCATCCGATTCCCATAGGGGAACATGGGGTCCGATTTCGGATCCGATTGTATCCGTTTTGAAACGGATACAACCGGATGACCGAAAATCGTTATGTGAAAGCAGCCTAACAGAGTTTTTCTTTTTACTTGCTGCAAGTGCCGGATCCAGAAAACCGCACTTGCCGCACCTGACTGCAACTCCCATAGAGAATGAATGACGCTTGCCGCAAGTCGACTGTTACGCGACAGAGGCGGCAAAATCTGCCGGATCTGCTGCGAATTACAAAAAATGCTGATGTGAAAGCAGGCTTACAATGTTTGTGTCACTTTCTGTATGTGCATCATCCACATTTATAAGTCCTGGCAGTACAGACGAGAGTTCATAGTTGTAAACATGTCGTCGATTGCCCAATAATTGAGTACAATGATGTTCATGTAGCTAATGATTGAACTGTTTATGCTGAAACAAAAATCATTGTTTTTCAGCTGCACATCGCTTGGTACAGATGGCAGAAGTGCTGCTGATAAATCTGTCCACCACGGTATCATGTTATATACTAGAGATTGTTCTGTGCCCATGATTCTTCGTCAGCCTGTGTAACAGGGAGGGAAACATTATTATTATTATTATTTATTTATATAGCGCCATTAGATTCCATGGTGCTTTACATACGAAGAGGGGAGAATGAGGACAAGTACAGTACAAATACAGTAAATTGGACAATCAAGTCTTAAGATACAGGAAGGAAGGGGACCCTGTCCACAAGGGCTCACAGTCACCGGGGCAGGCAAGGAGACAGTAGGAGGGGGAAGTGCCGATCGTTTGATGGTGCGACGACCGGGTCTCATTGTAGGCTGTAGGCTTGTCAGAAGAGGTGAATCTTCAGGTTTCTTTTGAAGTTACCAAGGGTAGGCGAGTGTCTGATATGTTGGGGGAGAGAGTTCCAAAGTATGGCGGATGCACAGGAGAAGCCTTGTGAGTGGTTGTGAGAGGATGATATAAGGGGGGAGTAGAGAAGAAACAAGCACTAAATAACTGAAATATTGGTGACCACTTTGTTTAACGGCCTAAACTCCTGAAAATACAACCTAAATATTTTTGTGTAGTGGTTCAAGATGTTAGCATTTTAAGCCCCACTTTAAACTTCTGCCCAGGGCCTTACTTTGTGTAAAACCGGCCCTGTCCATGTGGCAACAAGTCTGTGTAAAGGAAAGATAGGTAACTTAATAAACCTATAGGGGAACAATATGTTGGTATTATGAGACGTAATGCAGTGTGCAGTGTAATAACGTTCCGAAGGCCACACATTTTTGTGTTGTAGAAGTGATTACATTTATCTGGAAACTTGAAATTCTAATTAGAAAAAAGTGCTCTAGTAGCAAGTATCTAGAAAAATAAATATAAATCCTTATTGACCAGCACATATGGCATAACAAAATGTTATAAAAAATTAGTAATTGAAATAAAAAACAACACACACCTCAGGAATAATAATAAATAAGAACATGGAATAAATAACAATAAAGGGAACGCAACAAATATGCTATAAATAATGTATAATGGAGTCACAGACCAAAACATTGCTGATTAGATACATCAATTAGAACATGTTGCAGAGTGAAGAACAGAGAAGGCTGTTTAGGTGTATAAGAATATAAGAATATACACACATACAAAGGTTGACAATATTCACATAAATGAGGAATGTGCTGCAAAGTACAGTAGCTTTCTGTGAGTAGTGTCACACTAACATAACGCCTCTTTTTAAATCGTCCATGGCCCAATCAGAGGATTTAGGTGGTCTGTGACATACTTCTGGCACAACGTTGTCAGGCTCACAGTAAGGTATCAAGTGGAAGATGACATCGGGTACAATTAAAGTCCCAATCATGTGAAGGCGTAACAGGAGTTGAGTCACACGACTCGAGGTACCAACTGTCCATATATAAACACAGGGATTCACTAGCCATGTCGTACTCTATGCATGTGTGTGCCAGCAAAAGAATGTCAAATGTCCAGTCCCTGTAATGTTTATTTAGTCAAATATCCAATCATTTTTAGTTGCGCATGTATATATTTTGAGTTTCATTCAATATCTTGTCATACCATGCCTGATGAAGAGACCTGAGTCGTCTCGAAAGCTCGCCTTATAACATCATTTATTTTATTTTTGTTAGCCACTAAAAGGTATCACAACTACAAGATTTGTATCTTGTTTCTCACACTGAGAGCAATCAACATTTTCTCAACTGGCTAACACGGTACCAAACCTTTTTCTTCTAGCAAAAGAATACTAACATTACAATTCACAAAGAGGGGTAACAACAATTAAGGGTTCAATATGTTTCCAGCTGGAGCATAAAAAGGGACTAAAGTGCGAAATTACTTGCTGTAATACTAGAGTGCATAGTGAAACATTGGATTATGAATCAAATATGAAGATTATGCAATGAAAAATATGATAATTATGATAAAAATAATAATGAATAAATACAAGGCATATATTTACTCTTGGTTATAATGATTCTGCTTAATAGACCATTTCAGCATTTGTTTGTTTTTCAGCACTAGAGTGGTGCTTTAAGGGCTCGGACACACTCTCCTAGTTACATGCAAGTGTCTCGGACGAAACTCGGAAGAGGCTGGATCAGTGACCCTGAACGGCCTCTCCCTCTCTGGATGGGGAGTGTGGAGCTGCACAAAAACACAATTAGCTGACAGTCCCATCCAGACAGGGGGAAGCTGTTCAAGGTCACCGCTCCAGCCTCTTCCAAGTCTCCTCCGAGAGACTCGCATGTAACTAGGAGAGTGTGTTTCTAGCCTAAATCTAAGTCCAGTGCGCATGCCATATACTCCCCTTATGGCAGCGTCACCCGTTACTGCAGCGCCAGCTTGTGACTGTAGCTTTTGACTGTCCAGAAGTCAGAAGTTACGTCACAAGCTTCCAGTACATCCTTATGAGAGCTAGAAAGAGGCTGTCATTGAGATCTATTGAGTTGTGATCTCATGCATGTGTGGAGCCCACTGGGACGGGGTACTCGGTACTGGACCGGGGTACTGCTGGGGATATCACGGCGGTCTTGGTCCGGACCGTGTTCCGGGTTCCGCAATAAATGGGGGGATATTAACAGGGGAGTTTGTCGTGACACTACCCATGGGTTGTGGTCAGTGAGGGGACCACCGCTGCTGTAGAACCTCCGGGGTTGATGTTTGGCAGAGCTTGATTCTCCGGGGCAGTGGTAGTAATAGTCTATACATAGTGCTATGGATGTTGTAGGATAGGGGTAGTAGTAGAGATGATGGTAGTTTGTGAGGGTACACAGGGTTTGGGCACAAGGATCACACACAGTCACGGTTTTGATGTTTTCCAAGGCTTTACTGGTGATGGTATTCAGTAGAGTACTGTCCACGGAGTCTGTACCAGGGCCGGGTTGCTCTCACCCTGTCCGGGTCCTCAGCTTCCTACTCCTGCGCCTTGTGTGTGGCCCTGCTGCTGCTTTAGCTGAGCTGCTGGCCCTGTTTCTCCTCACAGGTACCCCTTTGCTAGGCAACTTGAGTCTTTCTGTGTGCTTCTGACCCCGTCGTGTTGCTTCACTGAGGTACGGTGTAGGTATGTAACCTCCACTATCCCGGTGTTTTCTGTGCTGCGTGTTTCAGTCACAGATTCGGATCCGGTATCCGGCTTCTGCACTTCTCTGGGGCAAGTTATGAGGTAACTCAGTCTCCCAGATATGTTCCTCTGTTTCTTTTTTTTTTTAACCATTAAAGTTTTTATTGATTTTGTTAAGTTTATCAGAGTACACAAATGATAACCAAGGCAACAAGCCAAAACAAGGCAATAGGGAAAATTTAGGGAAAACAGGGGATGGGAAGGGGGCAGGGGTAAGAGGTATCAATCCAGAGCAGGTAAATACAATTCGGTATAGAGGAGTAACAGTAAAGACAATCAATTACAAATAGTGAAATAGAGAAATCACAACAAATGAGGATGCACTCCCCTGGCGAACTGTGACGTGGTCCATGGGTCCCACCAATTGGCGACCCTATTCTTTTTAGAAAGAGAATGCGCAGTTAGAGTCTCATAGCAATAATGCAGGTTGACCTTGGCAATTAGATCAGCTTTAGAGGGAACAGAAGGGACCTTCCAGTGAGAGGCAATACAGAGTCTGGCTGCCACCAAGATATTGGATACAATGGGTTGTAGTGGTGGAGGAATATCAATAAGGGAAATGCCCAAGAGAGCTAGCTGACCAGTAAGTTGAAAGGGAATATGTGTAACCTCAGATAAAAGAGATTCCACTTGGTACCAAAACGGGCGGACACGGGGGCACTCCCACCAAACATGACCGAGAGAGCCAACAAGTCCACAGCCCTTCCAGCAGAGGGAGGAAGAGAGCAGGTGGAACTTAGCAAGGCGGGTGGGTGGCATATACCATTGTAATTGAATTTTTTTCTGCTGCTCCATATGTCCCAAGCATGAGGAATACTTGGAGGAATGAGTCAGGGCAAAAAGCCAGTCGTCCCTTGACGTCGTGAAGGAAAGGATATTTTCCCACGAGGTCATAAAGGGGAGAGTCTGGGAAGACCCATGGATCAGCAGGGCAGTATATAACACCGATAATCCGTGGGAAATAAAGGTTTTGGGTTTAAAGAAGCGCTGGGCAGGGGAGTCAGAGATAACAGGTGGGTCTCTAAACAAGGTGGAAGAACGAAGGAGACTATGTAGTTGCAGATAAGTGAAATAGGCTGAGTTGGGGAGAGAGTATTGGAGTTGGAGTTCGCTAAAGGGTATCAAGCCGGAGGGCCGAAAGAGGTCCACTATGTGGAGTACTCCTCGACGTTTCCAGGGGGAGATTGAGAGACCATCTATCATACTAGCAGCAGCATCCAACGTAACATAGCGGGCCACCGAAGGGAAGACAGATGGGCACACTTTTGCCCAAACTGTGATCGCAGCGGACATAGGGTGCAACAATTTTGTACGAGGCTGAGGGGACAAGAGAGCCACCTCCAACAATCTGTTAAGAGACGTCTGCGGAGCATAAAAGGATTCAATTTGGAGCCAGGGGAGATTGACAACCCCTTCCCACCAAAGTTTAAGGGGCTCGAGAAGGGCTGCCCTGTAATATGATGAAAGATTGGGAACGCCCAACCCCCCATATGAGTAAGGCAAAACCATCATTTTTCTCTTAATTCTATGGGGCTTATGATTCCAAATATAGGAATCTAAAAGAGACTGGAACCTAGAAATGCGATCAGAGGAGATGAACAAGGGCATACATCTAAATAGATATAGCAGCTTAGGGAGGAGCATCATCTTAGTAGTTTGGATCCTCGCCATCCATGAGAGGGAGAAATTAGAAAAAGATTGTATATCCTTCTTCAGGTCCGTAAGCACAGCATCTCAGTTCAGTCTCACCATGTCAGCCAGTCGTGTCAATTTAATACCCAAGTAGGAAAAACTCGAGGGGGACCATAGAAAGGCGTATGAGGATTGAAGGCGGAGCTGAAGAGGGAGAGAGAGGAAGAGAGGAAAAAGAGTGGATTTTGTCAGGTTGAGCTTGTAGTACGAGGCCGCAGAGAAGTCATTCAATAGAGACGAGATTGCAGCAAGAGAGTGCAGAGGATCAGTGCAAGTAAAAACTACATCATCGGCATAAAGACTAAGTTTGTGTTCAGCCTTGCCCACGGGAATCCCCTTAATATCCTGAGATAGCCTGGTTATAGATGCGAGAGGTTCCATAATCAACGCAAAGATGAGGGGGGAGAGAGGGCAACCTTGGCGCGTACCATTGGTAATCCTGAATGTGCGTGAATAAAAACCAGAGGCACAAACTGACGCACTGGGATTTGTGTACAAGGCCATGATAGCACTGAGGATAGGACCAGAAAGGCCAAATTTTTCCAAAGTGCTTTGAATATATCCCCAGTGCACCCTGTCAAACGCTTTTTCGGCGTCGAGAGACAGGAATGCACTGGGGATGCGCCCCCTCTCCACCACATCAACCAAGTCAATCAGGCGTCTTGTCCCGTCCCTTGTCTGCCTCCCCGGCACAAACCCAACCTGATCTGAGTGAATGATAGAGGGAAGAATTGGAAGTAAACGGTTGGCCCAGATTTTGGCATAGATTTTAACATCAACATTAAGAAGCGCTATGGGCCTGAAGTTACCAGGGGACGTGGGAGGTTTACCCGGTTTAGGTAGAGTAGCTATGGAAGCTTCTAGGCCCTCCGGCCTAATAGAGCCGGATTTAGACCAAAGGTCAAATAGACGTTGGAGAAAGGGGGAGAGAACGGGAAGAAATTGGGTGTAATAGGGGAAGGAGAAGCCATCAGGGCCTGGGGCAGATTTCTTTTTTGAATCCTTTATAATTTGTGATATCTCAGAGGCTAGGATCGGGGAGTTTAAGGCAGCTAATTGATCTGATGTAATTTTAGGGAGGTTGGCTCTATCCAAAAATGCCGAGATAATAGATGGAGAGGGTTGGATAATCGAGGTGTCATTTTGGAGGTTATAGAGATTCGAGTAGTAATCGGCAAATTCATTAGCGATATGAATGGGATTATAGACTCGAGAAGAGTCAGATTTGATCAAAAAGGGAATTCTGGATTGGGTTTCACGCTTTTTGACACGCCTGGCTAACAAGGCCCCCGCACGGTCACCCATAGAATAATAGTTAGCTTTAGACTTCCTGATGGAATTTGCCGCTCTGTGGAGTAAGAGCTGGCGAACCTTCATGCGGGCTTCTGTTAATTGCAGAAGGAGGTGGGCATTAGGAGAATTTTTATGCTGAGATTCAAGAGCGTACAGAGCAGCCGTGGCCGAGTCGAGAGCCTGGGTGTATTTGCGTTTGCTTAAGGCTGCCATTTTGAGTAGATGACCTCGGACAACTGCCTTGTGAGCAAACCAAAGAGTATCTGGGGAGATGTCAGGGGAGTCATTAAGGAGAAAGAACTCCCTGATGGTACCTTTACATGCCGCGACGGCAGGCTGGATACATCGCGCTACTTCACGTGCACGAGCACGCTCAAACGGCTACAAACGGTGAACGCATCTCCTTTACACGCCGCGACAAGGTGCGCTACGCCACGCTACATCTATAGCTAGCTACATCGCCGGGTGTCTCAAGTAGCCAGCTGTAGCTCATTTACACACCGCTACAACCAGCTACTATGGGAGGACCTGGTGCAGCAGGGACAGCACATAGGCGTGCTCCAATCGTGGATTACGAGACGTCCGTACGCTGATAGGACGAAGCAATAACATCCTGATTGGCCAGGCATCGCAGGAGGCTGATTAATACTTGACGCTCGAGCAATTGTGTAGTGTGACTCGTCAGCTCCTTAAATATGCCGCCCTGTGCGGCGACAACCAATCGCAACGCACCATCTTCCACCAATGATCGCACATGGGGCGCGGTAAGACGGAGCCGAGGTCACGCCTTAGCTACATTGCAGCTACATCGCAGGGTGTCCGGAGTTCCCTTCCGTTGCTTCTTTACACGCCGATACAGCTCGCTACCATCGGCGATGTAGCCATCAGTTTTCGAGCAGAGCCCATAAACAGATGTATCTGTCGCCGGCTGTAGCGTCGCGTCTTCAGACGCCGCTACGACGGGCTACATTGACGCTACAAGCTACATTTGTAGCCTGTAGCGGGCTGTATCCAGCCTGCCGTCGCGGCGTGTAAAGGTACCATCAGGGAGTCCTCTAGAAAAGATACATTAGCCTGGTCGGTTAACAGGTGAACATTTAGGCGCCAACGGGTCGGAGGATTTAAGGCGAGAGGGTCAGAAAGAGAGACCGTGACCGGGGCATGGTCAGACCAAGAGATGCAACCCACAGTAGCGGCAGAACAATGCGGTAAGGCCACGTCATCTACCAAGATATAGTCAATTCTACTGTAGGTCGCATGTCTAGCAGACATAAATGTGTAATCCTTTTCATTGCAATGAAGGTATCTCCATATATCATGCAGACCATGAGAATGCACCAGTGGGCCTGCCTCTCCTCTGGACGATGAGGGGACTGAACAATCTAGGAGTCTGGCCATGGGGACATTAAAATCACCGGCAATGAGTTTATGCCCGTGGCGGATACCACTGATGGTCTGCAGGAAGGTCCGCAAGAATTTAATTTGGCCAGTATTGGGGCCGTATACAGAAGCTATTGTGTAAGGTGCATTATTTATCATGCAGAGCAGAATTAGCGAGCGACCATTAGGGTCTGGGATGACACGAACCAGTTGAAATACCACCGCCTTGCCAATAAAGATGGCAACACCAGCTCTCTTCGCTCCCCCGCCTGCAAAGAAACGATGTGGATATAAGCTAGACTTCATTCTCTCAGTGTCCTGATCTAATAAATGGGTTTCTTGGAGGCATACTATATGATGGCGCAGTTTAGCAAGCTGGCGCCAAACCATAGATCTTTTACCGGGCGAATTAAGCCCATTAACATTATGTGACAACAATGTAATACTCATGGCGGAAAAACATAAGATGCTAATGGCACGGGATTGACATCCTTACAGCAATATCGAAATAGTAACAGAACGAGAGCAGTCTGGATCAGCCTGTATAGGGAGAAAAAGGGATAAAAGGGGGAGGGGGACATACAACAGAAACAGACATAAAACAAGAACAAAAAGAAGTCCATTCAGACAGTCAGTCCGAATCCTCAGGTGAGAGAAAAAAAAGTTCACCTATGGGGCAGAAAAGCTGGAGGTCAGCCAAAAAAGATATCGTTAATACGATATCGAGTGTCTAACAGCGGGACGGAAAATCAACCAGGAACCAGTAGTTTCCATAAACCCTCAGGCCGTATCCCAGTCCGGATCAATATGACGGCCAGGAACTCTCGGCTTGGTATATTCTGGACGAGGAGGCCTTTTGGCAGGTGGAGAACCAGGGAGCTTAAACCCCCAACCAGACAGTTGCTTCACTGCCTGGGAAGGGGAGAGGCACGTGACGAGGGCACCATCCCGTTTGATGAGCAGCCTTGTGGGAAAGAATCCCCAACGATATGGGATCGCTTGGTCCCTCAAGATGGAAGTATAGGGAGCAAAGGCTCTGCGGAGGGCGAGGGTGCCTGGAGACAAATCAGGGAACACTTGAATATGAGCAAACCGGTCCGGTAGAGAAGTGGAGCCTCTAAGAGCGACGAGAAAGTCCTCCTTTAATTCATAAAAATGGATTCTTGCAAGGACATCTCTGGGGATAGACTGAGCTAGACCTGCTGGTTTAGGCAAACGGTGTATGCGGTCTATTACAATAGATTGCTTGTCAGCTTGGGGAAGAACTGCCATTATGAAATCCTGAAGGAAGGACCTCAAGTCCGGTGCTAGAATAGATTCGTCCACACCCCTCAACTTTACATTATTTCTCCTGGACCTATCTTCCAAATCCAGGGCTTTAGCTTGGGTTCTGGAGGCAAGGGTGCTCAGATCCTCATGTGCATCCCACAGACTGTTATGTGAGGAAACTAGCTCTGCCATCTTCTTCTCTAGCCTGTCTGTGCGGCTGCCCAATTCATCCACCTCCCCCTTCAGAGAGGCCACCGCAGAGTTAATATCTCCCTGCAGAGAGGCCCGGAGCTCTCCCAGCATGCTTCTGAGAAGGGAGGGGGTGACGGGGGATTCAGAGGGAGCTGCAGCTCCGTCTCCAGAGGCCGAGGACTGAGATCCACGGCTTGCAGCCCGGGCAGCCCAGGGAGACTGAGGAGCCATGTTTTCTCCCTGTGATAGGTGGGGAGGGGGGACAAAGAAGTCCGGAATGCGGCGATCTAGATCACGGGAGCTCAGTCTATTTTTCCCCATGTGCTCACCGGTGCCTGGGGAGTCTGTTGCTGGAGGAATGGAGGACCAGGGATCCGAGGGAATAAAGTTATGAGCCGTGATGTCGGTTCCTGGTGAGGAGCTCCCGGTATGTGCGTCCTACACCATCAGTGGTTAGGACACGCCCCCCTCGTTCCTCTGTTTCTTGTACTCCTCTCCTCAGACCCTGGCTTCAGGCCTGAAAGTAGTCAGTGGTCCCTGTCAGGAGCTCAGCACTGCTCCCATTTACAGGGCCTCCTCCTAGTGCTCCCTGCACTAAACTGAACTAAACTGTCTACTCTCAACTAACTACTTCCTCCTCAGACCAGAATATATAAGGGAGCTGCTTTAGCTCCCCCTTCTGGCCTAGAGGTGCTAGTGCAGTGTCCAATGTTGTGTGGGGAGTTAATCCTTGGATGTTACTGTGGCACATTAACCCCTGGGGTGCCACAAATGCTCCACTGGAGCTGCCGGCAGGTCACAAATCACAGGAAATCAACTGGAGCCGCAGTGATAGAAGATGAAGTCATCAAAAGGTGAGTATATGACAGGGGTTAGGAGACTTAGATTTAAAGTGCCACTCCAGCATTGCAATAAAAAAACACCTCTGGAGTGGTGCTTTAAATAACATTAGATTGGAGTAGAAAAAAAAATAGAATTTTTTATTATTTATAAACTGTGTTCCCACAGATTAGCATTGCTAAATTTTTTTTTATCACTGTGCACAGGCTCAAAAGCTAATGGATATGATTAGCAAGTATTCCAAGAACTGATAATACTAAATAACTATTGGGTTGAAACATTTAGCTGTTACAATAATGCTTTTCTCATAGATATATCAAATATAATATGGTATGAATATTCTATAGAAGATGTTTGAGTTTGAACAAAGTTCAAGGTACTGTAAACGTATCTAAAAGTACAAAACTCACCTTTCCTATAAGTTTGCCTTTTCTGTTCATACAAAGGTAAAAATCCGTTTCTTTTCCTTTTATCCGGACTTGACTTCCAAATGTGTCAGTTTCCACTAGCAGCTGGGCTTGGAAAGAAAGAAAAATATTGATCAATTCACTTATAATAATATTGTGGGCCTTGTGATCGCAAGCCAAAACTTACTTTTAATGTACTGTACATGACACTCGGTAATACTTTTAAACCAGAAATTCTAGTGAACTCTACATAGATTATAATGACACGTCCAGTCCTAGGCAGGTTTAGCCATGCACCTATTTTTGTAAACATCAACATCACTATATATATATATATATATATATATATATATATATATATATATATATATATATATATATATATACACCGTATATACTCGTGCATAAGCTGAGTTTTTCAGCCCAAAAATTGGGCTGAAAAGTCACCCCCTCGGCTTATACACGGGTCTATACGGTATATGGGATTTTTTCCTGTGCTGGGGAGGCTGGAGGAGGCGGGGGGAGGCTGATGAGTGAGCGGCCCATCACGTGGGGCCGCTCATTAGATATGCACGGCTCCCCCCGCCCATCACAGCGGCAGGGGGAGCCGTGCATACAGCCCCCAGATGTATACAGTCAGCCCCCCCAGTGGCACTAGCCCCCCTATCATGGGAAGAGCCCCCCACACTTTGCAGAGCCCCCCGCTGCTTTATCTTACCATCCAGGGTCTTCGCCGCGGGTCCTGCGCGCTGTGTTCCGGTCTCACGTGACCCGGCGCGATGACGTCATTCCACTGCGACCGCCGGGTCACATGAGACCGGGAACACAGCGCGCGAGGATGGACGCGAGGGCCTGCGGTGAAGAAGACCCTGGATGGTAAGATAAAGCAGCGGGGGGGGGGCTCTGCAAAGTGTGGGGGGCTCTTCCCATGATGGGGGTGCGAGTGCCACTGGGGCCTGCTGTATACCTCTGGGGCCTGCTGTATAACCTCTGGGGCATGCTCTATACCTCTGGGGCCTGCTGTATACCTCTGGGGCCTGCTGTATAACATCTTGGGCCTGCTGTATACCTCTGGGGCCTGCTGTATAACCTTTGGGGCCTGCTGTATACCTCTGGGGCCTGCTGTATAACCTCTGGGGCCTGCTGTATACCTCTGGGGCCTGCTGTATAACCTCTGGGGCCTGCTGTATACCTCTGGGGCCTGCTGTATACCTCTGGGGCCTGCTGTATAACTTTGGGGCCTGCTGTATATCTCTGGGGCCTGCTGTATATACCTCTGGGGCCTGCTGTATATACCTTTAGGGCTGCTGTATATACCTTTAGGGCTGCTGTATATACCCTTTAGGGCTTCTGTATATACCTTTTAGGGCTTCTGTATATACCTTTTAGGGCTGCTGTATATACCTTTTAGGGCTGTTGTATATACCTTTTAGGGCTGTTGTATATACCTTTTAGGGCTGCTGTACATACCTTTTAGGGCTGCTGTATACTACCACTGGGGAGGCTGCTGTATACTACCACTGGGGAGGCCTGTATACCACACTGCTGGGGGCTGTATACCTGTGCTGGGGTCCACCCTCGGCTTATACACGAGTCAATAGGTTTTCCCAGGTTTTGGGGGCAAAAGTAGGGGGGTCGGCTTATACACGGGTCGGCTTATACACGAGTATATACGGTATATATAATGTTGACCATGTAACCCATTTTCTAAGTGGTTATATTTCTAAGAGTGCTACCGACATTAATTTGTCACCAGTAACAACCCATCAAATCCACACAAGTGAAAAATTCAAACTATGGCTGTCCATAAATTAAGCTATGTGTAAAAATGAGAAATGACACAAGGGAAAAGTATGGAACACATGATGAAAGAGAAGCGCAAGAATCATTGGAAAGTTATAGAACCAGTAGTGACGAGCCAGCACAACCATGCTCGGACCTATGAGCCATGTCAGCCACGTCTGCTAATCCCTCCCGGTTAATCCCCACCCAACCGGGTCATGTGACTGTGACGACGAACTGACGCGTCACATGACTGGTGAGGCGGACGGAACCCGGAAACACCGCCAGACATCGCGGCGTGTGTAGAATGCCGACGGTAAGAAGCACAGCGTTGAACATAGAGGGATGCACCCGACCTGAGGACTCTCCCCAGTACCTGGACATTCCCATAAAGCCAGTAAGTGACCAGAAATGACTGTATTAGGCGTGCACCACCTATGGCATAAGTATGAGTAGGACAAATATTCTGATCCTAAGTAGCGATCAACTTCAGTTATAAGGGGATACATAGGGGAATATGAAGTTTAACAACTAGATCATTAGATACTAATGGGACTCTAATGGAAAGCTTTGTCTGACAGGTGATTCAAGGCATAGAAACAGCACATCATTTTCTCTATATTTGATGAAGCTAATAAGGTAAAGCATACATCAAATGAATACAAGATCTAAATAAATAAATAAGGGTTTAGTTACTATATATATTTCCCTGTAGACAGAACATCATAAGCAACAGTACAATCATTGGATAACACTATAGGCTTCTGAAGTGAGCCTTTTTCCTACATCATTATATGAACTATCAAACCCACCAGTACCAAAACCAGAAGGTACGTGTCTGTAAGCATATTATTAATACACACAGCAGCATTATCATTAAACACATCTAAATAGTTCATTTATATGATAGTACAGCATTTAATATAAATCAATCAGGACAAATATTCTTCGTACAGGAGAAAGGTGTGTATCTTTCCAATTGATTCAAAGATAGGACACTCTTCTATACTAGCACTAAAGAAACCACATCCAAAACTTCAAAACCCTGACCGAAAAAACTCAAGTTGGAATGAAATTGAGAAACCACCATCTAACAACTCTCCTTTTCTCCCCTCCCCCCTTTTTAAACATTTGTATTAAACTATTATTTTACACTTTTAGATTTATTCCTATTTCTATTTAACTCGTCCTATATTACTTTTAATGTATAGATTTTTATTGTTATATGCACCTCAAATACATTTTTTTTATCATTTTCAAATATTTATGTTGTGATTGAATTGATTATTAACAGGTGCCATTACTAGTAGTGCTGGGTCCTATCTAGATATAATCATTCCTATAATTTTAAATTTTAAAGGGTCATTACACGGAGCCCCTTAAGGACTTCCGAGCAGCAACAGGGGCATGAACAAGGTTCATTCTCAACAGCCCAACAAGAGCCAGCTCCAGTGTTCCCACATGAATGGATAGATAGATAGATAGATAGATAGATAGATAGATAGATAGATAGATAGATAGAAGTATTAAGTGTACAGCTTGTACAACATTGTAACTTTGGTGTGCCCTCTAAATAACTCATTACACATCCACTGATGTGTAAACCACTCAAAACAAACTGTGTACACCCTTGAGTACACCCCTAAGGGAAACTGGCCAAATTAGCCATTTTTCCCTCTCCCTTGTCATGTGACTCATTAGTGTTACAAGGTCTCATTCAGGTGGGAATGGAAGCAGTGTTAAATTTGATGATTTTGCTTACACACTATCTCATACTGGTTACTGGAAGTTCAGCATGGCACCTCATGGCAAAGAATTCTCTGAGGATTTGAAAAAATACTTTTTGCTATACATAAAGATGTTCTAGACTATAAGAAGATTGCCAACACCCCAGAACTATGCTGCAGCATGATGACTAGACCATACACTGGTTTAACAAGACAGGTTCCACTCAGAACAGGCCTTGCCATGGTGGACCAAAGAAGTTGAGTGCACATGATTATCCTCATATTCAGTGTCACGCAGGGGGAAGCCGGGGTACCCAGAAGTAGGACGGAGCTGGGCGTACAGAGTCAGGGGAGCCTGCTCTCACCCTGATACTGGGATCCCTGACTCGCCCTGTACTCGGAGGTACCTCTGAAGGTCATGAGGTCCGAGCCACCAGCCTAAGACCCTAAAACTCCTGAGAAGGCCTAGGCATAAGCCCCTACCTCTATCCACAGAACCCAGAAGCTTCCAATGGAGAAAGAAACAGCCGCTTCAGATCAGCGTCTGCTCACAACAGGTCACAGTCCAGAAGTGAACTGAATCAGCAACATCAGGTGGATGTGATCTGACCCATTTATGGCTGAGGGGTGGGGAGCAATCAGCCCAGGCACGTCCCTCAGTTCACCTAAGCATGAGTCATATTCATCACACACACCTGCACTCTCAGCTCCCACTCATT
Organism: Allobates femoralis; assembly: GCA_033576535.1. Lineage (NCBI taxonomy): Eukaryota > Metazoa > Chordata > Amphibia > Anura > Aromobatidae > Allobates > Allobates femoralis. The sequence continues at coordinate 542,766,328 of JARQOC010000004.1, forward strand.
AGGTTCTCTCTCCATACAGGGGAAAAAAAGGCTTAATTTAAACCACAGCAACAGCACTTCCATACAGCAAGGCAGTCAATACGTGACATTCAGAGGTTGTTACAGAGGTTAAAGGGATGGTGGCTCAACATGTCAGTGCCCTTTTGAGCATCTATGGGGCATCCTCAAATGGAAGGTGGAGGAGTGCAAGGTCTCTAACATCCACCAGTCCTATGATGTTATCATGGAAAAGTGGAAAAAGATTCTAGAGTCAACCTGTGACCAGTGTTGGATTGGGATGCCTAGGGCCCATCAGTAGAAATTACTCTAGGGCCAACTCTAAATTTCAATGCTCCGTATAGGTTCACACTCGTGCTTTAGTATTTGTTAGGAGGCTCAGACATCATGTTCATAATTAGGTAAGTATGAGGTAAGGAAAAAAGGCTCACCATCTCCCAGGGCGTTGGAAGAATATCCACTGCTGCAAGGATACGAAGAGCGCTCATTCCTCAAGCTGGTGTGCTCAGCTGAGTATTTACAAATCAGGAATAAGAGAATCACATAGCGCCTCAATCCGGGAATTAACAGTAAAACCTCATCTTCTTTATTAGGTATGCATTAAAATCATGTATAAACAAGGAAACACTTCAGCTGATGAGGTTCTGGCTTACCCAGAAACATGTCAGATGAAGTGTTTCCTTGTTTTTACATGATTTTAATGGATACCTAATAAAGAAGATGAGATTTTACTGTTAATTCCCGGATTGAGGCGCTACGTGATTCTCGTATTCCTGATTTCTAATCAATTTCATCATATTCCCTGGAATACCATGTGTAACATTATGCACATTTCTTTTTCCGTTAAAAACACAGACATCTTTATGAAAACAAAAAGGACCTGACTACATTCAGTTGGTTCTATTTATCACCATTTCTGTCTGTCATGTGACAGATCCATTTCTTTTAGGAGTTCATTTTACAAGACAAAAAAACAAACTCTGAACACCATTGTGATCCTGAGGGGTCATATCACTTAAAGGGGTTGTCCCATAAAAAAGATGAGTACTTCATAGGTTTAGGGACACAAAAAAATAAACTGTGCTTCTATGGTATGTGCGTTTTTGCTATATGAAGAGCTTCAGGAACATGACAAAAGTGTTTTTTTTCTGTAGAGTCTTTTTAGACATCCTTTTTCTTTTTAGTATTGTATTCTGACCTTTTTTGATTGGCTGTAGAGGTGACTGCATGTCTACAGCACTGTACTGTATAACTGTATACAGTGGCTTATGACATCTATATCCAACGCTGAGTCCATGAATTGACTGCAGTACTGGAATTGGCACTGCACAGCTGTAGCTAATCAACAAAGACCATAGACAGAGTAAAACCTCATGTTTTTTGTGTTTTGTTTTTGTGCCCCTGAGCACTTGCAGTCATTTTGAAATGGTACTCTTTTAGTGATTTACTCTATCAATAATGTCTGAAATCGAGGGTGAGATAACCTGTTTCCACTTAGCCGCTATTAATATTTTGGTTACCAAAAAGACATGGATAGTGATAGATCTGGTATTCTGTGGGATGTTGACAACTCCTATTGACATTAGAGCTAAATGAGGAGACATGTTTAAAGTAATACTTCATATTTTCATGATCAAGGCATAAACCTTAGAAGCAGTTATTTTTTTAACTGTTTACTGACATATCATGTACTGGTTCATCATATGTCGACTCCCTATCTTTGATGTGGGCTCAAATATCGAGCTGGCATCTTTCAAAGACTGATGGCTGTGCTATTCTGCCATCATTTGGGTCTAACAAGGGGAAGTGGAGCTGATAAATGCCACTGCCAATCTCTACGAATAGAGAGAGACAAAGGAGGCGCAAATGGGTCTTATCGTTTAAATAAGATCATTATCCGTGGGTGTATACCTCACCTGGATAGGTTGTGCTAACCCACAACTGGTATGCTCACCTGGACAGCTGCCGCTGGATCTGCACTCCCATGTGCCCAGTGGGGGAGTATTCAAATCCAAAGGAGTAGTGCTTAGTTGATCCACGCTGCCGTCGAAGTGAATGACAAAGAACACAAGGGGTACCTCTGGGGAAGGTGCTGGGACAACCCCGAAAGGCATAGGGAATAAAGCAGCAGCATCATAAGAAGCCTTGTGTTATTTGTCATTCATCCCGACGGCAGCGCGGATCATCTAAGCACTACTCCTTTGGATTTGAATACACCACTACTGTCAATCTCTGACAGTGGCATTTAATACATGTTGGTGGGGGTGCATCATTCCACATGCCCATTGGCATTCCTGTGACGTGATTGTGGAGCACTGATGGTTTGCCATGTCTGGTGGGCATCTGCTGAAAACCTCTGTGCATGTCATGATGGTACTCCTACGAAACCAGCACGTGGCTGGCGTTCATAGGAGACCGTGATGATCACAGTTTGCCATTTTATGTCCCCTAAGGGAACTCACAAATACTGTAAAATGTGAAAAAATGTTTTGAAAAAAATATATCAAAGTTCAAACCACCCCCTTTTCCCCCATCAAAAATTAGAAAATAAATGTATTTAAAAAATACACATATTTGGTACTGCTGTGTTTGTGAAAGATTGATCAAACTATAAGATACACTAGCTGTAGTACCCGGCTACGCCCGGGTTAATAAATAACTGCTGTTAGCTATAACAATATAGAATTTGAATATTATTAATGACCTGTAGGAAAATAGAAGCTAAGCTGTGATTGGTTGCTATAGGCAGCCTAATAAATCTCAAGCCAAGAGTAAACCCTCCCCCTGGCCGGGCAGTATATGTTACCTCACACATACACATAATAGACAGCTCATGTGACTGACATCTGCCTTAATTCCCTATATGGCACATGTGTTGCACATTGGCTGTTTTTAATCAGATGTTTATGTTTGGAAAATAAAGATAGCACACGTATGAGGCGAGTTGTGTGAGGTGATTTGTGCACATCTGTGTCTGTGTGGTGTGTGTGTCCCTGGGGTGTGTATGTGTGTGTCCCTGTGGGGGGGTCTGTGTGGTGTGTGTCTCTGTTGTGTGTCTCTTTGTGGTGTGTGTGTGTCCCTGAGGGGTGAGTGCATGTGTCCCTATAGGGTGTGTATGTGTGTGTGTCCCCGTGGGGGGGTCTGTGTGGTGTGTGTGTGTCTCTGTGGTGTGTGTGTCCCTGTGGGGTGAGTACATGTATCCCTATAGGGTGGCTATGTGTGTATGTCCCTGTGGGGGCGGTCTGTTTGGTGTGTGTCTCTGTTGTGTGTCTCTTTGTGGTGTGTGTGTGTCCCTGTGGGGTGAGTGCATGTGTCCCTATAGGGTGGCTATGTGTGTGTCCCTGTGGGGGGGGTCTGTGTGGTGTGTCTCTGTTGTGTGTCTCATTGTGGTGTGTGTGTGTCCCTGTGGGGTGAGTGCATGTGTCCCTATAGGGTGGCTATGTGTGTGTGTCCCTGTGGGGGGGTCAGTGTGGTGTGTGTGTTATGTGTGTCTCTTTGTGGTGTGTGTGTGTCCCTGTGGGGTGAGTGCATGTGTCGCTATAGAGTGTGTGTGTGTCTCTGTGTTGTGTGTGTCTCTGTGTTGTGTGTGTCTTTGTGGTGTGTGTGTGTTTGTTCGGGTGCGTGGTGAGTATCCAATGTTGGGGCTGCACTTTAGCGACTATACACTTGCTGTTACTCTTTGTGTGCATGTGGTGTGTATACATGTCCCCGTGTGTGGTGAATATCTCATGTTGGGGCCCCACCTTAGTGACTATATGCTGGTATGTGCTGTTAGTCTTTGGTGCTATCATTAAGCCCCTCTCATTCACAACTGTCAACTGGTAACTGTCACTTTTTCCCCATTATGTAGATAGTGGCAAAATTGTTTGGTGAATTGGAATGCGCGGGGTTAAAATTTGGCCTCACAACATAGCCTATGACGCTCCCAGGGTCCAGACGTGTGACTGTGCAAAATTTTGTCTCTATAGCTGACAGCTGTCGATTTTCCTCCAACACTTTTCCATTGACTTTTTCCCCATTATGTAGATAGGGGCAAAATTGTTTGGTGAACTGGAACGCGCAGGGTTAAAATTTCACCTCACAACATAGCCTATGACACTCTCAGGGTCCAGACGTGTGTCTGTGCAAATTTTTGTAGCTGACAGCTGTCAATTTTCCTCCCACCTGTTTCCTTTCCCTATTTCCCCATTATGTAGATAGGGCCAAAATTGTTTGGTGAACTGGAACGCGCAGGGTTAAAATTTCGCCTCACAACATAGCCTATGACGCTCCCGGGGTCCAGACGTGTGACTGTGCAAAATTTTGCGGCTGTAGTTGCGACGGTGTAGATGCCAATCCCGGATATACACACATACATACACACATTCAGCTTTATATATTAGATTAATATGATTGGTAAACAGCGTAACGACAAAAAAAACAAAATGCCAAAAGTGCATTTTTTTGGCTTACATAAAATAAAAACTTTGCATGTGTAATGTCTATATAGTTGTAATGATCTGGAGAATTCTATTCCCAGGTCATTTTTACTCTAAATGAAGTCTGCACATTAAAAAACAGACAATTGCAGAATTGTGTTTTTTGTTTGCTATGTTGCCATACATTGAACATTTTTCCCACTTGCCATTACATTGTTTGATTGTATAAATGATGTAATTCAAAAGTGTATCTCAACCCGCGAAGAACAAGCCCTCACATGGCTAAGTTAATGGAAAAATAAAAAAGTTGTGGCTCTTGGTATAATGGGAAGGAAAAACAAAGGTGCAAAGCCAAAGATTTGCTCGGGAGGGGGGGGTGCCATTTTCCATGACCTGTAGTGTTGTCATTTTTTGGGATCTGGGGCTATATGATAACCTCTTTTTTGCAGCTTATGGCTGATAGATCGGGCATTTCTGAATGTAAGGATTCTAAATATGTCTCCGGTATTTTTTTTTTTCAATGAGGCAAACAGGAGGTGACTTATGCCAATACATCCAAGGTCATGAAGGGGTTAATCATAATTTTTGTGGCATTTTTACTATAAATTATGCTTATAATGCCATAATTTTATCACTAAAAGTGTCACACATAGAAACATTAACTTGTTTACACAAATGCACAGATATACAGTACATTATAGTTGTATGAAGGGGCAGATACTGAGCACAAATGGCTCCTGTGCAAGAATTGTGTATGAGCCCCCCCTTACTTAAAAGAGTCTTCTATTTTAAGTTTATTAGAGCTCATTGTCTAGTACTAGGGAAAAAATAGTAAAGTCAGAGGTATTTATTTTCACCTGGTCTAGTGAATTAGACTATGTATATACAAGCACATATAAAACATATATACACAGGCCCATACATTATCTACACACAGACACACACACAGTAGAAAGCAATGGTTTACACACACCATATAAAAAGATATATCTGCATGTTTTTCTCATTATCTGATATGAAATCAGAATAAACCTTTTATGTTTTAGGTCAATTAAGATTATGATAATTACTAAATAATGAGAAAGAGAGAATATTTTAAGGCATTTTTATTACTTTTTGCAAAAGTACACGTTTACATACACTAAGAATACTATGCCTTTAAAAAATTTAGGATAGCCCTTAAGATAATGTCATGTGTTTGGAAACTTCTGAGTTAATTAGAGACACACCCGTGGACATATTTTAATGCACACCTGAAACATACTGCTTCTTTGTGTAGCATCATAGAAGAGTGTAAAGAAATCCGCCAAGATATCAGGTCTGGTTCATCCTTGGGTGCAATTTCCAGATACCTGAAGGAGCCTTGTTCATCTGTATAATTATACGCAAGTGCAAACAAGATGGGAATGTCCAGCTATCATACCACTCAGGAAGATGACAGGTTCTGTGTCCCAGAGATGAACGTGCTTTGGTCTGACGTGTATATCAACCCAAGAACAAAACAAAAGACCTTGTGAAGATGATGGTAAAAGCTGGTAATATTGTGTTATCGAAAGTGAAATGAGTATTGTATCTACATGAGTTGAAAGGCCACTTTGTCAGGAAGAAGGCATTACTCAAAAAAAAACATAAAAAAGCCAGATTATTTTTTTGCAAATACACATAGGAACAAAGACCTACATTTCTGTAGCCATGTCCTGTGATCTTACAAAACTAATATTGAACATATTGAACTGATTGGCCATAATGATCATCGATATGTTTGCAGGAAATACGGAGAAGCTTGGAAGCCTATGAACACCGTGTCAACTATGAAACATGCAGGTGGCAGCATCATGCTGTGGGGTTATTTTACTGCAGGAGGGACTGGTGCACTTCATAGATGGCATCATGAGGAAAGAATATTGTGTGGCAATACTGCAGAACATATCAAGACATCAGCCAGGGAGTTAAAGCTTGGGCAGAAATGGGAGTTCCAAAGGACAATCACCCAAAGCATACAGCCAAACTGATTACAAAGTGGCTTAAGGATAACAAAGTCAATGTTTTGGAGTGGCCATCACAAAGCCCTGATCTCAATCCTATTGAAAATGTATGGGAAAATCTAAAGGCAGGTGCGAGCAAGGCAACCTACAAACATGACTCAGTTACACCAGTTATGTCAGGGAGAATGGGCCCAAATTCCTATCAACTATTGTGAGAAGCTTGTGGAAGGATAAGTTTGACACAAGTCATACAGTTTAAGGGCAATGGTACCAAATACTAATGAAGTATGTAAACTGTGCAGAAAGTAATAACAATGTCTTAGAACATTCTATCTCTCTCATTATTATGGCTTGTGGCAAATAATAATTATGGTAATCCTAATTGACCTAAAATGGGAAAAGTTTATTCTGATTGCATGTCAGATAGTGATAAAAACATACACATGTGTCTTTTTATATAGTGTATGGAAACTTCTGGTTTCAACTGTAACTCTGCATCCTGAGTCCAGTCTACTAACACACTCTCTCTACATATCCTTTCTTCTTCACTTCCACTACAGAACTCCCCTCTAGGAACTACTCTTTCCTTGAACCCTAACACTTCTCCCCCTCCCCAGCTAGATATTAACCCTATCATGTCTGAGTACAGGATCCTACAGCCCACATCCACATCTAAAGATAGGAACACGGAGACAATGACCTCTTGTGGCCAGCATTAATACTGTACCACATAGCATTATCCATTTTATACATTACACTATCTACTAAAGTTTATATGATGCACTTGTATTATAACCATTGATGCTTTTTGGGGGAAGGGGACAAGACTGTAGGTCCATTTCCTTACATTATCAACCAAGATCTTTTAAGGCAGGCTTTGACACTCAAGTGTATCTGGAGTTGCCAAAAATGTAATTTTGGCATTTGGACATTTTTTTATTACGTATTTTACAGATCTGCTTGACTGATTACATATTTTGATAGATTGGACATTTCTGAATGTGGCAATGCCAAATATGTGTATTTTTTATTTTTATAGTTTTATTTTCAATGGGGCAAGGGGGGGTTGAACTTTTATGTTTTAAACTTATTTTTTAATTTTCCTTTAATTTACATGACCTCTTATGGCGCCTCAGCGCTGCAGTGTGTGATCACTTGTGTTATGCAGAGAGATGCTTCAGCATCCCTCTGAACAGCACAAATGATCACTTCCTGCTGCTGATGTCACTCAGGTATCGCTGGCAGTAAATGAGTGCTGACAGCATCTGGGGTCATCACTTGACCTCGCGCTGTCATGGCAATGCATTCAGGCCCCGAGTTCGCATCACAGGGCCGCTGATGTCAGTATGATCCCTGCTGTGCTGCTTTAGGTCACTCTGTCATTGATTGACAGCACGATTTAAAGGGTTAACAGTGCCAATCAGATTGCAGATATCTGCATGAGATGATGCGAGCAAAGTGTGTGAGCTTGCATCAAAGGAAGGGAGGCGGCCAATAGCGTACATATACACCCTTGGTTGTAAATGGGTTAACTAACATATCATTGAAAGGGATTTGACATCAGATTTTTGATACTCTATTTGAGACCAAATTAATGTAGAAGCAAAAACTCTGTTTCCAGCAATGTGGGACTTCGTTGTAGATTATTGTCGGAGGGTATGTTTTAGGGTTAATACATGGGATAATGAGGGTTGTCAGTGTGTTTTATTTCTAATAAACAATTTTTCTGTGTGTGTATGTGTGTGTATGTGTATATATGTGTGTTTATTAACTCTTCACTTACTGGGTTGATAATGGGTGGGTATCTTAAGAAGACTGACATTATTAATTCAGGGCTTAATGACATGCTGTCAATATTCACCTGTCATTAACCCCTTCTATCACACTCATGCCACCACAACAGGGCATTGGGAAGAGAAGAGTAAAGCACCGGGATTTGTCATTTCTAATGAATGCACTAAATTCTGGGACAAGCAATAGTAAATTCTGCGCCAATCACCTAATATTCCCAGGACTCCCAGGCTACCGGATTGTGGCTTGGCAACCACCGTAATATCCAGAAAAAATAGTTGAAACCGGTGCCACATGCGATATTTCTTTTATTTTTTTGATGATAAAAATCACATAGCCTCCATGAGGAGCTCTGGACCCGTTTCGTGGGACTAGTCGACTTAGTCATCAATACAATGGCAAGTACAACACAAGCATCATGTACAATTAAAAACAACGTCCCCCGGCATGTGTGACTAATTTATACAATTAACCCTTATCTAGCCGAGTATTCTACATAGTTCAAAAAGATTGGTATAAGCACACAGTAATATTGGATACACACATTTCATAATAAATCACCATGTATAAATGGAAAGATAATACTGTCACCATTTAGATTGTGGTATAGCGTTCACGGACCGGGTCGGGTTCACTCATTTGGCAGCCATATTTAAACACAGCGACAGTCTCTCCATTTAATTAAAAGCAATGTTGGTTTATTATGTCAGCATAAACCACCTTCCAGCACATAAACAGGAGCCTTTCTTCGGCTTACAGGTACATACCGGCGGGTATACAGTCTGTTGAACGTCACAGGTTCAAATACACTTCTGCTGCTGTACCCCAGCCTCCACTCGGGCCTGTTGTCAGTCCTCACAGGGGCTCTGAGAGACTGCTCCTTCAGACTGGGTGTCTGACTTCTGCCCACAGCCCAGCAGCCTGCAGGCACTCCATGTCTCAATCACTGTCAGTCTCTCGCATGTCAAACACAGACTCCATTAACTATCCTGAGACACACCCACATCTCCATCAAATTGCAAGCTTAACTCTTGCCATGCTGTTTTAAGCAGACTGTGGCTTCCATGGCAATACATTCATAAAACTGGCAGCAGACCTCTGCCTGTGCAAAACACACCGGCCATGCACAATGCCGCCACTCACTACATCACAAGATATATAAATCTCATAAAAAACAATCCGAAGATTGAACATAAACATGTTAGTGGAAAATCTACTATATTGTATGTATTGAGTATCACAAGGCTTGATTAAAGCTGTCTATCTATCTATCCTTAACAAAAACAGAGTACCACTGAAAACAGTTATTAAAGCTCGGTGCAAGTCTTGCTAGCAACTTGTCCTTCCATTGCTCAATGCATACATACAAGCTGCTTGAGAAAGGTTGAAATGTAACTGAAACGTTGCGGTCATATGGGCGAATAAAGATGACTTATTTTTGGTAACTATTGAGTGCTGCCTGTTTTTGACACGTATCTATCTATCTATCTATCTATCTATCTACTATCTGTTCTAACTTGACATATGCATTACATATGCATGACATACGGATGCTAGGTGAGGGAAATAACTCACACTAGCATAAGTTAACAAATGTTTGTACCGTGTTAGCCAGTAGATAGAAAAATATTGGAATCTGAGAGTCCTCAGTGGTTGATACCTTTTAATGGCTAACTGAAAAGATGGTAAACATAGCAAGCTTTTGGGACACTATGGCCCCTTCATCAGGTACATAAGCAAAAAAAAAAAAACAGTTTTACATGCTGTAGTAAATACGACAGGTGACATAAGAATGCCATACGCATGATATATGCAAGTTATATGGATGAAAAAACCCATGACACTCGCATGACACTCTGCTTCTTTTCTCTCCCAGGATTTCAGTGAGTCAAAATACGCAGATGTGAGCGTACCCTTACAGACAAAATTAGCTGCGATCCCTGACTGTAAGGTCTGTAAACTCTTTTACCTCCTCCCCTGCCTAGGAGATGTGGTATATCCATCTTGTTCCTGCATTTTCAGACACATACATTACACAATGGCACATTTATAAAATTATCTTGGGCCACAAACATTTTTCTTTAATGTATCCAATTATGGAACTTATTTATATTCTAAAATCTATCATTTAAAATGTAAAATTGTTCGTAGCTAGGGATCTCGAACTGTTGGTTTTTCGCCTGGTTCATGGACCGGCGTTGCCCTGTTAAAGTAAGCAATCAACTAATCAACTTATCTTCTGGTTGTATGTGATTAGCTGTTGGAGCCAGTCACATGAATATTCGCAGAGGATAATGAGAGGCCTGGAAGTGACGCAGTGCCGAAGCACAGCTGAAAGGGAGAATGCGGATTCGGTAAGTATAATGATTATTGTTTTAACTGTTTGCTTACTTTAACAGGGTCACGAACCCGGCAAAAAACGAACAGTTTGCCCATCCCTATTAGTAGAACAACCCCTTTAATAGATTATCAAGATACCTAATAGTATGGCTCAATAAGGATTTTTTCAAATATCAGCTTCATCTCCATCAAATGGATCAAACAAGGGATCATCAAGATATTCCAAAACCTTTTCAATAAGCGAATAATAACAACTTTACCTACCAACAAAATCTGCCTTTAGGACCAGGAACTGTCGCACTTGCTCTGTGTGAAGGAAGGCACTGGCAATAGATTAGGCAGTGATGTCAGCATTGGCATGCAATGCAGTCACTACCAACTACTTGGACTAACCCTTCTCAATCAGCATATTTGCTCCAGTACAACAACAACAACACATACTCGGCTCCGATGCTATTCCAGTGGTGTTGGCATTCACTCTGCTGGGGCTCATGTAACATTGTTATTTCATGAAAGCCTTGCACCCAACAAGTGCTGGCTTTACGTTCCCACCTTCGGACAAGTCAAATATCAAGAGGAAAGCAGGGCTGTGGCTAGCCGCTTACTTCCTCTTGATGTTTGTCAAGTCCAACAGCCGGAGATTAAAGTCATTGCTGATTGGTCTCAAGTAGTGATGGGCGAACCTGCCAATTATCAGGTTTAGTGAACTCGCCCAAAATCTTTTTTAAAGTTCGGATTCGGGGCTTAAAGTGGTTAAAACTTGAGTCCGAACCCTGAAATTAGACTGTAAAGTTATAGGATGGGGTCTAGGAGGCTGTAAATTAAGGAAAATAGTTATTGACCCCTTAGGGACCGAGTCACTTTGCAACTTAATGACCAGACCTAAAGCAATGTGAATGGAAAAAATTAACATTTTACTTTTTACAACAAAAATGTTGCTTTACCCTCAAATTTAGCATTTTCAGAAGGGAAACAGGAGCAAATGGACACTAAAATTTGTTGGGCAATTTCTCCTGAGTACACCAATACCTTATATGTTGTAGAAAACCACTGTTTGGGTGCACAGCAGGGCTCAGAAGGGAAGGAGTGCCATTTGACGCTCCAAGCGGAAAATTTTCTGAAATCGTAAGTGAACACCATGTCACATTTGGAGATTCCCTGATGTGCCTAAACAATAGAGCTCCCCACAAGGGAGATTTTGCACTGATGATATGGGGCTCTGCTGGATTTTTGGTCACCAGCACAGGTACAACAGGCAGGTTGCCACCCAGCCCCAGCTGCCTAGTTTTACCTGGCTAGTAATCAAAATACAGCGGAGCCCTTTTATTTTTTTAATTCTTGAAATAATTTTTTTTTAAAATGACATGGGCTGCCACCCACCCCCAGCTGCTTACTTGTACCTCGCTGGTAACAAAAATACAGCGGAGCCCTTTTTTAAAAAAATTATTTCTTGAAATACTTTTTAAAAAAAACGACGTGGGCTTCGCTGTATTTTTAGTTTCCAGCCAGGTATATTTAGGCAGCAGGGGGAATCCACAGCATGGAAAGGCCCAAGTGTTCTGGGCCCCACACGCTGCAAATTGCAGCCTGCAGCCGCCCCAAGAAGTGGTGCATTCATTGGAAGCGCCATCTCCTGGCCCTGTACCCAGGGTCTTCCAGTTGCCCTGGTGCCGGTGACAAACTGGCTAATAACGGGGTTAACCCCAGCTTTGTATTGGCAGCTGGTACTAAGCCAGAGGTTCATAATGTCGGGCCAATGTTGGACCCAGCCATTAGGAACCTCTAAATCAATGGTAAATAAGACACAACACACAGTGAAAAAATCATTTTATTATAACAAAAAGCACAAACACATATTTGAACTCCATCTTTATTACCCCCACTTGCCCTCAGACATAGTCCACAATGATGGTCCCACGACGGTCAGTCGCCTCCAGAGGTCCTCAAGGGTCCTTTAACTGCAGTCTCTGGGGTCGCACTGATGCTGCACTGTATGGCAAAGATCTGCCATACAGTGCAGCTGTCAGTGCTGCAAACCCAAGTCCCAGAGACCACATGATCTCTGAGGCTTGGGTAAGGTTACCAGATGTCGCCATGGCAACCTAAGGTTGCTGATCACTGTGAGGAGAGGTGAGTGACCCTGCACTCCCTCTCCCCGGACCCTAAGTGCTGTGATCATTCTGTGATCACACAGATTGCTGCCCCTGGCTGTCAGATCTCTCCTCAGCCTCATCTCCTCCATGCAGGAAATTAGGCTTAGAGGAGCGGGCAGAGACGGCAGGCGGGCCAGGCAGAACAGGAGTGGGGGAGGAGAGCAAGGAGCGGACAGAGGAGGAGAGCGGGGAGCGGACAGAGGAGGTGAGCGGGGAACAGGAAGGAGAAGAGCGGGGAGCGAACAGAGGAGGTGAGAAGGGCACAGGGCGGAGGAGACCGGGGCGCGGAGACAGGTGAGAGGGGAGGAGGGAGAAGAGCGGGGACATGAGGTAGGAGAGTGGGGAGGAGGAAGCAGGGAGAGAATGGAGAAGACCTAGGAGTGGAGGCAGGAGAGAGGGGAGGAGGAAGTGGGGAACAGACGGCAGGGGACCGGAGAGGGGGGATTGGAGGCAGGAGAGTGGGCACAAGAGTGGAGGGGCAGTGGGCACAGGCAGGGGATGATTGCAGGAGCCGGGCACATCTGACAGCCTGGCCCCTGCAGAGATCATGCAGGCAAGTGCTGATATTCAACACTTTCTTGTGCGATCATGATGTGATCGGTCAGTCAGATTGACTGACCGATCACATCGCTCAGAGTGTGGGGATGACTAAAAACGGTCCACACACCTCTTCCCCTGACCCTTAGCTGTCACTGACAGCTGTCAGAGTTGAGCTGTCACTGTTTGTTTAAAAGCTGTGACAGTTCAAAGCCATGATGGGTTTAGCCGTGATGGTGCAGGAACTGACATTTTTCCATGACAGCTAAACCCGTCATTGGTCGTAATGGGGTTAAACAGCATTATACTTTCCAGGGTCCACCCAATTGTACTTCTGTGGCCGCTCATTAACTTCCTGGATATTCACTGCAAAGAGACCCAACACCCAATCACAGATGCTGTCACAGAGAAATGCAGTTTTTGCCATGAATTTCATGCTTTTTTGGTGCAGTTTTGGCACAAAACTGCATGCATTGTGTTCAATGTGTTCATCTGCATCTCGTCACCAAAAAAAGCACCAAAACCACTACATGGTTTTTGCTGCAGATTTCATGATTTTTTTGGTGCATTGTGTTCAATGTGTTCATCTGAATCTCCTGGCCCAAAAAAAGCACCAAAACCGCAACACAGTGGAGCCCTTTTTATAAAATTATTCCTTGAAATAATTTCTAAAAAACGATGTGGGGCTCCGCCATATTTTTGTATGCCAGCAAGGTACAGCAAGAAGGTATGGGCTGCCCTATACCACCGGCTGCCTTTTTGTACCTGGCTGGAAACCAAAAATATAGGGAAGCTCTTCTTTTTAATTATTTCATGAATTTCATGAAATAATTAAAAAAAAATGACATGGGGCATCGCTGTATTTTTGTTTTCAAGACATGTATTAAGCAGCTGAAGGCTTGAATCCTCAGCACAGGGTGGCTCAAGCTTTCTGGGGCCCCCTTTGTGAATTCCAGCCTGCCTCTGCTACAGAAAATGGCACATTCATAGAAGCCCCATTTTCTGGTGCTGTGTCCCGACTTTTCCAGTGGCCCTGGTGGCGGTGGCACACTGGGTAATAAAAGGGTTTATGCCAGCTTTGCATTGGCAACTGGCACTAAGCCCAAGATTCAAAGTGTCAGGCCAATATTAGACCCACCCCCTATGAATGTCTAGTAAGCAGTAAAATATCACAACACTGAAAAAAAACATTTCAAAATAAAACACAAGACAACCCTGTTTCCCATCTTTAATTAACCAAAAAAACCTCCCTACAGCATAATCCACATGGAACATCTTCATGTCTGCTGCATATCTCTGTGAGCAGACGCCCATTCTCTGTGACAGCTTCTGATTGGTTGTTGGTCCCCTCCGCAATGAATAATGAGCAGCACCAGAAGTAGACGCAGCGGGATGGTGGGACACGGTAAGTATAATGCTGTTTAAAAACTATTTTCTTTATGTTTACAGCCCCCGCACCCCCAAACCTGAACGGTAACACGGACTTTCCAGTTTGGGTTTGCCCATCACTAGTCTCAAGGCTCACATGATGTAAAAACATCATGAGCTCCGAGCAGTGGCGGACCCAAACTGTAGAGGTCCCCTGTGCAAGAAATTTTTCGGGGCCCCCTCCCCGTGCCCCTCACCCCGCACCCCTCATAGTGCAACAAAGTAATGTAAACATATAGATTGTAATATTTATTTACAATGCAACTATCAAATCTAAATAGTAAAGTTGTTTAATTATCTTATTATGATCCTAAAAACTAATAGGAAGATAGTTGTTACCTACCTGCCCGTTCTACCACTTGCATAGGTCAGTCACAAACCTCTCTAGCCAGTGATTCTGCTGCTTCAGGTCAATAGACAGCTCTTAGGCCCCTTTCACATCAGCGGCAAGCTGATGTTTGTGGCTGTGATGTTTGTGTGCAATTTGTGATTTGAAGCAAGCTCTGAATGACACTAGCTGTGTAGGAAGAGCCGGTGAAAAGTCTTTTTGGAAATGATTCACAAGGTTCTCTCCATCCTTATGCAGTTCTTCATCAGATGCGGACTGTTGTGAGCTGGGAAGGATTGCTCTGAATTTTTGCACTGTTGTATGAAGACTTTGAAATCTTTGTTTTAATTGCATGATAACTGTGTCCAAGCAGGGGTTAAAGATGTTAACCTGGAAATATTTCTCCGCATCACAAAGCCGTTCATCTTCACACAATTCATCGTACTGTCTCTTTACATGTTTATTTCGTTTTCTTTCAAATGCAACTTCTGTTCCCCACTTCTCTGACAATTCTATGGCGCTGTTTTTTGCATCCTGGTAGTTGTTTCTGAACTCTTGAAGGACTTCAACTGCATTCTGAAGTAATTGTGCTGCTTTTTCAAGATTTATGTCTTTAGCTTGCAAACACTTTGAAATTGGTCCAACAAATCTAGAATCCTGGACTGCATGACAACTGTCATCACAAACTGAAAAGTGCTGATGTAATTCTTTAAGCTAGAGGCATCATTGACATCACTGGAATTTTTATCTGACTCAAGATAATGTTTGTGAGTGCCTTCAGGATATCTGTATAGCGATACCTCAGTGCAATGATGGAATCATTCCTGGAAGACCATCTAGTTGGACACAATCTCTTCAGAGTAATGTTATCCGTTTTAAACGCTGATGATATGTCTGACAGCAAAGCCCAGCGTTTGATGCTGTTGCCAAAAAGCTGATACAATTTTTCAATGATATCATAAAACTTGATTAGTTCTGGGATAAATCTTACAGAATCATTTAAAGCAAGGTTTAAGTTGTGAGCTGCACAATGTATGTACTGCGCACTAGGCTCCTGTTTTGAAATTCTGGCTTGAACACCCGTATATATGCCGCTCATGTTTGCTGCCCCATTATACCCTTGTCCACGACATCTACTCATGTCAAGGCCCTTATTAGCAATACTTTGAACAATTTCTTTCTCAAGGTTTGCAGCTGTTTGATCAGTTATAGGATGAAATCCAAGGAAAACTTCATTCATCTTTAGCACTGTAACAGAATTCTGTTCATTTGTTTCAACAGTTACATAACGAAAAATCTGAAGTAGTTGGTCAGTTTTCGAGATGTCTTGTGTTGTATCCATGATCATTGAAAAAAATGTAGCTCTCTTGACTTCACTAACAATTTCGAGTTCTATCTTCTTGGATAATAAAGCAATAATCTCATCCTGTATTTTGTGGCTCAGATAGCAAACTGACCCCTTTGCCATTTCCAATAACTGGTGCAGAGTAGAGTCATACTTTGCTAGCAACTGAATCAGGGACAAAAAAACACCACAGTTTCCTTCACCTATTACTTCTTTGTGACCTCTAAAGGGAAGATTAGCCATTGCCAGTGTTAATGTGACATTAATCACTCTGTCAAGAACTTGCCTCCAGAAGTTTTTTTATTTTCTAATTTCCCTCTTGTTTTCTTCATCTATAGTACCATGACTGCGCCAATGCTGCATCAACATACACGCATTCATGTGCTGCATGGAGCTTTCATGATAATTCACTGCTTGTGTAAGGTGACACCATTTTCTCACACCATTTACCCATGCTGAATTGTAAGCACCACAATTACGATCAGCAAAAAGCCAGCATGGTTCACAGTAGGCACAGTTTAGCATTGGCGAATAACACAACCATGAACGTGGGATCAATACTCCGGCTTGTGATTTTTTGTTGTAATATTTCTGTGAGAAACAACGTCCTCCCTGTTTTGTATCTCGTGGAAATTTTATAAATGGCCGACAAGACCCCTGAGAAATGATGAATCTCTTCGTTTGGCTGTCAGTTATATCTGGTGGGAAGTTGCCACAGACTGTTTGAAATTGTTTGTCATCTGTAGCAAGGCCTTCAACAACAATTTCTTCCAGATCTTCTCTAGAATCATCTTCACTCTGTATTATAACTGCTGCACAGGATTCTTTATTTACTGCAGACTCTGAGCTCTCTGTATGAGTAGTGTGAGAAGTGTCCTCACTTGTACCTTCAGCACTTACACTCGGCAAATTTTCATTCTCCTCACCCTGATGGGCAGCAATATGGCCACTGTCTTCAGAAGTGCTGCTGCAGGGGAGTGCTACCTCACTGTGTTCCTTGTCAGATTGTTTAAGAAATGCACTAATTTTTGGAAGTTTAGCTGTCTCGGCCAACTCTTCTATCTTTTGTTTGCGCTTTTGAGCGCTGCTTTTTTTGGTCCTGGTGCCATTCTGAAAAAATGGATCATAATGTATGTTTTCTATGTCCACAGCATTTAGGTACTTAATAAATCATACAACTCTATAAGCATTGTTTTAACACCTTCACCACGGAAGGATATTCAGTTTTTGTTTTTCCCTCTTCTTCTTCCAAGAGCCATAGCGTTTTTATTTTCCGTCAATATAGACATATGATGACTTTTTTTTGTGGGATGAATTGTACTTTAGAATTATATCATTTATTTTACTATTGCACTGGAAAATGGTGTAAGGCTCCTGTCACATCTGCGTTAACTGTAATTTGCGTTACATCCAGCAGATGTTGCCGCATATTTCGGATCTCTCCCGTAATGGTCCCGAAATGGTCGACTTGCGTCACTGATCAGGCAAGCCCCATTTATTCTCAATGGGGCTTGCAGTAAGGTGCGCAACTGCAGAATTGCGGAATCCGGCACTTGCGGAACCACAAAAAAACCGCAGCTAGCAGCGTTTTTTTTGCACACCACAAGTACTGGATCTGCTGGATGCATCAATAATGCACTTGCCGCAAGCCCATAGAGAATGAATGGGGCTTGCCTGATCAGTGACGCAAGTCGGCAATTACGGGACAGAAGGTGACGCAAGTCGGCCGTTACGGGACAGATCTGAAAGATGCGGCAACATCTGCTGGATCTAATGCAAATTACAGTTAACGCAGATGTGAAAGGGGCCTAAGTGCGGTGTAATTGCATAAAAGTTCAATTCAACAAAGGTTTTTGGAGGGTTTTAATTGCCATGCATGTTCAGTATATAGTAATATTAATCTGCCATGATTTCCCTGGTCAGTACGAGTTCATACATACCAAAAAAATTTTTATTTTGTTAGTATTTAAGTAAAATACTATTTATCGTATTATTATATTTCTTAGATTACTTAATTAAAGATGCTGACATTTTTCAAATAAAAAATTACATTTTGTCACCATTTTCTGAGATGCACCACATTGTCATCTTTTGAGATCTGAGGCTGTGTGACAGCTTTTTTTTGCGTCTTGAGCTGGCGTTTCAAATAATAAAATTTTGGGGTCGATGGGATCACCCATTATTACATTTTATTGCAATATTCCACCAACCAAAAGGAGCCTTGTTCTGCCTTTTTTTTCTGTCACACAGGTTACAGAACTGATTAGTTTATTTTTTATATATTGATAGAGCGTGCATTTCGGAACATGGCAATACCAAATGTATGTTTTTGTTTATTTCACTTTTGTGTTTATTTATTTCATATTTCCTTTTTTTTTTTTTTAAAAAAACTCTTTAGTCTTTTTACTAGTCTCCTTAGGCTAGTGTCAGACTCACGTTTTCAGTGCTGCCCAGGGGGTCGCAGTGAAATCTTATTTTTTGACAGCATAAAAGTGGTGCTACCGCAATGGTAGCGCCGCATTAACGATGCCTATACTTACCTATGGAGGCCCCACGCCTAACACGGCATCAACGCTGTCATCTGTTTTAAATCTCGCGGTATTTGCTAATGCGAGAAAAGACTCTTTCTGAAACGTCTTTTCTCGCGTTAGCAAATACCACGAGATTTCCATCTGATGACAGCGTTGGAACCGTGTTAGGGGCGGTGCGTGGTTAGATTGCGCTGTCAGAGTTTGAGAGCACAATCTAACTATTTAACAGGCACAAGCAGATTTTCGGTCAGATCAGCTGGTGCGCTGGGAAAGATATGGACTTAGCACTAGAGAGCCGACATCAAAGGGAGGGAGGCAACCAAGGACGTACCTATACATCTGTGGTCGTGCAGGGACAAAAAAAAAATTAAAATATTTATGTTGTACAGTTTTTATTTACACATGGCTCACAGACGTCCATACATACTGTATAATTGGCATCCCCATTGAAAATAACTCATACATTAAACTTTGCCTATCTTTTAAAAATTTATTGTTTCCAGCTAGTCTATGTTCAGCCATGATTTCAAAAGTCTTATACAGTAAATTAAAGAGGACCGGTCACCCCCCTGGTGCTAGGTAAACTGAATGCAGTACTGAATGCAGGGTGTCTGCTGCATTCAGGGAAGGGGTACCCCATGTTTTTAACCACCCTGTAAGCTCTTAAAAAGACTTTATAAAGTGTATAGATAAGGAGTCCAGAGGAACTTACTCAGTATGGAGTCATCGCTGTTCTCCGGTGTCCTCCGGCCCTCTTCTTCTCTGTGCCGCCTCCAGCCCTCTCTGTTCCGCCTCCTGGCTCTGTGTATCTCTCCTCCTGGCCCGCTCATGTGCCTCAGTGTCTGAAGTGACGCAGCTGCAGAGCGACCAGGTCTCGGCAGCTAAAACGCTTTCTGCCGGTGATGTCAGCGCCGGATTCCGCCCTGCTCCAGATTATACTGTATTCATACAGCGGGGCGGGTTCCAGCGCTGACATCACGCACTGCACTGAGTGCTGCATTCAGTTTACATAGCTCCAGGGGGCTGACAAGTTCTCTTTAAAAGCAATGACTATTTCCCCAAAATGGTGCTAATTTTTCTCTCCCAAAAATTGCCAGAAAGCTATGTCAATTTACAAAACTAATGTTAGTAGGGAAAGAGGGAGGACATAAGTGGAAAGCACAATAGCGGTACAATTATCACATGTTGGACACTAATGGGCATACTAACCTCTATTGTTGCCGATAAGACTTTGCTGAGATGTCAATAAGTATGATGGGAAAATAAAATTTTCATACGGCACTACTATTCACATAAAGATGACATAATCTGTGATGAAGCAGATGGCGCAAAAATTAGCAGTACTTTACTAGCAAACATTTTAGTGCTACAACGTGTAAATATTAGTGATGGCCGAACCTCCGATGCTCAGGAGTGAGAAACTGTTCCGAGTTTTTTGTAAAGTCCGAGTTCGGGGCCAGAGATAGGTTCGGATGCAAGTCAAGTTATTTCTAATGAACAGCTGAGGTATCAGCTGATGCTGAGCAGCTGTTCATTTGAAGTAGCCGCACGGTGCTGTCAGGGTTCATGTGAGTTCATGCTTGTCAGCATGAACTCACATGAACTTTCCCACGGCCACCCAGCGCACAGCTCAGCTACATCTGTGGTAGAGGTTCTGTACCAGAGATGTAGCTGAGCTAAAGAAGAAAACTGGATTGGACTACGTCGGACGGAAGATAATTTTTGTAATAAAGATGGAGTCTATAAGTGTTTTTTTTTTCTCATAACACTTTTTTCTCTATGCTGTGTTTTTTTTTAACACTTCAATACAAATTCATGGCGGTCATGTCTAATATTGGTGTGACCCCATGAATTTCGGGCTTAGGGCCAGCTGATAAAACAAAGCTGGTCCTAACCGCTTTAATACCCAGTGAGCCACCACACCAGGGCCCTAGATGAGTTGGGTACAGCGCGACAAGATGGCGTTTATATGAACACGCCATCTTCTGGGGCGGCTGCAATTCACAGCGGGGGCAGGGGGGGGCAGAAAGCTTGGGCCACCCTGCGCTGCGGATTCCAGCCCCCAGCTGCCTAGTTGTACCTGCCTGGACACAAAAATAGCGCAAAGCCACACTTTATTTTTTTTTATTATTTCATGAAATTCATTAAATAATAAAAAAAAGGGCTTCCCTAGATTTCTGTTTCCAGCCAGGTACAAATAGGCAAGGTATAAGAAGACCTTGGCTCACCTAGTATGTGGTGCTCAAAAAATATGTAACTGGTTTATAGTATAGTTGGCACACACTTAGGAAAAAATTGAGTCCGTTTTGTAGCAGAACACTTCTTGATTTATTTCTGCTTTTTTGCATAAATGGATTACAACAATCCGCCCAGGTCATAGTGTGGGCCAATCAGCATAGCGGCGCTCACGTCAGAAGCAAGCGACATCGCCTCTGACGTCAGTGCCGCTATGCTGATTGGCCCACACTATGACCTGGCCGGAGCTGCGGCCTGAACTCCGGAAGAGCAGGGACCATGGAGGCTAGGACCGGCAATACCGGTGCAAAACGGCACCGGAACACGGCGGACGGCAGCGGATCATCTCGGGGACCGGAGCACAGAGGACGGCACAGGACCATCGGGGACCCCACACCGGACCCGGTAAGAAGCGGTGCTATGTGTGTGTGTGTGACTGTGTGTGTGGTGTATATGGTGTGTATATATGTGTATTCATGTGTCTGTATGTGTGGGAATGTGTGGATAGATGGCTGCAGTGTGTGGATGGATGGATGGATGGTGGGGCCTCCAATGTAAGGCCCCCCCCCTGAAAGTAAGACAGGGGGCCACTTTTGGCCCCCAAAAAAATGTAAGACAGGGTCTTACTTTCGGGAAAACACGGTATATATAAAATTATTTTTTCTGTAATGAATTTTTCTAAAAAATTTTGACGTGGGCTTCGCCGTATTTTTGTATGCCAGCCATTTACAGCAGACAAGAACGGGCTGCCCCCAACCCCCAGCTGCCTATTTGTACCTGGCTGGACACAACAATATAGGGAGGCCCTTTTTTTTTATTATGTCATGAATTTCATGAAATAATAATAAAAAAAAAATGGTTGGGGCTCCGTGCTGTTTCTGTGTCCAGCCAGGTACAACTAGGCAGCTGGGGGCTGAAATCCGCAGCGCAGGGATGCCCAAGCTTTCTGGGTTCCCCGCTGCAAATTGCAGTCCGCAGCCACCCCAGAAGATGGCGCGTTCATATAAGCGCCATCTTCTGGCACTGTACCCAACTCATCCGGGGCCCTGGTGCGGTGGCACACTGGGTAATAAAGGGGCTAGGGCCAGCTTTGTATTATTACCTGGCTCTAAGCCCGAAATTCATGGTGTCTTGAAATTATTAGACATGACCACCATAAATTTCTATTGAAGTGTTAAAAAAAATCACAACTCAGAGAAAAAAAAGTTTTATTAGAAAAAAAAACGAAACAACACTTAGAGACTCCATCTTTATTAAAAAAATTATCTTCCGTCCGACATAGTCCAATCCAGTTTCCTTCTTTAGCTCAGTTACATCTCTGGTAGAGAACCTCTACCAGAGATGTAGATGAGCTGTGTGCTGGGTGACCGTGGGAATGGTCATGTGAGTTCATGCTGTCAATCATGAACTCACATGAACCCTGAAAGCACCGCGCGGCTACTTCAAATGAACAGCTGCTCAGTATCATCTGATACCTCAGCTGTTCATTTGAAATAACCGACGGGAAAGCCGGCAGTGAGAAGACTTCACCGCCGGCTTTCCTGTGCGGTGCTGTGATCCCCACTCCCTGATGCCCCTCCCCGCTCCCTCTCCGCCCGATCCTACCTTAGGGAAGGGGGCATCAGGGAGCGGGTAGAGCAGCATAGAATGGGAAAGCCGGCGGTGAAGTCTTCTCACCGCCGGCTTGTCCGCCTGGGTCCTGCGCTCCCCGCTCCCTTGTACTGCGCTTCCCGCCAGATCCTAACTCAGGATTGGGGTGGGACTCGGCGGGGGGAGCGGAGGATTGGGATGGAAGACGGAGGATCGGGCTGAATGATTGTTTAAAAGCCGGCAGCTTTTTACCGCTGGCTTTTAAACAATCATGCACCCATTTCAGACTTTTCCTCAACCCCCAGATCTGTATAGCGTCCATCAGAGACATTACTCACATTTCCCATTGACTTACATTAGACTCGCTACTCGTAACGAGTACCCGAGCATCGGGACCTACTCGTTACGAGTATAGCGAGTCTGAATATTTCACTACACGCTCATACCTAACTGTATATATAATATTGAGGCTATGCAGGGCTGTATATTATATGTGGAGGCTGCTGCTTGGCTGTATATATTATTTGCCAGTTGCAGCCTCCAAATAATATATACAGCCCAGCACAGATTCAAAATAACATACACAATGAACTCAGCATAGCCTCCAGTTAATATATACAGTCCAGCACAGCCGCCAGGTAATATCTACGGTCCAGCACAGCCACCAGGTAATATATACAGCCCAGCACAGACTCCAGGTAATATATACAGATCAGCACAGCCTCCAGGTAATATATACAGTCCAGCACAGCCTCCAGGTAATATATATGGCCCAGGACAGACTACAGGTAATATATACAGACCAGCACAGCCGCCAGGTAATATATACAGCCCACCACAGCCTCCAGGTAATATATACAGTCCAGCACAGTCGCCAGGTAATATATACAGACCAGCACAGCCTCCAGGTAATATATACAGTCCAGCACAGCCACCAGATAATATATACAGTCCAGCACAGACTCCAGGTAATATATACAGACCAGCACAGCCTCCAGGTAATATATACAGTCCAGCACAGCTGCCAGATAATATATACAGTCCAGCACAGACTCCAGGTAATATATACAGACCAGCACAGCCTCCAGGTAATATATACAGTCCAGCACAGCCACCAGATAATATATACAGTCCAGCACAGACTCCAGGTAATATATACAGACCAGCACAGCCTCCAGGTAATATATACAGTCCAGCACAGACTCCAGGTAATATATACAGACCAGCACAGCCTCCAGGTAATATATACAGTCCAGCAAAGCCGCCAGGTAATATATATAGACCAGCACAGCCTCCAGGTAATATCTACAGTCCAGCACAGCCGCCAGGTAATATATACAGCCGAGCACAGACTCCAGGTAATATATACAAACCAGCACAGCCTCCAGGTAATATATACAGTCCAGCACAACCGCCAGGTAATATATATGGCCCAGCACAGACTCCAGGTAATATATACAGACCAGCACAGCCGCCAGGTAATATATACGGTCCAGCACAGCCGCCTGGTAATATATACAGCCCAACACAGACTCCAGGTAATATATACAGACCAGCACAGACTCCAGGTAATATATATAGCCCAAGACAGCCTCCTCCAGGTAATATATATGCAGCCCAGGACAGCCTCAAGGTAGTATATGCAATCTAGCATAGCCTCCGTATAATATATATGGCCCAAGACAGCTTCAAGGTGATATATATAGCCACCCCCCTGTTGCCCTTTCTTTCATTATGCTCTCCCCTATATGTGGCTCACTTTCTTCATAGTGCTTCTCGTCCTATATGCCTGGAGGAGAAGCTTGGCTGCATTGAGGGAAGGGGGGCCTGAGGGTCCGAGGACCCCCCCCTTCCTTGATGCACCCAAGCTTCTCCCCCAGGATCCCCCTTCCTTGATGCAGCCGATCTTCTCCCCCAGCTTGGGGGATAAGCTTGGATGCATCAAGGAAGGGGGAGCCCCTATGGGGGGTCCTGGGGGAGAAGCTCGGCTGCATCAAGGAAGGGGGGCCCTTAGGAGTACTAGGGGCCCCCCCTTCCTTGATGCAGCCAATCCTCTCCCTCAGCTTGGGGGATAAGCTTAGATGGTTCAAGGAAGGGGGGGTCCTGGGGCTCACAGGACCCCCCCCCCTTTGGAAGGGGGGTCCTGGGGAGAAGCTTGGCTGCATTAAGGAGGGGGGTCCCCTATGGGGGGTCCTGGGGGAGATGTTCGGCTGCATCAAGGAAGAGGGGGAACCTTAGGAGTTCTAGGGGCCCCCCTTTTTTGATGCAGCTGAGCTTCTCCCAAAGGACCCCCTCTCCCTCAGCTTGGGGGATGCTTCAAGGAAGGGGGGTCCTGAGGGAGAAACTGAGCTGCATCAAGGAAGGAGGGGGCCCCTAGGACTCCCCTTCCTTGATGTAGTTGAGCTTCTACCCATCTGAGAGCCATGTCCCCCCCCCCCGAATCATGTCAGAAAGCACATTTTTTGTGCATTATTCCCCCTCCACAGCCCTGCTCCGGAACTCTTACCTGGAGCAGGCTTAGAGGAGGAGGATCAGGTCAGGATCCTAGACCTGGATAGATCCTGGATGATGGCTCACAGCACTCTGCAGTGTGACTTCCCGGGTGAGGAAGAGCTTCTCCAGCCTCCATGGAGAACCTGGAAGTAACACTGCAGCGTCGACTCCCACTCAGCACAGCAGCCACTTCTTGTCAGACAGACCGTCACTGTCTGTGAGGAGTCTGTCTGTGACTGTCCTCTGTCAGATCAGAGGATGCTGCTGCACCGCCGGCCCCGCTGCGGCGCCACCACTGCACCCTCCAGAGCCAGGAGAGTCCAGACCCGCTGGGGTCCTGAGGGGCCCCTAGCAGCTCGGGGCCCCAGTGCAGTTGAACATGCTGCACATGCAGTAGGTCTGCCCCTTGCTCCGAGAGAGCAAGTGCCAACACCACTGGAATAGCGTTGCAAAGGAGAAAAAGATCGGGATTTATCCGCGCTCGACCACAAGGAGATCCAGAATAGGAAAGACACAGTTTATTCACACACGGAACACACAAATTGCCGACACGTTTCGTGGCCTCCTGGCCACTTCTTCAGGGCATAAACTTCTCTTCTTTTTTAACACCACTGGAATGGCAGCAGTGCCGAATGGGAGTATAAGTGTTGTTATTTCACCGGGGCAAAAATGCTGATTCAGAAGGTGTTGTCCAAGTTGTGGACAAACCCTTTCATGTTAGGTTGGTGAGCAGCTTTGATTATTAACAAATTATGTAACCAATAAGTCACCAAGACACTGTATAAACTCACAGCAGTGTGCTGGGAGTTGGCAATTATTAGTGATGAGCGAGCACTACCTTGCTCGTGTACTTAGAACTTGTAATGAGCAGTTGGATGCTTGGATGGGCGCGACTGGAATACCTCAGTATAATGGAAGTAAACTCAAGCATTTTCCTGGGATATCAGTTCTAATTATTCTGATTAGAACTGATATTTCCCCCTGAATGACCACTTTGTAAGACCTAACAGTTTCTTGGGGTTAACATTTTGGCTACACACTGTGTGCACTTTTCTGCTTGACTGGTTAGTACTACACTGATACTTTTCACTATAGCTCTTTACTGTGGATGTGTCAATTCCTGAAATTGCTGCCAAAGAACCTATTATCTATTGATCAGTATATCTAGAGGTTCAGTTGAATTTGTAATCACTGACTTATTTCTGTGAGCCTAGGTCTATGTATGTTGCCAAAGAACTTATTAGCTACTACTTTCTGTACAACATGCCACAATGTGATTTTTCTGTGATCACATGTTTTTTTTCTGTTTCCTAATGGGGTATCATTTTTAATCTTGTTGAGTCGCATTCAGAGCCTGCTCCTGTCACTAACCATTGCCGTATTCACACTGTAGGTGGTGCTGGTGATTGGGGAGAAGTCTTTGTAGGAGATTATTATTATTATTTATTTATATAGCGCCATTAGGTTCCATGGCGCTTTACATGAGGATGAGGGAGACAAGAACAAGTACACTAAATCTAGGCGATCAGGACGTACAGGTACAGGAAGGGCAGGGACCCTGTCCATGAGGGCTCACAGTCTATGAGGGGTGGGTTAGGATACAGTAGGATGGGTTATAGTGGCTGGAACCTGTGGTATTTTACAGCCTGACAGTGTTAATGTGGGGGCAGTCCAGGTGAGGTCATTAGCTTCTAAACTTCAGCCTAATGGAAAGTTCAACACCCTACAAATACCTTTGGCCTTTTCCTGTAAGTTGCCAGAAATTGTTTTTGGTATCCCTGTTTAGCCTATATTACATCTAGTGTTTATTGGTTTGACCACTATTTTAGACGCTTCTTTTGCCTCATGTTTTTGTATTTTATTGCCATCTGGGTTTTGACCCAGCTATCTGACCATGCTATTGGATCCTGTTTTTGCCCCTGTCCTGACCTCTAGCCCTTACCCTGTTTAGCAGCCATGCCTGTCTCTGGACTGTTGTCTTTCATAGCCAGTTGCCTCCGGACTCTGCTATATAATTCCGTCTCTTTATGGGGGTTAAAGGGTCTCAGAGTCACTCTGGGTTCTGCCTAACAGAGCAGCTTGTGCTTGTGTAGTCTCTCATGAAGGGCACTAAAGGGTGCAAGTGTACAATATGTAAGGAAGTAATTTTGCTTTTGTCAACTCCCAGAGAACAGTGTGTGCCAAGAATCGTGTCACTGGGACCTCTGCATGCCAGGTACTAGCATGGCTGTGATGGCTGTAAAAGTGCCCAAAGTCGAAAAGGTTGTTGATTGGCTGCACTGCAGCCCTTCATTAAACTTTGTTCAACATATGAACAACATCTGAAGTCTACCATGGACGCCCATGAGAAGTCTGTGTTTGAGTTCAAGCACCTGACTCTAAGTGACCGGTACGGACCCCAAGCGGGTTCTCTCATCCCTACTCTTCATCTCTTAATAGAACATTTATATATAGCAAAAAGGAAATTAGCCATGTACAGGCAGAGGTCTCACTCTCAATGATACCAGCTCTACTAGACTCCTGGAAGCTGGCCTGTCAGTCCCCACCATTTGTATTATTAATACACTGATAACAAGTATTGAGAGTTCTACTGCTCAAATGCAACAAGGGAGGACAGCCTCTAAAGAATATGAAATTTCAGGTGTTAAACCATTCAGTCAGCTCTATTGAGTAATGAATTATATTACAAAATCTTTTCATTTTGTCTTCGTGAATTGTTTGTTCAAAAAGAAAAAAATAGTTACTACTTAAACAAAAGCAAGCTGATGGGCTTTCAAAATTATAAAAAGAAAACCTCTTTAGGAGTAGGGGGCTGTAATTCTGCAAATTAAGCAGGAAATTAATAATCCTCAAATGGATTTTACCATATTAAAAAAATATTTCCTGTCTGAAAGGTCTTCTAAAAACAATAAACTTTTTAAATACACTTAATTTCTTGAAACGTGCCTCTTTTCTGTATCAGGCATACAAATATAGCTTGATTACTGGTCTTCTAATTTGCTCTAACTGCATAGCTCATCCACTGGTAGGCTTTTCCAGCTATGACTGAGCCTGGGCAGATGATATCCATAGCTCCCAAATTTCCCAGATTCAGCGGGACTATCTCATTATCTTAGGAAAAAATAGTTGCGGTTCTGATAGCGCTAAGGAAGGAGGGCAAGGGGAAATTGTTGTGATGAACAGACCTTTATTAAAAACACGGTCCCTCAAACTCCGCTACGCGTTTCGACGTTACCGTCTTCATCAGGAACCTGATGAAGACGGTAACGTCGAAACGCGTAGCGGAGTTTGAGGGACCCTGTTTTTAATAAAGGTCTGTTCATCACAACAATTTCCCCTTGCCCTCCTTCCTTAGCGCTATCAGAACCGCAACTATTTTTTCCTGTGCACTTCTCTCCCTTCTGAGGGACCGTGCGGTTCAGCAGCTTTGGAAGAGAGGCATCGTTTATAAAAAGAACCTGTTTATCCAAGTCTGGAGGACTACTAGGACCTATCTGACGTCACCGCCTTGGATCACGTGACCGGTGGAAGTGACGCTGCTCTCTCCCTGGCACGAGGATTTTCTCGGGGACGCCCTGTTTGGTATTGCTCCACAGGAGGCTATCACTGGAGTTGTACCCAGCCAGTACAACTCCACAAGGTGAGTGGAAACCCCGCTTTCCCTGCAATACGGTTTACCCTGAGGTGCTTCACATTTGCGCTCCTTCCCTTTTCTTTTACATATCTCATTATCTTGGCACTTCAGCACTTTATCCTGACTTCCTCTCAAGGGGGGTTTACACGTTGCGATATCGGCGTCCAATTTCAATGAAAAGTCACGTGGTTCGATCGTTGGAGCCGATATCGTTCCTGCGTTGTATGGTGTGAACGTCCAATACGATGCAGGAACGATGTCAATGCGATATCGGGGATTGAATGAGCGTGCTATTCAGTGCTCCGATATTGAATGGAGATTGGAGCCGGATCGTGCTGTGTGACAGCCCAACTCCGATGTGAAGTTCAACGTCACCCATTCACTCCCATGTTAAATGGTCGTTCCTGGGTTGGGGGGCGTAGATATCGTACGGACGTTGCATCCAGAAATCGCAACGTGTAAACCTCTGGTGCGATGCGGGAGAAACGTGCACTAAATGCGCACTCCCGCGCCATTGAATTGCGATATCGGAACGATATTGAAACGTGTAAACCCACCCTTACTCTCTTCATCAGCGCAATAACTCCTCTTTCTCAGGGGGTGGGTTATCTCTCTGTAAATTCATAAATTAAACAATTCCCTTACTCTCTCACAGTCTGGTCTCCATGAGACTCACTTTAGTGACTTCCCTGTTCTAATGCAGCAGATCTGCCTATTAGGGCTTGGACACACAGGTGTGAAACTCAGACGACTGTAGTGCGAGTCAAAATCGCATTGCAGTCGGACCAATGTTACTCAATGTCTGAGAGCATATTTCCCAGTGTTTTCCCAGTGTTTTTTTCCTCGTCCGACACTCGGATGACGAGTCAGTCGCAACATGCTGCGATTTCATGTGAGCGTCAGACGAGACTCGCCAATGCAAGTCTATGGGTCCGACAAAAATCACGAACCGCGCACACAGACAGCACAGGGACAGCATTGGGAGAGCGATTTTAACATGGTGTTTCTCGCAGAGATAAGAATAGACAGGATAGACATGATAGAATAGCTGGATTGGGTTCACCTGTCTCCCGCTGCTACTTCCGGGGCCGCCCATTAAGCTCTGCTCTCACCATTGCTCCTCTATGCGCCACTCATACTAGAGCAGCGGTGACAGCAGAGTTAACTCACTGCTTGCCGGCGCTGGTATCGGTAAGCAGTGCCCGTTAGCAGCGCCTTTACTCCTGCTGCTCATGTATGAGCCGCTCATTCAGGAGCCGCTGCTCTGTCACCGGCCATCGTTGGCATAGTAACCGCTTATTAGGTTACTATGGCAATGGTGTCAGCTATGATGTCATCAATTAGCCGCCACTGACTCTGCTCATTCAGTGATCACAGAGCAGGGGAGGAAGCGTTCTTCCTCCTCCTGCTTTGTGATGTAGTAGAGCTAAACATTTGGAGAAGAAAGAAGACAGAAGAAAGAAGAGAGAAGAAAGAAGATCAGGATCCTGGAGGGCTGTAAAGCGGAGTAATAAAGATGGAGTTACTAAGGGTGTCTGTGTCTTTATTTCTAATAAATACTTTTTTCTCTGTGTGGTGTTTTTTTAACCCTTTATTGGAGATTCTTAATGGCCGGGTCAAACTTGGCCTGACATTAAGAATCTTGGGCTTAATACCAGCTTGTATAACAAAGCTGGTATTAACCCCTTTATAACCCAGCGTGCCACTGCCACCAGGGCCTCTGGAAGAGCCTGGTAAGGCACCTGGAAATGGCGCTTATTAATGCGCCATTTTCAGGCGCGCCTGAGGGCTGTTGTTCTTTAGCGTGGGGGGTGCCTATAAAAATGGCCCTCACCCCGCTGGGAATACAAACCCTCAGCTGCCTAGTTTTACCTTGGCTGGCATTGAAAAATAGGGCGAAGCTCACGCATTTTTTTGCCAGCCAAGGGAAAATTGGGCAGCTGAGGGTGGCAACTCACAGCGGTCTGCTTTCATCGAGCTAGACTTAATTTCTGCGAAGCCCCACACATTTTTTTTTTAATATTTATTAATTTCACACCCTATAATGCCAGGTTGGTTGCCCTACACTAATGTGTACAGCAACCAAGCAGAATCACTGTCCAGATTGCGGAAAAGCACTCTGACTATAACAGCCAATCACAGAAGCTCTGAAACAGTGTGAGCTCCTCTGATTGGCTTTTTGTCTGACAGTGCAGTGAATATGTAATTAGCCTAATAGGCGGCCCTGGAAGTAGCAGCGGGAGACAGGTGAACCCAATCTAGCTATTATAGCATCTGTCTATCTGTCTATTGTATTCAATCACTCTATTCTTTCAGCTCTTTTCTCACTTTATACAGCATGAGAAATGCCATGTTAAAATCGCATTACACACGGACAACACACGGACAGCACTCGGATGTGATCCGAGAAAATGTCGGATAGTCGCATAGCAGTTGGATGCAAAATGGAACAAAACTCGGAGGACACCCGTCCGACTCTCAGATCCGTGAATCGGACTGTTTTTTTCAATCGTATATGTGTCCGTACCCTTAGCCTCAATCTAGACTGTCGGATGTTTTTTCTCATCCAATTCACGGATGATGAGTCAGTCACAACATGCAGCGATTTCATGCGAGTGTCGGATGAGACTCACCAATGCAAGTCTATGGGTCCGACAAAAAAGACGGACCGCAGTCGGACCACACTCAGACCATCCGAGTCTGATGCGAGTTTTAATTGATACATTATCATTCTGTAGCGCAGACAACTGTCAAAAATGTTCCTGTAAATGCTAATACAGTAATAGCTGCTAATAAAAAAAACGGATTGCACTCAGATGTGATGTGAGAAAAATGTAGGACAGTTGCATCAGGGTTGGATGCAAAACAGACCAAAACTAGGACGACAGTCGAACAACTCAATAACAATCTTCTATGATTATTGCATTTTGATGTATTTCTTTATGCATTTTCCCGTTATTTCATGCATTTTTGGTGCAGATATGAATCCGCATTTTTAATGCTACAGAAAAGTTTTGATTCTGCCTTTAAAGGGAACCTGTCAGGTGGTTTATGCTCCCCCAGCTGTCACTATCTGTAGCTGCAGCTTTATAATACTATTGTAATCATCCCTGTCTGAGCTCAGAGCGTAATGTAAATGTATCCTAAAATTTTTGAGTAATTTCTCCTGAGTACACCGATACTTCATATGTGGCGGAAAATCACTGTTTGGGTGGACAGCAGGGCTGAGAGGGCTAAAATCATTTATTGATGAGAAAAAAGCTATTTAATTTTTCATACTGTGTCATTTAGGAGATGTCTCAACATTAATTCAAGATAAAGGTCAGAAACTTCTACATTTAAAAGTGTGGTCTGAAATTAATTTTTATTTTACTTCTCAATCTAATCTAACATTTTTTCTAATATTAAAATTCCCTATTCTTTCCTCACTACTCTATCTGCTTTATAATCTAGCCCAGCCCCTTAAACAGAGGTCACTGATGACGCTTCATTTCAGGGAGGGGAAGAAGCTGCGATTGTGACTGCAGCCTCTGCCCCCTGATGACAACTCATTTGTGTACCCCAGCATCCTTAAATGAAGCATTATCAAAGAAGAAGTAGTAGAGAAAAAATATAGCAGTTAGAATAGTAAAGCTTCGAAGTAAAGGCAATTTTTAAAGTATATTAGAATAAAGATCAGATTATAATATTAGATATTTAGGTATAAAATAAACTTTACCATTGGACCACTCTTTTGATGAACAGATAAAATGAGAAATGTTGCCCTATTTTGCGTCCAAACTGTTGCCAAGGTAGGAATAGCTAAACAAGGAGAATAAGAACTTTGTCACTTCCTAAAATATATATTATTTTTCCTAAAAATTAGTAACAAATTCTATACTTGGTGAAAACCTGCTTTGCAAACAGCTCTTGTTCACATAAAATGTAAACTCAACTTTTGTTGTATAACATTTTCCATTTGCTTTTTTCACCTGCGGATTTTTTTGTACAATTGCTATGGTCTAGACATAAGCAGTCTACATTGCACACATTCCTTAAAACTAGATATCTGAACAGTTTCCCTAATGATATATTTGTAAAAGCGAAATCTTCCATTGCATGCTTTACACTTATTGGACCGTTTACTTTAAAACTTCCTGAGAACTCCCACTGGAAGAGGGAATTCCTTAAAATGTCTAACTAACGACGGCAGTGCATATTGTGCAATATCTTGCACCTAACATAATACAAAATTTGCACGTTTGAAGTATAAAATCAAAGCGAAAAAGACAAATCAGAGAAGGCAGGAATTCAATCATTTATACAAAATCAGACAGCTTTTACATTCAGCCAAAAAGCTTGCTACATTTTTAAACATTCCATTAAATCACTTTGTAATTTGGATCTTAGACCCACATGCATATTTCAAAGGCATTCTGGAATCATAAAACCTCACTAGTTGGCGAAGGTTTACTTGAACAGCTCCACATTTTCTGTAGCAGAAGTTTCCTAGTACACTTAACTAAACATTCTTAGCTAAAAAACCTGGGAAAGAATTTTTCAGTGTCAGACATAACGTACAGAGTCTAGCCTCTATTTGTGCCAATTGCAAAGGTCATATCATGTAGAAGTAACTTACACTAAAAGCATCAGCACTGCAACATTGCTTTAAATCCTAAAAAAAATTTTTTTAGAGCGCCTGCATTACAAAACATAAAAAAATACTACAATGTAATATATAGGATGTAGTAAAAAAGGTTGCGTAATTATGACTGTTTTAGAAGCAGAGAAAAGGAGTTCATGTGTAGTATATAACTGACATGCAAACTGGATATGAAGGAAGGACAAATCGATACGGTCCGCACTGCTGTACATGAAATGACCAGATGTCTAGGATAAAATGATGGGTGTCTTTATTGATGGTGTACCCCTGAGGAAGAGGCTGGGACAGCCTTGACAAGCGTAGAGTGATGAACTAAAGGCACTGGTCATTTTATCCTAGATGTCTGGTCATTTCATGTACAGCAGCGCGGACCGTATCGATTTGTCCTTCCTTGATATCTTGTTTGCCACTTCGAGTGGAGGTCCTACGGCAGCTGATTCCAAAACGCTGATACAGTTGTGGGTCACACAACTGGACAAGGTGAGCAGTTCTATATTGCACACATTCAGTATTCTTAGGAGATACGACCCATTGCGCCCTTGTCTACCCCATTATAGGTTTGACATGCAAACTGAACACAAGAGCTTCACTGACAATAATATAGTCTGTCAGGTGTCTGTTAAAGAATAATTGTCCTTTTAATTTTAATTTCATAAATCAATAGTGCACATGAACCTAAGCAACTTTGTAATACATCTCATCAGACAAATGTGCAGCTTTATTCACCAAGACTGTTCATTTGTATTCAAAATTCATAATTGAGGAGTAAAATCTGTATCCGGTGCAGACAGATTGTTACATTACAGATATAGATTCTTACCTGTAGGAAGGGTCACCTTCACTGTAGCAGGGCTGGGGAGAGGAGGGAAGAATTAGGCTGGTTTCACACTATCATTTTTTAGAATCCGTGTGAGTCCAGCTGAAACTGCCTCATTGACTTTCAATAGAAGTTGTGGGTGCATCCAGTCCTTTATGGCTCCCCCTAGATCCCGGTATTCTTTGTTTTTAACTGAAACCACAAACGCATTTGGAAACATTTTGGTGACCGTTTACAAACTGAGAACCGCTTGGATCTGTGGCAATACGGGTTAAATTATAATGGTGCTCTATGGAATCTGGATCCGTTGGAATTCGGATCTTGCTGGGTCCGAACGCCGAATTGGTTTTTTTTTGACTGGGCATGCCCAGAATGCAGTTTTAAATGACACACCCACTAGGGGGTGTGTTATTTTCCACCAGATCCATCTAAAAAACAAACATAACCTGATGCAACTGGATACTCACACACCAGTGTTATCATTGATCCATGAGACAGATCAGTGATAATACCGATGAGGGTGCATCCAGTTGCATCAGGTTTAACAATTGCGTGGGTATTTGGAAGGATACAGGTTTTACCCGTATTCCCCTCAATTTTAAAGAACGGTAGTGTGAAACAGCCTTGGAAGCAAAGCTCCTACCTCCTCCTCCTTACCATCTCTATAAAATCTTACCAGTTGTAACTATCATCTTCTATTTCAGTAATTTAACAATCTGTCTTCATTGAAAACAGATTTTACACATGAACTGAACATTTTGAGAATGACTGATCAGTCCCGGGAAAGAAAGAACTTATCTAAGATACATTACAAAGATTCTTATTTTCACGTATACTATTGATTTATTTATAAAAAAATAAACCGTGCTTACCTGTCTGTTGAAGCTTTTTTAAATTAGAAAAAATGCATAATTGCTGGTTAAATTGATTTTCATCTAATATGTTTGGTGATGATTAGTGCTTGCATATTTTATTTTTTAATCTGTAAATAGTGAATTCAGCCAAACAGCAGAGTTCTGTTCACTATGTAGTCACTGTTTAAATACGACTTTTAAGCTCCCATTGAAACATATAGGGGCCAAGCTAGTAACAATTTGCAGGGAACTGAACTTTGCTGTTTGGCTTTGTTCATTTTTTATATCCACCTACTGCCAGAGCTGAAAACAGCGTATCAATGGGGGTACCAGATGTCAGAACTTCGATAATATGATACATCTGGAAAACCCTTAAAAGGGATGTCCGACAAAGTACATTTGAATTAATAGATTTTACAACCTTCAAATTACAGGCCATGGACCTTAGGAAAAGTTTTGAGGAAAGAGGGTATCTCAGTATTACCCTGAGAAACATCTACAAGGAAACTGTCTCTAAGAAAAGGGAGGACCTTCTGGTTGTGGGAAAAAAACAAAACATTGGCTTATTCTGGAAATGCATGTAGAAATCAAAAGCAAGTTGGCTGCGAGCTGTGATTTTCAGCATAAGGGGGCCAGAACGATAGGGCCTTACCATGCTGAGAATCCCAGCCCCCAGCTGCCTGGGTTTTACCTTGGCTGGCAATCAAAAATAGAGCAAAGCCCATGCATTTTTAAAAATAACTTAACGGCCGACTTGTGGCGAGCCCCCATTCATTATGTATGGGACTTGCGACAGGTACAGCAAGTTAGGTTTTTGCCGCAATCCGGCAAATCTGGCAGTTGAGGCAAGTCAAAAAACTGCAGCTAACCGTGTTTTTGACCTGCTGGAACTGCCGGATTTGCCAGATCGCGGCAAAAACTGCACTTGCTGCAAGTCCCTTAGAAAATGAATGGGGGCTTGCTGCAAGTCGGCTGTTACTCGGCAGATGCAGTATATTTGCTGTATCTGCCGCGTATCAGCAAAAACGCTGATGTGAAAGGGACCTAAGGGTGGTTTTATTTAAATACAATTACAATACAACATGCACTAGCTTTGTCAAGCCTTCACTGAAACACATTGTATGTTGCATTTTCTTAACTAATGAAGTGCCCCACATCACATTAGGACATCTTGAAACCCTTTTTTTCACAGCCTAGCCTACCTTTATTCACAGTCACAACAGTGAATAATTGCTCAAAAAACCCCAGCAAAATCTGCATGAAAAAACACAGCAAAAATGCACCATTGGCACAGCCATTTCTTTGCTGAGTTTTTTCTGCAGGTGCAGATTTCTGTAGGCACAAAATCTACACCACTCTTTTCTAGTTAGGCTGGCTTCACACCATGGTTTTTTGCTGTCAGGCTGTGTCCGGTGTTTTGCTGGATGCACTGAACACAGCCTGACAGCTCCAGACAAACAGAACTGAGGGCAAATATGCCGTTCGATCGTTTTTTCACCCCGATTCAGCACTGCGCGGTTAGCCGCGGTTCTGAAATTTCAGCTGGGAGCTCTCCATGTGCTGAAGTTCAGCGCCAGCCGCCGCTGAACTACAGCATCCGGCATCAGGGAACCAGATCTGATTTTTTGTCGGATCCAGTGCGATCCAGCACCCATAACCTCCCATGTTAGGGGGCACCGGATTGCACCGGATCCAGGAGGATCTGATTTTGTCAGATTTTTGCCCCGGACACAAAAACGCTGCAAGGTGCAATTTTGTTTCCAGGGAAAAAAATTAATTCTGCTGGCTCCTCCCTGACAGCAGGGAACCAGATGGCAAATCACTGCCATCCGGCCCATAGGAATACTATGGGGCCAAGATCGGATCCGGGGCTGTTCAGTTCACACCTAACAGCCCCGGATCCCAGAAACTGTGATGTGAAGCTGTCCTTATAATGATTAGGAAAAAGGGAATAGGAATAAAGCAGCTCACCAGTCTCAATAGAATGACACCTGCTCCGACACTGGAAGAACTTTGAATGGAAACGCCCAAGGTCCGGACTCCAAATTAGAAATGTCCAAGTAAATCCAGCAAAGGATTCCAGTAATGCAGTAAAAGGTGGTACTTTCCAGATGAAGCTTCACATTATTACAGCCCTCCAGCAATGCCCAACGTGTTTCAACCTCTCAGGTCTTAATCATGGTCTCCATGGAGTCCATTGCTGGATTTACTTGGACACTCTTTTCTAGTTGGCACCTAGCATAAGGGTATGTTCACACAATCAGTATTTGCAGTAGTTTGGATGCAGCATGTTATTACTACATCTAAACCGCTGCATTGTACAGTACAAGAACAGTAGAAGGGATTTACAGAAATCCCGTGCCCACTGGGCTTGTTTTTCTCCACAGCATCAAGTGAACTGCTGGCTGCATGTCAATTTAGCGCTGTGGAGTGGGAGGTAATCTCAGTGGGTGAATGCAGGGAAAAGCCGCAATGCCCCAAATGCGGACCGTAGGCAAGTATAGCCGCATTTATCCTCAGAGATTCCTGGCATCTCCGCAGGAGAGGAGACACTGGTCTAGGACAGTGTTTCCGGATCGTGTGCACATACCCTAAAAGTGAGAAATTTAGTATGAAAAAAAGAAAATTTTCAATATGACGACATAAGTTATCAAATTCTGTGAAGTGCCTGTAGGTTCAAATTGCTCACTATACTCCCCCTGGAAAATATCCTTGAGGTGTCTAGTTTCCAAAATGGGGTCATTTTTGGGAGGTTTCTGCTGTTTTGGCCCCCTAGAGGCCCTGCAAATGTGACATGGTGCCCGCAATCTATTTCAGTTTTTCCATAATTCAAATATTGTTTAGTCAATTCTGAGTCCTCCCATTTGTATAAACAGAACTTTTTGTCTACATTTGGGGTATCGTTGCACTCATAAGAAAGGGGGCACAAAACTATAGTGTCCACTTTTGGAGTTATCACTTGGAAAAGTGAAAAAATTGGCACTAAGGCAACATTTTGTGAAACAGAAAATGTTTCCAATGTGACGACCTATTGTTATCAAATTCTGTAAAGTACTTGTGGGTTCAAAATTCTCACTTTACCACTAGATACAATCCTTGAGGGGTCTAGTTTCCAAAATGGGATCACTTGTGGAGAGTTTCGGCTGTTTAGGTACCTTAGAGGTACGGGATATGCAAGATAGTGCCTGTCATCTATTTCAGCCAAATTAGCTTTCCAAAATTCAAATATTGCTCCATATGTTCTGAGTCATGCCGTTTGTGCAAACAGAATTTTTTTAACTACATGCGG
This sequence comes from Allobates femoralis, assembly GCA_033576535.1. NCBI lineage: Eukaryota > Metazoa > Chordata > Amphibia > Anura > Aromobatidae > Allobates > Allobates femoralis. Next base: position 542,804,735 of record JARQOC010000004.1, read on the forward strand.
GGTATCGCCATGCTCATAAGAATGTGGGTAACAAATTGTGGGGTTCACTTTTTGTCGTTACCTCTTGTAAAAGTGAAACATTTGGTGCGAAAGCAACACTTTTGTGAAAATATTTATATATGTTTAATATGACAACCTATTGTTATCAAATTTTGTGATGTACCTGTAGGTTCAAAATGCTCACTATACCCCTAGATATAATCTTTGGGGGTCTAGTTTCTAAAATTAGGTCACTTCTGTTGTTTAAGTACCTTAGGGGTCCGGGCTATGCAACATGGTGCCCGTCATCTATTTCAGCCAAATTTGCTTTTCAAAATTCAAATAGAGCTCCTTCACTTCTGAGTCCTTCTGTTTGGTCATGCAGGGTATTGGCGCATTCAGAAGAATCTGGATAAGAAATTTTGGCATCCAATTTGTCATGCCATCCCTTGTAAAAGTGAATAAATTGAAGCTAAAGCAACATTTTTAGCTAACATATAAATGTATATCTTTTTTCATTCCAGTTTGCATTCATTGCTGTTAAGCAGCTGAGGGGTTCATAATCTTCTTGAATATGGTTTTGAGCAGCCTGAGGGGTGCAGGTTTTGAAGTGGTGTCACTTTTGGGTGTTTTCTGCCCTATAGGCCCCTCAAAGTCACTTCAAATGTGATGTGGTCCCTAAAAAAATAGTTTTGTAAATTTTGATGTAAAAATGAGAAATTGCTGATGTACGTTGAACCCTTGTCAAATCGTTTTGTTGAAAAAATAGTTCTGATGTAAAGTAGACATGTGGGAAATGCTATTTATGTTAGACAATACTCTCTGGTTTAACGGAATAAAAATTCAAAAGTTGACAATTGCAAAATATAAAAATATTAATATGAAATATTATATAAAAAATATTGTTTTAAATTTACCACTAACATGAATTACAATATGTCATGAAAAAACAGTCTTGTAATCACTGGGATCCATTGAAGAGTTCCAGAGTTATAACCTCTTAAAATGGTACTGATCAGAATTGTAAAATGGTGAACATTAGCTCCGTCACTGAGGCCGGCTTCACACCATGAAATTTTGGATCCTCCCGGATCTGACACCCTGTAACATGGGAGTCTATGGTTTTCGGGTCGCCCCGGGTCAGTCAAAAAAATCAGACCGGTTCCCGGACGCTGGGTGCTGAACAAGCAACGGCTTTGAAATTCAATCCGCGCTCGTTCAGCACCTAAAAGAGCCGCCGGCTGAAATTTTCAGCACTTGGACAGCGGCAGCTGTGTGCAGGGAGGATTCCGGCACAAAACAGGAAATATGCCCTCCGGTTCTGTTTTGTCCGGGGCAGTCAGGTTCTGTCCTATGCTTCCTGCAAAACACCAGACAAAACCTGACAGCTAATAAACATGGTGTGAATCTAGCCTTAGGTGTTAAAGTCTGTGTCTATGTTCACTACGAACTCCAAGCATCAAAGTCCAGGTTACTTATCCCTAGTGAACACACTATCTATCAATGAGGGGTCAACAATTACTAAAATTAGCTACACTCTCTTTTTCTTTCCCTTTTTTTCTTTCCATCCTTTAAGGATATTTTCTGCAATCTTAACACATGTTTTATGGCATTTACTGGGTAAAATAAATAGCATGCCGAATTTTATAGTTTGAGTTGTTATGGCCATGGGGATAGAAAATATGTTTAGTCTATTCATAATTCACTATTTTCTCACAAATAAAAAAATCAATAAAAAAAGAAATGCTTTTATCATAATATTCTAAAAGCCATAAATTAATTTTCTTTGCTGGTGGGATGCATGAGAGCTCATTTTTAGAAAAACAAACTGTCGTTTTATTTGGAATAATTTTTGGGCTCTTAACTATTTGATTGCATTTTATTACATTTTTTTAGGCATTCAGCAAGAAAATTAAATAATAAGCAAGTTTAAGGCCGCTTTACACACACCAACTTCTGTGTCCAACTTCTGAACAGATCTCTGGTTGCAGTGAAATCATGGACACATTGTTCCATTTTGTGGCTGTGTACAACGAGGCAGGGGTAGCGCGGCACAGGGGACCCACCTACCGGTCAAAATGGCTTGGAGGAACGCCGAGAATTTTGTAAGTTTGCTAACTACATTATTGTACTCATAGATTAGTAAAAAAGGTGAGACAGGGATGTGTCAGAATGTATTGTAAGGCTGCAGGGACAGGTATTAATAGGTTAGAAAGGTGATTTGGGGTGACAGGTTCCCTATCAAGCTTTGCAGCTGAACTCGTGACCAATCTAAAGATCCAATCTAAGTGAGAGTCAGTATTGAGATCTGTAGACATACAGTTTCTCTTCAGCCCCTTACATCTCAGACTACAAATCCATTTTGTATTCTGTATGTCATGGGAGTGCTATGTGAGTGAGCGATTTTTTTGCTCGCCTAGTATCCGAATGACATTCATGTGCATTTTTTCTCAGCATCTATTAATATACAATCATTTATAGGACCATTTACAGGGCTGTATACATCAGAATTGAAATATATCCATAGAAAAGGACAGCAGTCAGTTTTTTATAGCTTCAATCTCCTTGTATTGGTGAGCCTAGTCCATTTTCCATATCCACTCGCAGCATAATGTAACTTTTTTCTCTTCAAGACTCTGGATGAGAAAAAAAAATTGCTGATCTGCTCTGCTTCATTGACTAACATTGGTCCGAGACCAATGCAAGACTTTCTCCCATAGCACTCATCCGATTCATAGGCTCATGTCGGCGAGGCCTTATAATAACAAGACCCAGATCACTTCAGTAGATGCAACTAAAGCTAATTTATTTCACATGAGATTTTTATGGCTTTATAAGATTTATTTAATGAGTGCGGAGCGGACACCCTGCAAGGACTTATGAGATATGTCCTCGGCAGGAAAAGGGTTAATAAAAATTTATATAAATATACACTCCTCAACATTGAAATTGCAACATCAAGAAAGAAACGTCATGGAATTATGAAACTAACAGGATAAATAGGCATGATATGCAAATGATAAAAAAATAGAAGGACATTTTTCAAAACATCTTGATTTATTCAGTTCTGCGTATGAGCAGCACATACAGAAATGCATGCACTTTCATGCCTTGGCATGCTTTCAATGAGGTTATTAATAGCTGTTTGAGTAATGGTGTGCCATGCTAAATGCACTTGGGTATACATCACACTTGGTTAAACCCCTTCACAATGTACATGTACGTCATGGGTCAGCTCCCTCACTTTGATGTGAGCTCCGGCGGTGAGCTCACATCAATTCCCAGACATCTCAGCTGATCTCATCAGCTGAGATGTTGGGCTACCAGCACTGATCGGATCCACGACCCGATCGGTGCTGTTAACCCTTTGGATCGCGCCGTCATTCACTAACAGCACGATCCAAAAGCGCTGCGGCGGGGACTGCGCCGTTCCTCGCCAAGATCGGAGATTGGAGATAAGATTGTGGGATCTCCGTGCATCACCTGGTAGCCTAGGGTCCTGCAATGACCCAGAATGCTATCAGGGATCACTTCCTGTAAGTGGTTGGCAAATGCTGTCAACCACACACAGTGATCATTTGTGCTATGTCCTGATGCCCTGCAGCTCATCGGAACATAGCACGAGCGCTCGGACTGTTCAGCACTGTGGTAACCTATGGGGTACTGTAAAATAAAGAATACATTAAAAAATAAAGTGTTTAAACATGAAAAATAACACAAAAGTTCAAATCACCCCCATTTTGCGCCATTCAAAATAAAAAAAACCAAAACACATATTTGGTATCGCCACATTCAGAAATGCCCGATCTATCAAGATATAAAACCAGTTTCTAAGAGGTGTAAGCTGGGTAACGGAAAAAAAGGTCCAACTTCTAATTTTTTTTCACCACTTAGATAACAGTAAAAGTATACATGTTTAATATCTACGAAGTCATAACGACCAGAGGCATCATACGGTCATGTCAGTTTTACCACATAGTGAACATTGTGAATAAAAAAAAATAAAAACAAACATGTAATTGCACTGTTTTATGCAATTTCACCGCACTTGGAATTTGTTTCCCATTTTCCTGTACACTATAAATTATTTAATCTGAAAATACAACTCGTCCCACAAAAAACAAGCCCACATATGTCTATATTGATGGAAAAATAAAAATGTTATGACTCTTGGCAGAAGAGGAGGGAAAAACAAAAATGGAAAGCAAAACATCGCCGGGTACTGAAGGGGTTAAGGGAACATCCGGCATATGGTGCAACACAGAGATATCAACGGAAAGAAAGGGGCTTGCATTAAGGAGAGGAGACATGGGTCACCTACTGACACTAACCTGTACCTGTACCCTCAGCTCTCTAGTGTCCCTGTAGGGTCCTTTTCCCCGTTGCCATCACATACCTCATTCCTCACTATCCCCCCACTCACCCTGGATAGTGCAAAGACCGGTGAGCACACTAGTCTTCACCACTGCAGTAATAAGACAGAGGGTAAGGAGGACAGACAGAGGAACATACACAAAATGGATATATGGCAACTCCACAGTTGCAGTAAAGAACCAGGACAGCAAGCGACACCACTTCAACAACCTCCAGAGATTTGCTCCTTCCATGGTGGTCAACATAGAAATTAACTTTATTATCGGCATCAGAAAATGGAACAAGTCACTATTCAAAGTAGAGGGGAGTTGTAAAAAAGGCTGAACCTGAGTCAGGACTAACAAACAACTATCAGCAAGTAAAGAGCCCTTAACCCCTGCAGCACCAAAAGAAAGAATATAAATGTAAACACCAGATTTTTACAAGGCAATGTGTCAAAGTCCTCCCAAGCACTGGAAAAATCCATGACAGTATGCAAACCATCAAAATTCACTGTGGGCAGCTCCTTTTAGAATTACCAACCAATAATGACCCAGATGTTATTGGATGGGAAACCAGACGTTGCAGGCCATGGTAGAACATCTAGGCAATGCAGACTGCTCACAGTAAAATGAGCAACATGCAGCCTGCCATTGTTATGCTTAACCACTGGTTGCACTAGCAACACTTTGCAGAACATTCCTCACTCAAGCATTATGTTTGTAAGTGCATGCTGATACTGAATAAATTGAGATGTTTAGAAAAAGTATCATTAATTTACTTTTTTTTCCAATGCTTGCATATCTTTATCATGTCTATTGATCCTGTTATTTCCATAAATCCCCAACTTTTACTTTTTTGTGTTCTAATTTCTATGTTTAGTAGTATAGTATTACTGTATACAGTACTGTACTTACACACATACATATATGTATACAATGGTGTAAAAAAGTGTTTACTCCCTTCCTGATTTCTTATTCTTTTGCATGTTTGTCACACTTAAATGTTTCACATTAACAAACAAATTAAAATATTAGACAAATGTAACACAAGCAAACACAAAACGCATTTTCAAATGAACAACTTTATTAAGAGAAATCCAAACCTACAGGGCCTTGTGTGAAAAATGATTGCCCCCCTGCCCTTAAAACATAAATTAACTGTGGTTTAATCACATCTTTCGGAAGCTGAGCGCAATTTCCCTAGCACCTCCCTGACTAAGTGAAGAAGAACAAAAGATCTTCAAAACACATCACGCAGCTATCCAAAGAAATTCAGGAATACATGAGAAACAAAGTAATTGAGATCTATTAATCTGAAAAAGGTTATAAAGCCATTTCCAAAGTTTTCGTACTCCAGAGAACCATCAACCTTCCCAGGAGTGGCAGCCTGAATAAAATGATCCCAAGAGCACATTGACAATTCATCCAAGTGGTCCAAGACCCCACAACAACATCAAAAGATCTACAGGCCTCACTTGCCTCAGGTAAGGTCAGTTTTCATTTAAACATACAAGGATAAAACAATGTTCGGTGCGTACTCTTGCAGATCTGTAGAAGAGGACTTCCAATCACGACTTCAGATCATCAGCAGGTGTCTCGGACTATGCAGTCGCTTGTTAGACTTCATGTGTCAGCCGACACAGAGAAAGAAGAGTGCCGCCTTTTCATCTTGCTTGCTGAAAGTCAGTGTTCATGACTACACCATAAGAGAGAAACTGGGCAAAAATGGCCGGCATGGCAGAATTACAAGATGAAAACAACTATTGGGTGACATGTGAATCGCTCTGCAGTTTCTGTTAACTGCTCTGCAGTAGTTTATATGATTTTTTTTCTGTTTGTTAATGGCAATAGCTGTAACTCTGCAATGTGTTAGCGGTCCTTGGTATTAGCTGGCTGTGTGTCTCCAGTACTAGTTAGCTGCCACTCCGTGTGTCGGGTGATGTGGTTGTACACTCCTCCAGCCTTTAAAGCAAAACCGCCGTCATGTAGAGCAAGTGATTTTAATAAATGTTCTAATATACTTCATTAGAAAATTCTGGCTGTGAACCATTCATAAACCTTACAAAAGGTGTCCCCACTCTGTGTGAAGCAGACACGTTTATTATCAGGCATATCCGTCTTCAGTGAATACAGGGGATTTAACCATATAAGGGTAAAAGGGGCATGGCCTACACTGCTGACTGCAGCACAGAGCCATAAAATGCAGTTTTTAAAAAAGCACAGCAAAATATGAAAAAAGAAGTCACATGGCACAAAAAAGCATTATATTAGTGCCATGTGGCCCATCATTAACAACCAGTGCAGTATTGTTTTTTTTTTTTTCGATAAAATGACATTTACACTTTAAGTAATCTTATGACTCATCACCTGGTGTCGTTGAAAGAGTCCAGTTTCTACTCTGACCATGAGCTGTTTAGATGCTGTGGAATTCTGCTGCAGACTTCCAGAAGCCTTTACCTTTGAGAGAGTGATCTTGTGGGGAGTTGCTGTTTCTATCCGAATCCCTGGGTGGAGGTGAGGTGTTAGCACAGGGCTGGTCAGGAGCAAAGCATGGGTGGCAGCCGAAACATCCTTACCTTTAGAGGTAATTCTGGGAACAGGGTAAGCTAGGGAACACCATTCTACATGGTCAGACTAGCTACTCAGATTGGCTTTGCCTATCACTGCCAACCTGCAGCATTCCCCCTCATCCGCTATAGCCACCTGTTACACTGAGTAAAAATAACATAAAGGCTCCTCTCCATTTTGCCAGAAAACATTTTGAAGATCCCTAAGACTTTTGGGAGAATACTCTGTGGACTGACAAGACAATAGTTAAACTTTTTGGAAAAGGAACAATATACCAACAATAAAAAATATGGTAGTAGAGGTATTATGGTCTGGGGTTGTTTTGCTGCTTTAGGACCTGGAAGACTTGCTGTGGTAAATGAAACCAAGAATTTTGTTTTCCACTGACAAATCCTGAAGGAGAATGTCCGTCCTTCTGCTCGTGCCCTTAAACGGAAGCACACTTGGGATATGCAGCAAGACAATGATCCAAAACCCCAGACAGTCCCCATCTGAATGGCTTAAGAAAAACAAAATTAAGGTTTGGGGCTGGCCTATAGGGATAGGCGAACCAGAACTGTAAAGTTCAAGGTCCGTACCGAACACCAAGTGTTTGGGTACGGACTTCGAACACAGACTTCCCTGAGAAGTCTGTGTTACTGTTTGGGTTCAGGTTTGATGGCTCGGGGGCTGTGAAAAGAAACAAAACAGTGATTAAACATCAGGGTGATTACTTACTTGGGTCCACATTCTTGTACTTTTGGGCCCTCTCATTAACTGCCTTATTCACTGCACGGTAGATGCTAGAGTGTACAGTCTGTTTTCTGGTTATTGCACTGGCTCCAATAGCTAATCACAGATAACCAAGCTTTGTGACAGTGTCTGTGATTGGTTGTTGGGCCCCTCACCCATTGTTCCAGCATCTGTGATTAGTTGCCATAGGCAACAACCGTGATATCATAGTAGTGGTCCGCCCATCACTAGTAGGCTAGTAAAGTCCTGATCTTAATCTGATTAAAATGTTGTGGCACGATTTTAAAAAGGAGGTTCATGCTCGGATACGTTTCAATGTGGCTGAATTACAACATTTCTGCAAAGATGAGTGGCCAAAATTCCTCCAGAGCAGTGTAGAAGACTCATTGCCAGTTATTGCAATTGCTTGATTGCAGTTGTTGCTGTTAAGGGGCTGTCACATGCGGCAATATCGCTGTCAATGTCGCTTGCAGCGATGACGTTGCAGCGAAATTGACGCGTGTGACAGGACCATCAACCAGAGATAAATCGCTGGTTGATGGTCGCCAGGTTTTCGGACTGGACCGAAAACCTGGCATTGGCGCCTGGTGTACACGCAGCATCGCTGCGTGTGACACCGGGACGAGCGATCAGGCAGCTCCCAGTGCCTCTCAGGAAGCGCTGGGAGCTGATATCCAGGGTAAACTGCAGGTAACTAGGCAGCGCGCGCTGCCTAGATACCTGATAGATACCTTAGTTACCAGCCTTCTCCGCTCACCGGCTGGTATCTAAGGTACACAGCGGGTAACTAGGGTCCCTATTTACCCGCTGTGTACCTTAGATACCAGCAGGTGAGCGGAGAAGGCTGATAACTAAGGTGTACACCGGGTATCTAGCAGCGCGTGCTGCCTAGTTACCCGCAGTTTACCCTGGATACCAGCCTGGAGACATCGTGGAAACGATATTTAAATCATTTCCACGATGTCGCTGGTAAAATGATCGCTGGTGAGTCTGTCTGTGTGACAGCTCACCAGCGATCAGCCGTGAAAGTCGCCAGCAATCAGATCGTGTGTGACGCCGGCTTTAAGGTACCTTCACACACAGCAATATTGCTAGGCAATTTCACTGGCAATTTGCTGGTTGCAGTGAAATCATGGACACATTGTTCCATTTGAACACAGCAACAAAATAGAACAATGTGTCCATGATTTCACTGCAACCAGCAAATTGCCAGTGAAATTGCCTAGCAATATTGCCCCGTGTGACGGTACCTTTAACGGTGGCTCAACCAGTTATTAGATTTAGGAAGGTAATCACTTTTTCACACTGGGCTCTGTAGGTTTGGATTTCTTTTTCCGTTAATAATAAAAACCTTAATTTATAAACTGAACTTTGTGTTTACATCTGTTATCTTTGTCTAATATTTAAATTTGTTTGTTGACCTGAAACATTTAAGTGTGAAAAACATGTAAACGAATAAAAAATCAGGAAGGGGAAAGCACCTTTTGACACCACTGTATACATACACACATATGTATTGAAAGACTCCACATGTAAAAGAATAAAAAGAAAAAAAGGTTTAGTTTACTAATAAACCTGAAAGCAAATTACCTTACCATATTTATCTCCATCTTCACCCTTAGCACTTATTCTTCTTCCATGAACCTGAATGTGTTTCCCACTTGTTCTACTATAAAGTTGATAAAGTCGAAGCTGTTTCCTGCTCACGTCATCCCTTCCCCTTGTTTGATTTTCTACATGAATGCGAAAGTCTACATTTTCCTCAGCAGTAAACATCTGTTGAAAAAATATAAGGATAAAGCGTTTGTTACAACTTGTGGGTATATTATGCACATATTAGTTCACTCACTGTACAATAAATCATAAATTAATGCTGTACAACTGGTGACTAAATCTGCTCTTTAAGGTGTATGCCCTTTCACACACATGCCCTTTCACACAAAAACAAGTCACTGGTGCCCTCATCTATTGTTGGGGCACATAACAATCTATGTCCAGAAGCTGCTTCGATTATCAGGCTGTATTACTTGTTATCTATTCTTCTTCAGTGGGTGGTTCATCTCCATAAGTATTCTGACAGCACCTCCAAGAGGAAGCAGAATCTGTTTAATAAAAAACTTTTATTCCAAGTAGATAAAAAGTTTCCATAAATATAAAGAAGGATCCACACAGACAATATGATGAAGAAGCTTTGCGTATGAATGCGCAGTCCCATCGTGGATTACTGAATTGTACATTGTCTGAGTGGATCCCTCTTCATAGTTATGGAAATTTTGTATCTACCTGGAATAAAAGTTATTTTTTTAAACAGATTCCTCCTCCTATTGGAAATTGTTGGATTATGCCTTGCATGAAATAAATATATATACACAGTATATATATATATATATGGGCAAGAATATCATTTGCATCTGTAACATTTCAAATATTACAAAAGGCCAAACGGGTCATTGCATAACTTTGGGCACCCATGGGGATTTGTGGGCTCAGTTAATATTGACCAAGATTTCAGATCCTAATTATGCTGTTAGGGTTATGGCTCGTTCACTATCATTTTTGGGAAAGGCCAGGTGATACAAAGTTCACAAATTTAAAAAAAAATCCCAGACTCTAACCTTGTGCCAAACAATAACAGCCATTGGTTCTTCTAAGCAGCTGCTTAGCACTCTGAAAATGAAATTGGTGGAAACCCACAAAGCAGGAGAAGACTATAAGAAGATAGCAAAGTGTTTTAAAGTTACCCTTTCCTCAGGTCAAAATGTAATTAAGAAATGGCCGTTATCAGGAATAGTGAAGATCAAGATAAGGTCTAAAAAAACAAGCAAAATTTCAGTGGGAGCTGCTAGAAAGACTGCTAGAGAGACAAATCAGAACCACCGCTTCACTGCAAAAAACCTTCAGGAAGATTTAGTAGACCCTGGAGTTGTGGCACAAAATATGGCCTTCATGGAAGAGCCATCAGAAGAAAACCTCTCCTTCATCCTCACCATAAAATTTTAGCGTCAGAAGTATGCAAAAACATGTAAATTAGCCTGATACATTTTGTATCCTGTGGACTAATGAGATTGAATTAGAACTCTTTGGTCACTAAGATCAAACGAATGTATTAAGAAAAAAGGGTACAGAAATTCAGTGAAAGAACATCTTGCCAACCATTAAGCATTGGAGTAGATCAATCTTGCTTTGAGGTTGTGTTGCATCCAATCATATTTGGAAAATTTCATGGCTAGAAGGAGGAATGGATTAAATGAAATTTAAAAAAATATTCTTGATGAAAACATAACACCATATATAAAACACTATAGTTGAAAAGAGGATAGCTTCTACAAATGGAAAGTGTTTCTAAATACATGTCAAACTTCACAATAGACTACCTCAAAAGGTGGAAGCTGAAGGTTTTAAAATGGCCCTCACAGTCCCTGATCTGAACATATTGAAAATCTGTGATTAGACCTCAATAGAGGAGCGCGTGCAGGGCGACCCAGGACTGGCTACAAAAAGCATTTACAAGCTGTTATACTGGCAAAAGGGGGTGCAACTAGGTAGTACCATGCAGGGTGACCATTTACCTTTTTGTCATTTTTAGTGAAAGATGAAAATATTTTTTTGCATAAAATCCAAAGAAATGTGTCATCTTTAACTTTATGATGTTAGCAATGTTTTCCTTACTACTTTCCATAACTCAGATAAATCCAAACAAATGAAATAAAAAGTTGCACACATTTTTAAATGAGGCAGATATGCTTGCAAGGCTACCTCCTCTCAAAGATTATCTGTGATCTCTGTGAGCAGGAAGCCCTGTAAGCCTATCTGCCCTAATGATCCTGGAAGTATGTGTATTTAAAGGGAACCTGCCACGTAAAAAAAATGCTATTAAACTGCAAATATTGGGTTAATCTGCACATTAATAGCGTTCTGGCATTACAGCCTGCTGTCAGTCAGTGCTGGAGGTGGTGGAGTGGTTACAGCCATCGCTTACAATCCACTGACTGAAGGCCGAATGCTGCTGGGAGGAATAAAGTTAATTTCCTCCCAGCAGTCAGGCTCTTAGAGCATGGGCAGGTTCAGAACCCTATTACACTGTGGATTAACCCCATATCTGCAGTAGGTTAATAGCAGTTTTCATAACAAGTTCCCTTTATTGAAATAAAATCTTTGAAAAGTCATTGATGAGTGCAGTTTTCCATTGAGTGATGGTGGAATTAGTATTGGGTAGTGATGAAGTTACCATAGTGTGACCATCATTTTAATTTTCATTTCATAAATCATTAGCATACATGAAAAAATCAACTGTGTAATTCACCTTATCAGCTAAATTTGCTTGTTTCTCCTCCTGGAGAGTGACAAAATTGTCAATTCCAGGGTAAAATCTGTATTAAGAGAGATGGTAGTTGGTTTTTATAAGATCCTATCCAGAAAAGAGGGGAATAGCGGGAAGGAGGAGCTCTGCCTCTAACTCCTCCCTCCTCTCAAATCTAACGTTCGAAAATACAATCTTGTCAGTAGCAATTGCCATCTCTTAGGACGGTTTCACACTAGCATTCGGCTCCACTGCGTATGGCAGCGACCGAACACGTGCGGTGACGCATCCATCGTGCATCCCTATGTTTAACATGGGAACGCACATTGTATGCGTTCGCCTGTGGATGGACGCGTCTGCGTCCGCATGCGTTGTTTCTTGGAGCATGGAAACGTAACTTGCTGCATTTTCTGTGCATCTGAGGATGTATGGTTTGTACGCAAGCCTCTGCAAGTATACAAATCATACATTAGCCCAATGAGAACGCGCTGCCATCCGGATGTCTGGGTTCGCACTGCGTTTGCGTCTGCATGCCACATGCATGCAGACCAAGTGCTAGTGTGAAATCGGCCTTATCCCAGCAATATAACAATCTGTATTCACTGAAGACTGATTTTACGTAGGAATTCTGGATTTAAAGAATAAATGATCAGTTGAGGATAAGAAAGAAGCAAATTTCTCTGATAAGATACTTTATATTACAAAATGGCTTATTTTCATATGTACTACTGATTTATGAAATTAAAAAGAAAATGAAGGTTACACTTCAAGTAAAAATATTGTCTGCAGTTGTTATTGTATAATGAATACTTTTTATGAGGACAAAGTCATAAAATTCTTACATTTATTATGATAGTAACATTGTTTTCCAGTTATTAAATGCAGAGTGTGTTGCATATTTCATTACAGGAATTTAGAAAATGTAATCAGAGATTGCAAATAAATATGTTTTATGTAAGTTATGCACATGGTTGTGAGAAAGAGCCTGGTATATTTACTAAAGTAAATTTGATGTTATTAACCCTTTCACGACCAAGGATAAACCCGTACGTCCAAAAAGCCAAGCCGTTCCCGGCCAGGGACGTATGGGTTTGTCCTGTAGCAAATTAGGTACCCTGGCTGCGGTAACGGGGATCGCGCTGCTGTATCCTGTGATTCAGGAAACTGCTGCTTGACCTCCCGTGGGGTGGATTCCCTACCACATATCCACGATCGCTGTGATTGGCTGTTCAATTCTGAGTAGCCAATCCCAACAATAGTAATGAGCAGGTAATGAAATTGCCTGATCATTGTTAAACCAGCTATGGTTGGGGCTGTCATATCTTCTTCCATAGGCTGCAGTGCTGGAGGGGGCGGTATTGCCCCCTCCAGCACTGATAGCAGTGACCTGATGGGATCACTCCCAATATCGTGTGTGCCCGCTGCGCCTCTGCCTCCATCTGCTTCCCTCCTTCTGTGCCCCCCCTCCACTCCTCTGTCTGCTCCCCTCTTCCTCCGTCCACTGCCCCTCCACTCCTGTGCCCACTCCCCTCTTCCTCCATTCACCGCCCCTCTATTCCTGTGCCCACTCCCCTCTAGTCCTGTGCCTGCTTCCCTCTGAGGATGAGCAATGTGATAGCCAGGGGCATCGGTCATTGTGTGCTCGTTGGCTCTGTGTCACCCCCTAAGTGCTTCTATCTTACCGAGATGGAGCGCATGATCACTTACCTCTTCCCGTGGTGATCGCAATTACATTACGATGGGTTGATCACCATGGTAAACAGATGTTGCCATGGTGCCATCTGGTCACCCAATTTAAGTCTCAGAGATCATGTGATCTCTGGAACTTTGGTCTGCAGCACTGATACGTACACTGTATGGCAGATCATTTCCATATAGTGCAGCATCAGTTTGACCCCAGAGACTGCAGCAAGAGGACCTTTGATCCCTTGCTGCAGTCTCTGGAGACAACTAAGTGATGTGGGACCATTGTTGTGGATTACGTCGGAGGGTATGTGGGGGTAATACAATGGAGTATAAATATGTGTTTGTGTTTTTTGTAATAACAAAATGATTTGTCTCTGTGTGTTGTGTCTTATTTATGATTTAGTTAGAGGTTCTTAATGGTCAGGTCTAATATTGGCTCAGCATTATGGACCACGGGATTAGTGCCAGCTGTGAATACAAAGCTGACATTAACCTCTTATTACCCAGTTTGCCATCGGCACCAGAGCAACTGGAAGAGTCTGGGTAAAACACCAGAAAATTGGGCTTCAATAAATGCATAATTTTCTGGGGCTGCTGTGGGCTGCAATTCACAGTGTGGAGGGCCCAGAATGCTCGGCCTTGTCTACCCTGAGGATTCCAGGTCCCAGCTGTCTAGTTGTACCTGGCTGAACAAAAATATGGTGAAGCCCCATGTCATGTTTTTTAATTTTTTTTCAAGAAGTAATTAAAAAAGGGCTTTGCTTTATTTTGATTACTAGCCAGGTACAACTAGGCAGCTGGGACCATCTGGGGGTGGAAGGTAGCCCGTTACTGCTTAGTTGTACCTGGCTGGCAACCAAAAATATGGCAAAGCCCCATATCATTTTTTTTTAAATATTTCTAGAAAACTATTTTTAAAAAAGGGTTCCACTATATTTTTAACAGCCAGGTAAAACTAGGCAGTTGTGGGTGGGTGGGTGGCAGCCCATCCCTGTCTGCTGTACCTGTGCTGATGACCAAAAATACAGCGGAGCCCCACATCATCAGCTTAAATCTGCACAAAATACACAACAAATACTGTGTGACTAGTCCTGAGTATTTGCAGAGTATTTTGAAGTTGACCTTGAGCTCTATGGGTGAAAATCACTGCAAAATACTCAAAGAACTGACATGCTGCAGATTATTCCACTGGAAAATGTGCAACATTACCGCTGAGGGAATATCCACAGCATGAGCATAACACTTCTAATTTCACATACACTTTGAAGGTAAGGTGCTGTACTGCAGAGCTGTCAAACATTCAAAGAAAAAACATAGGAAAATCGCGGCAAAAAACAATGGAAATTGAACAATGAACATACCAGGTCCCCAATCAAAAACATCACTCCTTCCTTTCTGAGCCCGGCCGTGCAGCATACTCAGGAGATATTACCCAACATATTTTGCAGTCTGTTTTGTCATGTTGCCTGTGTGAAAATGAAAAAAGTCCTTTTTTTCCCACAAGAATGTTCTTTTAGCATTCATATTTTCATTTTCACAGCTCAACGTTATAATAATGTGTGAAGCACCTGGGGATTCAAGGCGCTCACCACACATCCAAATAAATTCCTTGTGGGTCTAGTTTCCAAAATGTGGTCACATGTGGGGGGTTCCACCTTTTCAGCACACAGGGGCTCTCCGACTGTGACATGACACCCATAGACTATTCCATCAAAATCTGCATTTCAAAATGTCAACCACCTCCCTTCAGAGTGGTTTTCCACCACATATGGGGTATCAGCGTACTCAGGACAAATTGCTCAACAAATTTTGGGATCCTATTTATCTTCTTGCCCTTGATAAAATTAAAAAAATTAAGACTAAAAGAAAATCTTTGTGGAGAAAAAGGACTTTTTCATTTTCACTGCTCAACATTTTAAAACTCCATGAAGCACCTGGGGGTACAAAGTGCTCCACCACTCATCTAGACAGATTCTTTGAGGGGTCTAGTTTCCAAAATGGTGTCACTTGTGGGGGTTTTTCAGTGTTTAGGCATACAGGGGCTCTCCAAGCGCAACATGGTGTCCGCTAACGATTCCAGCTAATTTTCCATTTGAAATGTCAAATGTTGCTCCTTCTCTTCTGAGTCCACATATGGGTATTGGCGTACTTGGGGAAAATTGCACAACAAATTTTAGGGTCCATTTTCTGCTATTACCCTTGTGAAATGCAATATTTGAAGCTAAAGTAACATTTTTGTTGGAAAAAAGTAAAATGTTAATTTTTTTCCTTCCACATTGCTTTAGTTTCTGTGAAACACCTGAAGGGTAAATAATCTTCTTGAATGTGTTTTTCAGTGGTTTGAGAGGTTCAGTTTTTGGAATGGTATTTGAGTGTTTTCTGTCATGTACACCCCGCAAACTTCAAATGTGATGTGGTCCCTAAAACAATGGTTTTGTATATTTTAATGTAAAAATGAGAAATTGCTGATAAACTTTGAACAAAAAAAAATGTTTCCAAAATGGTGCTGATGTAAAGTAGATATGTGGGAAATGTTGTTTATTAACTATTTTGTGTGACAATACTCTCCAGTTTACCAGTATAAAAATTCAAAGCTGGAAAATTGCAAAATTGTAAAAGTTTTGATCAAATTTTCATTTTTTAATCAAATACACGCAAAGATTATTATTCTAAATTTACCCCTATCATGAAGTCCAATATGTCAAAAAAAAAATCTCGGAATTACTGGGATCCATTGAAGCGTTCCATAGTTAAAACCTCATAAATTGACACTGGTTAGAATTGCAAAAAATGGCTTAATCATTAGGGTCAAAAAAGGCTTGGGGGTGAAGGGGTTAATTATTGGCCATTTATTAAGGAGATGGAGTGTGAGTCATGTGATTTAGAACTTTGACTTACCAATCGTACAGTCCTGCTGAGGACATGGAGGACATGCTGCTCAGATTGTGTCATATTAACCAAGGCCATGAAGTACCGTATTTTTCACTTTATAAGGCACACTGAATTATAAGACACACCCCAAATTTGGTGAAGGAAAAGAGAAAAAAAACATTTTTAATGTTAAATGGGGTCCGTCTTATAATGCCAATGTCCATCTTACAATCAGTATATATGTCCCCCATCCTGGTATATATGGGCCCCCATCCTGGTATATATATCCTCCATCCTGGTATATATATCCCCCAACCTGGTATATATGGCCCCCATCCTGGTATATGTGCCCCCTCTGATATATAAATGGTCTCCATCCTGGTATCCATGTCCCCCATCCTGGAATCCATGCTCCTATCCTGTTATACATGCCCCTATCCTGGTATCCATGCCCCCATCATGGTAAATGTGCCCCCTCCTGATATATGGCCCTATACTGGTATCTATGACCCCCATCCTGGTATCCATGCCCCCCATCCTGGTAAATGTGCCCCCTCCTGATATACGGTATATGTTCCTCATCCTGGTATTCATGTCCCCATCCTGGTATCCATGCCCCCTCATCCTGGTATATATATGGTCTCCATCCTGGTATCCATGCCCTCATCCTGGTATATTTTCCCCCTCCTGATATATATATATATGGCCCCCATCCTGGTGTCCATGCACCCTATCCTGGTATCCATGCCCCCATCCTAGCATATATGTGCCTTCTCCTGATGTATATGTCCCCCATCCTGGGACATAAATCTCCCATCTTTGTACATAGCCCCCCATGGCTTACAGAGGGGGGTTGCAGGGGTGTATGAGGTGGTTTTCATGGGTCCATGTAGGGTTGGGGCAAAGCCAGGAGGTGCGGGAGGGTCATTGCAGCCTCCGGTGGTCACCGCCATTATCAATGTTCTAGCATGCAATGCCGAGCTGCAATACTTGCTTGTGTCCGGACTTACTAAAAATGACTGCGGATCGTGGTCTGTGCTGCCTCGTGGCCATTTTCTTGAAGTCTGGACACTAGATCATATATTGCAGCTCGGCAATGCATGCTGGGACATTAATAGTGGTGCCCACTGGAGGCTGCGGTGACCCCCATGCAGCTCCTGGCTTTGCCCCAACCCTCCGTGGACCCGTGGAAATGCCTCATTCACCCCCACTCCTCCCCTTCAACCCCCCTCGGTAAGATTTTTTTTAGATTCGGAATTTAAGACGCACCCCTTTTTCTCCCCAATTTGGGGGAAACAAAAGTGCGTCCTATAGTGCGAAAACACAGTATTTCTCCCAGAAACTTATTGTAGTTACACATTTGTTGTCATACACATATTTATTTCCTTTGTGTGTTTTGGAACAACACAAAAAAAGACAAATTGGACATAATTTCACTCAAAACTCCCAAAATGATCATGACAAAATTGTTGGCACCAACAAGTTGGGTAAACAACTTTGTTTCAAACATGTGATGCTCGTTCAAATTCATCTGTGGCAAGTAACAGGTGTGAGCAATATGAAAATCATACCTTTTCTCCATCTACACCCTCGGCCTAGGTCAACTCATCGAGTCCCATGGCCTCCAGTACCATCTCTACGCCGACGACACCCAGATCTACCTCTCCGGGCCCGACATCACCTCCCTTCTGTCTAAAATCCCCCAATGCCTGTCCGCCATCTCATCTTTCTTCTCTGCTCGCTTCAAGTTGAACATGGACAAAACAGAGTTCATTATCTTCCCCCCCAGCCGCCATCCCCCTCTGCCAGACCTGTCAATCCGAGTCAACGACTGCTCCCTCTCCCCAGTCCCCCACGCAAAGTGCCTCGGGGTCACCCTCGACTCCTCCCTCTCCTTCAAGCCTTACATCCAAGCCCTCGCCACCTCCTGCCGACTCCAACTCAAGAACATCTCACGTATCCGCCCGTTTCTTAATCATGACACTGCCAAAACTCTCGTCCGCACCCTCATCATCTCCCGCCTTGACTACTGCAACCTACTGCTCACCGGTCTCCCTGCCTCCTCCCTTACACCCCTCCGCTCTATCCTAAACTCAGCTGCCCATCTAATCCACCTGCCTCCTCGCTACTCCCATATCTCCCCTCTCCGCATGGCACTTCACTGGCTTCCCACCCCCCAAAGATCTAAATTTAAAATCCTAACCCTGACTTACAAAGCCATCCACAACCTGTCCCCCCCTTACATCTACGACATGGTTGCCAATACCAACCTGCACGCAACCTACGCTCCTCACAAGAACTCCTCCTCTCCTCCCCCCTCATCTCATCCTCCCACAACCGCATACAAGACTTCTCCCGCGCCTCTCCTAGACTCTGGAACTCTCTCCCCCAGCACGTCAGACACTCGCTACCCTCAAGAGCTTCAAAAAGAACCTGAAAACTCATCTATTCCAACAAGCCTATAACCTATGATGAGACCCAGCGCCACTTCACCAAACGCTTGGTGCTTCCTCCCCCTATCGTGTCCTCCCCCACCCCTGTAGACTGTTAGACTGTAAGCCCTCGTGGACAGGATCCTCTCCCATCATGTATCAGCAAGCATTGACTGTCGATATGTACTGTACCTGTCCTTGTTACCCCCACTTTTTATGTAAAGCGCCATGGAACCAATGGCGCTATATAAATAAATAATAATAATACCTTAAACCAGATAAAAAGAGATGAGGTTGACTCATTCCTTGTATTGTGTCTATGTGTACCACACTAAGGGCTTGGACACACTTTCCTAGTTACATCCGAGTTTGACTGACGAGACTGAAAGGGCTGGAGCAATGACCCTGAACGGCCTCTCCCTCTCTGGACAGGGAGTCTGGAGCTGCACAAAAACACAATCAGCTGACAGCCCCATCCAGATAGGGAGAAGCCGTTCAGGGTAACTGCTCTAACCTATTCAGAGTCTCCTCAGTCAAACTCTGATGAGTGTGTCCGGGCCCTAAGCATAGTAAACAGAAAGAGGAAAAGATACATTTTGAGGATTACAAGTCCATCTCCAGAGATCTTGATGTTCCTCTCTCCACAGTGCCAAGACAATTATAACCCATAGCACTGTGGATAGACTTCCTGGACATAGATGGGAGAGTAAAATTGGTTGAAGTTTGCAACGCACGATAGTCCAGGTGGTGGATAGGCAGCCTCAATCTTAAATATAAAAAGATTCAATCTGTCCGGTAGACTCAATGTGCATCAGTGTCAGTGCAAACTATCAACCCACATTTGAATGCAATGAAACTCTATGGTAGGAGACTCAGGAGGACCCCACTGCTGACACAGAGACATGAAAAAGTTAGACTGCAATTTGCCAAAATGTACATGAAATTCAGATGAGACCAAGCTAGAGATTTTTATTAAAGTACATCGTTCTACTGCTTACCAAAAATGGAATGAGACCTATAAAGAAAAAAACACAGTATCCACAGTTGATTTGGTGGACGTTTAAAGATGTTTTGGGTTGTTTTCCTGCCTCTGGCACTGTGTGCTTTTAATGACTGCAAGGTGTCATGAAATTTAAACATTATCAAAGGATTTTGGCTCGCAATATAATGCCAAGTGTCAGAAAGCTGGGTTTGCGTCCTAGGAAATAACCCCAAATATACAAAAAAATATATAAAGAAGCACCTAGAAATGGATGCAAACAAAGCATTGTAGAGCTCTAAAGTGGCCAGCAATAAGTCAGAATTTAAATTCTATTGATCGAGATCTTAAAATTGCTGTTGGGAGAAGGCACCTTCAAATATAAGAGATCTGCAGCAATTTACCAAAGAATAGTGGTCCAAAATTCCAGTTGAAAGGTGTAAGAAGCTTGTTGATGGCTATAGGAAGTGATTGATTGCAGTTATTTATTCAAAATAATTTACCAAAGAATAGTGGTCCAAAATTCCAGTTGAAAGGTGTAAGAAGCTTGTTGATGGCTATAGGAAGTGATTGATTGCAGTTATTTATTCAAAATAATTTACCAAAGAATAGTGGTCCAAAATTCCAGTTGAAAGGTGTAAGAAGCTTGTTGATGGCTATAGGAAGTGATTGATTGCAGTTATTTATTCAAAAGGGTGAGGAACCAAATTTTTACTTGTGGGCGCAAATAATTTTGTTAAGCCTTTTCTTCTGTTTTTTTATTTTTCCAATACACACAAAGGAAAAATACATGTCTATAATAAAACATGTATAATTGCAGTGATTTTCTGGGGGAAACACTTCATATTCTTGAACAATTTCAAGGGTGCCAGCACTTTTGGCTGTGACTATAGGTTATGAAATGTTCATATTGTACAAGGAGAATTACATCTTTTACTATTGTATTAATGAACATATCTCATATTTAAGGAGTGCACAGGTTATACTAAACACAAAGGGGGAGAATGATTACAACCTTCACAGACTTTGATGTACCCATTCTTTTTTCTATACAAACTTTATTGTGTAAAAGCAGGAGAACATAAGTGCTTACACTGGGGTTTCCATCTAAATTTCTGAAATACGTGAATATTTGCACTTCAGTAAGGAAGTGGATGAACTCCAGCGCCACCTTTACGTAGCTCCTCAAAGTCATAGTCGCTTTATGACAGGCTTTTTAATATGACTAGGGATTTGTGCCAGATCAGAACCCCAAACTCCAAATGCTGCGTTTCGGGGCAACTGACCTTCATCAGTGTAGTGTGTGGGATATTCGGATCTGGCAGTGTGAGTGGGCTAAGATGCTGTGTGAGTGGGCTACGACGAGGTCTGGGGAACTTGCTATCTACCTTATGGAGAGGAGTTTTCGTGCAACCATAAGAAGACAGGTAAGTCTTCTTATGGTTGCAGGAAAATTCCTCTCCATAAGTTCCACAGGCCTGAAATACGTGATTGAGACAGAGACCTCAATGGAAGATTTACTATAATGTGGCTGAGGGAGTCACTTTGTACTGTCTTTCCTATGATGTGGCGGTGTCCATTTTTTTAAGCTTTTTAAGCTTTCATAACAGCACGGTCAACCAGTTTTGTGCACTTCTGAAGAGGACAACCCTGAACAGAGGCCAGACTGAGAAGATAAGGTGAGGCTGGGTTGGGTAGTATCACACTATGTATTTTCTTCCTCCATTTCCATCTGATTCACATGCAAAGCTTCCTCTTTAATTGTGAACAGCGAGCATTTGGGTATAGCTTCATGATATAGAGGGAAAAAAAATGTAATTACCGGGCTGAAATGTCATGGCCATTGCATTAGCTAACTTCTCATTTTTTTCCCTCTATATCATGAAACAGTTTTCTGCTATGCCTGTATGCCCTATTCACATTGAGCAGCTTTGCACATAGCCAGCCATGCATTCACTAGCTAATATGCTTTTCCCATTTTCTAGGGTTAAGGCCACTTCACACGCTAGGATCTTGTTAACGATATCGTTGAAACATCACAGATTTGTGATCGTTCAAACTATATCGTTTGTGCGTCGTTGCGTGTAAACGAACGATGTTGGAAGGATAAATCGTTGGATCGTTCAGCAAAAATTTCAGATCCTGACCTCAAATCTATCGTTTGTCGTCCAATTAACATTCTGGGATGCCGCAACATCGGCCGTGTGACAACTTTTTGAACGATGTCATTCACAATTCTCCTATTCGACTATAAAACTATAAACGACTATAAACGACTGCAGTCACGTGACATACCTAACGATATCATTCACCTATATCCTAGCATGTGACGATACCTTTAGTGTTGCAGTGGATATCCTTTCTTGTAACTGGTATTCAACTACTGGCCTGTGCTCCTCACAAAGCGTTGCCAACATTTGTAATGTGGAGTTTCAGTGCATGGGCATGTCGCACACCAATCAGTTGGCTGACACTTGCAAGAGCTGCAGCAGCACTCTCAGACCATCCACCGCTGTAGCTGACTTGTAGAAATGGGCGTACAAGCAGTGTACCTTCATAGGTAGCTCAGGCAAATGTGGATAGGTTATCAATAACTACTGATCCACTAAGATTAGCGCTTGTGTAAGAGGATGTACACTGTACATTGTACAGACCTATACATTTTAGTTGTAACTATGAATATGGGTCACAGCTGTAACAATAACATCTGACCACTAGATGTCAATAAAACTCGCTATTGTTCTGATTTTATTAAATTTTGAAAAAAAAATGCACATTAGTAGATAATTAGTAGATAATTACAACAAAGAACATCATATAATTTCTAATCGCCTAGCTAAAAAGGGATACAAAAAATGAATGTTAAATAGGGTCATAAGCATTGTGGGAGATAAAAATACATGCAAACCTCTTACAAGATAATCATAATAACAAAACTCAAAAAAATCGGGCATGCCCACCTTTTGTACTCCCTAGAGTGTTAATTACAATGACATAATTTCTGTTGTAAAAAAATATCTACCTATCTTGTATCAAGACGACATCCTGAAAAAATTCTCACATCAGGCTGGAGAACGGTGAATTGTAGATAAAAAAAACCTGGGAAATATTCTATCTCCAAGTTTATTTTCAAATAAAATCCAGTTGGTTAAAACACAAGGGTACCTTTAAATGTGCTAGATCCGCTGTAATTTATGTAAATTCATTGATAAAGCCAATGTATTACATAATAATCTAATAAAATTAGTGTTGAGAAATCAGTCTTTCAAAAAATTATAATACTTCCTATTTAGTTTATATGGCCACATGCACTGAATGTGCAAAATCCTATATATGTTGCACCACCAGAACACTTAAAAAGATGATTGCTGAACGTGTTGCTGGAACCAATCCAAATTTAGCCACTAACATTTCAGTGTCAGGAAGGTCCAAGCATTTCAGGGATTTTCATACTGGAAATGTAACCAGCTTAAAAGTGAAGGGTGTAGAGCGGGTCAGTAAGCCCATACATGGAGGGGATTGGGAGAGATCCCTCGGTGACAAAGAAGCATATTGGATACAGGCAGTAGACACCAGATATCCTCATGGTCTAATTTACCGCAATGACCTTACATATTTTTATTGAGAGAAACACTTTTTTTTTTGTGTTAAACATCTTAAAGAATATTGCTAAATCATAATTATGCAATAAAATTGATACTCTAAATTTGATACTTGAGGGTATAATATAAAGTTTATAGGGAGGAAAAGAAAAAAGAGATTTAAAGGATCCAAGGTAAAAGACAACAATAAGAATGCTTAGACAAACATAGCAGCATTAGAACTGCATTCGAGCTTTATTCCCACAATTCGCAATATAGCCTTGTACACAGAAATAACGATATTATAGTTACTGTTGAGGTTTTTAATATAAGAGATGTAAAATAGCAGATAACGCACAAATAAATGTATATCATTAATAAAAAATAGTGATAATAATGGAACTTATGATTTATATACATGCTTCATAATTAATTTGCTTTCTGTCCTTCCAATTTTTTCTTTTCTCTTCCCTGGTTTTCCACCCCCATGTCCACGAGTTTCCAAGTGTGGTGAATTCTTCAACTTATTACTGACCCAGGTTTTTAGGTGTGCAATTGTTCTATTTTGTATAAATGACTGTTTTGTTTCATGTGTATGCCTATGATTAAGACCGTGAAGGTCGAAACATGTCAGGCTCCATATGTTCCTGGTTTTATATATTTGTACCATGTACTTTTGAATGCATTCCTTAATAAAGTCGATGTGATAACCTGAAGAATTTGCCTGGAGATCCGGATTCCTTTCAGTCTATTGAAAAAAAAAACAAAGCTTGAATAATTTTATATCTGCTGTGATGTATTTAACAAAAGAACTGTGCAGTGAAAACACAACTTTTTTGCTGGATGGGTAAATTATTTTAATGCATCATCACTCTGCCACTTAAAGGGGAACTCCAGTGAGAGAAAACATTTTAGTACAGTTCCTGACCTGCTACATGATGAAGCAGAGCTGTACACTGCAGTTCTAGGATCTATAGATCTCTTATAAATCCATAAAATCATACCTGCTCCTCTGCTCTGGCCACCACCTCAGGGAACCTAAATCTCTGCACGCCCACTGCTACACCCCCTCACTAAACAGAATTGTGAGGGAGCTTGAATGTAGACTGATCCTGCAGCTTGCAGCATCCATGCCCCCAGAACACCTCCTCTTTTTTGCTCCTAGATGAAGCTGACATGCAGAAATCTAGAGTTCCATAAAGTGGTGGCCAGAGCAGAGGAGCAGGTAAGATTTTATCGATTTATAAGAGATCTATAGATCCTAGGACAGCAGTATACACCTCTGCTCCATCATGTAGCAGGGCAGGAACTGTACTAAAACGTATTCTCTCACTGGAGTTCCCCTTTAAGCTGAAGAAATGAGGCTTGTGTGGTGAGGGGCAGTTGGTCGCCACAAAGTCGGAGTAGGGTTTAGATGTGTGTCATTTCAGCTCCTGTCAATAACAAAGAAACAAAGAAACAGACCTAAACAAACAAACCTAGTCCCCTGTGGAGTGCAGCAGTTTTGTGTTCCTGTGAACGGTGACACCTGGGCAGTCAACCCCTAGCCAGTTCAGTGGAGAAAGTGGGGAAGCTCATCAGCTGGATAGCAATGGAAAAAGGTGGCCATCTTGTGAGGAGTGATACTACGCCTGTAGAAGGTAAAGTACTCTGTGTTACAACCAAGGATAAGGTAACTTTTGTTTATCCACCTATATTGAATGCTATTTGATCAGTCTAATGAGCTAGTTAGGGTCAGTCAGGTAATTGGACTAATCTGAATGACTTTCCTTTAATAACACTGTGTCAGCAAAGCTTGAACTCTGTTGATATTATCGACAACTACAGATAGCATGGTGTGAAGATCCAAAAGGCCACAGTCCGTGGTGAAGATCACAAGGCACCCATCTATCCAAATTGAATCTTCTGCAGAGACTGCTGATTAAATGAAATTTCTAGAAAATAATTTCCTGTGATTGGGAATCAAATACAGTTGTTTTAAGTGTTATGTGAATAGTTGTTATGTGAATGTGATTTTTAATTGTCCAAGCAGCGCAGCTGTGATAGGTAACACCGGGATCCCGGAGAGTTAATTGGTTGGGGTAGTATTAAGATTGTGAACCAGGAGAAAGGTCACATATCACGGCTTCTTCATATGAACTAGCCCTGTTTAAGTCCGGACACATTTAGGGGAAGTAGTGGCATTGTTGGCCCAAGGGAAGACACCTTCTCATTGGGACCAGAGATATGTGGGTGTTCTCCTGGTAGGGTCTTATTGTATACAAGTTGTTGGTGTTAAATGTATTGTTTATTCCATTTACTGTTAGACTTAAGAAGATTAATTAATTTTTTTTTCAACTCCCCATAAAAATAGAGGCGAGTTTGACATAATAAATCTTGTTATTATAATACCACCGGTTTGGGAGGTCATCTTTCCTGTCTGTAGCATCACTGTATTGAAATGGAACAGTTATATACCTGCAAAATTTCTTTTGAAATCTGGCGATTCATTATTTCTTGCTCTGACGCTGTATAATAAGCACTGATGATCTATTGGTTATATGTTCAATTCATTTGTTCATTACACAGGTCAGCAAAAAAAATCTTTAAAAACTTGCATGGAAGGTTTTCAGTGAATTTAATGTATTTTAGTGTGCTGAATTTAATTCCATTTCCCCTATCATGTACAGTTTTCTTGCAAAACAAGACAGAATATATTGAATCATCATTATATTATCAAGCGAAACACAATTAAATCAACATCCATGAAACACAATGTTCAGTATACACCCTGTGAAACCATTTTTTTATTTTCTTTCAGTGTCCTACTAGTGAGCTTTTATTTTCCAGTATTTCCAGTTTCCCACTTCAGCATCCAGCAGTGGTCACATATCCTGTTCACGATCCATCTTCACTGGTAACATCTCCTTATTTCCTTAATATCCTGGTGGAATCTTTCATCTTGCTACTTACTGTAAGATCTTAGGGGCCCGTCATACCAGGTGACGTCGCCGGAGATGTCGGCGGTGACAGACGGGAGCGCGCACATTTTTGGCGCCCCACCAGCGTCGCCGTCGCATCTTTACATGCGGCTACACCTCCGGCGATGCACCGGTGATCTGACAGGCGGCATCACCGCTGGGGTGTCTAAAAACCCCAGTGGTGATGCTGTAACATGGGAGTCTATGGCTCCCATTGCCTGTCAGATCGCCGTCCCCCTGTTACATGGGGCGATGTCTACACATCGCCCCTGAGTGCTCGCCTGGTTTCAGAGCACTGATGTGAAACCAGGCGACCACTCAGAGGCGATATGTAGCGCCGACATCGCCCCTTTACATTAGGCAAAGTAGGGGCGATATTGGCGCTGATAGGCCACGCCCCTACGTCACCTAAGAAATCGGCGGTGCCGTCGTCAGGTGTGACGGTGCCCTTAGGTTTTCAAGAAAGTAGTCCACATGTGAATGTAATAAAAGGAATTTTATGTTCGTGCTGCAGTCTTGAAACTTAAATGCAGTTAGCATGCATTCTACAATGTGTTTGTATCCTGGATCTGCGTAATTTTTCAAAAACCTATGCACCACATCTTTAAATGAATCCCACGCTTTTCTTTCAGTTTCATTCATGGACACTGGAAACAAGGAATCAGAACAAAGTTAAAATTTGTCAGGTTCCTCTTCCAGCTTGGCCTCAGAGAGGTTTGGGAGCTAGCAGCAGAGGTGTTTGAAGCATTCCCCTATCTTTGGTAGAATTTAACAAACTGTTGCATAAGACCCAATTTAATGTGAAGAGTCATTAAGAGAACTCTCATGAGGAACCAGGCTATTATTGATGGCACTCTTTTAACCAGGAGTTAGGCTAGTTTCACACTATCCTTTTTTGGGGGAATGCAGGTAAAGACTGCATCCCCCTGAATTCCCTGGATCCCCCCACAATTGTTCTTTCAGGATGCAACTGGATGCACCCGCACTGGTATTATTACTGATCCGTCTCACAGATCAGTGATAATACCGTGCGTGAGCATCCTGTAGCATCCGGTGGATTGCCTGTTTCTGCTGCATTCGGGGACAAATGACACATCCCCTAGGGAGCGTGTCATTTAGCACTGTGTTCTGGGCATGTGCAGTTGAAAAACGCGGATCTGGCATCCTGATCCACCGGGATTTGGTGTCCATCGGATCCGGGTTCCATTGGGCACATTCTGATTTATCCCCTGGTGCCCCATATCCGGGTGGGCCGGGTTATGTCATGGAGGACAAAATGCACCAAAATGCATTTTGGTGTTAGTGAAAAAAACGATGACACCCAGATCCGGGGGAAATGTGAAGAACTGGATGCACCCACAAGTTCCTTCAGCACTATTAAAAGTCGGGAGTCAAAAGCTGATGAACACAGGATTCCTCCTCCCCCCCGTGTGACATCACAGCTCCGACACCACTTGCCTGTGCTTTGCAGGCTCGGCTCCTCCCAACTCTTTATGTGTTCCGATCCCTCGGGCGCAACAGGCAGGGGGGTACCGTCGGTCTATCTGCTGCGGCAACCGAGGTCTCTCCACTGGCTGCGTATTCCACCCTCCCCCCGTACTGGGTGCTGGCAATTCACTGCTCCTGCTGTTAATTGACAGCGGGAGCAGAGAAAGTGCCTTCTGCAATCCATCGTACAGAGCGGCTGTCAGACTATGTGAGCCAAACTGGGAGGAAAAGGATGGGGGAGAATATTGAACCAACTGGGGAGAATGTGAGCCAAGCTGGGGATATATGGTGGGGGGAGAATATGTGAGCCAAACTGGGGATAGAGGGAGGGGGCAGAATATGTGAGCCAAACTGGGGATATAGGGTGGGAGGAGAATATGTGAACCAAACTGGAGGGGAGAGGGTGGGGGAGAATAAGTGAGCCAAACTGGGGGGCGAGGTTGGGAGGAGAATATGTGAGCCAAACTAGGGATAGAGGGTGGGGGGAGAATATGTGAGCACAACAGGGGGGGGGGAGAATATGTGATAAAAGGTGGGAGGAGTATATGTGAGCCAAACTGGGGGGAGAGGGTGTGGAGGGGAGAATATGTGAGCCAAACCAGGGGGAGAGGGTAGGGGAATGGAGGAAGTATATGTGAACCAAACTGAGGATAGAGGGTGAAGGGAGTATATGTGAACCAAAATTCGGGAGAGAGAAAGGGGCAAGTATATGTTAACCAAGGGTTTAAATTTGAGGATCCAGTATAAAAGAGGGAAGGGGGATCAGTGTGGACACAGTATGAAGCGTGAGGAAAATGGCTGCTGCACAGCATGGTGAGTGAGGGGGGATGGCTGCAGGACAGTATATGTAGAGAGAGGGGGGTAGCTACGGTATGTGGAATTAAGGGGGAAGAGTGTGGACACAATATGAGGAGTGAGGGGCGATGGCTGCAGCACAGTATGGTGAGCGAAGGGGTATGACTGCAGCACAGTATATGAAGAGAGAGGGGGATGGCTGCAGTACAGTATGTGGAATGAGGGGGGAAGAGTGTGGACACAATACGAGGAGTGAGGGGAGATGGCTGCCGACACAATATGTGGAGTGAGGAGTAGATCGAATTTGATGAGGGAGAATAGTATAAACAGTGGGCAGTATAGGTGGACACAGTGTAGAGGACAGTGTGACCAGGGAACCCAGTATAGAAAGGAAAGGGCAGTGTGGAGGACATGTAGAATAAGAGGGACAGTGTGTAAATCATATATTGTGCAGGGAACAATGAGGAGGAGCAATTATTTATTCCGGGGTTCAGTGTAGGGCAGATATTTTTACTCAAGAGAATTTTGATCATTCTGTTATATTTAAGGGTATCATGCCAGGATGTGCTGAAGAAGACCGGGGAAGATGGAAATCTGCAGTAACGAGCTGTGGATGTGAAAAGTCATCATGGTGTCTGGACAAGATGAAGAAAAGAAAAAAGATGACACCGAACAGAGACAAGGTCATCTATAAGGTACCTGGATGTAAATGATTATTTGTGATAATGACTAATTCTCATCAGTGCAGTAGTTCCTGTATGATCTGATAATGGCTGGTAATAAGAACTCGGAGTATTTCCTTACCATTGTTAAGGATGTAGTACAAATGTGTATGGGTCTGCCCTGACATTACAATTGTTTTACCATGTACTGATGTTGGTTCTGATGATAAATTTCTGTACTGATGAGGATTGTGATGCTGTGTTTCTATAGTGATTGGGGTTATATGGATGTATTCCAGTACTGATGGGGGTTCTAGTTATGTATTTCCGCACCTCTGGTGGTTCTGATGATGAATTTTGTTACTGATGAGGGTTGTGATTTCTATACTGATGTGGGTTCTAGTTCTGCATTTCTGTACCTTTGATGGGTCTGGTGATGTATTTCTGTACTAATGAGAGTTTTGGTGATGTATTTCTGTCTGTACCTCTGTCAGGTCTGGTTATGTATTCCTGCAATGATGAGGGTTTTGACATTGTGTTTGTGTTTCTGTTCTGATAGGGTTTATATGGATGCATTTTTGTACCTCTGGTGGCTCTGGTGATGTATTTATGCACCGATGAGGGTTGTGATGCTATGTTTTTGTACTGATGGAGGTTATATGGATGTATTTCTGTACCTCTGGTGGGTCTGGTGATGTAGTTTTGTGCTTTTATTGGTTCTAATCCTGTAAACATGTAACAATCTATAACCTGAAAATTATGTGATACATGGCTACGTTCATAAAGTGTTTTGCTGCCTAACAATTTAGAGGTTCTATGTTTTTATTTGTTAAGAGCATTAAAGGGGTTGTCCGAAGTTTGTTATAAGTCTGCAGTCACTCCATGTGTCTCTCTATGTGACTACAGACTTCTGAATTCTCACAGTATGCACACTCCATGCTGTCAGGACCCTCTGGTGCTGGCGGTGAGTGTGGCAGTGCATGAAACTGTAAGTATGCGATTTACATACATACAATCACGTGCTGACTAAATATGTGAGGTTTCGATTAATGAAAATGAACTGAGCGAGACCGGACACGTCTAGTCAGAATGTGACCAGAAGTATATAAATCGCATACTTGTGCTCACACGACCGTTCAATCTTGTCATTAACACAGGAGAATCCTGACAGTGTGCAGACCATGTGCTGTGAGAATTCAGAGGCCTGCAGACACCTAGAGGGACTACAAACTTTCATCTCTCACCTGGACAAGCTCTTTGATTCAAACATTAAGCTCTGTAGCCCAATCTTAAGAGCTTGTAATATACTTTGTTTTTCATTGTACATTGAGAGAATTAGGTAAAGCAGCTCATCGACTGTAAGTATGCAAATCACGCATGAATAATCAGTCACATGACGACAACTCAGACCGCTAAGGGGGGGGAAGCGCCAAATTGAATTCTTGCCTCGGGGACCAGAAGACCTAGATACACCTCTGCATTCGAATAGCAAAGCATAAATATGTCCTTGTTTTTATATCACAAGCGGAGATTTTCTTCATGTCTCCTGCACACCTGCACACCACCCAGGCTTAGTTTTAATCCACAATCTGCAATTTGAATTACGCAATATAAACTTTCTTCACAAAATCACTTATGTTTCTATATTGCATATATATCGCAAACACCGTCTGGAGAAATAACACAGCCTCTTCACAGCAATTTGTAAGAGTCACGTTTGAACACTAACAGAATTGAATTGTATTGTATTGTACTGGCACGCTCAAACACACAATTAGTTATGGTGGAGTTACTGAATGGGGCAGCCTGGTTGACTCCTATACTCTCACAACTTCACTATCACCACAATGCTTACCAAGAACTGAACAGAATATGACAGAACATGATTGACACAGTCGGGGCGGACACAGACAGTGAAGGGCCCCCGTGCAGGATTTATATCTGGACCCCCTCCCCCACCAACAAGCCCCATCTACATAAATACACGCACATTTACATGTGTATTACATGTATTGTGCATTAAAGAGGACCTGTCACCAAACCAGGCATGGTGATCTAAGTACAGCACTGGATGCAGCATGTCTGCAGCATGCAGACAAGGGGTCCCCCAGCACTTGAGCAGCCCTGTACCCCGAGATAATACAGTTAGAAAACCTACATGCTACAGCCACTAAGGAGGTGGCTAGGGGCTGCAGCCAAGGGCAGATTCACACCCCCTGCATGTGTAATCTGCCCACCGCTGCCAATCATTCTCTCCCTCTTCAGCAGCATTTAAACAGAGTTGTTTTTTTCTCTCCGTTTAGCCCCGCCCCTCAGGGGGTGGGGCTAACGGACTTTCTGGGAGAGAGAAAAAAAAACTGTTTATATGCTGCAGACAGGGAGAGAATGATTGGCAGCGGTGGGCAGATTAAACATGCAGGGGGTGTGAATCTGCCCTTGGCTGCAGCCCCTAGCCACCTCCTTAGTGGCTGTAGCATGTAGGTTTTCTAACTGTATTATCTCGGGGTACAGGGCTGCTGAAGTGCTGGGGGACCCCTTGTCTACATGCTGCAGACATGCTGCATCCAGTGCTGTAATTAGATCACCATGCCTGGTTTGGTGACAGGCCCTCTTTAAGTACTATATAATAAAATGTGTACATACCCATTTACACATTGCACATGTACACACAGTACACACGAGCATATAAATATATCTAATATACAAATTGTCACTTCAGTAAGGAAGTGGACAAACTCTAGCGCCACCTTTAGGTAGCTCCTCAAAGTCATAGTCGACTTTCTGACAAGCCTTTTAACGTTACTAAGGATTTGTGCCAGATCAGAACCCCAAACTACAGACGCTGCATTTTGGGGTAACTGCCCCTCATCAGTGTAGTGTGTGGGATATTCTGATCTGGCTGTATGAGAGGCTATAGACGAGGTCTGGGGAACTCACTACCTTATGGAGAGGAGATTACCTGCAACCACAAGGAGACAGTTAAGTCGATAAGGAGATTTAAAGCCGCAACCCTCCTCTGGGAAATATGCAAATTGTCACTTCAGTAAAGGAGTGGACGAACTCTAGCGCAACCTTTATGTAGCTCCTCAAAATCATAGTTGACTTTCTGACAAGCCTTTTAATATGACTAAGGATTTGTGCCAGATCAGAACCCCAAACTACAGACGCTGCTATACAGCTGAGTGTGTGTATGTGTGTGTGTAGGAATTTGACGAATTTGCACCATCTCATTTACAATCACAAAATCTTGCACACACACCTCATTTGATGCAGGAAACATCTGACTATGTTTTGAGGGGAAATTTTAACCCCGCACTTTACAGTCATTCACCAAAAAAAGCCTATTTACTATTTGTATGTGTGTGGTAGTAAATACTGCCTTGGTTGTTTTGACAGTTAGCCTGGATATTTATCAGGTGGCCTATAGCAACCAATCACGGTTCAGTTTCTGATTAGTTGCTATAGGCAACAAAATACATTCCTATGAATGTATAACACAACTTAGACCCCTTTCATATCAGCAGTAATGACAGTTTTGCGGGAGATCCGGCAGATGTCACCGCACCTGCTGGATCTACCGTGTCGGACGATTTGCGGCACCGATCCGGCAAGTCCCATTAATTCTCCATGGGGCTATCAGTTGGGTGCGGCAAGTGCGATTTTGCCCGATTCGGCATATCAGGTACTTGCAGTCACACAAAAAAAAACCATTGCTGGCATGTCTGTTAAACATTTAGGGAACTTGGCAAAGGCAAGGACTGCTGGAAGATGACGCACACTGGGACATGACTGTCAGTGAAGCAGTAGCCACACATACACAAAAGCCATTAAGACACTTTGCTATTGTTCTAACAACCTGCTGCCCACAGCCCCCAGTATACAGCAGAAGCATTCACACAGCCCTCAGTGTACAGGAGTCGCCTGCACAAAGCCCCAAGTATACAGCAGGAGGCCACACACAGCCCCCAGTATATTAGCAGGAGGCCGCACACCAGCCCCAGTATACAGCAGGAGGCTGCACACAGCCCCAGTACAAAGCAGGAGGCTGCACACAGCCCCAGTGTACAGCAGGAGGCAGCACACAGCCCTGTATACAGCAGGAGGCAGCACACAACCCCATATATACAGCAAGAGGCCACAACAGCCCCTAGTATACAGCAGGAGGCCGCACACAACCCCAGTATACAGCAGCAGGGCACATACAGATCCCAGTATACAGCAGGAGGCCATACACAGCCCCAGTATACAGCAGGTCACAACACAGCCCTATATACAGGAGTTGCCTGCACAAAGCCCCAGTATACAAGAGGAGGCAGTACACAGCCCCCAGTATACAGTAGAAGGCAGCACACGAGCCCCCAGTATACAGTAGGAGATAGCACACAGCCCCCAGTATACAGCAGGAGGTCGCACACAGCCCTCAGTTTACAGCAGGAGGTTGCACACAGCCCCCAGTATACAGCAGGAGGCCACACACAGCCCCCAGTATAGCAGCAGGAAGTCACACACAGCCCCCAGTATACAGCAGGTGGCGCATACAGCCCTCAGTATACAGCAGGAGGTTCGCACCCCCCCCCCCCAGTATACAGCAGGAGGCCACACACATGCCCTCAGTATCAGCAGGAGGTCACACACAGCCCCCAGTATACAGCACGTGGCCAAACAGCCCCCAGTATACAGCAGGAGGCCACACACAGCCCCCAGTATACAGCAGGAGGCCACACACACAGCCCCAGTATACAGCAGGCAGAGGATCGCACCCCCCCCCAGTATACAGCAGGAGGCCACACACTGCCCTCAGTATACAGCAGGAGGTCACACACAAGCCCCCAGTATACAGCACGTGGCCACAAACAGCCCCCAGTATATACAGCAGGAGGCCAAACACCATCAGCCCCCAGTATACAGCAGGAGGCCACACACACAGCCCCCAGTATACAGCAGGAGGCCACACACACAGCCCCCAGTATACAGCAGGAGGGCACAAACAGCCCCCAGTATACAGCAGGAGGCCACACACAGCCCCCAGTATACAGCAGGAGGGCACATCACAGCCCCAGTATACAGCACGAGGCCACACACAGCCCCCGGTATACAACAGGAGGTCACATACATCCCCCAGTATACAGCAGGAGGACACACACAGCCCCCAGTATACAGCAGGAGGCCACACACAGCCCACAGTATACAGCAGGAGGTCACACACAGCCCCGAGTATACAGCAGGAGGTCACACACAGCCCCCAGTATATAGCAGGAGGCCACACACAGCCCCCAGTATACAGCAGGAGGCCACACACAGACCCCAGTATACAGCAGGAGGCCACACACAGCCCCCAGTATATAGCAGGAGGCCACACACAGCCCCCAGTATACAGCAGGAGGCCACACACAGCCCCCAGTATACAGCAGGAGGCTACACACAGCCCCAGTATACAGCAGGAGGCCACTCACAGCCCCCAGTATACAGCAGGAGGCAGCACACGACCCCCAGTATACAGCAGGAGGCCACACACAGCCCCCAGTAGACAGCAGGAGGTCACACACAGCCCCCAGTATACAGCAGGAGGCCACACATAGCCACCAGTATACAGCACGAGGTCGCACACAGCCCCCAGTATACAGCAGGAGGCCACACAGCCCCCAGTATACAGTAGGAGGCCACACACTGCCCACAGTATACAGCAGGAGGCCACACACTGCCCCCAGTATATAGCAGGAGGCCACACAAGTCTCGAGTATACAGCAGGAGGCTACACACAGTCCCAGTATACAGCAGGAGGCCACTCACAGCCCCCAGTATACAACAGGAGCCTGCACACAGCCCCCAGCATACAGCATGAAGGCTGCACACAGCCCCCAGTCTACAGCAGGATGCCACACACAGCCCGCAGTACACAGCAGGAGGCCACACACAGCCCCCAGAATACAGCAGGCCACACACAGCCCCCAGTATACAGCAGGAGGCCACACACAGCCCCCAGTATACAGCAGGAGGCCACACACAGCCCCCAGTATACAGCAGGAGGCCACACACAGCCCCCAGAATACAGCAGGCCACACACAGCCCCCAGTATACAGCAGGAGGCCACACACAGCCCCCAGTATACAGCAGGAGGCCGCAACAAGCCCCCAGTATACAGCAGGAGGGCACATACAGATCCCAGTATACAGCAGGAGGCCATACACAGCCCCCAGTATACAGCAGGAGGCCACACACAGCCCTCAGTATACAGGAGTTGCCTGCACAAAGCCCCAGTATACAAGAGGAGGCAGTACACAGCCCCCAGTATACAGTAGGAGGCAGCACACAGCCCCCAGTATACAGTAGGAGGCAGCACACAGCCCCCAGTATACAGCAGGAGGTCGCACACAGCCCCCAGTATACAGCAGGAGGTTGCACACAGCCCCCAGTATACAGCAGGAGGCCACACACAGCCCCCAGTATGCAGCAGGAAGTCACACACAGCCCCCAGTATACAGCAGGAGGGCGCATACAGCCCTCAGTATACAGCAGGAGGTCGCACCCCCCCCAGTATACAGCAGGAGGCCACACACTGCCCTCAGTATACCGCAGGAGGTCACACACAGCCCCCAGTATACAGCAGGTGGCCACAAACAGCCCCCAGTATACAGCAGGAGGCCACACACAGCCCCCAGTATACAGCAGGAGGCCACACACAGCCCCCAGTATACAGCAGGAGGCCACACACAGCCCCCAGTATACAGCAGGAGGCCACACACAGCCCCCAGTATACAGCAAGAGGGCCGCATACAGCCACCAGTGTACAGCAGGAGGCCACACACAACCCCAGTATACAGCAGGAAGCCAACCACAGCCCCAGTTTACAGCAGGAGGGTGATTACAGCCCCCAGTATAAGCAGGAGACTACACACAGCCCCCAGTATACAGCACGAGGCCACACACAGCCCCCGGTATACAACAGGAGGTCACATACATCCCCCAGTATACAGCAGGGGGACACACACAGCCCCCAGTATACAGCAGAGGCACCACACAGCCCACAGTATACAGCAGGAGGTCACACACAGCCCCAAGTATACAGCAGGAGGTCACACACAGCCCCCAGTATACAGCAGGAGGCCACATACAGCCCCAGTATACAGCAGGAGGCCACACACAGACCCCAGTATACAGCAGGAGGCCACACACAGCCCCCAGTATACAGCAGGAGGCTACACACAGCCCCAGTATACAGCAGGAGGCCACTCACAGCCCCCAGTATACAGCAGGAGGCAGCACAGACCCCCAGTATACAGCAGGAGGCCCACCACACAAGCCCCCCAGTATACAGCAGGAGGTCACACACAGCCCCCAGTATACAGCAGGAGGCCACACATAGCCACCAGTATACAGCACGAGGTCACACACAGCCCCCAGTATACAGCAGAAGGCCACAAAGCCCCAGTATACAGTAGGAGGCCACACATTGCCCACAGTATACAGCAGGAGGCCACACACGCCCCCAGTAATACAGGAGGCCACACACAGTCCTCGAGTATACAGCAGGAGGCTACACACAGTCCCAGTATACAGCAGGAGGCCACTCACAGCCCCAGTATACAGCAGGAGCCTGCACACACAGTC
The DNA here is from genome assembly GCA_033576535.1 of Allobates femoralis. Classification (NCBI taxonomy): domain Eukaryota; kingdom Metazoa; phylum Chordata; class Amphibia; order Anura; family Aromobatidae; genus Allobates; species Allobates femoralis. Next base: position 542,841,731 of record JARQOC010000004.1, read on the forward strand.
CCCAGTACAGCATGAGGCTGCACACAGCCCCCAGTCTACAGCAGGATGCCACACACCAGCCCCCCAGTACACAACAGGAGGCCACACACAGCCCCCAGAATAAAGCAGGCCACACACAGCCCCCAGTATACAGCAGGAGGCCACACACAGCCCCCAGTATACAGCAGGAGGCCACACACAGCCCCCAGTATACAGCTGGAGGCCCACACTGCACCCAGTATACAGCAGGAGGTCCACACTGCCCCCAGTATACAGCAGGAGGCTACACACAGTCCCAGTATACAGCAGGAGGCCACTCACAGCCCCCAATATACAGCAGGAGCCTGCACACAGCCCCCAGCATACAGCATGAAGGCTGCACACAGCCCCCAGTCTACAGCAGGATGCCACACACAGCCCTCAGTATACGCAGGCCATACACAGCTTCAGTATCCAGAAGAAGGCCTATATACAGCCCCCAGTATACAGGAGGCCATACACAGCCCCCAATATTACAGCAGGAGGTCACACAAATCCCCCAGTATACAGTAGGACAGCCCTCAGTATACAGGAGGCCACACACAGTCCCTTGTGTCAGGAGGGCAGTGACATCACGGTGGGACCAGACTCTGTGGCGCTGAGGGCAGGCTCATGCAGCAGTGGCATCCTTGTTTTGGAGGACTTGGTCAGGGCCAACTCCAGGTTTTGCGTGGGCCCTGGGGAAAGTACACTCTGACCCCTCGTGTGCTGTCTCTTTCCCTTTATGATATTTCTCCAAGGGCTCTTCTGTCCCCTACTGAGCTGTCTCTCTCCTCCGTGCTGTCTCTCCACCCTGAGCTGTCTTTTCCCCTTATGTGCTCTCTCCTTTGAGCTGTCTCCGCATGTGCCCTCCCCTTGTCTGCTCTCTCTCCTGTGCTGTCTTCTCCCGTCATGTGCTCTCTCCTTTCAGCTGTCTCTGTCTCCCCCTGTGCCTTCTCCAGTGTGCTCTCTCCTTTGAGCTGTCTCCCTGTGCGCGCTCTCCCCTGTTTGCTGTCTCTCTTTCCCATCCTGTCTTCTCACCTTAAGTGTTCTCTCCTTTGAGTGTGCTCTCCCCGTGTGCTGTCTTTCTCCCCCCGTGTGCTCTCTTCCCCCTCTGCGGCATCTCTCTCCCTCCTGTGGACTCTCTACCCCATGTGTGCTGTCTCTCACCCCTGTGTGCTCTCTACCTCGTGTGCTGTCTCTCTCCCTGCTGTTCACTCTCTCTCCCCAAGTGGATTGTCTCCTATGTGCACTGTATCTCTCCCCACTGTTCAGTCTCTACCCCGTGCACTGTCTCTCTTCCCACTGTTCACTCTCTCCCCCTGTGCGCTCTCCACCACTGTGCACTGTCTCTCTTGCCTCTTTATGCTCTCTACCCATGTGCAGTGTCTCTCTCCCCACTGTTTACTCTCTACTCCTTTGCGCTTTCATCCCCATGTCCTCTGTCTTTCTCCCCCCTGTGTGCTGTCACTCTCTTCCCCTGTTCATTGTCTCTCTCCTTCTGGGTGCTGTCACTCTCCTTCTGGGTATGGTCTCTCCCTCCATTTGCTGTCTCTTTCCTCCTGTGTGATATCACTCTCCCCCTGTGCACTGTTTCTCTCCCCTGTTTGATATCTTCCTGTGTGCTGTCTTTCTCCTCCTGTGTACTGTAACTCTCCCCCTGTTCACGCTCTCCTCCTGTGCACTTTTTTTCCCCCGTTCGCTCTCTTCCCCTGTGCACTGTCACTCTCCCCCTGTTTGCTTTCTTCCCCTGTATGATGTCACTTCTCCCCCATTTGGTCTCTCCCCATGTGCACTGACTCTCCCCCCTGTGCGCTGTAATCTCCCCCATGTGCAGTGTGATGAGCACAGTGTCCAGACTGTTGGCTGATTATGAATATTTATAAGCTGTTCGTGGCAGAGCGGTGTCACTATACAGTACATGGAGGTGCAGGAGATCAGCGCTGCCCCGCTGGTGACGTCACTGGTCTCTGCTGCCACCAACAGTTCACATGCTGCGCTCATCTGGAGGGGACCATTACCCCAGACCTCTGACGTCATTAAGGGCTAGGGACGTCGTCCGACAAGCGGAGCATATGGTGTCCCTGACAGTGAGTAGACCCTATGTTTGTTTGTCCAGAGTTCTGCTGTAAGGCTGCATTCACACACAGCGTTTTTGTGAGGATACACTTTTGGTGCAAAACTGCAGAACACAGTGATCTGTGTGTGAATGGCCTTCACTTTTCAGTTACTTCACCGAGCTCCCTCGGTGACCGCCGGTGTCTTCAGATCCCCGCCAGCCTGCAGCAAGTGCGGGCTCTAGGATCAAGAAGCACCATCATACCGGTGACGTCACCCGGTCACATGGTGTTGTTTAAGGTCCTGCACCAGGTCCTACAGTGCCGGGAAGAGGACCGATCACTGGGGGAACGCGGCGAGGGGAGCAAAAAGCACGCTGAAAAAAGCACAAAAGATTTAACATGTTAATTTTTTTGACGGATGCTCTCTGCAGAGCAAAGCGCATTCGCATAAAGACGGAGCATGTGAACGGAGCTATGTTTTTGGCATTTATGCTGCGCTAAATAGCGCTGCATAAATGCCAAAATATGTTGTGTGGTCTTAGCCCATCATAGATGTGGTCATAAAGCACAGTCTGTGATTGGCTCATAGGGGATGAGACCCCAGCGACACTGGGTGCAGCACCTGTCACTATTAGGGGTCCTCTATAGTGGCAATGGGTAGTTTGGTAGTATACAGTGTGGGTAGTGGCTATTGAAGCACGATTATCTCTCTCTCCGTTCCCATCACACCCACCTTGTGCAGATCTACATGGGAGCAATCTACATGATGTGGAGGCTTGTGTCCCGGCACACAGAGCTCCCTCCCCCCTATGAGTCTGTGAGTCGTGCAGATGGGGAAAGTCCTACAGTGTGAGACTCACACACTGTGCGACTGCAGAGCTGAGTCTCCAGTCAGCATCACAGACCCAGCAGCAGCATCGACAATAGCAGAGGAGAGGGTCCTGTCCAGAGTGCAGCAAAGCAGCCGCCCCCCTCTGTCTGCCAATCACTCAGGTATCGCTCCCTCCTCTCCACTAAGTCTGATGCTGCCGCAGGCTCTTTGATAGACCCGTAAACTTTAGGAGCTGATCGTGCCCCCTCTCCTTTGGGGACCCCCCTCCCTCAGGGGCCCCGGTGTGACTGCACAGGCTGCACATGCGGTAGGTCCGCCCCTGGACACAGTGATGTAATTCACCCCCCACACACACACAATCCCTATCACTGTTCCTATTTCCTTCTTCTCTCCTCTCACTTTCCTCCTTTTTCTTTAGTTTCTTCATTTGAGAAATCAGTGTTCGATAAGAGGTTTTAAAATCAGAAATAGGTGACAAAAATGTTGTGTTCCAATACAAATTCAGCAGTCTCTCTTTCTCCTCTCTCCTCCCTCCATTTTTTTTCTTATTTTAGCCGAACGGACAATTTAATAAATTCAAAACAAATACACATTGTAGAAAAGCGCACTATTTACTCAAGCAAAAATGCACCGAAAACGCACCACAAATGTGGGAAACGCATTGTAGATTTTGGTGCGTTTTTCCACCAGCGGTTGCAGATTTGGTACCGCCAAACCTGCAGCGTAGGCACATACCCTAGGGGTGCACAAATTTATGCAACTACATGATTTTAGCTCTTTAGTGTTATTAATAGTCTACTGAATGCTAAAGATTATACGCTGAATTTATAATAGGAAACAGTTCTGAATTGATTCTTCTTTGTATGATTTTTTGCATGACAAAACTCTAGCATTTTAACAGGGGTGTGTAGATTTTTTATATCCAATATACCGTAGATAAAAATGTTAATAATCAACAAAGGATATTTTAGTAAATGAAAAATAAATTAATAGATAGAAAACAGGTAAACAATAAAAATACACTGCTAATCCGAATTGCTGTCACTAGCCTCACATTGTTAATATAAAAAAGTATTATGTTTAAAAATTATTCTTGCAGAAAGGGGAACACATTTTAAAATGTTTGGGTGCTTTTTTGTGGTTAAAAAAAGGTGAAAAACAGACTTGTTCTCTCTCTATCACCTATCAGTTTTTTCTTATTGTACTGCTATAGCAATATCAAATTTACTAGGTTTGTTTAAAGTACTTCCCCTCCCTCTAGTGGCTAAACCTTTTATTAGCATCAGTTTTTCCATTTTTATATCTCTGTTTCTCCTCCCCTTTGCATTGCATTATAGTAGTTCAGATTCTATTTTCTCTTCATGCTTCATACAGGAAGACAGTCTCCATCTTAATCCCTCTTGTGATAGTATGGTTTGTAAGAATTTATTTTGCCACTAGACATTAACTCCTCCAAATGTTATCTTAGCTTAGTCAGTTGAATTCTAGGTTAGACACAACTTTGCTATATGTTCTATCAATATTGTATAGCCACAATCACATCTTCGTGATTAGAGATGAGCAAACTTTTCAAAGTTCAAATTCGGTTCAGTTTGCTGAACAGTCAATGTTCGACGAACAGTTCGTTGAATATCCGAACCCCATTGAAAACAATGGAAGGCAAAATCAGGAGCCTAGAAAACACATTCAAATGGGCCCAAAAGATGCCAAACAGCTCAAATTAGGGACAGACACTAGGAAAAGTGGCATCTATTTCACAGAGGTAAAACTTTCATCATTGTGCATTATGGATGCTTGGGACAAGGCCTGCCCAAGTATTTCAAGCTTCAGGTGTAGGCATGGTGCTCAGAGAGCCCTGCTAAATTTAGAAAACAGACAAGGAAAGCCAAAAAAGAGTCTTCACATATCAAAAATTTGGGGCCAAGGTACAAGGTCTGGAGCAGAGCCTGACCTAGCATTTCAAAGTTAAACATTCATGAGAAACAGGGGATGAGTGACACGTGTAGGAATTGAAGCTTTAAACAAGAATGGTTTCCACGTCTGCGCTGCTGCTTCAATCAAAGTACTTCACAAGGGCTGTTACCACCATCAGATCCTTTATTCAGCCATAACCAACGCGTTTCAGTGCTGTCCCAGCACCTTCCTCAGGGTATATCATGTATACGCTGAGGAAGGTGCTGGGACAGCACTGAAACGCGTTGTTATGGCTGAATAAAGGATCTGATGGTGGTAACAACCCTTATGAATTACTTTGATTGAAGCAGCAGTGTGGACCGTGGAAATCATTCCTGTTTAAAGCTTCTGTCTTTCCCGCGGTTTTGGCGTGACGGTGGGGGTTCTGCAGCAGCTGCTAAAGCGATCAAACTGGTTGTGGGTCTCACAACCTGCAAAGGTGAGTGGACTCCTTTATAATCCACATAAGAACAAAAGTGTCTTTTTGATAAGGCACAATCTGCGCCTCTTGTGTCTCCTTTTATCTATAGTTACGTGTAGGAATTGTACTCACAAAACCCTGCATAATACAGGAAACAGACAAGGAAAGCCCAAAAAGAGTCTCCACATTTCAAAAAATTAGAGCCAGATACCACCAAAGTGGCATCAATTGAACCAAAATAAAAATTGGAAAATGGAGCAGCCTACACGCATGACACAAGGTCTGGAACAGGACCTTTCCTAGCATTTCAAGGTTAAACATTCACGAGTAACAGGGTGATGAGTGACACGTGTAGGCATCATGCTCACAGAACACTGCAAAATTCAGGAAACAGACATGGAGACATCAAAAAGAGACTCCTCATTCCTAAAAATTAGGGCCAGATACCACCAATTGACCCAGAATAAAAACTAAAGAATGAAATTAATGCAGCACGCTAGAAAGCATATCACCTACTCTATCAAGAATGCCACTGGGCTAGAAAAGTCCTTGGAGATCCATGAGTTGTTCATCTTGATGAAGGTTAGGTGGTCTACACTTTCAGAAGATAGCTGGATGTGCTTGTCACAACACCACCAGCAGCATTGAAGACGCGTTCTGAGAGAACGCTGGCTGCCAGGCATTACAAAACCTCAAAGGTGTGACTGTCGAGCTCAGGTCGCTCCTCCATTTTTGTAGCCCAAAATACAAACAGGTTCAAACACCCCCTGATGACATGGATATTGAGCTCTAGATACTCCTGCATCCAGGAGTTCACTATGTGTCAGACTTGTTAAAAAGACTTACCGTATATACTCGTGTATAAGCCGAGTTTTTCAGCCCAAAATTTGGGCTGAAAAGTCCCCCCCTCGGCTTATACACGGGTCATATACGGGGGGGCTGTGTCCCGGGGGCTGTGGAGGCTGGAGGAGGCGGGGGGGGGGCTGCTGTATGAGCGGCCCCGTCACGTGGGGCCGCTCATTAAATATGCACTGCATCCCCCTGTCAATCAGCGGCAGGGGAAGCAGTGCATATGGCCCCCCCAAAAGCTGGCACTGTACCCCCTTGTAAGGGCCCCCCCCCGGTGCTTATACATTACCATCCCGGTGTTCTGATCGGCGCCGCTCCTCGGTGCTTCTTCATCCTCCCGTCCTCACTGGCTCCATCCGTGATCTCCGGCTGTCGCAGTGATGTGACATCATCGCGCGACCGCTGGAGAACCCGGATGCAGCCAGCGCGGGAGGATGAAGACGCAGCACGGAGGAGCGGCGCCGATCAGAACACCGGGATGGTAATGTATAAGTAGCGGGGGGGGGGGGGCACTTACAAGGGGGTACAGTGCCAGCTTGTGGGGGCTGTTGGTACCCCCTGGGGGCTGTTGGTACCCCCAGGGGGCTGCTGGGTACCCTCTGGGGGCTGTTGGTACCCCCAGAGGGCTGTTGGTACCCCCAGGGGGCTGCTGGGTACCCCCTGGGGGCTGTTGGTACCCCCAGGGGGATGTTGGTACCCCCAGGGGGCTGCTGGGTACCCCCTGGGAGCTGTTGGTACCCCCAGGGGGATGTTGGTACCCCCAGGGGGCTGCTGGGTACCCCCTGGGGGATGTTGGTACCCCCAGGGGGCTGTTGGTACCCCTAGGGGGCTGCTGGGTACCCCCTGGAGGCTGTTGGTACCCCCAGGGGGCTGTTGGTACCCCCAGAGGGCTGTTGGTACCCCCAGGGGCTGCTGGGTACCCCCTGGGGGATGTTGGTACCCCCAGGGGGCTGTTGGTACCCCTAGGGGCTGCTGGGTACCCCCTGGAGGCTGTTGGTACCCCCAGGGGGCTGTTGGTACCCCCAGAGGGCTGTTGGTACCCCCAGGGGGCTGCTGGGTACCCCCTGGGGACTGTTTGTACCCCCAGGGGATGTTGGTACCCCCAGGGGCTGCTCGGTACCCCCTGGGGGCTGTTGGTACCCCCAGGGGGCTGCTGGGTACCCCCTGGGGGCTGCTGGGTACCCCCAGGGGGCCGCTGTATAACCCCTGGGGGTGCTGTATAACCCCTGGGGGGTGCTGTATAACCCCTGGGGCTGCTGTATATACTGCTGAGCCTGATACCACTGGGCTGCTGTATATACCACTGGGCTGCTGGGCTCCTGTATACTACCACTGGGGCTGCTGGGGCTCCTGTATACTACCACTGGGGCTGCTGTATACTACACTGGGGCTGCTATATACTACCACTGGGGCTGCTTATACTACCACTGGGGCTGCTATATACTACCACTGGGCTGCTGGCTGCTATATACTACCACTGGGGCTGCTATATACTACCACTGGGGCTGCTGTATACTACTACTGGCTGCTGGGCTGCTATATACTACCACTGGGGCTGCTGTATACTACCATGGGGCTGCTGGGGCTGCTATATACTACCACTGGGGCTGCTATATACTACCATGGGGCTGGCTGTATAACTACTGCTGGGCTGCTATATACTACCACTGGGCTGCTGGGGCTGCTATATACTACCCTGCGGCTGCTTATACTACCACTGGGGCTGCTGGGGCTGCTATATATACTGTGAACACCATTGGGGCTGCTGGGGTCTATATACTACTGGCGCTGTATACTACCACTAGGGCTGCTGTATACTACCACTGGGGAGGCCTGTATACCACTGGGGGGGGCCTGTATACCACACTGCTGGGGGCTGTATACCTGTGCTGGGGTCCACCCTCGGCTTATACACGAGTCAATAGGTTTTTCCAGATTTTTGGGGCAAAAGTAGGGGGTCGGCTTATACACGGGTCGGCTTATACACGAGTATATACGGTAATTGCTTCTGATAATTACATTGCTGTTGCTAATGCTTCTATGCTGATGACGTGATGTAGCCTGTGCTGTAAGTGTAGATCTGTGATACATACTGTAACCCTCACTTCTGTATTGGGGAAACCAGTCCTAAGCTTGTCTACCAGCTGTTTTTGATACTCCAGCATGTGCCTGTCCCTTTCCAGGGTGGGAAGCATCTGGCTACATTTACTCTCGTACCATAGATCCAACAGTGTGGCAACCCAGTAGTTGTTGCTAATTCGAATCCTAACGATACGGGCATCATGTTGCAGATAGTGCAGCAAGAAGATGCTCATGTGTCTGAGGCATGCAAGTCCTTGTTGTGTTGGTCATGGTGGGGTAACATTCCACACTTGCTTCCTCCATCATCTCCCTTCAATCTCAGACAATAGAAAGTGGAATCATTTCTTCCTCATCTCCTGACTGTTCTATGCCCATCTCCTCTTCCTCCTTGTCCTCCTCCATTTGTTCCTCAGCTCCTGTACCTTCGCCACCAATATATCTGGAATCATGCTCCTCCAAGTCGCTCTATTCCACCCTGACATACCACTCGCTGTGTAATGAGAGTCCGGACCTTTGAAATATTGATCTCCTTTTCGGATTATGCATCCTCCTTCTCTTACTCCTCCTCTGCCTGTGGTGCCACCACCTCATTCAGCAGACTTTTCAAAGTTTGCTCCAGCATATAGATGAGCAGAATAGTGATGCCGATGACAGCATCGTCAGCGCTAACCATTTTAGTAGCTATTTTGAAACTGTGCAGAATGGTGCAGAGGTCCTTGATCTGTAACCATTCTGCAAGCGTGATTTCCACCACATTTGGCTTGCTTTGACTCACTGTACGCATTCTGTCATTGCTTCCCCAATCACTGCAACATGTGCAGAGTGGAATTCCACCGTGTCGGCACATCGCATATGAAATGGTCCAAAAGACCTCTGGCGCGGAGCTAGTCGATGAGCAGCGGGGTGATAACGGCAGAAGTAAGCACACAGCGACTGTACCTTTTGCAGCAACTCATCCTGGCTGGGATAGTGGTGCAGGAATTGCTGGACAACCAGTTGAGGACGTGAGCCATGCAAGGCACTTGTGTAAGTTTGCCCCAGGATAGGGCTGCCACCAGGTTCACACCATTATCACACATGGCCTTCCATGGCTCCATGTTTAGCTGAGACAACCATTGCTCAAACACAGCCTGCATATCTGCCACAACTCTTCAGCTGTGTGACTCACATTTCCAAGGCATTTTAATTTAAACATTGCCTGATGGCGGAGAGCCCTGGCAGTGCAGTACGGAGAGGAAGTGGATTCTGTCTGAAGTGTTGCCACATAAAGGGAGAGGTCGATGGCACAGCTGGAGGCTCTAGAGGAGGTGGACGAAGCAGAAGCAATGGATGAAGTGGTACAGACAGAAGTTTGTCCCAACAGTCTTGGGGATTTGAAGACTTGGGGAGTAGCCCCTTCCCCACCTGACTGTGCTGAGAGAGGGTGGAGTAGGGTGTACCTGACAAACTGCTGTACTGTGAAGGAGGTTCAGGCCAGATGTTATTGTGGATTGACAAACAAGTGGTATGCTCTGTCTCTGGGAGCCATCAAAACCACTAGGCGTGTACACTTCCTTAACACCTGAGGGTCTGTCAGTCACCCCGACTATACCGGATAAACAAGTGGAGGTCCTGTGGTTGGACACCTGTTGGAAAATACTTTCCATGCTGACGGAGGAAGAAGAAGTAGAAGATGTGTTTGATGCAGTGGATTGTGTTCGGTGAGCCCCCTAGGTGAATTTTTCCACAGTAATTTGGCCAAACTAACGCATGGTGCTGGCCCATGTACTATTTCATGTCTGAAGTAGTCAAATTGTGGAGATTTTTGCCTCTACTCAATTTTGGGGTACAAAGTTTGCAAATAACGTGAGTTGGATCATCTTCTGCAATGTCAAAAAAGTCCCAAGCCAGGCAAACCATGCTATCTCAGACAACTGCAGACCCATGACCGCTGCTGTCCAGAGGCAGAGATGTGGCTGAGGATGCAGCACTTGATGTGCTTGCAGCCGCCAGTCTCTCTGCATGAATATGAAACCTAACTTCCTCGTCATCCTCCTCCTTCTCTGCTGAGCTACTCAGCTGAGTTACTCTGGATTCTTTCCAAGTTGGATCTAGAACCTGATCATTATCCTCCTGTCTGCTGTCCCACTCCTTGCCATGAAAGTCACCCTCTTCCACTTCCTGCCCTGAATACACAGAACAGTGCGGGTTTGCTCAGGTATCTGAGTCTCATCATTATCATCACCTCCACCCTGGGGGTTAACATCTAGTGATGAGGGTCTGGATTCTTCTGGAACCATACTTCCTCCATCCCCAGATCCAACTCCAAAACATTTTGGCCATCGATGCAGATGACTTCCTCCTCTGCAGTATGTTTGGAGTAGACCTCTGATGCCCATGGAAAAGAATGTCTGAACATCTCTGCAAAAGCACCTATCTGTGTTTCCCCACAATCAGTTGTGTAATTGGAGACCTGTTGTGATGCATGGGTAATTGGGGCACCACCTCTGAGGACTTTACTGTTTGTGATGTTGAGGTGGAGGAACAGGAGGATAGGCCACTTGATGCAGTAGTTTCCATAAACTGATGCAAAAGCTTGGGCCTCATCCATGACTCATATCGCTCTGCTGTTGCTAGGGGCAATTGAAGGATTTCAGAATCCCAGATTCCATTCAAAAAAGTGCCCTTTTAGGGGAAACTGAAAGATTTGAGATTCACAGGTTACAGGCCCAACAGAGCCATTTTAGGAGAAACTGAAGGATTTCAGAATCACAGGTTACAGGCCAAACAGAGCCTTTTTAGGAGAAACTGAAGGATTTGAGATTCATAGGTTATAGGCAAACAAAACCTTTTTAGGGGAAACTGAAGGATTTGAGATTCACAGGTTATAGGCTAAACAAAGCCTTTTTAGGGGAACTAAAGGATTTGAGATTCACAGGTAACAGGAAAAACAGTGTCTTTTTAGGGAAACTAAAGAATTTGAGACTCACAGGTTACAGGCTAAACACGGACGTTTTAGGGGAAACTGAAGGATATGAGATTCACAGGTTGTAGGCCCTGCCCTGCAGGAGAGGGAGGTCCCCCGCCCCTCCCTTATGAGCTGTGCACACATAAGTTAGCTTCGCAGACGCCCATATTAGATTAAGTCCTGTCTGAATCCTGTTTTAGAGGTATGTTCACACACACAAGCAGGTTTTAATATATCAGCTAGGGACTGCATCAAGGAGGGTTACCATGTAGTATTGAAGCAGCTTAATGTACTTTTTTGCAAAAAACGTATAAACCAAGAACCCTGGTTTTTTACACTTTTTTGATAGCACTTGCTGCTAATTTGTATTTTTCATAATAGCAGAGTGTTTTTGTGTGCTTTTTTTATGCTGATTTTTGCACTCAGTTTTGTAGGCCAAACAAAGCCTTTTTAGGGGAAACTCAAGAATTTGAGATTCACAGGTTACAGGCCAAACAGCCTTTTTAACGGAAATTGAAGGATTTGAGATTCACAGGTTAGGCCAAACAGAGGTTTTTTAGGGGAAACTGAAGGATTTCAGAATCCCAGATTCCACGCAAAACAAGTGCCTTTTTAGGGGAGACTGAAAGATTTGAGATTCACAGATTACAGGCAAAATGTAGCTTTTTTAGGGGAAACTGAAGGATTTCAGACTCACAGGTTAAAGGCAAAAAGTATGTTTTTAGGGAAAACAAAAGGATATGAGATTCACAGGTTACAGGCCAGACAGAGATTTTTAGGGGAAAGGGTAGGATTTGAGATTCACAGGTTGCAGTCCAAAAAAAGCCTTTTTAGGGGAAACTGAAGGATTTGAGATTCGCAGGTTACAGGCCAAAGCGAGCCTTTTTAGGAGAAACTGAAGGATTTGAGATTCACAGGCTATAGGCCAAACAAAACCTTTTTAGGGGAAACTGAAGGATTTGACATTCACAGGTTACAAGCTTAAGGCCCAGTTACACACACAAATAATTGTGCAGAGATTGTTCGCAGATCTCTGGTTGCAGTGAAATCATGGACACATTGTTCCATTTGTGCACGGCTACAAAATGGAACAATGTGTCCATGATTTAACTGCAACCAGACATCTGCGAACAATCTCTGCACCATTATCTGTGTGTGTAACTGGGCCGTAAACAAAGCCTTTTTAGGGGAACTAAAGGATCTGAGATTCACAGGTAACAGGAAAAAAGCACCTTTTTAGGGAAAACTAAAGTATATGAGATTCACAGGTTACAGACTAAACAGAGACTTTTTAGGGGAAACTGAAGGATTTGAGAATCACAGGATGTAGGCCCTGCCCTCCCTTATGAGCTGTGCACACATAAGTTAGCTTCGCAGACGCCCATATTAGATGAAGTCCTGTCTGAGTCCTGTTTTAGAGGTATGTTCACACACAAGCAGGTTTTAATATATCAGCTAGGGTCTGCTTCAAGCAGGGTTACCGTGTAGTATTGAAGCAGCTTAATGTACTTTTTTGCAAAAAATGTATAAACCAAGAACCCTGTTTTTTGGCACTTTTTTTATAGCACTTGCTGCTAAATTTGTATTTTTCATAATAGCAGAGTGTTTTTGTGTCATTTTTTATGCTGATTTTTGCACTCAGTTTTGTAGGCCAAACAAAGCCTTTTTAGGGGAAACTCAAGAATTTGAGATTCACAGGTTACAGGCCAAACAGCCTTTTTAGGGGAAATTGAAGGATTTGAGATTCACAGGTTAGGCCAAACAGAGGTTTTTTAGGGGAAACTGAAGGATTTCAGAATCACAGATTCCACGCAGAAAAGTGCCTTTTTAGGTGAGACTGAAAGATTTGAGATTCACAGATTACAGGCAAAATAGAGCTTTTTTTAGGGGAATTCAAGGATTTCAGAATTACAGGTTAAAAGGGAAAAAGTACATTTTTAGGGAAAACAAAAGGATATGAGATTCACAGGTTACAGGCCAAACAGAGTCTTTTTAGATGAAACAAAAGGATTTGAGATTCACATGTTACAGGCCAAACAAAGCCTTTTTAGGGGAAACTGAAGGATTTCAAAATCACAGGTTGTATGCCAAACAGAGCATTTTTAGGGAAAACTGAAGGACACTCTCGCTCTCCTATCTAAAAAGTGATGGAGTAGCAGCAGCACTTTCCCCAGCAGTAATACTCTGAAAATGGCGATGACAGCAAATGGCCGCTTCTTATATTCCTGATACATGTGACTTTGGCAGCCAATGAAAGAAGTCAGCCAATGACACAAGCCCTTGTGTCTTCAACTTGTGGATGTTTTATGCACCCTGATGCGCTGCAGGCAAGGAACATACACACAGAAAATGCCGGGAAGAAAAAAAATGGAGTACGATGCTACTCTGACCTCTCCACACCCCTTAACCTCAACACATGTTCCGCCCGCTATCCTACACTGTCAGAAGGTAGGAGAAAAGCATCACTTCTACACAGTAATTCTTTTTTTAATCCGATCACTCACTGAACAAATCCACATTCAACGAGTTTTTGGGAATTGCTTCGATGTGTCGAACCCAAACCAAGTCGGCTATGCTCGGTTGAATTTAAAATTGGTGAACATGATCGAGCAAAGTTTGCTCATCTTTATTTGTGATATATATTTTCTGCTGTATCATTCATGCAGACTTCAGCAACAGTCTTCTTATTGGACTTAGTATACCAGTTTAGCTGCCTGTTTAGCTTCATATGCCCAGGGCTGTGTAGCAAGAACAGAACACTTGTATTTAATCTATTTTTCCACCGATATCACTAGAAATCAGCAAAAAAATAAAATAAAATAAAAAATATGACCATTAAATAAAATGAAAGCCCCATGTATCACAAAAAAGAGACTAAAAAAATTTGAATATCTGAAATTAGTGAACCGCTCTTTAAACGACATGAACTGATATTGCACTGGTTAAAGTTCACCATGGCCTTCTTTGTACACTAGGCAGTTTGGTGTTGTCTGGAAGAACCCTAAAAGAGGTGATTTTTATAACTTGGATATGAATGATCCCAGCTATAATGAAACCAGGTTTTCTAGGATTATTAAAAACAGAGTTATCAAAGTAAAAATCCATATAGAAATTAAACAAGGGGTGATAAATAGGAAAGTTAATGAATCCCTGGGTTAGTCATGCACAAGTATAAGCTGCAAACTGAAGACATACAAGCTCCTAAGACTTGTGTTGCACCTCAAAAAATGTATCGCGCATATCTCCATCAGTGGCTGGTAGCACAGGCTGTCATATGTGAAGAAATATTTTAACCCATGCTGTGCTTGGCAAGGAGTTATCTAGCTTCATTTCCCTCCTTCGCCAGTCTGGCAGCTTTATAGAAGAGCATAGAGATTTGACTGCACCCAACTTGAAAACAAACATTCAGCAGAATAAACCTGTAGACAACCCTGTTGTCTTCAGCGAGGGAGGTATATTTCTTTTTATATTACAGCCTATGCTTATGTGTGATATAGCACTTGTCAATTGACACACAGATCTTGAATGGGAGGTGTACTTGTTCAGCCTGCAGTCCATACTTACACATGACTAGGATGGGCTGCAGTTTGAATTATACCAGGGATGCCATTTTATCTACTTCTCAGAGAACTCCTTTAAGCACAATGCTGTCCCTTTGAATACATTGCTGTTCTAAATACCATGCTGTTTCACAATATGCACCCCAATTTCACTGCAGTCCCATGGTGATACTGCCTATTTCCCATGATACTTCACAAAGAAGCAGTGTGCTTCAGGTGTACATTAGTATACATCCACGGGCGTGTCTCTAATTAACGCAGATGTTGCAAATAAACCTATCAGACGTTTTCAAACAATGACATCATATGGGCTGTTCCAAATTGTTTAAAGATTGTATGTAAACTTGTGACTTTGGAGAAAAAAAATAACAATGCCTTAAAACATTCTCCCTATCTCTCATTATTCTGGCATTTGGCAAATATTACTAATTATGGAAATCCTAATTGACCTAAAACAGGAAAGGTTTATTCTGATTTCATGTCAGATAGTGAGAAAAACATACATATGTGTCTTGTTATATAGTGTATGGAAACTTTTGGTTTCAACTATACTGTATATAGGTGCTACAGAAGAAGCACTGTAAACATGTATGTATTCAGAGAAGATGCATAAAAAATACCATCCAAAACGTTTATAAATACAAAAAGTGCTATTGTATGCGTTAATATGTGTTTGCTGAATGCTTCATTAAATACAATAATCACATTTTGTATGAAATATGCAATATATGCTAATCTGTGTCGCTTAGAAGTATCGGAAGGTGACTGGGAAATATTTTCAAGCATATAAAAAATGCTTAGGTGGACCCTCAGTATCAGAATAAAAGTGCCCAGGCCGAATGTATAAAGAGCAAGTCTAGCAAAGTGCCAGGGAGAGAAATAAAAGCATAATCACTGTCCCAAAAGACTTGCAAAATTAGATTACCTGAATAAGAAGGCTGTAAAGGGTGGCACAGAGGGGGACTCCCTATCGATAGCCCCGACGCACGTTTTGCATGCTCACTTTGTCAAGTGGAGCTTCCTTGAAATAAAAATTAAAAGAGTGGTTAGGCTTTAAGTCTCATAAACAGAATATTTCACCACAGTGTGTTGAGGACAAACACACTGCGACACATACTGTCCTGCTTAATATTCAAACTTGTCATGGTCAGTGGTAGTGTGGTGGTAGGATTAAATTAACATATTCAGTCTTAAGACAAGAATAACTGAAGCATAGCACACTGCAGTGTGGACCAAACTTAATGGCTGAACGACAACCCTGAGCTGAAGGAAGACCAATTCATCTTCTTCCTTACTTGTCTTTACATTCGGCATTTGTAATCCCAGTTGTTGCAAGATGTCCCCCCAAGGCTGTTTCTGAACCACACATAAGTTCATTGTCAGGAAATCCGTATTCAGCTCCACACACTGAATAAGTCCATATAAGAGTGGGGGCGGATCCTACACAGTGTGCTTGTGTAGCGTGGCTACAGTTGATTGGAGTATCTCAAGTTACTTCAGGCCAAGGCAGAGTGGCGAGTTTGTCAAGCTGTCAGCAGTGCACACAGCTCCTGTAATCTCTTTGCATTCACATTGGTTCTGCTCCATTTTATCAGGTGATGGCCCCCACACAGCTTCTCAGCTGATTGCATGGAGGAGAGCTTATGTGATTGCAGGAGATAAGATCACAGGAGCTGTGTGCACTGCTGAAAGTATTACAAACTCAGCACTTTCCCATAGCCTGACGTAATTTGACACTACATCAGCTGTAGCCAGGATTGTGAACGCTATTTAGGCCTCAGCCCCCACCCTTACAGTGCCTTGTGAAAGTATTTCGCTCCCTTGAACTTTTTAGCCTTTTGCCACATTTCAGGCTTCAAACAAAGATATAAATTCTATTTTTTTTTTTGAAAAATCAATAACAAGTGGGACACAATTGTGAAGTGGAACAAAAGTTATTGCATATTTTAAACTTTTTTAACAAATAAAAAGCTGAAAAGTGGGCCATGAAATATTAATCGTACCCTTTACTTTCAGTGCAGCAAACTCACTCCAGAAGTTCAGTGACGATGTCTGAATGATCCAATGTTGTCCTAAATGACTAGTAATGATAAATAGAATCCACCTGTGTGTAATCA
Source organism: Allobates femoralis (assembly GCA_033576535.1). Lineage (NCBI taxonomy): Eukaryota > Metazoa > Chordata > Amphibia > Anura > Aromobatidae > Allobates > Allobates femoralis. The sequence continues at coordinate 542,858,549 of JARQOC010000004.1, forward strand.
AGTCTCCGTATAAATGCACCTGCTCTGTGAAAGTCTCAGGGTTCTGTTTCAAGTGCAGACAGCATCATGAAGACCAAGGAACACATCAGGCAGGTCCGAGATACTGTTGTGGCAAAGTTTAAAGCTGGATTTGGATACAAAAAGATTTCTCAAGTTTCAAACATCTCAAGGAGCACTGTGCAAGTGATCATATTGAAATGGAAGGAGTATCAGACCACTGCAAATCTACCAAGACCCGGCCGTCCCTCTAAACTTTCATCTTGAACAAGGAGAAGACTGATCAGAGATGCAGCCTAAAGGCCCATGATCACTTTGGATGAACAGCAGAGATCTACAGCTGAGGTGGGAAAGTCTGTCCATAGGACAGCAATCAGTCGTACACTGCACAAATCTGGCCTTTATGGAAGAGTGGCAAGAAGAAAGCCATTTCTCAAAGATATCCATAAAAAATATCGTTTGAAGTTTGCCACAAGCCACCTGGGAGACACACCAAACATGTGGAATAAGGTGCTCTGGTTAGATGAAACCAAAATCGAACTTTTTGGCCACAATGCAAAAAAATATGTTTGGTGTAAAAGCAACACAGCTCATCACCCTCAAAACACCATCCCCACTGTCAAACATGGTGGTGGCAGCTTCATGGTTTGGGCCTGCTTTTCTTCAGCAGGGACAGGGAAGATGGTTAAAACTGATGGGAAGATGGACAGAGCCAAATGCAGGACCATTCTGGAAGAAAACCTGTTGAAGTCTGCAAAAGACCTGAGACTGGGACGGAGATTTATCTTACAACAAGAAAATAATCCCAAACATAAAGCAAAATCTACAATGGATTGGTTCAAAAATAAACGTATCCAGGTGTTAGAATGGCCAAGTCAAAGTCCAGACCTGAATCCAATCGATATGTGGAAAGAGCTGAAAACTGCTGTTCACAAACGCTCTCCATCCAACCTCACTGAGCTCCAGCTGTTTTGCAAAGAAATAGGCAAGAATTTCAGTCTCTCAATGTGCAAAACTGATAGATACTTACCCCAAGCGACTTGCAGCTGTAAGAGCAGCAAAAGGTGGCACTGCACAGTATTAACTCAAGGGGGCCAAATAATATCGCACGCCCCACTTTTCAGTTTTTTATTTGTTAAAAAAGTTTAAAATATACATTTTGTTCCACTTCACGATTGTGTCCCACTTAGTGTTCATTCTTGACAAAAAAAATAGAATTGATATCTTTATGTTTGAAGCTTGAAATGTAGAAAAAGTTTGAAAAGTTCAAGGGGGCCACACACTTTCACAAGGCACTGTATATGGCCGTATTCAATGTGTGGAGCTGAATACAGATTTCCCTGACAACAAGCATATGTCTGGATCAGAAACTGCTTTATTGGGTCTATCTTCTAGAATATTTTTTAAAGGTTTTCTTCCAGATTTCATTAGTAAACTATATTTAAAGTTTATTATAATGACTTGCTCTACATTATTATTATTAGATACAAATTTACAAGGCAGTTACACTTTCACACTTTGTAATCCATTCCTGAACAATTTTTGCACTGATGCTGAGCAACTGCCAATAGGGAATACCATTGCCATGAAGGGGTGTACATGGTCTGAAACAATTTATTTAAAGTGAATGCCGGAGCTACCTACTCTCTATCACAGAGTTGCAGCTGTAAGCCTAGATGATACCGCGTGTAGTCACCCTATGAGGTAGCGTATATTAGAATTATAAGCGGAGGGTTTAGCAATAACTCTTTGTTTATGGCTTAGTAAACATTGCGCACCAAGAGGTATAAGGATGAACCTTCTGTGGGATGTTTATTGCAAACAAATTTAAAACAAATTTAAAACAAATTCATGTTGACCATTGTCATATTAAAATAAAGCTAAATAGACCTCAGTCTGGATTAGAATTCAATCTAATGAGCACTTCAGTAGTGCTGCAGATTTTCCTTACACAATATGATTATATTGTACAGATTTTTAGTAGGGATGGGCGAATCCTGAAATACTGGGAATCGCTGGACTCTAACGAGCCGGGTCCGAGACTCGGTACTCGTTGCGAGTCCAGCGAGTCCGAGTAGTAACCTGTACTTTTGCAGTGTATCTATACAGATACACTACAAAAGTACCCTAAAAGTTAATCTAAGGGGTTAAAAACAATAAACATTAATACTCACCTCCTGTACTCCTGTACCTTATGTACCGGGACAGGTACCGAAAACCTCTGGCTGTTACAGGACCTCCGAGACAACCAGGAGAAGATGGGGAAAAGGACCTTGCAGTTCAGCCAATCAGCATTCGGCTAGCGGTCACATGGGTTGTGACGCGGCTGCACTGCGGTCACATGACAAACCCATGTGACCGCTAGCCGAATGCTGATTGACTGAACTGCAAGGTCCTTTTCCCCCATCTTCTCCCGGTGGTCTCGGAGGTCCTGTAACAGCCGGAGGTCTTCGGTACCGGTCCCGATACAGGAGTACAGGAGGTGAGTATTAATGTTTATTGTTTTTAACCCCTTAGATTAACATTTAGGGTACTTTTGTAGTGTATCTGTATAGATACACTGCAAAAGTACAGGGACTCGCTACCCCCGAGTAATTCCTAAGGAAACTCGGCGAGTAGCGAGTCCCCCGAGTCCGCTACTATTCGGGCGAGTCCCGAATAGTAGCGAGGAATTCGCCCATCCCTAAGTTTTTAGGATTAATTTTACGGCTGCCTAGGAGAAACTATAAAATCAATAAAATCACAAACGATTGCAATGAGTATTTACATCTATACTACATGTATGAGTCCACTCTCTATTTTGTATGTTTTACGGTGTGGTGAATTGAAGATTCTTGCTGCTCTTTTGGTTCCCACGGCGGTGGTGTTACAACAGTGCCACAGGTTGGTGGGAGTTCTTAGTAGAACTAGGGAGATAAAACACATTTGTGACAATCTGGCTCTCCTTTTGGGTAGTACTAAGTTTTCATTTGTTAAACAAATTATTTTACTTTCAGGGGATTGTGTCTTATGGTGCTATTCTCGGATTGGTGCAGTGGCGCCTCTCTAGGGGTTTCTTCAGATGGTGTAACTGGTTCTAGGAGATTGATTAATATTCTCTATTAGAGGTTATTTTTTGGTGAATGTATTATGGACTATTTTTAGTTTACTTGACAACACGTAGCTTACTTGTGGCAGTTAAGTACCTGTTGAGGTTGTTGCTATCAGAATTCATTCAAGGTCTTTTCAGATTGATTCCTTTAAACACTGTATAAACCCGTTGTTAATCCTAATCTAGAGAAGCACACTATGCCCGCTATTTTATGCCTTGGATGGATTGTAGCCTTTTTACCTTGACCATAGGAGTGGTGTGGTTGGACGTTGCATTCTGGTTTATCACGTGTTTGTGAGGCAATTCTGACGCAAGGTTGTGTTGTTTTTCTCTGCCGGAGACCTTATTTTATAGAACAGAGGTTCTCCTGGTATACCTTAAATAGAGATAATATATAGACTTGTACTATTTCATATGGAATATCTTATGGTAATAAAGGCTATTTATAGAGTGATTACCTGTTAAGCTCTTAAAGGATAGGCTCTCTTGGTCATGCAAATGACCGCTTAATTGTGAGTGTCTGTCTCTGCAAATAGTAGAATAATAATTCATGAGTCCTTATCCAGTGCTGCGTCACTGACAGACAGCCCGCCCTCCACATCCAATCCCTGCCTGCCGACACAACAGTGCTTTCACTCCCGCTCACTCCTGTCCACCCCCACCCACCCAGTCATGCGACTCCTGACATGGCAGTGACATAGACGTCAGGTGATGTGGAAGTAGGAAGCGCACGACTGCAGGCCTCGGTGTGCGCTCCCCAACATTGCTGACACTGCCTCCACGCTGAAAAAGAAAGCGAAAGAGAAAGCAGGAACGGACAGGACAAAGCAGGGAAAAGCAAGAGGTAGTGTGCTTATTTCTAAACATGCCCATGACATAACATAATAAGTACACTATTTTGTACATAGCCCCCCAGATCTGCCTAGACAACACTGGATTAAAAGGGGCAGAGTGTATCATACTGCTCCTCACATAGTAAGAGGTCAACTGTCAATCTTCCAGTCAGTACATACATTATTGTATATGAGTGCAGCACACCCACATAGGGTATCGTTATATATATATATAGCCCACAAGCCTGTATAATCATCACACAAGTGATATCATCACACTGTATGTATATAGAGACAAACTAGCACAGACATACAGAATGCAGCAGCGGCACCCATAGCTCCCAAAGACCACATAATAGGCACAGATTGATTACAGTGGGAGAATAAGAACAGGTTTACAGCCATATCTGCACTCATATGGAGATGTAAAAAGAAACAAGTATATTGTTTTCTTTGTAAACCGAAAAAGGTAAAGACTCATAAAGAATTATCTTACTATTTGCAGAGACCTGGTGTAAAATATGGATAACTATACATGTCTCTACACCAGGTACCTATAACTTTTGGTCTAATACAGACTGCTGACCGATTATATTTAGTCCATTCAAGTGTGATATCGGTACTAATGGTTACTGACTTATATATGTAAATTATTTACGTTCTGTATGTTATGGTTTGAAATGGACCTTTTGTAAGCATATTTGCACTACATAATCCATTGTGACCCTCAGGTTTACACCAACCGCACTGCGCTACTGGTCCTGGGTATTCCCCTTTTCCTGTCCTTTTGGTATCATACTACAATAAATCACTTATGCACTTTATTGGAGGAGTTATCGTGGTTTTTATGTTTTGATGTTATGCCTAAGGCACGATTCCTATCCATGTCCTTGATAGGTATACTTTCTTTACATATAATTGTAACCTATCAGACTAGATGAAGGTGTTTAAGCCTTTCGCAATTATAGATTGACATGCTGCAGCTTGTAAAGCCTCGCTGCATGATACTCTATGGAGCATCAAAAAGAAGCACAGTGGACATTGGATTTCTATAAATTCCGTCCACTGAGCTTGTACTGTACAACGTAGCGTTTTGGATTCAGTGAAACAACACTGTGCCCAAAACGCTGCTAATCCTGATGGTGGGCATGAGCCCCTATAATGCACCTTGTTATTATCTCGTCCGCAGATAAGTGTGTAGCTTGACATTAAACAGGTTGTCTGACCTTTGGGTACAAGTCTGCAGTAATATAGAGTGACTGCAAACTTGTATCCGAAGGGCAGACATGTTTAACATCACACAAAACTAAATGTGATTCATAAGAACAAAAATTCATTTTTAAATTGCTCAATTGCTCCATGGTTCAGTTTCGATCACGTGTTCATTGTAGTCGCTTCACTTTTTCACTGGCTTTTGGCTAATATGCATTTATACCATTTGAAGCTATGCGTCCTTAAATGAAGAAAGTTGTGATCCTCATAGCCAGCATTAATTCAATGTATTATTCAGCCGCTATCATTAACTGAATTAGCAATTTTTGATTCAGTAGCTTTTTTGTGATTCAATATTCACACCTCACACACAAGTGAGTTTCGGAAACCAGTTACCATGACACTTGATACCCTTACCTGGACCTGTTTTGGTAAGTAGTATCCTTTGCAGTGTGGTAACAACCCAGGGTTCAGGACCAGTTAATAAAGTCATCACAATTTTGCTTTTGTCAAAGGCACTCGGGGCTTAAAGAGGACCTGTCACCAAACCAGGCATGGTGATCTAATTACAGCACTGGATGCAGCATGTCTGCAGCATGCAGGCAAGGGGTCCCCCAGCACTTGAGCAGCCCTGTACCCCGAGATAATACAGTTAGAAAACTTACATGCTACAGCCACTAAGGAGGTGACTAGGGGCTGCAGCCAAGGGCAGATTCACTCCCCCTGCATGTGTAATCTGCCCACCGCTGCCAATCATTCTCTCCCTGTCTGCAGCATTTAAAGGGAACCTGTCACCCGATTTTAAGCTCCTAAACTATCTCTAGCTGTCCCTACACCTTCCTAGCAGCTCCCTATCTCTCCCTTTCTTATCTAAAGTGGCCCTATGAAAGAAGTGTAAAATAAGATAAAACTTACTGCAGTCCCCGCAGTTAGGGGACTGGGTAGGCGTGGCCTCAGTTCCTTCCTCACACCTCCATCTTGTAATGCACGCCCCGCTGGGCGGCATTATTCAGGGTCCACTCAGCCCCATTAATTGTAATCTCCCGCCCTCTACACCTCTTTGCACTGGCCGGGCGTCACAGCCGGCGCAGTGCATTATGGGCCGTCACGTGATCTGCCCTAGTGCATTCTGGGTCCGATCACGTGATCGGCCCCAGTGCATTATGGCCTTGATCACGTGATCGGCCCCGGCTTCAATAAGCGCATTGCGCATGTGCAGAGCCGGGGCCGATCACGTGATCAAGGCCATAATGCACTGGGGCCGATCACGTGATCGGACCCAGAATGCACTAGGGCAGATCACGTGACGGCCCATAATGCACTGCGCCGGCTGTGACGCCCGGCTAGTGCAAAGAGGTGTAGAGGGCGGGAGATTACAATTAATGGGCTGAGTGGACCCTGAATAATGCCGCCCAGCGGGGCTTGCATTACAAGATGGAGGTGTGAGGAAGGAACAGAGGCCACGCCTACCCAGTCCCCTAACTACGGGGACTGCAGTAAGTTTTATCTTATTTTACACTTCTTTCATAGGGCCACTTTAGATAAGAAAGGGAGAGATAGGGAGCTGCTAGGAAGGTGTAGGGACAGCTAGAGATAGTTTAGGAGCTTAAAATCGGGTGACAGGTTCCCTTTAAACAGACTATTTTTTTCTCTCCCGTGTAGCCCTGCCCCTCAGGGCCCCGCCCCTCAGGGGGCGGGGCTAACGGACTTTCTGGGAAAGAGAAAAAAAACTCTGCTTAAATGCTGCAGACAGGGAGAGAATGATTGGCAGCGGTGGGCAGATTACACAGGCAGGGGGAGTGAATCTGCCCTTGGCTGCAGCCCCTAGCCACCTCCTTAGTGGCTGTAGCATGTAAGTTTTCTAACTGTATTATCTCGGGGTACAGGGCTGCTCAAGTGCTGGGTGACCCCTTGTCTGCATGCTGCAGACATGCTGCATGCAGTGCTGTAATTAGATCACCATGCCTGGTTTGGTGACAGGTCCTCTTTAATGTATATCCACTTTGTCCTGTTTTTCTCAGCTCCAATTTCAGGTCATTGTGCCCCACAGAATTGGTGAGAGATGGCTGTTCCCTCATTTGTTACCAGGGCAATCCAATTTTATAACTGTCATGTGAATGATGCAGTCTACCACACTGCAGGGTTTTGATGCAATTCCACAAATTTGCATACAAAAGGCGGGATCAGATATTTTCACATGAAACAATAACTGATGTCCCTTGAGTTGCAGAACAAGGGAATAGTACATCTGACATAATTAAGAATAGATCACCCCCATTAAAGTAGCCAGATGCTTAGGGTACCGTCAAACGTAACGATATCGTTGCCGATATCGTTCAAAAGTAACGTGTTCTGTGATGCTTGAATGATGTCGAATCGACATCGTTGCATGTGACACTACAAACGATGAACGATCAGTCAGCTGATCGTTTATCGTTTGATTTGAGGCCAGGACCTCAAATCTAATGTTGGTCGCCCGGTGGACACCAGGAGACGACCAATAAGCCAGCTCCCAGCACCTCTCTGCAAGCGCTGGGAGCTGGTCTCCAAGGTAAACTGCGGGTATCTGGGCAGCGTGTGCTGCCTAGATCAGTGATTCCCAACTCCAGTCCTCAAGGCACACCAACAGTGCAGGTTTTCAGGATTTCCTTAGTATTGCACAGGTGATAATTGAATCACCTGCACTGGGGATGATTCCAATTTCTAAGGAAATCCTGAAAACCTGCACTGTTGGTGTGCCTTGAGGACTGGAGTTGGGAACCTATGGCCTAGATACCCGATGTATACCTTGGTTACCAGCTTTCTCCGCTCACCGGCTGGTATCCAAGGTACACAGCGGGTAACTAAGGACCCTAGTTACCCGCTGTGTACCTTTGATACCAGCAGGTGAGCGGAGAAGGCTGGTAACCAAGGCATACATCGGGTATCTAGGCAGAGCACGCTGCCTAGATACTCGCAGTTTACCTTGGAGACCAGCCTGCTCCCGCTTACCACAGCCTGGCAGCGGGAGCAAGACATCGTGGAAATGATATTTAAATCATTTCCACGATGTCTCTGGTCCATTGATCGCTGGTGAGTCTGCCCGTGTGACAGCTCACCAGCGATTTGAACAATTTTGTTAACAATCGTGTGTGCATGTGATCGGTAACAAAATTCGTTCATCAAATTGATGCATGTGACGGCACCTTTTGTCTTCACAGATAACATAGGTGATTTTGTAACAAGATCATCAATGTTATTCTCTTCTACTATCAATGGTTGTAATATTATGGTTGATACACCAGCACAAACATTCACACACATTAATAAATCAAACAGTAAAAATTGGGAAATCCCAATGGATTTATTTTTGTGCATTAGTCACACAGCAATTTTGTGAGCCACATCTTTACTTGTGTATAATTATTTAAAGATGTTATTCTTTGTATGTCCTTCATTTTCCAACTTTTTATTTTCACACCCGGTCTTTTAGACTGGGTGGTCCTATTGACTTTCACTGATACTGGCAAAAACGCTCATTCTATGGAGTGCTGCCAATACTGGCAACAGATCCTAGACCATGAATTAGCTACTTGAAGTAAGGTCACCTATAATTGCTTTCTGATGCTTAAAAAAATCTTACTAGTTTGGCAGTTTGAATTTTACAGTTTTTTTTTAGTGTTTGTAGTGACTAGCTGATAATTTACTTCTTTCCTTTCATATTTTAAATGATAACTTTGTTGCTACTCAGTGAAGTTGGAAATCCCTGACATTTTAAGAAAAACTTAGTGCATAAATTAGACTTTCTCCTAAATAAACACTGAGATACTTTCAAATCCCTGTCACCATGAGTTAAGGGACCTCACATCCATGGCACATGTTTCTGTTCCTGTGAGTTTCTTTTACTTGCTGTTGGTCCTAAATTAGTCAACGCAATATATTAAGATGCTATGTACCATTTGTCTTTTCAATCAAGGATAGAATTATAATTTTTCTTTACCCAGTATGTGATAATGTTAACAACACCTCTCAAGCTATGTCTTGTGATTTTTCGTGAAACAGCACCTAGCTGAGCTGTTATGTCCCATGAATGGGAATTATTCATTGTTCGCAGTTCTTAGTATTGTGTATTACTGTGTTGCTAGGCAGTAGCATTGCCTTTGATATTTTGTCCCTTTTCTCTCCCTGTCGCTCTGTGTAGTGATGGTCGAACCCAAACTATAAAGTTTGAGGTCCATACAGAACACCTAGTATTTGAGCACATATCCCGAACACGGGACTTCCCTGGGAAGTCCGTGTTACAATTTGGGTTCGGGGGCAGGAGTCCTGTAGAATAAAACACACGTTATTAAACATCATCATTATACTTACCAGCATCCCGCCATCAAGCTGTCTCATGTTCTCTTCGTCCCAACACGTCTACTTCTGGGACCACTCATTAGCTTCCCTGATATTCACTGCAGAGGGCGGAACAGCAAATCACAGATGCTGTCACACACGCTTCTGTGATTGGCTGATTGAGTAATCTGCAATCAACCCATACATTTTTGTATGGTAGAATGTATGAGCTGGTTTCAGCTTACTCCAGCAACCAATCACACATGCCCATTCTCTGTGAAAGCATCTTTGATTTGCTGTTGTGTCCCTCACACATATAGTAGTGTAAAAATAAATATATAATTAAAAAAAAATGATTTAGCACTGCACTGTATTTTTCATTCTCGGCACAGATAAAGTGGACAGCTACTGGTTGCCACCCGCAGCTGCCTAGTTTTAACTTGGCTGGCAATCAAAATACAGCGGGAGCCCACAGATTTTTTGTTTAATTATTTATTTCAATAATTAGAAAAAAAATTAATGGGCTTCATTGTATTTTGATTGCCAGCCAAAGTAAAACCAGGCAACTGGGGGTGATGGCCTGTAGCTGTGTGCTTTATCTGTGATGAGAAACAAAAATACCATGGAGCGCTACATAATTTTTTTTTATTATTTATTGATTTTTACCCTACTACCCTGTTTCCCTGAAAACAAGACACTCTCTTACATAACTTTTTTCTCTAAAAATGCACTATGTCTTATTTTCAGGGGATGTCTTATTTTTCCATCATCCCCTTGCAAGCTCCAATATTCCCATGCAGGCCCCAATATCCCCATCATCCCCTTGCAGCCCCTAATATTCCCATACAGTATTCCCCCCGTCTTATTTTAGGGGAAATAGTATATGTGTGAAGAACCCAACAGCCAATCACAGATGCTGTCACCGAGAATGGATGTCTGTAATTGGCTGCTGGAGTAACCTGAAACTTTCCCATGCATTCTACCATACTAGAACATATGGGCTGATTGCATATTACTCCAACAGCCAATCACAGTTGCCCATTCTGTGTGACAGAGTCTGTGATTGGCTGTTGAAGCCAGTGCAGTGAATATTCCGGAAGTTAATGAATGACCCCGGAAGTAGATGCGGCGAGCCTGAGGGACACGAGACACCAGAACTCGGTAAGTATAATGATAATGTTTAATAATTTTGTGCTTTATTTTGCGGCCCTTCAGCCCCCATCCCATAAAGGTACCTTTACACGCCGCTACCAAAAGGTAGAAACCGCCAGGCATCGGACACAATTGTGCCTTTTGCCTTGAAAAGACCGCGAAGTGGTGGCGTGTAATTCAGGAAGTTCCTTCCTGTGTCTTCGGATACCTGTGTTTCAGCCGTGCTCAAAAACAAGCAGGCATAATCCCTATGGTGGCGTGTAATCCGGGCACAGGCAAGGTTTTTGCGTGGCCTAGGGAAAACCCAGGGGCGTTCCACAGCGTCATGTATGCCACGTCCCATCAGCTATCATTGGTTGGGGCTACTGTGCAACCATTGGCTATCCCTGCACAGGGCACCATATTCAGCGAGCTGACCAGTCACACTACACATTTGCAATAGCGTCATGTGTTAGCCAGCCTTCATGCACCGGCTGGCCAATCATGAGGTTATTGCATTGTCCAATCACCGTACGAGCGTCACGTAATACACAACTCTGTCACGCCTATGTAGTTACGGCGCACAATATGTACGCCCATATTCCCTTGTGGTAGCGGCGTGTAAATCAGGGAAGGTATTCCACAGAAGGTAACCTGCGGCACCCGTCGGCACTTCCGGGGAACGAAAATACCTTCTGTGGAGCACCTTGTAGCGGCGTGTGTATGCGGCATCAGGCACCGTTGGCAACCGTTGAAAATGCGCACGTGCGCTGTCTGCCTGTTTCTGCCCTCTGTGGCGGCGTGTAAAGGTACCTTTACTGAGTTTGGGATTCGGACTCAAGTTCAAACCACATTGGGACCCGAATGCAGATTTAAAAAAAAAGCTCAAGCAAGTCCACCAAACCTGAACATCTGTGGGTTTATCCATCACTAGCTCTGTGATCTCAGTTTACTCCTCCTTTCTTCCCCATGTAATCTTACTGCAGCCATTTTAGTATGGACACATGTTTTATTGCTCCATGAAGAATCACTCTTTTTACTTACTGCATTGTACCACAATACAAGATTTTCAGTGAAAAGCATCTCCACTTCACTGGATTCTTATACAAAGTCTTTGTGGTTGAGTTGAACTGTGACACCTTCAAATGAATGTGAGTACAGTCGACATGGACAACCAGCATATAGGTAGTTCAGGCACCTATCTCACCCCCTTTAAAGTTGAATCAGAATGTGAGCCCTGATCATGACTATTGTTACTTGACAAGAACCTAATTTATCTACATCTGGAGCTGTTGGAGGTATATTTAAATTGTATTGATGCTTTGTGTGTAGTTTTCCTTACTTAAAATCATGTTTTGGGCTAAAAATCATTTTTTTGCGATAGGGTTTCATTAAAAATGTTGAGCCATGAAGACTGCAATCACCATGTATTACTGTACATCACAACTGTAGCAAAAATTATCAATGAATCGACCTATGAGATCTTTTAATAGCAAAGTTTGTAAGTCTCATCTCTCTTCATTTACGTCTATTAGGACTCCTGCAGATTAGTGATGGGCAAAACTGAACTGTAAAGTTCAGGTTTGTACTGGACACCTAGTGTCTGTGCACGTACCCTGAATACAGACTTCTCAGGAAGTTTGTGTACTGTTCGTTTCGGATGCCCAGTTAAAGCTGGTTGAAATGCTGCAGCAGAGCCAATCCTTAAGCTTTACCGATGCAAAATGGGGATTAAAGCAAGACAGTTATACTAGCCAAGCTTCCATGCCACTGTCACACTGCTTTCGGTCCACTCATTAAACCTTATGCATATTCCCCTGCTTCCCCTGCCCACCCTCTGTAACAGCGTCTGTGATTGTTGCAGTTAGACTGCGCCCCGACGCTCTCTCGCCGACAATCTGTGCTCTATACAGTAGAAAAGAGTACACCACTTGAGGAAGTACTGAGGTGCAAGTGGACAGGCTTAATGAACCTACCAAATATTCCAGAATTCCAAAAAATGCACACTCAGATTTGATGCACTTGTGAGATTTTTTAATAAAGTAAAAATAGTGAACAGATGCTAGAGCGACGATGTTGACATTTCTGATCGTAAGCCTTGATCACAAGAGTCTCTTCTAAACATACGATATATGATAAACTCACTTTGTGCAATCCATTTGCCTAGGCCGGATGTCTGGTGATCAACCAGAATAATAGTTACTGCCCTAGACCTTGATCCACTCAAGTGTGAGTCTTTCTATCCTAAACACTATTCTGTACGATGTGAACTAAATCGTATATTGTTGTATCTTAGGAAACGCCTCTTGTGATCAAAGTTTACGAGCAGAAATGTCAACTTCATCACTCTACCTAATCTGTTCACTATTTTCACTTTATTAAAAATCTCACAAGTGTGTCAAATTTGAGTGTGCAGTGGTTTGAATTCTGGACAGCTTGTGCACAGTCAGTCTGAGTCTGTGATTGATTGCCCTACACACAATAGAAAATAAATAAAAAAAAAAAGTAAAAATAAATAATTGGAAAAAATGGTGTGGGTTCCCAATATTTTATACCCAGTGCAGAAAAAGCAGACAGCAGAAGCCTGCAGCCCTTTGTCAAGGGGTGACAAAGCGTTAGTGAAACGTACGTTGAGGTAGGGGGTCACCACAAGTCAGGACATGTGGACACAGTGTGGATCTTGAATCTACCACCTTAGACACATGGGTGAGTGTAATTGAGAGGAGTGAATGTTGCACTTCCATTTGGATATCTATGTCATCCCATAACTAAGGGTGTGTTGGTGTATTACCATGTGATATAAACAATTTGATTCTATGCTTAGCCCAGGTGTTACGGCCTGATTGTGGTACCAACCTTTGAATTTTTCACCAAGTACTTCCTTGTATTGGCTTTATGTGTATGAGATTTCATTAATTAATATAGAAACTTTAACTCCTGAGTGGGTGCCACTTATTTCTAAACATTACAATTCTGTAAGGTAGGAAACTGTAAATGGTCCTGTTAATGAACTACTGCTGTAAAAAAAAAAGTTTACATACAGACTGTACATGGAATTGGAGAAATATTGTAAAACTTTTCTGAATGAAAATTGGATCAATTTCACTGGTCTACATCAATTTTTCTGACTATAAGATAGCATCTGATCTTTGTAAATTTAGGTTCTGAATCCAAAAACCACAGCCAATTCCTCCAGTCAATCCTGTTTAGTAATGAACATTTACAGTAATAACATGACATTATATATAATTTCAAATATATTATTTAGATATGCATAAAGAAATGCTGAATATGCAATCAGTGTAACTAATCGGAAGACTGCTTAATAAGCAGTTAAAAATTTACATCAACAATTTACAGCTACCGTATATACTCGCGTATAAGCCGAGTTTTTTCAGCCCAAATTTTGGGCTGAAAAGTCCCCCCTCGGCTTATATGCGAGTATATACGGTATAATCTACCGTATGTGCAGCAGCAGCCCCTGGAGGTATACAGGCCCCCCCCATCAAGCTCCACGGACCCCCCCCCCTTGCGCGGCAGCCTGTAAGGGAAAATCATACTTATCAGTGTCCCGCGCTGTCCCGCCGCTTGCCGACATCACGATTCCGGGCTTCATTCCGCGTCTTCCGCACTTCCTGTGGTCGCGGGAATGACGTCATTGCCCGCGACCGCCGGAAGCCGGAAGTCGCGGATTGAAGCCCGGGATCGTGTGTCGGCAAGCGGCGGGACAGCGCGGGACACTGATAAGTATGATTTTCCCTTACAGGCTGCCGCGCAAGGGGGGGGGTCCGTGGAGCTTGATGGGGGGGCATGTATACCTCCGGGGCTGCTGCTGTATAGAGCCCCTGGGGCTGCTGCTGTATAGAGCCCCTGGGGATGCTGCTGTATACAGCCCCTGGGGCTGCTGCTGTATACAGCCCCTGGGGCTGCTGCTGTATACAGCCCCTGGGGCTGCTGGATACTACCACTGGGGCTGTATATACCTCTGGGGCTGCTGTATACTACCACTGGGGCTGCTGTATACTACCACTGGGGCTATATTTACCTGTGGGGCTGCTGTATACTACCACTGGGGCTGTATATACCTGTGGGGCTGCTGTATACTACCACTGGGGCTATATTTATCTGTGGGGCTGCTGTATACTACCACTGGGGCTATATTTACCTGTGGGGCTGCTGTATACTACCACTGGGGCTATATTTATCTGTGGGGCTGCTGTATACTACCACTGGGGCTATATTTACCTGTGGGGCTGCTGTATACTACCACTGGGGCTGTATTTACCTGTGGGGCTGCTGTATACTACCACTGGGGCTGTATATACCTGTGGGCTGCTGTATACTACCACTGGGCTCTATATACCTGTGGGGCTGCTGTATACTACCACTGGGGCTCTATATACCTGTGGGGCTGCTGTATACTACCACTGGGGCTGTATATACCTGTGGGGCTGCTGTATACTACCACTGGGGCTGTATATACCTCTGGGGCTGCTGTATACTACACTGGGGCTGTATATACCTCTGGGGCTGCTGTATACTACCACTGGGGCTGTATATACCTCTGGGGCTGCTGTATACTACCACTGGGGCTGTATATACCTCTGGGGCTGCTGTATACTACCACTGGGGCTGTATATACCTCTGGGGCTGCTGGATACTATCACTGGGGCTGCTGTATACTACCACTGGGGCTGCTGTATATACCTCTGGGGCTGCTGTATACCACACTGCTGGGGGCTGTATACCTGTGCTGGGGTCCACCCTCGGCTTATACACGAGTCAATAGGTTTTTCCAGATTTTTGGGGCAAAAGTAGGGGGGTCGGCTTATACACGGGTCGGCTTATACACGAGTATATACGGTATATAAGCAGCATGAAAATGTCATTTAGTCATTCAAGAGTATATTGCTTATAGTGTAACTTGACATTTCTTCAGAAACTTCTCAGGGAACGTCAGGGCCACCATCAGGGCATTACTGCCCTGCCTGTTGTAAAGGGCACGGTGAATCAGGGAGCCCGGGCACCGGGGTAATTACTTGGCTTTATTAAGCCCCGGCTGTGGGCCCCTATCTCAGCTGCAGCAGAGGGAGCCCTGTCTCCCCTCTGCTACAGGAAAGCTACCACATGGCTAATTGGTATGCGATGCGCTCCAAGCTGGATAACATCCCTTATCTCCTTTCTGTGCTGAGGGAGGGGGGCTAGAGTGGAGGGAGGAGAGGGGGGATGGCCTGTTCTAGCCGACACTGTTTTCAATTGTGCTCAGCCACATCACAGTATAGAACACACTGCCACCTACTATCTCCTAACAGTGATGTCACACAGCGCGTCCTGCACTCCTTCCCACCAGAGAGGATCATCGCTGTAGAGGGGACAAGCTGGAGGCTGGTAAATGACAAACTAAACACTCCTAAAATTTGTATATGTGTATCTCTATGTATGTGTCTGTGTATATATGCTTGCATATAAATGTGTGGGGGTGTGTGTGTACAGTGTGTATATGTGTATATATGTATGTGTGTGTGTATATGTATGTATGTAAATATGTGTTGTGTGTGTGCAGTGTGTATATGTGTGTGTATATATATATATATATATATATATGTGTGTGTGTGTATATGTGTCTATGTGTGTGTCTGTGTGTGTATATGTGTGCATGTATGTGTGGGTATGTGTGTACAATGTGTATGTGTGTATATATATGTGCATGTGTGCATGTGTCTCTGTGTATATATGGGTATGTGTATATATGTGTGGGTGGGTGTGTGCGTGTCTACAGTATGTATGTGTATATATGTGTACGTGAGTATGTGTATGTATAAGTGCCTGTGTGTGTATGTCTGTGTTTGGTTATAATCATGTCTGTTGTACATTATTTTTTATAAATCTGTGTACATGTCTGTGTATATGTTTGATAGTCTAAGCATGTGTGCATGTGTCAGAGCAGACTGGTGTCAGCACCTGGGCAAGAGTCAGGATCCTGGAGGACTGGGTTGTCCCACTCGTTGTCAGGAACACTGTCCATGCTGCTTGCCGGACGGTGTCCCCAGCCCTTCATGTCTCTCTTCCCACCATGTGCTGTGTCTCTTGCCCCCCCAATTCGCTACCTTCTACCCACGTGTGCTGTACTGTGATGCGTAGAGCATTCGACTGACCGATAGTGAGCCAGAGTTGCTGCCGGATTACTAATATTCATAAGCTGCCAGGAGTCAGAGACTGCGCTCATCCCAGCACTGCTCATGTGGGGAGAAGATAGCACAAGGGGGGAAGAGACACAGTGCACAGGAGAAGACAGCACATGGGGCGGAGCAAGAGACAATGTACAGGAGGAGAAGACAGCTTAAGGGGGGGCAAGAGACACTGTGCACAGGGGGGAGACAGCACATAGGAGGAGATGGGAGATTACAACTCAAGGGGGGCAAGAGACAGCGCGTACAGGAGGAGAAAGCACACAGGAAAGGACAGCTCAAGGGGGTAAGAGACACCGCTCAAAAGGTATAGACAGCGCACAGGAGGAGAACACAGCTCAAGGAGGGCAAGAGACACAGCACACAGGAGAAGATAGCTCAAGGGGGGTAAGAGACACAGCGCATAGGGGAGAGACAGCACACAAGATGAGAAGACCACTCAAGGGAGGGAAAAAGATGGTGACCAGGTGGAGAAGACAGCCCACAGGGGGAGAAGACGATGCACACGGGTGAGATACACAGCGCATAGGGGGAGAGACAGCACACAGGGGAGAAGTCAGAAGCTGCTGTCACAAGTCCTCAATGAAAGTCGGAGAGCCTGTACGAGAACTGAACAAGGCTCTCAGACTTGCTCTGTTCATGGCGTAGGAGTATTTCTCCTTGTATATGGTATAATTTTGTCATTATGTGGTGGTAATGTGTGCTCTGATCATGCTGTGGTAGTATTTCTACTTATATGTGGTATTATTGGGTCACTATGTGGTAATGTGCACTATGATCGTGGTGTGAAAAAAAAGAGATAGTAGAGCCTACCTTGTCGTGGAGGCAGGCTTTAAAATATCTTTTGGCCAAACAAAATCTGATAGCTGGGTCATTCCATGTCAAGTGATCCAAAAATGAATATTGTTTTTCCCTGACGTCCTCAGATTTTTTTAATTTTTTTTCTATATGAAGAACAACTTTAGTTAATTACAAAAAAAAAAGTTTTGAATTTTTTTCTTTATCAGTTAATTTTTTACAGATTTTTAAAGTTTTAAAAAAGTGCGAATTTTGGCCTGGTATGGCTTTACATTTTCTATCATATCTCGGGCTAGAAATAAGATAGAGAAACAAAATAAACACCAATCTACTCAGAACTGTGCAGGCTTTCACCAGATATGTCACAAGAGGATCTTTGTTAATATTTTACCCATGTGATCACAAGCGCAAAACTTTAAAACGCATTTCCGATAAATCGGCGCGCTTTAAATAGTTCAAAAACTGCCCATGTGTCTGCTATGCTCTTAGACACATCTTTACCAAATTTCAAGTTGGGATCGCGATGGGATCATATTTTAAAATATTTTAATATTAATAGCGTCAATGGGTCATTCTATATCAAGTGATCTAAATATGAATATTTTTTTTTACCTGACGTTTTTAGATTTTTTTTATTCTTTTTCTTTATGAAGTACAACTTTAGTTAATTACAAATTAAAAGTTTAGAATTTTTTTCTTCATCAGTTAATTTTTTACAGATTTTTAAAGTTTAAAAAAAGGGTGAATTTTGGCCTGGTATGGCTTTACATTTTTTTATCTCAGGCTAGAAATAAGATAATAAAGTGGGAGAGGCATCATTTTACTCAGAACGGTAACAGCTTTCATTTGATATGTCACAAGACTATGTTTCTTTATATCAAATTCAAACTATTGACGGGCAATTGTGAAAAAATGACTGATTGTGTTCTTGGTTATATTTGTGCAGAGATTCAACTTGGGACCTGTCAAATTTATATATTTTTTATTTTATGGTTGTATGAGTTATCACAACTTATTGAATAAAACATTTATATGCAACAAAAAAGAAAGACAAAAAACAAATCCCATAAGTGCCAGGATAAATACATCTTAATCATCAGAACACAACGCTCAGCATTTTCAACTTGAATGTATTGAACAAACTAAAAGAAGAAAGGTGATCATATCCTCAAGTTTGATTAAACAAGATTAAAAGAACCAAAAATGTTAACCCCTATTTATACATATAAATTTGTTTTCTATTCTATCACTAAACATGTGATTTATGAAGTGTTTAATAAGAATAGTACAGTAGTTAAATCATCGTTCTATAAAAACATACTATTAATTGTTTGATTAGTTCATAATTTAAAGTGGCATTTTATCAATTTGTCCCTTCTAGTGGGTGAAATGTAATCTTGTCCATAAACGCTTACTAGCAATCGCCATTTCCTTGTGTGTCAAAGAGTATGTCCGGCCTGTCACGATGTTAGGCTCCGCCTGAGTTAATATCTGATTTTTGTGCACTTTTAAAATGTCTGGCTTTCTTGGATACACAAAGGATGGCGCTGGACCACAAGGATGCAATAAAGTCAATTCTACTTCTTCATTTTCACAATCTTTGGAGAGTACAGTAGCCAGCCACCAGCGCCAATCATATTCATATTTTTTCAAAAGGAGTGCAACAGTGTCTATGATAAAATGCTGTTTCTTGAGAAGTAGCAGCCATTGCTGTGTGGGAAAAATACAGTTAATATTAAGTAAGGAAGATAGGTAATAAAAATAAAGATTTACAGTACACTTGAGATAGAACTGTATTACTATAAAGTGAGTTTTAGGGCTAGCGCGCACAGTTTTTTCTGTCTGCAGATACACGCTGCAGTTTTGGCAGCTTGTTTTTCTACCACGTTTTTACCACATATGCGTTAGTTTTTTTAATCGCTAGTGAAAAAAATGGCAGCTTTTTTTATATAAATGATAAATGCTGCGTTTATTGCAGCGATTAAAAAGTAGTTCAAGCAGTGATTTACTCACTCTTGAGTGTTTCCAAAAACACTGCATGTGGTGAACCCCATAGAAATCAATGGGGCTGTTTTTCTGAATGATGATCCCTAAGAATAGCACTGTGTGTATTGGCCCTTAATAATAAAAGCATTAAACTATTAATATATTTACTCACCCATATTTTAGTACACAGCCTTGATGGCTTTGTACAGACTATTGTTTGTTCAGGAGTGAAGATGTCCAGACATGTCAGGACATGAAAGGTCTGAACGAGCTGTCTTACTTCCTGAATGCAGTGGGTAGACACTTAACATGATTGACAGAGCTGCTGGCCTATCATCTGCTCTGCATTCACTGTCTATCCCTGTGCTTTCTCAGGTTGAGCCCTAACAAAGCTTTTTCCTATATGTCCTCTCCTGCTTCTAAGCTGTAACATATCAAAATAATACAGTAATGTCTAAAAATAATGGATTTGATAAATATAGACCCCACGCTTTTAGACCACAGGTTGAACAGATCTGAATTCAAGATTTTTGAATTGACACTATAATAGTTAAATATTTTAAAATATGATCCCATCACGATCCCAACTTGAAATTTGGTACAGATGTGGCTAAGAGCATAAAAGACAGATGGGCAGTTTTGGAAAATTTTCATTAAAACGTTTTTTCGGAAATGCGTTTCAAAATGTTGCGTTTGCGTTCGCATGGGTAAAAAATTAAAATTAACAAATATACTCTTGTGACATATCTGTGAAAGCCTGGACAGTTCTGAGTAGAATGGTGTTTATTTTGTTTCTCTATCTTATTTCTAGCCCAAGATAAAAAAAATGTAAAGTCATACCAGGCCAAAATTCACACTTTTTTTCAACTTTAAAAATCTGTAAAAAATTAACTGATGAAGAAAAAAATTCTAAACTTTTAATTTGTAATTAACTAAAGTAGTACTTCATAAAGGAAAAAAAATAAAAAAAATCTAAAGATGTCAGGTAAAAAAAAATATTCATATTTAGATCACTTGATATGGAATGACCCATTGACGCTATTAATAGTAAAATATTTTAAAATATGATCCCATCGCAATCCTAACTTGAAATTTGGTACAGATGTGGCTAAGAGCAAAGCAGACACATGGGCAGTTTTTGAAATATTTAAAGCGCGCCGATTTTTCGGAAATGCGTTTTAAAGTTTTGCGCTTGCGATCACATGGGTAAAAAATTAACAAAGATCCTCTTGTGACATATCTGGTGAAAGCCTGTATAGTTCTGAGTAGAATGGTGTTTATTTTGTCTCTCTATCTAATTCCTAGCCTTAGTTATGAGGAGAAACGTAAAGGCAGGCAACAGCGAAATTCGCACTTTTTCCGAACTTTGAAAATCATTTAAAAAAAAATAAATTTTTTAAAAAATGTTTCTCTTCACATTTTGCATTGTCTGACATGCTATTATCAAATAACAAAATCTCAAAAGAATTAAAAATATAGAGCTAATAATCATTGGTTCACTTGACATGGAATGACCCAGCTATGTTTGTATGTGATCTGGTGTTTAATGAGAACTGCTAGGCTATGTTAAATCAGTGCATTTTGATTGTGTTTTTGCTGCGGTTTTGTGATGCATTTTTACCATATTTTTGTGTTAATGTATGCAAATATAAAGCTGCATTTTTGTTTCCCTGCAAAATCAATGTGAAACATGAAACTCTGTCCACACACATTGCTTTAATTGGTGTGCAGAAAATGAAACCTGCGCAGGTTTTCCTGCACATTGAAAAAAATTAGTATGTCAGTTCTATGGTAGAATTTACTATAATTGATTTGAGGAGAGGGGAGTAAACTTGCACTTCAAAACACAATAAATCCTTAATCAAAAATGCTGCAAAACCAACACTAAAACGCTAAACACTTCCTGCCAGGGATTTTGTTTACAAATACTACTACCACCATTTTTGCTGTGTTTTAGTGCATATTTTAGTGTAGATTTTTTAAAATGCAGTGTGTGAACATAGCCTTAATGTGTAATTGGTGAGGACCTGGTGCAGAAGTGGAGTTTTTCCAATACTGGGCAATGGAACTGTGGATGGTTTGAGGGGTGGAGGCGGAAAGTGGGAACAGGTAGAGTTGGTCAGGAGTTGGAGCTTGGGTGGAGGTGGAGCTGGAGTGGAGTCTCGGAGGGCCCTGAAATTTTGCCAGTGAGGGGCCCTGAAATTCGTAGCTGCAGCCCTGGTGGTTGTGTGCTTTTAACCTTCCTTCCAAAAACTATTGTGCTGGGATCAGACTAGCATATGACATCTGATGCGAGAGCATCGGATGCAGTATGCTAATAACACTCAGCTTAGGCATTGCTGTGAGTGTGAGGCGAGTTTCATGCAACTGTGATCCAATCATATGATCGGCTTACAGTTGTGGAGAAGAGGGAGAGATTAATCTCATCATCTCATCCATTGCCTGACTCAGTGTACACCAGACTGCCAAGTGCAGTGCAATGTCTCACTTGCACCCACAGACTTGTATGGGTGCGAGTGAACCCATATTCACAATTTGTAGCATGCTACAATTTTTTCTTTATCTCGTATGCACACTGATGACCCACGTCGCACAATTTTCCCCATACCCTGCCGCAGTGGTGTTCAATGACAGTCCCGCCACGGCGCACAAAGCAGTGTCACTACCAGTCAAGGTCGAGCAGGGAGACAGCTGCACAGAAGGTAAGCACTGTGTGACTAGCTGCTCTAATGGAAGAAGTTAAACCAGCCCTAATGTGTTTCTATGTATGTAGAATTTGTATGCATGTATAAATGAATGATTGTGAAAGTATATCTATATACTTATTGGCTTTTTGGAGATGTGCCCACTCCTGTTAACCACTTGGATTACGCTGTCAAATACAGCATGATCCTAAATACCACAGCAGGATCGTATTATTTCCTGCCTCCATTGGCAACCTCGTGATGCGATCACAAATGTGTTACCATGGCAGCAAAAGGTCAGATGACTCACTTCCTGTGGATGCCTGCTGAGCGCCAGCATTCACATGAGATGATTATTTATGCAGTACAGAGACGTGCATCAGAATGGCTCTGTCCTGCATGAGCAATGACACTGTGAAGTGTTGAAGGCCCTAAGGGACAAAGTAGAATAAAGAAAGGGTGAAAAAAAGTTTTTAAAAATTTGAAAAAACCTTCAAAAACATAAATGTTTAAATTGCCTCCCTTTTTCACCATTTGAAAATAAAACACTAAATGGGGGAGAGCCAGCACTGCTAGAGGTTAACATGCAATACAAAAAGTGCAAATGCAGGTGTCAATTTCAAACTGTGCTTTAAAGTAAAATGAGATTTTTAGCAATAAATAACTGATCAATTCTTTGAGCCACCCTGCCAACGTCACAGTAAATCTCAATAGGGCTGTCCTACACTACGTTTTTTATTTACATTGTGCCAAGTGGCCTCCTAAATACATTAAATGCCGAACCACGTAATTGCAACACATACCCAGAACATCTCACAGCCGCTCCAGGGTAGCTATTCTCAGGTAGCGCTGGCTCCTATTCTTTTTTTATTGAAAATAAAACTGTTTAAAAAAACAATAAGACACATATTTGGTATTGACACTTCAGAAATGCCTGTTCAATCAAAATATAAAATCAATCAATCTGATTGATAAACTGTGTAACAAAAAAAAGTTAAAACACCAAAATGAAATTTTATTGGTCATCAAAATAATAACATGCGATCAAAACAGCGCATCTACCTCGAAATGGTATAACTAAAAACATTAGCTCACGATGCAAAAAATAAGCCCTCACACAACCCCAGATCCTGAAAAATGAGAACGCCAGGGGTCTCGCAAAATGGCGCCAAAAGCGAAAATCTTATTTTTTTTTTTTTATTTAAATTAGACATATCAAGAGAAATTTCGTCTTGTATATAGTTTACTGAGACTTTTTCTTAACATTTATTAGAGTGACACCTTGGTGACATTTCAGGCTGAGAGACACATATGTTAATACCTCATAGTCCTTTGAAGGTGAAGATAACCCTTCTACGGATACACCATCGCAACAAATACGAAGGGTCGCCCCCTTAACATAATCTCTCATCATACCATCTTTTTTCCTCATGATATAGAGATACCTGAATCCCTTCCCAATGGGGGCGACCCTTGTCTAATCATAGTTAGTGCTGTTGTGCAGCACTTATGCCTATTTTGATCGTATTTGTTGCGATGGTGTACCCGTAGAAGGGTTATATTCACCTTTAAAGGACTATGAGGTATTAACATTTGTGTCGCTCAGCCTGGAATGTCACCAAGGTGTCACTCTACTAAATGTTAAGAAAAAGTCTCACTAAACTATTTTTTTTAATTTACAAACTTCTGAATTTTTTTTCACCACTTAGATAAAAGTTAAAATGTACATGCTTAGTATCTTTAAAGGAAAACTATCAGGTCAAAAAAGCGACATGTAACTGATATCATTTTCTAATTCCTCCCTCTAAACTCTCTCTATTTATGTATTTCTTTTCTTCTCGCCACGACAGCACCCACTGGAGAGAGGGGATCCCCCATAGGGAAGGAAACCTACAGATTAAAAGGGACAGTCCCCCTCGCTTTCTCAGTTTTGGTTTCTTGTAGCGTCTAAAAATCTTCATCAGCATCTTCTTACTCATCCTCATCTTCTGATGAAGAAGGGAGATCCTGTTTTCCGCTAGAGAGCATGGATAATCTGGTGAAGTCTGTACGAAACACTATGGGGGTAACGGATTCTAAGGAGTCAAGATCCATGCAGGATATTATGTTCGCTGGACTCTCTGAAAAAAAGAGACGATCATTCCCGGTGATTACAGCCATCAAGTATTTAGTTCGTAGGGAGTGGGATAAACAGGAAACACGGGTTCCCTGCCTTCTTCTTCCAAGGTCGATATCCCTTCGATGATGAGGATTTGTCAACTTGGTCTAAAGTTCCTAAAGTTGATGCTGCGGTAGCCTCCACTTCTAAGCATTCCACCCCTTGCCTCAGTCTACTTGGCCAGAGGGCTAGCTTCTCAGCAGGCACTCCTCTGCGACTGGGCGGCATTAGATCAGTCAGGGACTTAAAACTCTGCTCGTCTTTGCTCCAATCTGCGATGGCCTATCCCTTAAACCTGCCGTCGGCTCTGGCTAAGGGGGGAAGGTGATGCCCAATCGAGATCTAAATTGTGTGCACTGCCTTTCCAAGGTGATTACCTGTTTGGAACGGTACTGGATGACATTCTGACCAAAGCGGTAGACCGAAAGAAGGGATTCCCTAATCCTGCTATTCCGTCCTACAGGAGAGCCTTCAAGAGGCATCAGGTCGGCCAAAGGAAATCGTACCGAGACTGTGACCGGTGGGAACCCAAGGAGGGTAAACAATGGGGTGTCCTGTTTGGGGTGGTCCTCCTCTAAGAGCGGTAAAAAATTCCGCTAATTCTGATCTCCCAGTGGGAGGCAGGTTATCATCGTTTGCCCATAAATGGTGTGAGGTTACCTCCAATCCCTGGATATTACGTTTGATCTCTCAGGTCTTTCCTAACTTTAATCAGTCTCCTCCAGATTATTTTGTGATCACTACTCTACCGTCTCATCATCAACTTCCACTGGAATTGGAGATTCAGTCCCTGTTGTCCAAAAATGCTCTTGTAGAGGTTCCGGTGGCCCAGGAGGGAAGGGGTTTTACTCCCCTTTGTTTCTGGTCTCTAAACTGGGTGGTTCTTATAGAACTATCATTAATTTGAAGAAATTAAATTCTTTCCTTACTTTCCGATCCTTCAAGATGGAATCTATTACATCTACGATTAAACTATTATTTCCTAGATGCTTCATGGCGGTCCTATACCTAAAAGATGCCTATTACCATCTAGCCATCCACGCCGACTACCAACGGTATCTATGAGTGGTGGTCATCTTGAACGGACGGATTCGACATTTCCAATTGGAGCAATGCCCTTTGGCCTCTCAATGGCTCCTTGGGTCTTCACCAAGCTAATATCCGAGGTAATGACCTACTTGCGTCAGCAGGACATGCTCATTGTGCCTTATCTGGACGATATTTTAATCATTGGCAACTCCTCCACACAGTGTAAGACACGCCTGTCTAATACCATCTCGTCTTTGCTGGCTTTGGGCTGGATTATCAACCTGGGGAAGTCCAGTCTGCCCCCCCTGACTCAACAGTCGTTTCTGGTCTGCACCTAGACTCCGTAAGTCAACTGTGTCTCTTTCCAGAAGAGAAAAAGTTGCATATCATGGCTAGGGTACGGCAGGCTATTAGCCGCCCTACTATGTCCTTACGGGATGCCATGTCCCTGTTGGAAGTCCCTCTCATCATGCATACCGGCGGTTCAGTGGGCTCAATTTCATACTCGTCAGTTACGATAGGAGGTTTTACAGGCGGAAGTAGTATTGCAGGGTCGAATTATTACCGCCGGACGCAGTTGGGTCCCTAGCCTGGTGGTTAGACTTGGATAATCTTTCTAACGGGGTCCCTCGGGTGATTAGACTTTCCTGGGTAATTGTGACCGATGCTAGTCCAGAAGGGTGGGGTGCTCACCTGGATGACAATTTAGTCCAAGGCAATGGTCCTTGGCTGAATTATCTGATTCCTCAAACTTACGTGAATTGAAGGCCATCAATCTTGCTTTACGTCACTTTCTCCCATAGCTGCAAGGAGCTCACGTCCGGGTTTTGACAGACAACACCACGCCCGTCGCCTACATCAACAGTGCTGGACCAAGTACTCTGATGTCTACTGCGTGGCCGTACTCGAGTTGGCCAAAACCCACCTTTTGTCCCTCTCAGCCCTCCACATCAGAGGGGGTCAACAATTCCAGATCGGACTTTCTGAGTCGCCATACCCTACACCAAGGTGAATGGGTCCTTTGTCACCGGACCTTCCAGAAGATAGTAGCCCTATGGGGGCTTCCGGAGATCGATCTGTTTGCTACTAGAGCCAATAGGCAGGTTAGAAGGTTTGCCTCCCTGAATGTGGTGGACCATCCGGAGATGGTGGACTCTCTCCAGTACCCTTGGGCCTTCCGTCTCGCTTATGCGTTTCCTCCAATGAACTTGCTTCCAGTAGTGATCAGGAAGATCAGGGAAAAGAAGGCGAGAGTAATCCTCATCGCTCACTTTTGGCCCAAGAGACCTTGGTTTTCCTGGCTTAGAGCCATGTCTATTTCAGACCCCTGGATTCTGCCTTTGGATCCGGGCCTGCTATTTCAGGTTCCATGCCGTCACCCTCGGGTGAAAGGTCTCCACTTGACGACGTGGAACTTGAGAGGCAATTATTGAAATTAAGGGGCTTTTCGGATAATCTTATGAACACCGTACTTCAGAGTAGAAAGGGTGCTACAACCAGAATCTATTGCAGAGTCTGTAGAAAATTCCTGGAGTTTCATACAGCTCCTTTTTCTAGTGAGGTGCCCATCCCTTCTACTCTAGAGTTTCTTCAGCGGGGTCGAGACTTGGGTCTTTCAGTTAGCACCCTGAAAGTTCACATTTTCGCATTAGGGGCTTTATATGGTTATAATATTGCAGGGTACAGATGGGTCTCAAGGTTCATCACTGCATGTGAGCGTGGCACCCCTGTTCACATTGCTAGGGTGCCCCCCTGGGATTTAAATCTAGTCCTTGACGCCCTGACAGTGCCCTCCTTTGAACCACTTGAATCTGCCTCTCTCAAAATTCTGTCTCTCAAGACAGCTCCGCTAGTGACTCACTTCCGCTAGACGGTTAGTGATATTCAGGCTTTGTCTATTGATCCTCCTTTCCTGTCGATCTTTCCAGATAGGATAGTCTTGAAACCTGATCCATCCTACCTCCCTAAGGTGGCTTTCGGATTTCATAGAAATCAGGAAATCTTCCTTCCTTTTTTTCTGATCCTTCTGCTCCTGAGGAACACAGATTTCAAGCTTTAGATGTTAGGAGATTAGTTTTGCACTACATGGATAGGACCCACACTTTGAGGAAGAGTAGGGCTCGGTTTGTGTCCTTTCAGGGTCCCAGGAGGGGTCTGCTGTTTCTAAGAGCACATTGTCTAGATGGATCAGGGACGCCATAAGTCTGGCCTACTCGGTGACAGGACAGAGTCCTCAAGAAGGCGTGAGGGCCCATTCAGCAAGGGCCAAGGCTTCTTCCTGGGCCGAGAGAGCAGACATCTCAATCAACTCAATCGAATAGTTAATTACCTTACTTGAAGTCACTGTTAGATATAGTTCAGAATATTACCATATGCTGTTGGTTAATTATAAAGGTAGAGTGTACCCACACAATTCTTTTATGGAATAACCATTGTTATTAATAATTGTAGCTTGTAATAGTACCTGAATAAATTGTAATATCTAATATATAAAGCTAAATGTGTGTGTGTATGTATGTGTGTATGTATGTATGTATATCCGGGATTGGCATCTACACCGTCGCAACTACAGCCATAAAATTTTGCACAGTCACACATCTGGACCCCGAGAGCGTCATAGGCTATGTTGTGAGGCGAAATTTTAACCCTGCACGTTCCAGTTCACCAAACAATTTTGCCCCTATCTACATAATGGGGAAAAAGTGAATGGAAAAATGTTGGAGGAAAATCGACAGCTGTCAGCTATAGCCACAAAATTTTGCACAGTCACACGTCTGGACCCCGGGAGCATCATAGGCAATGTTATGAGGCGAAATTTTAACCCCGCGCATTCCAATTCACCAAACAATTTTGCCCCTATCTACATAATGGGGAAAAAGTGACAGTTACCTGTTGACAGTTGTGAATGAGAGGGGCTTAATGACTGCGCCAAAGACTAACAGCACATACCAGCATATAGTCACTAAGGTGGGGCCCCAACATGGGATATTCACCACACACGAGGACATGTATACACACCACACGCACACAAGGAGTAACAGCAAGTGTATAGTCGCTAAGGTGCAGCCCCAATATTGGATACTCACCACGCACCCGAACAAACACACACGCACCACAAAGAGACACACACAACACAGAGACACACACACCCCCCACGGGACAAACACACCCTATAGCGACACATGCACTCACCCCACAGGGACACACACACACACACCACAGACACACACACACAGACCCCCCCAAAGGCACACACACACATAGCCACCCTATAGGGACACATGCACTCACCCCACAGGGACACACACACACAAAGAGAACACACACCACACAGACCCCCCCCCACAGGGACATACACACCCAATAGGGACACATGCACTCACCCCACAGGGACACACACAACACACCACAAAGAGACACACACAACACAGACACACACACCCCACACAGACACCCCCCACAGGGACACACACATACACACCCTTTAGGGACACATGCACTCACCCCACAGGGACACACACATACACACACCCCAGGGACACACAACACCACACAGACAGACACAGATGTGCACAAATCACCTCACACAACTCGCCTCATACGTGTGCTATCTTTAATTTCCAAACATAACCATCTGATTAAAAACAGCCAATGTGCAACACATGTGCCATGTAGGGAATTAAGGCAGATGTCAGTCACATGAGCTGTCTATTATGTGTATGTGTGAGGTAACATATACTGCCCGGCCAAGGGGAGGGTTTACTGTTGGCTGGAGATTTATTAGGCTGCCTATAGCAACTAATCACAGCCCAGCTTCTATTTTCTTACAAGTCATTAATATGACATATTCAAATTCTATTTTGTTATAGCTAATATCAGTTATTTATTAACCCGGGCGTAGCCGGGTACTACAGCTAGTTATATATATATTTTAACAAATAAACTTGATTTTGTATGAGAAATTGGTTTGGTTTCATGTATCATCAGTGTGTGCCAAGGTGAGGCATCACAGATGTTTTTTGAGATTTATTAATATGTAAGGCTGCAACTTGGTCTTCCCCTTCTACCTTTTACAACCACTGTAGACTGGACTTGTCTTCCGACTCTGACTTGGTTTTCGGTAGATCTGTCCTCAATACGGTGGTCCCACCCAGGTCTTACTCTCTGAAATTCTCTCCAGTGGGTGCTGTCGTGGCGAGAATAAAAGACAAGATTACTTACCGGTAATCGTGTTGTATAGAGTCCACAACAGCACCCACTCACTTCCCTCCCTCTTTTGCACGTATTCTGGTGTGCATGCTTGTTTCTATTTCTGGGGGTTGTGTTATGTATTATATATACAGTATACTGATTAGGATATATATTACTTACTGTTATGGTGATTATCTTAAAGGGATCCTGTCACCCCCAAAACACCTCTAAACCTATTAAAAGCTGTCCCTAGAGCATATTAACACTTACCCTACACTCCTTTTACCTCCTAAATGCACATAGTCAAAGTGAATAAAAACGTTATTATAGTACCTCATTACTGATGATAATGAGTGACTATGCTATTCATAGTCACTCATCCAGGCTGCCCCTCTTCATCATATCACGCCTGAATAGGCGTGATCTTCATCAGAGATTCAAATTGCCGCCTCCTTGCGCGCCTCCCCGCTCTCCCATTGCGTCCAGGCTTCAGTGTGGGGCTGTATGACGCGATCCGCGTCATTCCCGGCGCCGGGTGACGTATTTACACCCATGCCGTCAGCTTCAAAATGCGCACTGCGCATTTTGAAGCTGACGGCACGGCGCGGGTGTAAATACGTCACCCGGCGCCAGGAATGACGCGGATCGCGTCATACAGCCCCACACTGAAGCCCGGATGCAATGGGAGAGCGGGGAGGCGCGCAGGGAGGCGGCAATTTGAATCTCTGATGAAGATGAAGAGGGGCAGCCTGGATGAGTGACTATGAATCGCATAGTCACCCATTATCATCAGTAATGAGGTACTATAATAACATTTTTATTCACTTTGACTATGTGCATTTAGGAGGTAAAAAGAGTGTAGGGTAAGTGTTAATATGCTCTAGGGACAGCTTTTAATAGGTTTAGAGGTGTTTTGGGGGTGACAGGATCCCTTTAACCTTGCGGTTTCTCTCATGCTCTGTAAAACAAAACTGAGGATGTGAGGGGGACCGCCCCTTTTTATCTGTAGGTTTCCTGTCCCTATGGGCAGATCCCCACCCTCCAGTGGGTGCTGTCGTGGACTCCATAAAACACAATTACCGGTAAGTAAGCTTGTCTTTTATGTATATTTCCCTCCTATCTTCTGTAAACTTTAAATAAAGAGAATCATTCCATCTGTCACTGACAGTGAATGATCCACTTAGTTCTCTGCTGTCCACTCCCCCATGCATGAATATGCATGTCACATCACGGCACAGGAGATCAGTGGGGGGGACTGTATTCTCCTTTCTGCTCTCTACGTGCAGCATCAGAAGAGATGAGTGTGGCGCCGCTGTGGATCTAGTCTCCACAAAGGTACTGCACCCCTGTTAGAGTGTAATATCCCTCTCTCGGGAAAGAGGGGCACAGACCAGTGCCGGGACACCCAGACCACACTAGGAACCATTGTAGTGGGGTTGAGTGGTGAAAGAAGTAGTTAGAGGGAACACTTGGGAAGGAGTGAGGCCAGGAAGAACACACATAGATGACGTGGGACAGGTGACAGAGGGTATAAATAGAGTGGGAAAGATCTACAACGTAGAAGATGACAGTTGAACAGCTGAGGAGAAGAGACAGTTGCTGCAGAGAGAGAAAAGGAGAGTGAAGCAGCTAGAGTCGAGTTGGAGGGAAGCTAGAGCAAGAAAGCCTGACACAAAAAGAAAGAACTTAAGTTTCCAGAGGACTGGAGCAAGTGGGAGGTCTTCCTAAGGCCAGACAGAGGAGCAGAAACAACACCTAAGTGGCTCAGGAGGAAGAGAGCATCCCAGAGACACGGGGAGTGATCATTTCACCCGTGAGACTCGTATTCATTGTCAAGCGCAAGGCCAAAGAACAGGGGCACCGGGAACCCCAAGACTAGTGGAGAATCCAGTAAAAATGGGTAAAGACAGGCTCTCTGTCACAAGTTAGGGTGCTCCTATAAAGGATAACTTAGGAGAAGAATATATGGGCACACCAAAAATAGATTTAAACACAACAAGAAGCGTTAGAGATTCAAAGTTCGTGTTTATTGCCACAGAGTTCTAACAAAAATAGAGCCCACCCAACGTTTCGGCCTAACATAGGCCTTTATCAAGGGTCACGGGTCTAAATGAAAAATAACAGAATACAATAATGAAAAACGTTTTTTGCATAATACAAATCAGATAAGCAATATTATAACCTTTCATTGTGCTCATAGCTTAGTGATCACAACGTGTTCTTATAAGGTAGAAATAACACTATTGAAAACGTGAAAATTCCTATAGATAAGTGCCTTATCTTGAGTGTATAAGTGAATCCCCAGAGGTGAAAAATGAGTGTTATCACAAAGAAAATGAAAAAGAAGGGAATAAGAACGTAAGAGGAGATACGGTAGTCAATGACAAGTTAAACAATCAATCAACATAGAAATTCACCGTATTTCGTAGAACTGTGGGCTACTTCAATTGAGATCTTGATACTTGAACGTAGAGAGTAATCAGGAGAATACTAGTCTCAATATAATGTGAAAGACAAAAAAAATAATCTCAGTACATCTACCTAGAACAATCTTACTATAGGTATATATTGACACGGGAACAGAAGAATCTCCTCTGTGACTATGACAGTATCAAAAGACATAAATTATAAAGTCCCATACAAGGTCGACTAGATGCTAATGATATCTGTGCTAAAACTACTTATGAACCAAAACATCATGAAAAGTAGCCAAAACATTACAGTGATTGTGATCTCATTGAGATGTCCACACATTACAAAAAATGGGTCTACATCTTAAACACAACCTCTCACTGGAGGAGTCTAAGGCTATTAGAACGTTAAAAGAGAATCCTTTGATAGTTATAAAACCGGCTGACAAAGGTGGGGCGACAGTAGTCATGGATAGATCTTATTACCTGGCTGAAGTACATAGACAGTTGTCGCATAGGAACACATATGAACTGGTATCAAGAGACCCCTCACACGAAATTACTAAGGATATACATCAGATGATTATTCAGTATTCAAGAGCTGGATTTATCGACCAAAAATTGTCCAATTATCTCCATAATAAACACCCAGTGACACCAGTCATGTATACATTACCTAAGGTACATAAAAACTTGTTGTGTCTACCTGGACGTCCTATTGTGGCGTCCACGGATTCTTTATTATCCCCGTTATCCATCGTGTTAGAGAGGATATTGAGTTCCTTGATACCGAATCTAAGGTCATACATTGAAGATACGAATGCCTTTTTGGACACCGTTAAGAGTTTGGGTCAAGTCCCTGCGGATTGCTTGCTAGTGACCATAGATGTCAATAGCTTATACACTAACATAGATCATGGCATGGGAATAACTGCGCTACAATGGTTATTGGACCAGTATTCGGATTTATCTTTGGTTCAGAAAGAGTTCTGCATACGGTTATTACATTTGGTTCTTGAAAAATTTTTTTTCCTCTTTGAGGATACCTATTATATACAAAAGCAAGGTACCGCTATGGGGTCAAATTTGGCCCCGCCTTATGCAAATATCTTTATGGGGAAATTCGAACATGACCACATTTACACTAGTCCAGATATAGCGGCGCACATAGTAACATGGCGTCGCTATATTGACGACATTTTTATCATTTGGAAAGGTGACCGACAGCAACTCGACCGTTTCTATAATGACATCAACTCTCGAGTGCTAAATCTCACTTTCACTGTCCATTGTGATGACAAACAAATTTGTTTTTTAGATACCTTGGTAATCAAGGACCATTTGGGCACTCTATCTACTGACCTTTTTTCTAAACCGACTGACAAAAACAGTCTTCTTCATTATAATAGTTGCCATCCTAAACATGTGAAAAAATCCTTACCGATTTCACAACACGCTAGGGTCGACAGGATTGTGTCAGACCCAACTAAAAGATCACAGAGACATGAGGAAATGGTAACCAAATTCAGAGATCGGGGTTACCCGATAAATATAGCGCAAGGTAAACGGTTGTCATTGAGGGACCGTTCGCTAGGTCCCAGAATCCCTTTTGTGGCAACCTACCATGCTTTTAATACCCTTGTGAGAGCCACGATTTTAAAACATTGGCCATTGTTACAAACTAGTTACCCGGATATCCCTGAATTTGGAAAATACTATTATTCTGTCATAGGCGTGCTCAAAACATCAGAAGTAATCTTGTTAGGGCAGATATAGGTTCCAGTAAAAAGGCGTTACATCAGATGATGTTACATACTCCACGTAAGGGTACGTTTCCATGCTTGAGTTGCAATCAATGTAACAACGTCATTAAGGGCGAGTATTTCAACCATTCTCGTACAGGAAAATGATATTCCATCCAAGGTTTTTTTACTTGCGAGTCGTCTTTTGTGATCTACCTTATTAAGTGCCCGTGCGGCCTTGTATACGTTGGGGAGACCACCCAGCGTGTACGTGACCGCATCAGTAAGCACAAATCCACAATCAGATGCAAAAATACCTTATTACCTGTTCCACAACCCTTTGTGGAACCCAACCACTGAGTGTTTCAACTGAGATTTCAGGTTATTGAGACAATACCACCATTGAGACGGGGCGGTAACTGTATCCAGAGGCTGAAAGAGAGAGAAGCCTACTGGATACATACATTGCAAACACTCGAACCCCTTGGATTAAACCGGGAAATTGATACATTTATCTGATTAGTGTTATACTTTTAGTTGTAACATTTTCAGCAACTTCGTTTTTCTTTTACGAAGAATTCTGTCTGTTCATGATAAAAATCTTGATTGCGAGATTCTATCATCTATTGATTTAGTAGACATATAGCCAGAGGTCTATGTAATTATTCCTATGAAAATGTTTATGACATATGTAACATTGATGTTTGTATAATAAGCACTTTCTTCCTATTACACAAGCTATTTTGCTGTACCCTGTTACTCGTTACTATGTTGAAATTGATCATACTGAATCCTAATTACCTCTTTTTCTATTTCTCATAGACTCACTATTGAATAGGATGGCTCCTACATGCTGCACCATCACCCTTTGAATGTTGGAAAACACTAATTGAATCACCAGCACTTGTTTTGAAGGCACATTGTTCTTCTGACTTTTCTATTAGACTCTGCGCATGTGCGGGCACTTTCCATGCACGGCGCATGCGCCAACTTGCGTTTTGGCGGGCGGAACTCCCGTGCGTTCCACACGCCGGAAGTGACGCTCGGCCGATCCCGCCCCCGGCCCATAAAGAGCGGCGCTTGATACATAGCGCCCGCATTTGCCACCGCTCACGGACAACACACGCCACAAGGTATACGCTGCACTACAAGGCACTTCTCTTCTGAAGTGACCTTACTATTCCTGTCTAATCTGCTCCTTTACCTCATAGGTTTCATTACCTCATAGCACCTGCCTGCTAGACTTTGGTAGTTGTTTACTGTTTGTTATTTGCTCCATAAGGGACTTATAGGAGTTATTATGCTGATTATACTCTCCTTCTAGACCACAGGATTTATGATCCTTCCTTGCTATTCTACACTAGTGTTATAGGAGATTAAGGTAATGGTCTTTTACAGACTGGATTGATACCAAGGGACCTCTTAAACCCATTTTTTGTAATGTGTGGACACCTCAATGAGATCACAATCACTGTAATGTTTTGGCTACTTTTCATGATGTTTTGGTTCATAAGTAGTTTTAGCACAGAAGAGGGGTCTCTTGATACCAGTTCATATGTGTTCCTATGCGACAACTGTCTATGTACTTCAGCCAGGTAATAAGATCTATCCATGACTACTGTCGCCCCACCTTTGTCAGCCGGTTTTATAACTATCAAAGGATTCTCTTTTAACGTTCTAATAGCCTTAGACTCCTCCAGTGAGAGGTTGTGTTTAAGATGTAGACCCATTTTTTGTAATGTGTGGACATCTCAATGAGATCACAATCACTGTAATGTTTTGGCTACTTTTCATGATGTTTTGGTTCATAAGTAGTTTTAGCACAGATATCATTAGCATCTAGTCGACCTTGTATGGGACTTTATAATTTATGTCTTTTGATACTGTCATAGTCACAGAGGAGATTCTTCTGTTCCCGTGTCAATATATACCTATAGTGAGATTGTTCTAGGTGGATGTACTGAGATTATTCCTTTTGTCTTTCCCATTATATTGAGACTAGCATTCTCCTGATTACTCTCTACGTTCAAGTATCAAGATCTCAATTGAAGTAGCCCACAGTTCTACGAAATACGGTGAATTTCTATGTTGATTGATTGTTTAACTAGTCATTGACTACCGTATCTCCTCTTATGTTCTTATTCCCTTTTTTTTTTTCATTTTCTTTGTGATAACACTCATTTTTCACCTCTGGGGATTCACTTATACACTCAAGATAAGACACTTATCTATAGGAATTTTCATGTTTTCAATAGTGTTATTGCTACCTTATAAGAACACGTTGTGATCACTAAGCTATGAGCACAATGAACGGTTATAATATTGATTATCTGATTTGTATTGTGCAAAAAACGTTTTTCATTATTGTATTCTGTTATTTTTCATTTAGACCCGGGACCCTTGATAAAGGCCTATGTTAGGCCGAAACGTTGGGTGGGCTCTATTTTTCTTAGAACTCTGTGGCAATAAACACGAACTTTGAATCTCTAACACTTCTTGGTGTGTTTAAATCTATTTTTGGTGTGCCCATATATTCTTCTCCTAGTGGAGAATCCAGACCAGGCTAAACTAGCAACCCGGAGACTCTGTGACACTTCCACAGTGATACGGTCAACATCCGTGCACATCTGCTGAAAAGGAAGCAACCAAAGGGCTAAGGGGAGATACTGCAGGTTTATCCCTAAAAAAAGCCCATAGTCACAATGACTGTGAATAAAAGACATGAAGACTGCAACCCGCTGTGTCTGTGAGCTTTCTTAAGCATCCAAAAGCACCAGAACCACTACTACTAACTCACTCAGGTACCTCAAGCTGTCCTGGGGGTTAGCCCTACCCATAGAGGGCTTAAAAAAAAA
Source organism: Allobates femoralis (assembly GCA_033576535.1). Taxonomy (NCBI): domain Eukaryota; kingdom Metazoa; phylum Chordata; class Amphibia; order Anura; family Aromobatidae; genus Allobates; species Allobates femoralis. The sequence goes on from JARQOC010000004.1 coordinate 542,895,172, forward strand.
TTGCTGCCTCCCAACCATGAGCCCCTAGGAGAACTGTCATGCAGCAGCAGCCATCAACAGCCGCAACCTGCGAGTGGCTTCACGTAAAATTAACAAGTATCCCCAGCATGAACCCTCCACACCAGATACCCTTCCTTAAGAGAGAGAGACACCCACACCGAACCTTTAATGACACTGCCAGGGTCATGGAGTTGGGTCTCGGTCCTTATGATCCCCGTGATGAAGCCTCAAAAAAGCCCTGTTCTGAGTATCCTAAGGCCCTGGAGGGGCGTGTCATGAACTACAACACAAAATCTGTCACAGCAAAGCAGGGTATCTGCTTTACAGAAACAAATAGAGTCTAGATCAGGCAGACCGGCAGTAGCTCTTACCCTCCATGATATCAACTGAACACACCTGTAAGTGAAACCTGACATTGCACTGTTAGCAAAGGGAGGAGGGAGGAGAGAGCAGCAGAGAAGGCGTGCATAATTACATGACAGTTTATACAGCACAGGACTAATCGTCTCTGCTTATAGCGGGACAGGACTAATGCAGCAGCTCTCTGCAGGGTCTGACAATGGTGATAACATGAAAATTACAAATGGTGCAATAATGATTTTCCATGTTTTTAAAATGTCTGCTTTTAAAGGGTATTATTCAAGAGTAATATTAGTATCATACTGAAAAATGACCTGACAGTGTCCCTTTAAGTCTCCTCACTGCCAACTGGCAAAATGCTCTCCACAAGGAGAATAGCTGTTCCCCCAGGCCTTGTCTTAGCCTCTCATACAGCCAAATCAGAATTCGCACACACTGCACTTCTTAAAGAGTATAGTATGACTTTTAGGATTGCCTACCTTTCTTAGGTGGCATTAGAGTTTTTCACTTCCTCACTGAAGTGACAATTTGCATATGCAATTTCCCTGGGGAGCATTGCAGCTTTAAGTCTCCTAACTGCCACCTGGGAGAATACTCTCCACAAGGAGAATAATTGTTCCCCCAGACCTCGTCTTAGCTTCTCATACAGCCAGATCAGAATTCCCACACACTGCACCAATGAGGGGCAATCACCCCAATACGCAGTGTCTGCAGTTTGGGGTTCTGATCTGGCACAAATCCTAAGTCATATTAAAAGGCTTGTTAAAGAGTCAATTGTGACTTTTAGGATTGCTTCCTTTTTTAGGTGGCATTAGAGTTTTTCACTTCCTCAGTGACATGACAATTTGCATATGCAATTTCCCAGAGGAGCATTGTGGCTTTAAGTCTCCTAACTGCCACCTGGGAGAATACTCTCCACAAGGAGAATAATTGTTCCCCCAGACCTCGTCTTAGCTTCTCATACAGCCAGATCAGAATTCCCACACACTGCACCAATGAGGGGCAATCACCCCAATACGCAGTGTCTGCAGTTTGGGGTTCTGATCTGGCACAAATCCTAAGTCATATTAAAAGGCTTGTTAAAGAGTCAATTGTGACTTTTAGGATTGCTTCCTTTTTTAGGTGGCATTAGAGTTTTTCACTTCCTCAGTGACATGACAATTTGCATATGCAATTTCCCAGAGGAGCATTGTGGCTTTAAGTCTCCTCACTGCCGGCTGGCAGAATATTCTCCACAAGGAGAATAGCTGTTCCCCCAGACCTGATATCTATGTACTCGTACCAACCTGAGGCATCATATCACCATGTCAGTATTACCATATACTGAACATGGTAAATAAAAAAAAAAGCATTGTGAATTTTCACTTTTTTGTAATTTCTCTGCACTTGGAATGTTTTTGCCTTTTTCCAGTACACTGAATGGTAAAATGAATAATGTCTTTCAAAAGTACAACTCGTCTAGCAAAAAACAAGCTATAGCTATATTGACGGAAAAATAAAGATGTTATGGCTCTTGGGAGAAGGAGAAAAACAAAAAAATCTCTGTGGGGAGCATGGGGTTAAACCAGAGCTATGTCACACAAAATAGTAAAAAAAAGTAACATTTACAACATGTCTACATTACATCAGCACAATTATTTAGTGTAATAATTTTTCTGGTTAGGAGGTTTAGAAGAGTTAAGAGTTTATCAACAATTTATCATTTCTTTAACAAAATATACAAAACTATTTTTTAGGGACCACATCACATTTGAAGGGATTTTGAAAGGCCCATGTGACAGAAAATACCCAAAGGTGACACCATTCTAAAAACTGCATCTCTGAAACTGTTCAAGACCACATCCAGGAAGTTTATTAAGCAGTTTGGAAGGAACAAATGAACATTTTACTTTTTCCCACAGAAATGTTACTTTGGTCAGAAAATGTTGCATTTTCACATGGGCAACAGAAGAAAATGCATGATGTAATTTGTGCAATTTCTCTTGAATATGCCAATACCCCCATATGCTGGGGAAAACTACTGTTTGGGTGCACGTCAGGGCTTGGAAGGAAACGTATGCCATTCGACTTTTGGACTGCAAAATTGGCTGGAATCGTTAGCGAATGTTATGTCATGTTTGAAGACCCCCTGATGTGCCCACACAGTTGAAACCCCCCACAAGTGACCCCATTTTCAAAACTAGACCCCCAAAGGAATTTATCTAGATATGTAAAGAGCAGCTTGAACCCTCAGATGCGTCACAAAATATTGTACGATTGAGTCATGTACATGAAAACATTACAATTTTCCAACAAAAGTTATGTTTTAGCACAATATTTTTATTATTGCAACGGGTAACAGGAGACAATACACCATACAATTTGTTGTGCCATTTCTCCTGATTATGGCAATACCCAATATGTGGTGCAAAACTACCATTTGGGCACACGGTGGGGCTCAGAAACAATGGAGCACCATTTGAATTTTGGAACGCAAAATTGGCTGGAATCATTAGTGGGCACCATGTTGCATTTGGAGAGCTCCTGATGTGCCTAAATAGTGGAAATCCTCTACAAGTCACCTTGTTTTGGAAACTAGGCCCCTCAAGGAATTTATCTAGATGTGTGGTGAGCAGGGATGTGGATTCGGAGTCAGAGTCATGGAGTTGGAGCTTTTTTGTTGGAGTCACAGTTGGTATGAAATGAACAGACTCCAACTCCAAACATATATAATGAATTGGGTATATTATATATAAGAAAAAAAAAAAAAAATATATATATAAAAAAAAAAAATCTCTGTGCCTAATCAATCAAGATGAATCAGGCAATGGAGCAGCTGAGTTTAAAAAAACCTTGCCCATAGTCCAAGCTAAAAAGGATTCGATGTGTAAAACACTACAGTGCTTCCATACACCAGAAAAAACTAATATAAAAATGAGTGTTAGTCCCCTGAATAAACCGAATAATCTAATTTTATAATTCACAACACAACTATAGGAATGCAAATCATCCCTAAAGATAATATATCTCTGGTGACCCAGGACCATGGAAAAAAATAACAAGTTCTGAATGATGCACTCAAATAATAGTCATGACGCTTACTAGGAAATATAGGATTGGTTCCTGACCAAAATAGATGTCCATAAAATACTGGTCCAATTGTATTTTGGTCTGGAATTAGGAATTTAGCAAGACAAAAAATGTTGATTTTCGGTGTAGGCACAAATGCCTGAATGTGGTAGCTGCAGTGGTCACGGCCAGTAACGCACTCAGAGGAAAAAAGGAGTCCACTGATTTCAGAGGTCCTGTGAAGTGATCGCGGGACCTCTGCTGTTACCTGGACAGCCCGGGGTCATCTGAAGGCCCTGGAAGCTGTCTTGAATCAATTACTGCCGGTGATGACCCAGTGACACCACCAGCAGGGAGTGATAATTTCCCCTATGATCAGATTGGCCGTAGCCCATCCGAACATAAGAGAAGTGATCAGACGGTGGAGCACTGAGGCCCTCTAATGGGCAAAGTAATGAAAATTTTTTTTAGTAAAAATATGAAAAATAAATAAAATTTCAAATCACCCCATTTTGCACAGTAAACTGTGAAATGGAATAAAAAGTCCAATCAACAAACTTACATTTTTTGGTTGCCGCAACATTGCAATAACATGCAACAATGGATGATCAAAACAGCGCATCTACTCAAAAATAGTAACATTAGAAATTTCAGCTTAAGCTAGAAAATGCAAGCCATCACACAGCCTCAGATCCTGAAAAGTGATAATACTACGGGTCTCACAAAATAACGACAAAAATAAAAAAAATGTGTAATTGCACTTTTTTTTGAAATTTCACCACATTTGGAATTCTTTTCCCATTTTCTTGTACACTATATATATGATATAATTTATTTTGTCATTTAAAAGTACAGTGTGTCCCACAAAATGCAAGCCCTCATATGACTATATTGTTGGAAAAATAAAAAAGTTATGGCTCTTGGAAGAAGGGAAGGGAAAACTGGAAAGTGGAAAAATCGCAGGGGAAGTAGTGGTTAAAAGTAGGGATGAGCGAGTAGTGAAACATTTGGACTCGCTATACTTGTAACGAGTAGGTCCTAATACTCAGGTACTCTTTACGAGTAGTGGTCCTATGTAAGTCAATGGGAAATGCGAGTACTTTCACAGTGTATCTATATACACTGCAAAAGTGAAATAAAAGTTAATAAAAGGTGTTAAAAATAACATACTCACCTATCCCGATGGCTGTCCTGGGACCCGAAAAGAACATCTGCTGGCCTGCCAGGACCTTATGTCTGATGGCCAATCAGATGGCCAGTAGCAATCAGGTGGTATGTGACGCCTAACATGGTATTAGCAGCGGTAGGGGAATATGATAACTGATGGATCAGACATCTCTGAATTTAGCCTGCCATTGAACACTGTATTTATTTCTCTTTCTATGACTACACCTTCCACACAGCAAAAGGAAAAAAAACTCTCACGGTTTTCTTATGGAGGGCTGAAGATACAGTAGCACAGCAAGAAGCATGTAAAACTCATAGGATGGACTTTTAGAGTACTAGTGAGGGGACACAATTACATACTTCAGCCAGTAGAGTACTCACAAATCAACTGGGAGTTCAGAGTAGCTGTGAGGGGCCATAGAAACACACCTTGACCCATGCAGTCATCACAGGGAAGATGGGCCTTTCTATAATGGTTTGCTGGACTTACATAAGTTCTTGTGTCTGGATTTTACAGAAGAAGCATTCTTGAAGAATTGTTTTCATGTAGCATGGTGAAGCGCAGATGATGCTTACCTCACCCACAAATACCACCCCTTCCTATGTTACACTGGTACATCCGTTGCCACCTCTTTTCTTCTGTGTATCCTAAAGGTACTGTCACACGCGGCAATATTGCTAGGCAATTTCACTGGCAATTTGCTGGTTGCAGTGAAATCATGGACACATTGTTCTATTTTGTTGCTGTCTACAAATGTAACAATGTGTCCATGATTTCACTGCAACCAGCAAATTGCCTGTGAAATTGCCTAGCAATATTGCCGCGTGTGACGGTACCTTAAGGCAAAAACTGGTTTTGAAAATTACAGATGGTTGCATTTTTAATCTTGTTTTTTTTCTTCTTTAAATCTCTACCAAAAAAAAGCAGCTTGTACTGCAATTTTCTGTCTCGAGACAGAAAATGTTGAATTTCCTGCTTTACATGTTCTTAAAGTGTACAAATCTAGTTTGACATATCACTAGATACATTCTTGGACCTATAATCCTGATACTCCAATTAAAAAAAAGATGTAGCTGCGGTTTCTGCAGAAGGATATGATGTGCATGGTATGTAAATAGCAAGTCAAAACTAAAATGTCATTGGCAGTGAAAGAAGCAGAAGTAATTAAACTATAACTTTGATCATTTTCTTACATTTAACTTACTCCCAAAGGAAAAATTTATCTTGCATGCTCCCAAGTGTATAATGAGGCTCTGTATAATGACATTTTAATGTCATTCACTAACAAAGGTGATTTCTCCGGAGTTCTTTCCTGGCAGGAGATGTGTTGAAGTTTCATATTTTTGGGTGTGTATATATACATCATCTGTTTATATTTTTCATCTTTTCCTTTGAGGTACTTTGCAATTAAGTTCATCTCTACCAGCAGCCTGGAAACATGGATGCCTCACATTATAAACACAATGCTGCTGATTTATTGTAACTGTCTTAAACTTAGAGTGTTTAAAATTAGGCTCTGCTGGAGGAAGACTCTCCAAATTTACCACAGTGACATATAATGTGTGACCAATATTGCACATCTATCTATTCATGTATAACACAAAATCCAGCTCACTTAAAAACCCATGTAGGCATAAAAGGCACAAGATAGAAAATGTCAAAAAGAGTGATTATTTGCACGGCTTTGTCAAAGCATCTTGCTATGCATATTGTTTCACTTCTTTTACCTGCT